>OY482672.1:15220830-16715830 GCA_960531455.1 Urophora cardui | reverse complement strand
TTTGAGATATAACAAGCACGCCCGTATTCTTTAAAATCCAGTTTTAAGTGCCGCAGATTTGCAATATTCACCCCTGTCTTCCTGTTTCCGTTTGCGCTAATTTTTAATAACAGAGTAAAGTTATTTGCCCAGAGTCAATTCAGCATCCACATAAGCAAACTACGCCGAACCAAACTAATACAAGTCGAATTAAAAAGAAAAAAACCAATACAAAAATAAAAACAAAAACAAAAAACCCAAATCAATTTAACTCGTACGGAATAAACAAAAACCGTTGCCTTGATTTAGCTATTTCCTGTATTCTGTTCCTGTTGCTGTGGTGGCCCATTCATTGCCGCTGCTGCTGCCGCCGCCAACAAACAAGATTGTTAACTGATTTCCTAAACAATCTACCAACATTTCAATACATTTAATACTTACATTTGCAGCCAAACAACTTCTGCTGCCAGGCCATTTGGTTGTTTGGCCGTCTTTTTTGTTTTAGTTTCATTTAGCAACAACATTAGAACGGAAGTGCTCCCAGAGCCGGCCGTGGCTGCACGAAAGAAGGAAAAGGCCTGCTGCTTTAATGGACATTTAACAACAACAAAATTCAAATAAGAAACGACAACAACAATCAGTAGTGCTGGCGACTAAGTATGTAAGCTTGTAAGCCAAGCCAGCAACAAGTGGAAATGATTTGTTTTCCTTGCTTCCGATTTGCAAGACGAAAAGTTGCCGCGTGTGTATGTGTATGTGAGTAGCTTTGGCACAATTATATAGCATAATTTATGTTAAACGGAACAATAATATATAGATTGACAATGTTTTAATGTCAGGAAAAATTTCATTACAGTAAGAAAGCTAGTGAAATGGTTAACAACAATTTTTTTACATCCGCATTTCTTTCTTCTTCTCTAAATTAGCACCGTTAACTAGTTGCGTTAGAATAAAATCAGTCAGTGCTTATTTGATATTAAGGAAGTGGCATTTGATGACATCGATTATGTTGAAGTATGGCAACCACTTATTTTTATTAGGGGTGTTCGTCCATATAAGTACATACATACACTCCCAATCAATAGAATAGACTCAAACTGTTAACTCAAATATTAGCTGACTTTCTTTATTATATTTATTTTAGTTAATTTCTAAAAAACCTTTATCGAAATTTAGAGCGTAAACCAGTGGAAAAAATTTTTAGAAGCTTGCTAAAAGTTCAGGAAAATTTAATATACATCCCTGAGTCTATTACAATGATCTTTCCAACTTTTTAAACAAAAATTTTTAGAAAAAAAATTGGGTACGCAGTCTTGTAACCCATTCAATTTTAGTCTAATGAAGTGTAACTTTTATTCTTCTAAAAAATTTCATTGATTTTTGACAGTTTTTTTCTGAAGGATAATACTAAGTTTTCTACTATACAAAATGAAAAAATACTATGAGTTTATATGGAATTAATGCAAAACAGCCTTCAGGAAAAAAATTGTCAAAATTCAACCTAATTTTTTTTGGAGGATGATAGTTGCACTTTGTTAGACGTTAAAATTGAATGGGCTACAAGACTGCATACCCAAATTTCTTCTAAAAATTTTTGTTTGAAAAGTTGGAAAGATCATTGGAATAGACTGAGGTATATTAAATTTTCCTGAACTTTTAACAAGCTTCTAAAACTTTTTTCTACTGGTTTTCATGGGATGACCGAGTTTTTTTTCGGAGGCCTCCATAAAAGTTTAACAAAATGTAAAAAAGTGAGTGAAAAATCTAACTTTTAAAAACTTCACCCCCTTCATATCCCACTACCCTTCTTCTTCGCCTTATTCTCCCATTCCTGTTCCCGCTACTTTTCCTTTTATCTTTATCTTTCCCTTTCATTTGATCTCTCTTTTCCCTTTACCTTTCTCTATCGCTCGCACTTACCACTCCATTGATCTCCCTCTCTTTTCTCTCCTATCTTTCTCCTTTTCCCTAAAAATCCTACCACAACTCGTTATGCCTAGGAATCATAATGAATAGAGTTTTATGTACAAGCCCCGCTTAACATCTCCGAGTCCACATTTTCACCCATATCTGGCGACCCGACCTAGGCATCATAATGTGTAAAGCTCTGCTCAACACCTTTAATTTAATACCAATATTGCTCAGAAACATTCCGCGGTCATCCGTATCCACATTTTGACCTATATATGTATATTTTGGAACCCAGTGAGTGCAAAAATTTAGTTTTTCAAAGGTTCGCCCATGAAGATGAATAAATGTCAATCGGAATGTGTGATTCTTAGCATAGCCAAAGATATATAGCACATCCCTAATGTACATGCATACGTGAGTAGATATACATACATAAGCTACATATTCTTAAGATATCATAAGCATATTTCTCACCTTCTAACGATTGATGCTGAGAGGATGTGAGTGTTTAAAATGTCTTCCGGATTGAGACATAATAATTACCAGAGTATGGTATGGTGCGAAATAACACACAACCAGAGAAGATTGATTTTAAGTAATTAATTGATTTAATTTGTCGCTCCACATATCATGTCACTCTGCTAAGATAAAACAGGTAAATTGCTGAGAAAAGTCATAAAAGTCAAAAAATAGAAAATGTTCTTAAAATCACACAACGATTTGTGAAAAAGGTCAAGAATCAAAAAAAAATGTCACTAGAATAAAACAGACCATTGCCCAGAAAGTATTTACATCGAAACCCGCTAAAGGCAGAAGAAAATGGAGACCTCCACAGCGCTGAGACGTTCAGGTGGAGGGTGACTCGGTCTCCCTTGATGTTTCCAAATGGCGACAGGCAGCCCCAAACAGAAGCAAGTGGCGCGCTTTATTGGATCCGGCCAAAATCTTCTAGACGGCTACGCGTTAATAAAGAGGAAGAAGAAGATGCGTCATGTATATTTTACTTAAGTTGAATTTGCAGCAATGTACTAGAGATTGAAAGGTTCAAGTGAATCGCACAATAATTGTATATAATAAGAATTACATATGTACATATTCACATATTTATTGATGTAGAAACACAAAAGCCGAGGTAAATAAACTTGAATTGCCTTCAACTTTTCGAAGCATCAAAATTAAACGAGCAAAATTAAACGAGCAAATAAGCGCAACAAAACACAATATAAACAAAATATTGATTTTATTGTAGGTACGAGTAAATAAAAAAAAAAAACATAAAATTTATTAAAAGTGAAAATAAAAAAGTTTAATGAAAGAAAAAAATCTACCAAGTGCTAAATACACATAATAATAATACAATGGCGCTATTATAACTCTGACGAGTTTTATGGCCGAGCTTCTCTCCCAATTCGAGGTGTGCTCCTTTTTGTTTTTCCTACTAATTGGGTGGACCCACAGTTTTATGCCGGCTCCGAACGGCGAATGCATTTTTGTGTGAAAAGCTTTTTCATGGCAGAAATACACTCGGAGGGTATGCCGCCCACTGCCGAGAGGTGACCGCTGCTCTTAAAAAACCCAATAATTGGATTTTTACTAATTAGAAAAATTTTTTTTGGTTCGGACTGGGGTTTGAACCCGAGACCTCTGACACAGCAGGCGAGCACTCTACCCACTGCACCACAGCGGCGAAATACACATACATACATATATATGTATTTATATACTTACGGTCGCTGACTTTGCCGCTGTTGCATCGCCAAAGAATTATCTGAATGTAAACAAGCGCGCAGTGCTCTATGTAGACGTCCGAACGAATGACGACGAGCTTATTCTGGTGGTGGGGGCTGATACGCTCGCTGGTGAGTTCGTATGTACGGGCGATGGAACCAAGACTACCCCAACTCGTAATACATTGAGCTGACACATCATCAACGCCATCAGCACACACCACACACCACCACTCGCCACTCGCGTCACTCGCCGTCTCATAAGAGACCAAAAAGCACACAAAGTTCTTTGACTGATTTTGTAAGGCCTTGGGCTACGGTATTTGTGTACGTAAAGTATGTATGTACATACGCTAATGGATAATGACCAAAGCACAAAACTGCGGCGTAATGCTGGAAAATATCAACAATCTCGAAAGGAATACAGACACAAAGTCACATGTATGTATGTAAATGTGTGAATTGTCATTTCAGGGGCCACGAAAAAAAAAATGTACATTAATCTTTAGTTGATTCACCACCCTTCCATCCGTTATAGTCACTGCGTGGACTCAAAAAGATGTGAGGCCAACAGGCGGTATGTGAGTTTCCTAACAGACAGCTGCTCGACGTGGGGCTGGAGGTGTGGCTGCCTCTACGAACTTACATCCATGCATAGGTGTAACCAAATGTGATTATGACAGAATTTGATGATTGAGAAAGTAAAGCATTTTCGCATATTGATTTTTAATATGAAGAAGTTTAAGAAGAAACAAGTAAATGCGAAAGTACTTATATACGACTTTTTTGTCTACTTTACAAGACTGATGAGTGATCAAGGCGCACAAGAGTCCATTTGAGGGAGTGGCGAACGCATATTTGTGAATCAGTTTTATATTTATGGATTAAATTGATTACTTGCATATATAATCAGTTCCCAGCAAGTGATACAACAATCTGAACATTAGTGCTGTAAGAATTACCTCAAGTCAAAAAATCGAGCTACGCTTTTCTACACTAAGGAAAAAATTGCGAACTAAAATCAAGCTGAGTCGTACTTCATTCAAAAATTACAGATATTAAGAAAAAATAAATTGCAGGGTAGTACATTAGGTACATATATCTGGGTTAAAACAAAATTTGCGAAGCCTTTGCTGCCTTTGCGTGTCTGCGGTAGCTTTAGGATGTATAAAGCTTTCATCGCTGTTGTTTTAAAAAAATTTCCCTTTTTGGGATTTTTTGTAATACGCATTATTTTCAAGTAAAAAGGTCAAAATTCAGTTTTAGAATAGCTAAAGCTTCCATCGCTATTAGTTTCAAAAATTTCCCTTTTTGGAATTTTTCGTAATACGCATTATTTTCAAGTAAAAAGGTCAAACTCCATTTTTGGAATAGCTAAAGCTTTCACCGCTATTAGTTTCACAATTTTCCATTTTGGATTTTTTTTAATACGTATTATTTTCAAATGAAAAGGTGAAAATTCAATTAGCTAGCTAAAGCTTCCATCGCATTAGTTTCAAAATTTTCTCTTCTTTGCATTTTTTGTAATACTCATTACTTTCAAGTAAAAAGGTCAAAATTCAATTCTAGAACAGCTAAAGCTTCCATCGCTATTAGTTTCAAAATTTTCCCTTTTCGGAGATTTTTTGTAATACGCATTATTTTCAAGTAAAAAGGTCAAAATTCAATTCTAGAACAGCTAAAGCTTCCATCGCTATTAGTTTCAAAATTTTCCCTTTTTGGGGATTTTTTGTAATACGCATTATTTTCAAGTAAAAAGGTCAAAATTAAATTTTAGAATAGCTAAAGCTTCCATCGCTATTAGTTTCAAAATTTTCTCTTTTGGGATTTTTTGTAGTACGCATTATTTTCAAGCAAAAAGGTGAAACATCTTTAAATTGGTCATAGCCCTCATTTTATATGTTTGAAGAATTTCCCTTATTGGGATAGGTACATACATACTATTTTAGAAAATTTCCCTTTTACGATTTTTTTTTATATGCATTATTTTCAAGTAAAATGGTAAAAATTCAATTTTAGAATGGTCAAGGCTTCCATCGCTATTAGTTTCAAAAATATCCCTTTCGGAATTTTTTTAATACGTATTATTTTCAAGTAAAAAGGTGAAACATCATCTTTAAATTGGTCATAGTCTTCATTTTATTTGTTTGAAGAATTTCTCTTACTGGGACAGGTACATACATACTCTTTTAGAAAATTTCCCTTTTACGATTTTTATACTCAGCTGTACTAGTACACAGAGTATTATAGTTTTGATTTCCTAACGGTGGATTGTAGCAGAATGAAATAATCGAGATAGATATAGACTTATATATATCAAAATGATCAGGGTGAAAAGAGAAATCGATTGAGCCATGTCTGTCCGTCCGTCCGTCCGTCCGTCTGTCCGTCTGTCCGTCTGTACGCACGATAACTCGCGTAAAAATTGAGATATTTTGATGAAATTTGGAATGCAAGTTGGTATCAAGACAGGAACGGACGGTATTGAAAATGGGCGAAATCGGACCATGACCACGCCCACCTCCCCTATATAGTAAAAATCGGAAATTTTGTATCTCAGTAACTAATAGAGCTGGAGTGATAAAATTTCACCCACGTATTGACCTCAGGCCCTTATGAAGAAATGTGGTGAAATTTTGGAAAATGGGCGGTGCCACGCCCACTTATTAAGGGGCAAACATTGAAAGTTTTATGAGTCATAACTCAGAAACCGTTGAAGGTATATCGATGAAATTTGGTAGGCGTGATATACTTACTTAGACAAATGTTTGGACGAAAAATTGCCAAAATCGGTTGACGACCACGCCCACTTTTATATATGGGTATTATAAAGTGGCCTAATAAAAACATTTTAAGCCATATCTCTGTCAAATATAAAGATATATCATTGAAATTTTATGGCAGGAGTCCAACTATGGACATAAAACAAAAAACACAAAAATTTTGGAAAATGGGCGTGGCACCGCCTCTTTTTAGAAACAGGAATATACGAGATTTCTTAGCCCATAACTCGACAAATAATTTATATATAATGACGAAACTTGGTGTGTACACTTTTATTACTTGTAGTAATACATGTTCAAAATTTTAGCGAAATCGGTTGACGACCACGCCCACTTTTATATATGGGAACTATAAAGGGGCCTAATGAAAACATTTTAAGCGATATTTTTGTCAAATATAAAGATAATTCATTGAAATTGTGTGGCATGAGTTCTACAGTACACCGGAAACAAAAAGTATAAAAATTTTGGAAAATGGGCATGGCACCGCCTCTTTTTAGACAACGGAATCTACGAGATTTCGGAGCCCATACCTCGACAACTAATTGAGATATTATGACGAAACTTGGTTTATACACTTTTATAACTTGTGTTAATAGACACGCAAAAATTTATTGAAATCGGTTTATGACCACGCCTACTTTTTAACAAAGATATTTCTGGAACACCCTTTGGAAATTTGTAACGTGACATCTTTGTAACTAGAAGTCATAAAGGAATTAAATTTTGCACAAAGAATATTCATATGCTTAGTTGGATGACTTTATGCAGCACTCGCTTATATAAAATACACCGTGTTTCCATCAAACGTAAACAACAATGAAAGCATACAGCTGAGTATCTAATGTTCGATTCCACTCGAACTTAGGCTTCCTTACTTGTTTTTAATACGCTTTATTTTCAAGTAAAACGGCCAGTAATCATCTCTGAATTGATTACGGCTTCGATTTTATTTAGTTTTTAAAATTTTCCTTAAAGTATTTTCATAAATACATCTGTATGTACATATGTACATACAGGATTTTGTAGGAAATGTTTCAAAGATAGGTTTTATCATATCGATATATATTTCGGTGGTCTGTCACTATTTGCTTTAATCCAAATTAAAGTATTCAGCGAGAATTTATAATAACATATTATACAAATTAATTACATACATACATACATATGTGTGTAAATGTGTTTATTTTGCTACGAAAAAAATTTACTTCAATGCATAATTACGCGCCACAGCAAACTCATCTCCAGTACAGATTCTGACTTCCATGGAGATAATTTATGCCTTTGCCTTTGCCTTTGTATTTATTTTTATTTTTTTATTTAACAAAAAAAAAAAGAGCTGTGCGGAAAAAATTAATGCGTTGACAAAAAGTGACAAAATAAAAGAAATGCAAATGAAAGGGAAAAGTGGGGAGTGAAATTAAAAAAGGAATTGAAATACAAAAGATTAAGCCTAAATAGGCGCACGCATGTGAGAGCGTATGCGTGTTAAGGCACACCCTGCAGGAAAATTTCGCGCACAATTTTGATTTTTGATTTATTTTTTAGCTATAATATTCTCATTTTCCACAACTTGTACTCAAAGCAAAATTTTCCTACGGCATGTGGTCATGCGCGCGCGTATGTTTAAATGCGTTTTTATTGTGTGAATGACTTCTTTAATAAAATTTTGCCAACGGCGAAGTTTTGTTTGTTGAATTGCGGAGCATTCGCGTATGCAAACGCACTTTGCATGCGCTTTGCCGTGCTTCAGCTTCAATGTATGTAAAGTCAACTATTGTAAGCAAGCATCGCAATGGGGATGGGGGTGGTTAGTTATACATAGAGCCTCCTTTTTTTCTACTCCACATGCCACTTGGTTGGCTGGCGCTGGCATTAGGCGTAACGGATGGCGCATTTTCAAAAAAAACTGCCTTTGGCTAAGCGTCTGCTCCAGCAGCAGCTAAGGGTGTTTGGTGTTTGCCAGCATATGTAGGTCTACGCTAAGAACATGACTACAAAGTTGCAGCCCCTTCAGTCGGCCAAAGCGACCTCGTCATGTTTGTTTATGCAAAGCTTAAGTGTATGATTATTACATACGCAGCTTACGCAATGTTCCTTTGCCATTTTTTAACACTGTGATGTGTGATTTTTTTAATCTTTGTATTTAATAGCAGAATTTATTACTATTCGTTTTTGTTTCATGTTTTTTTTAGGGTTTTCTCGTAGCCTTTGGCTTTTTCATATTGCAACCGCATTTCATGAATAATTTTCACAGCAATGCCAGCAAGTTTATTTAATAACTTTTGCTATCGCGGTTTTTTTTGTTACAGATTATGTAGCTTGGAAACATGAAAAATCGTGGATCTTCGGCTGAAGAGATTTCTAGGGATTTTAAATACATAAGAAAATTTTACCATGGATATTTGTACCATAGCGTTACAATAATACAGCCCCCACTGTAACATCCGACAATTTGCGCCTAAAAGCGCTCTAGAAAAATAGTGCAAATAAACCACCAATAAACAATAGTTTATTTGCCTACTAATAGCCAGCACGGTAATTCTCAACCGTTTTATCGCTGCTGTCATATGAAAGGGCCGAAGCGGCCAGTTCGAATCAGTCTCCGTAGTTAGGCCGGTGGCAGCGTATCTACGCCTCTAAGGCATATTAATCCTTCCGCTAGCTGGTGTTGTCATGGTGCTAGTAATACATGGCTTGGCGAGGCCTTTTAGCCATATTTTCCTCCGTCACTTTGGTTAAGTGATGGCGGCTACGCAGCCTTTATGACACTCCAACCCTCCCCCACTTGGCTCTGGGTGTGGACCAGTTGAAATGACCAAAGGGAAATCGTAGCGAGGGCATTTTAGGCATATTCTCCCCCGCCCCCTCGGCTAAGTTATGGGGCTACGCAGCCTTTATGACACCCCAACCCTCCTCCACTTGGCTCTGACTGTGGATCAGTCGAGATTATCGAGGAGAAATCGTTGTGATGGTCGGTTCAATCTACTAACTGTCCTACAGGTAAAGGCCGGTACAGCTCCGCCCTCCATTCAGCACCTCCAGTAGTGTGCAACCATGGAGACGGGCGTGTCCAGCACCAGAGCCATATACTAAGCGGAGTCTCTGCAGTTTCTCCATAGGTTATACCCGCAGTCTATAGAAGTTACGCCGCGGCGTCACCAATAGCGCCTCTTCGCTGCCATACGCCTGGCGCTGCTCTACTCTCATCTACGCTAGTCTCCCTCTGCTATTACGACCGCTCCCAACCTCACTGAGATCCTTGTATCTATTGCCGCTCAAACTCCTCCGAGAATCTCCGATACCAGCCGCTGCCAGCCACCCCGTCCACGTCTCTAAGTCCCTCATTCTCTCTTCTCACCATATAACTCTTTCGTTAGGGAAAGCTGCTGCTCTCTCACAACCTCAGGCCATGTGCGCAGGAGCGGATTTACATAGGGGCAACATGGTCAGCTGCCCAGGGCGCCGTTTCAATAGGGGCGCCAAAACTAAGACAAGGAAAAAATTTTTTATTTTTATTTATCAAAAAAAATTTTTTTTTTAATATTACGAGTAAAACAAGAATGAAAGATTTTTTAAAATTTTTACAGAGAAAAAATTAATCAAAGTACATTTCAGAACATTGGTACAGTTCTTAACCTTCGCCCCAGTGGGACTTAAATGTCGCTCATTTGCTGCATTTGCACTTTTCAAAATACACAACTTTTCAGGAAGGGAAATTTTGAGATTCAACCGCCATATGGTGCGCAAGTAAATGCAACATTTGGTTTGTATCTGAAGCGCTTAATTTTCAAAAAATCGTAAAGAATTTTTTACTCAACATGAAATATGATGGAACTAACTATTCTTCAGCATTAACTCAAAAATCACGTTTTTTGATTTATGCCGGTCTCGCAGCAAATGAGCGATATGTAAGCACTAATTTTTAGTAGCTTGTGTGCAGTAAATGACGTGAAAGATTCAAATTTAATTGAAATTTAAAAATCAAGTAGGCATTGAAGTCTTTTTTCGGGAAAATGCGCGAGCTCACTTTTTCAAAGGAAACTAAGATCTGGTTCTGGTTAATTTGAAAAGTTCGCGCCTCTATACAATGCGCTGCGTACATTTTATGTAATCTTAAGTCTTTCCGAGTTAAAAACTTCAAAAAAGTTAATGTTTTAGTGAAAAATAGAAGAATGAGTGCAAATATGAAAAAGTTAAGCGGCCCAGCAAACAAAAAACGTGCAGCCGAGAAAGTGCAGAAAGAGAAAGATTTACTGTCGAAAATCCCTAAACTTGATTGTTTTTTTTTTTTTAAACTCCTCGAAAACAAAATGACTCCGTTGTTGATCATAACCAAAACGGTAAAAATGCATAAGTCAATTGATCGACAGCTAGGTTAGCCCAGGTAGATTCTGGGCCAGAAAGCCAGATTTCGCTACCTGGGAGGCACCCTACTGTAAAAAATTGTGAGTTTAGTTTCAGGACGAAACATTTTCACAATACAATTGTTTTTCAGATTCGTATGATGAACTGCAATTTAATGATATTGCGAAATCTGTGCCACCTAATAATGAGGGTTTAAGGTCAGATCATTTTGAAGGTTAGAAAATGGAAAAAAATGTGGTACCTATATAAGAATCGAATCAAATTTTTTCAATCCGTAAAATATATCAGTAATGAAATTTCACCACACGAAGGCAAGTACGGTTTTTTTTGGAAATATTGGGGCGCGGCTTGATTTGTTTGCCCAGGGCGCTTCTAGAGGTAAATCCGCCCCTGCATGTGCGCATGTGTGTGTTCGACCTTAACACATAAAGAAAGTGCTCTTATTCCTGTGGGACCTCTACCCGACCTTGCACAGACTGAGCGCTACCTCAGCCTTCAGCAAAACCCACCTCATATACTATATGTGTTGTTCTAGAACATTGCTCGGCATAAAATTTCAGTAGGAGTCTCTTCAGAAAAATCTTTGTAAAATGAACCTAAAAGAACACAGGCAGCAAAAAACTTATATTCCTCGGAATGTTAAATGTTTTTTATTTGCGGTTCTATTGAATCGATCGAAATACTTCTTTTGCAAAAGATTAATTTTTTTTGTCTACGTTTAACATGACGGCAAAAAAAAGTTACATTAAGTTGGTATAAACTAAGTACTGGGTCGAAGTGACCCCAACGGTGCACATAGGGTTAATAAAATTATAAACTAGTTACCCTCCTCTAAAGCTAAAGAGATGGGTGTATTAGGCTTAGGGATCGGACCATATACATATACCGAAGATATGGAAAAAATGAATTTTTGCAGCATCTAGCGGCGTCCAAAAAAAAAAAAAAATTAAAAATTTTCCAGGGGCGGGTGGTGGGTTGCGTACGGCGAACTTTTTTTTGCAATACGCTCTAATGTACATATATACATACATACCTACATATGTACCTACTAGCGCTTAATTTAAAAACTTAATTTGCCATAAATCGAATACATAACATGTATTAACCTTGAGTGCAATGCAAGTTTTCACAGGCAACCAAAAAAAAAAAAACAAAAAAAAAAAAAAAACAAGAATACAAACAAGCAATAAAAACAGCGACGAGGCAGCAGGGCCAAAAAGTTCATCAAAAAGTGCAAAAAGTACGAAAAAAAACCAATTAAGAAAACAAAAGCGACAACGAAAAAAACGCAGTAAGTATGTTTGTATGAACATGCGTCTGAAAATGAAATCAGTAATGTGCGAAAGCAATAACAAAACAGAAACAACGAAAATTGTAAGTTTGAATATATGCTAAATGCACGCAATATGCAGCAAAATTTGCAAAATTAAGTAAGAGAATATGCCAAGAAGCAATGAACGTTGGAAAAAAAAATGCAACGAAACATGCAAAAGAAAAATATATAAAGTTAAAAGGGCAATAAAAATCAGGAGAACGTAGCTCATGAATACGCACATTCGTAGTTCGAAAATTCACAAGTAAATATACCAAACATTTGTTCGTATTTTTTAATGTTAATAAATAAATATATGTATACACAACATATGCTCATCAGATGCGTTTTTTTTTGTATGGGATTCTTTAAACCTTCTCAGATCCTCCCTCCGGTTAATTCTACGTATGGGTGGATATCAATTTTTTTTCTTGTGCAAAATCCCAAATTTTTTCAGGGATAAATCTAAACATACCTTGAAATTCTGGGAATTTGCGCGGTTTTCGGTGTAGCTGCAGCCAGTTTTTTGCAAACAGCAGCGATTGCAATAAAGCACACATACAGAGCATAAATAAGGTACCTATATGCAGAAATGTTTTCAAATAAGATAAACCCACTGTTGAGAAGATGGATTCCAACCCACTTGGAAGATTGTTTTATGAAAACAGGCTATACTGAGCATTTTCCATCACGCTTGATGATGAAAAACTGATTAATCACCTTTGCAATTACATATTTTTTTAATGTATAAAAACCACTTTACTGAGTCTTTTATAACCACTTTTGGTGATTACAGATGGAGTTTATCACCTTGAAAATTCAAAGAAACTCGATAATGGAAAATTACCCAAAAAGAAAAGATTCGCAAAAGATCCAAAAACGACTCCCCAAGAAAGCAGTGTTTGAAAAATTGCAGTCGAATTAATAAAAGTCATAAAATATTTGATTTCATTTGATTTTGATTATCGCCGCTTTCTAAAATGAAGCTATGTCCGATTTGTGCTAATTTAATATTACTCAAAATCAACAGTCGCCAAATATCAAAATCAACATGTACATGCAAACGTATGTAAATATCAAATATCAGACTGTGAACAGCACTATTGGATATCAAATCACGAATGCTAAAGTCAGCTGCTCATTTGCATACAAATTTAATGTGAAAAATAAAAAAAAATATTTTGCTTTTTTTTTTCAATTTAACTCTAAAAATAAGCAACTGACTTCTGCTTAGGGAAAGCGAGAAAACAAGCTATGTTAATCTGTTTTGAAAGCCTCATAAAAGCCCATATGCTTGTGTTAAAGCATGCTAAGTGCTCACTTCTACGCTGTGATTGGCTACACAAACAAAGTACAAGAGAATGTTGTTGGTAGTTAGGCTAACGCGCCATAAGAACTGAAGTATTAAACATATTTCAAGCATAAAATAACCAGATTTTAAATAAATTCGTAAAATGAAATGAACGAAAATTTTTAGGCAAGCCGGGCTTTTCTACCTGTATGAAGCGCCCGCCACTGACATGTATACTGGTGGCGAAAATAATTGATTAAGCAACTACTTTTTTAAAGAACAGTTATGTATTTGCATTTATTTCGAAAACGGTTTGCAAAAACTTTACATAGATCCTTTACTTTCTCTATACCATCAATTTGAGCAGTTTATATGTTTATGCCTAACAGTAGAAGTAAATTCTTAGTATTATTTTTTTAAATTCTTATTGTTAAGAAACATAAGTTTTTTTGAGCAGAAAATGATGGTTTAACCAGTTTACAATACAAAAAAAAAACAATTAGGAAGGTTTATTATAATTTTTGCTAATTTATATATGGTCTAATTTATTTCCATATTTTGCTTATGGGTTGAAATATTTGTATGTAACTAAAATAAAAGAAAAGCTGGAGAAATTAAGAATGAGAAAAATAATGCATACTTCAACAATCTTTCAGCTTCGAGTGTGATATACATATTTTTCTTTCCACCAGTGTTTAAAATTTTGTTCCGGAAGGAGACCGTTAAGGGGTGTCACACAGGGGTCACATATGGTAATATTAAACTTTAACCATGTGCGATACCGCTTAACCGTCTCCTATCGGAACCAAAATTTATACATATGTGATATCTTTGATTAGGCTGTTAACGATGTAAGTGGTAAGACTGAGGAAAATGGCGAATTTTATTTTTTTTAGGACCACCCTAATGTACATACATACAAACACCAACATAAACAGCAAACGGCAAAAAACATGTAATAACGTTGTAACAGCCCAACCAGCCTACCGAAGCAAATTTTTGCGATACATAAATTTATTGTGAAGGTATACTTTTCGACTCATTTTCAAATGGATATTTTTTGCATGCTCAAAAACAGAAAAAAAAAAGCTAATTAGCAGTTGACAGTCGCATGAAGCGAAATATGAAGCGAAGAGCAACCGCTGCCGTCGCCGTCGAATGCGGTTCAAGAGTGCGCGACTGCGGCGTTGCCCTTGTGCAACTGTGCAACTGCAACGACTTCAGCGATTGCAATGTCATCCGGCGGCGTTCGAAGTGAGCACATTAAATGGGAGTGAGTGAGTGAATGAATGGAGTGGCAACGGGGAGTATGAAGACGCGCACGCACACAAAAGCACACAATTGGATGCAGCAAAAGTGCCTGCATCTCTCCATCTATTCGTCTATTCTTACAACATGTTTTGGAGCTGCGAAATTGTGCATTCATGGCGAAACAGTGCACGTGCTTTGTTCCGATGCCTCTGCTGTGCGTTGCTGGCGTCGGCTCGTCGCCGTTTTATGTGCTAATGTCAAGTGTAAAACAGCCATTAAACCATGCCACCACCACATAATATGTATATAAACTGCAAAAAATGCGATTAATCCGGGACGTGTCCGGGCTCAGTCGCAAGGGAGCATGCGACTAATACAATTTTACATCCCTTTATATGGAGTGAATTGATCGCATTTGTTCGAGCATGTCCTATGAAGAGACTAATTGTTCAACTTCTATACCCGAACGGGTAGCAATGTAGATTAATCACTAACATACTGAACCGGTGCAAATGTAGATCAATCGCTCACATCCCGAATGGGTACAAATGTAGACCAATCGCTCACATCCCGCAGGGGTACAAATGTAGATTTTTCCAAGTTGTTAGCCAAGGCAATTTTTAATAACAATCTATAAAAAATTGGAAATGATCATATATACATATTTAAATAAAGATTATATAATGTTTTACTTTTGTAAAAAAATCTCAATAAATAAATAAAAAAAAATGTAAGTTTTGAGTATGCATTATATGAGCGTAATGTAAAGGATTTTTTCATAGGATATTTTAGGCAACATTTTGTTAAAATTATTATTAATCATTGTTATTAAAAGAAAGGGTGTTCAATTCGTTTTACCGGTTGTTCTACAATTTTTTAAATACATTGCATATTTTTGTAAAATTTCTACATTTAAGGAATCTAGATTTGTACCCGTTCGGGATGAAAGCGATTAATCTACATTTATAGCCGTTCGGGATGAAAGCGATTAATCTACATTTATACCCGTTAGGGAACAATTGGTCTACAATTAGTCTACATTTATACCAGTACGGTAACAATCGGTGACTAATTGTGGACCGATTGTTCTCGAAAGAGATCAATCCGGGACAAATCTCTTTCGGGATTAATCGCAGATTTTTTTGCAGGGTATATACAAACATACAAACACGCACACACTCGTCCATGCACATTCGCATACAAATTCGGTGGATTTTTCCCCCCAAAAATGTATTCATCAACTGACTGCCACAGCGTTTGTATGTATGTTTGGCTGTTTTTGTGTAAATGCATTTTTGCATCCATTTATTTTGCCGTGTTTTTGGCTTCTTACATCTGCATCCCTGGATTGTGTGCATATTTGCGTAGCTATGGTGAGTCTAGTTTCACCTATGTACATATGTATATTAAGCTGGTCCTTAAAATCAAATTAGCTATTTTCTGCGGACTCACCCCCTTCGGACTCACCACCTTCGGTGTCATCCTCATCGGTAGCAGCGCAGTCAAAGATACCATATATGTATAGATTTTTGTCCCAATCGGGGACGGTTAAGGGGTACCGCACGAAGGCCACATATGGCAACATGAACGTTGTTATAAATATTGGAATATTTTTTAAACTTTGATTTGGTTTGAAAGGAATTTAAAACTTTGTTTGGGTTAAATTTTGAACCTTCGAAAGTTTAAATGTTTCTTATTCTTTTTTGGTTTAAAATTCAAACTTACAAAAGTTTAAATATTTCTAAGTACTTATTTTTTGGAATAAATTTCATACCTTCAATGTTGAAATTTTAAAATTTTATTCGTCGTAAGGTTTTAGTTCAACGAAAAAATTTTACGTTTGTATTTATATGGCCATTTTAATTCTAATAATTATTTTTATGTGAATTTAAATGAGCTATTGCCAATTTTTGAAGAAGTCTGATGAGGGGATGTGGTGGTCTCCGAAATGGATCCATAACTTCTACCAAAAAAAAATTTTTTTTCATTTTTTCTTCATTAAAAAATGGCCAATAGCTCATTTAAATTCACATGAAAAAATTTTAATTTTTGATTTGTAATTCCAACTTGCTTTTTCGAGAAATGAACAATATAAAAAAAGCTAATTTATAGTTATTAGACAATTTGAATGAACGATTGTGTGGCGTTGTTTGAGAAACACAAAGTAATTATGGAAACAGATAAAATGAAGAAGGAAGAAAAGGAGAAAAAGAGGATAGGAAAGAAGATGCAATAAGGAAAAGCATGAAGAGGATTTGGGAGCAGAGGTTTTTTTTAATTTAAACCAAAAAAAGCTTTAAATTTTAAACTTTTGAAAGTTTTAAAATAAATCTTAATTTGGAATAAAATCTAAACCTTAAAGTTTTAAAAATCTTTTAAACTTTTCAAAGTTTAAATTTTAATAATTTTTCAGTAGTGTCCTATATATCGACCAAAAAAGTTTAAAATTTATTCCAAAATTTATTTCAGTGTGCGCGACACCACTTAACCGTCTCCGATCGCGACAAAAATTTATATTTGATATCTTCGCCTATATTAGCATCGACCTAGGCCGTGAGGTTGAAGTAATATGATACAAAATTTATCTCCACCCACCCTAATGTACACATACACTTACGTATGTATATCGGCGTGTCGAATTTCTTATTTTTGATGAATTGCATTCGCTCATTAGCACTCAAAATCGTCCACTGACCAAGCTCCAACACTCGTTTCTCCTGCCCATCCTTTGATTGCATTCACTTTGACAGTGAACAAAAGCCGTTAAAATTGTCAAATTTTTATAGCTTGACTAATTTTGCTTTGCAGGTACAAGAGTCAATGAATGCAACTTGAATATGTTCTCATTCTGACCGCGGTATGCTAAGAAACTTCAACGACATCTCAAAAACGTAAAAATCCATTTGACAGATCGTACGTGGAGCTTGAGTCTGCATTCTTCTTCTTCTTAATTGGCGCGTAACTGTCTAGATGATTTTGGCCGAGTTCAGTAAAGCGCGCCAGCCATTTCTGTTACGTGCTACTTGGCGCCAATGGCAAATACCAAGGGAGGACGAGTCAGTCTTCAACTGATCTTCTCAACACAGTGGAGAGCTCCCTTTACAGCTGCCTTTAGACAGTTTCGATAGAAATTTCTTTCTGCGCCGAAACACCTTCATCCATTCTCACGACATGACCTGCCTAATGCAGCCGCTGGATCTTTATTCGCTGAACAATATCGATGTCTGCGTGAAGCTCGCACTGCTCATCATTAAATCTACGTCGATACTCGCCATCGCTAACGCACAAAGGTCCATAAATCTTACGAATAACTTTACTCACGAATACTCCAAGTCTAATCTGATTTTGACAAGGTCATGCTTCTGCGCTATACATGAGAACTGGATAGAATGAGCGTCCTGTAGAGCGTGAGTTTTGTTCGTCAAAAGAAGACTTTACTTTTCAATTGCCTACTTAGCCCAAAGTAACATTTATTGGTAAGAGAGATTCTTTGTTGGATTTCCGCGCTGAAATTTTTGTTTGTATTAATGCTGGTTCCCAAATAGATGAAGTCCTTAACAGTTTCGAATTTTTAGCTATCAACAGTGAAGTGGCTGCGAATACGTGCTGACTCTTTGTGTGATGACAGGAGGTACTTCCTATTGTCCTCGTTAATCACCAAATCCATTTTCCTAAACTCTTTATCCAGCTTGGAGACGGCAGAACATAGAGTGCGAGTATTAGTGCCAATGATGTCAATATCATCGGCGCACACTGGTCTCATTTGTATGGAGAGTGGGACAAAACTCAATTTCTTGGAAACGGATGGACCTACCGAAACCAAATTTGGCACATTGGTGTTCCACTATACGACTCATCTTTCAGAAAAATTAAAAGCATATATGTTGTAATCCACGCCCACCACTAACGCTAGTTTACAACCAAAAAAAAACAAGAAAACCAGGAATGGAGGAGGATAGGAATTGACCTGCTGAGCTTGGAACTATTTTTTTTTTTAATTTTTTGTATAGTTAAGTTTTTGAGATAACGGTAATTTTGTGTTTTTTTGTTATCACTTCATTCACATGCGATAAACGCAAGCAGCGTTCGAAAGGCAATTAAAATACGCTTCAACCGACATACAACTTGTAGTGGTCTAATAAAAACTTGCTGAGCGAAAGCTGGTCAAAATCAAAATTTTCTGGATTTTTTGCGATTTTTGAAAAAGTTTTGATTTTCAAATTAAGTTTTTATAAAAAGTTGTAAAAATCAGAAAAGTTTTATTACTTTAAAAATTTTCCCGTTTAATTGCAAAGTCTTTAAGCGTAATATCAGCGAGATCCGATAAATATTTTATTTTTGGCGATTTTTTTTGTGAAACAAAAAGGATATTTTGGACGAAAAACTTGGTTAGGTGAGTCAACTATGTGAAAACGACTTCATAGGTCAAAAGGACATTAGAAGAAAATATAGAGCTTCTAAAGACTAAACTAATGACATTTCGATTTTAAAAAACCGATGTCAAATAACAAAGTTACAATAAAAAAAAATTATTCCGCGATATTTCGCGGGATCAAAAAAAAAATATATATATATGGAGAGTGGGACAAAACTCAATTACTCAGACTTTATCGAGAATAAAGTTTTATCGAAAACAGTCGATGTAAATATGTACAAAAATCGTTAAAGGGCAACAATATTTTTTATAGACTAGTTACATTTAATATGATATTTTAAGAAAAAGGGAAAAAAAGGGAAAGCTGCTGTATAAACAGGCTTCTTAAGAGAAGACTTGAAAGAACTCAAATCTGGTCCAGAGTGGTCCTTAATTGTTAAAAGTTTAAATGAAAATGCTAATGCTTGAAAATTACGCTCATAGAAAAGCCAAGATTTCTTCATCTTGTATTTTGCTAAAAATAAATTGTTTTCACTGTTTTCTTTCGCTAAATCATGAAACATACGTTTTTCTTGCGTTTCCATAGTTATCCGCATTTTTTTACCACTCAAACTTGAAATATCGCAAAAATCATAATACACTTATTTACACAAACTTTTTCCAGAAAATTTTTTTTTCAAATGTGTTGACTTTAAATGAGCCAAAGTAACATTTAATGGTGGCTATTGCGTATAGAAGGAGGTTTTCCATAAAATTCAATATATTTCCCATGGAAATGCATGACAGAAATTTATTTTTCAAGCACCAATGTTTTTGACTTTTGTGTATGGGGGCTGACCAGTGTGAGGCGTACGCCAGCAGTTGTATAATCTTGTGATACAAGATGCTTCCTTTGCGATTAGGTTCTGCAGCTCGAATTATCTGTTGCAGCATGAGGTTGCAGAAATCACATGAAAGCGAGTCACTTTGTCTGAAACCTCAGTCAATTAGTCAGTCTCCTGAAAAATGCTCACGAAGAAGAAAAAGGAGGCAAGACCGTTTGGTTGTTTTTCCTGGGAGTTTTTCACGTGGATAAATTAATCATACAACTCCCATTGGTAAGCACATACTTTGCTTCTCCTTACTCCGCAGTTTCATGCCTTCCATCTCTTTCAATTGTAAATGCGCAATTTCTTCTTATCTCTCACACTGTGCATGGCTATTCCTTTTCGCATAATTTTTCTCTCCGCTTTGTCGTTCTTTCGTTTGCTGTGTATTCTTTTGTCATACAATTTGTTTTGAGAAAATATATTTTCGCTTTTTGTTCTGCATTACAACTTCTCTACGATGCACTCATTATGCACACACACACACATGTATAATAATTCTGCGCTGCATTAGCCGACCTTTCCCACCCTGCAAAAAAGTTTTGCTTATTGTTGACAAATCAGGTCAAAAAAAGGAGTACGCTGGCAGTGCTGCTACTGTTATGCACTCACTTTTTCTGCTCCTAACTTTCTAATACTTATCTAGGCCGCATGGCGGACAAACGTATGGAATAAGGTGTGCTCTCAGAGAGGGAGTACTCCTTGTGGCCTGATGACATCAACACAGGAAAATCAGCCTTATTTTAAGCCTTATGCCATACAAATTTGCAACCCTTATAATTTTCAGGCCTTTTTTCTTAAGTCTTTCAATCTGCAGTTTTATTTCTTAAATAAGGCTTAGATTTTTTGCTGGGCACCGTCTCACCTAGCCCAGCCTTGCCGCTTGTTTCGCCTACCGCTTGCTTTGTCATTTCGTCATCTTCGCTGCAGCAGCAGAGCGTGGAGAGCGCAGAAAGCTTTATTTACCGCTCCAACTTCTTCTTCTTCTTAATGGCACATCTTCAAGTTGCATTCGACGCCGTCGCTGACGCCGACGCCGCCTGAAGTCCTTTTTCTTTCATTACGCTCAATTTTGAGCTCTTTGCTTCTTGTTGTTGTTTTTAGCTTATTTTTTTTTTTTAATTTTTTGCTTTTATTATTGTTGTTGCTGCTGTTGTTGGCATCGCCAGACTTGTATTTAGTTTCGCTGCACTTCTGCCGTTTCTTTGTTGTTGCTCTTGTTGTTTTGCGCTTTTTTGCCTCTTTCCTTTGCTGCTGTGAGTTGCATGCGTTCGACTCTGTGTGTGTGTTTGTGTGTATTGCATGTGTGTGTGTGTTCATTTTAGGTATAATTTGTATGCTTTTTAGAGTTTCTTCCCCATCGCAGTGCCAGCTAAGCGTCGCATCGCATTCGCCCTCCTCTCTCTCTCTCTAGTCCTTGGCCCGTTTTGCATATCAACAACTGAAGTTGTTTTGTCTCGGATTCGTTGCAGTTTTTTGTTTAGCCCAAAAAATGCTTTCAGAATTTTTGCCATTTTTTGTTGTTGTTGTTGTTTGTTTGTGCTTTTTTGTTTGTTTGTCTGCAATTTTGTTGACAAGCGGCATTGTTCGCAAAATTGCCTGTTGTTCTTTCTAGCAGAGGCGGTCGCTTCATACAAGCCGAGAAGCCCGGCTAGCGTACACATTTTCGTTCATTTCATAAGAAATTCTTTAAAATCTGGTTATTTTACGTTTTAAATGTGTTTACTATTTAAGTTCTCAATAATATAGCCCCCACTGTAACATGCCCCTAAAAGCCTGCTAAGAAAATAACGCAAATACACCACCAATCCACCTCACAATGTGTATTTTGTTTGTACAGCCAATCACAGCACAGTGAGCATGCTTCAACGTTTCCTCACATTAGCTTTTACGTGGCTTTCAAAACAGAATAACATAGCTTGTTTTCTCGCTTTCGCTAAGGAGAAACCAATTGCTTATTTTCAGACTTAAATTGAAAAAAAAAAACTAGCAAAGCACTTTTTTTATTTTTCACATCAAATTTGTATGCGAATATGAAGCTGGCTTCGGCATTCAAAAGTTCAGTATTCACAGCCATATGCATATTTGATTTGATTTTCGTTTGCATGTAGGTACATACTTATGCACATAATTTCTTACATCTGCATGTGCATGCAAACACAAATATCAAATACCAGATTATAAAAGGTGGTCGCTGTGGTGCAGTGGGTAGAGTGCTCGCCTGCTATGCCAGAGGTCTCGCGTTCAAACCTCGGTCCGAGCCAAACAAATTTTTCTAATTAGTAAAAATCCAATTATTGGGTTTTTTAAGAGCAGCGGTCACCTCTCGGCAGTGGGCGGCATACCCTCCGAGAGTATTTCTGCCATGAAAAAGCTTCTCACAAAAAATGCATTCGCCGTTCAGGGCCGGCATAAAACTGTAGGTCCACCCAATTAGTAGGAAAAACAAAAAGGAGCACACCTCGAATTGGGAGAGAAGCTCGGCCATAAAACTCGTCAGAGTTATAATAGCGCCATTGTATTATATTATTATTGTAGATTATAAAAGGGTTGATTGTGATTTTTGGCGACTATTGGCACAATATCAAAATAATTTAAAAAAGGGGTGGAAATCAAATTGGACCTCAGTTTTTCAACCACTAAAGCACCCATTTTTAAGGCAATAAGCAAATACACTTGCCACTGCTGAAATTTCCGTCGGTATAAGGAAACTAAAAATACCTCTGCGCATTCGTGTAAGATTTCCCTAGCGCACGTTTTTATATTTAAGAATTATGTAAATACGAAATTTTTTATTTTAAAAATGTTCAGAGCAAAATTGCAAAATCAAGAAAAAACAATTTTAATTTAAAAATGTTTATTTTTATTTTAAGCACTATGAGATTTTGAAGGAAAAACTTTCGTTTTTATTCCATTAATTTTAATTTTTAATGTAAACATGTTTCTTTTTAAATCCTAAATACATTTTAATTAAAAAAATTTAATTTTTAATTTAAAAAATTTAATTTTTAATTTAAAAAATTTTCATTTATAAAATAAAAATGACTTGGTTAAAACGTGCATTATAAAAATAAAAATTTTATTTTTGATTCCTTTTCTCTGAGTATACAAACAAAAAAATGTGTATCAGGAAAACAAAAATAAAAAATACATATGAAAAAAACAAAAAAAAAATAAACGAGAAAAAACGATCTTCAAATACCCGAATTGTTCAAATGCCCGTACAAACATACGCGTAATAAACAAACAAACGAGCGTTCGAGCATTGAAAACATTTATTCGGGCCACTCGAAAATGTTAAAAAGAAATCGAGAACTCTAAATCAAAGTCAATGACGGAACGCAATCAGACTTTTAAATAATACAGCAAAGGAAATTACATAAATGGCTAATGGTTATGCTTGCCCAGGCAATTTATGCTAGGTCCGCCACTGCTTTCTAGTTGTCGTTGTTTGTAGCTTTTGCAGTTTTATTTTGTTGTTGTTTTATTTTTTTGTTTTTTTTTAATTGTTTTGTTTTTGTGTTATTCATTTATTTGTTGGCATGTCTCTTCGTTGTTTGCCATCGGAAGTGCAGCCGCAATGCAATTTAGTGCATTGAAGCGTGTTTGGTTGGTTGGTTTTTTGTTATCGTTGGTCGTTGCATTTGCTGCAACTTTATTCTTTTCTTAGCTCAAATTGCCTGGCAAGGGTAAGTTGAGCAAAAAAAAAATATTAAAGGAAAATTAAAAAAAAAATGCTCATACAAAACAACCATATAAGACCTTTTACCGTAGAATATCATAAAGCGGTAGAGTTTGCTTCAGATATCTACCATATATATGTATGTAAGTATGTATGTATGTATGTATGTCTCTATGTATATTTGCGCCCTGATTTGTTGCTTTTATTAGCATCTTATCTTGTGTAAATAATGCAATAATGTCCTTGACAAAAATTCTACCTGCCTGCCTGTTGGCTTGCCGAGCTGCCTGGCCCTTCTTGCCCGCCATCCCCTTCATCCTAAATTTATGCAAATGCATTTTTCACACAGCCGCAATTCAGGTTGCACAAACGCATCGCATCCAACAAACCATCTAACTGGCACGTTGCTTAGTTGCTATTGTTGTTTTTATTTTGCTCAACTTATTTCTTTCCTGCAAAAAAAAACATTGAAACTTCACAATTGAAACAACGCAGCAAATCTTTCGAGTAGTTAGTAAAATTATGCAAATGCAAATGCAAATGCCGGTGCTAAACTGCAATCAATGTGGCGCACATCTTGCACGTTCACACGAATATGCAAGTATGTACATATTTTGCATGCATTATGTACTTACATATATATGTACGTATGTACGTATGCCTGTCTAGTATATGACTTCATAATTGCATCGCCTTGACTTTGCTGACAGTGTCGCTAACCAATTAACGGCTACAATAACAAACACGCACAGCTCTAACATCAACATTATCGTGGTAGAGCCGGTACAGGGGGTAAAATACAGTTTTTGAGCTTTAAACGCTGTTGAAAATTTTAATCTTGCATGTAATTTAAGAGAATAAAAAACACTAAGGCTAAGTCAAAAAAAAAAAAAATTAAAACTTTCCGCCAAAATGTAAGCCATTTAACTTATTTAGCATATATTTTAATATATTGCATTACACTAATGATGTTATTGATCTCTTAAAGCGCATTGCTTTGTTTGGCTGATGTGTGCGCCGAAACAAAAAAGGACTATTTAAATATTACGTTTTATTTAGTTCAAGGGTGCTGGCCCAAATCGAATAACGGGGTCACCCAACAACAACATCATAATTTTTACAACAACAGCTTTCACGGAATGACAAAAAATGATTCGAAACAAAAAAAAAAAACTGCACTGAATGTCGATCGATTGTACAGTTTGTTTTGAGTTGCGCCATTACGGCAACAGCGCTTAATTCGTTTGTTGTTGTGAGTCACAAAAAGCCAGAAGAGTCACTGCACCTGCACCCCTGATTTAGTTTGTATATCGCTGGGTATAACTATTGAGCCGGTCTCAGCACAGTGCACTTTTTTTGATACATAAACTGCTTTTATTGCTCTCATGTGTTGTCTGAAATAGCTAGAAACTGATGCGGCGCTTGAACTCAGGCGATCGAGCTGAATGATTTTCGTCAAACTTCAAAATATTTTAAAGAAGAATTTGAAGATGTGGGCTTTCAAAAAAAAAAAAAAAACCGAATTCATGGCCTTACAAAGAAACAAAAAAAAACAAAAACTACACTGAAAAAACAACTTACTCAGATTATGGAAAAGTGGGAATGATTCGGCGCTAAAGACATATTTCCATATTTTGATGTACGATTTTCTTCAAATCAAGGAATAAAAACCACGTTTTAAAGAAAATTGTACATCAAAATATGGAAATATGTCTTTAGCGCCGAATCATTCCCATTTTTCCATAATCTGAGTAATTTTTTTTTTGAGTGTAGAGATAAAAGAAGTGTATTCACTCCTTCGTCGGCACGCTAGTTGTGAAATCGTCTTTTCCGATGAAAAAGTCTTTTTTTAATCGAAAAAGCGGTACAAGTCAATACATCTTAATATCTGGAAAAAGCTCATGCTTCCACACGCCACGAAACTGTTAGACAATAGCGATTTTGGATTTCAGATGGCACTTGGCGTATTCGAAAGAAAAGTTCTTCGGAAGATTTATGTACCTTTGCGCATTAGCGAGCTCGAGTATCGACAGAGATTTAATGATGAGCTGTACAAGCTCTACGCAGGCATGGACATTGTTCAGCGAATAGAGATCCAGCGCCTCCGTTTGTCAGGTCATGTTGTGCGGCTCAGAAAGTACGCAATTTTGCTTCCAGCAAGATTCTACTTACAAAGCTAAAACTGTTCAGAGTTAGTGTACAAACGAAATTCCCTGTTTTATTTCGTCGGATGAATGGCCAAGCTCGCTCTGGATCGTAATCCACGCAATTTTTGCATATATGTATAGGATTACATGTTTGATAAAATGAAGAACATAAAACATCTCAAGATGGAACAATTCAAGTAATGCTTGCAAAAGATATGGAATTAAATCCCGGACGAAGGCGGGCAAAGTTTTCCCAAAAACGTTTGCGGCTGATAAGAAGAAATAAGGGCGAAAGATTTGAATGCTATGAATAAAAAGAAAAGATAATACATACTGAAATAAATGAAACTTTAATTACACAGGTCGACAAAATTTCAACAAATTTTTGTTACAGAAATAAAATTCTACTTTTCTAAAGGATTTCGGTGCGCTGAATCCGAATCTGCACTCAGATTTTCGCTAATACGTACAGTTTTTGAGATATTCATGTTTAAAGAGGACAAAAACGCGATTTTTGCCTATATTCACTCCTCAATATCTTTTAAATTACTTACTTATTTTAAAAATTGATTAAAGCTGTTGAAAGCTCGGCCATTCCTCTTGAAGACAACGTTTTAATTTTTCGGATATCTTTCTTGTAACTTGCAATATTGCATATTAAGGTTCATTAGTTTTGCAATATTTTATCCATACAAAAATAATTAAAAATTTTGAAGCAAGTTTTTAGGCAGTTTATTATATTATGGACGTATGTGCATTGAACCTACGCTCCAACCATCAGTAGTCGAATATTAGCGAAACGCTAAGCACTGCGGCTGCCTGGTATGCTCCCGAGAAGATGTCTGATGACGAAGAAAGTGGTTTTTCTTCGAAATAGCTATCACATCTACCATCGCTGTATGAGCTAATTGGATTTTTCCGCTTATTCCAAAGTATAAAAATTAAAATTAAAAATAATAATTTCGTGCTAGACACTAACATACCCTAAAATATGTAAATACCTCTGAGGGAAAATGATGAATACTTTATTAATTGGTGAAATGCATTGGTAAATTCTTTATTCAAAGGTGAGTTCTCAATGTAATGGTGAAATTCGTAAATACCTCTCTGTTGGAAATAGATGAATTATTTATTCAATGGTGAAATTATTTTCAGCTCTCTTTATAGACTAAAGGTGAATTCGCAATCCAATGGTGAAGTTAAAATGTGTAAATCCAACTATGAAGTTGAAAAATAAGATTTTGGTCAAAGATCAGCTTCACAGCAAAATCCAAATATGTACATAGAATTAAAATTCAAATACTATTTTCAAATTATATTTATTTAACAAAACAATTCCGACCAGTTTTACACATGATTCAACAATAAAGGTTTTCGCATGACGACATACCTTCATACTGAGTGGGGCCATAAGTGTCATGCAAAGAGGAATGTAGAAGAATTTGACAGATTCGGCCCCTATGGAAATGCTAGGGTGCTTGTGGGTGTGGCATATGTCAACAAAAAAAAAAATGCTTGTGTTCGTGTGTTTATGAAGATTGAAGAAGAAGTCAGCTGATCTTATGCATTCTCCTTTATTGTTGCTCCATGGTTTTACAATATTTTTCGATCTAAAGAAAAATTTGTTTATTTCTTTTGAATACTTTTTGAAGTCGTATTTTTCAATTGAAATACTTCCTTTGATTCTCTTCAAAAAGTATTCAGGTATATTTATAACAATTATAAAAATTAAAGTATTTTATAACAAATTAGGAAACAGCAATTTAAACCAATAAACAAAACTTATAAATATCTGATAGTTATTAACTTGTATAGGGAATAGTCAATTGACTCTATGATGTGTGTCAAAGAGGTCGAACAACTGTACTCAGCTGATTTTGAAGTTGTTGTTATTGCCCAATGACGATCGTGAAAGCAATAGAAGTTGCTCTTTTTCTTTCTGTTTTGTAGGTTGTTTATTTTGCATTCTTAAACATGTTATTCGTGGAATAGCTGGCGTTTACGCCCTCTCCGGGAATTGCGTTTTAGCGATTCAGCCTTAATTTCTTTTCGGAATTATGAATTCTTTTCGGAATTATGAATTTTTACATACCAAAATGTACCCCCGGAAGTCGCCGCCATACTTGTCTGTACCCGATTTTGACATTTGCCGATGGCATATCGACTTTTTTAATCAAATTATCGAAGAGCTGGGCCACTTGTGATTATACACTATGGTTTATTCTTTGGATAAGTCCCTTCGACATAGGCTTTATTTTTCCCGCTAGATGGCGCTGAAGTTGCAAATATTCACAAAATCCGTCTTAGGATCATAGCTGGGGAACTTCGATTAGAATTAGAAATCATTACGATTAGAAAAATTAAGTAATCTAATCATTAGATTTTTTTTTGATTCTTTATATTTTGATTACTAATTGATTAGATTAGAGCTAATCAAAAATCTAATGGCGATTAGCGACGATTAGCATATCTAATCAAAACTAATCAAAACTAATAAAAATCAATTGGATTTCTCGATTAGTTTTGATTAAATTTGATTAGATCAACTGTTTTGAAATATTTTTTTTTTTGTCATTTAATTCATAAAGTATAATATATAATACAATGGCGCTATTATAACTCTGACGTGTTTTATGGCCGAGCTTCTCTCCCAATTCGAGGTGTGCTCCTTTAGTGTTTTCCTACTAATTGGGCGGATCTACAGTTTTATGCCGGCTCGGAACGGCGAATGAATTTTTTGTGAGAAGCTTTTTCATCGCAGAAATACACTCGGAGGGTATGCCGCCCACTGCTGAGAGGTGACCGCTGCTCTTAAAAAGCCCTCAGGAGCCAATGTAAAATATGGCTTAAACCGTTCTCTCAATTGATGTTCTAATTGTACTGCTGTTGAGCTAACATTGCTCAAAACTTCGGGTTTTCTGGATAATTTTAGCAGTTTATTACTCAAAGAAAATGACGCAGGATTAATACAACCATATTTCACATTGGCTTCACCTTGGAGAAAGTCCAAAGTTTGGGCAATAGGCTCCATTAGCAGCTTGTACGACTCCAAATATCGAAAATCACTTGATGTAAAAGGAGACAGATTCAACTCATCGGAAAGCTTATTCAATTTCTCTTTGTACTGTAGTAACTTCACGATTGCAGATATTTCAAAATAGTTGATCTAATCAAATCTAATCAAAACTAGTCGAGAAATCTAATCGATTTTATTTTTGATTAGTTTTGATTAGTTTTGATTAGATATGCTAATCGTCACTAATCGTGATTAGATTTTTGACTAGTTCTAATCTAATCAAAAATTAGTCGATTAGAATAGCCATCTAATCTTAATTAATCAATTAGGATTAAAAAAAAAAGTTTCTAATCCGATTAGTAGTCATTAGGATTACTAATCATTATTCCCCAGCTATGCTTAGGATACGATTTTGTTCGTTTTTATCACGTATGTATGATTGTTATGCAATGAGGAACTCGGTTACAAAAAATTAAACAGCTACAGATCGGTTCCCGAGATTGAATAGCTCCGAAATATTTTCAAGCATTATTGATATCAAATTAAAGGTTTCAGTCAGATCTACAGATGGCCACAAAATATTTTTGAGTACGTAATTGGGTTTCCATACATGCATACTTATGCTATGTGGATATCTCATTCAGTTCGAAGGGTATTTGATAGTTTTAGCAAAACATTCGTTATTCGTTATTCGGCGCTAAAAATTTCTTAATTTTAAATTCCAATTATTGGCAGTTGACGGTAAAAATATTAGTTTAATGGACATGATTTCAAGTTTATCTGAAATCTGTGCGTTATCTTTGCTTTTTAAACTATGGTTAAATCATCGTTAATGTTTTTTTAATGAAAGTTTTATAGAATTTGTGTCAAAAAAAGAAAATATTATGTATTAATGATTTAACCACTTTGAATATATCAAAGGGACGGTCGCAACGGCTTAAAATTTTTTGGACGGCATTTTACGATTTTCGTTAAATTTGCCCAAATTGCACATAAATTACTAAATCGAAAGTGCTGTATTTGTTCATGTGTATATTGTATGCCACACAAAAAAAAGCACAAAAGCAAGCGATTATATTATCCACCCTTAAAAGTGCATTCTACACCAAAAACGTAGCGCATACAGCCATGCAAAAACACAAAAAACAAACATACAAATGTACACACAAAGCTGGTGTCATTTTTATTGAATGCACTCTAGACATAATTTGCATGGAAGAAAAATTTAAATAAAATACGAAATAAACGAAAAGCCTAGCGCGAATTGCATTATAATGAGAATTCCAAAAAAGAAAGAAGTAAAAAAAAAAAAACACACGAAAAAAACAGTGCAAAATGCGAAAAGTGAGAACAAAAGTGAGTATGAGCCAATGCAATGAGAACAACAGTGACAGCGACAACGACAAAAAAACACAACATCCCAAACCGAGAGCTCCGAAAACGGAGCCCCAAAAACAGATTGAGGCAGAAAAAATGCATGCGGCAGTGAAGGTTGACGACGCCTGACGCCGCGCTATGCTCGACGGTCGAGGGACGATGGTTGGTAATATGCAATTGGCGGCGGCGCGCGGGCCGGCCACCGCATGAGCTTGCTAAGTGCGAGCGAGCTCGGCGCGCCAAGCGTGTTTTCAGATGCATTTTTCAGTCTGTTTGTCGTCTACGGCCGATGTTAGTTGCATGCTAACGTGTGCGCTGCTTAAACAAGAACATTCAAAAGAACTACCTATAAAGTGTTGTTTTTGATCGAAACGAAAAATATATAAAATTTAATGAAAATATTTGTTTTTTAAACATTTGATTGCACAATTTTTTGCTAAAAAAACTTATTTTAATTTTGTGCGAATTTGATGTGTGTTTAAACATTTTGTGTTTTTTTTTTGCCCATTTTCTATATTCGATTCGATTGTCTTAAAAAACGCGCTCTCGCAATGCAACCAACGCCGTAGCTGCGGCAAGCGCAGTGAATTTGCCGGCGAATAAGACGGAGTACAGAACTGCCAAAGTGCAGCGCCGAAAAAAAGTGCATTCAAGATGCAATTCTCTGAAAACACAACACAAACAGCAAGAAACGCGGTGAGTGCAACACAAATGAGTGGCTGGCGTATGTGCATGAGTGCGTTTTGCGTTTGTGTGTGTAAATGAGCGCGTGCTCTGTGATTGCAGTTTCAGAAACGCGCACGCAGACTTGAAGAAAACCGGTAAACACACACACAGGCAAATACAAAATGGACATGCGATGCTTTGGTGTGTGCGTTTGCAGTAACGGCGACGCGCAAGTGTGGTGAATTTTATGAAAGGAACAAATAAAAAAACATTCTGAGCGTTTTACATGGTTTGAGCTTTGAGTGAGTATTTTTGCATTGAGTGAGTTTTATTGTTAAGCAACTGCTTTTAGAATGCATTTTTTGAGTTGCTAATTAATTTAAGCTTTAATTGAATGCCATCAAAACTCGTTTTGTGTTTTTAATACCCAAAAAACCTACTAAACGGTAGCAGTTTCCACCCATAAGTTAAAAACTATTCAAACATATGCAACCTGCCAGATGGCGCTGAAATCGCTATATTTTGAAAATCAGTATTTATGATCCAATTCTATTCGTTTTTATGTTTGATATACATACATACATACCCATACAGACATACATATAATCAAAACGTCTGTCATAAAAGAAAAATAAAACTCGCTAGGAGACGCTGGAGTCGAGATATTCAGAAAATCCGTATTCATGGTCCGTTTTTTTTTTTTTTTAATTTTTATCACATGTGTTTGTTATGTAATGGAGAACTCGGTTACAAAGGAAATGCAAGGCCTCAACATAAAGCTATTTTTATTTCATGCCTAAACCTGGCCCCCAAATATGTATGAGACAAAACGTGGATCTGAAGGGCTCCGGAAAGTTTCTGAGCGATATTGGTTTCAAATGAAAGATGTTGAGCAGGGATTTTTATAGCTCTCGGTTTACTATGGAAGGAAAAGGAAACAGAAGGAAAAGAGTTGAGGAAGGGTAGAGTAAAAGTGCAGACATTGGTGCCTTATCTGTAACCTTATAAAACAGCTGATTCAACCAACCTTACGACAAGCTTTGTTACTAGTCATTGGTGCCTTATCGTAATTCTGTAGCTGTATCCTTAACTTACAGACCAATTGGATTTTGGTTAGCAACCCTAAATCCGTAAACAGCTGACACTTGTGAAAGCAGATTTAGGAAGGTAGGCGCATTGGCGAATGCAGAAACTTCTTTTTTTATTTACAAAGGTAGATTAATAATAATAATACAATGGCGCTATTATAACTCTGACGAGTTTTATGGCCGAGCTTCTCTCCCAATTCGAGGTGTGCTCCTTTTTTGTTTTTCCTACAAATTGGGTGGACCTACAGTTTTATGCCGGCTCCGAACGGCGAAAGCATTTTTTGTGAGAAGCTTTTTCATGGCAGAAATACTCTCGGAGGGTATGCCGCCCACTGCCGAGAGGTGACCGCTGCTCTTAAAAAAGCCAATAATTGGATTTTTACTAATTAGAAAAATTGTTTTGGTGTTTGGCTCGGACCGTGGTTTGAACCCGAGACCCCTGGCATAGCAGGCGAGCACTCTACCCACTGCACCACAGCGGCCACGTAAAAAGGTAGATTATAATATGAAAAACAAAAGCGAATTCACATCATGGCCAATAGTAATGGGCGAGTCCCAAGCGAATTCAGATTTTAACAAGGAGAAATATTATTTTGACATTACAATCTACCAATTACAATAACAAACTACATGGGAAATTTCTTAATTCGCCTATGCGCCTACCTTCCAAGATCTGCTTCCACAAGTGTCAGCTGTTTACAGATTTACGGCACCACTAACGGCTCACATGGATAGCGATAAAGTTTCACTAAGGTTAACGATACTGAAATACTTACAAGTCACCAATGTCTGAACCTTAAATAGGAAAGGGAAAAGGAGAGCAAAAGTTACGGAAAACGCAGAGGAATGCGGAACGGGAGAGAGAGTATCATATGGTTAAGAATTAGGAGAGAGAGAAGAGTAAGTAAAGGTCAAGGTAAAGGCAAATACTCATAAAAACATAAAAGCATTTACGTCGCTGCGTAGTGGAGCGTGCAATTGCTAGTTATACTCTAAAAATATTAAGTATGTATTCAAAACTTTGCTTAACTAAATTTTCGGCAATCAGATCCCTTTTCAAACATTGTGAATTAAAGTAATTGGTATATTTTTCGAACTTAATAAAAATGACTATCTGCTATCGTTTAATTATATTGTTTTTAATTCTTAGTCTTTTTAGATCCCCTCCCCCCTTCCCCCTCCCAACTAAAAAGCTTCTCAAAAATTTTCTTTCCAAAGTATAAAAAGTCCAAAATGCAATTTGTAACACTATTCGACAAGAGCAAATGTTTTATTTATTGAGTTGATTACTTTCATGCTAGCGATATTCTATTTCAAATATTCATATACATATTACATACTGTGCCAAAACATGTGTCACACCCTGCAAAAATTCCGAGTACTCCAATCGCTAATCCATGGAGTGCTCGCTATGGACCAACCGATTACTCCATAACTTGCCACATTTCATACAAAAAATATGGTCCATTTAACATTGCATGTCATTGCAATGGAGCATATACTCCAGTCCCGCATAACAATCAAATTAATCCATGGAGTACCTACATATGGAGTACCTAACAGCCGAACATAACAACAAAAACCGAATGTGTATGGCGACGACGACGAATGACGTGTATGCAGTCAAACATATGTACATATGTATGTAGTTATGTATGTATACACATATCGTCGTCGTCGCGATAAAAATTTGGTTTTTGTTATGTTCGGCTAACTACGAACCGATGCAGATACATGAATCGGTCGTTTGGGCTATGTTAGTGGTCACTTTGAAAGTACTCCAACCTACCACAAATGGAGCATATAATCCAATGATTTTTGCAGGGCAGTTCTCCACTCACACTCACACACCCACACACACACGCCTCATACCCAGCAAACATTCGGAGTCATAAAAGAATCAGCAAGGAATCCTAAAAGGAGGCTGTTTTGTTTAAGTTAATCTTGGTATTTTTTTATATGAACTTTGGAAACTATGTGAAAATCAACAAGGCTTTTTGAATCTTATATACGATCCGCAGAATCTAAGCTTGGGAAATGTATCAAAGTTTTCTTCTGTAATACTTGTTAGTACATGACATAATGTAATTCAACAAATTTTTTTGTTAGGTTTTATAAGCTCTCTGCTGAGTGTTCACACTCATTATGAGCTCATTTTGGAGTCCGAAAAGTATATACATATTTCTGTTCTTAAGGTAGTCGCCCGATATGAGCCTAATTTCATACATCGTATGAGCTTGAATAAGGGTCATAAAATACTCCTATTGGACTCATATTTATGACTATCTTTTTTTTGTTTTTTGTGACTAGTAAAACCAAAAAAAACATATTTTTTTTGCATTTTCCTTCCCTAGTTCTCTAAAATGCAGCTTCACCCCCGCTTATTCTTCTCTTTTTCAGTTCTTCTTTGCCTTGGTGCCGTGATTTAATCCCAAGTGGCATAACCCCAATTTTAAAATTTGGGATTATGTCACTCACCATGGTGTGACATAATCCCAATTTTTTTACTTGGGATTATATCACCTATGTGGGAGTGTCATATTTAATTGAAAAAAGTCTGTGTATATGTAAATATATTTAATTTTAATGTAATTTTTAGTTTTAAAGTAATTTTTTGAGAACATGTGTATTTAAGTACATACATATTTCATCTTATACATATACTCAATGTATTATTGTATAACAACATTAACTTTATTGTCAGCTTTAATTTTTTTGCTTAATATAATAAAATCTAAGAAAAAATCTGAAATGTTTTTTTGGGCCTGAAAGTGACATTATCCCAATTGGGATTATGTCACTACGCCTAGGGTGACATAAGCCCAAGTAAAAAAGTTGGGATTATGTCACCCTAGGGGGAGTGACATAATACCAAATAAAAAATTTGGGATTATGCCCCTTGGGATTATGTCAGGGTACCTTTGCCTTAACTGTTTACTTTAGAGTGTTGCCTACTTTCTATTCTCCGCATTCGAACCTGACATACACCTGAAATTGAATCCAATGCCATTATATAATGGAGCATTCAACATTATATTGAACTTCAGTGCCGCTTTTATACTTCCCCTTTTTTGAAACAGCATCTATGAATTACAATTATTATTTAAAAAAACAAACAAAAATCAGAAAAATAAATACTTAGGGTCATATTTCACACACATTCGGATTCATATAGGACTCCAAATTATGGGGCCCATGTTTCACACATATTTCGGTCTAATATATGATTCCAAAAGTTTAAGCAGACCTAAATCGTAGCGTTTAGGCACTTTATGAGCTCATAAGGAGTCCGAAATGGATGTATATCCCTTCTTGTGTGGGTCGTCCCGGTAATGAACCCGCTAGAGAGTTTCGTCAATATTTAATCCGATATCTCAAACCTTTCCCGAGATATAGGGCAATATATGAACCCAGATGGCGCCGAAATGTTTTTGAATAATATTGGTATGACATTAATGGAGCCGATCCGGATTCTATATATATGTAGTTCATGCTATGTGGATATCCCAATCGGTTACCGAGATATCTGAATCAATTCAAATCATATATAGACCGATATGTGGACCCAGATGACCACGGAATATTGTTGATAGGGAACGGGAGAGGGGGGTAGGAGAAAGAAAGTAGTATAGAGGATGAAGAGATAGAGGGAATGGGAGATGGCGATTGGTAGCGTGATTGATAGACAGTGGTATAGTGTGATTTGTCGCTGCAAAGCGGAACGAGTATTTGCTAGTTGTCATATAATTTTCATTATATAGGAGCCATATATTTATGGCTCATATTTTGCACTTATTGTGGACTCATATCGGACTCCAAAACTATGAGGTCTCCCAGAATGTTTGCTGAGTTATTGCCAAAGTGCATTCAGGTGATTTGTGTGTGTGTGTGATTTTTGCAAATAAGCCACCATTTGCACCAACACCACCGAATTTTTTTTGCGTCAATATGGTCTCAACAACACAGAATGTCACTTAATTCTATGCCGACTGCCACTCAGCGACAATTAGTGTCGACGCGGCAGCATGCAATTCGCTGCCGTGCTCAGCTGGCGTTTTCTTTCTTTCTTAATGTCGCTGCTTCGTTTCTATGAATTGGCTTAGCTTTTTTTCTCCTTCGCTGTAACGCTATATATGCACATATGCATGTGTGCCAACAACAACAACCACTCTATCGCGCTTTTAACCTTGGTTACAACGCGCAGCTGGCAGGAACGTCACGTTGCAATGCGCTCAACTCAACCACTCGGTTTTTACAACTCATTCTCGATTTGTTTTTTTTTTTAATTCTGCTCACTCACCCACTCACAATTGCATGGGATGTTGGAATGTTGTGGCGACTCAGAATAGACGAGTCCAATTCTTGACTGTTTGGCTCATTTGCTTGCGCGAGTGCGACTTGCGGCGTAGCTAGTAATTTGTTAGTGACTTTTGTTGTAATATAGAATTCTAGAAGTGGACGGAGCGAGCGTCCGACTGCGGTTCGTTATCGTGTCGGTGTGTGTTTTTTCTTTGCGTTAAAATACAATGGAGTTTGTCGTCGCGTACGTTGTTAAATGTGCGAAATGAAAAACAAAGACATACATACAAATAAATACATATAAACAAACACACATACAAATGTAAGAATGTACAGTGAGTTTCTTTGTTGCGCTCCGATAGCCGCTCTGTGTTCGATTACGCGGCAGCAGTCGGTATAGAAAATAAATTCAGTACGATTCGTTGGAATGCGCTTTTCGAATTTCTTCATTTAATAGAAGTTTACTGTTGCCCTTCTGCTTCTTCTTAAACGCCTCCTGCCATTCCCTTTGGCAAACGAGCTGCGCCTCTGCTTTGCTTTTTTTTTTGGTTTTCATTCTAATTAATAGTGTTAAAGTTGCATTTTAATGCAAACAACTGAAGCAACAAAAACTATATACATATGTTGCTAAATTTGTATGAGAGTGTGTATTTTTTTGGGTTTTCCCCTACGAAAGTTTCATTTCGACCGCTTTTTTAAAGAGTCCAGAAAAAATTGTATTTTTAAGGTCGTTAGAGGGTTAACAGATTCGCCATAATTCGCTATTATTAGCCATAATTCGCCATACAATGTCAGTAGGGGTCTCCTCAGAAAAAATCTTTGTAAAACGAAACTAAATGATAACAGCAAGCGAAAAACATAATTCCTAATACTGAATCGAAATACTTAGCTATTTTTCAAAAGATTAATGATTTTTGACGGCGTTTCACAAGCTGGCATAAAAAAGTTACATTAAAATGGTGTAAAATACATACGTACTGTGTGGTAGTAAACCCAATGGCGCACGTAGGGTTAATACGATTACGTAGTCGAAACTTTTCTCGCTGGACAAAGACATTCGTATATCTATCATCGGGATCGGACTATGAATACCGAAGATATGAAAAAAATTTATTTGGCGACATCTAGCGGCGTAAAAACAAAAAATAAAAAAAATTTACGGAAATGTTCTACAAAACGACATCAAAAAAAAGGGGGACGGGCGGGGCATTAGGCCGCCATTTTTGTACATTAGGGTAGTCTTTAAAATCAAATTAGCGACTTTCTTCGGTCTCATGTCTCACCCCCCCTACATCGGTAACAGCACCACCGTCAATGGCCTTTATGGATAAAAAATGAGCTCTTTTTCAAGAGACTCAACTCAAACTTAATCTCGAGAAAGAACCAAATAATTTAAATTTATTGGATGGGGTTTTATTATTATCTTTTAATTTTTCTATGAGATAAACCTAATTTGTTTGGTAAAATTAAGCAACTTTAATAATTTTTATCCATACAAAATCCACATTTTACAAAAAAAGAACTGAGTACTTATGAGCTAAAGCTCGATTTTTATGCATTATGTCCACATGATATCACATATTAATATTGGTTACGATCGCAGATGGTTAAGGAACATCGCGCAGCCGTCAAAATTCAGAAAAGTCTATGGGGATTCAAAAAATTAAATAAATTTTTTTAATATCTAATGCCCCAAACCGATAGTCGAGCATACCCAATTCCAAAATTTTGGTGCTGACCGAAGTTGGTTAGATGTACCTAATATGAATTTTCATTAAGACCAAAATTTATATTATGTATATTATAATTATTAAGCCTCAATAGAGCATTCTGAAATGTGATTCCAGTGTGACACCGTCTCTTATCGGGAAAAAAAATTATATATATCTTTGACTAAATTAGCATCTGCCTAGTTGGTGAGGTTGAAGAAATATGATGTAACATTTGCTTTCATACATTTGAGGACCACCCTAATGTACATACAAACAACGTCCAGGTGCCCAGTGAAGCTTAGAAATTCCATAGTCCAATAAAAATTAATCTTTTAAAGGTACTTCTGTGGCAGTGAAATGGCTTAGTTTCTGTTTTAGGTACTTGTATGGAAGTATCTACAAATAACCACACCCTGTAGGGAAATAAATAACCAGTGACTAACCAACATTGCGGCCACACTAACTATCACTAAATTGCCAAAAAGTAATTACTTGCATTGTGGCTGAATTCTTAGCAGTTCCGGGGGGGGGGGGGGGGGGGGGGGGGGGGGTTGAGATTTCATATCGACACTGACGTCGTCATTTCGATCTACATCAAGTGGTTTGCACTAAAGTGTATGACTAACTGCATTTATGCACATACTGTACACGATACATATGTATTTATTAGCTTTTAGAAAATTAGCCACGAACAATTAGTAGATACCGTTGCAATTTGATTACCATCCCTTTTTACAGCAGCTACTAAAAATTTAAACAGTCTGTATGCCTTAGGAATTATGAAGATAAAACTATTTTGCTTAAAAAATATGTACATTAGATGAGTTTTTTTTTAGATATCCTCTCCGGCACCGGAATATGAAAATAGGATGTTTTAGAGTGAGTAAACTGAAAAAAAAATTTCACTTTTCCAAAAACTGGATGGAGCTACACCGAAAACCGCGCAAATTCCCAGAATTTCAAGGTATGTTTAGATTTATGTCTGAAAAAAGTTAGGATTTTAATAATAATAATAATAATAATAACCCACGCCCTCCAATCCCGCCCGACCGCACGAGAGGCGCACCCGCATGACGTACGGATATTTTTTATTTACATAAAATGCCGAGGTGTTGAGTGGCAGGAGTTTGTTAAGCGTCGAGATCTTAAACTGCTCAGCTACAGAGAAATAAAATCATCAGCTGAGTATAGTACAATTGAAGTTAGTCTTGAGAATTATAAAAGAATAATCGCTACTATGTGTTAAGATAACACAGTATTTTTTCCCTTATAATGAAAAGTGAGTCCGAAATATCTAAAAAGCTGGAATAGGAATTAAAGCTCTTACATAAACCCCGGAAAGGTTCATTTAATTCAAAGTTTGATTTACACTGCTTTAAGTAGATAGGGTTGAAGTGTCTTGTTGAACGAGAAGGAATGTTAAAGTTTATTTCAGCTAGCAAGAAAGGAGAAAGAATTAAGCCATTCAAGAGCTTAACGATAAATATTACCCCTAACATTTCTCGTCGACTTGCAAGAGTCGGAAGATTAAGGAGTTTTAAACGGCTAGTATACGGTGGAAGATTGTAACCAGAATCCCAAGGCAAATTTCTTAAAGCAAAAAGCAAAAACTGTTTTTGGACTGACTCTAAGCGATCAGAGTGAATCTGATAGTATGGATTCCAAACTATGGAACCATATTCCAATATAGGTCTTACTAAAGTTGTAAAGAGTGTTTTAGTTATGTATGGGTCGCTGAATTCCTTTGACCAACGTTTTACAAACGCTAAGACACCTCTTGCCTTATTTGCTGTAGCATTAATATGAATGTTAAAACTAAGTTTGCAGTCCATTAATAATAATAATAATACAATGGCGCTATTATAACTCTGACGAGTTTTATGGCCGAGCTTCTCTCCCAATTCGAGGTGTGCTCCTTTTTGTTTTTCCTACTAATTGGGTGGACCTACAGTTTTATGCCGGCTCCGAACGGCGAATGCATTTTTTGTGAGAAGCTTTTTCATGGCAGAAATACTCTCGGAGGGTATGCCGCCCACTGCCGAGAGGTGACCGCTGCTCTTAAAAAACCCAATAATTGGATTTTTACTAATTAGAAAAATTTGTTTGGCTCGGACCGTGGTTTGAACCCGAGACCTCTGGCATAGCAGGCGAGCACTCTACCCACTGCACCACAACGGTCACAAGTCCATTATTACACCTAAATCCACAAACTCATTTACTTGTTCGAGGCCAAAGCCATTTATTGCATAAGAAGCTGGCTGTACGGTTTTCCGGGAAAAGCGCATGAATTTACATTTATTGAGGTTAAGTGGCATTAAGTTAGTGTCACACCAAGAAACTAAGGAATTTAAATCTTCCTGAAGCAAAGTTCTATCATCAAATGAAGAGATTGATCTAAAAAGCTTTACGTCGTCCGCATACAATGAAATTTTTGAGTGTTTAATTGTAGTAGTTATATCGTTAATAAATAGCAAAAACAGAATCGGGCCAAGGTGACTGCCTTGAGGAACTCCTGAAGTAACATTAATAATAGACGAGTAAGCATTTTTGAAAATCACCCTTTGTGTTCTATTTAAAAGATATGAAGATATCCATTGCAAGAGGCTGGGCTGAAAGCCAAGAAGATCAAGTTTAAGAATCAGCAAGGAGTGATTGACTTTATCAAATGCCTTGCTGAAGTCCGTGTATATAACATCAGTGGGCAAGTTTTGAGAAAATCCATTAGAAATACTAGTGGTAAACTCCAGTAGGTTTGTGACCGTTGATTTACCCTTACAGAACCCGTGTTGTGAATCACAAATTAATGAGGACGTTGAATGAGACAATCTATTGGTAACTATTGCTTCAAATAATTTAGGAATAGCCGAAATATTTGCTATACCTCGATAATTTTCTATGGAGGACCTACTCCCGCTTTTATGAAGGGGGATAATGAATGACTCTTTCCAGAGCATAGGGAAAGTGCCTTGTTCCAAGGAACTATTGAATAATGCAGTTAGTGGTTTAAACAGGTTTATGGCACATTTTTTTAGAAAGCATGTTGGTATCTGGTCAGGACCATAACTAAATGGCTCTTTTAATGATAATAAGGCTGACAACACGTCCTCTGCAGATATATATGGTTTGTAAATTGATGTATTAGGAGATAATCGATATGGATAGTTACGAAATGGAAGTTCTTCTATGTTGGAATAATTATGTTTGAAAAATTGTGCAAAAAGATTGGAAATTTCTTGACTATCACTTGAAGTGTTGTCTTGATATCTCATAGCAGACGGAAACCCATTAACTTTTCTCTTGGAGTTTACGAAACTGTAAAACGATTTTGGATTACGAATAAAATTAGACTTAATTTTACGTATATAAGCTCTATAGCAATTTTTATTTAACACAAAGTATTGGCGTCTAAGCTCAGCATACTTTAAGTAGTCGGCATGCAAGCCCGATTTCTTGTATGATTTGAAAAATCGGGATTTCTTATTTTTTAAAGTTTTAAGCTCTTTTGTGAACCAAGGTTGTATTGGCTCACTGTACTCACGAACACGTTTAGGCACAAGTTTTTCAAATAGGCAATGAATAATTTTATTAAAAAGTAAAACGTTTTGCTCGACATCGTTATTGAATTTTGGCCATGTTAAACTAGCTAACTCATGATTAAGTTTTTTAAAGTTGGCCTTGGAAAAATTATAATATGTACTTGTGTTAGCTGAACTAGAAATGCAGCCATTAATATTGTTTACAATTTCGTATGTAATCTCTAGAGAAGGGTGGTATAAGTCCTCCGGTAGAACAAGAGGGTCACAGCGGTGAAGGACATACTTAGAGCTATCATCTACAAAAACTAAGTCTAAGATTTTCCCGTACGCATTCTGAAATATGTTCACCTGGTTGAGGGAAAGATCGGCAATCTGATCGAAAAAGCTATTCATGTCCGATCTCGATGAGTTCGGAATAATATTCTCCTCTGAAACGCTCCAAGAAATGCACGGAAGATTAAAATCGCCTAACACAAGCATAGAGTCAGAGGAGTTCATCAGCGCGTGTACATCTTTAAGCACAGATGCTAATTCCATATACACGCTTATATTGCAGGCTGGAGGGATATAGCAAGCAAATAAATAAATCCAATCCTTTCCTTGCTTAATTCGAATGCAAATCGACTCCACACCACCAATATTAGGTGTACTGACCACCTCAGAATGTAATGAGGACTTTACAGCAAACAAGACACCACCGCCGATTCTGTTTACGCGATCATTTCTATACACCTGATAATGGTTACAAAAGATTTCAGAATCGAAAACATGAGGCTTAAGCCATGTTTCCGTAAAAGAAATTACATTATAGACGCAGTCAATCGTTTTTAAATAAAAATCACTTAATTTGGTGTTCAGGCCCCTGACATTTTGATAGAAAATATTTAATGCGGAATTTAAGGTTATACTCAGTTTTTTGAAGCAGTACGAGAAATTTTCGCCGTATTGTGACCATGTATTTTAGGCCTGTTTTCAAACTCGCGAACAAAAGCACCAGGTGGCCAAAATAAACTGTTCAGTAAAGTTTGATAATCTTGAGGAGATACATCAATTTTAAAAGAAGAAATGTCTCTTGTGTATGAAAAGTTGAATTTTTTGATAAAAATATTTCCAGTAGAGATTTTGGACGAAATATAGCCCTTTAGATCATCCGCGGTTGTGTCTTTATCAAACCTAGATACGAATATTGATTTCTTCGGAGGAACGACAACCAACTTATTAACAATTGGTTCAGTCGTTTCGGGCATAGTTGATTGTACCGTAATACTTTCGAGAGGTGCGTTAGAAGACCTAGAATTAGAAGATGAGTCCTTTGTAGAACAAGACCCCACAGTATGCGGATTCGGTGAAGCTAAGTCAATAAGTTCCTCCTGTGGTTGTACAGGATTTAACTGAAGATTTTTCAACATTGGCACATTACGTGGTCCAGAAGTGGAATCACCCGTCGTACCAAGTAAAGAAGGTAAAGATGCCGATGATGAAGAAGAGAGTTCTAGGCATTTAAATGAATTAAACAGATTTTCGTAGTGCTTGAATTTTTCAGTCAAAGAAAGTAGCTCTTTTCCTATCTCAGAGAAACCACTTCTCGTTTGGCTGAAAAGTTTAGAAAGATCTACTTCGGTCGACCTACAATTCACGCATGACCAACGCAAGCCCTTTCTGTCATTAATCAAATCCAGCATTCTGCCTGTTATGCCTGCACATTTTATATGAGCTAACCCATCACACAGCCAACAAGACACGAAACGCTCGGACTCACTTTTAACAGAACAGTTTTTATATATGCAAGACATATTTAGAGTATAAAATTATATTACAGATAATAAAAAGTAAGCAATCAGAGAGAAATTAAATAAGTGTCAAAACGAATGATAGAACCGAAAGGGTTAATAGATGCGAACAGTTTGAAAGACTGTAAAGTTAGTAAGTTAGTGACAGTTTGGAAAGTAGTGTAGTGTATATGACAGTGAGCAGTTTGAGATGCACAGCAAGACGCTTAAAAAGCAGACGCAAACAGCTGTGACAAGAGAAAGAGAAAGAAAAAAAATTGATACCCACCCATACGAAGAATTAACCGCTAAATCGAATGGCATATTCAGTTTTTTGGTACACTACCCAGGGAAGGTAATAACGCGGCCTAAAGTGACCATTTTGTTTTTTTTCTCATGAATCTTCAACTTCTTGCCCTATACTCTTCCCGAAAGCGAACGTTCTTTTTAACTAAATCACACGGTAGGCTGCGTTATTTAATGGGCTTTCCAGAAATGTATAGCTATTAAAAATCGAATAATATTTGGATGAGTTCATCAAGTTTAAGTGAAGTAAAGTCGGGTATAAAAGGGTAACATACCTTAAAATTTCTCAATTTTTTTTTAAATTTTGCTCTTGAAGACGGTTTTTTGGGTTATTAGTGATTGTTTTATTTTGTTGGATAACTCCACAAATGTAAAAAAAAATTTGGAAGATCGAGACCGTGGATAGCGGAAAAAACCGTGGCCCCGGATGGCGCCAAAATATTATTGGGCAATATTGGTATCAAATTAAAGGTCTTAACTAGGGTTTGCATATGGAACTTATTACATGCCAATTTCTTAGCCAATTTCTGATATACTGGTGAATAAGTGGTCCAGGATGACTACAGAATATTTTAAAGGATATCGGCGAAATTTGAGTCTAATTTTTGACTTATATGTGTCGAAACGGTGGACACAGCAAAATGGATTGACTTTACATTAAAGTCCTAGGTAAAATCTTTATTTTGATACCCATATTGCCCACAAATGTTTTGGCACCATCCGGCTCAACTTTTTGTCCGTTATCCGCGGTCTCGGCCTTTCTATTTTTTTTTTGTATTTGTGGAGTTATCCATCCACATAAAACTATCACTTAAAACCCAAAAAATCGCCTTCAAGAGCAAAATTGTTAAAAAATTTAAGAAATTTTAAGATATGTTACCCTTTTATACCCGACTTTACTTCATTTAAACTTGATGAACTCATCCAAATTTTATTCGATTTTTAATAGCTATACATTTCTGGAAAGCGCATTAAATAACGCAGCCTACCGTGTGATTTAGTTAAAAAATAACGTTCGCTTTCGGGAAGAGTATAGGGCAAGAAATTGAAGATTCATGAGAAAAAAAAGAAAATGGTCACTTTAGGCCGCGTTATTACCTTCCCTGGGTAGTGTACCAAAAAACTGAATATGCCATTCGATTTAGCGGTTAATTCTTCGTATGGGTGGGTATCAATTTTTTTTCTTGTGCAAAATCCTAACTTTTTTCAGACATAAATCTAAACATACCTTGAAATTCTGGGAATTTTCGCGGTTTTCGGTGTAGCTCCATCCAGTTTTTGGAAAAGTGAAATTTTTTTTTCAGTTTACTTACTCTAAAACATCCTATTTTCATATTCCGGTGCCGGAGGGAGGATCTGAGAAGGTTTAAAGAATCCCATACAAAAAAAAACTCATCTAATGTACATACATACATGAGTAATACACAGGCACGTAGCCAGGGGGGGGCTCGGGGGGCTCAAGCCCCCCCCGAAATTCGAAGGAAGTATTTTTTTTTTGTAATTTCCTCAACTCGAGTCTCGCAAATTCGAATGTCAAGCATGGCGAAAGCGGGTTTGGATTTTCTTGAAGAAATTTAGCTCTTTCAAGCCCTTTTTTCGTGAACCTAGCCCCAACCAAAGTGCGAAAATTCGAGTCTTGGCAGAAGCAAAAGTAACCTGATGAGTCTTAGAGGGATCTAAGGTGAAACAGCTGTAGTTACATCCATGCTTAAAAAGTTTTTTTCTAGTTTCTAAAAAATAAAAAATTAAATATAACATGAGCCTGTGCTCGTTAAATTAAATAAATCAAAATTTTTTCTGCCAAAACTAAATTTTTAGATAACAAGTAAGGAAGCCTAAGTTCGAGTGGAATCGAACATTAGATACTCAGCTGTATGCTTTCATTGTTTGTTTGCGTTTGATGGAAACACGGTGTAGGTACTTTATGTAAAGCGAGTGCTGCATAAAGTGGGCGTAGCTACGCTCATTTTCAAAATTTTTATCAGTCATCCAACTAAGCATATGAATATTATTCTTTGTGCAAAATTTCATTCCTTTATGACTTCTAGTTACAAAGATGTCACGTTACAAATTCCCAAAGAGAGTTCCAGAAATATCTTTGTTAAAAAGTAGGCATGGTCCAACCAAGTTTCGTCATAATATCTCAATTATTTGTCGAGTTATGGACCAGAAAATCTCGTATATTCCTTTGTCTAAAAAGAGGCGGTGCCACGCCCATTTTCCAAAATTTTTCTATTTTTTGTTTCCGGTCTATTGTGGAACTCATGCCACAAAATTTCAATAAATTATATTTATATTTGACAAAGATATCGCTTAAAATGTTTTTATTAGGCCACTTTATAATACCCATAGATAAAAGTGGGCGTGCTCGTCAACCGATTTCGCTAAAATTTTGAACATGTATTACCACAGGTAATAAAAGTGTACACACTAAGTTTCGTCATAATATCTCAATTATTTGTCGAGTTATGGGCTCAGAAATCTCGTATATTCCTGCCTCTAAAAAGAGGCTTTATCTCTGCTATAAACCGCACGAAAGAAGTAATACAGTCTTTGCGCGAAATTAGACAATCTGCTAATGATTTCTTCGGGCAAATTTTAGTTTCCGCATCAAAAATCGCTGAAGACTTTTTTGACGGTGAAATCCGTGCTCCAAGAGTGGTATCGCGTCAAAGAAACCGAGCTAACCCGGGAACAACGTCGAGTGAAGAGTATTTCAGAATCGCAATATTCCTGCCATGCATCGACTTATTAATTGAAAATTTAACGCAACGATTTTTAGAAAACGAAGATATTCTACCGAGCTTCCAACTGCTTCTTCCAGGATTCGCTGATGTAAGTAAAGCAGATGAGCTTGACAACTTGGCGCCATTCTTCGAAGATCACATATCATCAACAGCAGTAAAGGCCGAATATAGGTTGTGGTGTGCGAAAATATCGTCGATTAAAAATGAACCCGAGGTTTTAAAACTATTGGAGTACTGCGATGGAAACTATTTCCGTGGTATAAAAATTCTTCTCACTGCCTTGGCAACTTTGCCCGTGACAACGGCGAGCGTGGAAAGATTATTTTCTACCATGAAAAGAATCAAAACTTTACCTCGGAGTGTAATGGGTCATGAAAGATTGAGTTCACTCGCTATTATCTCCATTCACTGGGATATTGCTGTTGATCCTGACCATGTAATAGACATTTTATCAAAAAACAAATCCAGAAGGCTACTTCTTTGATGAAAAGGTTATTGTAAAAGAAAGTTTTATATGAAATTTTGTACCACATTCCATATGTATATGTATGCATGTACATAATAAATGTCAATTAAAATAGCTTTTCAGTAATCTTGTACATATGTATGTACAAATTTTTTCCATATTCATTTTCAAAATAATCAACCAATATGAATAACTTTCATTTGACCTATGTATGTACATATATGTATGTGGGGGGGAGGGGGGAGTGCAATTTGTCCATGATTTCTGTAAGCCCCCCCCGAAACGAATTCCTGGCTACGGGCCTGGTAATACATACATACAAAAGTCTATATTTTGCATTTTTGCAATATTGTTCTTCTTCTTCTTCTGCCTATTTATGCATTTTTAGCTGCTGAAAACTATAAAAATTTCAATGGCGTGAAAAATGTGGCCTGCAAATTACCTTGAAAATTGGTTAGAATCGTGTTTGCCGTAACCACAAATAACAAAGGCAACAACAATAACAACAACAACAAAAACATATAAAAAACAGCTTTGCATGAAAACACAAATACATACAAACACACACGTACCTACATAAATAAATTGCAGGGGATAAAGTGCATTTTAGAATAGCAGCGAAAATTGCACAAAAAATTGCATCTATGAAATTCAGACCTGTTAAGTAATGATTACTAATCGTAATGAGTAGTAATTTAAATACTTTGGTTTTAGTGTAAAGTAATCAATTCTTTTCAAGTACAATTACGTTTTATCAATTAGTACTCGAGTACAACTACTTGTAATTGAATAGTAATTGGAATTACCATCAATTACCAAAAGTAATTGAAAGGAGTTGAAAGTAGTTGACAAAGTAGTTGAAGTACTTTTGCCAATTACTTTCAATTATTTTCAATTCCTTTCAAGTTCTTGATACCATTTTTATGTAATTAAAATATTTTTGTATTTTTATTTATTTAATTTCATTTTATATAAATCAAGCGTAATAATTTAACGCTTATTTTAAAAATAAACTAGGTAAATAGAAATAATTAATAGGTTGTTCAAACTCAATTTTTATTTTTGCGAACAATATTTATAGTTAGCCTTCATAATAACCAACTTCTCGAATGAGAAGTCAGTCATGGACTGTCTTCTGGGGCTGTTGATAATGCCCGCAAAAGAAAACAGCCTCTCAACACTGCAATTAATAACAAAAATTAATAACCTTATACAAATAAATCAAACCGGATAATTAACAAAAACACAACAAATTCACTTGCACCTGTACGACCACGTAGCCTTTTTTATCATTTATACATTGTGCAAAAACAAAATTGATCAGCTGTTTATTATTTAGCAAAGAGCTATATTACGGTAGATGGCGCTATATAATAGTAGATTTATTGCCATTTATTTGCGATACTAAAGCTGGCGGTGTTATGTAGTGTTCAAGCTGCATTTATAAAAGCGCATTAGCAATTTCGACAATATGTAAAGTTCATTTAGGCTGTCATAAAAAGCTACCACTTGTTAAAAAATAAAACAAGCGTTAAATTATTCCGCTTAATTTATATAAAATGAAATTAAATAAAAATACAAAAATTTTTGAAATACATAAAAATGGTATCAAGTACTTGAAAGGAATTGAAAATAATTGAAAGTAATTGGCAAAAGTACTTAAACTACTTTGTCAACTACTTTCAACTCCTTTCAATTACTTTTGGTAATTGATGGTAATTCCAATTACTATTCAATTACAAGTAGTTGTACTCGAGTACTAATTGAATCTCAGCTGAAAAGCAATTACTATTTAATTACAAATACTTTATGAAGTAATTGTATTGAGTAGTAATTGTACTCGAAATTAAACAGGTCTGATGAAATTTGACATTGAATTTTTATGAATTTTTTTAAGCAACTTTAGCTTCGTCGCTTTGTACAAAAGCCGCTCGGCTAGAGTCGTGTTGGTTTTTTTTTTTTGTATGTTAATTTTTCGTGCCACGTTCGTGCTTAGAAAAAAATGCTAAAAAATAAAAAAAACACTACAAAAGCAACAAAAATATTAATTGAAAAATTTTTTGCTTGTATGTAAATAAATAAAATAAAACAAAACAAAATAAAATAAAATAAAATAAAATAAAATAAAATAAAATAAAATAAAATAAAACAAAACAAAATAAAATAAAATAAAACAAAACAAAATAAAACAAAACAAAATAAAATAAAATAAAAAATTATAATAATAATATGTATGTAATAATATTTAGCTACGCAACAGCAAAGCTCAACTCGATTCCATTTAAGTCAAACTCAACTTTGGGCTCATTGCACTGAGTGTAGATATGATGAGTTCGCGTGTGTGTGATTATGGTTTTGTGTGTGGAGTGAAGTGAATCTGAACTTTCACGTACATACATACTCGTAATATCTCAGCGCCAGTTAGTGACGTAGCAATAAGACGCAAGGCTTGTAAAAGGTTAGAAATTGAGTTTGGCTGAATGTAGCCAAAGTTTTGTCAGACCTACACAATTGTGCCTTAGTAGCTACATTTACATATATATGAACTAGCTGTACCCAGCCACGCTTTGCTGTCACCCACTGCCTATTATATGCATTTATTTTCTTTAACACTTATCCTGTATAAGTGGGTCAAAGTTGCCCAAACGACTTTGAAAGTTGCATATCTTTTTATAGGATTCATATAATCTGGTGAAACTTTTTGACTTTTATTATTTAGTAAAATTCCACTTAAAAAAGGTTTTTGTTTAAATTTATCATTCACTGGATGGGCTGGACAAAAATAGTTACGTATGTTGTATAAGTGGGTCAAAATTGCCCAATAGAAAAAGAAGTAAATAATCTATGAAATTAGGAGAATATCAATGGAACACGCGGTTGCTTTATGTGTTTTACGAGAAGCATCGAAACCTACTCCCGCCCGAAGCCGATTCTATGGAATCACCGCCCAAGTAATATATCGTATGACATGGAGTTTTCTCAGTATCTCACTTGGGCTAATATCGGCGCTGGGGACTTATTGTTGTTGTTATAGCCACGAAGACATTCCACGAAGGAGTGCAGAAAATGTAGGGCAAGTAACAGTCCTTTTCCGGATGTATTCGGATCGCTCAGCGACTGGTTCTTTCTGAGGCTAGCCCGACTGTCATGCGAACGATTTTTTGACCATTATCAACCTTGTAAGTCAGTGTACATTAGTCACCCTTACGACAGAACACAGCTGATAAGCGAGGGAAAAGACGTGTTCAACGATTACTATAGCGTAGCAACACAAAGAACAAGAAGGGCTTCAATCCATAAAGCTAGGCCCTAAAACACCATGCCGGCTAAGGAACTGAATAAGGTGGATATTGAGCTCTCACTGCTCTCTATCCGCCCAACTGTTCATATTGGTAATCAATCTATAAGTCCACTAGCAGCACCAAGGAATATTCGAAATGCACTTGTCGGTCTTAGAATGGCCATGAATGGCGAAGTTTGTTGCCCTGACTAGCGGACGTCGACCAGCTGACCGCACACAACCTTTATTGGTAATCATAGTTTCATAATCGCCACATGTTTTTTTACGCCTTTTCGATAGCTTGTATCAAGTTGCACAGCCTCTGATCAGTACCACACCAAGATATTTTATTGATGGCTACGAAGTTTACTCGCACCACCCAACCGAGATTCACATATTTTCACACACTTTTCTTGTGCTAACTAGCATTACCTCTGTTCGTTCCGCGAGCTGCAGGGCCATGGTTGCCTGAGCTTTTCTATGTGATTTGCGACTCCTCTCATTATGAGGTCATCTGCGTAGGCTAGAAGCTCTATATATTTAGGATATTCCAGCTCTCGGACCCCATTGTACATAACATTCCACAAGATAGGGACTAGAACGGATCCTTGCGAAACTCGACTGGCTATCGCATAGTTCTCGACGCCCTCATCGGAGTTGTAGACTAGTACTCTCTCTCAAAGTACCTTATAATTATATTTGTAAGGTATTGGGGATCTCGAACAAATGCGTTAGCTGCGAAAAATTCATTTGCAAAGCTTATTCTGAGACATTGCACGGAAGTACTATTGGCTTGAATTAAACCTAAGAACACTTCTTTCTTTACTCCCATAAAGGAATTTAATATTTATTAACTAAAAGAATACTTAAAAACTGGAATTATAACCAAAATTACATATTTCGTCTATAACTTTTTTTGAATACAGGATGAGGGTTAAGTAAGTACCTGCTGAACTTTCCTCGGCTTCAGGTCTCAGCAAAAGTCAAATACTTTTTGGTTGCTTGTTTTTCCGACAGGGTAGGAATATGATGTATTGTGAAGCGATCTTCCGTCATCCCTTGTCAAGTTTGGTTCGGAGACAAACCGGTTTCGGCTAATATGCGCCATCTTCAGAGAACGAAAAAAACTGAAGATGGCGCATATTAGCCGAAACCGGTTTGCCTTCAAACCAAACTTGACAAGGGAGGACGGAAGACCGTTCCACAATACATCAAAAGTCAAATAAGTTAAAAAGAAGTTAGAGAAAAAATTCATGTTTTCGAAAGTTCGCTTCTCTTCATGTCACTATCCCTTTATGCTTCATATTAGTCTCCCACTACATTTTTCTTTACCTTTCCCATTCCCTATCGCTCACCTTACCCCCTCATTTTCTGTTCTTCTCGCTTTCCCTGTCCCACTCTCTCTTTCTCTACATCCCATTTTCGCCTCCTTTTACTTCTCCTTTTCTGCCCCTTTTTCTTTCCCTTTTATTATCCATTTTCCTTTCTCTAGGAAACCGGATTGATCATAACATCGAATAAAATTCTTTATTGAAGCCCTGATTTACACTTTTAATACCAATATTGTATAGAAACATTCCAGGGCATCCGTGTCCACTTTTTTACCCATATATGAATATCCGGCCGAAGAATCATAATGAAAATAGCTCTATGTAGAAGCCCTGTTCAACACGTTTCATTTGATACCGCTCAGGAATATTTCGGGGTCATCAGGGTCCACGTTTTGACCCCTATCTGGGGACCCGACCTAAAAACCTCAATATCTTTCATTTGATACCAATATAGTCCAAAAATATTTTGGGGGAAAGCCGGGTCCACGTCTTGACCTTTTGACCTAGGCAAAGGTATTCTGCTGGTTTGTAGGTTTGTTGAAAATCCGTTTGGTCGTTATCAGGCGACAAAGAAATGGCTTTGAATTTTATAGATATGGAAGATTATACTATGCCTATGCCAATTTTAATAGATACTTATAACTAGAGCTCGGAAAAATAGGTGAAATCAAGCGCCTAAAAAATGCTAAATTTTGTAAATTTTGTTTGTTTTCAGTGGCGGGATCACAATTTAAATATAAAGGGGTACCATATTGGTATGGGGGGGTGAAAATTTTAATAGAAAAGTTCTTAATCATGTTACACAAATTTGTAGTTTGAATAAACATACAGTGGTGTGTGAAGAAATAAAGCCAAAGAGGGATTTAGTTTCTTTGACATTTTTACTGAAAAAAAGTATGAAGAACACTCGTACGTCTTGAGTTTAGAAAAAAAACAAAATTTATTTCAATTTTGTATTTTATATTTTTGCACATCTTTCAAGCTTTTTGAAAGCAAAACAAAACTAGCTGTAATGAAAATAAAATTTGGGAAAATTAAGTAAATTATGGCATGGTTAATGTTCCAATAGCTCATAAACAAAAGTGCAAAACCGTTTTTACTACGAGAGATATTTGCATTTTTACAGATATGGAATTATGCCGAGTAACCAATTGGAAAAATGTAAACACTGAAATGGTCATAAGAAAAAATAGGAAAGTTTTTCAAGTTTTTTTCAAGTTTTTTTTACTTAAAATATGCAAATGTTTAAAGTCAGACCACTACAAATTAAAAACCTGTGTTATATATTCCATTTATTCCATTATATGCACTTGCCTCATTTTTATTCAAAATATATTTGGTTTAAAATTGTAATTGTTTTTCCTTCACTTGCGAAGATTTTGTCTCAAATTTAAGCGAGTCACTACAAGTTTTTAATATTTTCTTTATTGTTTATAATTATATATTTATTTATTATTTATTTATTATACTTTATTTATTATTATTCTTCATTATTATATTTATTTATTGTAGCTTTCTTTGCAATTTTTCACGTGCAACTCATAAAAACCCTTAATAATTGATTTTTCTGGCATCCTAGTAAGCAAAATATCCAATTGCATTCACGGGGGGCTTAGACCCGAACTCACCCCACCCTTAAAATTGCCACTGGATATGCTCACAAACATTACGTAGCATAATTTTAGGTGCTTGATTTTCACCTATTATCCGAGCTCTACTTATAACCAATAAATTAAAGAAAAACTAGTCCAAAGTAATATTCAGAAACAAATAAAAATTGATAAAAAAAAAATTATGATAAATTTAAAATTAACAATAAATTTTTTGAATGCCGTATGTTGGTTAGAAAACAGTGAACACTTGGCTTTTACCTAATACTTTCTCAAATAAACTAAACTTTTAATACAAGCGCACATTTTTACATCGTAAAAACAATAAATAAATGTAGATATATATATTAGACCTCTGCACAATACCATTTGCCTCTTCTATATTTTCGAATACTCTATGCATTTTACAATTAGTCACAGCACAATTTCAATGCAGATACGAATATAACCCATACTTTTCATTTGGAATACAAATACTATTTCTATTTGCTCTGTTGGAGCGATTAGTGTACACTATTCGCCACGATAGAATAGAACATAATAATAACCATGTTATGAAGTATTCGCAAAACCTTGTTGCTTCTTTGGTTTGTTTGTTTATTTAATGTGCATATGGCATTAAGGTGGACCAAAAATCATTATCATTTTTTAATGATAAGAAATGTTTTTCTTGTTCATTAAGGACTTTGAAAAAAATTATGTATCATCACTGATATAAAAGGAGAAAGAAATTTGGAGGCATTTGCACGACCTATAAATTTTAATATATTAAGGAAAAATTTTAGGTATAGATTTCCGTATGATATTCGGGTTGTTCCGCGAATTTCGATAGAACTTTATTTTCTTCATAAAACCACCTTAATATGCCAAATAAGTTTCCTAACTAATGCCGAAAAAATCAAAAGAATCGAAGTATTGGTTACCGAGTTATTTTAAAATATATAGAACAGTTGGAAATATGTAGATCGTAAAAAGCTCTGGTTCGAAATTTATTTTTGACATATGGGTTCTTGGGCAAAAAAGCTTGAAATTACCCAAATTTTTATAAATGCGATGTGTCCATTAATTTTTTTTTGGTCCCTACCAATCGACCCGCCCTAGTGTGTATGCATATGCACATACACACACACACTAGCAGCGTAATTTTGCTGAACACAACGTCTGGATGTGTGTTTATGAAAATATGTATGTACATACATATATTTCGATTATATTCGAAGTATTCGCAAGTAGTATACACTATTTGCAGAACCTTTTTAAGGTCATGTAATTGCCGCTACGAATAAGTAATTGTATTGGTTCTGTTTATGGTTGTGCTCTACTTGCGTTTATTCTAAAACGACAGAAACAAGTAGGTACTGTAATTGGACGGCCGCGAATATTTTGTTGGCCGTTTCGAATCCATTCGTGCAGCCTTCTAATATATATAGACATGTATACGTATGTATGTGCATGGAAACTTGGATACATGCCCATATCGTCGGTCTCCTGCCAGAAACACGAATGTGAAAATTTTTTTAAGAGCGATGTCTGCTCTTTATCGGCTTTATATTTAAGTAATAACAATTAATATTTGTATAAATGCTTGTGTAAACATACATACATAATATGTGCGTGTACGTACATAAGTATATATACAAATATTAATGGTTATTAAATCAATATATACCCGATAAAGAGCAGACATCACACTTAGAAAAATTTTCACATTCGTGTTTCTGGCAGGAGGCCGACGATATCAGCATATGAAGCCATATAAATGCCTTTGGAACAAAGTATTTTCACAAATAATACAATTCGTTTACTATTCTTGCCAATTTGCTTCGTTTTAATTTATTTTTGTTCTTTTTTTGTTTTTTTTTTTCTTTTGTCGGTTTTGTTTTGTCTTTCATTTCTTAGTTTAGTTAATTTGCGTTTGTACATGCAAAAAATAAACTTAAAGGCGCATGTATGGGTAATTTCGGTATATAATGGAAAATATTAAATAACAAAGAATGGTGGTTGGCATATGAGTACCAACGTACATACATACATTCAAAGAAGTTCCGGCCTGGCTTATGCTTAAATAACCAGACTTGGTTAAATCACAAAGAGTTGTGTTAGGTCAGTCAATGGCTGTCAACGTCAATTCTGTTTATTTCTTTTAAAGTTAAACAATTTGAAATAAGTATTAAGCATTTAAGTATTATTTGACTGAATTTTGCAAAATAAGCTACTCTTCAAGTTTTATATAATAGCTGATTTGATTTTGGCGAACACCCTAATATACATACATATGTAGGTATGTATGTAGCAATACCTGATCAGTGATCACCAAGACGCATATTAAAACCCTATCGATTTTTCGCGAACGATGTTCTGAAAGATATGATTAAAAGCTAGCTTCATTTGCGTTTCAAGAATTAAACTCCATACATATATTCATATGTACGAGTATATATATTAGACCGGGGCGATTTCTAAGGAGGGAAATTAGTCAAGAAGTGCTGTCAGCGAGGATCATATATATCGTTTGAATATAACATAGAGATTCCTTACACTGAGAAAAAAGTACTATTTTCACATGTAAAAAGAATCAACCAGATTTTTGGTAAATATTAAAATGCTGATGTTTTTTATATTAAAACTCAAATCCTTGAAAAATTAACTATTAATATTTAACTGAACTCACACTTATTCCATGTGAACCATTTTTGGGTTAATTTTTTGTTTCTAAAACGAAATATTGCATAAAATCAGAAATTTTATTCCATACAAAACTCTGGTTGATTTCAATTTAAATATACATAACACTAGTACTATTAACCAATTTTTGGTTGATTCTTTTCTCAGTGTACCGTGATTTTGGGCTAAAGAAGAAAGAGTCTACTGCACTTCTGTAGCTCCGGAAGATAAATTTTAAATATATTTACTATATTAAATTTATTTATATTTAAGTAATTTGTTGGAAAATTTAAGATAAATTATAAACAGCCAGAAATAATTGCGAAAATATGTGATTTGGAGCATTCTCGAAAACGACTCATTCGATTTTAATTCTGATTTCGTATTTGGATTCAGCATACCTACAATTTTGGTTGAATTTGGTATGCATATTGGTCTAGTTAATGTTTGGCGCTTTTTCCAAATTTGATTTTTAAAAATCTGTCTTGGTCCATAAGAACTAAATTCCACAACAACAGTTTTAGACCAATTTTGTGGAAGAGTTTTATACTGAGATGAGAGGAATCCGAATCGCGATTGCACAATATCGATTAATTTCCCTCACTACATTCAGAGAAAAAATCGAAAATAAAAAAAATTATTTTTATAATGCACGTTTTAAAAAAGTCCATTTTTATTTAAAAATTAAAATGTTTGAATTAAAAATGAAATTAAAAATGAAATTTTTGAAATTAAAAACGAAATTTTTGAAATTAAAAATAAAATTTTTGAAATTAAAATGTATTTTGGACTTAAAAAGAAACATATTTAAATTAGATATGATAATGCATGGAATAAAAACGAAAGTTTTAGGTTAAAAATATTATAGCGCCTCAAATAAAAATACATATTTTTAAATTTAAAATGTTTTTTCTTGATGTTACAATTTAAAATAAAAATGTTCGTACTCTGAAAAAAAAACGTTGTAAATCTAAAGACTTTCGCTGTTAAATCAACTACTTTCCGCATTTGAAATGTGCCCAACAACGCTCCGTTGTTGTTTCAAAGGAGCGAGCGTTGTTGATTTAAGTCAATAACAGAGATTGGTGGAAAAAATTTTCACCTAAAAATTAATTTTTGTTTGCGTTTTACTCTTCATCTTCTCTCCGCCCGGGTTCCAACTGCAAATATGTAGCCTCCGCTTGTTCTCCTCTTCTTCTCTGCTTATTAGCATTCACTGGTTGCTATCTTTATTTCTTATTCTGATTTTTCTTCTTTATTTTATATTCTCCTCCGGATTCGAACCATGAAATCAACCTGAAATTCTATCCAATCATCACATAGTGGAACATTCAACATTATATTGAATTGTAGTAACCTATTTATACTTCCATTTCCTAAAAAGGAATCCATGAATTACTTGAATCATTGTAAAAACAAAATTTAAAAAAATGTGTTCTCATTAGTTTTGTTTACAACGGAAACTGTTGGGTCAAATACTTTTGCCTTTAAATCAACAACGGGGAGAAAATTGTTGCTAAAAATAAACTTTTGTTTGGATTTTTCTCTTCATCTTCTCTCCATCATTTTTTTTTTGTTGGTTTTCTCACAAAAAAATATTTTCTCACAATAAATTTTTTAAAGGCAAGCAAGTTTTTGAAACAACAACGCCCGTTTTTGAATAAATTGTTGGATTAAAAACTTTGCTGTAAAAACAAATACTTTTGCTGTTGAATCAAAGACGGAGATTCAACAGCGGAAAGTTGTTGGTTTAACTACGGGTATTTTTTTCAGAGTATTTACATACATCACTTTTAAATACGTTTTTGCCCATTTTAAGCACTTTGTCATATGTTTTTATAATGTTTTTTTTTTGCCCTGAGTGTACAAATCGACCCGGCCTAATGTACGTATATACATAGATAGCGTTGAAAATTGTAATATATATATATAAGTTAACGCCGGCTGCTTGCGAATAGTTATACACATTTTCGTTATAATTGAGCTTACAAACCATAACCGCCTAACTCGAGTTAGGAAACGTGCTTCTTGTCAAGACTTTACGGCTGTTTTTATAAAAAAAAAAACTGCGTCATGGGTGAAATTTTTTAGGAAAGGTTTATGGAAATAGGTGCATAATTTTGAAATAAAGCATATTTAAACAAAAGCGTGCGGTATTGAAATTGAAAAAGTGCTCCAAAGCGCTACATAAGTGAAATGTCTTATTTCGCGTTAGGCGCTTAAGTTATGTGATGACAGATATATTAACATATGTATGTATGGATGTATCTATATACCTACATGCACTTAAATAACTATGTACCTATTTCGTTTTTATTGCTTTTTGTCACAAAGATTTTAATTAATTCAATTTTAATACGCAAAACGGCAAGAAACTATTAATTGCCTTTCTTATCGCGCCACCGCGCCGACCGACGAAGAGTCGCGTCGCGTCGCGGCTTTTCAAGCAAATCACAAAAATGTACAGATAAATACACTTTGTATGATTTGTTGTAGTTATTATTTTGATTTTAATTATGTTAATATTTCACTCACTTGTTTTTAATTTATTAAAATGACAGCTTGAAGAATGCATTTCCTATTATTATATGTAATTCCAGTGGGGGCAGCTAATCTGACAGCTGCAGCGGTGGCGAATTTCTTTGTTTGCCAGTTTGACATGTGAAGCTAAAAAAAAATAAAATAAATAACGCACAAAAACAACAATAAAACTGTGAAATTTGTTATTGTTTTAAGATGATGTTATAGGATGCATTTAAAACGTATCTATGTATGTATGTATGTACACACATTGTAAGCGAATATGAAATTGTAGAAATGAAATGATTCACCTTAAAGTTGACACGCTAAACGACTCACTGACCAACTGACTGACCGATTGACCGGCTGGCTGGCTGGTTGGGTGGCTGGTAGGGTGGCCGGTTGCTGACCGGACGGCTAACCCGACCGATTGCTCTAGTGCCCGATAGCTTTGGATGACGGAGAGGCGGACGGATTATCGTGACAGTGTCCTTGTTGGCTCTTTGTCATTGCCAATGTTTTTTTTTTTTTTAATTTTTGTTGTTACAAGTTTTGTTGTTGCTGTTGTTGCTGCCAGCGCAGCAGTTGGGAAATTTCCACTTTTTATTTAAGCTCACACGCGCACGCACACATGCCTACATACATACATATGAACATATGCCATGTCTTTATGTATCATGCATGTTTTAGTTGATGAAACTTGACAATTTCCTTGTGTCTGTGTTTTTTTTTTTCTTTTTCTGTGTAACTTGCAGCTTTCTTTAAACCGCAGCATCTTGAAATGCTTGTTAGCGCACATTTTTCGCGAAAAAATGTGTCTCGTCAGGAATTTTAATGCATTCAACGGTTGACATTTTCGTACAAAATTTATGTGAGAACATCAAACATTGCCTTTGTCCAAAAAAAAAAAAATCATAATAATAAAAACAAAAAAAAATTTTATAATATTAAATGAATTAAATAAAAGAAAAACTGCAGCGTATATTCATCCTGTTTGCATTAGTTATATTCAACATTTGGCGTTTAAGTTGCAGTGAGCCGTTGAGGCCATTTTGGATGATCTCTTCTGGTGTCAAAACTTTCAGCATTGCAAAGTGTTTTAAATGATCGGTGTAGTGTTTTTGAAAATTATTTGATTAACTTCCGCATGTACGAAAAATACGCAAAAGTTTTTGTTTATTAATTTTCAAATTTTATAAAGACAACGAATGCACCCCTAAATTTTGTAGTAAAGCTTGAGGAATAACGCTTGATACCTACTTACAAGTTTCGGTAAGTCTAATATAAAAATTCTAAGACCGTGACTGTGTAGTGCTATTGGTGGTATCAATAGCACTTTCATTATATAATTATTTTACATAAGTTGTTTTGCATACTTACGCATATGTATGTATGTATATACATTAGACCGGGACGATTTGTATGGAGAGAAATTCTGTGCCGTTAAATTAAGATCGCCCTATTTCAAAAAAGGTTTGAATAACGTCCTATTTCAGATTTTGTCTTCAAAAACGCCCTATTTCAAAGAAAATTCCATATAAATTTCTCTGAAATAGAGCGTTTTTGAATAATTGTCTGAAATAGGACGTTATTGAAAAAAATTCTGAAATAGGGCGTTTTTGAAGCAAAATCTGAAATAGGACGTTATTCAAACAATTTTTTAAATAGGGCGATCTTATTCTCAGCCGTCGATATGGTGAACGGAGAAAAATCGATTTTCTGTCAAAACTTAAATTATTGGACCAATTCGGATTTTTAAAAGGGAAAACAATGGATTTTTAGTGTTAGAGAAGGAATAGCTGTGAAAGAGAAATCTTAAAGCAAAGTTTATGGCGAAAAAAATAACTTTTATAACTTAACCCTTTCAGTAAAAACGTCCAATATATTGGACGCTGTTTATGTGTACTTAAAACTTCATTTACTCACATACCAAAGCTTTTACTGACTAAAAAATGGTTGTTTTCCAACAATTATATTATTCTTCATTAGATCGTTTCTTTATTTTGATTTTCAGAAAATAATTAAACGCTTGTTTACCTAAATTTGAATAATGTTTAAATTCTGAAAGACAGTCGTGTAAAAAACGATTAAAAACTATTATTTATTGCTGGAATTTATTTATTATTTATAAAAATCATCAGTATTACTACAAGTTTAAGAATTTGTTTCGTGTTAATAAGAAATAAAAATTATGAATAGTTTCTCGAGGGGGTCTCAAAATATACATGTCCGTTATATTGAACAACAGTACCCAGAGACTGTTAAATGCGCCCAACTTTTATTACTGGTTATTTGGTACCAGCTTTATTACTTATATGTCTGCTTTTTATTGAGGATATGACTTCTAGGCATGCTTCGACAGAGGAAGAGATTCTTGAAGCTTGATTGAGAAAATAGGAAATATATACCACTTTTTCAAAATGACTCCATTGGTATTCAACATGAAAATACGGTACTTTATGAAGTACTTTGGTGGAGATTTTATGTTAAGCTCCGCAAGGATCCATCAAATTCGCATGTTTTTCGATAAGCGTTGGGGTTTACCATTCCCTTTTGAGGAAAATCTTTGTGTTGCTGGACAGGTAATCCCCTTCAAGGGAGAGTTTACCACAAAGCAATATATCTAGGGAATCCAAGTCTATAAAGGGCTTTTCCGTGTTAGAAGCGGAAAGCCCTTCGGATTTTACAGTTTACAAAGAGTCTTCAACTCCATTGGATAAACCATTCGTGAAATCCATTGGAATCGAATTAGCCACTATGTTATAGCCCAATAAGCACATGATTATTGAGGGCCAAAAGGGAATGTTGTTCTTCTATATTTACTTCCATTATTTCGCTCTGTTTGCAATTTAGGTACGATAGGGAATAAAAGCTGCTGGAATAGTGCGTTTTAGCCAACCGCCACTTCCGGATCATAGAACAATGGCTAAAGGGGAACGTGGTTCTTCTGTTGAATATTACAGTTCGAATGGAAAGGTAATATTTTCCAAATGGTTCGACAACAAAGCTGTAAATTTAGCTTCGAACTTCACCGGAATCAGCAACGGAGACAAAGCTAATTGGTAGGACAAAGAGAAGAAACAACTTCTATTTCAGCCTAGATTGGGCTACAGAAAATGAAAGCGAACCGCAACACCGCCATTGAAATTACGCACAGATAATTCGAAAGACTGATGTAGTGAGTAGAGTGTCCGGCTGCCATGCCGAGGTCGCGTATTAGAACCAAGCGAAGACCAATACAAAATTAATATAATTAATTTTTCAAGAATAGAAACCGCGGTCAACACTCGGGAATGGGCGTCATACCTTCCGAGTTTATTTTTGGCATGAAAAATCTCCTCACACAAAACACATATGTACATTACTTGTTCGGAGCCGGCTTAAAATTGAAGGTCCACCCAATGGGTTGAAAAAAATTAGGGAGCACGCCTAGAAATGGGAAATAACCTTGGCCTAAGACTCGTTAGAGTTGTATTCGCGCCAGTAGGTATATTATTATTCGAAACATATCCCAAAATGTATACAAGCGAAAATCGTCAATCAATGCAAAATGAAAGAATGTTTCAAAAAATTTTATTTCTTGACAAAATTGGACGTTTTTTATGCATAAAAAGCAGAGATGCTTAACGAACGAACGGATTCTATTTCGTTTTGTTAATTCACAATGCTAAATTATCAAAATGGTTTTGTTTCGTTAATTCGCAACGCTAAATTATCAAAACCATTTCGTTTCGATAATTCACAAAACTAAATTATCAAAATGCAACCGGTAACGTTGAAACGAAGTAAATCAACAAAAAGATTGCCTGAACGAGGGGAATACATACACAGCTGTCACTCAAATCGTAGCAGTTCGTGTGCATATGCATATATGTATGTACATATGTATGCGAGTACTCGGCCGATTGTTCGCGACGGCATTACGAGCGTACTAAGCATTTCAACGTTATAAATTTGGTTATGATAACGCTAATCAACGAAATGAAATCATTTTGATAATTTCTTTTCGCTAATCAACGAAATGGTATTATTTCGATAATTTCATTATCGTTATTTTGCGACTATACATTATTTTGATAATTGTGGAAACGGTAAAAACCTGAATTGTTTCAACGGAAACGATTGCTTTTTTTCGGTAAACGATAATATTAACGTTACGATGCATCCTTGATAAAAAGTTAAAATAACTGCTTAGGCTTTTTATAAAGACGAGTAAAGCTAACAAATGACTCTTCAAACAGTTCTTATTTTTACAGCTATTGGGAACCGCTGTCCAATATATTGGACACGTTATAACGGTAAAACCAAGAGACTTACAAAAATTTTTCTTGAAAATTTGAAATCAGCAACCCAAAGTTAGTTAGAATACGAATTTTCAGATTTTTCGCTTCACCGGTTGATTTTTTGTACTGAAAGGGTTAAGTGCTTTTATTGCATACAATTTTTACGAAAAGCAGAATTAACTCTAGTTAAGTTTTTTTTATTGAACTGAATTCTTTCCAACAAGGTTTTTATCTCCATTTAACTCGAGTTAAGTGTTTTTAATAAACAGAAAATACAAATAAATGTGCCCACATGTTTTAATAAAATGATTTTCATACAATACTAGACTTAAGTGAAGATAAGTTACTTAGTATCTTAATAACTTTTTAACTTTTACTCCGATTTTAATGGGGATAAGAGAGATTGATGGATTTTCCTCCAAAGATTAACACTATAACAATAACTCAATTTCATATTTTATTGGATTAGGCTACTTTAATTGTGGGCACAGAATTAATCAATATCGCGCCATCAAAATTAGGATTTCCTTTCGGATTTATCTGATTAGAAAACTCTTCCACTACATTTGTCTAAAATTAATTAATTTTTATGTTCCGGAATTTGGTTTTTGGGGTTTTTTGAAAATAAAAAATTGGCCAACATACACATCAAATTCAATCAAATAAAATTTTTTTGTTGAATCAAAATCGTCGTACCATACGATTTTTTGTAGCTGACGAAAAGTAACAAGTTCGACTTGCTACTTTTCGTACAGAATTTTTTTATTGCTAGCTTTCGTCAGAAATTTTAAATATGCTAGTTTTCGTATGGTACGGCGAAATATGAAATCAGAATTAAAATCGGTTGAGTTGTTTTCGAGATATAGCCTGATTTCCGGTTTTGGAGGCTGAATGCTCAAACTCGCATATTTTCACAATTACGTATATCTTGCTGTGTATAATATATCTTAAATTATCCTGCAAATTATTTAAAGATAAGTAAATTCAATATACTTAGTAGCAATATTTTAAAACTATTGTTTATCTTCCAGTATAGCAGAACTAAAAGGCTCTCTTTGTTAGCCCAAAAATCGCGGTAAGGGATCTCTATGTTATTGTCCTCCGATATTGATAAGGCAATTTCGATGGCACAATATAGGTTAGTAAATCGTCCCGGCCTAATGTACATATGTACTTATACAATATAAGAACACCCTACCAACCTCGGACACTTCTATTTCTTTGATGAAAACAGTGACTGGTCAGCAAAGTGGTATGACTCTTTAGTGAATACTGACTAGTTAGTCAAGTGGTATTCCTCTAATGAGAATACTGACTATAGTCATCAAACTAGTATGACTCTGATGCAAAGGCTGGCAATTGCCACTTCGTAGAACCTTGCCGTGTTAAAAATACCAGTTGCTAATATGGAAAAGAGATAGTTGAGTTGTATGGTCAACTAGTTATAAATTAGTTTACAACGAGTTCAATTGACTGCAGGGAAGCTAACATTTTCAAATAAATAATATTACGATAGAAGAATGACAGTAAGCTGGATGCAACTGCGTGCGTGAGCAATAGAGAAATGACTCAAGTCAGAGAGAGCGCTGCTCTGTCGTTTGATGGATGCCTACGTTTACAGCCAAACACATGTTCTTATGTGCGTTTGGCATATACATACATAGTATGTATGTATGTAAATATGTATGTTCATGTGGCTTAAATTTATGTAGGCATTTTTATGATTGCATTTACACATTTCAACACTTCGTTATGCAGCCAGCAGGCAATTGTGAGCATATAAAAGGATTAGCAATTGTCAGACTGAAAGGAGTAACAAACCAGTGAGTGCCAACAGGCTGCCGGCTGCAATCAAAACATGTGCAAATTGAAGTTGCACATGCTCGTTTAACACAATGTTTAGCTGCTTGGGTAGAGGATGACAATTTGAGTTTATGTTTTTAATACATATACATAAGTTATTGGTGTTTTTATCATTATAAAAATTATAATAATGTGTAGGAAAACTCTTGCATTTAAGTTTCCATGTTGCGTTATAGAAACATATGAAAACGTGCTTAAAATGGGCAAAAACGTATTTAAAAGTGATGTAAATACGAACAATTTTATTTTAAAAATGTTCATTGTAAAATTTTTAAATCAAGAAAAAACATTTTAAATTTAAAAATGTTTATTTTTATTTTAAACACTATGTGAAAAAAAAACGCTGCAGTGTTCTCTATATCATTTTCTCTTCCGGTTTCGAAATTGTATCCAACGGCATTCTCTTTATCTTCTCTTAATCTGAGTCCCAACTACAAAAATATAGCCTCCGCTTGTTCTCCTCTTCTTTTCTACTTCGCCTTAACTGTTTGCTATCTTTATTTCTTATTCTCCTTATTCTCCTTTTCTTCTTTATTTTATATTCTTCTCCGGACTCGAACCATGACATCAACCTGAAATTGAATCCAACGCCATCACATAGTGGAATATTAAACATTATATTGAATTATAGTAACCTATTTATACTTGCCTTTTTCTAACAAAAATCACTGAATTATATGAATCATTGTAAAAAAAAAAAAAATAAAAAAATATCGATTCTCATTTTTGTTTTTGTTGGATTTCTCACAAAAAAATATTTTCTCACAAAAAAATTTTGAACATAGAGCGAGTTTTTGAATCAACATGAATTTTCATTTTTAATTTAAGTATGTTTGTTTTAAATCCAAAATGCATTTTTACTTCAAAAATTTCATTCTCAATTCAAACATTTTTTTTTTAATTTAAAAAATTTCATTGTTAAAATAGAAATGATTTGGTTTAAAACGTGCATTATGAAAACAAAAATTTTATTTTTGATTTTAAAATGCTATTTTTCTCCGAGTGTATAAATATATTTTGTCTGATTTTTGCTTAGTGTTCTTTAATCTTCAAAAAAACAAAAAAAAAACTCCCCGCATGAGTCAGCTGAGACGTATATATGTATGTATGGGTATATACTTCCTCACAGCGATCGCGCTTTTTATTCCGTCCAGCGATTGATTAGCCAGCTGCAGCAGAGCATTTATTTTTAACGAATGTGAGTCAAAACTAAAAGCTCGCTTTGTTCAATAACGAAAAGCATTTTCATGCAAAATCGATGGCAATTAAAGCGCATCATAAATTTTTCTTTAAACTATTTTCCCTTTGGCGCATATTAACTAGTAAAACTTTGATGCTTGTTTGCCACAAAAACAATTTGGTTAACTACAATGAAACAAACTCGATCAATTTAGCGAATTTCGCAAAACAGCGTTTGTGCTACGCGAAATCGAATTATGTATTTGGTAAATAACATTTCTTTTTTTTTTTTGTTGGCCTTGTCGCCGGGCTGCTTTCAATTAAATATGTATTACCTACACTAAAAAATGTAAAAATGTACATATGTAACAACAAGATGGCGGCAGTTAAAAATTACATCAAAGCAAAATATTGGTTTTTCCATAAGACAACGTTAATGGTGTTTGTACACAAAAAAAAAAAAAGACAGAAAAACAACAAAAAAAAAAAACAAAAAACATCCACAAAAGCAAATTGCAATTTTTCACCTTTGCGCTATTTCTATTGCTGCCTTTTTTTTGTTTTTTTTTTTTTTGTGTTTTTTCTTTTTTTTGTTTTTCGGACTTTTGTCAAAACAAACAGTTCTAATTGAATTTGCTGCATAAAAATTAATACAAAAAAAAATGTCTAAAAAATAAATACTCATACATATGTACATACTATTTTTTGCTTATATGCATACGCGAATGCGCTTCTGAACACACACACTAACACACAGCAAAGGCTAAGTAATAATCAATTGTTCAAATAAACGTCATGGAAATTTTGTTAGTTAGCACTACATATGTATGTACATATATACATAAATGCATTTTGTCAGCAAATGCAATTGTACATACATATGTATGTATGTATGCATGTCGACAAGGCAAAGTCTAAATTGTAACAGAATGCGCTTACGAAAATAAATAAATAAATTTTACCAGTGCAGCCCACAAAACGACTGCTATTTCGAGAGGCGGAAATGTGGCGCAGCATGTGAGGTGGAAGGAAACTATTTACATTTTTGTTTAGTTATAGAAAATTCTCTGTCTAAAGAATTTGAGAGTACATTGAATTCACGCAAATCTTGGAATATGGATGAGAGTTCGGGAATCCTCCGCAGACCGCTGCTTCTTCGTCACTGACAGGGACTTTGCCACTCCCTCTTCGATTTTGTTCACGGAAGTGGAATGCGTTGTCGCGAGCTTTGCGATTCCCGCAAAACGCTCCCTACCTTTCGCGCCAACTCGTCCGTAGGCCATCTGAATTGCTTGCGCTCCGTAGGCGAAACAGTAACCTTGTGCGATAGGCGCAGCTTAATTTTAACTGCTGACTTGTACCGGTCTAGAGCTTTGTGCTTCTGCTTGTTCTACTTACTTCTATGAATTTCCGCAATGGTATTTGGCCGTGAATTGAGTGGAGACTTCAGCCAGGCCCGACGAGAGGGGGGGCTGAGGGGGTCAATTGCCCCGGGGCCGGGCTTTAGAGGGCCCGGGAATCTCAAAATAATATCCAAGTTTTTGCTTACAGAAAATAAACAAACAACACCTTTAATCACCTTTCGTAGATAGCAATAATTTTAAATTTCAACAAATTTTAAAAATCTCTTAACGTGTCTGCACCCCACTTAAGGAATTGTTGGTTTTTGGCGTCGACTTTGCACCATAAATTTGAATTCGTTTTCTGTTGCAACAGAAAAATTCGGTATGATGCAAATTCTTATACAGCGATATGGGTATTTCCTGGGCCTTTCGGACGGTAGGTTCGCACGATTTTTTGAACTTTTGAGGCAGAAATATCGCGAAATATTGTATCGTTTTATGATAAAAGGAAAGATTTAGGCCACAGCTAATGATTAAAGTATGTTAGCGACTGAAATTTAGTTTAATGCCTCTGTTTTAGCCACTTAAACTGCGTTCCGGACGCTACAAAAACACGTCCATACGCCGAAAACAAACGAAGCTTGCAAAGTTAAAATTTGCTTTGGTGCTTCGTACAGTTGAATTCGATTGCTGTTTCACTAAAGCGTTCAGCAGAATCAGTCTTTTGATATACCAAATTCCTACCAACAAATATTTGTATTCCAATTTAAAGAAATTTATTTCATACAAATAAGGCAATATGTATTTAAACAGAATTAATTCAGACCTATGCACTATGGTTCAAAATCGAAATATTGAGGAATTAAACCCAATTATCGACTTTTGATTTTCCCAAAAAAAAAAATAATTACCTTTTACTACACATTAATGTAGTAAATAAAAAATAAAAAAAAATAATGTCAACTGGCTATCACTTGTTTGTCAGAAAGCTTTCAAAGTCTTGGTTTCGATTTTTGTATTCGTAAAAAAGATGTTACTCAAATTATATAAAAATCTCAAGTGGTGATAAAAAGCTAACGAATTTGAATAAAGTGTGTTTATAAAATGGAAAATATTCATAAAGGTATGTAAAATCAAGAACAACAAACTTTTTCTGAAACAATAATAATCGTTAATATATTTTTGAGTTTAAATAAGCCGTGTTGTGTTTTGATTTTTGTGAGTTTTTTCTGTGTTAAATAGAATATAAATAAGTTGGATCAAATAAGATCAATACAAATTATATATGTAGTTACAGTTAATAGTGTCCTCTTTAATGCAAATGTTATTTTATCTGCGGGAGTTTGCAAGCGAGGCTACAATTTCACTTTTTTCAGAGCAAAGTAACCTTCGAAAATGGCGATACTTTACAATTTTATATTGATAATAATAAAAATATAAAACTCATTTATATATAGGGTTTAAAAACCTAATAATTTCCCTTGAAAATAACGTTAAATTTTTTCGGATATCTTCTTTAGTACCTGAGATATTGTTATTTTAATTTCATTAACTTGCTAAAAAAATAAAAAACTTTAAAATTTCCTATCGCAAAGTTAATGAACTTAAAATAACAATATCTCTAAAACTACACGTAGCATCGAAAATCTGACTTCAGATTCAGATTCACCGTATCGGAAACCTTCAGAAAAGTAAAGTTTTATCTCTATTTGAAATTCAACCTAAATTTACAGTTTCCACTATGTATGGCAGCAGCAGCGAAAAATGGGCGTGGCTCGCCCATTTTCGTCATGAGACATTACTTTTACCTTTAAATACCCTATGAAAAGTTTTAGACCGATATCTTAACTGTAACTATTTTATTCCTCAAAAACTGAATTTTGAACCATAGTACTATGGTCCCATGGACAATATTACTCAGTATGACCCATGGATTCGGAAACTGGATGTGCCTTTTGAACAATACATTTGACCCACCCTAATATGTACATATATTTCTATGTAAACATATTTACTTGATCTGTACTAATGTATAGATAAAATAAAGTTCGTGCAGGGCCGTGCGCACGGGGGGGTTTTGGGGGTTAAAACCCCCCCATGACCAAATCTAAGTTGCAATGATTTTGCAAAAATTTTCAAAATACAGTTTATAAATTTTATAATTATAATTTTACGGAAGAAGAATTGGTAAAAGTTGCAAAAAATAAGGTTGGCCAATACATAGGTTCGGCACTTTGAATTGCACTTGGAGCTTTCCGAAATTACAAAATTGTGTAGCATATGTTCGTTTGGCATTTTTAAAAAAATTGTACTGATAACAAAAAATGTTCATTTTGTGAAAACAGTGAACAGTTTCAATTAACAAGTACTGTAAACAGTACACGGAAAGAAATTTGTATACTTGAATCAAGAAAAATGCTTTCTTGAACTCAATTTAGAAAATTTTTAGGGAAATAAGAAAAATTGACTTAATTATTACTGGAAATAAGAAATTGAGTTTTCCAAAAATGAGACAATTATTTTCTTATTCAAGAACACTAATAAAATCTATAGAAAAAAAATGTTGAAAAAAAATGTTTAAATAAATAAGGGCCGATTTCATAATCAAATTAAAAGTTCCTTTAAATTCTAAAGGAGCCTTTAATTTTCTGATCGATTTCATAAAGTATTTTTGAAGATAAAAGTTCATTTAAAATTAAATACCCAAAAACGGGCATTTAAGTTATTTAAAGGTTCCTTTTGCCAGAAACAAATTTCATTTCTGTAATGTGTCAAAATCAAATATCAAAAATTTATTAAAATTTTTGAACCGATTTTGTTTGTTGTTTTGTTTGTTGAGTCGTATAATGCAATATTCATCTTCTTCTCTTTTGTGATGTTGGATGACCGCTTCCTATATTTTCTGCACTGGGTTTCCAAATTATGCTTCTTTGTTCTTTTTCTTTTTTTCAAAAAAAATAAATAAATAAAAAGGCCATAATCAAAAAATTTATTTATTTTCAGAAAAAAATAAATGTCAAATTTCAATATTTTTAAATTTATGAAAATTATTTGACGTTAAAGGAGCCTTTTAATATTATATTATTATGAAATCACTCCCACTTTAAAGAACTTTTAAATGGCTCTTTAACTAAAAGGCTCCTTTAAGGAAAGGAGCTTTAAGAATTTCATTATGAAATCGGCCCTAAGAACATCTTTTCTTAAATTTACTTAAATGAAGAAAATCTTTTTGCTAATATGAAGAAGAATTTAAGAAAATTGTGTTTCGACGAATTGGAACAACAAAATACAGCGAAAAAAAATGTAAAATGAATAAGAAAACGTTTTCTTGGGCGAAGTAAAATTTTTCTTGCTGAATTTGCATTTCCAAAGTTACATGTATTTTTTTTCATTTGCCATCCGCTTTGCATATTTCTGAATATTTTTGCAATTCTCAGATTGTTAGTGAAGTATTTGGTATAAGGACTTCACTATTTGCATCTTCATTTATATTAAATAAAATGTTGTCATTTCAATAAACAAGTCCTAGGAAAATACTAGTTGACTAATTATGGTTTTCTAATCCCTCATGATTAGTTTTCATTTTACTTATTTTTTACGTTTTTAATATTTTTAGAAAATATTTGCTTAATTTAATATTTAATATTTTCTTATGCCCCAGACACACATGTGGTATGAATATTAGAATATCAATATTATGATTTGGCTATGCTATGAAAATTTTCAATTAAACTACAATATGAGGGTGACACATATGTGGTATAGATCGAAATATTATTACTATACTACGATGTGTGTCTCTCGCATTACTTACTTAAGCTCGTATAAGAAAAGTTTTACTTGCAACAAAAAAATAATTTCTTAATTTATTTCAAAAAACAAGAAAAAAACACTTACCCTAAGTAAATTATTTCTTATTTATTTAAAATCCAATTTTACTTGAAGCAAGAAAATGTTTTCTTATTTATTTAAAATCCAATTTTCTTGGATTTTCTTGATATTAAGAAATTATTTTCTAAGTTCAAAATCAAGTCTAATTTTTCTTGTCTCGGCATTGATTCTAGTAAAAAATTCTTTCCGTGTACTATTCAGGACCTGGTTAACTAGGCTTTGATGAATCAGAATGAGTTTCAGAAAAGTTAAAGAACATTTAAATTTATGGTGTATGGGTCTGGATATCTGTTTCAGCAAATATGTTTATCTTAGCGAAAAATGTATGCGAATGCAAACCAAAATTAAAAACCCCCCCCAAGGCTAATTCCTGCGCACGGCCCTGAGTTCGTGACTATATATTCATTGAATTTTGATTTTGAGAATTTGTTCATTTAGTATGGGGCCCGTAGTTATTTTGACCCCGGACCCGGATTTTCTCTCAGCGGCCCTGACTTCAGCAGTTCCTCCTGTTGTTGTTGTTGTTATAGCAGTACTAAGCCCTGCTTAGCCGGCACGATAGGCTCATAGATCATCGTCAATCTCAATTAACGGGAGGCCCAGGAATGAGGCAGCGTTATTTGGGCTAGTCCATAGGGACAGGGGGTTAGGTGAGTTGGTTTGAGTGGACATGAGAAAAGATGCTGTGTGTCATGCGGCGTCTCTCCGCATGCCGGACATGTATTAGCTATGTCAATCCTGGACCTATATGAGTTCAGGCGGCTTTAAAAGCCTGATCGTAATTGCGCTAGGGTGACGCGTGTTCCCTCGGCGGCTCTAATTCTTCTTCTTTTATGGGGGGGTGGTTGGTCTCTCAATATTCTGTATGACGGACGGACTGAAACGAATGTGGTAATGGTGTCGGTATGTATTTCCTTTAAGGCCTGCCTGTTTGCCGTTGGGTCTAATGGTTGTTGGGATGAGGTCGAGAAGATGTCTTCTGATGTGCCGGGAGGCGGTTTCGGTTCTAACAGGTGGCTATTAGGATGGCCCCTGCGGTGACATCCCAGCAAGAACTGCTTGTTAAGCATAGTGTTGTGTTCTATGACTGGGAGTATATTGGCCTCATGGTGTAGATGGTGTTCCGGCGCCATCAGAAGGCTACCCGTGGCAGTTCTAAGGGCAGAGTTTTGGCAGGCCTGTAGTTTCTGCCATTGTGTTCTGGAAGTCCTTGGCGACCATATATGTAGGTGATGCATAGTTGAGGACCGGCCGGCCGATTGCTTTGTACGTTGCTATCATTGTTTTTTTATCTTTACCCCACGTGCGGCAAGCGATTTGAGGTTTTTACTACGGCTATGGGCCTTGTTGATAATCGCGGTCGCATGCGCGGAGAAGGATATAAGACTGTCAAAGGTAACACCAAAGATCTTTGGGTTGTTTACGCTAGGGATGGGTATATTCCCTATACGTATGCCTAGGTCCAGTCCTACCTCCTTCGTCCATGTCGTAAATATGGTCCTCCTCGTTGGTAGCGGTGATAGTGCTACCGCTGCTTACACTGTCGAGATCTGTGTCTGATTCGACATCAGTACCTTCCTTAGCACGTTTTACAGTCGCATTACAACTGCTGGAGCCTGCAATCACTCCGGCAGTGGTGTAACCATTGGCGACACGCAGCAAGAAACAAGTCCTCCTCGTGCCCTCCAGCGATCACGTTTCACATGGACATTTGTGTCGATATCCTGCCACGTTTTTTATTCTGTTTGTCCTCAATTACGACAGAACAAAGCATTTTATGCCTTTCGCCAGGCACCTCTAAGCCATGACCGAAGCCGTCTCGCACCAACCCCCTGGCTCGCGCCTTGAGAGAACCTAAGTACTCGACCGGGCAACAGCTTTGCTAGTCTTCCGCGGTCGCTTTACCGCATTCTGATCTGACGCAACCACCAGGAACAGGCATCGGGGAGGAGAGACGAAGGTCCATTACCAAGGCAACAACCTATTGTAAGTTTCAGCCGACGATTTTTGCCGCCCCAAAAATTTTGTGTCAAAGACTACACTTTAATAAAAAAAAAACTCAGTCAAAGTGGATAGCTGAGTACCATTAATGGAATATAAATTGGAAATTAGAAAAATGCGAATTCGTCAAAAAAAAACTACGCATATTTTTATCTGCTCAATAATATTGTATATACATAGGTACCATTAAGTAGTCCAGTTTCAAAAGTGGCTATGTGAAATTTTTCGATATTGAGTTTTTGATCGATTGTGTACCAGTATTTAAAGGTGTATAATGTCCATTTAGAATTTATTGCAAAATTCTTCGGTATACGAATACACTTTTTAAAGTCTCTATGAATTTATATGTATGTACATTAGGGTGGGGCGATTTGTATGGATGGAAATTAATCGATACCGCGCCATTGAAATTCGGATCCATCTAATTTTTCTGAGTAGAAAACTCCTCCACGACATTTGTCTAAAATTAATTTCGATGTTCCGGAATTTGCTTTTTATGGGTCAAGACGGATTTTTGAAAATAAAAATTGGGCAAAAATCGACAAAAAAATAACCAGGCCAATATTCACATGGAATTGAAGCATGTTATAGTCATTTGATATCGATGATTTTCGCTGACAGCGCTTTGTGAACAATATATGCTTCAAATCCAAAATTTCAGAATTTTTTTTTTTAATATTTTAAAATATTGCTTATATATTGTATTGACCTATCTTTAAGAAATTTGCAAAAAATTTAAGATATATTGTACACAGCAAGAGATAATCGATAAAATATGCGATTTTCGGCATTCAGCCTCCATAACCGGAAATCAGGCTATATCTCGAAAACAGATCATCCGATTTTAATTCTGATTTCACATCTGGATTCAGCATAAAATTCTGCTTCAATTCGATGTGCATATTGGCCTGGTTATTTTTTGTCGATTTTTGACCAATTTTTATTTTCAAAAATACGTCTTGGTCCATAAAAAGCAAATTCCGGAACATCAAAATTAATTTTAGACAAATGTCGTGGAGGAGTTTTCTACTCAGAAAAATGAGAAGAATCCGAATTTCGATGGCGCGATATAGGTTAGTGAATCGCCCCACCCTAATGTACATACTTATTCAAAATTGCCTCTCCGTTCTCTCTAATTTGTGACTTAATATGAAAAATTCACATAGTCACCTTTGAAAGTAGACTATTATAAATAAACTCCAGAGTAACTAGACGCCTTGCGCTTGCATTTGTGGGTTAGAATTATGTCGCTGGGGGATAAATTTCATTTCATGCACCACTCACATACCCGGAAGCGAACGAACTTCGTCTTCTCAATAGTGGTTAGTGAACAACGTATTTAGAAACTAAATTTTAGAAAGCTCCAAACCATAATACTCAAAATAGAATGGATTGTTTCAGTTTCAGTTATGCAAGCAAAGCATTTTATTGAACTTTCTAGCAGACAGAGGGCCAAACATATGTTCATCAAAGGAACCGTATATACTTGTAATAAAATTAAAGACGATAGAGATACTTGCATACATTTATACCTATAGGTATGTAAACTTATATGTATGTATGTACTCTTTTATGATAATTACAGTCATTTCGGTTATGTTGCATGTGGCATGATGTCATAATTTTGCCAGTGGCCGCATTTATTAAATTGTTTCACATTTTTTTCTACAACGTGCTTGCGAAAAAAATGTGTAATCTAATTTTTTGCATCGCCTTTTCTACTTCTATGTCTGTATATACTTACTTACATAGATACATATATATATATATATATATATATAGAAAAAAAGTGCGAATGTCTGTTTTAGCTGCGCTTTTTTGGGGAGTAGGTGCATATATAGTCCGCGGTGAGGGTGATGTGCAAAATGAATTGGTTGCTCTATGGCTTCTGCCATTTCACAAGTGCACTCACTCCTTAGCCTACGGTGTCATAGCGCGATGCAAAGCAAAATTAACAAAAAAAGCAAGAAAAAAGTGTGGAAAAATGAGAAGATAAACGAAAATTAGACAAATATGCACGCTATATAAATGTACATATATACCTTTATAAATAAGTATGTATATATAAATAGCTATACAAGCTAGAGAAACACAAAAAAATGCATTGTTTGCACAATCACAAGTCAACTGGTGATGGTGAAGCCTCCAGCGCTGACAAGTGCAATGGTGGTGGTGAAATAGCAGTGATTGTGATGGCGTTGGCTGCGGCGATGTCGCTGGTATTAGCGTAGGTGTTAAAAAAGGAAAAACAACAAAAACAAACAAAAATATCTATATATATATAATTAGGGGATTCACAACCTGTCATATTGCGTCATATCGTCATAAGTCATAATATTTTGTTGTTGCATTCTAAGCTATATGTGTACTAAATAAATACAACTCTGCACGATATGTTTTTGAGTCGTCGTATTTGATCAGCTGTTTTTATTTACTTCTTCACAGGGCTTCGGAAAAGTCTTTTATAACTATTTCCGTACAATATTTTAATATGACTTTATGACACTTTGTGAATCACCTAGATATATACTTATATGTAAATGTACATATATATAAAAGTTCTCTACACCCACAAACATACATACATACATACAAATATTTTAATATAAATTCCAGCTCTCGCTTCGTTTCTCCTTTCGTCCAATAAATACATGCTCTTGCCATTTTACAACAACAACTACAAGAATAGCGTAGGGCTCAAACAGCTGTGTTGTGATAGCAGCAGGTGGTTGTGGGTGCTGTTTGTATGCAACACAAGACATGATGGATGAGACTGTGTTTATATCCTTTACTCTTCACGCATATTTTTCTCTACTTTTCCTACTTTGCTTTACAAAACAAATGAAAATATCGTTATATATATATTCACTTTTATAGGATTGCATCAGATGTGTTAAATAACCATTAAAATTAATAACGATTATTTTTTCCGCATTTTTAAATTTTAATGATCTAAAACATTTTGATTTTCAATTTATTGATTTTAATTGTATAAAATTGACCTGGCAATTAATATGCAATTAAATTAAAAAATTATAAAAAATAATCATGATTGAAAGCCATTAAAAAAAAAATCGGAATTAATCGTATAATCAAATAATTTTTTTTAATTGTATGATTTTTTTAATAGGTTAATTAATTTTAATTGGTTGATTATTTTTAATTGTTTGATTTTTCTAATTGCTTAATTTTTTTGTTTGATTGCTTTGATTAAATGGATTAAATGGATTACTTTCAATGATACGATTATTCCTTTTTAGCTGATTATCTTTAATTATTTTTCCGCACGAAACAACTGTACGTCATGGCGTATGAGTAACATTTTTAGGGTGACAATAAAAATTATTATTCTGTTAATTAATTAATCATGTAATTAATATAAAATCAGAAAATTTTAAAATAATCAAATTGTATTAATCATGCATTTAAAAAAATCCAAAATAATTGAAAATAATTTAAAATAATCAAATAATTGTATTAATCATTCATTTAAAAAAAATCAGAAATAATTGAAAATTGAAAAAAATTTTATTAATCATGCATTTAAAGAAAATCAAAATAATTAAAAACAAGTAAGGAAGCCTAAGTTCGAGGGAATCGAACATTAGATACTCAGCTGTATGCTTTCATTGTTTGTTTGCGTTTGATGAAAACACGGTGTATTTTACATAAAGCGAGTGCTGCATAAAGTGGGCGTAGCCACGCCCCTTTTCTAAATTTTTATCAGTCATCCAACTAAGCATATGAATATTATTCTTTGTGCAAAATTTCATTCCTTTATGACTTCTAATTACAAAGATGTCACGTTACAAATTCCCAAAGGGTGTTCCAGAAATATCTTTGTTAAAAAGTAGGCGTGGTCATAAACCGATTTCAATAAATTTTTGCGTGTCTATTAACAAAAGTTATAAAAGTGTATAGACCAAGTTTCGTCATTATATTTAAATTATTTGTCGAGTTATGGGCTCAGAAATCTCGTATATTCCTGCTTCTAAAAAGAGGCGGTGCCACGCCCATTTTCCAAAACTTTTATGCTTTTCCTTTTATATCCGCAGTTGGACTCCTGCCATAAAATTTCACAGATATACCTTTATATTTGACAGAGATATCGCTTAAAATGTTTTTATTAGGCCACTTTATAAGACCCATATATAAAAGTGGGCGTGGTCGTTAACCGATTTTGGCAATTTTTCGTCCAAACATTTTCCTAAGTAAGTATATCACGCCCAACAAATTTCATCGATATATCTTCAACGGTTTCTGAGTTATGACATATAAAACTTTCAATGTTTGGCCCTTAATAAGTGGGCGTGGCACCGCCCATTTTTCAAAATCTCACCAAATTTCTTCATAAGGGCCTGAGCTTCACACGTGGGTGAAATTTTATCACTCTAGCTCTATTGATGACTGAGATACAAAATTTCCGATTTTTACTATATAGGGGAAGTGGGCGTGGTCATGGTCCGATTTCGCCCATTTTCAATACCATCCGTTCCAGTCTTGATACCAACTTGCATTCCAAATTTCATCAAAATATTTCAATTTTTGCGCGAGTTATCGTGCGTACAGACAGACAGACGGACGGACAGACGGACAGACGGACGGACATGGCTCAATCGATTTCTTTTTTCACCCTGATCAATTTGATATATATAAGTCAATATCTATCTCGATTATTTTATGGTGTTACAATCCACCGTTATGTGATTAAAACTATAATACTCTGTGTACTAGTACAGCTGAGTATAAAAATTTATTAATTATACATTTAAAAAAATTTAAAAATAATTGAAAATAATGAAAAAATTTTATTAATCACACATTTAAGAAAAATCAAAAATAATTGAAAACAATAAAAAAATAACTAATCAAATAATTGTAATTATGCAATTAGAAAAATTGAAAAATTTTTGAAAATAATCCAATTAATCATGCAACTAAAATTAGTTAATCAATTAATTAATGCACATTTTTTAATTTAATTAACTATTAATCATCAGGAAGCTGAAAGTAATTGGATGTAGTCATTAAAGGGTTACAAAAACAAAATATGATTTAATTAATAATCATAAATTTTTAATCATTAAAGAATAGGTCTGTATTTTCGAATGTTTGCGAGGTATGTAATGTGGTATGTAATATGCCCCAAGTACAAACTTTCTTAGTTTCTAAAAACTTCTAAATCTTTTTCCAAAAATTTAAAAAAATATTTTCACATTTAAATTTTATTTTTTAAGAAAAGGCAATACCGCCTAATTTAATTGATTCCATATTGCCTAATTATACTGAAAATTATTTATGTATTTTTGAGAGCACCAGATACTGCTTTAGCACCAAATACAGTCCGTGAACGTATGTAAGAATGGTCAGCGCTATTGAAACGTGTTGCTTTCCATAGCCATTAATGTATAATATGAAAAAAAAAAAAAAACAATTTTCTCTAACCCGAAGCAATGTCGGCAACTTCCTCATAACCAACACACACACATACTCACAATCCCATTAAAATGCGAGTTCAGTTGACTTTGTAATTCCCCAAACCAATATCAAAAGCAGAAGCAAAAGCAAAAGCAAAAACAAAAAAAAGCAAAAGCAACACCAGCCCATACCATCTCAAACACCCAAGTAACCAAACTCAAACTCAAACCAAAACCCCAAATTATTTACTAACCAACACCAGCCACTCAAACCACTTTTCATATAATCACAGCGCAATTTTTACTAAATTTTTTCTAGCACATGCAGCTTGTTCGTGCTACACTCGTACTGCCTGTTATTGCTGTTGTTTGATAACATCCTTGTGAGTTTCGTTTGAATGTCTCAGCAATTTTTTTCGCCTGAATTTCAACTAAAATTCCAAAGCCCCGACTCACTCTACTCACCCTACTCACGCACACCACGCCATGTTGGCACTTTTTTCGATTTTCCTATATCCTTTCGTATACATAATGTGACCGAAAATGCTATAAAAACATGTTGGTTGACTATTTATGTACGTCCGTACGTGCGTATGTATGTATGAGTGCAGCTAAGTGGAGCCTCGCTATGGCATGAGCATCTGAACATTACCCTGGTTTTTGTGTGGCGCAAAGAAAAAGCATTACAAAAACTTTCAACAGACTTGTGCAGGCGGATGGAGGGGTGTTTCTTCGCTGATGCTGCATGCAACAGGCGGTTGTTGCCGGTAAGCAGACACACACAGACATACGCACGGACACACAAACTATACAAGCGAGTTGGCTGTACTTAAAATATTTATGTATAGAAATATTAGTGCACTCTATGTACTTGATATTCACTGGGGCGTGGCAGTGTGCAGGTTATTGCTTACTTTTACATACATACATATATATTTAATATATGTATGTATGTAAAAAAAAGCATTGCTACTGCTGGTGATGTTGTAAAATTCTCAAGAGCATAAATTTTGGATGGCAATATTATACGCCATATGGTGCTAGTGTCATCAGGTAAATTGCCTTTTGTCGTCGGGGTGTAGAAAAGGGTAGCCATGACGTGAGATTAATTTTAAAAGGGATATTATTTTTTTGTTTTTTAATTAGAAAAAAAACAAACAAATTTATTATTGCAGTTTTTGCTGTAAGTGTATTGTCCTGTTAGCTGCCTTAAATTAGCGGCAAAAGGTTACTCATACGACATGGCCGACCCCACAACAGGATAGTCTACAACTGAGTCTGAGCGATTCTTTTTAAATAAAGGAAAAAATGGGTTAAAATACAAAACGTATAGAAATACGTTGTTAGGAAACATATAGTAAAATTTCACGAGCTTTAATTTCGTAGAATACTTTAAGCCGCTAACACCTACACGAAGAGCTCATTTTCATCACTTTTTTATAAAGTTCTAATAAATAGTATAGTAGTAGTGGCCGCTGTGGTGCAGTGGGTAGAGTGCTCGCCTGGTGTGCCAGAGGTCTCGGGTTCAAACCACGGTCCGAGCCAAACACCAAAACAATTTTTCAATTAGTAAAAATCCAATTATTGGGTTTTTTAAGAGCAGCGGTCACCTCTCGGCAGTGGGCGGCATACCCTCCGAGAGTATTCCTGCCATGAAAAAGCTTCTCACAAAAAATGCATTCGCCGTTCGGAGCCGGCATAAAACTGTAGGTCCACCCAATTAGTAGGAAAAACAAAAAGGAGCACACCTCGAATTGGGAGAGAAGCTCGGCCATAAAACTCGTCAGAGTTATAATAGCGCCATTGTATTATATATTATTATAATAAATAGTATAATAAACAATACTTCCAAGGTCGTTAGAGTGTTAAAATATTCTAGAAAATTATTTGACATAAAATTTCACTAGCGGTGCGCTCAGAAAAAGTTTTTGTTTAAAGAAACTAAAATACCACAGAAAGCAAAAACAAATATTTCTTTTAATATGCAAAAAAAAAAAAATCGAATGCTCTAAAAGTTGTTGCATATTTCATGGCGTGATTTGTGATTATTATATGATGTGGCCTTTTGCGTTCTTTGTACAAAGATTTTGTCAGAGGCGACCCCTAGTGAAATTTTTTGGCGAATAATTTTCTGGAATATTTTAACCCTCTAACGACCTTATAAATACTGTTTATTATACTATTTATTTGGACTTTATAAAAAAGTGATCAAAACGACCACTTCGTGTGGGAGTTAGAGGGTTAAAATATTCTACGAAATTAAAGCTCTTGCAATTATACTACCTATCAATATATTTCTATACAATATGCATTTAAACACTATCTTCATTTATTTAAAAATTATTCAGATGAAAATTCGTAAATTTAAAATGTCAATAAAAACATATTTGACCCCAGAGAGCAAAACGGTTCTGGGTTTTTCTCTATCTATCTGGATAGTAGTCTTTCGCTCTGTTTGGAAGTTATTCCGCCCCAAATGTGCTGTTGCACAGTGTTACCCATTGACAACTTTTTTTTAAATCTTTAACCAGGGACCGTAATCATTATGAGTTTTATAACAAAAATCGCCATTTAATCATTATATGTTGAGTTTCTTTATATTTCATCCAAAATAATCATTATTTTTTGAGTTTTATTTTTTTTGATCAGAAATAACACTTATTCCGTGAGCGATATTTAATCTTTCAGAAATAATCATTATTTTGTGAGTTTTATTTTTTTTTTGATCAAAAATATCACTCATTCACGAAGTCATATCGATGGGAATTTTTTAGTAATTTTGTTCCAGAGCATTTCAGAGAAAATTTGAGTTTTTCGTTCTAAGCAAAAAAATAAAACTCAAAGAATAATTTTTATTTCTTAGCGACAAATATATCACTCAAGGTATAAGTTTTATTTTCGATCAAACAAATTAAACTCAAAAATTAATGACTATTTTTGATTTTTATTGATATCGCTTAAAATTTTTCGATCATAGTGGATTCGGATAGTGCTCTTTCAAACATGCACACACACAAACTCAATACTCTTCTACGATGTTTGCAAGTATTTGATTTTTTTCACTGAAAATATTATGGGCCCCTGAAAAAAATAATAATATTTAATAGCAGCAGCTGCAGCAAACGTTGAAAAAAATTGCAAAACTCCGCAGAAAAGCAAACTCCAGCAAATCATATTAAAGCGCGTCAACAACAAAAAAAAAAATAGTAAAATCAACCACACAAAAGTGTAGAAGAAAAGACGAGAAAGAATAAATAAAACAAAGCATATGACAGAACAAACAAATGCACGTGTACATACATACATACTAGTTATATTAGGCTTACACATTCCTTCAACAACGCTCATTCGCCCCATCTCTAGCTCTAGTGCGCAACCTTGTTGGCCCAACACGCCGCGGCTGCTGCTGCTGCTGCTGCTGTTGCCACCTTTGGCTGCCGCTTTGCGACTCTGTCGGTATGTTGGTGAATGAAATGTGCAACAGGTGTGCGCACGTAGCGTCTTGGCATATACATATGTTTGTACATAATACATAACAGCTAAACATACATACAAAAGTACATACATATGTACAACTCTCCACTCTGCGCCATCTCTTCCCATCTCTGCTGCTATTAACTGTTGTTGTTGTTGTTTTTATTATTATTGTTATTTTCGCATAGCACATTCACCATGGCGAGTATTTCCATATAATAATAACCACTCCGCGCCGTTTTTTTCGCATTTCCTACGACGTTACTTCTTCTTCTTCTTCCGCCACTATTCGCTGTTCATTCTTTATTTGCTTGCACATCTTCCACGATGCTGCTGGACTGTTGCTGTTAATGTAATGCTGTTGCTATTGTTGTTGTTCTTGCTTTTGGCATCACTTTGCCTTTTCCGCTTGCTTACCTTGATATTCCTTATATGTATATCTTTGTACCCAGCAGGGTTTTTCCATATTTTGGTAATGGCTTGAACTTGTATTCAATGAAGTAACGCATTACAAATAGCTAATAAACACTCCTTCGCTTACTTTGCTCATTACTTGTAATGCGACAGTTTTAAAATTATTATTTTTTCGCTTACGGGTAATGCAGAAAATAATCGAAAAGGTTTGGAGTACTGCCGTTATTTTTTTGCAAACGCTTTGCTTTGATTTTAATTTTTCTAAATAGCAGTTTTGTAGAGCAAATTACCCTCATTCTCGTTTATTTAAATAAGCCAATAGCTGTGCAAATACACTAATAATATACTAATAATTATTATTCAAATAGTGCTTTTTTTAAAATACATTTTGGAAAGAATTGATCTTCTATTCATTCTGTTTGCTATTTGTTTTCGGCATAAATTAATTACTCTTAGTTTTAAAATTATTTTTATTTTATTAAGCGAAAAGATTTGGAACACTGCCGATATATTTTGCAAAGCTTACATTGATTTAAATTTTTGTAAATAGCAATTTTGTAAAGCAATTTACGCTCATTCTCGTTTATTTTGCCAGTTTTTATTATAATATGTACATTATAGATTACTATACTGGATTGTGTGAAATATGCAATTACTTATACCAGTGAAAGAACTTATTACTTGTAACAGCTTATTTTATACAATATTAGTAGCGATTATATAATGCATTATTGTCTACAATATTGTAAGACAATACCGCCAATGACATGCCTATGTTAAAGTAATGCAATCCGTATTCGAAAGTGTAAGCGATGAATCAAGATTTCTCGATGATTTTACCCATTACATGTAAGAGAAAGCCCTGCTGGGTACTTACATATTTATGTATGTATGTAATTCTCTTTGTTGTGTCTACATAAAGTTGTGACTATTAAAATGATCGGGAGTTGGTTTTGTTCAGCGAAAATAAAAATTTTGTTGTTGTTGCAATTACCTACATAGATATGTATTTTTAGCTGTGCTCGCTGTTAGCCGTAGTGAGTTTATGCTGTAATATTTGAATTTTTTTTTTGTTTTTGGTGTACTTACCATCATAACAATAACTGACCGAAGTATAGCGCTGGCACATAAAACGTACGCTATCAACGTGCTCTGCTAGGAACACCCGTAAAAATGAGATAATAATAAGTAAGAGTTAAATGATATGAGATCAGGGTCACCCTTTAAAAACTTATTAAAAATCAAGCAACTTATTAAATTTATACAAGTGATAGAAAATAAGATGTCATATTTGGCATATGGATCAGTATGAATACCAATACGATTACGAATACCGAATATCGAATATTAATACCGAATACGGTATATTACCATATATGAATACTGAATACCGCATATATATGCATACCGAATACCGTATATGAATACCGAATATGCATACTGAATACTGTATATGCATACCGAATACCGTATATGCATACCGAATACCGTATATGAATTCCGAATACCGTATATGAATACCGAATACCGAATATTAATAGCGCACAACAAATATTAATGCCGGGTATCGAATACGAACATCAAATTTTAATACCGAATATCGAATATTAGTACGAATATCAACATTTTATACCTAACACCGAATTTTAATATCGAATATGAATACCGAACAAAGGATAGTATTACCGAATTTTAATACCGAATATCGAATTTTAATACCGAATGCCGTATATAAATACCTAATACCTAAAATTAATACCAAGCAACGAATTTCAATACCGTATATACATACCGAATACCGTATATCTATGAATACCGAATACCGTATATGCATACTGAATACCGTATATGCATACGGAATACCGTATATTAATACCGAATACCGTATATAAATACCGAATAATAATACTGAACAACAAATATTAATTTTTATGTGAATTTTATAGAGCTACTGCCGAATATCGTATGCGAACACCAAATTTCAGTACCGAATACCCAATTTTAATACCGAATAACGAATATTAATACGAATATCAAATTTTTATACCGAACACCGAATTTTAATATCGAATATGAATACCGAACAACGGATATTATTACCAAATTTTAATACTGAATTTTAATACCGAATTTTAATACCGAATATCGAATTTTAATACGTATACCGTATATAAATACCTAATACCTAATATTAATACCAAGCAACGAATTTCATTACCGAATATGAATACTGAATACCGCATATGCATACCGAATACCGAATATGCATACCAAATACCGTATATAAATACCGAATACTAATACCGAACAACAAATATTAATGCCGACTATCGAATACGAACACCAAATTACAGTACCGAATACCCAATTTTAATACCGAATAGCGAATATTAATACAAATATCAAAATTTTATACCGAACACCGAATTTTAATATCGAATATGAATACCGAACAACGGACATTATTACCGAATTTTAATACAACAAAAAAAAAAAAAAAATCAATAAAACCGGCTAACTATCACAATTGGAGGAACCGGTGAATGTAACAAAATCCATATAATCGGTGAAATATTGATATTGGTGGAACTGGCGACTTCAAACCAAATGCGATGAAACCGGTGAAATATTGCATTTGGTGGAACCGGTGAATTATTGCTTCGGTGTAAGTGCTCATAACTGGTGGAACCGGTGACTGCAAAAAATTTAATGAAATCGGCGAAATGTTGCAATTGGTGGAAACGGTGACTGCAAAAAAATTATGTAACCGCAGCATTTTAGCAATCGGTGGAAGTGCTCAGCACTGGTGGAACCGGTGAATTCAAAAAAAAAATTGATGAAACCTGTAGGTAATTACTGCAACTGGTGGATGTATTATAAAACGGTGGAGCCGGTGAGCACTACACAAGCGTTGAATGCGGTGTAATAGTGCGGCTGTTGGATGTTTTATATATTGGAGGAGCCGCAGTTCGACAAAGTAGATGAATTGGAGGTGAATTAGTGGGGCCGGTGGACGTGCCCTAAATTGGTGAAACGATGATTTTAGCAATACTGGCAAACTAGGTGGCTATCGTTGACACCGTAAATAATAGACTAATAATTTGTATCAATTTAAGGCCATAGATTTCAATTAATTTATGATATGTTAATAGAGCTTTTTGGCCGGTTTTAATTTTTTACAATTTCAAATAAATTAGACTCCCTGAGAAAGGCGATGACAACGCCGAAACGCGTAGGAGAATAAAAGAAACTTTTCGTTTGCTTTTCTTTAAAACCGGCCAAAAAGCTCTATTAACATACCATAGACTAATAATACCTACAATATGGATTGGTTGTTTTCAAACAATGGCTTTTATTTTCGACTCAAAAAATAAAAGTCAAAATTTAAGAGTTATTTTTGGAATTTTTCGATAAAAGTCGTAACAGTTACGATCGCTGATTTAAACAGAAAATCCAGCGCAAAACCTAGTGCTCTGCTTATTTAAGAAAAATAATAATTAGCAATCGCTAAATACTTAATATAAAAAAATATTTTAAAAACTTTCTTTAGAGCAACCAAGAACGAACTTCTTCCTTATCTACATACATTTTTTCTATAAAAAAAAACTGTATCTAATTTTACACTTCATTAAACCTTTGCTCGATTAACACGCTTTTTGTTATTCAAAGTGCGGCAGCGAAAAGCTCAAAGTTATCAAATTTGCTTGAAAAACACTTAAATATTTACAAGTGTTATCGTTTGCAATTTTATTCCTTTTTTTTGTTGCTGTTTTTTTTTTGTTGTTATTTCACTATCAGCGCACAAAAACAAAATGGGGTCACCTTCGCATTATCAAATTTCGCCCGAAATGATTTATTTTTACAAACACGTAACTCTTGAATAATCAGAGAATAACGAAAAAACAAAACCGTCAACCACAAAAAAATTAAAAAAAAAAAAAACAAACAAAAACAAAAAAAAGTCTTGCTTGTAAAGTGGTAATATTATTTTTATAGCAAAAAAAGAGCATTAAAATTGAGAAAAATAAATACCTAAATAAGAATAAAATAAAGCTAAATGCGAGTATATACATACATACATACATACAAACATACATACACATGTACACAGAAACCTTATCTTGAAACGTTGATGTGTGGCCTGATTTCGGCCGAGCGACGAAAAAAACAAAACGTCAAACGAACATTATGCAATTGCCGGCGGACCGACAAAGCGTTCGACTGCAACAAAAATGCAACCGTCACCAAGCGACAACAACAATAACAAACGACGAATTTTGTCATAAAAATTTCACATTTGTCAGATAAGCGAAATTGGCGCAAATGAGCGAGGACGAGTGGGCTGAGGGATGTCAAAGGAATGTTTTGGGGAGGAGGGGGTGGCGTGTGCAGCGGTTGGCATAACGGTACAGTTGCGCGAATGCATATATATATTTATAAAAATGCATATGTTTATATCATAATAGGCTGTGTGTGTGTTTGTGTGTGTGTGGAGCGGATTGAAAGCACATGCATTTACATATATACTTGCAAGTGCGTTTTCGTTTTTAATTTGCACAAAAGAGCAGTACAATAAAAACAAAACAAACAACAAAACCACAAAGCCATAGCCAATTAGACATAGAGCAGCGCGCGGCGACAGCTGCACCAATACCACCCACCACCACCACCAGCACCACCACCGTCAAACGTGAAAGATGAGCGCCTTCGAACTAGAGCGCGTGTGCGAGGGCGGCAACAATGCGGCATGGGCGGCAGCTTGAAATTAGATACTCTCAAAAATGTATGTAAAAAAAGCAAAAACAAAAAAAAATAACAAAAAATAAACTAACAAAAAACGATTGCAATAGAACGAATGCGCACAAATATCATATCAAATGCTGTTTTAGAACAAAAAAAAAAAAAGAAGAACAACAAAACCAAAAAAACAGGCAATGCTTATAAAAAATATGGCGAAAATAAATTAGCTGACAAATATGGAAAATAATATAAAAATGCATTTTAATAACAAACACAAGCATGCATATTAGGGTGCTTTTAATTTGTATGAAAAATTTAAAAGTTCATAAAAAGACTGTATCGCCGCCTCAATCTGTAGTAACATGCTCAAAGATATCACACATAAATTTTGGTCCCGATTGGTGGCGGTTAAGGCGTGGCGCATTGAGGTCAAAGTTCAGAAAACTCTATGAAGGGTCAAAAAATCAAAATATTTTTTTTAATTATCTAATACCCAAAATTAATACTTCTATACCCAATGATAACAAATATAAATTTTGGTCCCGATCCGTCTTTGGTTCAACAGCAAAAGTATTTGTTTTAACGGCAAAGTTTTTGATTCAACAACTTCCCATAGTTAATTCAAAGACGGGCGTTCTTGATTCAAAAACTCCCTTGCTGTTGAAAAATTTTGAAGTAAATAAAAAATAGAAAAAATTTTGTTCAAACTTAAATTTTCGGGAAAAATATATACATACATATACATATGTATATGCAATATATAATTACAAATTAAGGTAAGTCACAATAATAATATTTATATATTATTATAATATACATATTAATATTTAACTTAAATGCGTAAGTATTTGCTTTAATGGTGCCCGTTTTTGGACCAAAAACTTTTGCGGTTAATTCAAAAGCAAAAGTTGTTAGCTTAAATACGAACAGTATTTGAATCAAAAACGCTCACATCTTTGAAACAACAACGGAGCGTTGTTGGGCACATTTCAACTGCGGAAAGTTGTTCATTTAACGGCAAAAGTCTTTGTATTTACAACGTTTTTTTTTTCAGAGTAGTAATAGCTGATGATGTGTTCCTGCTTTGAAGAGTAGATACGTTTCATGTGTACTTTAATATTCCAGCATGGGGAACTGTTGTTCTTAGCGAGCACATTGCCAGCCGACGAACTAAATTTACGTGTGTTGGAATAACGCGGAATTCAGTAACTCCGTTGGAGGGCCTTTGCGTTCAGAGTACAAAGATACTAACTCAAGTGGTAGTACTCTAGTACGAAATCTTAACAGAGATTAAATCTTTTACTACGGGAAAACGGGAAGCTCTTGAGCTTGCTTTTGGGCTCAACCAGTTTCTTGGCAACCCAAACACCCAAAACGGAAGGAGTTATACCTTGAATAATGCAAAATCGGCTGCCTGACACCGAAGAAAGGTAGACGACGCTTTGATGGATCGCGATCCAATCAAGGTGGCTAATGTAAATTTTCCATATTGCCTATTGGTACGTCTATTAGTATGAATTTCGATTTCTTTATATAAAAAAGTATCAAGTGCTTTGATAAATTTTTATTGTGTTTAAACGTTGTTAATTTCCCGTTAAACTTAATAATGATTGGATTTTTTTGGACTTTTCAATTTTAAGGATTATTTTAATACTTTTTGGTTGCTTGTTATTATTTTAATATTCTTATATTAATCTGTCAATTAGTAATTAATTAAATTAAAAAATTATAAAAAATAATCATGATTAATAAACACTAAAAATATGTATAATCAAAATAATCGTGTAACGAAATCATTTTTTTAATTGTTTGATTGTTTTTAATTGCTGTATTATTTTCAATTAAGTGTTTATTTCTTATTGTATGATTATTTTTTATATTTTTTTGCGTACGAAACAACTGTACGTCATGGCGTATGAGCGACATTTTTCAGGCAGGCATAAAAGATAATTAATCGATTAATTAACTAATAATTTTATTAAAACATTCTGAAATAACTGAAATTAATCAAATAATTGTAGAATCATGCGTAAAAAACAGAGATACTTTAAAATAATCAAATAATTATAAAAATCATAAATTTAAAAAATCGGAAAATAATTGAAAATAATCAAATATTTGTATCCATCAAGCATAAAAAAAATAAAAAAGAATTGAAGAAATATTAAAAAAAAAATCAATTAAATGTTTTAATCATGCAATTTAAAAAAAAACAAAAAGAATTAAAAAAAAATCAAAAAATAAATCAAATAATTGAATAATCATGCAACTAAAAAAAACGAAAAATAATTGAAAGTAATCAAATAATTGTATTAATCATGCATCAAAAAAAAAACAAAAAGAATGGAAAAAAAAAATTTAAAAAAATCAAATTATTGTTTTAATCATGCAATTAAAAAAATCGAAAAATAATTGGAGATAATCTAATATTTGTCTTAATCATGCATTAAAAAAAAATAAACAAAAAAGATATGAAAAAAATTAAAATAAAATCAAATAATTGTTTTAATCGTGAAATTAAAAAAATCGAAAAATAATTGGAAATAATCAAATCTTTCTATTAATTATGCATTAAAAAAATCAAAAAGAATTGAAAAAAAATTAAATAATTGTTTTGATCATGCAATTAAAAAAATCGAGAAATAATAGAAAGTAATCATATAATTGTATTAATCATATATTAAAAAAAAAAAATACAAAAAGAGTCCAAAAAAAATAAAAAAAGATCAAATAATTGTTTTACTCATGTAAGTAAAAAAACGAAAAATAATTGAAAGTAATCAAATATTTGTATTAATCATGCATTAAAAAAAAAAAAACAAAAAGAGTTCAAAAAAAAATTAAAAAAAAAAATCAAATAATTGTTTTAATCATGCAATTAAAAAATCGAAAAATAATTGAAAGTAATCAAATATTTGTATTAATCACGCATTAAAAAAAAAAAAAACAAAAAAGAATTAAAAAAAATTAAAAAAAAAAATCAAATAATTGTTTTAATCGTGCAATTAAACAAATCTAAAAATGATTGAAAGCAATCAATTATTTGTATTAATCATTCATTTACAAAAAAAAGAAAAAGAATTGAAAAAAAAAAATAAAAAAATCAAATAATTGTTTTAATCATGAAATTAAAAAAATCGAAAAATAATTCAAAGTAATCAAATAATTGTATTAATCATGTATTAAAAATTCGAAAAATAATTGAAAGCAATCAAACATTTGTATTAAACATGCGTTAAAAAAAAACAAAAAGTTTAAAAAAATCAAATAATTGTTTTAATCATGCAATTAAAAAATTCGAAAAATAATTCAAAGTAATCAAATAATTGTATTAATAATGCAATCAAAGAATTTGAAAAATTGAAATTGATATTAATCTAAATAATCATGCAACTAAAAAAATCGAAAAATAATTGAAAGTAATCAAATATTTGTATTAATCATGCATTAAAAAAAATTAAAAAGAATTGAAAAAAATAAGAAAAAATAAAATAATTGTTTTAATCATGCAATGAAAAAAATCGAAAAATAATTGAAAGTAATCAAATAATTGTATTAATCATGCAATCAAAGAGTTTCGGAAATTTTAACTGATAATAATCCAAATAATCATGCAATTAAATTAGCTAATCGATTAATTAATATACTTCTTTTTAATTTAGTTAACTTATAATCATTAAAAATGTGAAAGTAATCATATTTAATCATGAAAGAGTTACAAAAACAAAATATGATTTAACTAATAACCCTAAAATATGTAATCGTTAAATAACAGATCTAGTTGAAGTAGATTTCTGGACAGTTTAACAAATGATTTCAAATATTGGCTTGTTCACAAAAATTCTGAAAATTCGAGAAAACTTTTTGAAAATTTTTGAAATTTCCTCGAATTTTCAGAATTTTTGTGTAAGCTTGGAGACACTGATTTAAACAATTTCCATCGAAGAATTATTTATTTATGCTTTTATGAGAAATTAGCAACTTAGTGTTATCTAGCTAATGAATTTTATGCATCTGGAGCATTTTGTCCATTCTTTATTGGAATTGGGGCACCTCCAAAATAAAGGACTTGGCCAATAATATTTTGCAGTCTTACTTTTGTACTAGAAAGGCAACTTTCTGCAGGCCGAGCAATAATGATAATATGTATGTATAATGAATAATGTACATATGTATGTTTTGTATACCTTCGTTTGGAAGAGCAGACTCATACTTAGTACATACACGGCGTATACGTAACTTTACGAGCACGATAAGATAAAGGTAAAAGTAACTGTTACCCAATAACGTTAACAGTAAATACATGCAATATAAACTGCATTTATGTATAAGCTTGTGCAGTTCATGCAAACGATGAGCCGCTTACAGAATACAGAGCTTGTAATAGAACACCTACAGAAAAATGAGGTGCGTTACAGTCAACTGGTAACATGTTCAATTTTATTGAAGAACAAATGCAAAAACTAATAACTAATAGCAAACGAAAACAGCGAAAATACCAAAAAAAAAAAACATAGGTTGGGGCAACAACAACAACAACAACAAGAGCAACAACAACATTGTGCTATTAAATACGAAATCGATAATATTTGTGAAACGTTGAGCTGTCTCCTCTATCTGTCATTGTAAACAATTGAAAAAACATTGACCGACCCAACTGTGGTATTGTTTGCTCATTTTATTTCCATCAATATTTTTATAATTTTTTTTTTCGTTTTTTTTTGCGAAAACAGAAAACAATTTACGCGATTGCAGCGAAAAAATATCAAATGCCAAGCTGCGGCAGGCGTTTCTACAAAAAAATTTCAGCAATTGCAATTGCAACTGCGACAATGCGCAACGAAATGCTGTCCTTGAGCTTATCACCCAGCACGCGTACACGAGTACTCAGATATGTGCATGCATACATATGTATGTATGCAACAAGCGCAATAAAGCAAACAAGCACAAAAATGAGAAAGAAAAAAAGCGAAAAATTTGAGTGCCAACAAATATCAATTGCATGACGGGCAATGCAATATTCGACGAAAAATAAACGAAGGAAACAACGAAAATGCAATGAAATCAATTTAAGCAAATATTCGCATTGACAAATCGTATCAACACATGCAAAACTGCAACACTGCGCAAGTAGCTACATACATACATATGTCTATATCTACATATACATATACATATATCATCGTTTAAACTTCATAGTGAAACTTTCATAGCCATATAATCCACTATCTGTGCTCAAAATGAGCTTTGAGTTGCTGACGTCCAGTTCTATTTATCCATAGGTACTAGGGCTCTTAAAATTATTCGACTATTCGATTAACCGATTAATCGATTCATAACCGTTCACTTGCTCAAAAGTTGGTTGATGATATTCGATTAGTCGCCTTGCCTCAATTATTCGAATAATTGCTTTCCTTTATATGTACATAAAAATGAGCGCTCGTAAAAGAAGCTGGGTGTGGGGTTTTTTTGAAAAATCTGCGACAGAAAAGGATGTAACTTGCTCCATATCTGGAGCAGTTTTGTGCTTCAACTCCTCCACATACAGAAGAGTCAAATAAAGAAGTTACAATGAAAAAAATATTTCCGCGGTATTTCGCGGTATCAAAAAAAATTTGCCCCGAAACCCTCTCAACATACAGAAGAGTCAAATAAAGAAGTTACAATGAAAAAAATATTTCCGCGGTATTTCGCGGGATCAAAAAAAAAAAAAATTTGCCCCGAAACCCTCTCAAAATAAGAGTAAAATTTAGGCGAGGACTTTTACAATGGTGAGCGTTCTAACTAAGAAATAAAAGAAATAGAATTGGAATGCCAAGGAGATTGAATGGTGCACTCAGAAAAAAAATCATCAACACGATTCATGTAAAATTAACACGATCGATCTTTACACATAGAACAGCAACAATTTTTTTCAAATTACACGATCTTTGAAACATGATTTTGGCTTTGTAACTGTCATCTGAAAATTTGGTAAATTCAACCAAATTTTATTGTTGATACAACATGAAGAAATTTTAAAATATACAAGATGATTCAAATATAAAATTTTATTCCTAAATGTCATTTGGAATTTGGTTTATTTAACATGATGATAGTGTCAATATAAACTAAAAAAAATGCTAGAAAAATGACGTCCCAATTTTAGTGTTAATACAACATGAAAACAAATGTGAAAACAACAAGAACCACAATTAACAATAAAATTTGGTTGATATAACACGAAGCAATGTTCAAACATAAACGTCATTTGTAATTTTGGTTTATTCAACATGATCATAGTGTTAATGTAATCTAAAAAAAAGTGTTAAAAAAGAACGTTAAAACTATTTTGAAACATACATAATTTTTTTGATCATTTGAAGTATGATTTTCGTGCAAAACGCAAATTATTTAAAAAAAAAAAAAAGACAATTTTGTGCCGTGGCAGTGATGTGAGTTTAGCATCATTGTCAGTTCGCGATAGTGGGTTTTCGATTTATATTTTCAGTTTGCAGGTGAGTTAAAAGAGGATTTAATTTTTGTTTCTAAAAGTATTTAATGTTCAATATTTTACTTTTCCTCTTCATAGGTTGCAATATCACGAGGAGGTTTTTAGCGAATGGGGGTTTGCGTCCAGCATGCGGTTGTTGCATTAGCGGCCAAACATTACTCGGTGCAAGTGATAGTACTATCGCCCATGTATAGTATAAACTATCGCCGGTACATTTGTGTTCGTATGAGAAGGACGCCTTCAATTTGGTCAGTTGTGCGGGTGATGTACGAATGTGCTTAATTGAAGTGATGATTATATATTTTATGTTTTATATGTTTTTTTATTTAAATAAATAAATTGTACAATCAACAAGACTTTCTAGTTAATTTAACAATAAATTTAATGTAAAATCAAAAAGATGTTATTGTTAATTCAACAGGACCATTTCGTGTTAATTTAACCAGCTTTTATTGTAAAATTAACTAGTTAAAATTGTAAAATCAACAGGAAGACTCAATACTTTTTAGTGTTAATTCTACAGTTGTCATCCTGTTAAACTAACACTTGACAGTAGTGTTAAATTCACACGATTACATGATGGCATACATTAAGCATCGTGTTGAAAAAAATTAACCACAAAATTTGTTGATTTTTGGTTGATTTCACACTATTTTTTTTCTGGGTGTGGGCGAATTTTTCTCGCTCCTTCTTCAAGAAGAGCAAAATGTGCCAAAACAGCTAAAAAAAAAGGGTTTTTAAGGGGTTTTTCCTAATTTTTTCCTCCATCACCTTCATATTCATCATCATCTTTATTTTCATCTTCCTCATCAACATCTTCTTCCCTTTTCTTCCAAAGGAGTCTAAGGGGTCGTAAAAAGCGGCCAAAAACGTCGCCCTTACAATAGTCAGCCTAGTGCAGAAAGAACAAGTACACGAGCATGACGGATTAACGACTGGTAAAGGGCGGGGAGTGCTTTGATTTGCTCCAACAACAACAAAAAATGTCCAAGAAATCACTTAAAATGTTAATGAAATTTGTTCATATTTATTTATGAATGTAATAAAATTGAAAGTACAATATTCGATTAATCGGAATGGAACGATTAACCGAATAATCTAAAGTGAGCAGTTATTCGATTAGTCGGCAGCTTTCAACTACTCGAAAATCGCTAACCGAATAATTGAAGTCGACTTCAGTCATAGTCGAATAATTCGCCTAATCGATTAATCGATTTCCACGAGCCCTAATAGGTACTTTGTTCTTGGTAAGCTCTATATTTCCTTCTAATGTCTGTTTTTATTGAGCCTTGAAGCCAAATTTAATTTTTAACACAAGTGTCGCTTAGGTGGTTATGCAGTTTCAACAACAATATGCATTTGTTCCAATAATATCGCATAAATGGCAAATCGCGCAGCAGCAACAGGCCGTTGATGGTCTGCGCTGCTTTCAAGCAATCAATTTGTACTTTTTGGTTTCCTTAATTTTCATTTATTTATTGACAATTGAAACTGAATTGATGACGATTGCCTAGCTGTGGCTGGTTGAGTGCAACTTGCACGCTGCCGCCAAAATAGAGCACAAAATAAGTAGCAGTTTTTGTTATGAAGCATGAAAGTTTCGTCCCCGTCAGTGTGGAACTCTAATCTGTACTAAACCTCATACTCTCTGTGTACCGAATCACCCGTCAAGCTACCGTCGGGAAGTGGGTTGAGCACCAGGCTCTGGTCGCGTTATTGTCCCCACTTGGACTTCAAAGGCTTCACCCATTATTTTATAAAACGTACTGCGTGTGTAGATAATCAGGGTTATTCATTAGTATATACGTTAGTGGTCTGCGGAAGAATAAATAGCGCGCAACAGGTCGTAACGGATGCGAGTGGTTAACTTTAGCGCGTTTCCGTATTTTCTATACAGGAGGCTGAAGTCCTGCACGTATCTGCTGCACTAAAAGTGATCCATGTTAGGTGGTCTGCGAAGACCAAGGCTCTGATGAAGTCTGAACTCATGTACGTATCCGTACCGGATTGTTTGTCGTAGGCTCTTAGTGTTTTCATGGTGTCACCGGCCGCAATACACTTTGAAATGCTTTCTAGCATGTGTTTTACGAGCGACTCAGGTGAATACTCACTGCCACATATTCTGCGGAGCTTGCTTCTTGATTCGTAGAATCTTGGACACACAAAGAAGATATCGTACAGATCCTCTACTACTTGCCCTCCACAGTGGTCACACATTCGATTTAACTCGCACTTAAAACGGTAGAGATAAGCCTTGAAACAGCTGTGCCCAGTTGGGAGCTGAGTCAGGAAACCCGTTACAACCAGCATCTCAAGTCTGATATTGATGCCCGGAACTATGACTAACGCTCAATAGAGAGGTGCCAGACGTGAGTGCCGTAGACGATTTGACTCTTTACGACGACCAAACATTAAACAACATCACCGCGCAACACAGCATTCACTCACTGACTCATTCATTCATTAACATTTCATTCATTCGCGCAACAGAAGCTACTACCAAGGCAAGGCTACATTCATACATACACTTGTAAAAGGTATATAGAAATATGGTACATCAGCGATATTAGCGGTAAACAAAAACTGAATGCAGAAATGCAGAAAAGCATAATGACTTAACCAATTCCACCAATTCGGAGGGGAAGTCGCTTCAGTATGCTGGTAAATTTAAGCTTTTGTATTATTATTTATTTTCTTTGCATTCGCCAATTCCTAAATAGTACGCTTGTGAGCTCATAAATGTTTGTATTATTAAGTTGGTTCGTAAACTTACCACTGATCGTGGCCCAGATAACGTTCGTGTGGCATTAACAAACTATACTTAGACCGATCATCTTTTCTATGCCAATAAATATGGTTGATTGTTTTATGTTGGCCTGCACTATTGTAGTATACACTCCCAAAAAACAAAGGCTTATTTAAGGCTTGTATCGGATGTTGATAAGGCCTACAAAATAACGCCTGAAATCTCTAAGGGAATTAAGTCCTATGAAAAAAGGCTTATTTTCCTCTGTTGATGTCTTCAGGCCATAGAACTACTGTAGCTTTCTCTCTCTATCTGAGAGGAATCTTATTCCCAAGGCTTATTCTCCATGGAAAATAAGGCTTGGATTATAATTCCATATAATTAGGGTTTATGTGCTATTTAAATACCTTAAAATCTATATATTAATAGGCTAACATTTTTTCCATACAAACAATTGCCAGGCTGTTTAGCACATTTAATATACTCATATCCACATAAAATTGATATGGATGTGTTCGTATGAGTCAGGAGCAGTGCATAGACATATAATTTTTTCTATAAATTATTTAGTTTGTTTATAATTAATAAATAAAGTTTTTAGTTAAGAAAAATATATATCGTAAACGTGTTTACAAATATCGTAAACACAGTTGAAGAGTCGCTTTAATTTCAAAGCGCTCTCTCTATTTTATATGCATTGGCCCAGTTTATGCTCAGATCAAAATCAACGCGGCCAAATATCTCCTATTGCTTTTCCATTAAAGCGAAAAATGAGAGAGAGGGCGGGAGAGCACACTGAGTAATTTTAATTTTGACCAAGGCATATCTAACAGGTAGGCTCGGCGGCGAATTGAAAAACTTCGCCACCGGGCCTACCTTCCTAGATCTGCCTTGATTTTGACCATGATTTCGCGTCGGACTGTGACCAAAAGGGCAAATCAGTGTTGCGGTACAACTGGAATTTGGAAAGTGTTGCCGATCTCCGCGAAAAGGAATAATTTTTGTACGAATACAAAGTTGAAAAAATAAATTGCATGGTCGAATTTCGAGCACCGGCGATATTAGTAAGGTTTATTCGCCATAGGAAAAAAGGCTAGTTTCATTTAGGGTTATCACATTTATAATAAGCGATTATATGGAGTTTAATTACCTTATAATAAGAAAAGCTGCCTAATTCACATGCTGCCTTTGCCCATGTTTGCTCATAATAATAAATTTCCACTCTCTCTATTTGAGATACACTTTTCTTAGGCTTTCAGCTTATCATACTTTTCGGAGGGTATGAACATGCACGCATACCCTGCAAAAATCATTGGATTATGTGATCCATTTTGTGGTAGGTTGGAGTACTTTCAAAGTCATCATAAACATAGACCGAAGCGAGCGACTCATTTATTTGCACAGGCTCGTAGTTAACCGAACATTGCTACGAAAACGAAATGTATATCGCGATAACGACGAAGCAAATGCGTACATAAGTATGTACATATGCATGCTTGTTTGAACGTGCACGATTTAGTAATAAAGAGACATTGAAACGCAACAAAACGTCTAGGTGAATGCGCTAGAAAAATCTTATTATTTTTTTGTTAAAGAAAAGCATATACGTCGTACCAAACGAAAACTAGCATATTTAAAATTTCTGGCGAAAGCTATCAATAAAAAAAATCTGTACGAAAAGTAACAAGTTCGACTTTTGGCTGACGAAAAATAACAAGTTCGACTTTTGGCTGACGACAAATAACAAGTTCGACTTTTGGCCGACGAAAAATAACAAAATCGACTTTTGGCTGACGAAAAGTATCAGTAATTATTTACTGTTTTTACATTAAAATTGTTGTTGTTTAAAGGAAATTGATAGTTTTCGTGAGCCAAAAGTCGAACTTGTTACTTTTCGTCAGTCACAAAAAAACGTATGCTAGTTTTCGTATGGTACGACGATATAATTCTAATAAACAAATTGAATTGGCAGTCGTTGAATTCTGTTCAGAGATTATTAAATTCCATTAATTTTAGTACCTACTCCATGAATTAATCCAATGTACGGTACTGCTTGGATTACTCGGGTGTCATGCGGAAATCGGAGTATGTGATCCCTGCCTAGGAAATCGCCATGTTAAATGGACCATATTTTTTATATGAAATGTGGCAAGTTATGGAGTACTCGGCTGGTCCACAGCGAGTACTTTATAGTTACACGCGTGCATGGAGTACTCGGCTTTTTTGCAGGGTGCATACTTACATACATATGTACATAAATATGCATGTGCCATTTTACCGCCACCGAAATGTGCTGATCGAAACGTTATGAAAGCAATGATTACTGTTGCGGAAAATGCGCTCGGCGATGTGACACAGAGCGTGCCGCTGACATAATTTCAGCTTTATTCGATAGGCGAAATGCAAAACAATTTTCTTGAGTTTTAATTTTTAAGATAGTTATAGTATTTTGGCAAACATTCTTATGAATTTGGCTAAACTAAATGTAATTTGAGTTTAATTAACGAACTGCCAACTGCCGACTGGTCGAAAAAACATTAAAATCATCCGCCACCTCCAAGTGACGCTGTAAATTGAAGAGTTAACAAATGATATTATTACTACTAAACCATTGATGATCTTCCCAACTCATATGAAAATATGTACCTAGCTACATACATAAGTAAAGGGAAAATACAACTTTATTAAATGCCAAAGATCCCTGCTTGCCAAGATCGCAGTGAGCAAATATTTTGCAAAGCAATTTTTAAAAACGTTGGAGCGGCTAAAAATCAATCAAAATCAAAATGCTAGTTGAGGCATTTTTATAATATGTTCACTTCAGCTATACACCAAAATAAAGAAAGATCAAACTTAAAAAAAAAAAAAAACAAAAAACAAAAAAAAACATTTCCGACATAATAATTGCACTTTAATAGAAGGCTACAAGTTTCGGTCCCCAAGCGAAGTCGAGCGCCTGGTCTAATATTAATGCCAATAAAAAGAAATTAACAACAATAGAAACAATATTAAACTTAAAGCGTAGCTACAGAGAAAAAAAAAAACACACAAAAACACACAAATTACAGTGCACTTCTAAGCACAACAAGAACAGCAACAATAACAACAGCAACAATAACAACAGCAACAACAACAACTTAAGCGAAAAATGAAAATTATTAAAAAGAAAATAAATAAAAAAAAGTCGAAAAATGACAAATACAAACGCCATAACAAGCTATTGCCAATTCAACGGTAGCCACGGCAGTAGCAGTATAAGCAGCGACCACAACAACAATAAAAAGAAAATTTACCAACAACAACAACACAAAACACAAAACAGCCACTCCACGCTCGCTGCTGGCCAAAACAGTGGCAATGTCAGTAGTTGGCAACATCAAAACGCCGTCCATCATAATCAACGTCATCATCAATGAAATTGCCGGTGTAGCGCTGCGCTTCTAAGCATAAATACACAGAGTTAGATACACGTGCCTTTTCGGTTGTTGTGCAAGAAACGCTGAAAGCGCCCATGTAAGAAAAAAAAAAACAGAAAAAAGAACATGCACAACAACTTCCAACTACAATTGAAGTTGGCAAAGCGTAGCGAAGTGCACTGCACTCATTCGCCTAACGAATACTCCCAAACACACTGCACCACACCTCAGCGCACCACATCTTCACTACAAGCAGGGCTTTTAACCGCCAAACTATTATCGCAGGAACGGCGAAAAATCATAGCCATGACTATGTATTACTTGTTGTTACATACATACAAGTAAAAATATATACACATTAAGGTGTTGTGAAATCATATGGAGATTTTTTGGAGGTTCTTTTTTTGAACGTACCAGCAATGAAAAGTTGCCTTTATACGAGTTAATGAACCCCACAAAATTTTATGGCGATAGGATGACGTTTTGAACTGCCCCAGCCCCGCAAAGTTGAAAAGTAAGGGGGTCCGCAGAGGGGGTGTTATGGGATCCACATGTATACCTAATTACCTATCGAATGGTATAAAAATATTCGAAATCGGTTCAGTAGTTTTTAAGTAATTGCTATTTAAAAATGTATAATACAAACTTTGACCTTTAATAACTTTTGTTGTTGTTGTTTTCAAAAAAAAAAATTCACTTTAATACTCAACTTAGCCATCTTTATCAATCCTCATACTTCGTTTTTTGATTTTATAATTTTAGAAATTTCACATTTGTACCAGATCGTGCTATTTTTTCAACTTTGTGGGGCTGGGGGCACCTCTAAACATACGAGTAGGTCAATAAAATTTTACAGGCTTATTTCTGGGCTGTAAAGGCGCCGTTCTGGCTTTGGAACAAATTGAATTTCCAAAAAAAAATTTTCACTCCACCTTAATACACATGTATGTATGTATGTATATACATATGTATATTCACCACCACTACATTCACCTTGAAATGCACTTTGCCACGCCCAATTCAACTACTGCCCTTAGCAATGAACACAAGTGCACAGCAGTTACTCGTCGAAATGTATGTATGTATGTAAAATGTACATTCGTGAACGGAAAAATAGCAGCGGTAGGTACACCGCTTACCATTCTTCGGCCAGCTGCGTGTTTTTTCAAAGAAAATGCAATTTGAAAAATGTTGGTCGGAAAAAGTGGTCGAACAGCTTCCAGTTTTAGCTATGCGCTGCCAGCAACAATAGCAACAGCAAAAAAAACTGACGGCAACAGCAAAAGCTGAGCAAAATAAAATTAGAAAACGCTAAAACACTTGTGGCAAACTACAACTGACACTGTCTTTGCATTTTCTCGCTGCCTTCGCCTTCGCCTCTGCCACTGTCTTCGCCTCTTCCTCTGCCACTGCCTTGGCTTGCCTCATTGCCACTGCCTCCGCCATTGCCCTTGCCTATGTGGCACACAGCGGCGGCTTCAGGTGGCACATTTTGACGTAGACCATACATGGCCACCCAATGGCTCCAGTGACTCCGTTTGTCTCCCAACAACATCGCTGTGGCTCCGAGTGGCTCCCAACAACAACCAAAAATAATTGTGATATTATGACGAAACTTGGTTTATACACTTTTATGACTTGTGTTAATAGACACGCAAAAATTTATTGAAATCGGTTTATGACCACGCCTACTTTTTAACAAAGATATTTCTGGAACACCCTTTGGGAATTTGTAACGTGACATCTTTGTAACTAGAAGTCATAAAGGAATGAAATTTTGCACAAAGAATATGCTTAGTTGGATGACTGATAAAAATTTTGAAAATGGGCGCGGCTACGCCCACTTTATGCAGCACTTGCTTTATATAAAAAGTACCTACACCGTGTTTCCATCAAACGCAAACAAACAATGAAAGCATACAGCTGAGTATCTAATGTTCGATTCCACTCGAACTTAGGCTTCCTTACTTGTTTTTATGTATGTTGTTGCAATAAACCGTTATTTGGCAAAATAATATTTTTATAACTCCGAGAAGAAGGTTGTTGCAATTTTTATTGATGTTGTTGTCGTGTGGCTCCCTTATGCTTAATTTGTGGCCACCTATGACGTAGACGACCAGTCAGCAACTGTGTTTGTTGTTGCATCGGTGACGTTGATGGTTGTGATGGCTGCTGATGGCAGTTTGGCAAATCATGTACAAAACATGCACATATGTACATACATACATGTGAGCATGTGCAACTGTTGTTTTTATTGTTGTTGTAGATATGTATGTATGTTGTTTGTAAAATAACAACATTCGCTTTGGGCGGCCGAAAAAAGTGGCCGGTGCACTCCTCGTTGCAAGCACAAGCACGCACACATACGAGTACGAGAAAACACACACACACACAAAACCGCACATAATTTCGTTTATTTCTGGTTGGGCATAGAGTTGAGGAATTAGATAATAGGCCTTCAAAATGAAGAACAACAACTACTTCATATGTACATACGTGTTAAATTATCGTTGGCGGCAGCTTTTAATAGCTTCAAAACATTCTTCTCCCTAATTATGTATGTATGTATGAGCATTTAAGTTGTGAGCAATTATTATAAAAATTAAGAAAAATCGAAAAAGAACTCGCGCAAAAAACCAGTTGACGTAATTTGGTACGTTCTTCTTTATTGCAAGATACACGCTTAGATTTCCTTTTCCAAGAAAGTAATTTATATCATGCAATCCAAACTATTTATTTTTTAGAGCTTATAAGTCTTGACTATGCCTGCGAAGAGTAGACCTGAATAATCAGCATTTACGTATAGGTGATAATAGCTAATATATACACTGAATAAATAATCAAAAGATATCAACGATTTTCATCACCTATCTACATATGTAAATAATTGTTACAATCTGTAATATATATACATACCTATATTTTTTTTTTTGATTTTTCAATTAAAAGTCTTTTATTCATTGCAAGGATATCACTAATCGATAGTTTGGAAGCTAAATGCCTCCATAAACCAGTGGCAGACACATCACACAAGCCGAAAAGTCCGGCTGGCCTAAATATTTTCCTTCATTTCGTTTTACGAATTTCTTTCCCAGCAAACATTCGGAGTCATAAAAGAGTCAGATAGGAATCCTAAACATTAAATTTCTTTAACAAATGGTAGGAACAGCTAAAACAACAAAAGCCATATACATATCTTAAAATAATCCATTGTATATCAAAACTTAATTATTCTTCAGCATCTTAATTTTTTCGATTAATTCCAATACATTCAGTTTCATACGGTATAACTACCCTGCAGTAAATTTGTTTCACTCCTGAATGATCAATGATGGTGCTTTGGTGAATAATCATCACTGTCGTCATAACTCAGTACAATTTTTATTTTTTGTTTTTTTTTTTTTTTTTTCTGAGGAAAACAAACCATTTATATGTAAAATTCAGCAGTCTTTATATGAAAGTATTCACTCATGCCTCCTCAGTCATGGTTGCACTTAATCAGTGATTCATAAATGATTCATTTCGGATTTTTACTGCGGGGTATATACAACAAACCATTACATGCAAAACGAATTTAATGAAAGTCGATGATGGAATCGCATTCACACTTTCATATAATACAGCAAAGAAAATTACATGAATGGCTAATGGCTACGCTTCATAAATAGGCTTGCCCAGCCAATTTATGCCAGCGCCGCCACTGCCATATACATACATGTGTGAGTATGTATGTATGGACATAGATAAATATTAAACCAAATATGTAACCGATATCAATAAAAATATGTCATAAATATCAAACAATAATTTTACTTTGGATTTTATTTTGTTCGCCTATCAACACACCTCGGGTAGATTCCGATTAACCTGCTTTATCGATCCGATCTTACAAATTGCACAGTATATTTATAATATAAAGATGTAATAGAAAAGAAAAACAATATACATACATACATTCATACGTTCATACATATGTATGCATTTGCATATTTATGTAGTAATTTAATGTGGTCTGAAAGTTATTCTTCTGCAATCGCGTTGCTGCTTTGCTGTTGTTGCTGCCAGCACAAACAAATTGACATCAACATAGCAAATACTCGTAATAAAAAGAGTAATTTCAATTTAATGTAACAAATGATTGAAAAATACATATACATATGTACATATTTGCTTGATGAAATTACATTTAGTTTCTAATCGAAATTCGCTTGTTATACGATATAAAAAAGAGGACTTATAGCAAAAAAGAAAAAAGCAATCAACATTTATTTGTCATACACATATACATAAGTGCATAATATGTACATATGTATGTATGTATGAATGCATGCATTTTCTAATGAAAGCAAAAGTGGTATCTATTTATTAAAGAAAAGTTGATAAATATAATAAATTTACTGATAATTGTAGAAAGGGTATCGCTTACCTTAATTAATTTGAGAGAAATATATATAATATTTTGTGTTTATATTTATTTTGCAGTGGTGTCTTTTTTTTCATATGCACAGTAGAGAACATTCAGCAACACCTGCAAAGCAAATAAAGCTATTGAGTTAATCAAACAAACCCAAAAAAGCAAACAATTCAAGACAAACTATGCAAATTTTAGTTTCTTAGCAAAGTCGGAATATCAAACATCGCCTACATTATGATGCATAAAGTCAACTATAAGCGTGTTACCAAAGTGCAATGTTTTAAACCAGGGATTATCACACTAATACTTTCAAACATTGTGCATGTGTTAAAAGCACAAAAGCTCTTGGCTACACCCAAAAGACAGTGGCTAGTAACGGGGGGGGGGGGGGGGGGGTTTGGGGAAATTCCTACGGTTCCTGCACTTCCCTACGGCTCAACAAACGCTACAATTATTATACGGTATTGCTGTTATTAACATGCTAATAACAGAAAAGTAACGCCAATTATTTAAATTTCAAGTTTTCTTTCAATTACTTATCACCTTAATCAAATAATATTAGTATAAACCAGAGCTGGGCGCTAAGGATTACGATTACATTTTGATTACGATTACTGTAATCGTAATCCTAAAAAATTTAGGGATTACGATTACTGTAATCGTAATTGAAACTTTTACGATTAAGATTGCTGTAATCGTAATCATAAAAATTTAACGATTACGATTACTGTAATTGTAATTGTACGCTCTACGATTACGATTACAGTAATCGTAATCCTAAAAATTTAACGATTACAATTACAGTAATTGTAATCGTACGTTCTATGATTACGATTACAGTAATCGTAATCCTAAAAATTTAAAGATTACAATTACAGTAATCGTAATCGCAAAAATTCCAATTACGATTACAGTAATCGTAATCCTAAAAATTTAACGATTACGATTACAGTAATTGTAATCGTACGTTTTATGATTACGATTACAGTAATTGTAATCTTTAAATTTTTAGGATTACGATTACTGTAATCGTAATTGTAAAAATTTTGATTACGATTTAATTATATTTTGTACAGTAAAACTTCTTATACATTACCAGAACATCCCCTTAACTGCTTATACATATGTATGTATATACCTACATATGTGGTTACTATAGACAGTTTGTATACACGTATGTATGTAGGTATGTACATATTTCCTTTAAAGCATTTTAAAATGAAACAAGCAAATTATATTCTTTTCGTTCTATTTTCCAACTACATACTTATGTACATATGTATGTATGTATGTATATATATTAGGATAGAATAATAAAATACATATGTATGTACAACAATTTCTCATTTCTTTAAGCACATTTACATACCGTCGTACCATACGAAAACTAGCACATTTAAAATTTCTGACGAAAGCTGGCAATTAAAAAATTCTGTACGAAAAATTGCAAACATATGTATATATTGTTTTTACATTAAAATTGTTGTTGTTTAAACGAAATTTCTACTTTTCGTCAGCCAAAAGTCGAACTTGCTATTTTTCGTCAGCCAAAAATTGAATGTGCTTGTATTCGTCAGCCAGAAAAAATTGTGAGCTAGTTTTCGTATGGTACGACGATATGTATGTATGTATTAATATATTTATGACAAAGATTTATGATAAAAATTAAATTAGTAGTACGCTGTAGTTAAATAACGTTTACATATCGTCGTTTAAATTGCAATACCTCGTATCGACAAATCCCAGGAATGTGTTTTTGTGGAAATCTCATTTTCGACAAAACTGCCACTTACGCATTGTTGCACTTGGCCGATACGTGGTTTTGTACATTAAACGATGATATGTACATATGTACATATGTATTTAAGTATGATTAAGAAAGTAGGTATGGTAAAAATTAAATTAGTAGTACGATATATGTAAGTAAATAACAATTGCAAATTGAAAACTTTCAAAAATCAATGTTTGCCTTAAGCAATACTAGTTTTTCAAATGTACTATCAGACAAAGCCTGGCGCCGTGGGCTATTTACAACCCCAGCAAAAGAAAACAGCCTTTCTACTGGGGCGGACGAAGTTAAAGGGGTATTGAAAAATAAAGAAGCTCTCTTTAACAGAGGGTACTTATTCCATATCTCTTTCCCAGTTTCGGCATCATTTAAGTATTGGAAGAACTGTTGGGAAATTTGGCTTGAGTTCGGTTTGTTGTCGCTTTGGAACACAGCATCATCTACATACGTACAAACATAAGCAAAGTAAGAAGTGGGTAAAAGTTTAGCAAAATAAAGTAAAATATAACAAATAAAAAATATATTTTGATGTATTTTTTGTGGGCATACCATCAAATTCATAAAAGCTGTTGCCGCTAACGGGTTCAACAACATCGCGTGCTTCATTGTCTGGACATTTTATCATTTCAATGCAACGTATAATCATATTATACACATCATGTTCAGTCAGTAGGTTTTCCCCTTTGTTTAAAGTGCTGTACCACCTCATTTTTACATCTGGCAACAGTACTGCAGCTGTAATGGCGTATTCGGCATCAGGCGCCAGCGTGAATAAATTTTTAAATCTCTCTCTTAATTTTAGTTCCATCGCTACTGTGACAGACTTCAAAATACTACTTTCTTGTGCCAATTTCTTTAGCTTCACGCTTAAGGACGCCAAAGATGGTAGGAGACAGCCGTATATTAAATGCTTTTCGCCTTGCAAAAAGTCCAAGGTTTCGCTAATAGGTTTCATAAGACGGCTGTACTCTTTAAGATAAAGCAAATCACTTAGCAATAGTTTTGGGACGCCCAGTGCTTCACATAAGGCCTCAAGTTTTTTTTCGTGATGTAATAATCGTGAAATAGCGTCAAATAAAGAATTCCATCGTGTTACCACAGGAATAATAAGCGAACAACCAAGAATTTTTACAATTATTTCGGACGACTTCGGCCAACTATTTTTTTTCCAAAGGGCGTTGCATTTGTTAAATGTCTAAAAATATGTTATTTATAAGTAGCTATTTAGTTATAAACATTGAAATAGGACGGAACTTCAAAAAAGTGCATATTGTATGTACTGTATACCGCGTCGATTAGGAAATTCGCAATACACCACTTCAGCAGGAAAAGGATTTTCGAAACTTAAATTGTTTTTCGGACCACCCTTGTAGTAGCTCATTAAAATTTTCAACATTACAAACAGGCATGTACATTAGACCGTATCACAAAAAAAGTTCGCCGTACACCCCTCATATGATGTCTTTTCGGAAAAAATTAAATTAAAGTAGGACTTAAGAAGAGTAAACCGAAACAGAAATGTTTATGCAAAAGAAAGGAGAAAAGTAAGTAGAAAAGTATTGATGATTGTAGTACCGTTGCGCCTAATGGGTAAATGTACATATATGTATACTAGGGTGGTCCCCTAATGTGAACCTCACTACCAAGGTCGATGCTAATATAGTCGAAGATATCATGTATAAATATATATATATATGGGTATTCTTTCGTTCTATATCACCTCTCTTTCTTTTGGGCGCTTACTAGTTTGGTCCGAAAATTTAATTTTTCAAAATTCCTTTTCAAAAATATTTAATTTTCTGCTTATGAGGCGAAAATATTCGATATACAGTTCCAGACAATCTCTATTTTATTTTTATGTATTATTAATTTAAGTTAGTGGCTTAATACCTGAATGTGATTTTGGTACAGATCGTTGCTTTCTTTCAGAATTTTGAGGTAGTCCGTGTTAGCCAGCAAATTCAGAGTGTGACTTGCACAGCGCTGATGCTTGGGCAAAAATTGCAATGTTTCTTTGAAATAGGGCATTTGTTCCTCAATTTCCAAATCTTCATTTATAACTTCCTCTTCGTCGATTAGAAATGCTTTTATGCCGAAGTCTTTAAAAGCTTTAACAAAATTTGAACCATTGTCTGTAATGGCACATACGATATTTGACGCGTTTAAGTTGAAGTCGCTGTTGATTTCTGCCAACATTTCTGCTATACGTTCTCCGGAGTGCACGCCAGTAAATCTTCGACATGCTAAAGCTACGGACTTTCTGTTTAAGTCCTCATCCAACCAGTGACAGGTGTAACCCAAAAAGCTTTTGTGGTTCGTTGACCAAATGTCTGCAGTTGTACAAAACCTACCTACTTTTCCTATAATCTCTCTTGCCCTTAGTCTCATAGACTCGTATCTTTTATCCAAATGAGATATTAGCATTTTTCTACTCATTATTTTTAATCCTGTTCCAAGGAACAAGTCAGAGAAAGATTTCCGTTCTACCATAGACATAGGCGATGCTGTATCAATTATGAACCTTACTAGCTGTTCATTAAACTTTTCTTGTTTACTACCACCAATGAAATTACGAGCCCTCTTTCCAGGCTTATGTTTTATATAGTCTTGGTAAACGAGGGGATGTTTTCTGCGTAAATGAGTAACAAAATTGGAAGTCACGCCGTTACATGCCGATATTTTAGCACCGCAAGTCACACATTCAGCGGTAGTTTTGACATTGTTTGGCAAATCGGTAGCATTCTTTAATGTTGCAAAATATATATACATACATACATGTTTGAGGATTACCGGAGATGCCCGCTTGCATAGTATTTTAAAATATACATACTTACATGTAAGACGTTTTTATAGAAAGAGCTGTTGAAAAGAAATTTCGCCTCAAATGAATTTTCTTTCTCGCTGTAATTGGTTTTACCTTCATTGAAACCATGTTTTGGTTTTTTTGGTTTGGGGCACAGGTACTCCGGGTCAGTCACCGAATCATATGATGAAAAATCACCTTCATCGTCTGATTGAAAAACAGAATCCATTTGCAGTCTATAACCACAATTTATTAGACCTTTTTTTCAATAAATTTATCTCTTTAATTTGCTTACCTGTATCTATTTATGTATGTATGTATGCAACTATATAGCTCAATGTATTATTATAATAATTGAATTTCAATTATATTTTTTGAAGTATAAATGTCTTACGAAAATAGGTAACTACATATGTCTATAGGTAATTTTTATAATAAAAATCATAAGGTGTATAAATTTAAAGTTGAATAAGTAATAAAATTGTGAACTTCAGATTTGCATCTACAGAAATTGGAATATTATTTTTTAACACGCACTTATTATTATCATATTACATTATATTAATGTATATTAAATATTTCACCTTTATATATGTAAACAAATTACACATATGTAGTGTATTTCATTGTATGTTTTCTTGTACGCTAGTATTTATGTATGTAGACGACTCATTTATGGGGAAAGTATGTGTATTCATAAATTGAATGAGAGTTTTTCAGTGTGAGATGTGTTTATCAACAGTACCTACTGTAACCGTAATCATTGAATATACCATTACGATTACAGTAATCGTAATCCTAAAAAATTTACGATTACGATTACTGTAATTGTAATCGTACGTTCTATGATTACGATTACAGTAATCGTAATTCTAAAAATTTAACGATTACGATTACAGTAATTGTAATTGTACGCTCTACGATTACGATTACAGTAATCGTAATCCTAAAAATTTAACGATTACAATTACAGTAATTGTAATCGTACGTTCTATGATTACGATTACAGTAATCGTAATCCTAAAAATTTAAGGATTACAATTACAATAATCGTAATCGTAAAAATTTCAATTACGATTACAGTAATCGTAATCCTAAAAATTTAAGGATTACAATTACAATAATCGTAATCGTAAAAATTTCAATTACGATTACAGTAGTCGTAATCCTAAAAATTTAAGGATTACAATTACAGTAATTGTAATCGTAAGTAATCAAAATGTAATCGTAATCCTTAGCGCCCAGCTCTGGTATAAACTACAATGGGAATAAATATAAAATGTATAAGAGTATCTGAACTTGAGACTTTACTTAATGTCTGTCAAAATGGAATATTAAAAAACTAAATTATATAAGAAAATTATTATTTATAACCGTAGCACATAGGTAGAAATATTTTATTGTGTACATCTATTCCAAATTGCTTGTTTAATGCAAAATTTTAATAATTTGTGTTAAAAGTAGAGCTCTCGATTTTTTTTGAACATTTTCTAGTAGCCCGAACAGTTGTTGTTCAAATGCTCGAAGAGTTGTTTGTTTGTTTATTACCCGTATGTTTGTACGGGCATTTGAACAATTCGGGTATTTTGAAGTTTGTTTTTTTCTTTTGTTAATTTTTTTTTTTTTTCTTTATATGTAGTTTTTTTATTTTTGTTTTTCCGATACACATTTTTTTTGTTTGTAAGCTCGAATGCTCGAATGTTTGTACGGGCATTTGAACAACAAACGGGCTTCAAACAAAAACGATCAGATCGAATTGCTCGATACCCGGGTATCTAGGGCTCTAGTGACTCAAAAAAAAATCATACGCCAGAGTTTTTAAATTTATTTCAAACAGTTCTGTCGAAAATGTTACTCTCTTATTTTCCTTTAAAAATGTAAAAAATTTTTCAATAAAAATCGCCTTAAGCAGGATTTCTAAGCTTATGGAAAAAATTCGAAAAATCGTAGAAATTTCTAAAAGTGGATTAAAAATTTCAAAGCGCGGCCAGAATTTATAGAAGATTTTGAGGAGATTTCTAAGTGTACTGTTATGTAGCCAACCAATTTTAGTGTAAAAAGTGCTATTCTCAATGCTGTAAAAATTTCCGTCGATTTTAGTAATTTTTTTCTGTAGGGTGTTTGCGTTATATGTACGTGAGACCGTTCCAATTAAAATTTCCGAAAAGCCAATGAAATTTTTCAAAAAGTTGAATGTTGCATATTATTATATTACAATTGAATGACCTGCAAAATTGCACACTCAATAATCTTCTAAAAAATGTAGCTTTATAATTCTTAGCCCCTTTTTATGATAAGTACTTCCTTAACTTTGAAAAATTGGAAATACTAAAAACACTGCCTAAAAAGTTAACAATAATCGCTGCTAAATATCTGGGTTACTTTCGAGCATCACCTACATTAACCAAGATATGCGTTAGAAATATAAACATTAAAATTAAATATAAAGCACAAAAAGAAAACTATTGTAGGTACATATGAAAAACCCTGTATCTATGTAGTAGTGCGACGTAATTTTTTGTCGGCTAACTACTAATTGTACTAGATATCATGTCCGAGGGTTAATTTGACTGAGTCTGACAGAGCAACATAACAAAACCAATTTTTAACATGAAAAAGAGTGATAATTTTTTTTTAAATATCCCAACTTTAAAAGCTTAAAACTATAAACTTAGAGTTATTGGAAACCAAGGATATTATTGAAAAGTGTTAATGACTACTTGAACCTTTAGGATTCATCACGATTACTTAAATGAAATGCTTTAAATAATAAATATTCAAGTTGAAACTAGCACTTAAAAATATGTAAGAAAAAAACAAAAAAAATAACTTCAGATATGCTAAGTTACGACCATCTGGGGCAAGTGCAGAATATGGGGTCGGGAAAAAAGCGATGAAATATTGTTCCCCATTCTATTTCCAATATGTGGGTATGTTTTTTTCTGTAATTGTAACAATTTTACAAAATTCAATTTTGGGCGCATAAAACTTGAAAATCTACCTATGCGCTTAGATTTCCACAAGAGAATATGAGACTTACTTTTGAAGTATAGTTAAAGGCCCTTGGCAACTGACAATCTGGCATGTCAAGCAGTGTGTATGTGTGAGTTTTTTGTGTGTGTTAGTGCAATCGGCAGTCGTCGTGCTACACGTTCTTGTTGTCGGGCTCGCGTTGATGAGAATCAAATCTTTTAGATATTTGCGTAAATCACCCGACACTCACACATATGTATACACTGCTTAACATTCCAGATTTTAAGTGGCCAAGGGCCTTAAGAGTTTGATATATGTATTATAAGCGATATTTGTGTACTAAAATGTTAAATTATAGTCTGAAAAAATTACATTTCGCTAGCTTAGAGTGCAAACTGTGTAAGTCCATTTTTATGAAAAAGTGTATTTTTATATAGAACGCTAGAAAAATCAAATACGCACCGCGCTAAACAAGTCTGAGATACTTGTCATATTTCTACTCGTTGTTATTCAGTGATACGCAAATTGTGTAAGTCCAAAAAGCGAAAAAAATTGTGTAAGTCCAAAATATTTATATGAACAGAAATTTTTGTTCATTTCGAATTTTTTTTCTTTTTTGTTTTTTGTGTCTCCTACAAAGTTTTAAAAAAGGACTTACACAATTTGCATTCTAAGCTAGCGATTTTTATCATTTGTAAAAAAAAAATGTAGTTTTTTTTTGGTAATTTTAATTTTGGTAAATTTTTTACATTGGCTGTGACCCCCCCCCAGGCCCAAAACAGTTTTTTGGTTTTTATAATGGTTATTAAGGACCAAAAGAAGTTAAAGGTTATTTTTGCGTAACCTTTTCACCACACTAGAGAAAAATAACCGTTATTTTCGGTCCCTGGTTTTAAACACATATTGCCTTGTTTGTGCTAAATTATTCTCGTACTTTGAATATTTTGCTAAAAATTTAGAGCTAAATTTATTTATATACATATTTATATATGTACATATGCATATTTACATATATGTATAGAATAGTATACTACTCTGCAGCTAATATAAGCGACAGTTCCGAAAAAGCACAGTCTAGAGCTAGAGAGTTCACAACTAGCTCAGAACTGGTTCTAAATATATGCAGAGCGGAACAGCTTATTATTGTGAGTCCATGCAATATGTATTTTTACAGCTATTATTTTAAAGTTGAGCAACAACCAATGTAGCACTTTACAATAATGTTCCTTTTTGCTCTCTTTTTTTGCTGGATAGTACTAAATGGAACTTGATTAAGAGGACGTATCTACATATAACCAAAGAAATATTGCTTGGCAGTTTTAGTTGAATGGAGATAATTCCAACTTTTATACGGTCATGTTTCAAAAACTTAGTATTTTATAATACAATGCCGCATTTATTTTCAGTATGTTAAGCGCTCTGCCGGCGGAGGATTACTTTTGTAAAGCGCGGCCGAAGACCGAACAAATTTTTGCACTATTCCTGAAGTGCTTCCTTTTGACCTATCTACGAACTATTGATTTTTGAACTTCCCTTGTACTGTCCATATAGAAAGTTATTTAGAACGCGTTCCAAAGTCCTGCAGAGGGTGATAATTGCCACTTTGTGGGGCATCGCCTTGTTAAAAAAAAGACAGTTGAAAGCAGTGCATTGGCCAAGAATGAGAATCAATCCTGTCTTTTTTTAAACTACTTATGCACTAAGCTGGAACTAGCGTGATTTGCTGCAGGGCTATGTAAGGTTATGCATGCTTGGCTCAGCTTTTGTATAATGCACCAATTTGATTTATTTGCAAACAATTGGGTACTTTTAAATGAAACTTCCAGAAAATGTTCTGTCAGTGGCAATTCTTCTAATTTTAACACACATAACTGTTATTAAATTATAATATTAAAGTTCTGCAAAAAGAGAATTCTGCCGATTTAGGGTTATTTTTTTTAAGTGCGACAGAAGGCCGCCAATGTAAAGGGGTTTCTACACAAAAATACTGTGTAATGTTCCTCGATAAATTATACAAACTTAACAAGGAATATCTTCAAAGCTATAAGCGTCCGTTCGCATGAATTTTTTTTTGTAATCTGTCAGACCTACCCTACTCCCCATAAAACGTCATTTTGACGTGATTCGCTTTCACAAAAATTGTTCCTGTGGCTTTGCAGCTTAACACTTGCAAACTGTTTCAAAATTTAATTCGGTTGTTAATTGTTTATGTGCCAATTTCCGCCCTATTAAAATGTAAAATTTGTATACGCATAATGGTAAATACTTAAATCAACAGCGGTTTTGCATACAAATTTTTGATAATTACAAAACTTTAGTTGTTCGACTAGAGATTCAATGTCGCAAGTGCGTAGACTAAGTACAGCGAGATACATATGTACATATATACATACAGACATATGTATACATATATGTATCTATGTTTGTTTGTAGCTGGCAAAACTCAAATTACTAAATGCCAGTTAAAATCGGTTAGATGTTAATTTTAGTGCTAGCGCCACAGCCGCAGTGTCAATTTGTACCAAGTTGTTTTATTGTCGCCGTAAAATGTGCTATTGATGGGCGAATTCGAATTTCCTTGCACTTTGTCGCTTTTCGTGTTTTCTGTCTTTTTTTTATTAACTTGTTTTTAATTTGTTTTTTTTTTCTTGCTGTAATTGTTGCTCCAGCGCATGTTGTTCTTGCTTTTCTTGTTGTTGTGGTTGTTGTCGTTATATTTGTTGTTGCTGTCGTCATATTTGTTGTTGTTATTGTTGCTGTTGTTGTTCGTTCGGCTATTTGCACGCGCATTGTCGAGAACGATTTTTCCAAATCGAAATTTTAATTTCAAGTACGACCAGTTCAAATTACGTTTACCTTGAAATCTGGTTTTCTATCCGTTTGTTCTCGTTGTTGTTGTTGTTGCTGTTGCTGCTTATTTTGTTCTCGTTGTTGTTGTTGTTCTTGCTGTTGTTGTTGTTGTTGTGTTTTTTTTATTGTTCATTTATACCGCTGTCGTCGTTGTAGACATGCAATTTTATGCAGTTTGCTTGTTTCCACTGTTTTTATACTCAGCTGTACTAGTACACAGAGTATTATAGTTTTAATCACATAACGGTGGATTGTAACAGAATGAAATAATCGAGATAGATATAGACTTATATATATCAAAATGATCAGGGTGAAAAGAGAAATCGATTGAGCCATGTCCGTCCGTCCGTCCGTCCGTCCGTCCGTCCGTCCGTCCGTCCGTCTGTCCGTCCGTCCGTCCGTCCGTCCGTCTGTAAACACTCTAACTCGCGCAAAAATTGAGATATTTTGATGAAATTTGGAACGCAAGTTGGTATCGAGACTGGGACGGTTGGTATTGAAAATGGGCGAAATCGGACCATGACCACGCCCACTTTTCCTATATAGAAAAAATCGGAAATTTGGTATCTCAGCCACTAATATAGCTAGAGTTTTAAAATTTTACCCACGTATTGAGCTCGGGCCCTTATGAAGAAATTTGATGAAGTTTTGGAAAATGGGCGGTGCCACGCCCACTTATTAAGGGTCAAACATTGAAAGTTTTATATGTCATAACTCAGAAACCGTTGAAGATATATCGATGAAATTTGGTACGCGTAATTTGCTTACATAGACAAATGTTTTGACGAAAAATTATCAAAATCGGTTTACGGCCACGCCCACTTTTATATATGTGTATTATAAAGTGACCTAATAAAACCATTTTAAGCGATATCTCTGTCAAATATAAAGATCTATCATTGAAATTTTGTCGCATGAGTCCAACTATGGACATAAAACAAAAAACACAAAAATTTTGGAATATGGGCGGTGCCACGCCCACTTATTAAGGGGCAGACATTGAAAGTTTTATGAGTCATAACTCAGAAACCGTTGAAGATATATCGATGAAATTCGGTACGCGTAATATAATTACTTAGTCAAATGTTTTGGCGAAAAATTATCAAAATCGGTTGACGGCCACGCCCACTTTTATATATAGGAAATATAAGGGGGCCTAATAAAAACATTTTAAGCGATATCTCTGTCAAATATAAAGATCAATCACTGAGATTTTGTGGCAGGAGTCCAACTATGGACATAAAACAAAAACTACAAAAATTTTGGAAAATGGGCGGTGCCACGCCCACTTATTAAGGAGCGAATATTGAAAGTTTAATAAGCCATAACTCAGAAACCGTTAAAGATATATCGATGAAATCTGGTACGCGTGATATATTTACTTAGCCAAATGTGTGGACGAAAAATTACCAAAATCGGTTGACGACCGCGCCCACTTTTATATATGTGTATTATAAAGTGACCTAATAAAACCATTTTAAGCGATATCTATGTGAAATATAAAGATAATTCATTGAAATTTTGTGACATGAGTTTTACAATAGACCGGAAACAAAAAATAAAAAAGTTTGGAAAATGGGCGTGGCACCGCCTCTTTTTAGACAAAGGGATATATGAGATTTCTTAGCCTTTAACTCGACAAATAATTGAGATATTATGACGAAACTTGGTTTATACACTTTTATAACATGTGTTAATAGACACGCAAAAATGTATTGAAATCGGTTTATGACCACGCCTACTTTTTAACAAAGATATTTCTGGAACACCCTTTTGGAATTTGTAACGTGAAGTCTTTGTAACTAAAAGTCATAGAGGGATGAAATTTTGCACTAACAATAATATTTGTATGCTTATTTGGATGATTGATATAAATTTTGAAAATGGGCGTGGCTGCGCCCTGTTTATGCAGCACTCGTTTCATATAAAATACACCCTATATCGAACAAACGCAAACAAACAATGAAAGCATACAGCTGAGTATCTAATGTTCGATTGCACTCGAACTTAGGCTTCCTTACTTGTTTCTTATGTTTTTACTTTTCGTCAATTTTTTTGTTTGTATTGTAGTCTTTATGTACATATCTGTATATGTATAAGTACATACGTACAAGAGTGTTGTTTTTGCAGTTGGTTAATTGGATAGTTGTTTATAAATATGTGTTATTAGTTTCTTTTTTTTGTTTTTGTTATTTATGTATATTTTTAGTGTTTTTATTATTTTTTTATAAATAATTTGCAGCTGCTGTAAATGATTTGGGCATCGACACTTTTTGTTATAAAACTCTAATACAGTCATGATGAAAATTTGCATATATGCAAAATAAATGATTTACATATATAAAACATACATACATATATAGTATATTATATAGCAAAAAATGTACGTAACGTTTACGTTAATATTTTAGCAATTGATTTATTTATTAGAATATTCATGAAAGCTTCCTTGTTTATTAGCTTTCAAATTGAAATTGATTACATTTCGTGTTTGTTATTGAAGTTAGTCCATTTTGGATTTAAAATATTTTACAAAACCAATCGGAAGCGGGAAGTGAATCAATTGAATGACTAAACTTCGTTTGATTTACTACTGCAAAATTATTTAAATATGGCTGGTAATTTGTATGCGTATTTTCCAGTAAACTAACGACCTTCTACGCAGGCCGACAAAAACGATTACTAATTGCTTTAAAATATGCCTACTTTGCTTATGCCTTTTCTAAGAAAACTGAAAAGCTGCTTTTGAAATACCTACTTGTCTGCTTCGAAAATCCAATTAACATCACTTTCGTACACATTTTTTGAATAAATCAATAAAAAAAAAAAATAAAGACGCTCAAACTAGCGCTCTTAAAATTATTCGAATATTCGTTTAATCGATTCCGTTCACTTGTTAAAAGTCGATTGATGATATGCGAATAATCTGCCTACAATTTCTCGAATATTTCGTGGCTCCGGAAGAAGAAAGACGCATGTCAGTAATTTGTCGACGAAAAAAGGCGCATTAAAAATATGTCGGGGAAGAAAGACGCTTTACAAAACATGTCGACGAAGATAGACGCATTAAAAAATATTTCGACGAACAGAGACGAATTATAAAATATTTCGACGAAGAAAGACGCATTAGCATTATTAACTGCGAAGAAAGACGCATTAGCATTAATATTGACAAAGAAAAATAAAAAATCGAATACGTCTTTCTTTCCTAAAAAATATTTAAATGCGTCTTTCTTTATAGTAAAAAAAAATAAAGCGTCTTTCTTCGTTATCAAAAAAAATAAAGAGTCTTTCTTTAGAAAAAGATTTTTAATGCGTCTTTCTTTGAAAGAAAAAAGTTTGCATCTTTCTTCCTCAACAAAACAGTTTGCGTCTTTTTTCTTCTATAGCGACGATTTGCTTTGCTTCGACTACTCGAATAATTTAGCAAATCGAATATTAATTGAAATTTTTTTAGACAAATGAAACAAATTTTAAAATACTCGCTAGATGTGGAATTTTTCATCTTCATCTTTACTTCATTTTAATCTTCCCCTTTATCTTCATTTCCAATTTCATCATACTCTTTATGATGTATTGTGGAACGAATTTCCGTCATCCCTTGTCAAGTTTGATTTGGATATAAACCGGTTTAGGCTATGCGCCATCTTCAGTATCTTCAAAAAAGAAACTTGCTCTTTATCTTTATCTTTATCTTCATTTTCATTTTCATTTTCATCTTCATCTTCATTTTCATCGCCGTCTACATCTTCAATTTCTTCTTCATTTCATCTTCCTCTTTATACTAATTTTTATTTTCATCTCCATCTTCATCTCATTCGTCGTCTTCATCTACATCTTCAATTTCATCTTCATCTTCATTTTCATCTTCGTCTTCATCTTCATCTTCATCATCATCATCATCTTCATCTTCATCTTCATCTTCATCTTCATCATCATCTTCGTCTTTGCCTTCATTGTTATCTTTATCTTCTTCTTCATCTTCATCTTCATCTTTATCTTCCTCTTCATCTTCATCTTCTTCTTCATCTTCATCTTTATCTTCCTCTTCACCTTCATCTTCATCTCTGTCATCAACGTCTTCTTCCTATTTCTGTTTCTTTTCTCTTTCTCTTTCTCTTTCTCTTTCTCTTTCTCTTTCTCTTTCTCTTTCTCTTTCTCTTTCTCTTTCTCTTTCTCTTTCTCTTTCTCTTTCTCTTTCTCTTTACCGTTTTCATCATCAACAAATTATTCTTATTCCTAGTATTCTTGTAACGAATTTCCGAAGGAGTTCAAGTGGTCGTGAAGCGTAATGAATAGCTTCACAGCCTCTCCAAACCAAGTGTCAACACCACCTACACGAGCGGAATTCCGTTACAAACAGGCGAGGCTCTCGTAACCCAAATTTCCATACGGAAGGAGAGGCTGGCCTATAAGGTGAAAAATGGCCAAAAACCGTCGCTCGCGTAATAGTCAGCCTAATGCAGAAGAGACAAGTACCCTAGTGTGCCGGATTAAAGTCCAGAAAAGCTCTCTCACTTCCCCTACATTCAAAAGAGCTTTCTGGGAGTATCTTGCTCTGCTACAAAAACAATTTTCCAAAAATTCACATTAAAAGATTGATGAAATGGATTCATAAGTATTTATGTAATAAAACCGAAAGTAGAAATTTCGATTTATCGAAAGCGAACGATTAATCGAATAATTTAAAGTGAGCAGTTATTCAAACAGTTAACAGCTTTCGGCTACACGAATATTGCTAATCGAATAACTGTAGTCGACTTCGAATAATTGGGTTAACCGATTAACCGATTTCCTCGACTCTTACCTCAAACCAACACAAATAGTTTGCATATTAGGAAAAATTAAAAAAAAAAAATTTCAAATGCATGACTTGTGTGCTTTGCAGAAGTTAATACCATAAATTCAACAACTAACAACAATTAAACAAAAACAAAACAACAACAAAATAGACACAATAATAAGCGATCAACAAACGAAAAGCGGCAAATGTTGTTGCTGCATTCGTTTCATTGCCAATGTTTATCTGAATGCTGACAGTTGGCGAAATCTAAGCGGCTTCAAATATCCAAATGCGTTGAACCGAATGCAGAAACAATAAAAATGCAGAAAAAATAGAAAATAAAAACACGAAAAAACACAAAATGCAGCAACGCAAAATGACATTCAAATGCGATTCGCTATGCTCTCATAAACATTGCAAACAAATATAAAGTTCGAGGTAACGCAAAAAAAAAATAAAATAAATAAATACAACCAAATTGAAAAGGAGTAAAAAAAAACTAAACTTGCAACTCAAAACCAACAAAAAAAAAACAACTAAAATCGCAACTCAAAACCAAAAAAAAACATAAAAACTATGTTGCAGCGAGTGGGGGGTGTGGAGCGAACCGGAATCAACCATTTAAAAGCGCAAAACTGGCTGCACTAGAATTGTCCAAACCAAACAAAAAATATGGCAGCATCAATGACTACGTGAATTGGCATTAGAGCTCAGAATTGAAAAAGCATTTTTTTTCGGAATCACGCTGTCAAAAAAAAAAAAATACGTCAACATGTAGCCAATACATAGATTGTCAAGTCTATTCAGCGGCAGTTTTGCAGGCGATAAAATACTAAGAGTGTTTTTTTGGGCACCGCTGCCAGCTTATACTGGATTCTGCTCTCTCGGCTGACAGTTTCCATACAAAATCTTAGAGACTTATAGAGAGAATGCCAGCTACTCATTAAACTGATCTTTACTGATTATGCCAATTTTTATACCTTTCATGAGAATGAAATGGTATTATAACTTAGTGCCAAAAAATTTTTGACGAAAGTACCAGAAGGAAGCGTGGGGGACCCACCAAAATATATACCGATATGACCAGAATCACGAGCTGAGTCGATTAAGCCATGTCCGTCTGTCCGTCTGTGTGAACGCAAACTAGTCCCTCAGTTTTTGAGATATCTGAATGAAATTCGGAATACAGGTATGTTGTTATATGCAGCTGATCATTTGTCGGAACCGGCCGAATCGGACCACTATAACATATAGAAAACAACCGATTATTCAGATATACATGAAATTTTTGGATGTAATTTGTGCATAACTTCCCCATTTAAACAGCTAAGGACATGAAACTTTGAAGTAGACGTGCCCATTTTGGCCCAAACAAGGTTACCGAAAATTGTCAAGATCGGACCACTATAACATATAGTTCCACAACATCCGATTATTCAGATATACACATTTTGGTGTATAACTCCTCCATTTTAACAGCTAACGGCGTGGAATTTTGAAGTATTTGTACCCATATGGGCCCAAACGGGGTTACCGAAAATTGTCAAGATCGGACCATTATAACATATAGCTCCCATACAACCGATTGTTCAGATATGGACATTTTGGTGTATAACTCCTCCATTTAAATAGCCAAGACACCATTTTTTTCTAATAAATCTTTCCATAAATAACCCACAAAATTAAAATTATAAATTAAACTTAATCCGGCTATGTACATACATAGGTAACTTTTCATTTCCACACTCATGAAAGGTATGAAGTCTTCGGTACGGCCGAAGACAGCCGCGCTTTTACTTGTTTCTATTGTGAATAAGTGAAATGGTTTCAAATTTTTGTCAATAGATGTCTCCCCTATTTGGAATTTAGCCAAGTCTCAACGCAATACCGTTCGTTAGAAAATTTTTTCCAATTCCGTACTTCAACGAACGGTGTTGGGTTGAGTCTTGGCTAGAATCGATGATAGGGAGACATCTATTGACAAAAATTTGAAGCCATTCCATCAAATAAACACACCTTTTTTCCAATTCCTTTATTTTAACGAACGGTCGTATAATTTTCACCTGTTTTTATACCAGTGGTTGTTTTTTTCGCAAGTCTCTAACTCCTGCCCAAACGAATGCGGCTACTGTCAGAAAATACAAGACTAAAGCAGTGAACTCTGAAATCGAAATTGGCGCTTAGTCTTTTGGTGTTATTTGCTGTTCATTTTCAGTTGCACTTAAATATAATAATTATTCAGGCAAGTTTAAAATGCCTTAAAAACCTAGTCCATGAAGGTAGGAAGGATGTCATATGTTGAGTAAGGTACCTTTCCTTGCAGTCAAACAAAAATTTGTCTCACAGCGTTCACACACATTTTTGTTTAGTTAAAGCGATAAATAGACTTAGACCTTAGAATGTGATATGTAAATTTCCGAAAAAAAAATTAGCATTTTTCGACTCAAATGATTCTGTTACTCATTTCTATGGATTTGCTAAAAGTTGCTGTTCGTATTATTTGGCTTCTTTATGCCTGGCCAAGTTTTTCTTCTGCAGTTTTTAATTCTGTGCATGTCGTTGGTGGGCTTGTAATTTATCTATTTTTATACTGTGTGCGTACTTATGCAAATACATATGTAAATATGTAATTTTATATTTTTGTAGTTATGTACGTACGAGGGTTGTTTGAGAAGTCCGCGACATTTTGAATAATAAATAATTTTTTTGGCAAAAATGCATTTTATTTTTCAACATAACCTACTTCTAACTCGATACATTTAGGGTGCAGCCAGACGACGCAATAAATCACTTTCGGAAAGTGAAAAATTCAAATTTTTGTTTTTGTTTCTTTAAAAAAAAAACAAATACAAAAATTTGAATTTTTCACCTTCTGAAAGTATGTACTTTCTTGTGTCGTCTGGCTGTACCCTTAGTCCAGCGTTCCTTCCAAAAAATATTATTTTCTAGGGTGGGGTGCTGTAAGGCAAACGGCAATTAAGCAAACTTTGCTTTATTTCACTTCCGAATGGGAAATAACACCAACTTTTGGGGTTTACCTTATTTCCAGCAGCTAGATAATAACGCAAAATTGGTGCGACTTTTCATTCCAAATTTTCGACTGCGGCGCTTTTGTTGTAATAAAAAAATACTTTAAACAAATGAAAGGAGAAATAAGTAAATAAGGTAAAATGTGCATTTTTGCTGTATTGCCCAATGAAAAACTTGGTATTATTTCACGAGGCCCTGTGGTATAAAGCAAATTGGTGTTATTTCTCGATTGGGGTGCAATAACACAAATTTGCTTAATTGCCGTTTGCCTTATAACACCCCAGCATTTTCTAGCCACTCAAAATAGGCATTTATTTCTGTGTTAATCTCTTCATTTGAGCCGAATATCTAAACCCCTAGTCATTTCTCGAGGTTTGAAAACAAAATAATAAAGGAGGGCGCTAAATTTGGAAAATATCGTGGGGGGTAACACAATTTATAAACTTTTGCCATGGTGACTAAACACATGTGCGATCGCGTATTCTCATGATGAAATATAATTCTTTTTCTTGCCAATTGCGGTCGCTCTTGCTTCAAATCAAGTTTGAATCTATCCAAAAGCTCTAAGCAATATTCGCCGGTAATTTTTTATCCTTTTCAAGATAATCGATATGAATGACGACTCGTGCATCCCAAAAAAACTGTATTCATAAGCTTATTGGCCGACAGCCCCACTTTGGTATTCTTTGCTGCACGCTGACCCTGAGAAACCCACTGCTTATCTTGTTCTTTGGTTTCTGCTGTGGTGTGATGGATCAAAGGGTCATCTATGGTAACAAAACAACGTAAAAATTTGTTCGCATTGCGGCTGAATGTCGCCAAACACTCCTTTAAATTCCGTAAACTACTTTTTAACTATTGAAAATTATGGAACAGAGTCTCCATAGCCTCTTCTTGGTTTCCTTCATGTTTTGTTTACGAAAAAAATAATGCTTAATCAGCAAACGAAATTCACTTTTCTTCATTTTCCTCTCAAACACAAACTACATACTTAAATTGCGCATGTTGCTCAAACTTTTACAGCAGTCTTTTGTGAGCTGGTAGCTGACGTGGGCAGTGTTGAATTCAAAATTAGTGGTCGCCAAGTTCAGAATGTCACGGACTTAGTAAACCACCCTCGTATAAACTGTTGTACTTGAAAACCGGCAAAAATATTTTTGTTTTTGTTTTTGGTGCATAAATGTAGCTAAAATTTCATAGCTCATTTTTAATTGCAAGTATGTATGTATGTACATATATATGTATGCACATATGGATATGTTTGCATAGGAATTAAGAGTTTTGTTTGACGCTCGCTTGATCTTGCGCTTGAAACTTGACATACATACATACATAATGCCCACCACATTTATATGACTGTACATAAATATATACATATGTGCATATATACATACATAGGTGAGCACAAATATTTGGTTGCATTCATTGCCAGGCAAATTGCTGTTGTTGTTGGCTTTGTTTGTTTGTTTGGCTCGTTAAATCATGCGATTTCTGTTTTTGCTGACTGTTTTATTGTTTTTTTTTTTGCTGCATTTAAATGCTATTTAGTGGGTGTGTGTGTGTGTATGTGTGCGTGTGCGTGTTTGAATGTTTTGGAGTCAAGGTCTCTGCGCAGATTTTCTCGGGCATGGCCTAATGCATTTTTGGGTTTATTATTTCTAGTTTTTGTTCATTTGTTTGTGTGTATGTTTGTAGCGTTCTTGTTTTTGCTATTCTCTGCAGTTTCATATTGGTTTGGTATTTGCGAATTATTGCCAGTTGGCATATCAATTACGCTTGAATGAATATGTACATATGTATGTACATTAGAGTGCGTTTAAAATTCAAATTAACGATATTTTACTGTATCGCCCCCTCAATCTGTAGTAACATGGTCAAAGATATCACACATAAATTTTGGTCCCGATTGGTGGCGGTTAAGGCGTGGCGCATTGATGTCAAAGTTCAGAAAACTCTATGCAGGGTCAAAAAATCAAAATATTTTTTTAAATTATATTATACCCAAAATTAATACTTCTATACCCAAGGATAACAAATATAAATTTTGGTTCCGATTGATGGCGGTTTAGTGGTGTTTTAAGGGGGTCAATGTTCACATTGCCATAGAAGACTTACATTTTTAGTGTCGCATATGGTAATCTGAACTTTGACCCCCTTGAAACACCAGTAAACAGTCATCAATCGGGACCAAAATTTATATTTGTTATCCTTGGATATAGAAGTATTAATTTTGGGTATTAGATAATTAAAAAAAAATATTTTTATTTTTTGACCCTTCATAGAGTTTTCTGAACTTTGACCTCAATGCGCCACGCCTTAACCGCCACCAATCGGGACCAAAATTTATGTGTGATATCTTTGACCATGTTACTACAGATTGAGGGGGCGATACAGTCTTTTTATGAACTTTTAAATTTTTCATACAAATTAAAAGCACCCTAATGTACATATGTATGTAGGTATGTATGTAGGTATGTATGTATGTAATTCAGCAAACATGCATTTTTAAATATTCGTTACTTATGTACCTATAAATGTATGTATGCATATACGCAATTACATAGTATAGGCACCTAAAAAGAATTTTAATTTCATGTAGTTTGTTTTTTTCGTATTAGGTTGCAAAAGGTTGCAATTGCAATTATAGAAATTGACAATCGAAATAAAAAATTTTAGTTTCTTAGAAGCTACTACTATACGTTGGTAATTTTTTATGTTAACACAAAAATAAAGATTAATGTTTTTTTTTTTTTATTTTACATACTTTCTTTTATTTGATTTTATTTTATTTTCTTCTATTTGATTTTATTTTATTTTCTTTTATTTTATTTTATTTTATTTTATTTTATTTTATTTTATTTTATTTTAATTTATTTTATTTTATTCTATTTTATTTAAAAAAAATTAATTAAAATTATTATTTATTTTTTTTAATTGTTTTTATACAATTTTTATTTTAGTGAAAAAATTTAATTAAAATTATTATTTAATTTTTTTTAATTGTTTTTTTATATATATTTTTTTATTTTATTTTTTATTTTATTTTAATTTATTTTATTATACTTTATTTTATTTTATTTCATTTTATTTTATTTTATTTTATGTTGTTTTTAAAATAAAATTTTAATTAAAATTAATATTAAATTTTTTTAATTGTTTCTTATATATATTTTTTTATTTTATTTAATTTGTTTTATTTTATTTTATTTTATGTTATTTTATTTTATTTTATTTTGTTTTATTTTATTTTTTTTATTTTATTTTATTTCATTTTATTTTATTTTATTTTATTTTATTTTATTTTATTTTATTTAAAAAAAAACTTTAATTAATTTTTTTTTAATTTTTTTTTTATATATTATTTAATTTTATTTTATTTTAGTTTATTTTATTTTATTTTATTTTATTTTATTTTATTTTATTTTATTTAGAAAAAAAACTTTAATTAAAATTATAATTTAATTTTTTAAGTGCTTTTTTGATCTTTTATTTCAATTTATTTTATTTTATTTTATTTTATTTTATTTAAAAAAAAACTTTAATTAATTTTTTTTTAATTTTTTTTTATATATTATTTAATTTTATTTTATTTTAGTTTATTTTATTTTATTTTATTTTATTTTATTTTATTTTATTTAGAAAAAAAACTAATTAAAATTATAATTTAATTTTTTAAGTGCTTTTTTGATCTTTTATTTCAATTTATTTTATTTTATTTTATCTTATTTTATTTGATTTTATCTTATTTTATTTGATTTTATTTAAAAAAAACTTTAATTAAAATTATTATTTAATTTTTTTAATTGTTTTTTTTTTATATAACTTTTATTTTATTCTTTTTAATTTATTGTATTTTATTTAAAAACAAACTTTAATTAAAATTATTATTTAATTTTTTTTTAGTTTTTTTCTTTTATTTTATTTTATTTTATTTTATTTTATTTTATTAAAAAAAATTTTATTAAAATTATTATTTATTTTTTTTTTGTTAGTTTTTTTATGTTTTATTTTTTTTTATTTTATTTTGTTCTATTTTTTTTTTATTTTATGTTATTTTATCTTATTTTATATTTTTTTTTTTCATTTAAATAAAATAAATTTATTTCTTGGAAGCAAATTTTAAAAGCAGCACAAAAACAAAAATTTATATTTATTTTTTTTATTTATTTTTTATTTAATTCTATATTGCTTTATATATTTGATTTTATTTTTTATATTTGTTTAACTATTATTATCTTTTTTTTTTGATTTTCCTTTCTTTTCTTCTTTTTTTTCTTTAGGTTAATTATTTTTTTTATTAATTTGGTTTAACTCAAACCCAATGTTTTATGCCAAATTAAGCTTTTTAAGTTATTTTTATACCTTTCATGAGAATGAAATGGTATTATAACTTAGTGCCAAAAAATTTTTGTCGAAAGTACCAGAAGGAAGCGTGGGGGACCCACCAAAATATATACCGATATGATCAGAATCACGAGCTGAGTCGATTAAGCCATGTCCGTCTGTCCGTCTGCCCGTCTGTGTGAACGCAAACTAGTCCCTCAGTTTTTGAGATATCTGAATGAAATTCGGAATACAGTTATGTTGTTATATGCAGCCCATTCGGAACCGGCCGAATCGGACCACTATAACATATAGAAAACAACCGATTATTCAGATATACATGAAATTTTTGGATGTAATTTGTGCATAACTTCCCCATTTAAACAGCTAAGGACATGAAACTTTGAAGTAGACGTGCCCATTTTGGCCCAAACAAGGTTACCGAAAATTGTCAAGATCGGACCACTATAACATATAGTTCCACAATATCGGATTATTCAGATATACACATTTTGGTGTAAAACTCCTTCATTTTAACAGCTAACGGCCTGAAATTTTGAAGTATTTGTACCCATATGGGCCCAAACGGGATTATCGAAAATTGTCAAGATCTGACCACTATAACATATAGCTCCCATACAACCGATTGTTCAGATATGGACATTTTGGTGTGTAGCTCCTCCATTTAAATAGCCAAGACACCATTTTTTCTAATAAATCTTTCCATAAATAACCCACAGAATTAAAATAATAAATTAAACTTAATCAGGCTATGTACATACATAGGTAACTTTTCATTTCCCCACTCATGAAAGGTATGAAGTCTTCGGTACGGCCGAAGACAGCCGCGCTTTTACTTGTTTATTTTATTTTTATATTTTTATATTTTTGATTTATTTATTTATTTACATATTTTAATATATTTATTTTATTTATTTTTTATTTTTTTTTTTCTTATTGTATTTCTTATTTATTGCAATTTTAACTTTTTTCTTTTATTTTTTTTTAAATCAGTCAGTCAATCAATACCTAATTAACTCAAATTCAATGTTATATGCCAAGTTAAACACATGTGCTACTTTGATTCCATATCCACCCTGTAAGTCAATTTTTTTTTTAGCTCGCTTGTCTATTATTTACATCTTATTGAAATAATGCAAATTGTAATGCAGAAATATTTCCATAAAAACGAGAGAACTATCATGTTTTTTCAGTCTCTGCCAAGTGAGGCAACAAAAACAAAAAAAACGCGCCTAAAACAAGCAAACTAACCTTCAACTTTTCGCTAATTCAATGGTAAACATCATCTTCGCGCTTATTATTAGGGTCAAGATTAATCGATAAATTGTAGCCGCAGCTAAAAAAACAAATACGACGCGGCGATAAACAGCAACGAGTAGCAATTGCAGTGGCCAACAACAAAAAAAAAAAACACAAAACAAAAAAACCAGATATTAAAATACTAAAACCGACAAAACGAATTGGCATAGCAAAAAATGGAGGGAAAAGAAAAAAAAAAATAAATATATATTAGAAGCGCCTAAAGCAATGGCAAAAAAGTAGTAGAAAAATCGGAAAAATTAGCGCAGGCAATTGCAATTTTAAACAATAAATCAACGAAAAGAATCTGAAAAAACAACAGCAAAAAAATTATAAAGAGAAACAAGAAAAAAAAAAAAATAAAGAAAAAAACGAAGAAAAATTAAACGCCAAAAAATGCTATTAAAGTTTATGTATGTTCGCTTTGCAAATGCAAAACTCGCAGCTAATATGAAAATAATAAACCACAGCAACAGCAACAACAAGAATACCAACAACCAAGTGCATTGCGCCAACAGTTAAACTCGGTAAGGTAAGCGCCAAAAGCCAAGAGCCAAGTCCAAGTGTAAAATTGCGCAATAATCGTGGCAATGCAATGGCAAACACAACAACAACAATAAAAAGCAAACACAACAACAACAAACCAAATGAGCAACAATATAAAATGCATTCAATAAAAAATCAGCGCGGCTATTAAAACAACAACAACAGCAATCAGCAGCAGCGCCAAAGAATTGCTAACAAAATGCCGAAAACAACATTTTCGAAAATCGCGGCAACAACAATAAGCTTATATACTCGTATGTATGTACGTATGTTGTCATATCAACGTTTGCCTCGCCATTGAATGGCTAAACTTAAACTTGTCTGCAGGAGGGATTTGTAGGTGAGCCAAACAGCCGCGACGAAGCCATGCATACGCTATGAATGGTGAAGTAGTCGAAACGATCGCGCTCGGCTAGCACTGCGCTGCGACCTTCTCCTCCTTCTGCCGCCGTCAATAATTTAACTGCTTGTAATGGCTTAGTGTTACATATGTATATGTTTTCTTTAATGCTGCTATTGCTTTCGTTGTTGTTTTTGTTGCGGCTGTTGTTAGAAATGGAAATTTTGCGCAGGCGCCCCTTGGCTCTATTGGCGCTTGCCGAAAACTCCGCTGCTGCTCAATTCAATGTTGGAGGCGACGACGCCGCGGCGCTCCATTTCAGCAGTTTGGCATTGTCGTAATCGGCTGCTCGCGCCATGCATCGCTGCCATTGTCATTGAGTGTCTTTGGCCGTCGGAAATGTGTGTTACTGGATCTCGGCTGGCACACCAGATGCAGATACGCATGCGCGTTTTGGTTTCAATTTCAGTGCACTTCCTCTGCACTGCCAGTTAGGCTCTAAGCCATCAAAAGCTAGTTCACGTTTGCACACATGTGTATGTACATAGATATTTATATGTATCTATCAATGTTTGGAAGTACACGTGTGTATGCATGTAATGATATGGCAACACTGTTGCAGCGGTTTTCCGGTTTTTTCTTTCGTTGTGCAGGTGTGTTGCATGGTGTTTTCGTATGGCCGCAAGTTGTTGCGTTGGTGGATTAGCGCTTGCAAACAAATGTATATTTATTTTTATAGATAGATCCATGCACACATATGCATACATATATATATTTTTGTATGTGTGCTAATGAATTTCGTATCACTTATTTGTAGGTATTACGATTTGGCGGCTAGGGTAATTTATTCTTGCAGCTGTTGTTGCAGCGGATCTTGGCTTTGCTTAATCTTTATAGGTGACATTTGATGGATGTATCCGCAAATAAATATTAGATCTCCCAAAGGCAGTTTCTTTTTGTAAATGCGGCCGTTATGTTTACAGAAAGATATTTAATACACAGAAAATAGATATCAATGGTTAAGCGACTATTCGGTCCTTCGTTATATTATTTGGTCCATACCACCCGTACTATCAAACTCAAAACTCTATCTATTCCTCAGATCTCTTTCGATTCGACGAACTGTACCCAGTTCCGTAAAAATCCTCGGCTGAAACCTCCAAGAAGTTGCTGTATGGGTAACGGACCTCGGTCCCTTCTCCCCGATGTCTGTTCCTGCTGCTTGCGCCAGGGCAGACTGCGGGGGGAGACCGCGGAGGGCTAGCAAGAGGGTACGTAGGGCCACCTAGCAAGAATTTTTGCCGATTTTACCCATTGCGATACCACATGGGAGCCTTAGTTTCCTAGATCCTTTTAAAAGTCTTTTCGAAAAATAGATTTAAAATAGATTTGAGACTAGATGCCCGTGAACCTAAATCAGCGCGTTTTCTTAATAAGTCACAGAAAAACTATCGAAGAAGTGTCTATGAAAGGGAGCGATACCTGGCCAACCACAGTACAGGACAGTGGCATTGATAGTGCTCAACACTTCCAATTTCTTCCACGTCTCTGCAGTTACAACAAGAATCGTTTTTGTAGAAGCCCATACGAGAGGCATGAATGCCCATAAGACAGTGTCTTTGAGAAGTTCCATCAGCGGATCTACTTATACGAGTACATATGGAGAGTCGGTTAAGATGTATCACCGATACAGATTTCCCCTCATCCAGCCTAGGACAGATTTGCTTGGAAATCACACAAGTTGATTGCCTGGCCCTTCTAGCGTTAGCATGTTCAATGAAGCGAGATATCAAACAGTGCTTGCATGAGTTCAGGGAATTGTGCACTCAACCCGCAGCTCTGATTTCCTGTAAGTTTTTACCCTCCCTTGCTAACTCATCCGCAATGCAGTTAGCCTGGACGTCGCTATGGCCTCGGACCCAAATGATATTCAGGTTACACCTTTCGGCTAGTTTTCTTTAGAGATCCCCTATATTTCATAGCTCCTATAGACGTAGCGTTGCTGGTTGGTTGGTTGGTTACAGTGGCGAGTCCCACAGATTCCCATTAGAGCCCGACTGCCGTTTTTATAAAACGACTCGTGACAAAAAAACTAGAAACCAGAAGAATAGAGTAAACGTGGATATCACTTCGGAGGTCAGGACGGTTCCCAGGCCATATATCCATTCCGTTAAGTTTAGGTACCTATCTAAGAAGCTCGTCAGACCTGACGTGCTTGTGTTGAGAGAAGAAGGGCCTTCCAAGGAATTTCATTCTTCCTAGGCAGTGCGAAGCACATTCGCATGGCAGGTGCTCCACCATCTCCTACACACCAGAAAGATTACAGCTGCGACACAGGGTACCAATAGGCCAATGTCCCGTGAATACCGCACTTAAGTGGATAATGTCCCTCCTGTCCATTTTTAATATAGCAGAGAAACGTACCTCATTGTACGAAGACCACAGACTTCTGCGGATCCTGCAGGAGCGTTACCGCTAGCATTCTCAAACTAGTGTCGAATGATTCGGCCCTTGATGAAGCCCAGGGGCGCAAAGATGCTGGTAGCGTCAGGCGACGAGTTGCTTCCCATATGGCTATTAGCTAAGCCTGATAGACGCTGCAGTAAGCACAGATAGACGCAAACTTACTTTGAGGTGAGGATTTTCAGAGAAAAACCCACTTCCAAATTTGTTGTTCAGTTTGGAGTTGTCCGTGTAAGAGTGGAGTATGTTAGCGTTGGGATTCTCCAAGTTCTTCCACTCGCTCCTTTTCGGGATTCTCGTGAAAAATTTGTTGTCCCAACCAAAGACTGCCTGACATCTATAAATGTATCCTACGACATCGACATGAAAAAGAAGTTCATAGCACGGCGCCTAAGGACGATACATTCTTTAGGACATGGTCATATATGCATTTTTCACACTGGGATATTGTTGACTATATGCACGTACATACATTTAAATGATGTAAATTTTGACAACTCACCGATTAACATGCAATCAACATATGAAGAACATTTGTATGTACATATACTTTTGACTTCTTCAGAAGCATGTATATGAAATCCATTTTTAAACGGTTTTATTTAGCTCACCCCGTTTGTTTTATTATTTATTCTTTATTCTTGGGTCAAATTTAGTAATTCAAATTTCACCCTCTTCCTGTCAACCGATTAATCTGAAATTTTGCACGCATGTATAACCCCGATGACAATGCAATATTATAAAAAAAAAAATTCCGCTAGGTGGCGCGTGGGTCGCTATATTTACAAAAATCGCATTTATGGTCCGATTTGGCTGAAATTCGGAACATGTATTACTACCTTGGAAAGAAATATTTTCTTAAAAAAAATTCCGCTAGGTGGCGCGTGGGTCGCTATATTTACAAAAATCGCATTTATGGTCCGATTTGGCTGAAATTCGGAACATGTATTACTACCTTGAAAAGAAATATTTTCTTTAAAAAAAATTCCGCTAGGTGGCGCGTGGGTCGCTATATTTACAAAAATCGCATTTATGGTCCGATTTGGCTGAAATTCGGAACATGTATTACTACCTTGAAAAGAAATATTTTCTTAAAAAAAATTCCGCTAGGTGGCGCGTGGGTCGCTATATTTACAAAAATCGCATTTATGGTCCGATTTGGCTGAAATTCGGAACATGTATTACTACCTTGAAAGGAAATATTTTCCTAAAAAAAACTTCCGATAGGTGGCGCGTGGGTCGCTATAGAGGCGTTGGACTGCAATAAACTAACGGGCAAGAAACCTTGCAATAATGAAGCACTAAATGAATTAAACAGAATGCGAAATAAAAACTAAAAACTAGAAAATAAAAATAGGTAAAAAAACTTTTTAAGTTAAACGGTTTTATGTTATACATACATTGCAATGTTTAAGATAAATGTACTAAAAACCAAAAAGTAATAAAATAGATACAGTCGTGGGAATTATAAACATTTGCATAGACTAGACTAAAATAAAACCGGGGGGCACGTCAATTGTCTACAAATTATCGACTTAATGTGCGATAGAAGAATCGTTTAATTCGTCGTTAGGCAGTTGGCCCGCAGACGGTGAGGAAAATACTTACTATTTTCTTGCTCATGGAAATTCCAATAGTTATAAACTCCATGTTAATAAAAGAGATGTTTCAACTAGTTTATCGTTGGACATTCACACGAGGAATCGTTTCACTGCTCGTAGTTTGTCTTTAATCGACAAAACATATGATAAAAGTACTACTCGCTCACCACTATGAAACCCTAAAACTCGCTTATAATCGAGCTTGCTAGCTTTTTTCCACATTCTAGCCCTACTTATCACACGTCCATCGTTGTCGGTTGAACAACTGCCTAATTATAGTGTAACATTACAAAACAAACATTTTAATCAACGATTGTAGACAATTGACGTGCCCCACGGTTTTATTTTAGTCTAGTCTATGCAAATGTTTATAATTCCCACGACTGTATCTATTTTATTACTTTTTGGTTTTTAGTACATTTATCTTAAACATTGCAATGTATGTATAACATAAAACCGTTTAACTTAAAAAGTTTTTTTACCTATTTTTATATACAAATACAACAATAATAATAAAAAAAAGCACAGTTAACTAAACTAACCTAACTGGAGGAGCAACTCAACCAACGGCGTTGTGCCTCGTATTCGTTTTGCTACCACAGTTACATACCAGAGGCGGGCGCTTCATACAAGCTGAGAAGCTCGGCTTGCGTACATATTTTCGTTCATTTCATATTACCAATTTCTTTAAAATCTGGTTATTTTACGTTTTAAATATGTTTACTATTTAAGTTCTCAATAATATAGCCCCCACTGTAACATTCGTCGCCTAACAGCCTTCTAAGATAATAGCGCAAATACCCCAGCGCAAATACACCACCAATCCACCTCAGAATGTGTATTTTGTTTGCACATCCAATCACTGCACAGTGACCATGCTTTAACGCTCCCACACATTAGCTTTTACGTGGCTTTCAAAACAGAATAACATAGCTTGTTTTCTCGCTTTCTCTAAGGAGAAATCAATTGCTTATTTTCAGACTTAAATTGAAAAAAAAGCTAGCAAAGCACTTTTTTTATTTTTCACATCAAATTTGTATGCGAATGTGAAGCTGGCTTCGCCTTCAGTATTCACAGCCATATGCATATTTGATTTGATTTTCGTTTACATGTACATACTTATGCACATAATTTCTTACATCTGCATGTACCTAAATGCAAATATAAATATCAAATACCAGATTATACGAGTAAAAGCGTTGATTGTGATATTTAGCGACTATTGGCACAATATCAAGATAATTTAAAAAAGCGACGGAAATCAAAATCAAATAAAATTTCACGACTTTTGGTAATTGGACCTCAGTTTTTCAAACACTAAAGCACCCATTTTTTAGATATTAGATAATAAGAAAATACACTTGCTACTGCTGAAATTTCCGTCGGTAGGTATAAGGAAACCAAAAATACCTCTGCGCTTTCATGTGAGATTTCGCTATAAGTTTGGCGTTATCAATCAATTCAATTCAGTTCTTCCCAATTTATTCTAATAAGTTCTCCTCTGCTTTTGTAGATAATTCTGATGGTAAAGAACTTGAATTTACTTTCGACTTATCCAGGCTTGTTGATGTGCTGACCAGAAGTAGGTACAGCTAAAATACCAAAAGTCATACACCTACATACATACCTACATATCTTCATAATATCCATTGTATATAAAAACTTAAAACTTCATCATCCTCATATTCTCGATTTATTGCAATACATTCAGTTTCATATGTTATGAATATAAACAACAAACCAAATATGCAAACTGAATTTAATCAAAGTAGAGCTCTAGATACCTACCCGGGTACCGAGCGATTCAAACAGATCATGTTTGTTTGAAGCCCGTTGTTCAAATGCCCGTACCCATGGTATAAGTATACCAGGTAAAACAAACGTCAAGTTTTCGTCGCCATATTAACCACCTGACAATTAAGCAGATTATGACATTTCGTGCTGCCATACTCAATGATAAAAATCCTCCATTTTTCACTGCTTTGTTTTAAAAATATGTAAATTGTAACCATGGTATTCATAGTAATGAATTTTTTCAATTTGAATTGAAAGAAATTTTTTCAATTTGAAAAAATTACACATCCTGCAGTAAATTTGTTTCATATATGATTCTTCTGAGTACAATTTTTATTATTATTTTTTTTTTTTTGAAAAAAAGCAAACCATTTATGTATATGAAAAATTCAGCAGTCTTTATTTGAAAGTACTCACTGATGCCTCCTCAGTCATAGATGAATTTCATCAGTGATTCATAAAAGATTCATTTCGGGTTTTTACTTCGCGGAATATCAGTTTGGCCGTACTACAAAGTAGCCCCTTTCCGGTTTTCTCGGTGAGTTTTTAATTTAATTTAGTAGTTACGATCACTTTTAATTTAGGCTTTGTGATCACTCTGGTATATAGTTTGGGGAGGTTTTGGAGATTGATCTATTATAAATCCATATCGTCGCATAAAGTGCAATACCGCGTATCCGCTACCACCCAAATTTTAAAGGAGACAGTAAAAACTGTTTTAATTCAATAATACCAAATATGGCTGCAAAGACGGTGATATAAAATTTTTCCAATTTCCGACGATACCCTTTATTCGCGGAGAGTGGATGAAGATTTGTGGAGTGAGCGAAGAGGAGCTACCGGAAGTTCCACAAATCTGCTCACTAGTGCCCTTTCTCTTTCTGTCCTTTGATTCCTGAAATACCCAAACTTTGAAACAAAAATCTAGGCATTCAAAAAATAAAAGTCTGGCATCGCTATACTCCAAAACTGACATAAGATCAAACTTCAAAAATCTGCCTTTTAATCAAAAAGACAGCGTCAAAATGACAATGCACATACCTGTATTTTTTATACCATGGCCCGTACCAACATTCGAGCTTACACTCAGAGAAAAGGAATCAAAAATAAAATTTTTATTTTTATAATGCACGTTTTAAACCAAGTCATTTTTATTTAAAAAAATTAATTTTTTTAAACTGAATGTGTTAGGATTTAAAAAGAAACATTTTAAAATTAACAACGAAAATTATTGGAATAAAAACGAAAGTTTTTGGTTCAAAATCTCATAGTGCTTAAAATAAAAATAAAGATTTTTAAATTTAAAAAGTTTATTTTTGATTTTGCAATTTTACAATGAACATCTTTAAAATAAAAATGTTCGTATTTACATTATTTTTAAACACGCTTTTATATCTATCTAGAAAAAATATCTTAAATTTAAAAATTTTAATTGTAATTTAAAAATTTTATTTTTGATTCCTTTTCTCTGAGTGTACAAACAAAAAGATGTGTATCAGGAAAACAAAAATAAAAAAATACAAATGAAGACAACAAAAAAATAAACGAGAAAAAACAAACTTCAAATACCCGAATTGTTCAAATGCCCGTACAAACATACGGGTAATAAGCAAACAAAGGAGTGTTCGAGCATTTGAAAAGCATTTATTCGGGCTACTCGAAAATGTTAAAAAAATCGAGAGCACTAAATCAAATTCAATGACGGAACGCGATTGCAAAGAAAATTACATAAATGGCCAATGGTTATGCTTCACACATAGGCTTGCCCAGACAATTTATGCTAGGTCCGCCACTGTTACATACATACATACATATGTAGCTTATTCGGTGCCTTTATTCCTGCCAAGCTTCATTCAATGCATTACAATTCCATACAAGAAAGCTAAATAAACCAAACGTGTTTCGCTTCAAATGCGCCATCGATCGTCCCCGCAGAATCTTGCCAAATGTCAAATATGTGTGTGTGTTTAAACAATTTGACTGACGTGTCAGAGGAAATGTGCAAAAACGTTGCAAAAAGTTTGTGGCAGTAACAGCGCCACAGAGTCGATAGCAGCGCAGTGTAGCATTGTGCGAAAACTGCAAATAAAACTAAAACGCAAGCAAAACCAAATACATACTCGTATCAGCATGTGTATTAAGGTGGAGTGAAAACATATGGAGATTTTTTTGTTGTTCTTTTTTTGAACGTACCAGCAATGAAAAGTTGCCTTTATACGAGTTAATGAACCCCACAAAATTTCATTGCGATAGGATGACGTTTTGAACTGCCCCCAGCCCCGCAAATTTGAAAGCAATAAGCACGATCTGGTACCAATATGAAATTTCTAAAATTATAAAATCAAAACACAAAGTATGAGGATTGATAAAGATAGCTAAGCTGAGTATTAAAGTGAATTTTTCTTTTTTGGAAACAATAACAACAAAAATTATTAAAGGTCAAACTTTATATTATGAATTTTTTAAATTGCAATTACTTAAAAACTACTAAACCGATTTCGAATATTTTGATACCGGTCGAAAGGTATTTTGATTCCCTTTAATTTGATATACATTTTATATATGAAAAGTAAGGAGGGTTAAAGGGGGTTGACCCCTGCAGGGGCGTTTGTTATGGAACCCACATAAAATGTATATCATATTAAAGGGAATCAAAATACCTATTGAATGGTATAAAAATATTCGAAATCGGTTCTTTAGTTTTTAAGTAATTTCAATTTAAAAAATACATAATATAAATTTTAACCTTTAATAACTTTTGTTGTTGTTGTTTCCAAAAAAGAAAAATTCACTTTAATACTCAGCTTAGCCATCTTTATCAATCCTCATACTTTGTTTTTTGATTTTATAATTTTAGAAATTTCACATTTGTACCAGATCGTGCTGTATTTTCAACTTTGTGGGTTTTGGGGGCACCTCTAAAAATGCGAGTAGGTCAATAAAATTTTACAGGCTTATTACTGGGCTAGAAAGGTGCCGTTCTGGCTTTGGAACAAATTGAATTTCCAAAAAAAAAATTTCACTCCACCTTAATGTGTATGCCTGTATGTATGTAAATTTGTGCATGGAAGCAACAGGAGTGAGTCGATTTCGTTCGTCCTTTCGGCACTTTTGGCTGCGCTTCGGTTTTTGGTATGTTTGCCACGTTTTTTTTGTTGTTTTTTTTTTGTTTTTGTTTTTTGTTTTTGTTTTTGTTTTCTCTGTCTTTTACTGCAAAAATTTGCTTGGCTGCTTGGCTCATCTTCGTCATTGCCATTTTGCCGTTAGTCATTGTTATTTTGCCTCAGGGGTGGTGGTGTTGTGGCTGTCAGCTATCTAACTACATCGAGTGCGAGTGCAAGCGACCGCCGCTCCCCTCCTCCCTTACATTTGCTGCAACGCAACAACAACACACTGTTCATTGTATGCGCTAACCAAGCGAGCGGTTTGTGTATTTGGCAATCGTTGCGGTCGTTTTGCAACGTTTTACTGTCATTTTGGTTGCTTTCTTTTTGTACATTTAGTTTTGCATATACACACGCATACATACATACATACATACAAACATACATACATACATACATACATACATACATACATACTGTATACATATTCCACTATTCGTTCGCTCTGTTCGTGCAATTGAGTTGCTTCGAGGGCAACGACTTGTTGCGCTTTTGAATTCGGCTTCACTATTTCCATTCGCTTCCTTTTCATTCCATCCGTTTCAGGCGCTTTTCTACTTTGCTGCAGGAGTGTCATTCCATTTTATTGTTGACGTTGTTGTTGCTGTTGCTGCTTTTCGTTTTTGTTTTTGTTGCAGTTATAGCTTTTATACAACTTCTATGGCACAAGGACTCATTGTGTCATGCTTTCAACCAACACCCTCACCATTTATGTAGATTTGTCTGTACGTAGCTCTGCCACTCAATTACCTACTGACATTAAGGACGTGTTGCTCCTTTTGCCACTGAAATTTAATGGCTTGAAATGAATATTACGAATGCTGGTTTGGTTAAGACGATTTCTGTTGCGCTTTTGAATATAAATACATACAAATACTATATGGCTTACAGCATTTTTGTTTTAATAAGTATGTATATGCTCGTACATACATATCTATGGATATATTTACTAGTAATTGCCATTAGAATTAATATTAAATTATAAAAGAAATGAAAATACAGCAGTTGGAAGTTATTTAATGAGCGAATCAGCTATATATTTGAATAAAGTTAATCGATTTTGGCGAAGTAGTGAATATGGCTTAAAGTTGGGTGCGTTTATGAAATGTTTTCTTAGAAAAGAGTAATTTTAAGAAATCCTGATTCCTAACAAACATATACATATGTACATATGTTCGCATTTACACACATATGTACATACCGATTCTTTAGTTTCCTCGTACAAAGATTTTTTCTGAGGAGTCCCCTCGGTGAAATTTTATGGCGAATAATTTTCTGCAACAGTTTAACACTTTATAAAAAAAAATTATAAAAATACCTGCCCGTGGAGTTGGTAGAGGGTTAAAGTATACTACGAAATGAAAGCTCGTTCAACTTTACTAACTATATATTTCCGAACAGAACAACATATTTCTATAAGATATGTATTTTCACCCTCTTTCCCTATATTTAAAAATCAGTACCCGGATCAACAAGCTTATCTCGGGCTGCCGTCTTTTTTACTCTTACGTCTTCGCAAGAAATGAAAATAAAAAGTTCAAAAAAAAACAGAATGAGTGAAAAATTAAACCCTTTAGAAATTTGCCCCCGAGACCGCTACTAAATTCCATGAAAGATATCACATTTCATTTGAGATCCAGAACTAAAGTAAATCCGTCTCGCTTCGACGCAACATCTCTATCTCTTCATGTCCTTCTCGCCTTCTTCTAAGACTTGCACTCCCTTTCCCTCTAATTTTCTTTTTATACCTTTCATAAAAATGAAATAGTATTATAACTTAGTGCCGAAACACGAATGGTGAAAGTACCAGAAGGACGCGTAGCAGACCCGCTAAAATATATACCCTTATGATCAGTAACATGAGCTGATTCGATTAAGCCGTGTCCGTCTATCTGTGTGTCTGTTTGTCTATCTGTCTGTCTGTCTATTTAATCGCAAACTAGTCCCTCTGTTTTTGAGATATCTGCTTGAATTTCGGAATGTGTTTATATTTTTAGGAGAAGCTGATCATTTGTCGGAATTCGCCGAATCGGAACACTATAAGATATAGCTGCCATACCATCGATTGTTCAGATATAGATATTTTGGGGTATAACTTGTCTATTTAAATAGCTAAGACATAATTTTTTCTAATAAAACTTTCCATAAATAACCCACAGATTTGAAAGTATAAATTACACAATATCAAACTATGTATGTACCTTTTCATTTCCCCTATTCATGAAAGATATGAATTCTTCGGTACGGCCGAAGACAGCTGCAATCTTACTTGTTTCTTCTTATCTCTGTTTCCTCTTTCTTATCCTTTTCCTTTCCCCCTTCATTTTCCTTTTCCCTTCCATTTTCATTTCCATTTTCCTTTCCCTTTGCCTTTCCCTTTTCCTTTTCCTTTTCTCTTTCATTTTCATTTTCATTTCCATTTTCCTTTCCCTTTCCCTTTCCCTTTCCCTTTCCCTTTCCCTTTCCCTTTCACTTTCCCTTTCCCTTCCCCTTTTCCTCTTCCTTTTAATTTTCCTTTTCATTTTCATTTACCTTTTCCTTTTATCTTTCATTTTCCTGTTCCTTTCCATTTCCTTTTCATTTTCCCTTTCCTTTTCCTTATCCTTTTTCTTTTCTTTTCTTTTCTTTTCTTTTCTTTTCATTTCTTTTATTTTCTTTCCTTTTCCTTTCCTTTTCCTTTACAATTTCGTTTTCCTTTTCCTTTTCCCTTAGCTTTTCCTTTTCCTTTCCTTATCCTTTTCCTTTTCCTTCTTCTTTTACCTTTACTTTTCTCTTTCCTTTTCCTTTTCCTTTTCCTTTTCCTTTTCCTTTTCCCTTTCCTTTTCCTTTTCTTTTCCTTTTCCCTTTCCTTTTCTTTTGCTTTCCCTTTTCCTTTTCCCTTTCCCTTTCCTTTCCCTATCGCTCTCCCCTCCCGCTCCTTTCTCTTCCCCTTCTATTCGTTCTCTCTTTCCCTCTCCCTCTCCCTTTCCCTCTCTCATTCTATTTTCGTTTCCCTTCCCCTCTCTCTCTCTCACTTTCCCTTTCTCTCCCATTCCCATTCCCATTCCCATTCCCATTCCCATTCCATTCCATTCAACTTTCTTTTTCCCTTTCATCTTCCTTTTACAGAGGGAAACAGGTTGAGCATTACATCGAAGAGATCTCTAATATTGAAGCCACGAGTCTCACTTTTCGGAGTCATCCGGATCCACATTTTGATCGGTATCTGGAGACATCCGGCGTACGCATCAAAACTTAAAGAGTTCTTGAATTACTCATTAAGACCTTTCATTTCATACCAATATCGCTGAGAAACATTCGATGGTCATCCGGGTCCACGATTTGATCCATATCTCACGACCCAGGATAAAAGTGAGCAAAAAAAATAAATTTTTCGAAATTTCGCAAATTCGCAAATAAAAATAAAAAATTTGACCTCAGGTAGCAAAGCGGTATGGGGGTTTTACTATATGGATAGTGGTCTTTCGTTCTGTTTAGGAATAACTCCGCCCCCTGAAAACAACCCTTAAATTGTGTCATAGTGTAATTTATATGCGAGTGTAAAGTTCAGAAAATTTCAAGTTCATTTTAGATAATCAAACTGGTTCGTTGGCTAACTAACATTTTTCCTATTAAAATATCGAGAAAACAAAAACAAAAACACAAAAACTGGCAAATCAACTTTTCGTCTATGTACAAATATATGTACATATATACATATGTATCCATATGTACTAAGTATATCAGTGCATAGCGAGACCTGCAGTTAAATGTTAAATTAACTGTTTATTGAATTTTAATTGCAGCTGAAATCACAAAACTCCAAAGTGCATTGCAGTGAAGTATACAAATGCATTTAGCTAAATATATACCTATGTATCTATACATATAAAAGTACATGTGTGTAGATATTTACAAGTAATTTTTTGCACTATTTATTTGTTGAAAAGAATTGCACAGAATAGAAACCAAATAAATTCTAGTGCATTCATTAATATGCAAACAGTTTCCCAATTGACAGAAAATTGTCGATTGAACGCAAAACATGCAAACCAAAATGGCATGGAATGAAATACATACATATGTACGTACATGCACATATGTGCATGTATGTGTGTGAAAAAGTGGCGCTGTGCGAAATTTGAAATTAAATGGGGAACCAGCCCCCTTCTTGCGTCATCTTAAACAACACAAACGAATTAGTTCAAGTGTCGTTTGGTGATGAGCAGCTCTTTTTTAGTATTTTACAATGAAATTAATTTATTTTTCGATTTATGCAAAAAAAAAACAATACTCAACAACAAAAATTTGGGCAACCCTCCCAAGCTACGACGCTGCAGGAACGTATGTACCTACGTTAACGTATGGGGCATACATATGTATGTAGTAGACATATACGCCACCGATTGACGCCGCCGCCGCCGCGCCGATTACCTTCATAATCGGCCGCCGCCGCCATAATCCGAGAAATCGGCGTATCGGCGCGGCGGCGTGCGCTGGCGCGCCATACCCGTATGGAGCGAGATGTGTACATATTTTCCTAGTTTTGCTAACTACAAAAGTTCTTCAAAATCAAAAAAAAAAAAGGAACCAATGTTTTGACCTCAGGAACACGAACCTGAATGCGGAAATGTTTTATTTCTTGCCCGTTAAAAGTTATTAACAAAAACTTCGGCTGTTCCCTACTTTACTAGCCTCAGTCCTAAAGAATTTAATGGCGTTTTCTTTTCTACGAAAAAATGTTGCCCTCCTATATCCTAATTATCGAATTACGTATCCTGACTTTCTATAAAATGGCTGAATTTGTAGAAAAGGGTTCCCTCTTACTTAGTTAGAGGTCAATATTTGGTGAAAGGACCAGACAAACTTACAAAATGGCTAAGAAAATCAAACAGGGCAACATTATTTCGAGAAAATAAAACGCCATAAGCTACTGCAAAATTTTCAATTGTAACTTTCTGAACTTAAATGGGAAAAGGTGTATACAAATACCATTATAAGTGGATTAGTGAAACATTATATTTATTTTTATTAGATATTACCCCCTGAACGTTCTCTGTGAATTTCGTTGAAAATTTTCCAGTTGCTTAATTCTTTGGGACTGAGGCTAGTAAAGTAAGGAACTGCCATGGCTTACATAATTTTTTCTCAGATACGGAACTTTTCTGGGATGTCTTCCATTTAGTCCTACTTCTCGAGGTCTGTTGCTAATTGTTCTACTCAAAATTGAATAATTAAACCCTCTTTGATATCATTAGATGGCGATTTATGCATGAAAATAATCCCAAACATGCCTCCAGAATCGAAAACTCATGGTTTGAACGTAAGAAAGTTGCTGTTTTGAGTAGCCCTCACAGTCGTCGAACCTCAGCCCTATAGGGATTATTAAAGAAGACGATGGGAGATCAAAAATGGAAAAATAAGCAAGAGTTATGGAAAAAAAATTAAAGAAGCTTAGTACTTAACACCAGTTGTAAATGGCGCTGATTTGGTCAACCCTATGCCACGAAGAAGTAAGGAAGTTTTAAAAAAAAAAAAGGAGCTTCAACTAAACATTAGTTTAAATCTAGCTGCAGCAAGTTTGTCCCTATTATTATTTCCAACTTAAATTATACATTTCATTATTTTTATTCATAAAAATTAAATTATTGTACAAAAACTACCCCAGAGTCATTGAAGCATGTCCTCTCCGTGCAAGCATCAATATATAATAATAATAATACAATGGCGCTATTATAACTCTGATGAGTTTTATGGCCGAGCTTCTCTCCCAATTCGAGGTATGCTCCTTTTTGTTTTTCCTACTAATTGGGTGGACCTACAGTTTTATGCCGGCTCCGAACGGCGAATGCATTTTTAAACGGTTTTATTTAGCTCACCCCGTTTGTTTTATTATTTATTCTTTATTCTTGGGTCAAATTTAGTAATTCAAATTTCACCCTCTTCCTGTCAACCGATTAATCTGAAATTTTGCACGCATGTATAACCCCGATGACAATGCAATATTATGAAAAAAAAATTCCGATAGGTGGCGCGTGGGTCGCTATATTTACAAAAATCGCATTTATGGTCCTATTTGGCTGAAATTCGGAACATATTACTACCTTGAAAAGAAATATTTTCTTAAAAAAAAAATTCCGCTAGGTGGCGCGTGGGTCGCTATATTTACAAAAATCGCATTTATGGTCCGATTTGGCTGAAATTCGGAACATGTATTACTACCTTGAAAAGAAATATTTTCTTAAAAAAAAAATTCCGCTAGGTGGCGCGTGGGTCGCTATATTTACAAAAATCGCATTTATGGTCCGATTTGGCTGAAGTTCGGAACATGTCTTACTACCTTGAAAGGAAATATTTTCCTAAAAACAACTTCCGATAGGTGGCGCGTGGGTCGCTATAGAGGCGTTGGACTGCAATAAACTAACGGGCAAGAAACCTTGCAATAATGAAGCACTAAATGAATTAAACAGAATGCGAAATAAAAACTAAAAACTAGAAAATAAAAATAGGTAAAAAAACTTTTTAAGTTAAACGGTTTTATGTTATACATACATTGCAATGTTTAAGATAAATGTACTAAAAACCAAAAAATAATAAAATAGATACAGTCGTGGGAATTATAAACATTTGCATAGACTAGACTAAAATAAAACCGGGGGGCACGTCAATTGTCTACAAATTATCGACTTAATGTGCGATAGAAGAATCGTTTAATTCGTCGTTAGGCAGTTGGCCCGCAGACGGTGAGGAAAATACTTACTATTTTCTTGCTCATGGAAATTCCAATAGTTATACACTCCATGTTAATAAAAGAGATGTTTCAACTAGTTTATCGTTGGACATTCACACGAGGAATCGTTTCACTGCTCGCAGTTTGTCTTTAATCGACAAAACATATGATAAAAGTACTACTCGCTCACCACTATGAAACCCTAAAACTCGCTTATAATCGAGCTTGCTAGCTTTTTTCCACATTCTAGCCCTACTTATCACACGTCCATCGTTGTCGGTTGAACAACTGCCTAATTATAGTGTAACATTACAAAACAAACATTTTAACCAACGATTGTAGACAATTGACGTGCCCCACGGTTTTATTTTAGTCTAGTCTATGCAAATGTTTATAATTCCCACGACTGTATCTATTTTATTATTTTTTGGTTTTTAGTACATTTATCTTAAACATTGCAATGTATGTATAACATAAAACCGTTTAACTTAAAAAGTTTTTTTACCTATTTTTATTTGTGAGAAGCTTTTTCATGGCAGAAATACACTCGGAGGTTATGCCGCCCACTGCCGAGAGGTGACCGCTGCTCTTAAAAATCCAATAATTGAATTTTTACTAATTAGAAAATTTTTTTGGTATTTTGCTCGGACCGTGGTTTGAACCCGAGACCTCTGGCATAGCAGGCGAGCACTCTCCCACTGCACCACAGCGGCAAGCATCAATATATGGTAACTATTATTTGGTCTTAAAATGAAATAAATGGAGAATTGCAAAATTTTGTCCCTATTATTTTTTCCAACACTGTATATACATATATTTATTTTAAAGTGCCTTATATACATATATATAAATATGTATGTAAATATATGTATGCGTGTTCATTATCATACAAAATAAGCAAATGAATTTAAATTTACCCTTACATATGGATTTGTGTATATTCTTTAATATTTATTTTCTTTGTTTTATATTTTAGTTTATGTAACAATTGTTTTTTTGCTGTTGATAAAAAAGTTTCAACAATTTATGGTGGAAATTAGTTTATTTATTCCATTCAGCCAGCGCTATTAAGGTAACTAAATAAAATTAAGATTTGAATAAGGATTGTGATTTGTAGATTTGGAGTAGGCGCGCCGGCGCGAAAAAGCACGCCGGCGTCGCCGCCGCCGCCGAAATTTTTTTGGAATGGCGCCGCCGCCGCCGGAATCACTGTCGGCGTATATGTCTAGTATGTAGTATATGTACATACATATGGATATATGGACGGACATCACGCCACTTGCACGCTGCAATTTATCATAAATTAATTCGAACAAAATGCGGCAATTCGTCGCGGAATTAGAATTAAACAACTCGCTCGAAAATAGCAAACGAACATGTTTACAATTATTTATAAAGCTATTTATTTAATTCGCGCTTTTGCCTATTTTTTTTTTATTCTACACCAACACATTCACATACAACCCTGCAAAAATTCCGAGTACTCCATTCGTTAATCCATGGAGTGCTCGCCATGGACCAACAGATAACTTGCCATATTTCATACAAAAAATATGGTCCATTGAACATTGCATGTCATTGCAATGGAGCATATACTCCAGTCCCGCATAACAATCAAATTAATCCATGGAGTACCTACGACGAATGACGTGTACTCGTATACATTCAAACATATGTATGTATGTAGCTATGTATGTATGTATACACATATCGTCGTCGTCGCGATAAACATTTGCTTTTCGTTATGTTCGGCTAACTACGAACCGATGCAGATACACGAATCGGTCGTTTGGGGTATGTTAGTGGTCACTTTGAAAGTACTCCAACCTACCACAAATGGAGCATATAATTCAATGATTTTTGCAGGGAAATAGCTATGGATGTGTGTGTACGTGTGTGCAAAAGCCATAATATTAGTTTTTATTTTTTTCCTCCTTTTCGTTCGCTTATAAATATTCTTAGCTTTATTGCAGGCGATGTAATAAATTAAAAGTGTAACAAAAAGAACACAAAAAAAACAACCAATGAAAGATCACTTGAAAAATCGCTTAACAGACAAAGAGACAAGCAGAGAAACGTACGGACGGGTGGACGGACGGGCGGACACGGCAGCTATGCCGAAACTGACAAACGCGCAGCCAGACTTATTTACGCTTAATGGCGTAGTGTTAAAACTAGAAAATACTAATGAAAAAATAGACTACAACAACTAATTTTCAAAATATGTAAAAACAGCAAACTGAAACCACTTCACATTAGAATAATAATGAGCGTGTGGCGACGGCAATAGATACAAATTACAACAAAAGCAACAGCAATTAGGCACAGTGAAAAATATAGCAATCATTTTTGTTGCTACTGTTTTTGCAATTTCTTAGCAGCATGTGTATGTTAGGTGGCCGTGTTGGGTTGGAGGGTGGACGATTGAGTTATAAATCTGTAATTTCGATATTTTAGTTGCATTTTAATTAAAAAAAAAAAACAAAAAAAAAAAACAAAAAAAAATGTATTCAATTTCTTTTGTACTAGCAAATACCCATACCGCTTCGCTGCTACAATTTACACTATGCCACTGCCTATCAATTTCTCCACCCTAGGCTGTTCAAAAGGTTGTCTTACTAGCGCATTTCTCATTATATAAATTGTCAAGCTTCATGTGTATGTTTTGCTTTTCTTGTATATATGTGCTGCTTGGCCAATTTGACAATGGTTGCTTGACAAATCAGCTATCAAAAGGGACAACAACAACATGTATTGCAGGGTTGCTCTTCCGTACTGCGACAACCTAACTGATCAGCCTTGTGCCTACCATTCTCTATCCCCATTTCGCTCTAACTCTTCTTCAACCCTTTACTGCTCTCTCTCTCTCTTTCTCTTCTTCACCCATTCCCTATCAACAACATTTCGTGGCCACCCGGATCCACATATCTTTGAAACCAATCTAGATATCCACATAGCATGAATTATATATGAAAAACTTGATCGGCTCGTTTAATACCAGTATTGCCCAAAAATATTTTGGTGCTATCCGGGTCCACGTTTTGGTCTCTATCTGCAGAACCGGCTTGTAAGTTGAAATGGAGTGAGATTTCTATTGAAGCTCTGATCGAAACCTTTAATGTGGTACTAATATTGCTCAAAAATATTTCAGGGCTTCTGTTATTAGGGTGATTGAAGCCATTAGGGGATTAAAAATGTTAAACCTGAATAATTATGCAAATATGCAAGTTATATGCAAATATGCAAGTTATATGCAAATATGCAAGTTATGTGCAAATATGCAATTTATATGCAAATATGCAAGTTATATGCAAATATGCAATTTATATGCTAATATGCAAGTTATATACAAATATGCAAGTTATATACAAATATGCAAGTTATATGCAAATATGCAAGTTATATGCAAATATGCAAGTTATATGGAAATATGCAATTTATATGCTAATATGCAAGTTATATACAAATATGCAAGTTATATGCAAATATGCCAGTCATATGCAAATATACAAGTTATATACAAATATGCAAGTTATATACAAATATGCAAGTTTTATGCAAATATGCAAGTTATATGCAATATGCAAAATATGCAGAAATAAATATGAAAATTTAGAATATTTAGTTAATAACCTTCTTTTTTATGTTTGGAATCATATCACTATCTAGAATATTTAGTTAATATACTTCATTTTTACGTTTGGAATCATATCACTACATATCTCTTTTCCCTAAATGTATGCAACTGCATAAAAATCCGCAGTCTACTGATGAGTCTTAGAGGGATTTAAGCTGAAACGGCTTAAATTTTTTTCTAGTTTATAAAAAATAAAGAATAAAATACAAACTGGAGCTGTGATCGTTAAATAAATAAATAAATAAATATATTTTTTTTTAATTTTTTTCAGATAAAGGAAAACAAAAACAATAACAACATAGAGCCTTAACGCCACAGAGACCGCATTACACTTGAAACGTTTCGGCACGTGTCGAAAAGTCGGCAAAAGGAAAATGTCTAAGTTTATAAGAAAGTCATTGCTATTTTAATACAAATGTGTTCAATAGCTCTTTAAGAAAAGAAAGCTAAGAAATAATTAAAATACTATTTTTGCTATCAACTGACCTTTAAAGCATATAAATATAGTGTTTTAAAACTATTAACTTATGATAAGTAAAAAATCTTCAAAGATTTGCGAAACAATGCCTTTTTGTGTAACAAAAGAAAGAAATAAAGTAAACTAATTGTGATTGTCACCCACCGATTTACATATTCGTACATATGTACCTACACGTGTATGTACAAATAAGACGCATCGTATCATCAAAAATTTCAAAAATAAAACTTTACCAGTGAAAACAAGAAAACATGGCGGAATGTTCGTACGCCAGATGTTTACAGGAACGTCGTCTAATCAAGCGAGAATTAATGAAATGGTCTAAGGATATGCTGCATATAGTTGGTGAGTAGATACATACGTTAACAAAGCATTTAAGGCAATTATACGAATGAATATTGTAGATACTATTTATGTATTTATAAAATTATTATGAAAAATTCATAGATACTTAAAACTTTTCTTTGGTTCAACGCTTCTGATGAAGTGTAACGGAATTCAGCAATTTTTTATATCATGACAGCATAAGTACTTTTTAATGCTTTCGAAATTCAAATTGAGTCAAAAAAAATATATTAGGGCATAATGTTTGTTAGTTTGTTTGTTTGTTTATTTTCCAGCCTTCGAATACAATATACTCTTACCGGCTAGACATACCATTGAATTAATAGATAATCTTACAGCTAAATTAAAAATAAGTAATAGAATATAAGGTATTAGCGATATGTGTGCGAGAAGAATATTCGCAGAAAACTATACAGGCTACCGGTGGGATTTATAAGGTCAACATCATAAGCATTTAAAAACGCGTTAAGTTCACCATAAGCTCGATTAAGGGGCGCATTAATGCCAAAGTTAGTTCTAGAGAAGCCAATAGTAAAAAATTCAGAATGGCGTAAAGACCTAGAGGGAACATTAATCGGAACTTTTTCCAAGAGCAACGGGCAATCAATAGAGCCAGATATGATATTGATAATGAAAGAACAAGATATAAAAGATCTTCTACTTTCAAGAGTATCCAGATTAATAAGAAGGCAACGAGAGTGATAGGATGCCATAGGCAGAGAGAAATTTAGATGTCGGAGGGCAAAACGAAGAAACACTTTTTGCACCCGTTCAATGCGATTAGATGCAGTTCTATTATACGGCCTCCAAATAAAAGCAGCATACTCTAATCTCGAGCGAACAAATGCAGAATACAAAGCTTTGTGTGTATACGGATTCTTGAACATCGAACTATTACGCCGAATGAATGCAAGCATCGCATATGACCGGGAGATGATATAATCAACGTGACTGTTGAAATTCAAAGTAGTGTCAAAAACAACACCAAGGTCCTTAATTTCAGAAAAAGATTGCAATAAGGAGCCAGCAATATGATATGTGGTTTGCAGGGTATTTCTATGCCTGGCATAAGTCACATGATAACATTTACTAACATTAAGCGGCATCCGATTCCTACGGCACCAGCCATGGACCCGATTTAGATCAGCCTGCAATGCATCTGCCTCATTTAAATTTGTAACCGTTGCAAAAATTCTTAGGTCATCAGCGTATAAGAGAGAATTTGCATACTTAAAGCAAGAAACAATGTCGTTTATAAAAATTATGAAAAATAGCGGCCCAAGAACGCTTCCTTGGGGAACACCTGAAGATGAAATAAAAGAGTGGGAGGTAGCATTATCGACCACAACCATACACTGTCTACCCATTAAAGAAGACTTGACCCATGACAGATATACAGAGTGGAAGCCTATTGATTCTAACTTCTGAAGAAGAATGAAATGGGACACTCTATCGAACGCCTTCGAGAAGTCAGTGTAGATAGTGTCTACTTGAGATTTTTTGTGAAAGGCTAGCATGCAGTAGTCGGTGAAGAGAGCCAGATTGGTAACTGTAGAGCGATTGGATACAAAACCATGCTGGTTTAAAGAGATCTGATTCTTCATTAAGAAAGATAGTTTACCATACACAACTATTTCAAACAATTTAGATACTGAAGATAGCTTTGATATCGGCCTATAATTCTTCACATCATTTTTGTTTCCAGTTTTGAATACAGGAGTAACGATAGTCTGCTTCCAATCATCTACAAATATACCCGAAGAAAGGGAGAGATTGAAAATGAATTTAAGAGGCTCAACTAAACAAAGACAGTTGCTTATCTATTTGTAAAAAAACGTTGTACACGTATAAGACAAATCTATGTCTGCATATTTTCTACCGTCTTTCCTCACAAAAAAAAAAAAAAAAAAAAACAAAATTGCAAGCAAATTCAAATTTAATTGCATTTCGAAAATAAATTTCCATATCACTTACCGTTATAATGTAATCAGATTGGTAAAGCGAGACATATGTATGTACGTATTTCAGTAGTCAGCACGCTGCGCGCTCAGCTTCAACCTACGGGGACAACCTTGAGTAATCAATGTATGCAAAAGCAATAACATTTAGGGTAACTATTCAAGCATGGAAAGACCGATTACACATGCGTTTGTTTGTATTAGGTAAATAATTTAAAAACCAGGATGATATATGTACAAAAATATACAACAAACATACAACAAATATACACGCAATGGTATTCATATGTACATTAGATAGGGTCAAAAAAAAAAGTTGTAAAAGTCCGACCCTAAATTTGAAGCTTATATTGAGAGGATTAAGCTCAAAATTTTAATTTTTTTCTGATCCCGCGAAATACCGCCGAAATAGATTTTTTTTGTTGTAACTTTGTTATTTGGCTGCAGAGTTGAAAAGGACATTAGAAGAAAATATAGAGCTTCGAAATAAAATTTAAAAAATCGGATGTTAAATAACAAAGTTACAAGAAAAAAACCATTTCGGCGGAATTTCGCGGGATCAGAAAAAAAAATTTTTTTTTTGTCCCTTAATCCTCTCAATATAAGCTTCAAATTTAGGGGTGGACTTTCGCAACTTTACATATTCTGAATTACTTAAAAGAAATGAGTTAAATAGTAGCTACATTAAATATTCGTAGTGACGTAACTTCTTTGTTTATTAATTTAGTAAAACCGTTTAAAGGCAACATTGTCTTGAATTTTGAAGCACCTTCATCTGGCAAAATAAAGAGGGTAATTCATGGACATACAAATAAGTTAGCTGACCTAACTATTAGAAAACGACTTCAAAGCACAAAAAGACATTAGAAGGAAGTGTAGAGCTTCAAAATACGAAAATAAAAATTTTTTTTTGTCCCTTAACCTTCTCAACATAAGCTTCAAATTTAGGGCGGACTTTTACAACTTTTTATTTTGTATGGGGACCAGCCCAGTCTAATGTACATACATACTAAGAGTAAGTATTCCTACATATACGCAAGGAAAGCCATTTTCTCTGCCACGCATTTAAGCACATGTAATATGCTTGCGAGTGGAAGCAGAAGAAGAGCAGAAACCAAACGAAATATGGAAGATTTCGTAGCGACACCGCAAGCCGAATAAAATTTATAGCTTGGCCTCATTACTCCAGCAATGGAATTTAATATCCATCAATATATTCTAGCGAAGCATTTGTGTGGCAAACTAAATTGCACACATACAAAATGCATAAGCGCCAACGCCAGAGCCAAAGAGCCAGAGCCACCGCCATTGACGGTGAGTGGATGCAGTGTTTGTAACTGTGTGTGCGTGACTGTGCCCGGCAAAAAAGTTTTGATTATTATTGACAAATCAGCTCTAAAAAAGGAGTACGCTGGCAGCGCTGCTTCTGTTATGCGCTCACTCTGTCTGCTCCTAACTCTCTAATACTTATCTAAGCGTTATTTCACATGGCGGATAAGCCTTTGGAATAAGGTGTGCTCTCAGAGAGAGACAGAGAGTACTCCTTATGGCCTGAAGACATCAACACAGGAAAATCCGCCTTATTTTAAGCATGATCTGGGTAATACTGAGTAGTAATTGGACCATTACGTAGTTAAATACTTTGTATTTTGATCTTGAAGTAATTAGTCCGTACTAAGTACTTTCAGAATATTCAAGTACTTGTACTTGTACTTGTACTTGTACTTGTACTTGTACTTGTACTTGTACTTGTACTTGTACTTGTACTTGTACTTGTACTTGTACTTGTACTTGTACTTGTACTTGTACTTGTACTTGTACTTGTACTTGTACTTGTACTTGTACTTGTACTTGTACTTGTACTTGTACTTGTACAAGGAATTGAAAAATTATTGAAGTTTTAACAAATACTTCAAAGTATTTGAAAAGACTTGAAAGTACTTGAAAAGAATTGAAAAATGTACATGAATCGATTTTCCAATTCTTTTCAAGTACTTTCAATTACTTACAATCGGCGACGGAACGTCAAGTTGAGCCAATATTTAAAAAAACTACAGTGCGTCTACTGTCGAATTTCGACAGTTTTTTTGATATTTATGATTAAGATACATTATATTTTTTCGTATAATTTTATTTATGTTGAATTATTCTTTTTTGTTTTAAATTAAATTTAATTATTTATTTATGTTAAATTTCAAATCATTTTGGACTACAAGCGACATGTAAAAAATATAAAATAACGTTTATTTTTGTAATCTTTTTTTAAATAATAAAAACAAAAAAAAAATACAAAAAAAACAATACAAGAACAATTTTCAATTCTTTTCAAGTACTTTCAATTCTTTTCAAATACTTTGAAGTATTTGCTAAAACTTCAATTATTTTTCAATTCCTTGTATTTGTGCTTGTACTTTTACTTGTACTTGTACTTGTACTTGTACTTGTACTTGTACTTGTACTTGTACTTGTACTTGTACTTGTACTTGTAATTGTACTTGTACTTGTACTTGTACTTGTACTTGTACTTGTACTTGTACTTGTACTTGTACTTGTACTTGTACTTGTACTTGTACGTGTACTTTTACTTGAAAATTTTGGGAATGCCAGTACCAATACCATACAATTCCTTTAAAATGTACTTGTCACAGGTCTGTCTTAAGCCTTACGCCATACAAATTTGCTACCCTTATAATTTTCACGCCTTATTTCGTAAGCCTTTAAATCTGCTGTTTTAATTCTTAAATAAAGCTTAGATTTTTTGGTGGGTGTGTGTTGGCATTTTTTATATTTCTTTCATGTATGTGTACTTTATCCCATTTTAGCTAATTTTTTTGCTTGCATTATCCTCTCAAATCGCTATATACTCCAAAGCTCACACAAACATTCAAACTGATAATTTTTTTTTATAATAAAAATGACCCGTACCGCGAATATGTACATATATGCATGTATTAGTGCATCTATCCCATTTTTGCAACATTTCTCCCTAAGCGTGAGTGAGTATATTCGCGCGTCTTTTTCATGAATTTGCTTCTTCTTCTTTTCCTAAATCCACTCCATTGGGCGTTTAGTGTGTATGAGTTAAAGTACATGCTTTTCCCGATATTAGCTCAATAATTTTCATTTTCTCTTGCCACTTTCTTCAATGTCTGCCCGCACTGGTTGGCGAAATAGCGCATAATAAAGAGGGTGTATAAAAAATTAATGGATACTTAAAATAAATTATAATAAATATACGTTGTTTAGACCGGTAGTCTAAATCTTTAGTACAACCCTAATGCATGGGTAGCCGCTATGCATATGTAAGCTAGTGTTGTCGCATTCATACATATGTACGTATATAGTCATATATGTATGTACATTAAGCCGTATCACGTTATATGGAAAAAAAAAAAGTGTAGTGTGTGTCAGTTTTATTTAAACACTTATCTCGAAAAAATATTTTTGGTGTAAAAATTTTTTTTTTAGGCCCGCGTTAAAAACAGCTAAATCGCGTTTTTTGTAATAACTTCCTTATTTGATGTCGGATCTTTATGATCTTAATGTCGCAGAAAAGGTCTCGCTCAGAACTATATTTGGCCCATATAAAATTTCGTCCTCAAAGGTTGTCCTGAGTTTTACCTTTAAAAATTTTGGAGTTACTATCCCTAGATTTTTTTATTTTTATCACTAATACAAAGCTCCCAAAAAACCATGAAGAATCCCCCAAAAAAATTCTAGCCTTTATTCACAAACAAAAAAGTTATAACGTTGTAAAATGAAACACTTGTTTTTTTTTTATAAAAAATTACCACAGAGAAACGGCGAAACACTTCAGCTTAATTTTTGGCTCCAGATTACGATGGCGTTGTTAGAAATTCCGGATTAGCTCCCATTTTCGAGATATTTAAGAAAACATTTTCAGTTTTCACATACAAAGCGATCCGATGGGGGGGCGTATGAGTAACTATTGTTGAGGTAATAAAAATAAAGAAAAGGGGAAAAAACTATACGTACATATATGTATATAAAATGCATATGAGAGGAAAGAGAATACCCTGCACATAAATTCTAATTTGTTTTAAACGTTCGAAATCTGAATGTTTTAAAGAAAATTGTATTCAAAACAATGAAAATATGTCTTTAGCGAATCATTCCCATTTTTCCATAATCTGAGTAATTTTTTTTTGAGTGTGAGCAAAGTAATATAAGCGACGAAGAACTCACTTTCAGAGCTCTGAAACTTCTTTCATAAATATCTCAAAATTTGGAGGACATCGTCATTTTCGGTCTCGGTTATCATAGATAAGAAGATGTTTTCGGGATTAAAGTAAAGTGCGTTGTTTTCAATTGTAGGCTGAAAATTAACTGCACTTCTAGGGGCAGACAACGCATCCAGCGCAAGTATTGATAATACATTTAGACTTCCATTGTCTCTTTAGGCGCGTATAATTTTACAACGTACTCTAGCAGTTTTTCTAAACAACTTGGATGATTTTACGATACGCACGGATGCAGAAATCGTGAAGCCGTTGGAAGCCAGCGCGCTGTGCTTAGATATCACACTTGAATACTTACCAAATCTTCACTACAGCCATTATCATTCAATATAAATAACGTTGATCAGCACGAATACTCCAATCATCAATAATTTTTTGCATATTATGTATCCAGTATTGGTAGCTGTTCCATCGCGGTACAACATTCTCAAGTCAAGCGAGGACTTAGAATACTTTTTAATCAAAAACTCATACTATATGGCGTTACTGCCTCATATAAATAAGAACTTGGGATAATTTTTCAAAAAACACAGGTTCCCTGATTTTAAAACGGTATAACTTTTTTGTTTGTGAATAAAGGCTAGAATTTTTTTGGGGGATTCCTCATGGTTTTTTGAGAGCTTTTTATTAGTGATAAAAATAAAAAAATCTAGTGATAGTAACTCCAAAATTTTTAAAGGTAAAACTCAGAATAACCTTTGAGGTCGAAACTTTATATGGGCCAAATATGTGCAGAGCGAGACCTTTTCTGCGACATTAAGATCATAGAGATCCGACATCAAATAAGGAAGTTATCACAAAAAACGCGATTTAGCTGTTTTTAACGCGGGCCTAAAAAAAAATTTTTTACACCACAAATATTTTTTCGACATAAGTGTTTAAATAAAAGTGACACACGCAAACTTTATTTTCGTGATACGGCTTAATGTACATATGGTACGCATGATATACATTTGCAACAAAAAAGACGTTGACTGAACGAAGATACTTTTCTGCCAGTCAACGCGCCAACAAAGAAAGTTCAAATTTTCACTTGTTTTTCGACAGCGAGCCACAGCGGTAAGTTTTCAAATATCCACACATTTCCATATATCTACATATATATCCACACAAATAAATTTCCACAACTTTAATGTCCAATCATTAATTTTCAATTGTAAATAAAAGCCTGTCCATATTTAATACTAAAACCACTATTTCTGATTTGTTTTCTTTCCATATTATTTCTGTCGAGGAAATAATTCCCCACCAGAAACATACGTACACTATTTATATAAAGTTTTTATTTATTTTTTTTTGTATTTTTTTTTTAATTTTTCTCATTTTCTTCATTTCCTCTTATCTAGATAAGCAACTGTACATAAGTGCTTAGCGCATTTTTTACGCTCTTCCTGCTCTAATCGTCAACGCTACTGTTTTTACAAGCTTTTATTTAACTTCATTATTATTTCTTTTTCTTTTTTTCTTTTTCCTTTTTAGTTTTATTTTTCTTTTTTATTTTCTTTTTCCTTTTTCTTTTTCTTTTTCTTTTTCTTTCTCCCTTTTTTTTTGTTTCCGTGGAAATTGCATTAGTTGACGTGCTGCGTTTTTTTTTTTATTCACCAACCTTTTTCGCTAAATTTTTATTTTCATTTCATACGAGCGAATGCATTTCGTGCACGTCTTTTTCGTCGTCGTCCTGCTGGTCGTTCTCTTCGTTTGACGAAAAAATGCTGCTCTCTTTTTTCACACACAATGCTAATTTCTCAATTCAGCTTATAAGTAGGTAAACCCCATATTTTTTTTTCGCCCCGGCAATTGTCTTCTTCCTACAGTTGTATAGAATTTTTTGTGTCTCCTTTCGTTCATTCGTTCAATAACTACTTATGTATGGTTTGCTGTAGCTGCTGCATGTTCCTTACGATTTATTGCTGCTGAAATCGATTAGCTTTAGAGCGTTTGAGCGGAATTGTTTTGGTGCAATATGTTTGTAATTTACATACATGCAAACATATGTACATACATACTTCCCCTTTTCTTAAATAATGTGTTAATTGAGTTAGTACAATATTAAAATCAGCAGTTCTTTTCGCGCGAAACTGTACTGGTAGAGTTAATACGTTGCCGCTTATGTGGACATTCGTACAATAATTTGCTTTTAAAATTAATACTAAAAGCATTAAATTTAATACTAAATAACTTTTAAATCTAATTCAAGTTATAACTAAGTAAATATGCTTCTTGTAGCAGATTGTTTTCGCCAATATGCAAAAAAAAAAAAACATTCATTTGTACCGCATCAACCTTCCAACCCATACTAAGTTACGTATACGCCACGGTGTCTTATATTTACATACATACAAATTTGGTGCTGTGCATACGACAAATATAGCAATACAGCGACCACCTGTTGCGTTCTGTACCTACTTAATGCTCGTGGAATTTTATAGCTTAGCGTTGCATTGTCAGTAAGGCAAGAGTTACTGAGTTCGATGCCTGCTCTCAGCAGCGTGCGACACACACGTACATACATACGTACATTAGAGCGTATCGCAAAAAAAATTGTTCGCCAAACGATGCTTTTTGAAAAAAATTTCCGAAAAATTTTTTATTTTTTTTTCGGATGCCGCCAGATGTCGCTAAATAATAAAATTTTTTCATATCTTCGATATTTATTGTACGATCTCTAAGTTTAATGCACCAATGTGTTTGGCCTGTGAAGACGGTTTCTATTATGTAATCGTATTAACACTTTGTGCGCCATTGGGGTCACCACCACACAGTACTTACATAGTTTATACCAACTTAATGTACCCCTTTTTTGCTTTCCTGTTGAACACCATCAAAAATCGTGAACGTTTTGCAACATTTGGAGGAATATATCGCAGCACAAATCATAAAGTGACACAACTCAAAATTCAAAAATTTTCAGCAGAGCCAAAAAAACTTTTTTCTTTTTTATAGGCGATGGTAGGTATATGATATGGTAGGAAAAACAAAGAGGAGCACATTGTATTATTATTATTATAAATGATATGGGAAAAGGCCACGTATAATAGTTATTTTTCAACTAAAAAAGACTCTGATGAATATGATTCTTTGGCAGTCGCTAGAGATATATTCTGCGTACCGATTTATAAAAGAAACCCGACTTCGGAAAATTTTGAGTTGTGTCACTTTATAATTTACGGTGCGATATGTTTTTTGCTACCTCTGGGCTTTTAGGTTCTTTTTACAAAGATTTTTTCTGAGCAGACCACCCCACTGAAATTTTATGGCGAATAGTTTTCTAAAACATTTTCACCCTCCAGAACCCACACGAAATGGGTATTTTGACCGCTTATTAGAAAGTTAAGAAAAAAATGGTAGGTTTGTGGACGGTATGCGGACTTTTTTTGGACCATATATGGCTAGACAGCCTAACGTAAATTGGTAGAGTAAAGTCGGGTATTATGGAATACCTATTTTTTTGCACCATAACTGGAAAAGTAAGTAATAGAAGCCTTTCCAATTTTGTATACGTATCTCTGAGATATTAGCTATACTAATGGCTAACATTCATTTCACTAAAATATATGGCAAGAAAGGTATAAACAAAAATCTGGAAAAAGTCAAAAAGGAGCACTTTGAAAAACCGGCGGGTATTATGGTACACTCTGTCGTTTAATATGGTATATATATACCATATTAGCAACATATTATTTCTATTAAAAAAAAAGTATATAAAGCATTTAAAATAAATCTCTCCAAAGCATTAAATTTATTGAATATATTATTTTTCTGGCAATCCAGTGACCTCACATCTTGTTTTGTAAGCCCTCTTTAAACAAAATTTTACCAGCCCCCTCTCGATTTCTTGGCTAAAAACTGGTCTCCTTCCAAGATTTGTTGAAATCAGATCCTCTGACGGGTTTTCCCTCCTAGCCATACGCTATAGTATGGTGTGTGGGACGTGGAATATTTTCGGCGCCAGTCAGTTCCCATTGTATCTTTTTTTTACATCTGTAATGGCCTTACACATGTTTTCCAAGTCCAATTGTCTCCGTACACCACTTTTTGGCATGTATCCTGTAAGATTCTACCACAAAAATAATATCCTAACCTCTGAAAATACGTGCGGGATATATGGTCACTATACCAAATTAGCCTCTCACAAGTGTACCATATAAGCCGCACCTCCCATTTTCTGATTTTTGCTTATTTTTTTTACTTAAATCACTATATTATTTAAAAGTTACCTTTTTTTAAATAAAATATAAACACACGGTAATCGTTTTTAAAATGAATTTTGTTCATAAATAATTTTTTCTAGCGATAACCGCCATTTATGTTACCATGTATTATAAAGTCGACCATGTGCAAACACGGTTTTTCAGCAATTGAAAGTGAACTAGACAGCCGCCACCGCTGAAACTTTTTTTCGTTTTATCTTTCTAAATTTAACAGCTGTTGGTATGGTACGCGTTTCCACAGTGTTAATAGTTTGTGAGAAAAGTGGGTGTACCATATTAGCCGACTATACCGACTTTACTCTATGTGTAAGTTCACGTTATTTGTTAGAAAAATTTAAAAATCTTATAAAAAATTGGAAAAGAGGAGCTGAAAGGCCTCTGAGTGCCGCACCACTATGCTTTTTATTGCCATCGATAAGCAATTGCCTGAAAGTTTTTGCTTCTAATGCCATTTCTCTTAAAGGCAGTACCTACACGAAAAACCACAACCACTTGTTAGTACGCCGGTCATTTATCGCACGAACTCTGCATGTGCCGCCAGTGATGATTTTCTGTATAGTATGTGCAGTTAGCTGAAGCTCTGCCAGCCAAACCACTCCCTTTTGCTTGCAGTTTGAGCAATACTTTTGGGACAATATACAATCCCTTTTTTTTACTTTTACAGTATATTATGTAATACATGCTGGCATATAATTTTATATAAATTATATAGATATGTAATACTTTTTATATTCTACATGATTTCACTCCTAACTCATACAAAAACTCAGAGCTTTTTTTTTTTACTAAGTAAATGCTTAGCTTCGTCCTTTTGCACGGTCAAAACTTCTCTCTGAAAAAATTGAACACATTTTTTCAACAACATTTTTCGTCCTTTTATACATACATGTATGTATGTATGGAAGTGTGAGAGCTCCTCCAGCAAAACGCACAAACAAAGATGCACTTCCAGCTACGTAACTAACCGTGCTCAACAAAATTCCCTTCCTTTTGCCTAGTCTTGCCTTGCCTAGTCTTGGCCTTTCTACCCCACCACTTGCTTTTGTGTATGTATGTGCAGCAGACTGAAGCCGTCGGGCGCAGTATACAGCACATGCATTTCCTATATATGTACAAATATATATATATCTATCTATCCCTATATAGAAGCAGTAATAAGGAAAATGCAAGGAGTGCGCGACGCGACACAAAAAGGTCGGCAAACGAAAATCGAGCAGCCAAAGTATGTGCCTTCGACTGAGACACCCATGCGCACACCCACACACCCACACACCGATTTGTACGAACTGGCAACAACCGAATGTGCCGAAAGAGCACCGAATCAATTTCTTCACCGCTTCCTTCTGCCACTGGTTGTATATTTTTCGGGTGGCGTTGTATGGCGTTGTATTTTGGTTGTTGCATTTTTTGCGCCGAATATCGTCGTTCACATAGTAAGTACTTCGTCGCTTTCAACGTCGTCATTGCCATCATCGCCATCGTATGTACTTATATATTTAGTTGTTTATTTTGGGTGTTGAATTTTAGCATTATTGTTATGTTGTTGTTGTTTTTTTTTTGTACTTTTGCTGATCAAAGCGGGTTGTTGGGTGTGAGTCTGAAAAATATGTAGCTTCTCTTTTTGCCTTTTATGACTCATATTTATTTGTGCATTACACGGAAAGAATTTTTTACTAGAATCAATGCCGAGACAAAAAAATTAGACTTGATTTTGAACTTAGAATATAATTTCTTAATATCAAGAAAATCCAAGAAATCCTTAAACCAAATGCTTCACTAACAATCTGAGAATTGTAGAAATATTCAGAAATATGCAAAGCGGATGGCAAATGAAAAAAAATACATGTAACTTTGGAAATGCAAATTCAGCAAGAAATATTTTACTTCGCTCAATAAAACGTTTTCTTATTTATTTTCAATTTTTTTTTTTTTGCTGTAGTTTGCTGATATGCTCAAAGAACTTCGGCGTTCAGCTTGAGCAAGAAATATTTTACTTCGCTCGAGAAAACGTTTTCTTATTTATTTTCATTTTTTTTTTTGCTGTAGTTTGTTGTTCCAATTCATCGAAACACAATTTACTTAAATTCTTCTTGATGTTAGCAAAAAGATTTTCTTCATTTAAGTAAATTTAAGAAAAGATGTTCTTATTTATTTAAACATTTATTTTTTTTCAACTTTTTTTTTTATAGATTTTGTTAGTGTTTTTGAATAAGAAAATAATTGTCTTATTTTTGGAAAACTCAATTTCTTAATTCCAGTAATAATTAAGTCAATTTGTCTTATTTCTCAAAAAATTTTCTAAATTGAGTTCAAGAAAGCATTTTTCTTGAATCAAGCATGCAAATTTCTTTCCGTGTACGTATGTATGTATGGCAGTCGCTTAACCATTGTGTGCAGGCTGCTGGTCTGTCTTGCAATTGGTGCGCGTTTCAATTCCAAGCCTCAGCAAAAAACATTAAAGCGTTTATCCCACGGCACGCTAGTCGGCATTCGCTTCGAGTGTATTTCTGTCATGAGAACTCTTCCCATAAGAAAATGCTACTTTATTGTCTTAAATTCAGTAGGAAAGTACCTATTAAGCAGCAGACCATTATACTGCAGAGAAAAGCTCGGCCCAAAACTCATTTGCGTAACAGATATCTGCTCCTCACATTCTTCTATTATTAGATGCTATTATTGTTATTATTATTATTTGGTTTTTGTAGAGAATACTTACCATGTCTTGGTTGGTTATACAAGTTAAAATTATTTGTACGTTTTGCCATTGCAAGCGTCCTTATCACGTAACAACATCCACTTGTGGATTCAACGGAAGAAACAGTTTTTTTGTTGTTTTGGAAAATACGTACTATATTTATACATATTTACATGTGCATATACATATATGTGTACAGACATATGTACAAATGTATGTTATTTTAGAGCACAAATCGACGTAAAATGGGTATTAAGATATTAAATTGAATGCAAATAAAAAGCGTACAATAAGGGAGAGGGTGCCGGGCATATCCATATCGCAATATTCGTGAAATCCCAGCAAAAATTTGGTAATCGCTGCTGCATGTATTGCATGACAGAATGCATTGCCATAGAATGTCTGAAGATTGTCTCCCTTCTCTTACGCATTACCAGTAATGCATAGTACAATAAGATTCCGATCTATAGATCAAAGCATTCCGTCTCCGCTTCCACGTAAGGGATAGTTGGACCTTACCGCCAATAACATGCCCGTGTTAAAATAATGGATTTCGTAAGCGAGTGGGGAAACGATTGCCAGCGTTTATTTCCATTCTACTTTCATTTCCGAGGTAATCATATTTTTTGCTGGGATGTTATCTACATACATACATATGTGCATAAGTATATACGCTTTTAATACATGTAAGCTTAAGCTATCAAATAATCAATATCACATTAAAGAAACGCGATTATGGATTAGAACCTGGAAAACCGAGCTTTACTCTAGCTGCATAAGGGCACAGCCAGACGACGCAAGAAAGTACTTTCAGAAAGTTAAAAATTCAAATTTTTGTATTTGTTCTTTAAAAAGAAACAAAAACAAAAATTTGAATTTTTCACTTTCTGAAAATAATTTCTTGCATCGTCTGGCTGTGCCCTTATGCAGCTAGAGCAAAGCTCGGTTTTCCAGTTTCTAATCCATAATCGCGTTTCTTTTTAAAGAACAAAAGCAAAAATTTGAATTTTTCACTTTCTGAAAGTAATTTCTTGCATCGTCTGGCTGTACCGTAAGTCGAATAAAAATATAAAAAAAAAATTAGTAAAAAAATAAGTTCAAAAGTTCCGCCCTGTTCATTTGCTTCTACCTTTCATCATTGTCTTGGTCTTACATTCCTTCTTTCCTTCTCCTTTCACTTTCCCTTTGTCCATCGCTCTCGCTTACCGTTACCCTTCTCTCCCTCTCTCTCCCCTTCCCTTACCTATTCAATTTTCGATTCCTTTTACCTCTCATTTGACCTCCCTTTTCCTTTCCCGTTCGCATTCACATTACCCTTCTTAGTCTCACGCTCCTTCTTCCCTTCCACTTTCACTTTCCCTTTGTCCATCGCTCTCGCTTACCTCTACCATTCTATCCCTCTCGGTTTCTTTACCATCCTATTCCGCCTCCCTTTCTCTAACACACTCTCTCTCTCCCTCTCTCTCCATTTTCCTTTCCTATTAATATTTTGGACTCCTTTTACCTCTCGTTTGACCTCCCTTTTCCTTTCCCATTCGCATTCCCATTACCCTTCTTAGTCTCACACTCCTTTCCTTCCCCTTTCACTTTCCCTATGTCCATCGCTCTCGCTTACCTCTACCCTTCTCTCCCTCTCTGTTTATTTACCTTCCTATTCCGCCTCCCTTTCCCTAACATACTGTCTCTCTCCCCTCTCTTCACCTTCCTTTCCTATTCAATTTTCGATTCCTTTTACCTCTCATTTGACCTCCCTTTTCCTTTTCCTTTCCCATTCGCATTCCCATTACCCTTCTCCTTTCCTTTCTCTCTCCCATCTATCTTCCTTTCCCCATCACATTTCCCCTTCACGTTTTCCCATACTCTTTACCTTCCCCTTTCTCTCTGTTCATGGCTCTGTCTAACCTCTACATTTCTCTCCCTATCCTTATCTTTTCCCTCCTCTCCAAATCCATCCACGTTTCCTTTTCCCTCCTCCTGTCTGTCCTTTTCCTTTCTCTTCCTCTTTTGCATTCCCATTACCCTTTCCTTCTTTTATCCTCTACTCTCTATTTCCATTTCCATTTCCCTTTTCCTCGTGCACCGGGTTGAGCAGAACGCCTAAGAGAGTTCTATATTTAAGACCTGATTTGCTTTTTTCATTCGCCCTCAATATTGCTTAAAAATATTCCGAGATCACCCTGGTGCACGTTTTGACTTATCTTGGTACTAGAGCTCCAGATTTTTTTTTGAACATTTTCGAGTAGCCCGAACAAAAGTTGTTCAAATGCTCAAACAGTCGTTTGTTTGTTTATTACCCGTATGTTTGTACGGGCATTTGAACAATTCGGGCATTTTGAAGTTTGTTTTTTTCTTTTGTTTATTTTTTTTTCTTCTTCATATGTAGTTGTTTTTATTTTTGTTTTTTCGATACACATTTTTTTGTTTGTAAGCTCGAATGCTCGAATGTTTGTACGGGCATTTGAACAACAAACGGGCTTCAAACAAAAACTATCAATTCGATTTGTTTGATACCCGGGTATCTAGAGCTCTACTTGGTACCCGAACAAATAATATGTGAAAGAATAAGTTTTTTCGCCCCGAAGCCCTCTGCATACCAAATTCTATGAAAATCCTTAATATAGTACACATGTATGTGTGTATATGCCAGACCCTCATCCACTTCAAAGAACAATTTTCATCACCCGATTGCCCATAATAATAAAAGTTTGGTACTTAGTACATAAGAAAAACAAAAAAAAAGAAATTTGCTAAGTGACGCACTTGGAAAAAGGAATCTATTATTTCAACTTTGGTTTATAGCGCAACATGCAACAAGCGAAGTCCAATTCATGCAACCACGCCAAGTATTTCGATATTTGAGGATACTTGCGCGGTGGAAATTGGTTGGAAAGCTGGGCTATGTGAGTCGAGTAAGTTGGGGATGAGTTCAGAGTGAGTTGGGTATGAGTTGAGAGTGAGTTGAGGGTGAGTGACGACAGCCAACCGAAGACAACAAAGTGCAAACTATCAAACTATTTGTTGCTGCATAGAATTCGAAAGAGAAAGAATGAGCAAAGCAAACTCAAACCCTCGCCAAATTGGCGATAGCGTTAAGCGACAAAAAATAAGAATACACCCAAGTAAATTATATAACCTTTTGCACGTCCATCGCCTCTAGTTGCTTGTTCTCCTCTTACTGCACTCCTCCTCCAATTTATGTATGCGAATATTTTTTGGTTAGCTGTTTTGCAGTTTTTTCTTGCACTTTCTACACAATTCTCACAAACACACACTCATGCACTTCTAACGAATTTTTTCAAAAGGTTTTTAGGTTACATTTTTACGAATCGTATTCGGTTGGCGGCTTCTTCGTTCGTGCTGCTGGCGCATTTGATTTGAAGATGGCATTGGCGGGAGTGCTACATATTGGGGTATATTTGTTCTCCACTTGTCGACTTCAGGCATCGTGCAACGACGTTGTCGTCGTCATCGTCGTAGAAATAAATACGCTAAACAGAACACAAAAGCAAAGAAGCAGCAAGAACAGCAACAACAACAACTACTACAAAGGACAATAAGGATATACTCTGTAAACTAGAGCGAGCACAGCGAAACCAACGAAATAGACGACGTTGGGGCAGCGTGTTGCAAGCAGCAAGTGGCAAGTGGCAAGCAATAAATGCAACAACAACAAGCAGCAAAACAAAAAACACGTGAAATACGAAAAAAAGGAGGACAGCAAAACAAAGCAAACTGCAAGTTTGACTGTTAAAAATGTGCTGCCGAACGAAGCGCCACAAGTGGGTGGTGTTAAGTGCGATTATGGTGTGCGGCGGTATGCAGCTGAGCAGAGTTGCTTTTGCGGTGCTTCACATTGTGCATATATGTACATATCGCTAGCTTAGAGTGCAAATTGTGTAAGTCCTTTTTTCAAACTTTGTAGGAGAGACAAACAATAAAAAATAAAAAAATTTCGAAATGAAAAAAAAAAAAAAAAATTCCGTTCATGTAAATATTTTGGACTTACACAATTTTCTTCGATTTTTGGACTTACACAATTTGCGTATCACTGAATAACAATGAGTGGAAATATGAAAAGAGTCACAGACTTGTTTAGCGCGGTGCGTATTTGATTTTTCTAGCCTTGTACATAAAAATATACTTTTTCATAAAAATGGACTTACACAGTTTGCACTCTAAGCTAGCGATATGCAGCTATATACACACACAAACATATGTACATGCCCTGCAGGGAACTCAATAACTAGTGAGCAAAATTTCTAGTTCCAAACTAGCGAAAAGGTGTCAAAAGGGAACTAGATCAATTGTAGTTAGACCCTCACCAGTTCAGAAGGAGTGAATTGAGTGACCATTATAAGACACACTTTGATTTGTATGCAATTTCGAAGTGACAAAAATTCTATGAAAATTTTTCGTTCGTTCAATTGCCGTCGGCTTTGTATATTTCTACAATTCTCAGATGTTTAGTGAAGCATTCTATATAAAGAGTTTTCTATTTGCATTTTGTATGAAATGAAATGTTCCCATAATTAAGCTCCTCCGATCTCTCGGGCTCATTTTTAATTTTTTTTTTATTTATTACTTTTTAAATATTATTGCAAATTTTTATTAAATAAATAAATAAAAAAAATATTAGTTAAAAAAAAAAATTAAAAAAAATTATCATCCACCTTGACTCCGACAGGATTCGAACCCGCGCCCCTCAGATTGAAAGGCACATGCGTTAGCCAGTCGGCCATCGCGCCACTTGCATGAAGTGTGTCAAACGCTGCACTTAAGCGGCAGATGTAAAACTGTAGAATTTGTATGTACTTGTAGCTAGTTCAGAACTATCGAAATTGTGCCAATAAACGAACTAGTGTAAACTGTAGAATTTAGTACTAGTTCGGATCTATCGAAAATGTAGTGCAGAGAGTGACAATTAACACCGCCTAGGACATCGCCGTGTTAAATTCGCCAGTTGATAACATGCAAAAGAGATTTAGCTCGCACTAGTAGTGTCGAAAAATGCACTAGAAGCGACCTAGTTCGGAACTAGAGATTTTCCCTACAGGGTGTGCACTCACTTTGTTTTGTGTGTGTGGCCGGGGTTGTTTCGTCCAAATCAGCACTCAGCGCTCAACACAATATTTTCTGTCTTTTTTTTTGTTTTGTTTTGGTTTGTTTTGGGTGGTATTTGGATTTTTAAGCGCAGAGCGTTGGCTTGTGTGTGTGTGCGTGCATGTGCTAATTGTTGTTGCTGCCGCTAATGCTGCAGTTTAGTTGTTGGGGCAATGAGGGCGTCGCCATTGCGCGCTGCATAGCCAAACGTTGGAATTTCAGCGCACCCACCGCACCGATTTAGTTTTTAGTTAAGTCGGTTTTCTTGCTATTGCCACGTTGTGTTGTTGTTGTTATTGTTGATGTTGCTTCTTTTCTCCTAAAACATCAACAATTCGAATTCTGCCTCAATGTGCTTTGCTGCTCATATGTATTGCATTTTTTCTAACGCATTTTCGGTATTGGGCAGTAGTCTACGTTGGTCGGCGGCCGAAAGAAAGGTTTTGGTTTGTATTCGGTTGTAGTTGGGCAGTGAACGTGGCGGCGTTGTTGGTTAGAGAACTTGAAATGGGTGGTGGGAAGTACCTATATACTTACATACATATGTACATACATATGTACATTAGACCGTCTAGCCTTATATGGACCAAAAAATTCCACCGTACGTCCCTCCATATGAAGTCTATTTGGAAAACATTTCCGGAATTTTTTTTTTTTGGCGCCGCTTGATGTCGCTCATTAATTTCTTTCATATATTTATTCGTTATTTATAGTCCGACCTCTAAGTTTTATACACCAATGTCTGGCAGGAAGGTTTTGACTCGATAAACGTATTAACCCTGTTAGCGTCATTGAGGTACATACCACCCAGTATACAGTTTCTACGTCCCGAATGTACCTTTTTTATGCAATGTCGTCCAAAATTATTAATCTTTTGCGAAAGAAGTATTTCAATCGCTTCAGCACAACCCGAAGTAAAAGACAATTAACATTCCGATGCCTCTGTAGTCTTTTCGGTTCTTTTTACAGAGATTTTGTCTGAGTAGACTCCAAGTGAAATTTTATGGCGAATAGTTTCTCATAATATTTTAACCCTTTAGCAACCTTAGAAAATACATTTTTTCAGCGTTTCTTAAATAGCTGCCAAAACGACCTCTTCGTGATGGCGTTAGAGGATTAAAGTATTCTACGAAATTAACGCTTGTGCAATTTTGGTTTATGTTTTCTATAAACATATTTCTATACGATATATATTTTAACCCTGTTTTTCCTTTATTTAAAAATCATTCAGACGAATGATCTCAGCGAAGAAAAATGATTTTGGGGTTTAACTATATGGATAATAGTTTTTCGTTCTGAGTGAGATATATTTTGCCCCAAAAGTGCTGTTGCACACTGAAATTTAACATTATTTTTTTGTTGGTAAAGTTTTTCTAAACTAGGTTTCCAATTGATTGATTTCGCTTCTAGAGATATTCAATATAAAATTGGTTTTCACGCGCTAACATTGCGGCAAAGTACTTTTAGAGAGCTTCAGAGTAATTCACATGCTTCTGTGGCTGTGAAAATATAACGAATAATACAAAATCTTGCTGACATGGCAACACTTGTTTTCTATATTTAAACCAGAATACTGTCAAATCGCTATGCTTGCGAAAAAAAAAATTCGTGCATAAGGTAAGGAGCTCAGACACACAAAATATAGCGAGTATGATGGTATGGGTGCAAATGCAACACCGCTTCACAGCAAGAACAAAAACAACCGTTAGATATAACGGAAAACGGCAAAGAATGAGATAGAAATGTGCGAAAAATACATTAAAAAATGCAACAGATAGAGGAGGCGAGTTTCGAAGGCACTGTAACTGCCTTGGTTGTTTGGTGAAATCGTGGGGTTGAGGTCGTCGACAGACCGACGCGTCGTGCTGCGAGCATGAAAGCAAGGACGCAGTAGTGTTATATACATATATACGAATTTTTGCAGGTGTGTGTATGTGCGCTTGCTCGTGTTGCTAGCAGCAGTTTTTATGCAAGCCAAGGATTAGTAAACGAAAGTAGAATGCGAGATGCCAGAGCTAGAAAAGGTAGGAGGTAAAAAGTGACTGGCTGAATGAACTAGTTCAGAAGACAGAATGTAGATAAAGTTGCGGTTAAGGGTAGGTGTTGGCTTGTTGCTTGGCTCCTGGCAAACGACGAAAATATTTTTTGTCGTTGGCGGGCGGGTTTTCGCAGCAAAACGAAAAAAAAAACGTGAATTCAGCAACTAACAAAAAACTATGCAGCAGCAACAAAAAAAAAGCAATATAAGAATGTGTGAAGGAAAAGTAGATTGGTGGAAGACACGACCAGTACTGTTAGGTAGCTAAGTGCAGCATACACAAGCCGAATGGCCAAAGTTCGATGCGCAATGAGTTTGGCGAGGCATAAAAGAGAGTTTTAGAATTTATTTATTTTAACGGCATTTATCTTGATTGCTTTCATTAGACAATTTAAAAACTACTTTTGATACTTTTTCTACAAAACCCACAATTTAAAAAAAAAAACGATTTCTTTGTGTGACATTTTTTAAACAATGCTACATATATGCAAACTTCGACCAATTTAATGACAATTCTTTACTGTTTTACTTGAAAATAATACGTAATACCAAAAATTCCAAAAAGGGAAATTTTTAAAATTAGTTTAAATGAAAGTTTTAACCTATTTAGAGATGATTTCTGACCTTTTTGCTCGAAAATAATGTGCATTAAAAAATCCCAAAAAGTGAAATTTTTAAAACTAATATCCCTTTAAGAGAATCTTTTTAGAATAAGTTAAAATGAAAGTTTTAACAAATTTAGATACGATTTGTGAACGTTTTGCTCGAGAATAATGCGCATTACAAAAAAATCCCAAAAAGGGAAATTTATAAAACTAATACCCGTTTAAGATAAATCTTCAGAATTAGTTAAAATGAAAGTTTTAACCATTTTAGAGATGATTTCTGAACTTTTTACTCTGGAATAATGCGCATTACCAAAAATTTCAAAAAGGGAAATTTTTAAAACTAATATCCATTTAAGAGGAATTTTTTGGAATTAGTGAAAATTAAAGCTTTAACCTATTTAGAGATGATTTCCGACCTTTTTGCTAGAGAATAATGTGCATTAAAAAAATCCCAAAAAGGGAAATTTTTAAAACTAATATCCGTTCAAGATAAATCTTCAGAATTAGTTAAAACGAAAGTTTTAAGCAATTTTGAGATGCTTTCTGACCTTTTTACCCGAGGATAATAAGCATTACAAAAAATCTCAAAAAGGAAATTTTTAAAACTAATATCCATTTAAGAGGAATTTTTGGAATTGGTTAAAATGAAAGTTTTAATAAATTTAGATATGATTTCTGACCTTTTTGTTCGAGAATAGTGCGCACTACAAAAAATCCCAAAGAGGGAAATTTTTAAAACTAATATACCTATGTTTAAGGGAAATTTTCTGAACTGAATAATGGAAACATTGACTAATTTTGAGATGGTTTTTGAGCAATTTACTTGAAAATAAGGCGTATTACAAAAAATCCCTAAAAGGGAAATTTTAAAAACTAAAAAAGAAATTTTCAAACACAATAAAATGACCTATTTAAAGCGATTCTGACTGTTTTACATAAAAATAATGCGTAATACAAAAAATCCCGAAAAGGGAAATTTTTAAAACTATGTAATATCTGTTTAAGATTTTTAAACAATTTACTTGAAAATAAGGCGTATTAAAAAAAATCCAAAAAAGGGAAATTTAACAAAATGTTCATGCATATACTTGATATAGGTCTAACTTCTCCGCTTAATAGCTTAGATATCAAATTTTTGCATTAGAACTTGTAAAAGTTTCATTCATTAAAGTTAATAATGAATGACGGCCTAAGACTGAAATACACTAAATGTGTTTGTACATATAAAATGTATATTACGAAGAGGAATATGTATGTACGTATCACACTGCTAAAAGAAGCAGGTTGCAGGACGAAGGTATTGGCGGATGATGCAGAAAATTGAGAAAAATTGAGACGATCGAAAAAAATGTTAGATTTGGAGGATGGTGGCGAGACGTTGGTGGCGGTGACGACGGCTAAAATCAGCAATTTTTTTTGTGTTTGCTGTTGTTTTTGCTGCAGCTCTAATGCATGGTAGAGTTGGAAGATTTTGTGCATGCCACAGTGTGGGGCAGACAAAAAACCCACACACACACAGAAACAGCTTAATAGTTTTAGGGAAAAAAATGCTTTAGGAGTAACAGCACATAACATTGCTGCAGTGATGACTGTATGTGTGCATATGTATATGTAATATAATACAATGGCGCTATTATAACTCTGACGAGTTTTATGGCCGAGCTTCTCTCCCAATTCGAGGTGTGCTCCTTTTTGTTTTTTTTTCTACTAATTGGGTGGACCTACAGTTTTATGCCGGCTTCGAACGGCGAATGCATTTTTTGTGAGAAGCTTTTTCATGGTAGAAATACTCTCGGAGGGTATGCCGCCCACTGCCGAGAGGTGACCGCTGCTCTTAAAAAACCCAATAATTAGATTTTTACTAATTAGAAAAATTGTTTTGGTGTCGGACCGTGGTTTGAACCCGAGACCTCTGGCATAGCAGGCGAGCACCCTACCCACTGCACGTATGTATGTGTGTGTGAATGTATGTAAGAGTGTATGCCTTTGCCCATTCTCCAAGTATACGAAAGCGAGAAATATAAAAATTCTGTACAAAAATGAATTGTCGCGCTTGCAAGGCGAGGTGAGGAAGGATGCGCGGCATTTGGCTCTATATAACCACCTGCTAGCGCTTGCTGCTGCTGCTATCACTGTGCGTTAGTGTTGGTGTACATTAGCACAACACAGCAGCAGCAAACAGCGGCAACAACAACAATAGCAGCTAAAAAGACTGCAAAACTAAAGCAAAACAAAAGCAAACACAAAAAACTAAAACGTCAACGAGGAAATGGCGAAAAACTATATAAAAGTGTTTTTTTTTTGTTTTTATTTTTTATTTTTATTTTCAGCTTTTTTTTGTGCTAAAAAGTTTCGTGTGCTCGAAAAACGTTTCGTACTCGTCCTTTTTGCACTCGCTGGCATTGGCACTGTTGCACTGGTGGCAGGCAGGCAGGCAGGCAGGCAGCTCTACTAGTAGTGACATTGGCGTAAGCGTTGGCGTTGACGTTGCCGAAAGCGCCCCCCCCCCCCCCCCCCACTATTGGGTGGTCTTGGGTGTGCATGTGTATGTGCGGCAGCCTGTTGCATTATCGTACTTATTTTTGCTTTTCTTGCACATTGCCGCGCTGCCTTCTTCTTTGCCGCCTTTGTCCTGTTGCGCGCTGCTTTTGTGTAGTTTTGGGTGGCGACATTTCGCCATTTTCGTCGCTTCCTCAAAAATAACTATAGTTTTTACTATATAATGGAATAGTGTTTTTATGTGTGTGTTACATATTTGATATATATAAATGTCTGTGTGTGTGTTTGTGTAAATGCAATATTGAAATTTTCGTTAGTGCAAAACTACTACACACACACACACACACTCGCACAAACACTTTGCTGTGGGGCTGCTTGTTTGGTGACTGACTGGCTGCTTGGCTGGCTGGAGCTGCTAGGAGCTGTCTGACATTGTGCAACAAGTGAGTTTGGCAGCAGCAACCAGCGCAACAGGACGACGAAAACGAAAACGTTGTGAATAGTTGTGAATTTTAGCAAAGCGAAACCACTTGTTAGTTACTTGTTTATGCCGCGTCAGCACAATTGCACTATTTGAATCGACGTGGCACTTTTGCTTCGCATGCAACATTAGTTACATATTGTGCGCTGTGGCGATATTTGCCAAAAAAAAAAACCTTAAAAAAACTTTTCAAATTCAAACAAACTTCGGCAAATATCAACAGGCAAATGGCAACAGCTGCTTCACCTACTTCATGTGCAATTTAACTGTGTGTTTATCTTACACTTTTTGGCAGCGTAATTGGGCGTTTGCCATTTGTGTCGCATTCAACCTGTGTGAATATATGTAGATAGTATTTTGTGCATATTGTTGTGGTTATTGAACTTTTAAGAGTAGCTCTATTGACACTCTAATTGCAGTAAAAGCTATTTGCTGTCGCTATCACAGCCAAGCAGCATGACATTTAACGCCAATGCAGCATCAATCTGCATATTTGTGGCATAAACATATGCTTGCCACACACACAAAAAGTTAAGTGTTTAGCACACTGAGAGTTGACTTTGTTGCAATAGCGTGCAACTAACTGGAGATACAATCAATATTCACGAAGTTGGTGTAAGCATTTAGCAGTTGAATTCACCTCTAATGCCCACACAATTGGGTAAATAAGCAAATGAACATATTGAGAACCTAGTGAGAATTGTTTGAGAACTTAGTGAGAATTGTTTGAGAACAGTGTAAAAAAAATATCAAGTGTTGGACATTTTGTGTGCAATTTTTCTGCAGAAAATAAAAGATCTATAACAAAAAAAACTGAAATACTTACGCTTATCTTGTAAAAAGTAGCGAGAGTTAGCCGTCCTTAAAATGGCAGCTGCGAACGGGTAAGTGCAGAAATATTAGAAATTTTTCATCAAAGTAAATTTGTAAAAACTTTGCAAAATTCATTTGCCATATGGCATATGGAAAAAATAGCTATTTACATATGATTAGTCCACTTTCAAAAGTGGCTATGTGAAATTTTTTCGATATTGAGTTTTTTTTTAGATGGATTGTGTACCAGCATTTAAAGTTGCTTAATGCCCATGGCCGCTGTGCTGTAGTGGGTAGAGCATCGAAATTCTCTTTTTGTTTTTTTTTTATTCGTGGCTTAATATGAAAAATTCAAATAGCCAGTTTTGAAAGTGGATTACCATATAAGTAATTTCACTAAAACAATTATTATTTAAAAAAAAATTAAAAATCTAAATTCATAAGTGCAAACATATTAGACATACATACGTACATCTTATACATATATTTTTACAAATTGCTGTTTTTATGTTAGTATACATATCTTCTTTAGCTCACATATGGCACCAAAATTAAATAAGTGATCGTTTTAAAGGTATAAATTAGCTCTGCTGCGATGACCGTGTTTTATTGGGCCTGTTACTTATATTTGAGAGTTATTTTATAAAAAAAAATGTTAAAAACAAAATTTTATATTTGAGAGTATTTTATAAAAATAAAATGTTAAAAATGAAAGTTTGTGAACGCACCAAAAAATCAATTTGTACTACGATACTATCGTGATTAATTTTCTTTTAAAAATTAAATCGTTTTATAATGTGTATTTTTGAGAGCTATTGGTCAGGTTTTTTTTTTAATAAAAAATTCAAAATAAATTTTTTTAAATCTTTTTTTAATGATCCATAGTTTCATAGAATTTCATTAAAGGAAGAAAGACGAAATTTTATAGAAAAAAATTAATTAAAATTTGACTATTTTTTTTAATATTGTCTATAATCAAAATCAGTCTACATACAGATATGTTTCACTGCTTCAAGTAAATGTATTTGCTTTCCCGTTTCTATAACATAACATTTGGCACCTCAGATTGTAAAGATTCTCAGCCATAAAAAGGTGTGTATATGTTAACTCAATTCGGCATTTAACCGAGTGCCTCTAGGCAAATATGAGAAAAGAAATATGTAAATTTTTTCAGTTAAAGCAAACTTTTTTTATTTATTTAAATTGTGGGATTAATCTCTAAATTAATTATTTAATTAAACGGAATTTGATAAAATAATTAAATATATTTAATTGGTTTTTTATAAATCAAACAAATTAATTTCGTGATTTGATTAAAAAATTCATTAATTTGGCTAATTAATATGCAATTAAACAGATTAAAATCAGAAAACCAATGAACTAATTTATCTATATATTAATTGTTTAATTAAACGAAATTTTATTAAATAATTAAATATATTTTACGTATGTTTTTACATGGCTGTTTTTTTTTTTAACTGGCCAATAGTTCATACAAAATTCACATAAATATATTTTATTTGATTCTTCATTAATCAAACAAATTAATTTCTAGATTAATTGTGATTTGATTAAAAAAATGCATTAATTTGGCTAATTAATATGCAACTAAGTTGATTAAAATCAGAAAACTAATTAATCATAACATGATTTCTTCAGAAAGCTGCTTTTGCTTCGATTTTACTCGAAAAAAAATGGCTAAACTTGTAAAAGTTTTGATTTCATTTTAAAGTAAAAAGGCTTTTATTAACTTACTCGTTTGTCATTTTGAATACATCAAAGGTTTCTTTTGTAAAAAATAAATATTTTATTTGAAAGCAAAGTTAAGTACTCAGTTTTCAATTAATTGTTTTGCAGTAAACAGAAATTGCTCAGTTTATGATTAATCAGAATCCGATTATTCGAAGATATTATTAATCTAATTAATTAATTAATGATGATTAATTAAAAAATCAAATCAGCTGATTATTCGCACATCCCTATTTAAAATGGAATTTATAGAAATTCCACTACACAATTTGTACATTTTGGGCGGCGCTGTAAAAAAAATTATAATCAATCTTCTTAACAATCAAACTTTGTTCTACCAATTTTATTGCAATACAAATTTATTGATATTTTTTTATTTTAAAAAACTAGTAGTAAATTTAAGGCAATCAAAATTTTTTTATCGACAGTGCTATTTCGAAGATTTCATATGTAAATTTTGATTCGGGTTGAAGGCAGTTCAGTATTGTGGTATAGGCTACTCTAATCTAAACAATTTACAATTAAAATTAATTGCAATAAAAATTTATGTAAATTATTGTAAATGCTTTATATTTTATTTTTTTTTTGGAGCCATTGACCAGTTAATTTTTTTATTATTAAGTAAAGTGGTTACAAGTTACAAACAAAATGATTTACGACGAAAATTTATTGCAATAAAACTTTTGTGAATTATTATTATTGCAGTTGTTATTTTTACAATCAATATAATTTAAAATAAAAGCTGATTGCAGTAAAAATTTGTGCAACTTTTACAATCAAAATTATTTCAAATGAAGTTCAATGGATTCGTATATGCTAAACTAATCAGAATGATTTACGATAAAAACTGATTGCAATCAAAATTTTTGTAATTATTGCTATTGTAATATTTTCAATCAAAATCATTTAAAATAAAATTCAGTGGATTCGTATACATATGCTACTCTAATCAAAATTATGTACGATAAAAATTTACGATTTCTCGAGTTCGAGCGAGACGAGATTTCTCGCGAGACTCGGGTTCTCGCGAGATTCTCGAATCTCGAAAGTCTCGAAAGGCTCGCGAGCTTCTCGTCATTCAACTATATCGCAGAAATAAGCGGTATAAGCATACTATGCTGTTTCGTAGATTGTTCTGCTTGTATGTACTTACATCTGTATGAATATATGCCATTTACGCCATTCCCAGGTGTATTTCACAAATCAATGCACAAAATTCCCAGAGAAATACAATTACAATTTCATAATATAAAATTTTTTCTTCCCAATGACATGCGATAAATTTTTTATATTCATGTTTTTTGACACAATATGTTATCGGGAAATCCGAGAAACGAGATTTAATCGAGAACCCGAGTCTCGGTTTTCTCGATCCTCGAATTTCTCGACACTGCTCGAGATCGAATCGTAAGCCCTAATATATATGCTAATCTAATCAAAATTATGTACGATAAAAATTGATTGCAATCAAAATTTTTGTAATTATTGCTATTGTAATTTTTACAATCAAAATCACTTAAAATGAAATTCAGTGGATTCGTCTACATATGCTAATCTAATAAAAATTATTTACGATAAAAATTGATTGCAATAAACATTTTTGTAATTATTGCTATTGTAATTTTTACAATCAAAATCATTTAAAGTGAAATTCAGTGGATTCGTCTACATATGCTAATCTAAAAAAAATTATTTACAATAAAAATTTATTGCAATCAAATTTTTTGTAATTATTGTTATTGTAATTTTTACTATCAAAATCATTTAAAATGAAATTCAGTGGATTCGTATACATATGCTAATATAATCAAAATTATGTACGATAAAAATTGATTGCAATCAAAATTTTTGTAATTATTGCTATTGAAATTTGGCAATCAAAATCGTTTAAAATGAAATTCAATGGATTCGTATACATATGCTAATCTAATAAAAATTATTTACGATAAAAATTGATTGCAATAAAAATTTTTGTAGTTATTCCTATTGTAATTTTTACAATCAAAATCATTTAAAGTGAAATTCAGTGGATTCGTCTACATATGCTAATCTAATAAAAATTATTTACAATAAAAATTTATTGCAATCAAATTTTTTGTAATTATTGTTATTGTAATTTTTACTATCAAAATCATTTAAAATGAAATTCAGTGGATTCGTATACATATGCTAATATAATCAAAATTATGTACGATAAAAATTGATTGCAATCAAAATTTTAGTAATTATTGCTATTGTAATTTTTACAATCAAAATCACTTAAAATGAAATTCAGTGGATTCGTATACATATGCTAATCTAATAAAAATTATTTACGATAAAAATTGATTGCAATAAACATTTTTGTAATTATTGCTATTGTAATTTTTACAATCAAAATCATTTAAAGTGAAATTCAGTGGATTCGTCTACATATGCTATGTAGCATGTCAGAAATATTTGAGCACATTCAACTCGTAATTTAAAACACAAAAATATGGAATGCACTAAAAGTGCATTCAACCTATCTCATTTATTAAAATTTATAACGTAAACAAACAACAGCCAAATTTTATGCTGACGCCGTATTTCTGATTTGTCGCATTTGCCTTTAAGCTAAGTCGTATGTACGTATGTATGTGCACGGGCACTTGACTACACTTTAAATGCATAAGCCGTACATATGTACATACATATCTACATAGCTAGTAAGAATTAGTGTAAATATGTATTATAGTAAATAAGTAGTACATAAGAAATTTTGTGTATAAAAGGGATTGATTTTGTTCAATAAACAATCAATTATTGACTCGCTGTCTTAATAGCGAGACCACAAAATACTTGTTTTATTCGCCGAAGAAAGGGCGACAGAATATGGCGATCCTGCCAGTTAAACAGGATCCCTGCCAGTTAAACAGGATCCTTGCCAGTTAAACAGGATCCTTGCCAGTTAAACAGGATCCTTGCCAGTTAAACAAGACATCCTTGCCAGCATCCTTGCCAGACAAACAGGATCCTTGCCAGTTAAACAAGACATCCTTGCCAGCATCCTTGCCAGACAAACAGGATCCTTGCCTGTTAAACACACCAGGATCCTTGCCATTGATCCTGCCAGATCCTGTCATTAACCAGTCGTTTACACTACATGGTGATGGACGAAGTAAACGCAATATTTGAGAAATGGGAAAAGTATTTTAGTGAGCGGCAGACAGAGCAACAAGCCCAAGAAGAAGAACAACAAAATAAACCCGAACAACAACAAGAGCAACAAGCCCAAGAAGAAGAACAACAAAATAAACCCGAACAACAACAAGAGCAACAAGCCCAAGAAAAAGAACAACAAATTAAACCCGAACATCAACAAGAACAGCAACAGCAGCCAGAACGACAAGGTCCTAGAGCAATTACAATCGAGGAGTACAGGCGACGGCAACAACGCCCAGCTCGCAGAGAACCTGCACAACCACAGAAACCTTTATACCACAGGAGACGTGGTGGTAAAAAATACCAAGCGCGGCGACGAGTTGCCGAACTCTACCAACAACTAGTATTCGCAGATTCTATTGCAAAACGGAAGCATATAAAAAAACTAATAGCGATTGAAAGGCTTACTAATGGCCTTACTAACTGATCACTAACTAATCTTATGGCAACCTTGCGGCTGCCTATTGAAGGGCAAGAGACCAAAAATCCTTGCCGTGTCAATTCTCGATACTAAAAATTTTGCATTTTTACATATACACATTTTTCTGGCCTAAGCCACAACAATACTAATTTTAATGATTTAATTAAATAAATAAATATATATACATACAAAAATAATTATTGTGATTATAATGCCTAAATCAAGGAATTCAGTAGGCTCACTTCCTAATGAAATAGAGAACAGGGACTTAATAAGGGAATTAGAATCCTTAAGGACTCTTTGGCGTATCATAGGCATGACTAGGGAACCAACATTAGAAGACGTCATTAACCCCACGACAAAAATAGAAGAAACACAACGCATGTTTGAAAAATTCGGTATTTTCAGATTTTAGGAATTTTTTTTTAATATTCAATCAATATGGGTGGAACAACATCAAAAATTGATAAACCCAACGCAAATGTAGTTAACTCCATAGAAATTGATCACAGCGAAGCTTTAGATTCAATCAAGCTTATTCTTCTTGTTATTGCAATTGTATCTTGTATAAATTTATTTCTAAAGATTTATTCGGTACACAACAAAATTTTAAAAAATCGATATATTAGTCGTGCAAATGGATTAGACAAGGTATAAAAATCAATACCGAATAGATCCTTTTCAATGGATAATTGGGATAATATATATGCATCACTACTAAATGAAAAATCAATTGCAGAAAAATCATACAAGTGCATTAACAAGAATGTTTTTATTAGAAGAGAAACAATTATTAAGCATTTAGGTTTTATAATAGATGCATTAAATAGAATAGGAAACGCCTTGAGGAATATAAATAGTAAGCTTACAGCCGATCATCAAAAGCAGGCATACCAAATATACCTATACGTCAGGGATAAACTTGTTTCATCGCTAGCACGATACGAGATTGAAGAACAAGTACCCACGTCATTCAACAAAGACATAAAAATTGACACAAATTTATTACTACCGGACTATCCAACGGAAGCCGAAAACAAAAATTCTTCAAACGATAAAGAAGAAACTAAAACTCATTCAGAAAGTACCAATAATTCAAACACATCCACAATGCCTCAGACAGCGGTAGATTTTATTAAAACAGCTTCATCTGTCCTACCAGAGTTTGATGGCAACTCAGAAAATCTAAATAGCTTCATAGATGCACTCGACATTCTTGACCAAATCAAGGATGCTCATGAAGCACTTGCAGTGTCTATGATAAAAACAAAACTAAAAGGCACAGCAAGAAATTGTATTCAGAATGAGAATACAATACAAGATATAAAATTAAAATTGAAAAGATCAATCAAAGGCGAATCAGTAGAAGTATTAACAGCAAAACTGCTAAACATCCAACAACGCAGTAAAACAGCCAACCAATATACTACTGAAATCGAAAAATTAACAAAATCATTAGAAGGAGCATATATATCTGACGGGTTAACCTCAGATTTAGCAGGAAAATATGCTACACAAGCAGCTGTAAAGGCTATGTGTAAAAATTGTTCTAATGATAAAGTAAAACTAATCATGCAAGCCGGAACGTTCACCTCAATGAACGAGGCAATTTCAAAATTTACAAACAGTTGCACTGAAGTAACAGGCAACCCAAACGCAATATTGAATATAAGACAACAAAATCATTTCCGCGGCAACTTTCGTAGAAATTTTCCAAATAACAATTATAGAAATTATCGATCTAATCAAAGATATAACAATTTTAACAGATCAAACAACAATTACTCACAAAGACAAAATAGGAATTTTGGTAACCAACAGCGACAAAATAATCGCAACAATACCAACAACACTCGCAATGTACGTAATTATACCCAGCAGGAAAACCAACAAACTCCACTCCAAACATAAAAAAAAAAATTTGTGTACTAAATTTACACCTAAACAGCTACATATCCACCAAAACAACTTTAAATAATTCAACTTCAACTCTCCTAATAGATACAGGAGCTGACATATCACTAATAAAAAAGGGTCAAATTCAAAATGATGTTAAAATTAATGAATTACAAAAAACAGATTTAAAAGGCATTGGTCAGGGTATAACAAACACTCTTGGAACAGTTAAAACAGATTTAAAGGGTGACGATCTTTTGATTCGACACAAATTTCACATAGTAGAAGATGACTTCCCAATCCCATGCGACGGAATTTTGGGACTCGATTTCATTAAAAAGTATAATTGCATTTTAGATTACCGAAATAATGAAGATAGACTTATATTACGACCATATGATTATCCAGAAAATATAGCAATTCAAATGACAAATGAACCAACCATTAATTGCATATCAGTACCAGCTAGATCAGAAGTAGTTCGACAAATTCACATAAAAAATAACAATACTGAATTATTCATACCACATCAACAATTAGCAGAAGGAATTTTTATTGCCAATTCAATAGTAAATCCAAATCAAGCATTTGTTAGAATTATTAATACAACAGATAAAAATGCAACTATTCAAAATTACAATATTAACACAGAAAACTTAGACGACTACATAATTATAAATAATAAACAGAAAAATGAAGCAAATAATAAAGAAAAATTAGAAAGATTAAATAAAAATTTCCCATCATTTGCTAAATCTCAACTTAATACTTTATGTTCAGAATTTATTGATATATTTGCATTAGAATCAGAACCTATAACCACTAATAATTTTTACAAACAAAAACTTTATATGAAAGACGACAACCCAGTTTATGTAAAAAACTATAGAATACCAGAAGCTCACAAACAGGAAATTAATAAACAAGTAAATAAGCTAATACAAGACGACTTAATAGAACCATCAATGTCAGAATACAATAGTCCTATTCTACTAGTACCGAAAAAATCACTCCCAGGTAATAACGATAAAAGATGGAGACTAGTTATTGACTATAGACAGGTAAATAAAAAATTAACTGCAGATAAATTTCCATTACCAAGAATCGACGATATTCTAGACCAATTAGGTAGAGCAAAATATTTTTCTTGCTTAGATTTAATGTCCGGTTTTCATCAAATAGAATTAAGCCCAGAATCCCGAGATATAACATCGTTTACAGCAGACAATGGTACCTACCGTTTCAAAAGATTACCTTATGGTCTTAAAGTAGCCCCAAATTCATTTCAAAGAATGATGACTTTAGCATTCGCCGGTCTAAAACCATCACAAGCATTTTTATATATGGACGACTTAGTGGTATTAGGATGCTCCGAAAAGCATATGATTAAAAACTTAATAGATGTATTCACAACTTGCAGAAAATACAATTTAAAATTGCATCCAGATAAATGTCTATTTTTCAACCAAGAAGTTACTTATCTTGGACATAAATGCACAAGTAAAGGAATTTTACCTGATCCCACTAAATACAAAATAGTTCAAAATTATCCAACTCCCAAGAATGCCGACGAAGCTAAAAGATTCGTTGCATTCTGCAATTACTATAGAAGATTTATACCAAATTTCGCGGAATACTCTAGAATATTAACAAGACTTTGTAGAAAGAAAGTAGTATTTAATTGGACAGAAGAATGTGAGAAATCATTCAACTATCTAAAAAATGCATTAATTAGCCCAAACATTTTACAATATCCCGATTTCAATAAAGAATTTTACATAACAACAGATGCAAGCGGATACGCCTGCGGAGCAGTACTAAGTCAAGAATACGAAGGAAAACAATTACCAGTTGCTTATGCCTCTAGATCTTTCACAAAAGGCGAAATAAATAAAGCAACGATTGAAAAAGAATTAGCAGCCATTCATTGGGCCATCACTTATTTCAGACCGTACATCTACGGCAGAAAATTCACAATTAAAACAGACCATCGACCCTTAACTTACCTTTTTTCGATGAAAAACCCATCATCAAAATTAACTAGAATTCGACTAGATTTGGAAGAATATGACTTTGGGGTGGAGTACATAGCAGGAAAAGAGAATTATGTAGCAGACGCACTATCGCGTATAGATATACAAGATTTAAAAGAAATGTCAATTGAAGCATGTAAAATATTGAAAGTTACCACAAGATCGGAAACTAAGGAAAAATCCAGTAATAATATAAAAAATGAAGAAAAATGTCACAATGAGAACCCTATAATATACGAAGCGCTTAATAAATGTGAAGTAAAAAAGCTAGCTCAGCTCGTTTTCGACCCCCCGAAACTGCAGTTCAAAAAGGGAAAGAAAATTTGTAGCGAAATAAATATTGATAATTTAATTGTTGAGGCGAAGATTGATTTAGATCAATTCTTTGCCAGGCTTATGAAAGAAGCCGGCAATTTGAAAATAAACAAAATACAATTGTCCTTAGGAGACAAATTGTTTAAGAATAATTATACTCGAGTAGATAAATTTAAAGATAAAGGTACCAAAGTTCTCAAAAATTTAATCATTGCATTAACTCCGGAGGTTATGCATGTGACAGATAATGAAAAAATTAAAACTATTCTTCATAAATATCACGATGATCCTGTTAATGGTGGCCACCCAGGAATCAATCGTACAACAAATAAAATAAAACAAAAATTCCATTGGAAAAATATGAAAAATGACATAAAACAATATATTAAACAAGTAAGGAAGCCTAAGTTCGAGTGCAATCGAACATTAGATACTCAGCTGTATGCTTTCATTGTTTGTTTGCGTTTGTTCGATATAGGGTGTATTTTATATGAAACGAGTGCTGCATAAACAGGGCGCAGCCACGCCCATTTTCAAAATTTATATCAATCATCCAAATAAGCATACAAATATTATTGTTAGTGCAAAATTTCATCCCTCTATGACTTTTAGTTACAAAGACTTCACGTTACAAATTCCAAAAGGGTGTTCCAGAAATATCTTTGTTAAAAAGTAGGCGTGGTCATAAACCGATTTCAATACATTTTTGCGTGTCTATTAACACATGTTATAAAAGTGTATAAACCAAGTTTCGTCATAATATCTCAATTATTTGTCGAGTTAAAGGCTAAGAAATCTCATATATCCCTTTGTCTAAAAAGAGGCGGTGCCACGCCCATTTTCCAAACTTTTTTATTTTTTGTTTCCGGTCTATTGTAAAACTCATGTCACAAAATTTCAATGAATTATCTTTATATTTCACATAGATATCGCTTAAAATGGTTTTATTAGGTCACTTTATAATACACATATATAAAAGTGGGCGCGGTCGTCAACCGATTTTGGTAATTTTTCGTCCACACATTTGGCTAAGTAAATATATCACGCGTACCAGATTTCATCGATATATCTTTAACGGTTTCTGAGTTATGGCTTATTAAACTTTCAATATTCGCTCCTTAATAAGTGGGCGTGGCACCGCCCATTTTCCAAAATTTTTGTAGTTTTTGTTTTATGTCCATAGTTGGACTCCTGCCACAAAATCTCAGTGATTGATCTTTATATTTGACAGAGATATCGCTTAAAATGTTTTTATTAGGCCCCCTTATATTTCCTATATATAAAAGTGGGCGTGGCCGTCAACCGATTTTGATAATTTTTCGCCAAAACATTTGACTAAGTAATTATATTACGCGTACCGAATTTCATCGATATATCTTCAACGGTTTCTGAGTTATGACTCATAAAACTTTCAATGTCTGCCCCTTAATAAGTGGGCGTGGCACCGCCCATATTCCAAAATTTTTGTGTTTTTTGTTTTATGTCCATAGTTGGACTCATGCGACAAAATTTCAATGATAGATCTTTATATTTGACAGAGATATCGCTTAAAATGGTTTTATTAGGTCACTTTATAATACACATATATAAAAGTGGGCGTGGCCGTAAACCGATTTTGATAATTTTTCGTCAAAACATTTGTCTATGTAAGCAAATTACGCGTACCAAATTTCATCGATATATCTTCAACGGTTTCTGAGTTATGACATATAAAACTTTCAATGTTTGACCCTTAATAAGTGGGCGTGGCACCGCCCATTTTCCAAAACTTCATCAAATTTCTTCATAAGGGCCCGAGCTCAATACGTGGGTAAAATTTTAAAACTCTAGCTATATTAGTGGCTGAGATACCAAATTTCCGATTTTTTCTATATAGGAAAAGTGGGCGTGGTCATGGTCCGATTTCGCCCATTTTCAATACCAACCGTCCCAGTCTCGATACCAACTTGCGTTCCAAATTTCATCAAAATATCTCAATTTTTGCGCGAGTTAGAGTGTTTACAGACGGACGGACGGACGGACGGACGGACAGACGGACGGACGGACGGACGGACGGACGGACGGACGGACGGACGGACATGGCTCAATCGATTTCTCTTTTCACCCTGATCATTTTGATATATATAAGTCTATATCTATCTCGATTATTTCATTCTGTTACAATCCACCGTTATGTGATTAAAACTATAATACTCTGTGTACTAGTACAGCTGAGTATAAAAATGCGATCATTGTAATAAAAATAAAACAAGAATACATTTAAAAGATCCAATGACTATAACCGAAACACCAACTAAGGCATTCGATGTAGTTCAAATTGACACAATTGGACCATTTCCAAAATCATTGAATGGAAATGAGTATGCAGTCACCATAATATGTGACTTAACCAAATATCTAGTAGCAATTCCAATTGAAAGTAAACACGCAAAAACAGTAGCCAAAGCTATATTCGAACATTTTATTCTCATTTATGGATGTATGAAAACAATACTGACAGACATGGGAACCGAATATAAAAATAACGTTTTTCAAGAACTAAGTAAATTGTTAAAAATTGAACACAAAACCTCAACACCTTACCATCATCAAACGTTAGGCACTGTTGAACGTAGCCATAGAACATTCAATGAATATGTACGTTCATACATATCCATTGACAAAGACGATTGGGATGAGTACCTCAAGTACTTTACTTATTGTTATAATACAACACCTTCAACAGTTCATGGTTACTGTCCTTTTGAACTAATATTCGGAAAACCAGCACCGACATACGAATTTTTACAAGAAGATACAATCAGCCCACTGTACAACTATGAGGCTTATGACAAAGAAGTTAAATATAGACTTCAAATAGCACAAGAAAGAGCTAATAGATTAGTAAGACAAGCAAAAGAAAAACAAAAAATTTACTACGATAGGAAAATTCAGCATAAGGAAATAAATATAGGAGATTTAGTCTTAGTAAAAGATGAAACAGGTCATAAATTAGACAGTAGATATAAGGGACCCTATAGAGTAATAGGTATTGATAAACATAATAACTATAGTTTAATTCCCTATAGAGTAACAAATATTAATAATCACAATAATTATTCACTAAGCTACATGAATAAGAAAATCATAGTACATAAAAATAGACTTAAACCTATAGAATAAGAAATTTTCACTTTTTCCAATAAATGTAAGTATGTAAGCACAAAACAAAAACTGAAATGTTAATTTTACCGAAATAAATAAATAAACACAAGCAAGTAAAATAAGCAATCCATTAAATGTAATAGAATGCTCATACATTGACCCTACAAATGTATAAGCATTCTTTTTAGGAAAGGAGGTGTAGCATGTCAGAAATATTTGAGCACATTCAACTCGTAATTTAAAACACAAAAATATGGAATGCACTAAAAGTGCATTCAACCTATCTCATTTATTAAAATTTATAACGTAAACAAAAAACAGCCAAATTTTATGCTGACGCCGTATTTCTGATTTGTCGCATTTGCCTTTAAGCTAAGTCGTATGTACGTATGTATGTGCACGGGCACTTGACTACACTTTAAATGCATAAGCCGTACATATGTACATACATATCTACATAGCTAGTAAGAATTAGTGTAAATATGTATTATAGTAAATAAGTAGTACATAAGAAATTTTGTGTATAAAAGGGATTGATTTTGTTCAATAAACAATCAATTATTGACTCGCTGTCTTAATAGCGAGACCACAAAATACTTGTTTTATTCGCCGAAGAAAGGGCGACAGAATAGCTAATCTAATAAAAATTATTTACAATAAAAATTTATTGCAATCAAATTTTTTGTAATTATTGTTATTGTAATTTTTACTATCAAAATCATTTAAAATGAAATTCAGTGGATTCGTATACATATGCTAATATAATCAAAATTATGTACGATAAAAATTGATTGCAATCAAAATTTTTGTAATTATTGCTATTGTAATTTTTACAATCAAAATCATTTGAAATGAATTTCAGTGGATTCGTATATATATGCTAATATAACGATATAACGATAAAAATTGATTGCAATCAAAATTTTTGTAATTATTGCTATTGAAATTTGGCAATCAAAATCGTTTAAAATGAAATTCAGTGGATTCGTCTACATATGCTAATCTAATAAAAATTATTTACGATAAAAATTGATTGCAATCAAATTTTTTGTAATTATTGTTATTGTAATTTTTACAATCAAAATGATTAATGACGTTGAAAATTGATTTCAATAAAATTTCTGTAAATTATTGCAGTTGCTATTTTTTACAGTCAAACCATTTACTAGCTTTATGATTTATAATCGCAGCTGATTGCAATGCAATTTGATTGCATTTTTGTACAGCTCTGCCTTCCATTATATGTGTAATTTCGCGCAGATTTATGAATAAGATTAATCAGACTTAATCATTATAACTAATTTTTCTAACGATTATTATCAATATTTTTTTAATAACAGTAATTGTGGACTAAAAATAAAAATATTTTTTTTTCTCTCATTTGAATTATAAAACAAGTTATTAAACAAGTGATTAAAACACTTTCCGCTCATTAGACGCTTTGTTGCTTACATACGTATTTACTACTTAACTAAATTGAATAACTCACACTGGTAACTAGAAGTGTTGTTGTGTCATCTCTTAATCCGACAATTTCCACTACAGCCATGAAAGGTACAGTACAGTACTCATATTGTTAATATTGCACTTAAACTTTCGTAAGCCAACTTAAAGCACCTTAGTTTAAACTTAATGCTTCTTGCTTAAGCTTTATGCAATAGGTATGTACATAACATGCGCTTGAGTAATCAGAAGGGGATACTCAAAAACTTTATGCCATTTTATAAGACGAGAAAGTCAAAAAGTAAATTGATTTCTGCTGCCACGTCACATGCTCAGCAAGTAGTAGCAATGCAACGCTATAGATACACATACATATGTATGTATGTATGCATGTATGTCTATATGTATGTATTTATGTAAGTAAAAGACCCAAATGCCCCAATAACAACATGAACGTCGTCAATAAAAAGTAATAGCCCCAATAACAGTTTACGTGCTTATGCACAAGAGAAAATGCAACAAGTTGCAAATATATTAAAACACGTGTGAATGGAATGGCGATGTAATGCTGGCAGCTGATGCTTGCGATAGTCAATCATGACTATAAGGCCACACCAACCACCAACTATCAACTGTGAACTACAATCCGCAATCCCACACCAACGCAGTCGTTGAAAAGTCTTAAAAGTGTAAGTTTTAAGATGTAGCCCATACAACTTATGGCGAATGTTTCAAAGTTTGTTGCAAACAAGCTATGTATGTATGTATTTACTACCAGCAGCAACAACTAAGAGAACGTACAACACACGCATGCAACACTTTGCGCGACACTTACATGCGACGGATTGAGCATTGTACATAGTTTGTTCGGTAAACTATGACGATATGCAACAAGGACATAAGAAAGCAAGAAAAATGTCAATATAGGCAGCGAAGGGCTGAATGAATGGCTGTAATGAAAAAAGGTGTTTGTCAGCAACAAGTGAGAGATGAAAATGCAAATTGGGTATGGCTCTTTAAAGCCGCGAAAAAGAAGAAGAAGATTGACATATATAAACACAAAATGCATTCGAACATACCAAAATAAGTTCTTATATAAAAAAAAATATATATATTATGAATTAGATTGCTTAATCTGCGTGCGCTTAAACAATCTAAATATTTGCCATAAAAACAATAAAATAAAATTAAAATACTAAAAGGAAATTGTGCATAAGTAGGTAAATCGACATAGCCGCAGTCCTTGTCGCCAGCAAGGCGAAGTTGTGTCGGGTGATTTACTTGCTATGTTTATTGTTTTTGTGTTTTAATGTTACTTATATACTTACATAACTCGCCATATTGCAAGCTGAACACTTGTTGCATAAACGCACAATTTGTGCGAGTTATTGTTTAGAATGCAAAATTTAAATTGTTGGCGCTATCACGAACAAATGTCCGAATTCATGGGCTGACAAATGCCAAAAGACAGAAAATATGGGAGTGGGATAATAATCCTAGTTTGTGTGTGATGTGTGCAAGCGTATGTATATATGCATGTAAGTATTTATTACCATGCGATTGAAAAATAAAATCATTTGATCACAGAAATTAGTTTTAAGGCTTGCAATACTTTAAACGAAACTTTGGCAGTTTATTTTAGACGCAGAAAAAAATTATTTCGGAAGCTTTGCCGCCGACGCGTCAACGGGTTTAACGTACTTTGGCACGTTGATTATATGAAAAAGCCTTGCAATGTTCACACAAAAACTTCAGAAAATATCGACATTGCCTTTCTCATATTCGAAAAACAGGTAGGCTAGATATCAATACAGACTTATTGACTCATTCGCTATTATTGTCAGATTGTCCATTAGTTTCATCTCAAAAAAACTTAAAGCGAGTAAAACAAATTTTAAGGGCTTTCGATCTCAGCTTAAGCAATGCATTGTTGAAAGTAAAAAAAAAAAAACAGAGAATACCATGGAATTCTTTGCATCATTAATAGGTTCGTTCTCTGTAGAAATTAATTGCAGAAACTGTTATATAATACATAATCAACGTTCAATTAACTCAAATTTTCATTTACTTTATTTATTTTAAGTATTTTCTAAATCATATTTGTTAATATAATTGTACACGCCAACGATGAATATGCTTATACTTCTCATCACAAAGTACTTAAGCTCATTTTGTATGGAAAATAGTAAATATACATTTAAAAAAAAAATTGTGAAAAAATAAGTAGATTTTCTGCAAGCATAAAAGTTGCACTGACTAGAATTAAATAAACTAAAAAACTGCATACGCAGAAAATTTTTAGAAAATTTCAATTAAAATATAGTGATGACTTAATTTACCAAATCAGGCAAAAAAAAATAGTCTTCGGAAAAAAAAAATTTTTTTTTTTCAAAAATTTACCGTATTTTTTAAAAGCATAGAAGTCGCACTTTGTTAGACTAGAATTTAATAAGCACAATACTGTGTACTCAAAATATTTGTAAAAATTATAAATAGGTAGGTATGTCTTATTTTATCATACAAAAAGTGAAGAAAAGTTTTTTTTTTCAGAACTGGTAACCGCTACAGAAAAATCGATTGCGCTTTTGAATTCAGCGTGATATATGTTTTAATACTTTAGTGAGTAAATTTCAAGAAGAAAAATGGGCATTCTTATTTGTGTTCATCGTTTGTACGGCTTCGAAGCAGGTTGCGCCGCTGCACAGTGGTCAGCCCCCATACACAAAAGTCAAAAACATTGGTGCTTGAAAAAGAAATTTCTGTCATGCATTTCCATGGGAAATATATTGAATTTTATGGAAAACCTCCTTCTATACGCAATAGCCACCATTAAATGTTACTTTGGCTCATTTAAAGTCAACACATTTGAAAAAAAAATTTTCTGGAAAAAGTTTGTGTAAATAAGTGTATTATGATTTTTGCGATATTTCAAGTTTGAGTGGTAAAAAAATGCGGATAACTATGGAAACGCAAGAAAAACGTATGTTTCATGATTTAGCGAAAGAAAACAGTGAGAACAATTTATTTTTAGCAAAATACAAGATGAAGAAATCTTGGTTTTTCTATGAGCGTAATTTTAAAGCATAGGCATTTTCATTTAAACTTTTAACAACTAAGTACCACTCTGGACCAGGTCTTATAAGCAGATTTGAGTTGTTTCAAGTCTTCTCCTTAGAAGCCTGTTTATACATTTTTCCCTTTTTTCCCTTTTTCTTAAAATATCATATTAAATGTAACTAGTCTACACAAAATATTGTTGCCTAAGACGCTCCTTTTACGTATTTTTGTCATATGTCCATCGACTGTTTTCGATAAAAATTTATTTTCGACAAAATCTAAGTAATTGAGTTTTGTCCCACTCTCCATACAATTTTTTTTTTTTTGATCCCGCGAAATGTCGCGGAAATTTATTTTTTTTTAATTGTAATTTTGTTATTTGGCATCGAATTTTTAAAATTGAAATGTCATTAGTTTAGTCTTTGGAAGCTCTATATTTCTTTCTAATGTCCTTTTGACCTATGAAGTCGTTTTCACATAGTTAAGTCATCTAGCCAAGTTTTTCGTCCAAAATATTCTTTTTGTTTCACATTAGAAAAATTGCCAAAAATAAAGTGATTATCGGATCTCGCTGATATTACGCTTTAAGTCTTTGCAATTAAATGGGTAAATTTTTAAAAGAATAAAACTTTCCTGATTTTTTAAAATTTTTATAAATAACTTAATTTGAAAATCAAAATCTTTTCAAAAATCGCAAAAAATCCACAAAATTTTGACTTTGACCAGCTATCACTCAGCGAGTTTTTATTAAACCACTACACGTTGTATGTCTTTGAAGCGTATTTTAATTACCTTTCGAACGAGATACTGTTTACCTTTATCGCATTTGTAGCTAAAATAATTTTTTAATGAAATGATAACAAAAAAACACAAAATTACCATTATCTCAAAAACCTAACCATACAAAAAAATAAAAAAAAAAAAAATAGTTCCAAGCTCAGCCGGTCAATTCCTATCCTCCCCATTCCTGGTTTTCTTGGTTTTTTTTTGGCTGTAAATTAGCGTTAGTTGTGGGTGTGGATTTCAACATATATGCTTTTATACTTTGGAATAAGCGGAAAAATCCAATTAGCTCATACAGCGATGGTAGATGTGATAGCTATTTCGAAGAAAAACCACTTTCTTCATCATCAGACATCTTCTCGGGAGCACACCAGGCATTGAACCTACGCTCCAACCATCAGTAGTCGAATATTAGCGAAACGCTAAGCACTGCGGCTACCGATGGTCCTGCTGAGCTGTTGGATTTTTCACTTATATATGCCATTGCTCTATTCAATCTAACCTCACTTAGTGTACGATTTTCGTACATCTGTTGAATAATGGTAGGCAGCTGACGGACAGCGGGCGCTGTGTGCAGTAGTTGTATGTACAACAGCACAATTTATAATTTAACATTATTGGGTATGTTAGTGTCTAGCACGAAATTATTATTTTTAATTTTAATTTTTATACTTTGGAATAAGCTTTTAATTTTTCTGAAAGATGAGTCGTATAACGGGACACCAATGTGCAAAATTTGGTTTCGGTAGGTTCATTTGTTTCCAAGAAATTGAGTTTTGTCCCACTCTCCATACAAATGCGACCAGGGTGCGCTGTTAACTAGTCAGCATTACTTATACGACGTGTGGAACATTTTTTTAATTTGCCAAATTTTTCTTATGGACAACAGGAGTCGGATTTTTTTTTTTGCTCTGCTGAAAAGTTACTAAAAATACGCAAAACTAATTTTGTGAGCACAACGACGATATGTGCATACATAGTAGATACATATTTACAATCATGTTTAAATCTTTACTAAAATTTCGATGAAATAGCTTAGAAAATTAGCAAAAAGTAAGTAAATTTTATAAAGCTCTCCACAATTAAGTGAATTTTCATATTTGCATATTTTTGTACACACATACACACATACATACATACATGCAGTTTTATTAAAGCAGAATTTAAAGAAATTTGGCACATGTTCATGTTCATTCATAAATTTATTCAATAAAAGCAAAGTTGCAGTTACAAACATGCATGCCATTTTACTAATGCACACACACACACACACACATACACTTCAAACAAGATTTTCATTTGCCGGCAGCATGCAACAGTTGTCTGTTTTGTTCGTACATACGATTTTACATACATATGTACATACATACATACACAATCGCACACTAATCTAACTCGGCTGATGCTGTGCAGCAGCAGCTCATTCGTACATGTATGTATGTAGGTACATTAATGTATCTACATATGTATGTATGTATGCAACTACATTTTGTCGGCATTGCACAATCGAGCGCATTGTTTTTGTTGTTGTTGTTGCTGCTTTTCCATGCAGCCCAAAACCAACTCATAGCGAAGCGTCGACTCTGCCACTTTTTGAGGGCGCTCTGCGCACGAACTCCATGCAAACAAAACAAATATCCTAAAACTAAACTATCACTAAAACAGCAACAACAACAACAACAACAGCAACAGCATTGAAAAATAGCACAGCAGTAACAAAACAACAACAGCATCGACAACCAACCTCATACAACTGTAAACGGCATGGGTAGTGGTAGGTATTGCTACATACATACATAAATAGGAGGTGTAAAATACGACGTGTGCGAATTTCGCCGAGAGGCAGGCGCTTCGATGTTGATGGCGCTTAGTTTCTAATTTGTTTATCAACAGGTGGCTGCGCTCACTTACGCACTTACACAAACATATGTACCTACTAGACTGGCCGCAAATTTTTTTTTCTCGAATTCTATTAATAAACACTGCCTAAAAGGTGAGGTTTGGTATAAGAAATAACGTCCTATTTTTTTATTCAGATCGCACCAAGCTTTGTTGACCCTCATCAAGCTTAAAAGGTTAAAAAATTTTTTCTTTAATTAATTTTTTATTTTTTTATTTTATGAAATTTCAAGAAATTAAGAATAATAAAAACAATATCAATTCAATAAAATGGACTTTTTGTGAGACGGAAATGTCTTACGATAATGTTCAACTACTTGCAGTAGGAATTGTTTATCCTCTTCGTCATACGTTAAGGTACGGTTAAAGTCTGTTATCAACTTAACTGCCCTTTCGGCTGCATCGTTCACCACTGCCAAAGTTTGACATGCCGATTTCGCTTTGCGATAATCATCTTTGGTTTGCCACGTAGAAGGATCCGAATTTATAAATGATGTATTAATATTCAAAGAAATGCTTTCATCGAAAAATGATAACCCAACAATTTCCTCACTCAAGTACCACAAATGGTTTTTAATCTTATGCAACAAGGCATTAGAAACTTCTTTATCAAAATATAAAATGGCATCTTTTATTAATTTGAGATCTTGTGCTGGTGCATCTATTGCATTAATGCATGTAAACCAATATGGAATGTAAATGTTTGTCAAGAAGATACAAATACTGCGAAGGTTTTTCAATTCCGATGAAGTCAATTTGAACTGATCGCGAAACAAAAATATTTTATAGCAATATATGCATTTCGACATGAACCTAGCATGCGATGTTGCTCCGGGTTGGCGTACTTTAGTAAAGTTTGGAACATTTTCTCCAATAAAAAGCAATGACAGTTGGAGAAGCTCCTAATAATCGGACCTTGAACTTTTTGATTTTTCGTACAACCGATACACAACTTCATACAACAGCTCCAAAAACATTGCGATTTCCAGCGCAACATGCTCATGTTGTATAAAAAATTGCAAGGTGTGTGGCTGGCATCATGACGATCGGATAGTGTACGCACACTATTCATTGTGGTTCATGTACGAGTAACATAATTCTCATAATAAAGCGAGTTGTTGTACTTCACTACAAGAAAACCAAACGAGTAAGGTCCGGTTATAGTTGCATAGCACAGCAGCGCACAACATAAGAACTGTCACATACGAAATCTGTTTAATGGGATTTCCGTGTAATCGATTACTCAACGCATAGCGGCACAGGGCACAGCATAGAAGTCTGTTGAATTTTGATTTCTGTGTTATGTGCTATGCGATTTGACATTTGGCAACACGAATGTGTGTGTGCTGAGTGTGCGAAGGGTTGCACGCAAGGCTAATTTATATAGGTTAACTTACTAAACAGCTGTAGTGAGTTTCTGTAACTCATATCGATCAATGTTCTCTACTGAAATAGTCGATTTGACGTCATCATTACGTCATTCTCGATGCAAGCGTTTCTGTATGAAAATCGAGTCGAATGGATCGATACAACTGACAAATCAGCTGATATGTTCCATTCCAATTCAGTAGGAATGATCGATTAAAGTTGTTTCTGTAAGCAAAATAGTCGATATATTATCTATCAATATACTCGCCAACTTTTTAAACGGTGAGAAAGCTTTGACCGGTCGAAAAAATGGACAAAACAGCCGAATTCAGCCAGAATGTAAGTATATTTTAATTAAAACAATTTATTTATGTATATATGTACATGCTATATATTAATGAATATACATTTAAATATATTTAATATATATTTAAAGGATTTGTAGAGTCTCTTAAGGAGCGTCTTTGTACTCCCAAAATGCACACATACACACGTTTCTGCCTGTACATGCGCATTGTCGCTTGTCAAATTAGAAATAGGTCTATATTTGCGGCGGCGACAAATGCAACCCTTCTGCCGTGAAGTCGTGCTGGCGTTAAAATGTGTGCGCCCATAAGAACGTGTGCATTTTACTTTTGACAGCTGGCTGCTTGTCGCTCGCCGGTTCGAATGTGCTTAGAGCATTACATTTATTTTGGCGTTTAAGTTCTCGATTGGCGTTTCATTTCCATCACTGTTCCGAATTTTATCGATTAATGCTTGTAGAAACACTCGCTATCGATCAATAGAGAAGTTTTGATAGAATCGACGTGACGTCATCAAAATAGACAAATCCACTCGATTTCTTACAGAAACTCACTACTGATTTTTCACTTTTTTCTACTGTTTTACTTTAATAATGGTGCTTATATCAAACTGGGATCAATTTTGAGCATGGTGCAATATGATTTCTACAAAGGCGAACTATGATTTTGACAGAAGCACCACAGAATACACAAACAATTTACATGGAGTGTGTATGTATGTATGTACGAATGTCGGGATGCGAAAACTTTTATTAATTAACCATGGTTGCACGTCTATGCGAAGTATAATCAGCTCTATGCGCTATATGTTTTGCGCTGCCCTGCTTTGCAATGCTATGCAAGTATAACAGGGCCTTAACTCGTTTGGACATATGAATGTACTCATGCAACAGTCTACTGACTACTGCTGACTATTTCTGGTAAAACTGTCAAACGATCAGCTGTTTGGAAATTTACTTCCCTGCTGGAATAGTTAGACTCATTTCAACATTTGTCTCAGCACGTTAAGAGCAGGGTGAAAAACAGCAGCAATGTCTTGGAATTTGATTGTTTTTGCTCGTTAAGTACCGTTATATTCACTTAGCAACTCACTGATACTTTGTTTTAGGTGTAGAAAACGCAAGAAGGGCTCAGCAAGAGAATTTTTATCTCTCAAAACAGACATATTAAAAAAAATCATGTTCAAGGTTAAAAAATAAAATTTTCCATACATTGGGCTCAATGAGGGTCAACTAGACAACAACGGATCGGGCCAAAAAATTAAGGCCGTCTTTTTAACCCTAAACCTCATATTTTAAGAACTGTTAATATACAAATTTCAACAAAAAAAAAAAATCCATACATGCTGCGGCCAGTCTAGTACCTACACACATACATATATGTATGTTTAAACATACCCTGCAGGGAAAATCTCTATTCCGAACTAGGTCGCTTCTAGTGCATTTTTCGACACTACTAGTGCGAGCTAAATCTCTTTTGCATGTTATCAACTGACGAATTTAACACGGCGATGTCCTAGGCGGTGTCAATTGTCACTCTCTGCACTACATTTTCGATAGTTCCGAACTAGTACTAAATTCTACAGTTTCCACTAGTTCGTTTATTGGCACAATTTCGATAGTTCTGAACTAACTACAAGTACCTACAAATTCTACAGTTTTACATCTGCCGCTTAAGTGCAGCCTTTGACACACTTCGTGCAACTAGCGTGATGGCTGACTGGCTACCGCATGTGCCTTTCAATCTGAGGGGCGCGGGTTCGAGTTCTGTCGGTGTCAAGGTGGATGAAAATTTTTTTTAAAATTTTTTTTTTTTAAACTAATATTTTTTATTTATTTATTTATTAAAAATTTACAATAATATTTAAAAAGTAATAAAATAAAAAAAATTAAAAATAAGCCTGAGGGATCGAAAAAGCATAATTAGGGGAACATTTCATTTCATACAAGATGCAAATAGAAACCTCTTTATATAAAATGTTTCACTAAACATCTGAGAATTGCAGAAATATACAAAGCCTACGGCAATTGAACGAACGAAAAATTTCCATAGAATTTTTGTCACTTCGAAATTGCATACAAATCAAAATGTGTCTTATAATGGTCACTCTATTCACTCCTTCTGAACTGGTGAGGGTCTAACTAAAATTGATCTAGTTCCTTTTTGACACCCTTTCGCTAGTTCGGAACTAGAAATTTTGCTCACTAGTTATTGAGTTCCCTGCAGGGTATGTATGCGCATATGTATGTAATACATCCAAGTACCAAGTACACAAAGTTGTAAACATGTGTTTTTTGCTTGTTTAATCTCTTTGTTGAATGCGGCACGCGCTCGTTCGGTTGCAAGGTGAGCAAAAAATATGTAAACATCACTACACATGTATGTGCGTTTTGAAGTAAAATGTAGTATGGATGCTGCTGCTACATACATGCATACATGCACACCAAACAAAGTCAAACCACTTGCGTAGGAGCTGGTGGATATCTCGTTATCATATAAAAGCTTATGCAAAGCAATATACATATGTACATATATACACGATACTACCCAGCAGTTAATATAAGCCACAGTTCCGAAAAACGATAGTCTAGAAGTAGTGAGTTCACAACTAACTCCAAACTGGTTCTAAAGTGCCGCAGAGCGGGACAGTTTTGTTATTGTGACTTCATGCAAAATTTATTTTTTAAAGCTAGTACTTTAAAGTTGAGCAACAACAAATAAGTATTGCACTTTACAAAAATTTCCCTTTTTGCTGTCTTTTGCTGGATAGTACCAAATGGAACTTGGTTAAAATGACGTATTTACATTAGAGTGGGGCGATTTGTATGGAGGGAAATTAATCGATACCGCGCCATCGAAATTCGGATTCCTCTCATTTTTCTGAGTAGAAAACTCCACCACGACATTTGTCTGAAATTAATTTTGATATTCCGAAAATTGTTTTTTATGAACCAAGACCAATTTTTGAAAATAAAAATTGGGCAAAATTCGACAAAAATAATATCCAGGCCAATATGCACATCGAATTGAAGAAGAATTTTATACTCAATCCAGATATGAAATTCGAATTAAAATCGGATCATCCGTTTTCAAGATATAGCCTGATTTCCGGTTATGGAGGCTGAATGCCCAAAATCGCATATTTTCGCGATTATCTCTTACTGTGTACAATATAACTTAATTTTTTTGCAAATTTCTTAAAGATAAGTCAATACAATATGAATCGTCTATTTTCAAAACCGGCCATCTCCACTCAAGTCGTTTGTGAGAAAAATGCAAAAAACTAATGGCTAAAACGATTTGCGTTTATTATTTTTATGTTTGTGATGATAATATAAATACATGTTACTAATACAAAACAATCGGTTCCGTATATTAAACCCAAAAATTATTAAAATAATATAAATTGGCGGGTTTTGAAACCAAGCTATGGAGTTTTGGAGATGGCCGGCTTTGAACGTAAGGCACCATTGGAGATGGCCGATTTTGAAACTAAGGGCAATTTAAATAGAGTAATTTGACTTGAATATGGCAGGTTTTGTTAAGAAATTGTTTTAATATTAAATACTGGTGATGTTTTAGAATTGGATCTGATACCTAGCTTAAAAAATTAAAATTTTGGAGATGGCCGGTTTTGAAAATGGACGATTCATATATGAACAGTATTTTAAAATATTAATTTATCTTCCGGTATAGGAAAACTAGAATGCACTCTTTTTTCCCTGGCCCAAAATCGCCGTATGGGTTCTTTACGTTATAGTCATCCGATACCGGGATTTGTTTTTTTACTTTACTCAATTCTAAAAAAAAACTCAAGGTTACTCATACGCCATATCGTACTATTGGAAGCAAAAAACAATTTTCAGAAGCATAAGCCTACGTTTTAGGGAATAACTTTAATTTTTGCAGCTAAAATTCTGAAATTTTGGATTTAGAGCATTTATTGTACACAAAGCGCGATCGGCGAAAATCATTGGTATCGGATGACTATAACATAGAGAACCCATACCGCGATTTTGGGCCAGGGAAAAAAGAGTGCATTCTAGTTTTCCTATACCGGAAAATATATTAATATTTTTAAATACTGTTCATATATTATATTCATTTATCTTTAAGAAATTTGCAAAAAAAAAAAATAAGATATATTGTACACGTCAAGAGATAATCGCGAAAGTATGCGCTTTTGGGCATTCAGCTTCTATAACCGGAAATCAGGCTATATCTCGAAAACGGATCATGCGATTTTAATTCGGATTTCATATCTGGATTGAATATAAAATTCTGCTTCAATTCGATGTACATATTGGCCTGGATATTTTTTTGTCGATTTTTGTCCAATTTTTATTTTCAAAAATTCGTCTTGGTTCATAAAAACCAAATTCCGGAACTTCAAAATTAATTTTAGATAAATGTCGTGGATGAGTTTTCTACTCAGAAATATGACAGGAATCCAAATTTCGATGGCGCGTTATAGGTTAGTAAATCGTCCCACCCTAATGTACATATATATAACAAAAGTAATATTACATGGCATTTGTAGGTGAATGGCGATAATTCCAGCTTTTGTATGATTAAATTTAAAAAACTTGGTATTTTTTAATATAATACCGCATTTATTTTCAGTATGTTAAGAGTTCTGCCGGCTGAGGACTATTTTTGTAAAGCGCGCCCAAAGACCGACCAGTTTTGAACTACACCTGAAGTGCTTCCTTTTGAGCTATCTGTGAACTAATGATTTTTGAACTATTCTAGTACTGTACAAATAGCAAATAGTTTAGAACCAGTTCCAAAGTTCTGCAGTGGACGATAATTGCCACTTCATAGAACATCGCCATATTAATAAAAACATTTTAAAGCAGTGCGTTGGTATAGAGTGAGAACCAACCTTTCTCTTTTTGAATCAGTTCTACACTAGACTGGAACTAGCGCAATTTACTGCAGGGCATGTACAGGTACATGTGTTTATGTCTTCTCAAATTTGTTCACATGCGTGTTTGTATTCTAGTTTTCCTGCCAGCACGTTTAGTTCGCCAACATATCAACTATCACATTAATTCCCTATGTGACTCCTTTGAATATCATACATTTGCATAGATATGTATTTAGTTACATTTGTAGACAGCAAAGTCAATATGTTAAATTCTGTATGCTATTAGCAACAATTGTTGAATGAGAAAGCTTAGTTTCGTACTAAGGTATTAATTGTATGTAGACCAAGTCAATATGACTAAGTCAATACTCAGACATTGACATTGTTCAGCGAATAAAAATCCATCGCCTACGTTGTGCGGGTCATGTCGTCAGAATGGATGAAGGTACTCCGGCCCAGAATAATGTAATAATATCTCTATCGAAACCCGCTAAAGAAGAAAAGTAAGACCTCAACAAAGAAATCCGCAAGACCGAAGAAAATCATCTACACAGACGGCTTAAAAATAGAGAATGGTTGACAGCTGGTGGCTGACTTCAGTTTGCACTGGAAACTGCACGAACCTCTACAAAAATTGTTCACGAATATAAATTGAAGCTTGGCTCCGTAGCAAAATGGAACAAACATCATTTTATGTGAGTACCCGGACAATGTGGTGTTTAAAGTAACGAATTGGTCGATAACTTTGCAAATTCGGATCAATGGAACAACCAACTGGACCGCAGTCAATCAAAAGACCAAGCATAACGGGCACAGTGAAGTAGGTACATCCATTAGGGAAACTCGCGGAAGACGCTTGAACTCTGCAGAATGCTGTAAAATTACAAACTGCTTTCTGAAAAAGCCGAACAGCGACGTAACAAACTTCCTGCTCAAGCAGAAAAGAAGGGATCTTCGGGTCTACCCTGTCTGTAAGAGGACGACAACGGCACAGAGAATTTTCTCCGCACTTGTACGGCTTTCGCTAGACTAAGATTGCGCATTCTCGTGTCAGATTTGCTGAGAATGGACGATGCACTTTTTTTACAACTCGACAAACTTCTCAAATTTATAAGAGAATCTTGAAAGTTTGTAGAGGAACTCTGAATCCGCTATCTTACCTTTTCCCATACATCTTAACCCTTTCTAAAGACCTTAAGTGCAAAGCGCAAGTATGCCTGAGTGCTTTGCAAAGACATAGCTTTACCGGCCTATAAACAATTTCATTCTAATTCATTCCAATTATATGTATTAACAAACCAAATATGTAAGATAAGCAAAATCTATACAAAAATTCAAATATTTATGCTGAAATTAATGCAGTATATTTTTAATGCAACTTCCAATGAATCCCATCGGTAATAAATGTGCTTATGTAATGTTTATCGATTGATTGCGTGTATCTGCATGAAGAGATTATTCTATTCTCGCATAAATACATACCTGCAACCAATTCTATGAACTCCTTGTGTAGATATAGATGTGAGTTGGAGCCGAGGAAGAATTGTTGGCATAAAAATGAAGATGAATCTGTGGCATTTATGTCACCCCCTCCCCCCTATGGTTTACACAAGCTGCGCGAAAAGTAATATGAAAATGTATGTAAATAGGGAAAAAAATTTAGACGGTAGAGCACGCAAAGCCAAAGGTGTGCAAAGAATGCGAAAGGAAAGAAAAATTACAAGACTTCGTGCGATTGCATTATTTTTAGATGCAGATGTATTTTTCATAGGAGAGGAGAGGAGAGGAGAGGAGAGGAGAGGAGAGGAGAGGCGAGGAGAGGAGAGGAGAGGAGAGGAGAGGAGAGGAGAGGAGAGGAGAGGAGAGGAGAGGAGAAGAGAGGAGAGGAGAGGAGAGGAGAGGAGAGGAGAGGAGAGGAGAGGAGAGGAGAGGAGAGGAGAGGAGAGGAGAGGAGAGGAGAGGAGAGGAGAGGAGAGGAGAGGAGAGGAGAGGAGAGGAGAGGAGAGGAGAGGAGAGGAGAGGAGAGGAGAGGAGAGGAGAGGAGAGGAGAGGAGAGGAGAGGAGAGGAGAGGAGAGGAGATATGAGATGAGATGAGATGAGATGAGATGAGATGAGATGAGATGAGATGAGATGAGGTGAGATGTGATGAGATGAGATGAGATGAGGTGAGATGTGATGAGATGAGATGAGATGAGATGAGATGAGATGAGAGAGGAGAGGAGAGGAGAGGAGAGGAGAGGAGAGGAGAGGAGAGGAGAGGAGAGGAGAGGAGAGGAGAGGAGAGGAGAGGAGAGGAGAGGAGAGGAGAGGAGAGGAGAGGAGAGGAGAGGAGAGGAGAGGAGAGGAGAGGAGAGGAGAAAAGAGGAGAGGAGAGGAGAGGAGAGGAGAGGAGAGGAGAGGAGAGGAGAGGAGAGGAGATGAGATGAGATGAGATGAGATGAGATTAGATGAGATGAGATGAGATGAGATGAGATGAGATGAGATGAGATGAGATGAGATGAGATGAGATGAGATGAGATGAGATGAGATGAGATGAGATGAGATGAGATGAGATGAGATGAGATGAGATGATATGAGATGAGATGAGAGAGATGAGATTAGATGAGATGAGATGAGATGAGATGAGATGAGATGAGATGAGAGCATGTGCGATTGTCACAGCACGGACGAGAGCTGTTAAATTGCAAAGCAAAATTATTCCATTTTTTGGCTTAATCGATTTTTTACTTAATTTTAAGCATAAGCTGAGCATAAAAATTATTAACATAAATTTACCGACTGCATGTACATTACGGTGGTCCTTAAAATCAAATTAGCGATTTTCTTCGGTCTTACCACCTACACTGGTAACATTGGTACAGTCAACTATAAAACAAGATATAAATTTTGGTACCGATCAGATATGGCTAAGGGGGTTGCACAGGGTTATATGCGGTAATATGAACTTTGACTCCTGTGCAACACGCCTTGGACGCCTCCAATCGGGACCAAAATTAATTTTGGTATCCTTGAGTGCAGGACTGTCGAGTTTTTTTCGACTTCCCTTGAGTTTTCTGAATTTTGGCCCCTACGCGTCACACCTTAACCCTCTTCTATCGGGGCAAAAATTTAGTTGTGCTATCTTCGACTATACGAGCATCGACCTAAAGGTTGAGTTTGAAGAAATATGATTAAAAATTTGGCTGTATATGTACATTTGGCGATCACCCTAATGTAAATACACATGTATATTTGTTTGCAGTTATGTACGTGGCATGTAAGTAAGTAGCATCAATTGCGAAATACGAGCGAATCTACAAAACTCAACGTGAAATGTGAATTAGGTACATCTGCGTTGATCTAATCGATGCCTATTTGGGGGACTAGGCGATCGAACAGCAACAGCATCAGCAAAAGTGGCAACGACATTTCAATAGACTTGACCATTTATGTTCGCTTAAAAACCGTAATCATGCAATAATAAAAATGTTAACTGCCACACGTTGGCCTTGTATAATGGCAGGGGCAATGCCAACAAAGGCAGAAACAACAGCAACAGCAGCAACAACAACAACATCAGCACAGTAACAGCCCATATTTAAACTAATTGTAATGGGCAATAACAACAATATAACAACAATGATTTCTGCAGTAGTGAGCAATGCGCTATATGCACTTGTTGCTTTTGCTGACTTTGTTGTTGTTCGTTTTGCTGTTGTTAATCTTGACTTGTACGACATTAATACGGAAGCAAATTAAATGTCTGTTTCCACTTGGTCTACAGCGACTACTACTTATACGTATAGATATCAATTGTATATAAATACTTACATATGTACTTACATATGTATGTACATAGCTGTGTATATATACAGATATTAAATATACATACGTATCAACATAACTCTGCCATGTAAACAGAATATTTTCTGTATGTGGGTACGTTTATTTGTATGCTTGGTATGTACATTTGTGTCACTAAATGACTACGCACCTGAGAATATACATATATACATATGTAGGTATTTATGGATTTGTAATTACGCATTTTGCATGTACATATGTATGTACCTACCCTGCAGGCAACTCAATAACTAGTAAGCAATATTTCTAGTTCCGAACTAGCGAAATCGTATCAAAAAACAACTAGCGCAATTGTAGTTAGACCTTCACCAGTTCAGAAGCAGTGAATTGAGTGACCATTATAAGACACACTTTGATTTGTATGCAATTTTGAAGTGAAAAAAAAATTCTATGAAAATTTTTCGTTCGTTTAATTACCTTCAGATTTTTATATTTCTGCAATTCTCAGATGGTTAGTGAATATGTAATTTGGTATAAGGAGTATTCTATTTCCATCTGCACTTATATGAAATGAAATATTGCGCTCTGATTGTGTAAGTCCTAGGAAAATACTAGTTTACTTACTAGTATTTCCGATCGCCAGGAATATTTTACTTATTTCTTTAATTTTTAATTTTTTTTTAATTTTAATTGAATAATAATACACAATTTAATAAAATGATTACTCATCTTGACAGCGACAGAAATCGAACTGCAGCGGACCGATTCCAAATCAAACATGTTAGCCACTGTGCTATTAAGCCACTTGTTTGAAGCGTATGAAATACTGCACTTGAATAAATTTCAGATGGAAACTAAATTCTATAGTATATATAGTATAGGTACTTGTAGCTATTTGAGAACTGTCGCTATATAATTTAGTACTGGTTCGGAACTATCGAAAACGTAGTGAGCAGGCGCGGATCCAGGATTTCGGCAAGGGGGGGGTTTTGAAAATTTCTTTTTTTGGAAGATGTTTTTTAAGGGCAGACGCTGGTGAAAATATGGACTAATACCACCTACTTTATTATTCTATATACTAGTTGCGCCATTTCCCGCACCTTAAAAACACCAAACACAAAATCTTCACATAAAGTGCAGGAGATTTCAATTGAAGTTCTAAATAACATATATAACGTACATGTATTTAATAAATTCATAAATTAAAAAAGCCGGCATATGCGGGTGTTACGCCTTCAGATGGCTCTGAAGCTACTTTATTATAAACTTGACCACTGCGCGACACCTAGTGAAGGGTAGCAGTTATTATATGATATAATTTGAAGCGCGAGGTCGCTACTGCGTGTTCTAAATTTTCAAACGTGCAACCAAAGAACGTATATTGTATAAGAAGGGAAAATTCGGTATTTTGGACGAGTGAGGTGGAAATCGTTTAGTCAAAAAAAGATGATGACTTCCCGAGTTGCCTCCCATCATTCTTCAAGCTCGAATTTGTTTGTTTTTTCGCGGCGAAAAATAAATTCATTTTGACATTTCTTTTGCTTGACATTTAGTTATTATTTCTATTCATACTCTACCGCCACTGCAAAGATGGTTGAAAATGAGCCGGGCTGCAAATTTTAGAATTTTATAAAAACCTTGATCTGATGAAAAGCTCTGCTGAAACTTTTTTTATCCTTTGTTGAAACATTTCAATTTTATGAATGAATCGCTTGTAGTATTTTAACTTCGTACTCGTTTTAATTCTTGTTTTTGGTGGTTGATTGGATTGTGCTTATACATACGTATGTATGTACATTTTTGCATTGGTACGTGCGAATGAGTATCGTATGTTATTTTTTTTCCACTTACCCCAACAATAAAACGATTTTTATTGAAAAATTGTCTACATTTTTAAACGAAAATAAGAGAGTCAAATTTTCGACAGAACTCTTTGAAATAAATTTAAAAACTCTGGCGTATGATTTTGTTTTGAGTCACTGTATATATTTTTCAACAAGTAAGGAAGCCTAAGTTCGAGTGGAATCGAACATTAGATACTCAGCTGTATGCTTTCATTGTTTGTTTTCGTTTGATGGAACCACTGTGTATTTTATATAAAGCGAGTGCTGCATAAAGTGGGCGTAGCCACGCACTTTTTCTAAATTTTTATCAGTCATCCAACTAAGCATATGAATGTTATTCTTTGTGCAAAATTTCATTCCTTTATGACTTCTAGTTATAAAGATGTCACGTTACAAATTCCCAAAGAGTGTTCCAGAAATATCTTTCTTAAAAAGTAGGCGTGGTCATAAACCGATTTCAATAAATTTTTGCGTGGCTATTAACACATGTTATAAAAGTGTATAAACCAAGTTTCGTCATAATATCTCAATTTTTTGTCGAGTTATAGGCTAAGAAATCTCGTATAGCCCTTTGTGTAAAAAGAGACGGTGCCACGCCCATTTTCCAAAATTTTTCTATTTGTTGTTTCCGGTCTATTGTAGAAATCATACCACAAAATTTCAATGAATTATCTTTTCATTTGACAAAGATATCGCTTAAAATGTTTTTATTAGGCCACTATATAATAAGCATATATAAAAGTGGGCGTAGTCGTCAACCGATTTCGCTAAAATTTTCAACATGTATTACCACAAGTAATAAAAGTGTACGCATCAAGTTTAGTCATTATATATAAATCATTTGTCGAGTTATGGGCTCAGAAATCTCGTATATTCCTGTTTATAAAAAGAGGCGGTGCCACGCCCATTTTCCAAAATTTTTGTGGTTTTCGTTTTATGTCCATAGTTGCACTCCTGCCATAAAATTTCAATGATATATCTGTATATTTGACAGAGATATAGCTTAAAATGTTTTTATTAGGTCACTTTATAAGACCCATATATAAAAGTGGGCGTGGCCCTCAACCGATATCGGAAATTTTTCGTCCAAATATTTGACTAAATAAGTATATCATGCGTACCAAATTTCATCGATATATCTTCAACGGTTTCTGATTTATGACTCATAAAACTTTCAATGTTTGCCCCTTAATAAGTGGGCGTGGCACCGCCCATTTTCCAAAATTTTTGTGTTTTTTGTTTTACGTCCATAGTTGGACTCATGCGCCAAAATCTCAATGATAGATCTTTATATTTGACAGAGATATGGCTTAAAATGTTTTTATTAGGTCACTTTATAATACAAATATATAAAAGTGGGCGTGGCCGTCAACCGATTTTAACTATTTTCCGTCCAAACGTTTGCCTAAGTAAGTAAATCACGCGTACCAAATTTTGTCGATATATCTTCAATGGTTTCTGAGTTATGACATATAAAACTTGCAAGATTTGACCCTTAATAAGTGGGCGTGGCACCGCCCATTTTCCAAAATGTCATCAAATTTCTTCATAAGGGCCCGAGCTCAATACGTTGGTAAAATTTTATCACTCTAGCTATATTAGTGGCTGAGATACCAAATTTCCGATTTTTTCTATATAGGAAAAGTGGGCGTGGTCATGGTCCGATTTCGCCCATTTTCAATACCAACCGTCCGAGTCTCGATACCAACTTGCATTTCAAATTTCATTAAAATATCTCAATTTTTGCGCGAGTTAGAGTGTTTACAGACGGACGGACGGACGGACGGACGGACAGACGGACGGACGGACGGACATGGGTCAATCGATTTCTCTTTTCACCCTGATCATTTTGATATATATAAGTCTATATCTATCTCGATTATTTCACTCTGTTACAATCCACCGTTATGTGATTAAAACTAGAATACTCTGTGTACTAGTACAGCTGAGTATAATAAAATCGACTTTTAACACAAATTATTAATATTTTGCATTAAACAAGCAATTTGGAATATATGAAGACAATAAAATATTTTTGGCCGCATAAAACTTGAAAATCTACCTATGTGCATTGCTTTTGGAATGATAGAGTTTTCCTTGATCAATTTGGGAAATTTGGGCGCAGAATCTATAAAGGCATTAATTTGGGATTTATGATAAACCACAAGGGGGGGGGGTTTGAACCCCCAAAACCCCCCCGTGGATCCGCCACTGGTAGTGAGAGATTAACAGTTGACACCACCTAGTACATCACCATGTTAAGTTCGCCAGTTTCTGACATGCAAAAGAAATTTAATTCGCGCTAGTACACTCAGAGAAAAAAAATTATTAAATCATATGAAAACGTGCTTAAAATTGGCAAAAACGTATTTAAAACTGATGTAAATACCAACAGTTTTATTTTAAAAATGTTCATTGTAAAATTTTTAAATCAAGAAAAAACATTTTAAATTTAAAAATATTTATTTTTATTTTAAGCACTATGAGAAAAAAACGCTGCTTCATTGCAGTGTTTTCTATTTCATATTCTTTTTCGGATTCAAAACTGACTCCAACGGCATTCTCTCATTCAGAGTTCCAACTATAAAAATGTAGTCTCCGCTTGTTCTCGTCTTCTTTTCTTCTTCCCCTTAACTGTTTGCTATCTTTATTTCTTATTCTCCTTATTCTCCTTTTTCTTCTTTATTTTATATTCTCCTACGGATTCGAACCATGGCATCAACCTGAAATTCAATCCAACAGCATAACATAGTGAAATATTAAACATTGTATTGAATTGTAGTAATCTATTTATGCTTCCCTTTTCCTAAAAAAGAATCTATGAATTATATGAGTCATTGTAAAAAACAAAATTGAAAAAAAAAAAATGATATTCATTATTAGTTTTGTTGGATTTCTCACAAAAAAATATTTTCTCACCAAAAAATGTTTAAAAGTGAGCGAGTTTTTGAATCAACATGCATTTTCAGTTTTAATTTAAGTTTGTTTCTTTTTAAATCTAAAATACATTTTCACTTCAAAAATTTCATTTTTAATTCAAAAATGTCATTTTTTTAATTTTAAAATTTCCTTTTTTAAAATAAAAATGATTTGGTTTAAAACATGCATTATAAAAATAAAAATTTTAGTTTTGATTTTAAAATGCTGTTTTTCCATGAGTGCAGTTGCGAACAATGCACCAGAAGTGACCTAGTTCCGAGATTTAGAGATTTTCCCTACAGGGTATATGCAAGTTGAATTCGTGAGTGAATAAATGCGTAAGCAAACTCTCAGCAGTTGCGAAAATAAATCGATTGTACTTCGATTATACGCAGAAAAAATTTGTTGTTTACATTTTTTTCTTCGCTAGATAAAGCAGAAATTTTTTCGCATATTATGATATGATGTGTATTCAGTCAGTACCATTTTGCACTGGTTGGTGGCATTTAACTAAGCAACAGCTAGTGGAAGTTAAGTAAGCAAATTAACAGATTACCGATAAACGGTAGAATCGACACCGAAGGCGAATAAATACAAGGCTTGTTAACCAAATACCCAGCCGTGAGTTGGCAATCAGTCAATGAGACGACAAGGAGCAACTGTAAGAGCTATAATCAAAGAGCAAAGCAAAGACTTTTACCAAAAACAGGCATCAATATCAATATATCGCACCCTAAATCATAAAGTGACACAACTCAAAATTTTTCGAAATTTGGTTTATTTCATAAATCGGTACTCGAAATATATGTCTAGCGACTGCCAAAAAATCTTTTCTATCAGAATCTTTTTTAACTAAAAAATAACTATAAAACCGTGGCCTTTTCCCATATCAAAAAGTGGTGAGACCGAAGAAAATCGTTAATTAGATTTTTTTTAGGACCGCCCTAATGTACACAGTAAGTCTCAATATAAAAGTCTTTTGGCGATGCTGCTTAAATATTTTAAGTTATTGAATAAAATATGTAGCAGAATTTCAGACATCTCAGATTCAACAACCACTGGATACTAGTATTCATTGCAAAGTAGATATTTTAGTGTCTTATTAACGACAATAGAGAAAATTTATTTCTTAAGTTATTCATTTTTTTCTTTTTGCTAAAATATTCTATACGCGCTACGTCAGCAAAATGCAAACGAGTATTGAAATATGCGCGAAAATAAGATGAAAGGCAACAACGAAAAATGCAAAAATAAAATATGTGCAGAAATAAAAATAAATAAAAAGATTTTTTTTGTGTGGCTTCATTGTCGTTTCGTTGCACTCGCAAATTGGCAATGAATGAAAACAATTGTGGACAACAATGCACGCAAATAATACGTGTGTATGTATGTATGTACGCAAGCATGAGCTGTAAATTTTGTGGCACAAAACGAAGCCCAAGCACATGTGTGTTTGGACGTGTGTATGCCCTGCAGCACAGAAGCTCACATATATGTATACATATATATGTATGTATGTGCAAAAGTCAATAGCCGCGAGACCTTACCCTATCATAACCTAACCCAACCCAAAATACTGTAAAGTAGTGCGTCGAGCCAACGAAGTTGAGAATGCAACACAGCGGACATGAAATCGTCAGCGAGCAGCACAATGTTAATTATTATGTACACACATAAAAAAAACCCAGAGTTATATATTTCAATTCTGCTGCATTGAAGTAAAGTGTTAGGTTAGTTTGGAGTGGCTGATCTCGTAGAAGCACATTCGCCTGTTGTTATTTTTGTCACAGTTTTTTGAGATGCATCGCTTTAATGACTTTTCTTAACTAGTTATAAGTGGTCATTTAGATTCATTTTACAAAGATTTTTTCTGAAGAGACTCCTACTGAAATTTTTTGCCGAATAATTTTCTAGAACATTTTAATAATCTAGCACCCCTACAAAAGGGTTATTTTGACCCCTATTTATACAGTCAGGAAATATAGTATAGTATTTTTAAGGTCGCTAGAGGGCTAACATGTTCTAGAAAATTATTCGCCATAAAATTTCAGTAGGAGTCTCCTCAGAAAAAATCTATATAAAATGAACCTAAAAGACCAGAGGAAGCGAAAAACTTATATTCCTCCGAATGTAAATGTGTTTTATTTCCGGTTCTACTGCATCGATCGAAATACTTATTTTGCAAAAGATTAATGTTTTTTGACGACGTTTAACATGCCGGAAAAAAAGTTACATTAAGGTAGTATAAACTAAGTACTGGCTGAAAGTGACCCGAATGGCGCACATAGGGTTAATACAATTATAAAGTAGAAACCCTCCTCTCAAGCCAAAGAGATTGGTATATCAAACTTAGGCATCGGACAATAAATACCGAAGATATGAAAAAAATTAATTTTAGCGACATCTAGCGGCGCACAGTGGTCGGGCGAACCTGCTTTTACAAGAAAAAGTTGTTTTTTTAAGTTGTGACAAATTAGCCGGGAAAAAGCCATTCTTACTCAGAAATGTCCAACGATCTCAGAACTGATAAGTTTTTTTAAAAATATCTGCTGAGACATCCGTTAGAGACGTCTAAACCCACAAATTCGATCGTGAAGTATTTTAGTCATTATTTGAGCATAGATTTCCCTGCATTTTTTGCATAGTGTTTCAAGTAGAACTGAGATTCTTTGGTCTAGTCTTACTTTTTACACATGTAAAGCCACGGTTTTACAAAAAATATTAACAAAAAAAAAATTTGCTACTAAATTAGCAATAATACAAAAAAAGGCTTTTTTTGAAGAATTTATTTTATTTCAGAAAGGTATAACTAACAAGATCAATCGAGTGGGGCCATAATTTTTTCACCGGAGAATAAAAGAAAGGATGCCCTAAAAATCCGTGAAAAGTTTAGCCGCCCATATCCGCCCGAAAAAAATGGCGCCCAAAAAAGGAAAGGCCTTAGATTTTGCATGAGTGTTTTAATGATTTAAGACAAAATTGGGAATTTTTCTGAAGAAGCCCAGGAAGATCGAAACAAAGACTTCAGCATAACACACGAAAAATAAGCAGGGAGCAATCGAATGAAGATTTCTTTCACATGCTACTCATAACATCCGATCCAGTTATATCGAGTATGAGACCACTTCCTCTCCGAAAAGCAGACACCATTTCTGCAGAAGTTATCAGTCTTTTACGGGAACCAAGTCAGAACTCATCAGTTTTTGTTGAAATCGCTACAGAAGAGTGAAAATTTGTTATTTGCTACCACTTCCAAAATGTTCATTTAATACCGATTTTTTATAGTTTATTTCTTCTATTGATATTTTGGTCATGGTACCATTTGTAAAAAAACTGATCTGTTAAAATTAATGTTGTTTCGTTGTTATCAGTATAAATAAAAGATTTCTCGTAAAAAAATTAAGCTTTTATACTTTGGGTGTAGTACGTATTGGGTTAATAGTGCCTAATAGAGGGTTGTCACTATGGGAAAAGAAAATTCTGGGAATGGTGTACATCATTTCCCATACTTTAACTAAAATATGTAAAAAATTATCGGAAAAAACTAAGGTCTTTTGATTGTGGTCAGCGTCAGCTGTCAACTGTCAAATTATAAAATTTGTTTGCATAATCGGATTCAACATTACATAAATAATATAATCCAAGATTTTCATTAGGGTCGTAACACTACTTCTAATTTTTCTATTATATTTGGCAGCTGTCAACTCTCAAATTATAAAATTTTTTTGCATAATCGGATTCAGCATTACATAAATAATATATTCCCAAATTGTCATTAAGATCGTAACACTACTTCTAATTTTTCTTGTAAAACCAGGTCTCTCCGACCACTGTGCGGCGTCTAAAAAAAAAAATGTTTTCGATAAATGATTTCGAAAGAGAAATCATATGGGGGGGTCCTTATAAGGCGAGACGGTCTAATGTACATATGTATTTATGTTCTATTTACTTTCGTATATGCAAATAGCTGACGTTTAATAAGTGTCAGCTGCCATAAACTTAAAATTAAAATTAATATATATAATGTGTTACTGATTGTCTAATTATAGCTACGCAGTGCTAGTTAGTAATGACACTGTCGTGCTCAGCAGGGATCACGATACGATTTCAATAAAATAGATTTAATAAAAAAAAAAATTGCATTAAAAAAAAAAAAAGTATGTAGACAAGCAACGTGGTGGGGACAAAATGTATATAGTAAATGTAAAAATCCTAATGCACAGCTGCGCTTTTATTTTCCCCTACTCGCTACCGAAGCTCATCATGTCTTAACTGCTTTGGTTTTTGTGCATTCTTTTATATTTATATATGTATGTATGTATGTACATTAGACCGTATCGCAAAGAAAAAGTTCGCCGTCTTTATTTCCGAAAAAAATTTTTTATAAATTTTTTGGGCACCGCTAGATGTCGCCCGAATAAATTGTTTCTCATATCCTTCATACCGAAGATATTTATAGTTTGATCTCTAAGTTTAATACCCCAATGTCTTTGCTGGCTTTAAAGAGCGGTTTCTACCCTCGTATTAACCCTATTTGCACCATTGGGGTCACTACCACCCAGCACTTTACACATACGACAAAATACTGCTCAATATCTCTTAAACTAAAAGAGATAGCAAAAAACGGATAACGCCATTCGAAAAATCTTGATTAGTTTAGTATAACTGCATTATTAGCTCAATTCAGCCCAAACGTCGTCAAAAATCAATAATTTTTGAAAAAGAAATATATGTACATACGTATTTATCGTTTCAGTAGAAGGTGATATAAACTAAGTACTGGGTGGTAGTGACCCCAATTAGGCACATGGGTTTAATTAGTATGCATGATGTTGATGATATGTATGTAACTACATATACATATGATGAATTTCATATCAAAGGCTGAAAAAAACGAATATTTTGAACCCGACTCCCCTCAGAATTTGATAAAATTTTGCATAGAGGTACATCTTACCTACTCAAACACAACCTCATTTTTAGAAATTGCATTTTCGAAATATTGTGGGCGTGGCAAGGTATCGAAATATTCGAAAATACCCGAAAATAATCGAAAAATGACGATAATAGGTACTTTTAAAGTGTGATTACTAGGGAATGGCTTTACCGATTTCAAAGACCTTTACACCATTAGAAAGGTATTGAAATTAGCTTTCAAAACAATACACTGCAAAAAGCGATTTTGAAAAATACAAATTTTGTTTAGAAAGGTCTATTTAATATATATAACATATCTGAAAACTAAAATGGCCTTTTTTTAATTTTTTTTTTTAAATTTATTTAAGTAAATGCATCTCTTGGCTTTCTTGTATTTTGATATCACGCGTAAACTAATCAACCGATTTCAAAAATTTTTATACTGTTAGAAAGGTATTAAAATCACATTTTGAAAAAATACACTGTAAAAATTCTGTATTACATATTACACTAAAAAAAAAAAATTTCAGTTCAGTTTGAAAAAAAAGCGCTTGATCTTTGAAGTGTTTTTTCAGTTTCAAATTTTATTTTGGAAAACATTTTGTTTTTTCAGTGTATTTTTTTGAAAGCTAATTTCAATACCTTTCTAATGGTGTAAAGATCTTTGAAATCGGTAAAGCCGTTCCCTAGTAATCACACTTTAAAAGTACCTATTATCGTCATTTTTCGATTATTTTCGAATATTTTTGAATATTTAGATACCTTGCCACGCCCACAATTTTCCGAAAATACAATTTCTGAAAATGAGGTTGTGTTTGGGTAGGTAAGATGTACGTCTGTGCAAAATTTCATCAAATTCTGAGGGGTCGGGTTCAACGCATATTGGGTTTGATATGAAATTCATCACATATGTATATGTAACTGACTACACATAATTTTCTGCATATTTATGTGCATTTTTAGTTATTTTCCCAAATTTCGTATCACCAATGCCGGTGCTTTGATTTATCGATGGCAAGAAAGATTGAGTAGATAATAGGTAATATGTGCGCTCCCACTTGGCTCACCGGTGATAATTGTTTAACAATGTTATAGGCAGAGAACAGAGACAGCACACACACAACACCAGCAATAACCAATAACAACAATGATATTATTGCACCACAGACAATAAAATAAGTATGTAAGCGCAAAGCTATCTACTGTAAAAATGAGATAACACCTTGAACGAGTATCAAACAGGTCGTTGGTTGCGCTGTCTGTATGGTGTTGTTGTTGTTTTTATTATTGTTATTAGTGTTGTTGTTATTGTTGTTCTGGTTGCTAGTTTTGTTGTTGTTTTTGTTATTACTGTAGTTGTCGTTGTTGTTGTTGTTGTTGTTGTTGTTGTTGTTTTTATTATTGTTATTAGTGTTGTTGTTATTGTTGTTCTGGTTGCTAGTTTTGTTGTTGTTGTTGTTGTTTTTGTGGTTGTTTTTGTTGTTGTTGTCGTCGTGCTGCACAAACCAACCAACCAACCAAACATTCAGGCAGCACACATCAACAACCAGCCAGCGAAACGCCAGCGGCAGTGTCGTAATCGTCATTGTCTCATTGTCACAGTAACTGATTTAACAATTTCATATTAATTTTTGTATAATATCTCTGTTATTGTGATTAATGTTGCCATGTTTTTTCTTGTATGCATACCCTGCTTGCGCACGATGAAGTGAAGATCCATTAATATACCATACCATACCATACCATACCATGCCATTTCATACCATACCATACCATACCATACCATACCATACCATACCATACCATACCACACCATACCATACCATACCATACCATACCATACCATAACATACCATACCATACCATACCATACCATACCATATCATACCATACCATACCATACCATACCATACCATACCATACCATACCATACCATACCATACCATACCATACCATACCATACCATACCATACCATACCATATCATACCATACCATACCATACCATACCATACCATACCATACCATACCATACCATACCATACCATACCATACCATACCATACCATACCATACCATACCATACCATACCATACCATACCATACCATACCATACCATACCATACCATACCATACCATACCATACCATACCATACCATACCATACCACACCAAACCATTCCATTCCATACCTATATGACCCGAAGCGCTGCCTGAGTCCAGCTACCCAGCACGCACAGTCTCTAACGTTAGATAACTAGTGTAATTCTCTAACTATTCTCCAATCGAGAGCGAGGGTAGAAAACAACACTAGAATTAATTTTGAAACTCATTAGAGAAATAGTCCAATCCAAATGTCTGTGAAATAAGTGCAAATTCTCATTAGAATCCCATTAAAAAACTTCATTATTATTCGATTCGAGAATTATCTTTTCTCTCGATTTGAAAACTATATACCATTTCTTTGAGAACGCTATGATTCTCGACAGTTTCTAGAGTCTTCCACTAATTTCAGAAAAGAGCTAATTATCGAATCATTCTCAAATCGTCATACAACCTCAGTGTTTGTTAGTTAGATGTCTGTCTGTTTGCACACAAAAAATATTCAGTCAGTTTTCGAGATATTTGACCGAAATTCGTATTGCATAGTTGCGCTTGTTTTGGGGTATAACTTTTTTTTATAACTCAACTCCATTCATCCAAAGTATGCATTAATAGCTGTGGTGGTTGGCGTTTTTGCTTTATCTTTCTTAATTTATGATTTATATGTTTTCTTCCGAATTGCAGTTTTTCTTTTTCGCCTTAAGCCAAACATTTTCCTATCATATGCATGCTTTTTGTTAAGTCCTATATCTATATACGCCAATCTGCTTACATTTGATTTTGAATAAAAAAATTTCCGCAGAATTCATTTTCTCTGCAGGGCTAATCTCCTTTTGTGAAAAATTTCATTATCATATTTTCAGAATTGGCTTAAAAGCTACAACTAATAAATACATATGTCTATGCATCAGACGTATTAACTTCACATTAAAATCAATAACGATTAATTTTTTTAATTTCCTTTATTTTAAATGATTATTTGAATTGTCTTACATTAGCCATAGCAATCAATAATCAGTTAAATTAAAAATTAAAAAATAATCATAAGTAAAAGCCATTAAAAATAATCAGAAATAATCACATAATAAAATTTTTTTAATTTTTTGATTATTTTTAATTGCATAATAGTTTTTAAGTGTTTGACTGTATTTAATTCTTGATTATTTTAAATTATGCGATTTTTATGATTACTTTTAATTATTTTTTCCGCGGAAAAAATTGTACGCTATGGCGTATAAGCAATATTCTTCACACAAAAATAAAACTAAATAATTTATAAATTAATTAATCATGCAATTAAAAAAAATTAAAAATAATTGAAAATAATGCAAATAATCACCCAATTATAAGTAATTAATAGATTAATTAATGTAGGTAATTTTTTTAATGTAATTAAAATTTAATCATTTAAAGTTTACAAAAACAAACATTTAAAATTTTTATTCATTAAATAACAGGTCGGTACATATATGTATTTCAATTAATTGCGCAGTCGATCCATTTTCCATCTCACTCTCTTTCGCCTTTTAAACTCAAAATGGGTTTTATTTTTTTGTTTTTTTTTTTTTGTTTAAATAATTCACTCAAAACCGCCGCCATTTAAGTGCGCTTGAGTTTGAGTAAGGTTCTAACTCACCACGCAGTCTTTCAAGTCAATCGACACTTTATACTCAACACACACACACACACAGGAAGTGCATGATCGTACATGTATGACTGCGCTGAAAGCATTGCAGCAGAGGAAATGCACTTTTTGGTGAATTTTGTTGTATTTTGTAAAGAGAGACCACGCTGGCTTCATGTTTGTGTGTGTAGCAATTCACAGTCTTTTGCAAATTTTTATTTAATTTGAGTTTTTTGACAAAAAGTTGTAGAACAAAATTGAGTGTGAGCAAACTTTTAGTGGACTCTGGGTTTAATAACAAAAAAAAAACAAAAAAAAAAAAACAAAAAAAAACTAAAACTAAAATGTAAAATTTAGAGAGTTCAACCATATATTTTTCTTTTTATGGTTTCTTTTTCGAACAGGGTAGCAATGCGATGTATTGTGGAGCGAATTTTATTATAAACCGGTTTCGGCGTGGTGCCAGCTGCAGTATCTTCTTTCGTTTACTTTCTTTAAATGATTTCTTTGTGCAACTGTCTTGCCTAAAATATTTTTTTTGCCTGCAAACTCATTAGCTAATATTGAAATAGTGCAAATTAAATACATTATAAATCAAGCTAGAATAGTATAAAATTATGTCTGTCATGTAAGAATTTGCATGTAGTTGACTATTTTCAGTGCGATGCGCAAAAGCTGGAATCGACTGCATTCTCTACGTAAAATACTGAAAAATACTCATTTGTAAAGCTGAACTTACAATGTTCTATTCGCTTTGCAGTCGTCAACGCAGAGAAATACTGAGAAATGCAAAATTTGCTAAAGCAGAAAATATGTAAAAAAAGCGAATAAGCAACGACATTGAAGAAGTCTCTATTAATATTTTCTTAATCGCACACCACTAAATTACACAAAAAGTCAAACTCGGACTTATACTCAACCTCATACTCAACTTCATACTCAATCGCATAGTCAATTGCACACTCAAGCTCACACAAGTTCTCACAAGTAGTAGCGCAAACAAGAAACGGCTGCCGTTGACGTCAACTGCAGCAGCAGCAGCGACAGCAACAGCGCCGGTGTGGTGAAAAATCGCGCCATTCCACCAAAAAAAAATGCATGCATGAATTCATGTTGATACAAGCGCACATGAATGAGTATATGCAGTTGTGTTTGTTTCCTGCGCTCGCACTCACAAACACATGCATAGTGCACACACACACACAACAACCCAACTGACTCAACGTCAACTGGCATGTCCTTACGCCGCACAGTGGTTCAGCCGCGGAAAAAATTCATTTTTTTCAATACCTAATTTTCAGATTCTAATGATTTAGTCTTATAAAAAAATGTCCAAATATGAACAATTCATGACTACTTTGCAAAAAGTTGATTTTTTTTACAAAATAATGGTATCAGAAGTCAGAAAAATTTTATTCAACAAAAACTGCTTGAAATTTTTGCTAACTTTAGCTACAAATTTGCCTTATAACTTATATCTCTATTGTCCCTGTTGTGAGTTTAAAACAAAATATAGCACTTCCTTGACTAACTAAAGAAAAAATCAGTGCAATCGACCAAATATTAAAAAAAAATATAGGCCAGCAAAAATGGTACTTCATACATGCTACCTTTTCTAACTTCGATGGACAAAAAGTTTGTGTGCTACAGCGTGCTACACTCGCTAACTGCAATAAAATGAAAGTTTGGAATGTCTTCTATCGATTTCTGTTAAAAAAATTTTCCCATATTTTCCCCAACCGATGTAAACTTGATTTAAATGTTGAAAGTCCCATCAAATTTTGATAAAATTGACAAAATGTAGCATACTTTTAGGCTCATGCGTATATATTAACGTGACATTTTTTTGTTTACGAATATAAGGGCACAGAGAGGATTAGATAAAAATGCAGATTGGTAAATTATACACCTAATTTGTTAGAATCAATGGTAATGCAAACAAAAATAACGATAAACACATTCGTCATAACATTGCGGTTTGCAAACAACAATAGCAACAAACACATTTGTTTAAGAATGAATACACATAGAAAACATTTGTTTAAACATTTTACCAGCTTATTTTAAGGTATTAGATGAAAAAAAAAAATATTATCCCGACGAATTTGTAGTAACAGAAACATATGCTGCTGTTAATTTGCAAAGTTTACTTGATCACACAACAAAAAGACTTATTGATACTTTCTCAGCAGAAAAGTTGAACTCTTTATCACATTCTGAGTTAACCCTTACTAGTAAATTGGGCTTATGATTTCTAGGCTTATGTTTTCTAGGAAAAGTGATACAATATTTACCAATACAGATGTTATTAATCGATTACTGGAAAGTTCTGATAATTATATAAAGTCCACAAGACGACAACCCAAACAAAAGTGTGTGGAATTGAATCCTGTTGTCAATGATATTCTAAATCATTAAACATTTTTCTAATATTCGTTTTTTTTTCTTTCCATATATACATACATACATAGTTATACATATTTTCGATTATATGTATTATAAATATAATCATTAAGTACATCAAATTTTTACAAGGGCTCTTTTCAGTTACTAAAAATGTATATCTTCATTTGTTTTTGAATAAAAGGTATAGGAAAAGTGGGCGTGGTTGTTTGCCAATCACGCCTATATTTGGAATTGTCTATATCTTTCATGACAGTTTTTTGAGCTGAAATTAAATTTTTTCTTTAAAAATTTTTACTATAGGTCCAGGGGAGGTACCCCTAGGGAGTGGCCGATTTCAACAATTTTTGGTGCTGTTAATGCCTTTAATGAGGGTAACTCATGTACCAAGTTTCGTGAAGATATCTTAATTTTTTTTAGCTGAAACTAAAATTTGTATTTCAATCATTTTTTTATAGGTCCAAGGTACGCCTAGGGGTTGACCGATTTCAACCATTTTTTGAAAATTTCTTAATTAGCTCACATATAACATCTGTGCAAAATTTCAATGGCCTAACACCACTCCTTCTATTTTTTTCCGCAAAATGTATGGAGCCGAACCACTGTGCGCCGTTTCTTTTTTCTTGTACTCCCCGTCTATTTAGCCGGCAACGTTGAATGACATGAAAAAAATGAAATGAAAAAATGGGCGAACAATTTTTTTTTTCTTACACTCAACTCAAAAATTGAGTGAGCTCTTGGTATGAGTATGAGTGGGTTGGCTGTGGAGCGCAGTCAACCGATTTTACTTGACTGTTGTTGGACTGTTGCCGTGTGAGCAACGGCGCAAATTGAGTAAATGAGTTGGAAGCTTGTTTGGTTTGTTCTATAAATGATCGGTTGTGTGGGGCATGTAGGCAGAATACATAAATACATACATGCATACATATGCTTGCTTGTATGCGTTTGTTTGTATGCAGTGCGCTTTTTATTGCAATGGTTTGTGAGCTTTGTTTGTTGCTTTGTATGTGTAAACCTCAGCATTTTTTCTAGGCTGTTATTGTATGTGTGCAGTTTTTTAGCACAGCACGTGTATACACGTTATTTTTTGTTAGTGTGTTGGTGATTTTATTATACATATGTACTTTTTTTGTAACTAAATAATAATGAAGAGAACATAAGCAAAGCAACCACTTTGGCTAGCGCGCTGAGTGAGATTCTAGCATTTTTTACTACCCCTTTTGTTGATGGAAATCGCTCAGTAGAGCGCGCTCAGCTTGCATTCTTCATGGGTAGGTAGTTAATGCATATTTTTTTTGTGCATTATTTAAGCGCTCTAGATTAATTTGGCAGCAGCTTTGTCAACACTGCTTGGCGCGAAGCAGCGAATCAAAAGGAAAAAGAATGAATTGGGGAGATGTACATATGTACATAGGTACATACATACATACATCCATATTTATGTAATTTTTACAGCGAACGGCAACGTTTACATACATATGTTTGTATGTCTGTTTTTAACTTTTTATTTTACTCATACGCTATGGTGAACATACAAATGTATGGATGGATGTATGCATGCATGCAGCTCCAAATGTTCATCTGTATATACATATGTATGTTTTTTTTTTCATAGATATATATGTGTAAGTGTGTGCATATTTACACAAAATTCCTGTCGCTGTCGCTGTTGGCGTTGCTTTTGTGTCATTCTCATAACGTTGATAAAAACTGCATTCTCATTATTCAATGCCAGCGCGCGGCTTGCTCTGCCTCTGCCTCTGCCACTGCCACTGCCACTGCCTCTGCCTCTCTCCCTCTTGCGCTATATCTTTGTTCTAGTGCATGCGCTCTTTTGCGCTCTTTCTGTGCAATGCAATTCTTTATTTCTTTTTGGCATTATTTTCCGCGCGCCGCAATGTAAGTTGTAACTGCATTGGTGGTTGCGCCGCCTCACCGCCCAATTGACACTTCATCATACCGTCAAAGCAGCACAAGCGCAAACACACAAACACACACACATACACACACCATCGCAAACTCAAGTAACTTCTCTGTTTGCCTTTATTTTTATTTTTTTATTCTTTTTTCTTCTCCTTTTAATATTTCCCCTTCGTTGTTTTTTTTTTTTTTTGATTTTGCTGCCGTGGAAAATGTGCAGCGCGCTTGTTCTGCTGCGTTATTCTCGTCTGTGACACGTCGTTCTCGTTGTGCATTGTTTGCTCGCCGCATTGTTGTAATTCGCCATGTACGTTTTGTGCTAGCCGTTTTGCTTTGCCGATGATGTTGTGATATAATTTTTGCCGTCGAGTCGGCTCAGTAGTCGCAAAAACGCAACGCATCCGAGATATGCAACGGAACGCATTTTCGGACGCGGCCCGAGTCGTTCCGAGTAGCGTCCGATCGCGCGTCCAGCAAATAGTAAAGAATTTTATTTTAATTTTTTTTTGGAATAAGCACATGCAAACATACATATTTAGATGTTAATATGTATATAGCAATATTTTAAATTAATACTTTTTTGCCTACTGTAACAATTTGTTAAGTGGCTTTATTGTTGTTGCAAGAGCGCTGAGCAGTTGACGGCGCTTATTTTTGCATTGCGTGTTGGCGCGTTAGAGTTTGGAATTTGAATAGCGCGCAGTGTTGGTATTGGTGTTGGTGTGTTTTTTTGTAGCGCCGCTGACTATGACAAAGCGCTGCCAAAAAACGCCCAGACGCGTGAAAATTTGAAGAAAAAAAAACAAAGAACCAAAAAAAAATAGAGTGAAATTAAGCTTAAAAACTAATAAATTGCATTTCCAAGCGCCTGTAGACGATTATATGTAATTTATAAAAAAAACGGACAAAAAATAAAAAATAAAATAAAAAAACAAAAAAAAATTTTATTAAAATCAAAAATTAATAAATTGCATTTCGGCTTGCCTGTTGGCGATTATACATATGTAATTTACAAAAAAAAAACCAAAAAAAAAAAAAAAATATAAAAAAAATTAAAAAAAAACACCAAGTGAAAATAAACTTAAAAAATACTAAGTTGCCCTCCGCCAGCCAGTGTGCCATTAATACTGCATATGTGAATGTAATTTACAAAAACAAAAACAAAAACAAAAAAAAAAAACAGAAATAATTAAAAATGCAACAACCGCCATATTTGCCAGTTACAGCGATAAGAACCACGTCAAACACAAGCGGTCGCAACACACAGCACAGCGTCGATACAGAGCAAGCGCGATAACAATACGCGCAAGCAAGAGAACGCTTAATAAAAGTATGAAAATATAAAAAGCAAATGAAAAACAAAAAATTTTTTTTCACAATTGTTTTAATGAATCTTTCTTGTGTAGAAAATAACAATAATTTAGAAAATCTTAGAATCTAATACAATGTATTATTTTTTGCCAATGCTACAAAAAAAAAAAATTAATAAAAAAATAAATAAAAAAATAAATAAAAAAAATCACAATGCAAAATATCAACAAAATTTCGCAAAAAAAAATAACAAAAAAAAACAAGAAGCAAAAACAACAACAAAAAAAGAGCCACATGCAAAAACAACAAACATTAAAATCCGCGCATTTGCTGCTGCCGACATCTGTGCTTGTTTGCGTGCGTAAGTGCAGCCAACGCCAACGCCGACGCCTTACACTGCCCATTGCCCAACACTGAAGTTTTCTCCGCAGTGCTCCACAGCGCGCGGTTTGGGGGCCGCGAGATAAATGCATTTTGTGTGCGTGTGCTAGTTGATATATAGTTGTATGTATTTGCCTGTAAGCGCTTACATTTGAGTGTAAGCAGCAGCAGTGACGGCAGCAGCACCAACAACAACAACGCCATGCCATGCCAGCGCCGCGACAATAGCGCAGCCACTCAAAAAAGAAGGAAATTGAATTTATTCTTTTGACGCGCGTCTGTCTGTCTGTCTGTCCATTGCGAGCGCGCGCTACATTACATCTCCGCTACTTGCGCGCATTGTGTTGCGAATTCGCATTTCGCGTGTAATTAAAATATAAAAAGAAAAAACAAAAACAAAAACGAAAAAAAACGTTTAACAAAAGTCACAACGGCAAAGGCAACTGTCTACTTTTTAGATAACGTTAAGGCAGTTTCGTTTGTTGCAGTAACAAGTAACGTTTATTTATTTTTCAGCAGTAAATTATTTTGCATAGCTGTGAGCAAAAAAAAATTGATTTTGTTTCAAATAACGTAATTTGAATCGGTTTACGCATTTAAAACTCACAATCGACATTGCTTTGACACTTTCGCATTCCCACCGAAATAACAGTCGGCGGCATTTTGATGTAATGCAAAACTCGACGCCACCAACAACACCAATTCCCATTTCCATTCCCATGCATTGCGTCCCACTTTTCCCCACCTGCACCACCACCGCCACATTCACCACCACCTCCAAACCAACAGCGCATCGTACGCAGCCACCTCACCTCACCGCTCAGCCTTTAAACGTGCGCCGTGCCGTAGCTACGCGTCGTGTAATGCGAATTAATGCGCGCCGTCGTCTCACACGCAAAAATTCTGTTTGATTTCGTTCTGTTCTGTTCTGTTTTGTACTGTTCTGCTGTGCAGTAGCGTACGCGTACCGGCGCAACGTTGACGTTGTTAGTTACTATTACTTGTTACAGTACAATATATATTTATACATATACATACCTACATATCGTCGCATATACATATTTCGCAAATATTTGTTGGCGATTTTTCGCGTTATTCTTTTTTTTACGATTGTTACTTAATTTTACACTTGCCAACTTTTTCCTGCTTTCTCGTCGCTGGCGTCGTTCTTTGAACAGTCGCTGTTGGTTTGGCGTTAATAACGCGTCAACAAACATTTAGTGCATTTTTTACTGTTATTGATTTTTGTGATTTTTTAAGTTCAGCTACAATTTCAAAAAAAAAAAAATTAATGCAATAAAAATTCAACAATTTGATTGCAATTAACAAAACGCAAATGGCATTAATGTGAACGCATGCGAAAAATTCTTCAGAAAAGTAAAGTGAAACAGTAAAAAACAAAAAATTAATATTTTTAATATTGTTTTTTTTTTTTTGGAAAAAGAAAAAAATTCTAAATAACTTATTAAAGCGGTGCATTTAGCGACAACAATTTCAGCTTAGTTACCTCTAAAATAAAAATAAAAAATAACCTGAAGCTGTGCTTGTTAAATAAAATTAAAATAATGTATATTTATTTAAATAAAAAAAAACTTAGACTGCATAAGAATTGTGATTTTTTATTTATTTCAATGCAATGAAAATCAAGTCAAAGTTTTAAAAAATGTTTAGCCAATTATAGTGCAAAAAGAATGTCTGTGGTTGATTTAAAAATAAAATAAAAAATATTAAAAAATTAAAAAAATATAAAATTAAAAAAAAAAAAATAAAAAAAAATAACGCAAGACAGTAGCCAAATACCAACCCTGAGGCCAAACGCAATACTCAACTTTCTATCTGAGATTGGCCTAGAGGAGGTATTATAATGAGCTGGAGGGCACAATAGACCCATAGGTCGCGGTGCGTATCATCCTCCGAACACCTATCTATCTATCTAACGCAAGACAAATCGCTGCCAAGCAGTTTAGCTGACATATTTCGTCGTGCATTAATAAATAAAATAATAAAGAATATCAAACTAAATGTTTCAGCGCGCACAAAAGACCGTACTGTTTATGCTCAAAACATTGTTGCCGTAGCTTTTTTTTTTTACGAGGAGGAAGCATCGAAAGCCTTTACCCCATCAGTGTGGGACTCTAACCCGAACTAAACCTCCTACTGTCATCGTACCGAAACCCCCAGTACTACCGTCAAGCTGCCATAGCTGTAATTCAATAACTGTAACCTTAACGTAACTGTATCGCTATTTATGTAATCGTTTAGTGCTATCATAAAACCGTAAGTCGCTGACAATTACCGATATTGCGATATCGCGCTAGTAAGTAAAAAGCTGGTTTTATGTTTTCAAAAGTGGCTAACTGAATTTTTCATAATATGCCAAAAATTTGTTAAGAAAACCTATAGACTTTTGAAAGTGTATTCGTAGTTATTGCTATTTTTTTTTCAGAATACGGGATTTTAATTTAAATTAATGGACATTATACCTACACCTTTAGATATCGTTACACAATCTATGAAAAACTCAATCTCAAAAAAATCAAACTAAATTCAGTTGGAGTGTAAGATTACGGTATGACTACAGTTTTACATGGTAGTGTAGCAATAACCGTTTATATTAGGGGTATTCGCTATCCATAGCATAACCCTAGCACGTAGCACGGATTGCACGGATTGCAAAGTTTTACAACACACAACAACAAAATACAGGCGCAAAGAAATATGCTAGACCTCAAAAATATGCTACACCAAAACCAATGTATATTTATTTGCTATGAAGTGTAGGAAATTAATTGCGACCCTGCGTCAGCTGACATTTGCCAATTGCTAATTTCAATTTCAATTTGAGCATTCAAATTTTGCTTAAAATGTTATTTTTTATGCGTATTTATTAAATCTACTAAAATAAAATGATTTATTTATTAAAAAGTGAGTGATGAACGCGTCCCTTTGGCTAAAAAGAAAAGCTGCTTCTTAAAATTTCCTACGACTGTGCAATGGGGTGCTCTCGATGTGTAGCATATTTTGGTCTAGGATATTTGCAATCCGTGCTATCTTGCTAGGGATAGCGAATACCCCTATTGTTTTTCATAAGGTTGATTGAATTTGCTATTTTACGAGGTTACAGCTACGGCACCAATGTCTGAGTCCTCTAAGGCGGTTTTTTAAACTTTTTATTTTAGTTTAATTTCAACGCCGGAAGAAGCTTTTTTTTAAATGTCAATAACAAAAATTACTTTTGTGTTTTAATATTTCTATACGCTGAGTTTAGCGTCCTTATTTTTTTTTTTTTTTTTTTTAATTTCAGTTAGATTCTTTCTTTTCTTATTTTAATCAGCTTCGAATTGCGCTTAGTTAGTCAATGTGACTTCGTTTTATGTTAGGTTAGGTTAGGTTAGATTAGGTTAGGTTAGGTTAAATTACGTTGACCAAGATCCAGTGATCCCTCACAGCCCAATAACGTATTAGAGGCGTTATATTAATCTTTAAATGCAAATCTCAGCAAGTTTAAATATTAATATCGTTTTATGTTGCTGGAAAACAATTTTTGCTGCTCTCGGCAATCTATATACGCTAGTTTTGAACGGAGATTCTTTTTGTCTCAAATTTCAAAGTATCACTAAGAAAAAATCATTGCATCAGTTTGTAGTTTGATTCGAAAGAAAAATTGAAGTGGAGCCGCGTTCTAGTTACAACATAATAATTATTTTTTCGTGAGAGAAATTGAAACAGTTTTTAATAGAAAGATCAAAACTTAAAACTTTTTTCCACTATCTGACATTTTATGGTTGCATTTTTCATGTGAAAAGGTGAATAATTTAGCTGATTTGTTATTGAAGTAATGCAAGAAAGTAATGCAAGAAAGTAATGTAAACTGTATTATATGGATTTCGTAAAAAATTGTGTTTAAAACGTTATTTGCACTCTGATTCGTGTTCCGAAAGCGCTTTACGAGTAAAATTCGTTCAATGTTCAAGTTCCGTACAGAGTATGAATATGTTCTCCACACTGCTCGAGATCGAATCGTAAGCCCTAGTTCAAATTCAAGTTCAATTCATAAAGAGTATGAATGTGCTTTCGAATCAAGCTACAGAGTTGGCATCCTTATGCCTCAGACACACATGTGGTATGAATATTATAATATCAATATTATGATTTGGCTTTACTATGAAAATTTTCAATTAAACTACAATATGAGAGTCAGACCTGGGTAATATCAAGTACCAGTACGACTTGTGACAAGTACATTTTAAAAGAATTGTACTAGTACTGGTACTTGCATTCCCAAATTTTCAAATATTAGTACAAGTACAAATACAAAGAATTGAAAAAGAATTGAAGTTTTAGCAAATACTTCAAAGTAATTGAAAATAATTGAAAGTACTTGAAAAGAATTGAAAAATGTACTTGAACCTATTTTCAATTCTTTTCAAGTACTTTCAAAGAATCAAAGAATTGAAAGTACTTGAAAATCGGTTCAAGTACATTTTTCAATTCTTTTCAAGTACTTTCAATTCTTTTCAATTACTTTGAAGTATTTGCTAAAACTTCAATTCTTTTTCAATTCTTTGTACTTGTACTTGTACTAGTCTTGAATATTCTGAAAGTACTTGGTACGGACTCATTACTTCAAGATCAAAATATAAAGTATTTAAGTACGTAATAGTCCAATTACTACTCAGTATTACCCAGGTATGATGAGAGTGACACATATGTGGTATAGATCGCAATATTTCTACTATACTACGATGTGTGTTTCTAGCATTAGAAAAACGATTTTGCAATTAATAAACAAACAAAATTTTCTTCAGAAATTATTTTGTGCAATTATTAACGCTGTTTAAAAGAGTTTTCAATTTGTTAGAAAATATAAGTTGCATTTTTTCGGCATTTCTCTGCTCACTTACGCTGGATTCTGCGCTCTTAGCTGATAATTTTCATACAAAATGTTAGAGAACTTCATAGAACTTTAGCGATTATGCCAGCTACTCATTAAACTGGTCGTAATTGTTTATACAAATTTTCTTATTGTGAATATTTTAGTTCAAATAGTTTCAAAGTCCGTTCTCTGAAGATTGAGATTAAGTCGTGCATAGTGTTGAAATTGAAGAAGAGCAAGAAAATACACTAACTTTTTGCAATTGCATTACTTCAACGAACGGCTGTATCGGATTCACTTGTCTTTTTATGCCAGTGTTTGCTTTTCCATAACTTCCCAAGTCTTGCCCAAAAGAGTCACAGTGAATAATTTCAGGAGCAAGCAACACTTCTAAAAGGCCTTCTTGAGTGAATGTAGTTAGGTCTTCTGCTTTTCCTTGTCTATTACTTTATTTTCTGTATGGAGTGGCGCAAACTGCAGCCCTTCCGCTTTCGGTATCCCACTGAAGAGCTTTTAAAAGAGCGCCTATAGAATGTAAAACAGAAGGCCTGTTCTCAGTACGCTACCAATACGGAAGGGCTTTTAGAAAATAAAGAGTTCAATGGAATAGTCATTGCAGAACGAGTGTTGCCAGAAAACTTCTTTCAGGCCTTTTTGAACATGGCTTATGAGATGGTTGCACTTAAGAAGGCATGCATATATTATTTAGTGGGATATAACTATTGTATTATCGAATGTGAAAGGCAAAAAATACAGCAAAAAAAAACAAGCTCTTTATATTTTTCATTACTTTCATTAATTGCTGGAAAATTAATTTATGCAAAATTCTTACATTTTTTTTAATTCAACTTGGCTCATATCTGCTGATTTCTTTATTTAATTTTTGGTTTTTACGTTTCGTATATTTTTTCGTTATACAAAAACGCATCACAAAACAAATCTCAAGTGAAATTATCCAGCTAAAAAGAGTGTCACATACATATGTATATGTATCTGCAGAATAGTAAATATGTAAATACATAAAGCCGTCGGATTTTTTAAATAATTCCAGAACAACGACATTCTTATTCTGATAATTTGGGCTAAGCGAAAAAAGCCAAGCAACTCGAACAAAACCAATTCTTCATTATCAGACTCTACTCATTCATTTATCGATTTTCAAATCAACGGTTTTTTTTTTTTTCAATAAGTCCACTGCTCATATGTAGAGAGATACATAAATACATTGAAATTGAAATTAATGAAAAAGTAAATATCTAACTTCAATTCGCAGACAAAGCAGGCAGTTCGTCACAATACCTAGACAAAACAGTTTGCCATACAACGTTTATAGCCAAAAAAAAAGGAAGCAATAATCACACCACCACCCCCAGCCAGCACTGCTACCTTGACTCTGTTTGCTGCGGAGTGTTTAGTAACTTTGCCGCCGGCTTTTCTGCACGCTCACCACACAACGAAATTCATAGTTTTTGAGCTAAATAGCAAAAGAAATGAAATGCAAAGAATAAAACGAAAGTAAAAGAAAAGCAAAAAACATCGCCAAATGAATAAAATTTTTTTGGCATTTCATTACAAACATGATTTTTGTTATTTTTTCCGTCTGCGTTTTTTTTTGTTCGTTCACCATTTCCAGCTTCTTTAATTTCCGGCAGACGCTCTACACAATTTTCCTTGTTGCTCTTGCCCAGACCAGACTTCAACGTCGGTTTTTAGTTTTGCGCTTAGTTGCTTCGCTTGACCGTTATGCAATACTTACATACATACACAAACTCCTGTTGCCCTTTTGGCTACGCAAATTGGCCGCTGTGGTGCAGTGGGTAGAGTGCTCGCCTGCTATGCCAGAGGTCTCGGGTTCAAACCACGGTCCGAGCAAAACACCAAAACAATTTTTCTAATTAGTAAAAATCCAATTATTGGGTTTTTTAAGAGCAGCGGTCACCTCTCGGCAGTGGGCGGCATACACTCCGAGAGTATTTCTGCCATGAAAAAGCTTCTCACAAAAAATGCATTCGCCGTTCGGAGCCGGCATAAAACTGTAGGTCCACCCAATTAGTAGGAAAAACAAAAAGGAGCACACCTCGAATTGGGAGAGAAGCTCGGCCATAAAACTCGTCAGAGTTATAATAGCGCCATTGTATTATATTATATTATTAAAATTGCAATTTACTTTTTACTTTTGGTAACTTTTTTCAATTTGCATTGTAGATAATTTTTGGTTTGGCTTTTTTTTTTTTGCTTTTTTGTTGCCTTTTTAGTCGTTTTTTTTTTGTTTTTTTTTTTTTTTGCTTTTTTTTGTATATTTGTTTTTGTTTTGCTGTATTTTTTTTTTGTTTTTATACTCATTGCTATAATTTTTCTGACTTTTTTAATTTGCTCTACGCTCATCATTGTCGTCCGCTTCTTTTTTTTGTCTATTGGAGTAGTGCTTTTGTTGCTTTTGTTTGTGCAACTTCATTCGGGATATTATTCTGGATATTTTTTGTCTACTTCTCAATTTTTTTCATTTGCATCTTTCTTTCCTTTTGTTTTTTTTTTATACACCTTGTGACTGCGGCGTTTCGGCGTTAATTTCGCTTAGTTGTCTTTAATTCGTTGGATCTCATTGAATTGAAGCAGACACATACAAAATCATAATAAATATGTACCAAATAAGTAAAAAAAATAAAATAAAAAAATATAAAAAAATAAAAAAATAAAACAAAATTAAAAAAATATAAAAATAAAAATAAAAAAAAAAAACAAAAACCAAAAACAAAAAACAAAAAACAAAAAAATATATTTATTTATGTGTATATATGTGAAAAATTTTAGTGAAACTCTTTCGTGGTGCACGTTTTTTGGAGAAAAAGAAAGTCATTAAAATAAAACAAGTGCAATAAATTGGAGTTACGCAAAAACGCATAAGCAATACTATTTATCAACTGCAATGCTCAGCAAAAATTTAAGAAGCCTTAATAAATTTATTTTTTTTGCGCGTTTTATTTTTATTATAAATAAATATTTTTTTTCTTTATTTTTTTGTTATAATAAAAGCTCTTACTTGTGTGCAAGAATATTTAGCAACGTGCTGATTTTGTGATTTTTCGGTGTGCGGAAATTAAGAAAAATGCAAACACGCCCAAGCAAAAACTAAAAATTTACGCACAAATATGCAGTGAAGGCCGCCAATCACGACGAAATGCACACACCTCGTTGCCCGCACTAGCGCTGACATGTGACGGACGCATTTTTCAACGCGTTCCAACTTCGAAAATGCGTGTCAATTTGAAAAACAAAAAAAAAAAGAAAACGCTGCTACACCGAATATATTGTTATAATCAACATTTATTTAATATTTTGCTTTTGGGTCAACTTATAGTGATTACTGCTGTTTTTTTTTTTTTTTTTAAGTTTACCTGAAAATAAAAAATAATATTTTCTACTTTCTTTTACTTGTCTCAATGCAGGTTTTCTAAAACAAAATATTTTTGTTAAAACACAAAAACAACACACATATTTTTGTTGAGTTGCGAAGAATATACAAAAATCATATACAAGGTACATACATATATATACAAACAAGAACAAGAAAAAAAAACAAAGAAAAAAACAAATATTATACAAAAAGTATAAAAATATTTAAGAAAAGCAGTTGGCATATGAAAATTAATTTTTAAAAATTTACAAAATAAAAAAAAAAAACAAAATTATCAAGTGCAATCAAAGCAAGGCAAAAAATATATATTTGAAAAAATTAAAAATAAAAAATTAAGAAAAGTGCTACAACAACTACAAAACACATCACAAACAGCGCGTGAAAGATGTAAACGCTTTTAAGTTGTAAAAAAAAAGAGCTAATTAAAATAAAATAAAATAAAATAAAATAAAATAAAATAAAATAAAATAAAATAAAATAAAATAGAATAAAATAAAATAAAATATAAAAAAAAATAAAATAAAATAAAATAAAATAAAATAAAATAGAATAAAATAAAATAAAATATAAAAAAAAATAAAATAAAATAAAATAAAATAAAATAAAATAAAATAAAGTAAAATAAAAAATAAAATAAAATAAAATAAAATAAAATAAAATAAAATAAAATAAAAGAGAATAAAATAAAAAATAAAATAAATCAAAATAAAATAAAATAAAATTTAAAAAAAAATTAAAATAAAATTTAATAAAAAATAAGGGTTATTAAATAAAGAAATAAACATATCGAACAAGGCAGAGAGATTTCAAAAAAAAAAAAACAAAAAACTTAGTGAAGCGTTAATTAAAAAAGTAAATTTCATTTTACTTCTGAATTATCCGTATTAAGAAAAAAAAAAACAAACCAAACTGATTAAAAGGAAATTGTGCACAAGTAACAGTGAATAGTGGCAACAACAACAACAAATCAATAATTATCAGCAGCAATAACGCGTTTTTTGCCGCAAATTAGTTGTTGCTTTTTTCCACAATAACAACAACAATAACAACAGCAAGCAAAACGTAGCAGGCAGCAGACGGCTGCAGTGGCCGCAAGCTTTGAAGGCAAATACAAACATTCATACATGCTGTATATAAAATAAATACATATTATTATTTACTAAATGTATATAAATGCACAACAACAACAACAATTGCAGAGTTAACAACAAAGCGTTTGATTAAAGCCAACACCTCTGCGCGACTCTGGCCCATGGAGAAATTGGTAAATTTTGTATGCATGTAAATGTTTTATCATTATATATAGCTTATGTATATACTTACATATGTGTACAGTTATGTGTAACTACAACTTTTTGTTCACAACAATAAAAGGATAATTTTCGAAACAATTGAAAATTACCAACAAAATCGCATACAAATAGGATCATCGGCAGCTATAATGCGCCGAAAGTACGACATGGCAGAGCAGAACAGCTCTTACTTAGTGACAATAAAATGACAAAAATAATATATGAAGTTACAAATCGTCGTTTAAACTTCATAACCGCTTAAGTGAAACTTTCATAATCGCCTATGCTAAAATTGAGATTTGCCAAACTTTGACTCCTCGCGCGCAGCTCCGGCGATCTATGCCATAAATTTGGGCTCTGGCAAGCTCGGAAAGCTCTATATTTCCTTGTAATGTCCTTTTCGGCTCTGCAGTCGTAGAGTTCGGTGTCAGGAATTCAATTTTAATTTTCCGCACAATGTCGGTTAAGCGGTTATGAAGTTTAAACGACGATATGTCCTGCATATGTAAAAAAAAACTGATTTCATGCCCATGCATTACCAATATCTACAAACATTTTATTGGAAATTAAATCTGCATACGCTTTAGTATGCAACAGTAACAGAGTTGTAATTATTATAAGAGAGAAAATAAAATTCAAAAAATAATTATTATTAAAAGAAACATATTTTGAAAGTCTTTCCATAATAGTTATTTCTGAGATATTTTTTTTAATTCGTTTTGTAATTATTATAAATGAGAAATTTTGTTTTATATCTTCAAAGACTTTTATATTGAGACAAATTTGAAAAAAGTCTTTGAGTAATTATTATCCGTAACAAATTGTTTTTTAAGTCTTCAAAGACTTTTTCATTGAGACGAATTTCAAAAATATCTTTAAGTAATTATTTTGAGTAACAAATTTATTTTCTATATCTTAGATAAAAATCTTTCATACAATTTCAAATTGGAAATTTGCTTGAATTTTGAAGTACTTATATGAAAGTTATTTTTATTTTATACTTATATGAAGGTTATTGAAAAATTTCTGAGACTTTTTTGAACTTTGTCTCAATGAAAAAGTCTTTGAAGATATAAAAAACATTTTGTTACTGATAATAATTACGCAAAGACTTTTTTCAAATTTGTCTCAATATAAAAGTCTTTGAAGACTTAAAAAATATATATTTGAAATAACTATTATGGAAAGATTTTTAAAATATAAGTTTCTGAATAATAATTATAGAAGATTTTTATAATTTTCATCGGGAAAAATATTATCAAAAGACTTTTATGATCCTGAAGAAAATTTGTAAGACTTTTTTATAATTTCAAAATGAAATAATAATTATTCTACATCTCTGGTATATAAGTAGTATGTGTGAATGCAGATGCAATACTTATGTACCATGTACAACACGAATTTCGATTAAAAAACGGTAATTATATACATTGTACATATACATATGTCTGTAAAAGTCTAGCTCTCCCCCCAACACCTGAAAATAGGCGTTGAAATATTTCATTACTTATTAGTATGTATCTACCTACATATGTTCATATAATATATGGATGCTTGTGTATGTATATACATATGTAGATAATATGTACATAGGCAAAGGCCGGATATGAGACATGCATGTGTGTGTTATGTAACAACTGCATACATACACATTTGCTAGCTAAATACATATTGAATCGAAAATGTAATTCACCACATCCATTCAACAATGAAATTCCTCCAAAATAGAGGCATTTCCAAAGCTTTTTCGCAATTGAAGTTGTTCTTGTTATTTTTGTTATTTCTTTTTAACCTTTAACAGTGGTGATACCGGTGAAATTTACCGACTTATATTTTTTTTTTAAATATCTCTTTTAAATTGCCGCCCAGCAAGTTCTTTCCAGCTCATTGTAGTTACACAGTGCAATAAGTTTATACGTAATTGATGAAACCAAAAGAAGAGGATAACTTATCCATCTCATATCAAAAAGTCATACTGAATTTTTGGCCAATAGCTCTGGTTTCGTAAATAAGATCTAGAAATCATTAATACTTTGCTCATTATATTTCCTTTAGGGAAGATAACAACTTCCATGACTATGCCGCATGACTATCGCAAGGCGTATAGTAAATAAAAGCAGTGAAGCGAAAGCTTCGAACTTTCACTCCAAACCGCATGCTCTTTTTATATGGTCAATATTATATTCTTGTTAGGTATCACTACTCGACAAAAAAAATCACCAAGAATAAAATAATACTTTTCTAAAGCGAAATTTTACGCTGATTCCGAATATCACCTCCATTTTTTGGCATACCCAGTTTTTGAGATGTCGGTAAAAATGTAGAAAAACCCATAAATGCAAGACATTGCATCACATAAGTGCATCAAAAAGTTTTATTAGAAATCGTGGCAATTTGACATCCAGGAAGATCTGGTAGAGGAAGCTCCAACAAACATTTTTTGTTATCACACTCAAAAATCGGTCAAGTAGTTTGGTTACAATGGCAAAAAGAATGAAAAAAATTGGAAAAAAAATTGAATTTTTTTAAAGAAATTTCAGATTCGACTGTCCTAAAATCAGAAAAATTATATGGGGGACAAAAAGTTAGCACCCCTATCCTATTTCAAGACTAATATTGCAATAATCGGATGTACCGTTACGTATATTTATCTATTTTTATTCAAGTTCCTTATTGATATCGCCTTTCAAATACTATAAAGTCCTGATGAAATCTTTCACACTGTTCATTAATTTCAGCACCTAAGCTTGTAGGGAAATTATCATGATGTGAATGCAAGAAATGTATTTTAGGCAGCATATTACTTTTTGTGCTCTATAGTTTTGCAATAAAGTAAATTTTTGTTAACTACAAATCCGCAAACAGAACAAAAGTCCTAACTATTTCACGATAGATTGTGTCCTTTTTGTTACTGCTTGGAGCAGTTTTTAACAAACTGTTTGTGGATTTCAGCATGAATTGTAGCAGTATTGTAGTGCTGAATATACAGCTGCCTACCAACTAACTTTGTTATGTACTTCATTCGTATAAATTTTTCTGTTTCGACTTACTCTTCTTAACTCCCGAAGAAATCATCTGTGCTCAATTTGTACGTGCCGTTCAACTGACTTAAGGAGTACCTGTGGTATATCTAACAAGTATTCTGGCATGAAAAAAATCGCATCACCTCACAAATGGGCCTAGTGGGTTCTTTTCAATACAAAAATTGTTACACAAACTTGTACCGGTATTCATATAAATTAAATACTAGGTTTTAACAATTATATAAAAAGTGACATTTTTATAAAATTTTCCCATTTTAACAGCTTTATAAATCTATTTTATTTTTTATGAATACCGGACTTGATTTTTATTGAGATTTTTAAGTAAAATTGGGAAAAAAAACCAACACGTCAAAAAAAAATTCACCTCCACTGTTAAAGATTAATTACTAAGGTTTTACTCAAATATTATTTAACGTTCCAGAAATGCTATGCCAGAGGTCTCGGGTTCAAAACCCAGCCCGAGCAAACACCAAAAAAAAATTTTTTCTAATTTTTAAGAGCAGCGGTCACCTCTCGGCAGTGGGCGGCATAGCCTCCGAGTGTATTTCTGCCATGAAAAATCTTCTCACAAAAAATGCATTCGCCATTCGGAGCCGGCATAAAACTGTAGGTCCACCCAATTAGTAGGAAAAACAAAAAGGAGCACACCTCGAATTGGGAGAGAAGCTCGGCCATAAAACTCGTCAGAGTTATAATAGCGCCATTGTATTATATTATTATCCAGAAATTTTGCATTTGCCTAAGCCAGTATTCTAACGCGGTATTTCTTGAGCTTAAAACGATCACCTGCCCGCTAAATCGCAACGACACATAAAATACCAACCAAAAATATGCTGTTGATCGACATTGACCTTCAAAAATATGACAAAACGACTTATGAAACGTCAACAGCGCAGTGAGTCAAATGTGGCAGGCAGATAAGTTGAAAAACGCACGAAAAAAATTCGTGAAAAAAACATACGAACAAACAATAAAAAAAAACACAAACTGGTTAGCGAAAAAATGCAATACAATATCGAAGCGAATTTACGATCATTCAAGTAAATATATTGTACTTTAAGCAGCAGCAGCATTACATATGTACATATACATATATGTATGTACTTAGGTGTGCATACGTTGTTGCTGACGTTGTTATTGGTGTTGTTGCTGTCGTTGTTATTGGTGTTGTTGCTGCCACTGCTATTGTTGTTGTTCAACTTCCTCTAGTCAGCAGCCGTTCTCGTTCGATCAGCTGGATCAGCAGCGCAGTGCAAGCAACACATTGCAGGTCAAAAAGGAGGTGAAGGCAAAACAAAAAAAAAACGAATTCGGTCGATGCGCTGTAATGCGAGTCTAGTCAAATGATCGTGGCGAAGGGCATCACGCAATTACAGCGAGCGCAACAAAAACAACAACAACCGACAGCATCAGCTACAGCAACAACTTGGCCATGCGTGATATGATGAGAACTTCTCAGCCAAATGCAAACTGAATGCAATGAACGAAGCTGTAAATATTTGCACTGTATAAGGACACAAGTTCAAGAAACTTACAAGAGGCATGCAAAAATTAATACGCATAAACGCATATACATACATATGTACAATATACATACACACATACGTATATAAATATGTACATATATGCAGGTTTCATATAAAAGATAAATTAATATCTACTTAATTAGTATTAATTTAAAACATAGGTGGCCAAGGATTAAGCGTAAGGGAGCCACACGACAACAACATCAATACAAATTGCAACAACCTTCTTCTCGGAATTATAAAAATATTATTTTGCCAAATAACGGTTTATTGCAACAACATGTACTTATGTATGTAGGTACATACATAAAAAAAATCATACTCCCATGAGCACTTAAACTTTCTATTCTTAGATGTCATTTTGAAAAGAACAAATGTATAATGTACATACATACATATGTATAGATATGCTGCAGCTAGGTATTCAAATATTTTGCTAAACAACATAAACGAGGTAGCAGATATAAATGTACAACCATATATGTACATATGTATATATGTATGAGGGCGTAACTACGCAATGAATGTCGGTCGATGCTGGACCGCTAGGTTTGTGTGCTCGCCGCGACAACGATTTCTGTGAAAAAGAGAAATACGCGTTATTCTGTCGAAATTGATTTGCTTGTTGTTGGGAGCCACTCGGAGCCACTGCGATGTTGTTGGGAGACAAACGGAGTCACTGGAGCCATTGGGTGGCCATCTATGATTTAAAATATTTGAGTATCATTCGCTGATGGACTGCTACTGCCTAACTGGCCTTACAGTTGGCAGACGCTTAAAAGCAAACAACTAGAAACAAACAAAAATAAACGTATTTAAAGTTTGCGACGATATTTGCATACGTACATATTTACCAGTGGCGGCACTAGCATATATTGGCTAAGCAAGCCTATGTATGTATGAAGCACAGCCATTAGCCATTTATATAATTTTCTTTGCCGTATTATCTGATAGTCTGAATGCGGTTCCGTCATTGACTTTGATTAAATTCGGTTTGCAGATTTGGTGTGTTGTTTATATTCATATACCGTATGAAACTGAATGTATTTGGAATAAATCGAGAAAATGAAGTTGATGCAGAATGATTATGTTTTGATATACGAATGGATAATATGAAGATATGCACATATATATGCATTTTGTTGTTTTAGCTGCAACTACTTTTGGTCAGCACATCAACAAGTCTGGCTCAGTCGAAAGTAAATTCAAGTTATTCACAATTATAAACATTTGGGAAGAATTCAACTGAATTGATTGTTGATGCCAAAATTATATACACTCAGGGAAAACAACGTTTTAAAATCAAAAATAAAATTTTTGTTTTCATAATGCACGTTTTAAACAAAACTATTTTTATTTTACCAATGAAAGTTTTTAAATTAAAAATGAAATTTTTCAATTAAGAATGAAATTTTTGAACTTAAAATGCCTTTTGGATTAAAAAAGAAACGTACTTAAATTAAAAACGAAAATGAATGTTGATTCAAAAACTCGCTCTTTGTTCAAAATTTTTTTGTGAGAAAATATTTTTTTGTGAGAAATCCAACAAAAACAATAATGAGAATCGATTTTTTTTAATTTTGTTTTTACAATGATTCATATAATTCATGGATTCTTTTTTAGAAAAAGGGAAGTATAAATAGATTAATACAATTGAATATAATGTTTAGTGTTCCACTATGTGATGCTGTTGGATTGAATTTCAGGTTGACGTCATGGTTCGAACCAGGAGGAGAATATAAAATAAAGAAGAAAAAGGAGAATAAGGCGAATAAGAAATAGAGATAGCAAATAGTTATCGCGAAGTAGTTATAAATGAAGAGGAGTACAAGCGGAGGCTATATTTTTGTAGTTGGGACTCGAATTGAGAGAAGATAAAGAGAATGCCGTTGAATACAATTTCGAATCCGGAAGAGAAAATGATATAGAGAACACTGCAACGTGTTTTTCTTTTTCTCATAGTGCTTAAAATAACAATAAACCTTTTTTAAATTTAAAATGTTTTTTCTTGATTTAAAAATTTTACAATGCACATTTTTAAAATAAGAATGTTGGTATTTACATCAGTTTTAAATACGTTTTTGCCAATTTTAAGCACGCTTTCATATGTTTTTATAATTTTTTTTTTCCCTGAGTGTAGACATTTGTAAATATCACACGAAAGCGCTGAGGTAGTTTTAGTTTCTTTATAGGTACCGACGGTAATTTCAGCAGTTGCTTATTATAACACTATAAGAGAATATCTAAAAATTGGTGCTTTAGCTTTTAACTTTTAAGCAGTGTTTGAAAAACTGAAGTCAAACTAGAAAGAGTCGTGAAATTTTTGATTTTATTTGATTTTGATTTTCGTCGCTTTTGAAAAATACGCTTTTGTCTAATTTTGATCTCTTGTTGATTTCATATTACTCAACAGTCAACAGTCGCCAAATATCAAAATCTACGCTTTCGCTGTTTGATATTTGATATTTACGTTTGCATATATATTTACATGTAAGAAATTATGTAGGTAACTGCAAATGTAAATATCAAATATCAGATGAAATTAATGAAAATATTTAGGTAAGCCGGGCTTTTCAGCTGGTATGAGGCGTCCGCCACTGATATTTATATACATAAACCTTCAAATGAAATGACAATCCCAAGTAAAGATCTAATGAAGCGTAATTTACGCGCGTACTCAAAAATACTCAAATATACTTAGTACTCAAAATATAGTCTGTTTTCACATAACGTAATTGGCTCTGGAAATAACTCAATAAGTATTTTGCGAACTAACCCGTCTCCACGTAGCTATCGTTGTTCAGTTTGACATTTCTCATTCTTGTTCTCTTTCAGTGTAGTTGAATTGATTTTCTGTAAACATTAAAACTATAAATTGACGATATACTTAGAAAAAGTGTAAATTAAATAAGGATATAATTTTATATAAAACAGAACTTATTAGTTCACTCAATATGTATTTTTGTTTATTTTTGTGTGTTTTTTTTTAAACTGTTTGTAAAATTTCGATAGACTTTCGACAAAAAATTTGAGAAAAGTCGTCGCTTTTAGCGCGGTTGCTGATATTGTTCAGAATTAAGCCTCGAAAAGTCTTCGAGTGTTCGCTGTCAGCATTTTGTATGGAAATTAGCGGAGTTTCGGCATTGGATTCGAGGTTGAGCGATGGCTGAGAGAGCGAACAGCGATAATAAGTGCGAACGGTGTCATGTGGAGACATGCTATTATAAAATTAATAACTGCTTGTTTTTGTAAAATTAAGATGTAAGAAAGTGCCCGAAAAGTACATACATATATAAGTATGTGGTGAAAAAATAAAATTTTCTAAAATGCATGAATGAATGTAATTGAAATGCACTTTGATTTTTTCTAATATATGTTTTTGTTTTTGGCCTTTTACATTTGTTGCCATCACTTTTTGCAAATATTTATAATCATACCTACATACATATACATACATAAATTTTTTGTGAAATCATTGCATACGTTACCCCTCTTTTTCTTCTTCTTGCTGCCCATTACTAGGCGCATTTCTGTCGTACCCAAGCATGAAAAGAATACTCGCTTATTCATAAAATTACCTTCAAAGCAACAACACCAACTCGACTATTTTAAAAAATTGATGCATAAGCGAGTATTCTTTTCATGCTTGGGTACGACAGAAATGCGCCTATTGATAAGAAATGAAATTTCCGCTTTGTTAGCAAAATGTTGTGCATACATATTTTTGTTTTAACAAACAAAAAAGAAAGCAACCGAAACTCTTACACAATCTGGCTGTAGGATTTTTTTTGTACAAATAAAATCGTTGGCAAAATTTTTCGTTTAAATGCAAAAAATAAATACGTATTTTTAATCAATTTAAATGCACAAATTAGGTCAGAATTAATAGCATCTGAATGTATATACATATGAGTATATATAATATATATTATTATAGATTACTATGTATGTATATATGTATGTAGGTATAAAAGTAATCTCAAAAGGCAACAATAATGGCATATGCTTTACATATGAACATAGGTGCACTCAAGTACATAGATTACTGCAATCGTAATTAATATTAAAATTTTTCATCATTGTGTTAATACATTTATAATATTTAATCTTAAATAAAAACAAGTAAAAGCGCGGCTGCCTTCGGCCGTACCGAAGACTTCATACCTTTCATGAGTGGGGAAATGAAAAGTTACCTATGTATGTACATAGCCGGATTAAGTTTAATTTATAATTTTTATTCTGTGGGTTATTTATGGAAGGATTTATTAGAAAAAATGGTGTCTTGGCTATTTATATGGAGGAGTTATACACCAAAATGTCCATATCTGAACAATCGGTTGTATGGGAGCTATATGTTATAGTGGTCCGATCTTGACAATTTTCGGTAATCCCGTTTGGGCCCATATGGGTACAAATACTTCAAAATTTCAGGCCGTTAGCTGTCAAAATGAAGGAGTTATACACCAAAATGTGTATATCTGAATAATCGGATGTTGTGGAACTATATGTTATAGTGGTCCGATCTTGACAATTTTCGGTAATCTTGTTTGGGCCAAAATGGGCACGTCTACTTTAAAGTTTCATGTCCTTAGCTGTTTAAATGGGGAAGTTATGCACAAATTACATCTAAAAATTTCATGTATATCTGAATAATCGGTTGTTTTCTATATGTTATAGTGGTCCGATTCGGCCAGTTCCGAAAAATGATCAGCTGCATATAACAACATACCTGTATTCTGAAATTCATTCAGATATCTCAAAAACTGAGGGACTAGTTTGCGTTCACACAGACGGACGGACGGACAGACGGACAGACGGACATGGATTAATCGACTCAGCTCGTGATTCTGATCATATCGGTATATATTTTGGTGGGACCCCCACGCTTCCTTCTGGTACTTTCGACAAAAATTTTTTGGCACTAAGTTATAATACCATTTCATTCTCATAAAAGGTATAAACATAAATATATGCAATTATAAAGCCAAAAAGTGTAATATTCATTTAAATTCTTTTAAAGACACCGTCGTCAGACACAGCACAGCGCAGTCATTCTACAGCGCGCGTCAAACGAATTGACCCAGTTACGCTGCTACCGCCGCCGTTGACGTCGCCGCACACAACAACCGAAAACCCTTAGATAGTCACGTTTCACTTATCTAATGCACATTTTTGCAAGTTGTCAATTTTTTTTTTTTTTTCAAGCTAACATATGAATATTTGTACATAAATGTATGTATACCTCTGTGCATGTGTCTATGCTTGCTGAATTATCGATCCGTCATTTGGAGGGGCGGTTAGGGGGACAAAAGAAGAGCAATTCGAAATGCGAAGCAGTTTAAGAGATTCTAAAGATTGAAAAAGTAATAAAAAATAATATATGTACCTACATATAGTATCTATATAATGAAATGAAACAACGTATAATTTATAGAGGAGTCATACATACATACAAATATTATACCTTGTCTCTTTATTCAAATGACGTTAAGTACGTTTAATGCGTTATCACAACTCGTATGTTCGTTCGATTCTTTCAAAACGTTTATTCTGCTCGTAAACTTTAATATCGTTATTACATATATACTTACATATGTATACACATACATATGTAAGTACGTATTCATATTAATTTTAATGGTTCAATTTTAAAAAACTTCCTTATCGATTTATTGATAATCTTGACAACGCAAAAAGACATACATACATACATATACGAGTATGCAATTACAAAATAGCAAGAGCTTACCTTATTTTGCAATTGCGAGATACGAATTCTGATAATGACATGGACTACGATAATTGAGTAATTATGAAATTAAGCGACACTATTTCAAAACATCACAATTCAGCCAAATTGTACAAAAAAAGAATGTAATGTGCTGCGAAAGCAAATTGTGAAGTAATCGATTTTGTAGCACCTTCTCCTTATTCCTTCTCCTTCTACTTCTACTTCTACTTCTACTTCTACTTCTACTTCTACTTCTACTTCTACTTCTACTTCTACTCCTACTCCTACTCCTACTTCTACTTCTATTTCTATTTCTATTTCTACTTCTACTCCTACTCCTACTCCTACTTCTACTTCTACTTCTACTTCTACTTCTACTTCTACTTCTACTTCTACTTCTACTTCTCCTTCTCCTTTTCCTTTTCCTTCTCCTTCTCCTTCTCCTTCTCCTTCTCCTTCTCCTTCTCCTTCTCCTTCTCCTTCTCCTTCTCCTTCTCCTTCTCCTTCTCCTTCTCCTTCTCCTTCTCCTTCTCCTTCTCCTTCTCCTTCTCCTTCTCCTTCTCCTTCTCCTTCTCCTTCTCCTTCTCCTTCTCCTTCTCCTTCTCTTTCTCTTTCTCTTTCTCTTTCTCTTTCTCTTTCTCTTTATCCTTCTCTTTCTCTTTCTCTTTCTCTTTCTCTTTCTTTTTCTCTTTCCCTTTCTCTTTCCCTTTCTCTTTCTCTTTCCATTTCTCTTTCTTCTTCTTTTCCTTCTTCTTCTTTTCCTTCTTCTTCTTTTCTTTTTCCTTATTCTTCTTCTTCTTCGCAGTGGAGCTCTCAATTTTCTTCTTCTTCATTGGCGCGTAACCGTCTAAACCTTGGACAAGTCCAATAAAGCGCGCTACTTGCTTCTGTTTCCTGCTACTTGATGCCAATTGGAAATACCAAGAGAAGTCGAGTCTCTCTCCAACTGACTTTTCCAAAGCAGTGGAGCTCTCAATTTTCTGCTGCTTTTGCGGGCGTCGATGGAAATACTTTCATAGCCGTAACACCTTCATCCATTTTCACGACAGGACCTGCCCAACGCACCGCCTAGATTTTTATTCACCAAACAATGTCGATGTCTCAGTAGAGCTCGCACAGCTCATAATTAAATCTCTTTCAATACTCGCCCTCGTTAACGCGCAAATTTCCACAAATCTTCCGAAGAACTTTTCTCTCGAATACTTCAAGCGTCTTCTCATCTCATCTCATTTTGTGATCCTATTTTATGATCCTCCATTCTTTTGCGCCGTGCATTAGGACGGTAATGATGAGCGTCTTGTGGAGTGTGAATTTTGTTCGCCGAGAGAGGAATGAAATTGTGGTAGGCTAGTAAAACTGAGTCTTTGCCAAGCACTAAGGCATATTTGCCCATTGTACTTAAGGCGTTTGAAAAGGATCAGGATGTAGAGGAAAATATGGGATGGTGGAATCAGAATTCCTCGGTAAATTTCTCAGATTCTTTAATATGCTTTTCAGAGCAGATTCTCTTTCAAATCTGAGAATTTTGTCGAGTGGTAGAGAATGTGCAACCGCCATTCCCAGTCCATCTAACCCGAGAATGCATAATCTTAGTCTAGCACAAGCAGAGAAATTGCTCTGTACCATTGTCGCCCTCCTCCAGACAGGATAGGCATAATGAGCTCTCGATGATGCCTATGGTAGCCATGTGCTTTTCCCATGGATTGTGTCCTATAACCAACCTCCCACAAGACCCCAAAGCTCCGCCTTTCCTGTTTGAGGATGAAATTTGCTATCTCTCTGTTAGGTTTTTTTTTTTCAAAAAAACACTTTGTAATTCTACAGGAATCGGTGGAGTTCCAGCGTCTCGCGTGAGCGTCTTTCATGGACTCCCTGTACTTGGTCCTATAATTGATCTAATAATTGCTCCTATAATCGGCTGCGGTACAGTTGGCTGTTTCGTCGATACACTTTGAATCTGGGAAATCACTATATTACAGCAAAATCGCACCAGTTTAAAATGAGAATAGCACCAGCACAGCAGCCAGCCGTCGCGTCGTCCAATTGGCAGAGACGAGCGCTGATATGGCGCGATCGAACAAATTGCAGACGTAATAATACAATTGTTTTAAATCGCGCGCTGTCTGTCTGTTGTTGACTATAAAATTGCGATCGCGTGCCAAATAGCCCAACAACAACAACAACAACAACAACAGCAACGCCAAGTGCAACAAGTGTTTTTGGCGCGCACAACAACCAACGTGCAACCCGAGCCACAAGCTGAGCCATTCATACGCGCGCGCTGCATCCATTCAAATCGTACACAAGCGATTCCAGCTAAGATATACATACTACAACTAGAACTTGTAAACTATGTATATGCTGTTGTAGACAAGCGTGTTGGTACAAAGTAGTGGCAGCAGCGGCACAAAAATAAAAGCAACACAAGTGACTGCAACACGACAAAGACACTGACTCAACTCAAGAGCCAAGGAAAGGCTAAGAAAGTTGTTGTTTAAAAGTGGTGAATGAAGGAGTTGGTTGCGATTTTTGTTGCTGTTGTTGTTAGTTGTTGCTAATGTTGTTGGTTGTTGCTATTTTTGTTGTTGTTGTTGCTATTCGCACACTTAGTGTAGCTGCTCTTCTGCAGCATTGAAGTCGGCTTCTGCGTCGGCGTCGTAATCAACATCGGCATTAAGTCATTCATTGTTAGAAAATCGAAAGAGCTGAAGGTAGAATACATGATAGTGAGGGGATTTGGGGTGTACACTGTACACTCCATGGCAGCTGTAAAGTTAGCAAGCAAAGGGAGATTAGAAGGTGGCACAATTTTGCTGTGGGCCACAATAAAATTGCTGGCGTTTGGTGCTTCTGCGGCAACTGGAGTGTTCGCTGATTGTTTTGCTGTTGTTGTTCTTGATAGGCACGACACAATGCCAGTACTACAAATATACATACACCCATGTATCCATATGTACATATGTATGTAGCAGAGGCGGTCGCTTCATACAAGCCGAGAAGCCCGGCTTGTTGCGTACACATTTTCGTTCATTTCATAGGAAATTCTTTAAAATCTGGTTATTTTCCGTTTTAAATGTGTTTACTATTTAAGTTCTCAATAATATAGCCCCCACTGTAACATGCCCCTAAAAGCCTGCTAAGAAAACAGCGCAAATACACCACCAATCCACCTCACAATGTGTATTTTGTTTGTACAGCCAATCGAAGCACAGTGAGCATGCTTCAACGTTTCCACACATTAGCTTTTACGTGGCTTTCAAAACAGAATAACATAGCTTGTTTTCTCGCTTTCGCTAAGAAGAAACCAATTGCTTATTTTCAGACTTAAATTGAAAAACAAAAACTAACAAAGCACTTTTTTTATTTTTCACATCAAATTTGTATGCGAATATGAAGCTGGCTTCGGCATTCAAAAGTTCAGTATTCACAGCCATATGCATATTTGATTTGATTTTCGTTTGCATGTAGGTACATACTTATGCACATAATTTCTTACATCTGCATGTGCATGCAAACACAAATATCAAATACCAGATTATAAAAGGGTTGATTGTGATTTTTGGCGACTATTGGCACAATATCAAAATAATTTTTAAAAGCGGTGGAAATCAAATTGGACCTCAGTTTTTCAAACACTAAAGCACCAATTTTTTAGGTAATAAGCAAATACACTTGCTACTGCTGAAATTTCCGTCGGTATAAGGAAACTAAAAATACCTCTGCGCATTCGTGTAAGATTTCCCTAGAGCACGTTTTTATATTTAAGAATTATGTAAATACGAAATTTTTTATTTTAAAAATGTTCAGAGTAAAATTGCAAAATCAAGAAAAAACAATTTTAATTTAAAATTGTTTATTTTTATTTTAAGCACTATGAGATTTTGAAGGAAAAACTTTCGTTTTTATTGCATTAATTTTTAATTTTTAATTTAAAAATGTTTCTTTTTAAATCCTAAATACATTTTAATTAAAAAAATTTAATTTTTAATTTAAAAAATTTTCATTTATAAAATAAAAATGACTTGGTTAAAACGTGCATTATAAAAATAAAAATTTTATTTTTGATTCCTTTTCTCTGAGTATACAAACAAAAAAATGTGTATCAGGAAAACAAAAATAAAAAATACATATGAAAAAAAAAAAAACAAAAAGAAAAATAAACGAGAAAAAACGATCTTCAAATACCCGAATTGTTCAAATGCCCGTACAAACATACGCGTAATAAACAAACAAAAAGCATTTATTCGGGCCACTCGAAAATGTTAAAAAGAAATCGAGAACTCTAAATCAAAGTCAATGACGGAACGCAATCAGACTTTTAAATAATACAGCAAAGGAAATTACATAAATGGCTAATTGTTATGCTTCACACATAGGCTTGCCCAGGCAATTTATGCTAGGTCCGCCACTGGTATGTGGGTAGATATATGTACATCTTCTAATACACCAACAACAGCTGTTGGCTTGGCATAATCAGATGTTGCAACACGGTCCTCCAACGTTCCAAGTCTATATGTATGTAAATGCAGATGCACTTGTTGGCTGCTGCATGCTTTATTCCATATTGTGTTTTTTTTTCTCTTGTTGCACAGCTGCAAGATGCAAATTGTTCGCAGAGAGCAACGAGCAACGAGCGCGTGCGCTCACTGTGCGCAATTATAGTTCCATGCTACATTGTGTGGCATGTTGTAAGCGACCTGGTTGCTTAGTAATTGTGGTTGGTTACTGCTGCTGCTTGTTGTTGTTGTTATTTCTCTAAGTGTTGTTGTCATGGCAGGTGAATTGCGCGATATTCAATGCAAAAGTCAAGAGCAAGAACAAATGCAACAATAACAAACTATCCAACAATGACGACAAAGCCAAGAAACACGCGCGAGTACGCTAAGATTTAAAGTTGCAACAACAAAGCTTATGTCTTATGTACGTACATATGTTATTGTATATATATGTATGTACATATCTACACATGCATCTGCCTTTTGTACACATGCTAATAGAGACCTATGCTTGCAACTAGTAGATAAATCGCTAGCTTAGAGTGCAAATTGTGTAAGTCCTTTTATCAAACTTTGTAGGAGAGACAAAAAACAAAAAATAAAAAAATTTCGAAACGAAAAAAAAATTTTCTGTTCATGTAAATATTTTGGACTTACACAATTCTCTTCGCTTTTTGGACTTACACAATTTGCGTATCACGGAATAAAAACGAGTAGAAATATGGCAAGTATCACAGACTTGTTTAGCGTGGTGCGTATTTGATTTTTCTAGCGTTCTACATAAAAATGCGCTTTTTCATGAAAATGGACTTACACAGTTTGCACTCTAAGCTAGCGAAATGCTAGCTGAAAAGTATCAAAGGAAGTGGAACAGCTGTAAAGGAAAATGAGTTTTGGAATCGAGCGAGTCTTCGGCCTCAAGTATGTACATATGCATGCAATGGCGGTTAGCGTGGGGCGCCTAGTTGCTAGAACAAAAAGACTGCATTGTGCACTGTTTCAGGGCAATGTGTTGTTGTTTGTTGTAGCATTTAATGCATCTGCATGTTGTTGCAACATACACCTTATCGCCTCTAACTACCAGACAACAGCTCAGAGTAACTGCGCTTCCTTTTAATGGCAGCAAGCAAAAAACGAAAAAAGAGAAAGAAAAAGCAAAAGAAAAAGGAAAGGAAAAAGAAAAAGAAAAGGAAAAAGAAAAAGAAAAGGAAAAAGAAAAAGAAAAAGAAAAAGAAAGAAACGGATTATCAAAAGAAAATAATTGAGGAAATTCGTAACATAGGCAATTGCAGTCCACAAATTCGACAGCAGTAAAAATATGTAAAGCAGCGGGACAGCTGTTTCCGTTCGTTGCAGTTTCAGCATTTGGATTACTAGATAAATAAATATATGTGTGTATGTGTGAATGTACTACTTGTCAACAGAATTGTTCTCAAATGTTTGCCTTGAGGATACTATTTTGATCAATCAAACAGACATACCTATGTTTCTGGTAAAACATGCATATTAGGGCTCGGGGAAATCGATTAATCGATTAACCGATTAACCGAATTATTCCACTATGACTGAAGTCGACTTCAATTATTCGGTTAGCGATTTTCGAGTAATCGTAAGCTGCCGACTAATCGAATAACTGCTCACTTTAGATTATTCGGTTAATCGTTCCATTCCGATTAATCGAATATTGTACTTTCGATTTTATTATATTCATAAACAAGTACGAGTATGAACCCACTTCATCTACATTTTAAGTGATTTCTTGGACATTTTTTGTTGTTGTTGTTGGAGCAAATCAAAGCACTCCCCGCCCTTTTCCGGTCGTTACTCCGTCACGCTAGGGTACTTGTTCTTTCTGCACTAGGCTGACTATTGTAAGGGCCGCTTTTCACGACCCCTTAGACACCTTTGGAAGAAAAGGGAAGAAGATGTTGATGAGGTAGATGAAAATAAAGATGATAATGAATGTTGAGGTGAAGGAGAAAAAAATTAGGAAAACCCACTTAATAACCCTTTTTTTAGCTGTTTTGGCACATTTTGCTCTTCTTGAAAAAGGAGCCAGCAAAATTCGCCCACCAGTCAATGTCCTTGGCATTCCAATTCTATTTCTTTTATTTCTTAGTTAGAACGCTCACCATTGTAAAAGTCCGCACCTAAATTTTACTCTTATGTTGAGAGGGTTTCGGGGCAAATTTTTTTTTTTTTTTTTTTGATCCCGCGAAATACCGCGGAAATATTTTTTTTCATTGGAGCAAGTTACATCCTTTTCTGTCGCAGATTTAAAAAAAAAACACACCCAGCTTCTTTCATATGTATGTATGAACACAATAAGCACATTTATATTTTAAATTATCTGTAAAAAATTTTCACTGAATATTCGATTTTTGAAATTCGATGTTCTACATAAATCGAGTAGTGGAAGGAAAGCAATTATTCGAATAATTGAGGCAAGGCGACTAATCGAATATCATCAACCGACTTTTTAGCAAGTGAACGGTTATGAATCGATTAATCGGCTAACCGGATAATCGAATAGTCGAATAATTTTAAGAGCCCTAATGCCTATGTACATATATGTCAGATAATTTCACAGGGAAGACTCGAGAGCGGACGACAATCTGAGTTATTTGGTTCGAATAGATTCTCACATATAAGTATGTACACAAATATAACTTTATGAACAGTTCCATGTGCTTAATCTGCCTTCTCATTTCGGTCGTTTGACCGATCATATGACCGGCAGGCATGACTAAAAGTTTTGAGATATTTCCTATCACATTCTTAAGGGCATCGGGAACTTTTGTGACCGTTTCATTCATCACGTTCCCGTATGTGTATTTTCAAATTCCATTCTATCCTTATCTATCTCATTGGTTTTGAACTTGGCTAGAAACTCATACGAGTGCAAATGTGTTGGTAATATTATATTTTTGTAATAGTGTTAGTACTTTCGGTCACACAATTCTAGCAGGGTTATGAAAACTAACACTTTCAAAATTTTTCACAAAGAATTTCTTCGTAAGAAATTTGGAAAGTGCTAGTTTTCATATGGTACGACGATTTGTGCAATTCAGACTTTCAAGTAATCATTTTGATTATACCTAAAAGTGAATTTATTTGTTTGCACATCACTAATGAAGTATACCTACATGAGAGTACTCGCCTCTAAACTAATTTAAAAAATTCAAAAAAAAAAAACAAAAAATTAAAATATGTATTTATCAATACAACAAAGCATCTGTCAATGGAAGTAATTAGACACTTGAAAATGCATGCATTCTAGCAAACAGAAAACAATTACAACACACAACAATATGACACATATGTACATGCATACATACCTATCAAAAGCAGTGAAATGAGGTGCTAAAATTTCCATATTTATTTATCCGAAAAAGATATTGCGAATATCTGTTTACAATAAGGTTTTGTAGACTCAGCCGCATTTAGAATTATTTGTGCAATTGCACTAATGATTGTCATGCTTCGCGAAAAACAACACAAAGGCGTGAACGGGCAAATATGGGCAGTCGCACTTGTAGTGTAATATTAGAAATGTGGTGACATAAATACCCTGAAGCGAAAACGTGAACTGGTATGCATGTAAACTAGTTGATCAACTGGTAGGAGACGGAAAAAAACATACCAGTTTGCTTTCTATTAGTTGTTCAGCTGGTATGCAAAAGACAAATTCGATGTGTTTCCTCCGTCCGTCGATTTCACTACGGCTTTACATATTTCTACAATTCTCAAACGATTAGTGAAACACTTGCTATAAAGAGTTTATTATGTTCATCTTCACTTATATTAAATGAAATGTTGCCCTTTGTCTGAATAAGTCCTAGGAAAATACTAGTTGACTACTTATGTTTTCCGATCCCTCAGGTGTTTTCATTTTTATTTATTTATTTTACTTATTAAATATTTTTTTACATTTTTGTAAAAAAAAAAAATTAAATTAAAAAAAAAAAAAAAACTTTAGTCACCTGACTCCGACGAGATTCGAACTCGCGACCTGCTGGACTCGAAGCCAGACGCCCTACCAGCGCGCCATCGCACCACTTGTGTTCAGCATGTCAAAAGCTGCACTTCAACTGTATATGTGAACTAACTTTTTTTTGGTATGTGATCAACTGGTATTTAACTGGTATGAGCTTATGCAGAGGAAGACAACTGCCATTTCGTAGGACATTAACACACGAAAAATACCAGATATTTACATGGGAAATGTACACTCGGGCAAGTAGTTGACTGTTTACGGTATACTGGTATAATTCTAGTATATAATAATACAATGGCGCTATTATAACTCTGACGAGTTTTATGGCCGAGCTTCTCTCCCAATTCGAGGTGTGCTCCTTTTTTTTTGTTTTTCCTACTAATTGGGTGGACCTACAGTTTTATGCCGGCTCCGAACGGCGAATGCATTTTTTGTGAGAAGCTTTTTCATGGCAGAAATACTCTCGGAGGGTATGCCGCCCACTGCCGAGAGGTGACCGCTGCTCTTAAAAAACCCAATAATTGGATTTTTACTAATTAGAAAAATTGTTTTTGGTGTTTTTTTTTTGCTCGGACCGTGGTTTGAACCCGAGACCTCTGGCATAGCAGGCGAGCACTCTACCCACTGCACCACAGCGGCCATAATTCTAGTATGCAACTGGTTATTTTCGCTGCAGGGTACATAAATACATACATACATATGTATATATTTACTATTTACATGCATATAAAAACAGATATATGTATGTATATACTAGCTATCTATTCTTGCCTATAGGTATAAGCAGATATGTATGTAGTTAGGCACATTAGGGCGTCTCGGCTTATAGGCACTAGAAGAAAGTCCGCCCGAGGAATATACATATATGTATGTTTTCTGCTTTCTGCGGTCTTTAAGGTTCTTTTTGCAAAAATTTTTGCTGAGAAGAACGCTAGTGAAATTTTCTGACAAATCATTTTCTAGAACATTTTAACCCTCTAGCACCACCAAAAAGGTTTACTTTGACCGCTTTTTATACAGTCAGCAAATATAGTATAGTCAGGAAATAGTATTTTTAAGGTCGCTAGAGGGCTAAAATGTTCTAGAAAATTATTTGCCATAAAATTTCAGTAGGAGTCTCTTCCGAAAAAATCTTTGTAAAATGCAGCTAAAAGACCATTGGAAGCGAGAAACTTCTGTATATTCCTCGTAATGTTAAAAGTGTTTTATTTTCTGTTCTACTGAGGCGATCGAAATACCGCTTATGCAAAAGATTAATGGTTTCTGACAACGTTAAATACGCCGCCAAAAACAAGTTACATTAAGGTGGTATATACTAAGTACTGGGTGGAAGTGACCTAAATGAGGGTTAATATAATTATAAAGTAGAAACCGTCCTCTTAAGCCAGAGAGATTGGTGTATCAAACTTAGGGATCGGACCATAAATAGCGAAGATATGAAAAAATTATTTTTAGCGACATCTAGCGGTGTCCAAAAAAAATAAAAAATGTTTCCAGAAATGTTTTTGAAAGAAAAATCACATGGGGGGGTGTACGGTGGACTTTTTTTTTGTCCATATAAGGCGAGACGGCCTAATGTACATCCCTCGTAATAATAAAAAAAAATCAAATGATATACTCGTATTTTTCATATAAAATTTGTTGCCTATTTCAAGGCGAGTTATTTGTTGATTAATTCCTGTGACCCTTTCGGTACTTAATTTGCGTGGCTCGTTTCGAGGTCGATATACATATGTTGCTTATTTCCATTAATACATATGTATGCATGCAGTATCATCAGCTGTCCATCGACTCACTCGTCCAACGCATATAAGCTTTTATCACGTCTGGCCTTAACTTAAACCTATCAGCGTAACAATTACATTTGTATTATTTTTAAATGTATAATTTCTCCGACGCTCTCCTCCGCTGATTTTCTATTATTTATAACGTTCATCAGCTTTTAATTTTCGCCTCACAATTTTCTTATACGCATACAAATATGGTTAGCTGCGCATTTCTTGTTTGTTTTCATTTTCGTTTCGCATCACGTTTCCAATATTCAATATGAAAAAGCGATGGCGCAACCTTCGAAAAAAAATTGCAAGGATCAAGTTACATTTTCAATTGACGCAAACGCAAACGCAAATGCATGCGTATCAAATTGAAGATTGAATAGGAGTGAATCAGTATGAAACAAACGGGGCTGCCTGTCATCAAGGTCTAGTTATTGAGCGTTTTTTGTATGCATTGGAAATGCATTAAATTAATAAAAATACTATGTATATATATTTTGCTTCGTTGTTAACACAACTAACGCGTGAAATAAGCGCCACGAGCAATACTATTCTCTATATAAAATTTCATTTGTCTTACGAAAGGATCTGTGAGCACTTTTTGAGCATAATATAAGAGGAATATTAAGCGCTATTTAGCCACCGTTGGCACATTATTTTCTCATTTTGCCGCTCGCACTTCTCTGGTTGCCATATTATTTTCTGATTTTGCCTATCGTGCCTGCGTGGTTGCCATATCAGCGTGATTGAATCCATAAAAATCCTACAAAGTAAATGCATTGCGTGAAAGTGACTGAGCCGCTTGCGCAATTATAGTTTGAGCGTTATTTTGTAATCGACTAAATGAACTTATTACACATTAATACATAAATATGCACATTTATACAGTTAAAGAAATGGCTGTATGTACATTTCCACATATGTATATATGTATATGTAGGTTAACATTTCGTTATAAGGAAAATTATGAGCATAAACTCAACAAACGAAAGCAATAAATTCAATTTACGATCAGACAAATCTCACAAAAAAGCAATAAAACATAGAAAAACATTAGAGAGTGACAACGTAATTGAAGGTAGCAAACATATATGTATGAATGTATGTATTTATAAACACAAACAATAAAATGCCAGCAAAAACAAATAGTTTAAAATCAGCCGGTAGCCGGTAAACGTTAGTCGACGGCCGGCAATAGCAACAGGTCGCTGTCCGTCAATGAGCTTCCACGAAATTGTGTCGCCAAGCTGGCAGCGTCATCGCGTCATCAAACGGTGGCTATAAAATACTACAATTATCAGAGCTCGTTATGAAGTTGGATATTTAATCATACAAGCAAATAAAAAGATCAATTTTAGTTGATGGCAAGTGTTGCTTAATGTTTCCATCAAATAAAAGCGAAAACTTATTGCAGTGAAAGCGATACACTCAGAAAAATAATCAGGGTAGTACGAACAGTTTTCTTCTGTTAATCCCTAAATTCGTTAAATTAACAGAAATACGTTTAAGTAGACACATTTAGAGTTATAAAAACGAAAAAATATTTTGCTTTAACAAATATATCTATTAAAACCTACACAGAGAGAAAAAAAATATATGGAGGGGTCGAAGAAATTGTTTACCTATTTTGAACACTACTTTCTTTGTTTTGAGTAAATTTTCATTAAAACATGTTAAAAGGTTTATAAAATATTGTTGTTACGTGCGTTACCATGGTTTCATATATTTGTTTTGAAAAAATTCATACATTAAAATAATGAAAAATTCTTTAAGCGCCATTCCATTCCCAACTTTCCTTGTTTTGAAGACTTGATTTCTTTAATTTTGAGAAATTAAATTCCCATACAAATCCCCATGGCAACGAATTTGTTTGAAAGTTTTTTTATGTTTTTTCCACATTTTTGAGAAAATTTACACAAAACAAAGAAAATTTTGTATTGGGACGCGTGTTCAAAATAAGGAAAATTATGTCTTTGATCGAGAGAAATTTTTTTTTTGAGTGTATTTGTTAGTTCATCAGAACAGATCTGTCAATTATTAACAGAATTTTTTGTTGATATAACTGAGTCACTGTTAACTTAACCCTAATATCTGTTGCTGTAACCTTTATATTTATTTGTTGAATATTTATTTTGCTAGCTCTCTCCGTTGTTACTTATTGCTTTGCTTACATGGGTGAGTTGTAATTCACAGATGCTTTTTCGAACAAAGGTAAGTATAAAAGCATCACTAAAGTTCCATATTCAATATAATGTTGAGTGTTGAATGTCGCACTATACATATGAAGCCGTTGGATTTAATTTCAGGTTGATATAATGGTTTGAAATCGGAAGAGAATATAAAATAGAGAACACAATATAGCAAGCAGTGAAAGCGAAGAAGGTGCCGCAATGGAGATCAAGAGAATATAAAGCTACATATTTATATTTGGAAACTGAACTGAGCGACGATGAAGAGAAAAATGCAAACAAAATATTTAAAAAAGATCTAAAAATACACATTGTAAAGTAATTGTTAGAAATAAACGGCCATATAAAAACACAAAGGGATTTATTTTTAAGTGACAAAATTTCAACTGCGGAAAGTTGTTGATTTAACAACAAAACTGTTTGGATTCACAGCGTTTTTGTTTTCAGAGCAGTTAGTTCAACAATAAAACTGTTAAAACCAAAGGAACGTCTGTCAATTCAACAGATATATCCTTTGGATGTGATTTGACTGTGGAATCTGTTGTTTTAACCCATAATCCCGTTGATCTACCAGCATCTTTTCTCTCGGTGTATTTACTATGGATAAAATGTTATGGCTTATGAAGGATTTTGTTTTTGTATGTAGACGAATTGTTAGAACTGTTAGTTACGCTCAAGTGGCGTTCGTTGTTCGAGCCACCGGATAAAATAGAACAAATAGTTTTTGAGCGGAAATGAGACAGAATGTGTATTTTACTTTTGCTAAAAACACACCCACAAAATGAGAAATAATACCTACGTATCGATGCATTACATATTACGTACGAGTATTAGATATCACATTAAGTAACTTATAGCAAGACCACACCTTAATATTGAGCACTTTAAGTAACAGTTGTGGAAATTGCACTTGTGCTTTTACATGCAGCAATAACATAAACAACTCACTCCAATATGACAATAAAACAAAAAAGATAAACAAGTAAAAACTTAAAAGCAACTTGAATGCGTTAAGCCGATTCCACATACAACCTTTTCACTTTGCGTTACGCCTTTTTCTATCTAAAAAAAAAACGCAAAAATGAAAAACTATGCCACAATGAACGTTGTAACATCAAATCTGACATTCTCCGTTTTATTTACAAAAAAAAAAAAATAAGAAAATAAAAATCTATTAAATTATTTTCGAATTGTGTGAAATTTAAATTTGTTTATTTACATTTGAAGTAAAGGGAAACTAAACAAAATTTCAACGCACCAAAAAGTTGAGATTTGGACAACTTTGTTATGTGAGAAACCTCATTTAGATACACACATACATGTGTTTTATCCAGGGACTGTAACGGTTATGAGTTATATCCAAAAAATCGATTTTTAATCATTATTTGCTGAGTTTTATTTTCTGCTCACAAAATAAAAGTTATTTCTTGAGTTTTATTTTTCCCTCAGAAAATAAGTTATTTGCAATCCCTGGTTTTATCCCAGCTGTCACGTAGAAAGTGTCACGTAGTGCAACACAAAGTTCTATGTGGCATCAGCTTTAGAGCCAACGTTGCAACTCATTAGGCGCATTTCAGTTATTACATCTGGGTCTGGGTCAAGATAAATTTTTACTGAAACAATCCGGATCATAATGAAATTTGGCTGCACTTGAAAAGAAGTAAAAAGAAGAAGAAATATCAACAAACCATTTGTGATTTGAGAAAGTAAAAAAAAACAAAATAAAAAATCATGGATCAAGAATTATTTGAGGCAAATTTATATATAATTTAATTATATGACCTTTATACTCATATTTTATGTGTTACTTCCATAATTTGTTTTTTTTTTTTCACGGCGTCTGAATGAAAAATATGGCCGAAAGCTGCTTGTGTATATACATATACGAACATATACCTCGCAGTAAAAATCTGAAATGGGGGAAATTTTCCAATAATGCCGCACGCCCCCCAAAAAACCACTTTTACTGGGGGGTAGGGGAGGGGAAGAGTGTTTTGAATCCGTAAAATTTAGGCGCCGGACGTACCTCTGTTTCGAGGAATTTATGATTAAAATTTAGTAGCTCTCCATATAAATTCGATAGATAAAGAAAAAACAGTGCTTTTGCGCAGAACACTTTTCTGCGTAGGCGGCCTTCGGCCGCGCTTAAAAAAAATAACCCTGGGCTACGCCATCCGTCCGGACGTGTGCGCAAACCGTGGCTACCGCCACGATGATGTCCTTCTGCGTAGTACACCCTTCAGCGTAATATCTATGGCCCGGTCTACAGTACTTTTGTGGCCATTTCAACTCGCAAAATGGTACAAACACTTACCTTGTACCTATGTCAGTTGTGTGTGTGTGTGTAAAAATTGGTAAAAATTTAACAACTTTAACAAATTCCGGGAAAACCAGGTACGTCCGGCGCCTAAATTTAACAACTTCAGAACCTACTTCCCCTCCCCTACCATCCAGTAAAAGTCATTTTTTTGGGGGCGTGCGGCATTATTGGAAAGCCGACCCCTGAAATGAATCCTTTATGAATCACTGATGAAATTCATCATGAGGAGGCATCAGTGAATACTTTCATACTCTGAAAAAAAATACCCGTAGTTAAACCAATGAATCTCCGTCTTTGATTCAACAGCAAAAGTATTTGTTTTTACAGCAAAGTTTTCGATCCAACAATTTATTCAAAAACGGGCGCTGTTGTTTCAAAAACTTGCTTGCTTTTAAAAAATTTTTTTGTGCGAAAACATTTTTTTGTGAGAAAACCAACAAAAAAAAAAATGATGGAGAGAAGATGAAGAGAAAAATCCAAAAAAAAGTTTATTTTTAGCAACAATTTTCTCTCCGTTGTTGATTTAAAGGCAAAAGTATTTGACCCAACAGTTTCCACTGTAAACAAAACTAATGAGAACAAATTTTTTTAAATTTTGTTTTTACAATGATTCAAATAATTCATGGATTCCTTTTTAGGAAATGGAAGTATAAATAGGTTACTACAATTCAATATAATGTTGAATGTTCCACTATGTGATGATTGGATATAATTTCAGGTTGATGTCATGGTTTGAATCCGGAGGAGAATATAAAATAAAGAAGAAAAATCAGAATAAGAAATAAAGATAGCAACCAGTGAATGATAAGAAGAGAAGAATAGGAGAACAAGCGGAGGCTACATATTTGCAGTTGGGGCCCGAGCGGAGAGAAGATGAAGAGTAAAATGCAAACAAAAATTAATTTTTAGGTGAACATTTTTTCCAACAATCTCCGTTATTGACTTAAATCAACAACGCTCGCACCTTTGAAACAACAACGGAGCGTTGTTGGGCACATTTCAACTGCGGAAAGTAGTTGATTTAACAGCGAAAGTCTTTAGATTTACAACGTTTTTTTTTTTCAGAGTATAAAGGCTGCTGAATTTTTTCAAATAAATGGTTTGCTTTCCTCATGCCTATATGACACTACGTTTTTTCTCTGGTATTTTTGGTTTGGAAAATCCACCGAAAGTCAAAATACAAAAACAATTCTTCTGTACGTTGAAAAGAGACAAATACTCCCTCAAAAACAATTTGATTGACATTAAACTTCAAACTAAATGAAAATAATAGTTATTTCAAAAATTATTTTTTTGGAAATTTGAATTTAAATTACTGAAATAAATAATGAAACTCAAATGGCGGGGTAGCTATGTTATAAGGAGAAGCCAGTGCGCAGTATAATTTTTCTTCCGGACTTCTTCTTTCCCCTTACGGCCAAAGTAGAAGCTTACAAGAGGCAAATTTAAAATTTGTATTTCCATATACATATTTTTTATTTTAAGGGCCGGTTTCATCATCTCCGGTTAAGCACTTAACCAGAGATTTTTGCCCGGTTAAGCAATTTATTTGACAGCTCGCCATACAATTTACGTCATACTAACCAGCGATTAAATTAACCGGAGATTGTGAAACCGGCCCTAAATATAATTTATTTTATAGTTGTCAGAAAAGCTGCAGAATGACAAAAAACCTACCGAAATACAAGCTGGCTCGTTGGTTTTTAACCGCCTGGATGGTATTTCGTTTGTTTTTTTCAATATAGCTTGCTCGCTTGCACCAACGCAAAACGATAGTGATGAATATTCAACAAAGAATCATCAATGATTATTTAGCAGTGAAACAAATTGACTGCAGGGTATATGTATATATATGTATACATACACAAATGTCACTTTTCAGTTCTGCCAAATCAAAAAAGCACTGTGCTGCCAATTCAGCACGGAAAAAACAAATCGAACAGGGCGGATCATAAATTGAACCAGCAATTTATCTGGTTTAATCGAGCTGAAATCGTTGTTGTTGCATTTGCATGTAAAAATTTTTATCTGGGTTAGGATCACCGTATGTGAAACACGGCTATTGTGTGTTTTCATTTCACAATCTAAGCCAGGGATGCACATTAACGTTATTTTTTATCAATAATCGAAAAAATATTTTGTTTTCAATTCAACTTTGAAAAATTTTAACGTTAAGTGCTGAACAAAAAAACACTGTTTTGATAATTATCAAAAAAGAATTATGAAAAAAAAATTCGTTTTGTTGATTATCAAAAAACGAATATTGAAAAAATTTTGTTTCGGTAGCCAACAAAAAAAATTATCAAAAAAAATAACGTTAATAAAAATTCAAAGTAAAATGAAGCCGTAAGCCCGAAACAATTTTTTATTATTATTTTGTTTTTGATGATCAACGAAACAAAATAATTTTGATAATTTTTTTTTTTTTGATAATCAACGAAACGAAATAATTTCAATAATTTTTATTTGATATTCAACAAAACAAAATTTTTTGTTAATTTTTATTTGATATTCAACAAAACAAAATATTTTTGTTGATATTGTTGTGCAGCCTTGATCTAAGCGATGTTAATGCGATATAACAATTTCGCCAGAAATTCTATTTAGGCTATTCCTGCAGCTTTCTTTCCAAAGACAACTATCTTTCGAGAAGAAAAAGATTTTTTTATTTATTTTATCGTGCACACTTAAATTCTATGCCCTTTTTCTGCGTGCAAATTTCTTTAGTTCCTCATCTATTAGTAAATAAGTTAATTGCAAACTGTAAGAGGAGTAGCTATACAAATTGAAGAATTTTCGAATGCAATTCTTGTCTCAACGGTATCACATTTGGTACTCATGCCCAAAGGCGTGTACCATAATTAACCAATATTATATGTACATACTTTCATCTTTTTATAAAACTAAAAAAGACACAAATTTTCCACAAAAACAAATTAAATAAATAAAACACCAGGAACAATTATTTGCATGCCACTAGAGCGCATATTTCACTGAAACAAAATGGCCACTTAAATAAATAACTCGCCAGAGCGCCATTGATCATTCACGAGTGTGTGTGTGTTACTTTCGTCGGCAAGCAGGATAAACCACACTAAAACAAAAACACGCACAACAACTTACATAACTAAAATATGTATGTATGTATGTAATCAAAAATACAGAGACCGTAATCATTATGAGTTTTATAATAAAAATCGCCATTTAATCATTATATGTTGAGTTTTTTTATATTTTATCAAAAATAATCATTATTGTGTGAGTTTTATTTTTTTGATCAAAAATATCACTTATTCACGAAGTTATATCGATGGGCATTTTTTAGTAGCTATGTTCCAGAGCACTTTAGAGATGATTTGAGTTTTTCGACCTAAGCAAAAAAACAAAACTCAAAGAATAATGATTATTTCTGAGCGATAAATATATCACTCAAGGAATAAGTGATATTTTCGATCAAAAAAATAAAACTCAAAAAATAATGACTATTTTTGACTTTTATGGATATCGCTTAAAATTTTTCGATCATAGTGGATTCGGATAGTACTCTTTCAGACATGGAGACACACAAACTCAATACCCTTCTACGATTTTTGCAAGTATTTGATTTTTTTCACTGAAAATATAACGAATAATGATTATTATGGGTCCCTGGTATATACATAGTATCTTGTCGCTATTTTTTTTTTTTTTTGCGCAACCAATTGTGTGCTTTATTGCACTGGGTCAACCATATTTCTAATGGCAATTTAATCATCTTGTGTATTAGCCCACAACACCATCATGCTCAAGTATCCTTTCCGCCCGCTAAACGTCGCTTTTCGTTTAATTATTTAAATTGATTGTTGTTGAGTTGTGTGCACCTGTAAAGTACGAACCTGCATATATACATACATGGGTATATATTTATGTACCCAGCAGAAAATTGTCATTCTCTCGCTTCTCTTCATAAGACTTTTAACCAAGACGTAGAATGTAATCTCAGCACCACTCCACTTATAGAGAGTGCTTTCTGTTCTAATTTCTCGAGAAGCGAACTGCCAAACGCTATAAGAAACGAGAACTGAACTCCTAGTATAAGCTAGGTACATACATACATATGTATGTACTTCGAAAGTGACACTGGTGAGGAGCTTCTCTAAGCGTTTCTTTCTTCTACCTTTTTCTACTGGGGTGGTGTATGGCTACGGTGGTATTGTTGGTTCTCCAGAATTTTGCTAGAAATGTGATGATTTCAGCTATTGTTTGGCCCTTTTTAATTATAACTATCAACCATTATTTCTGTGGACATTTGGAAAAGCAACCTAAGTCTAAATTCTTAATTTTACAGGAGAGCAAAAAACATTTATGCAAGTGCACAGTGTCTTTCCATCATATATTTTCAGAGAAGTAAGGACGTGGCATGATAAAACAATCATCTGTTGTTCATTTTAAATTGAATTTTTATTTCTTGGTGTAACGGTTTTCATTTAAATGGATTTCAAATAAAATAAGTGCTTTTTCCAAATTGTTTTTTGAAAAAAACACCTACTTATCTCAATTTAGGTTCTTTTTTCGAATTGATTTTCATCAACATCTTATAGAATTTTAGCCTCCTAATTGGAATTAAGTTCATTTGGCAAACTGAAATACGATAGAAAATCGACTTAAGTTGGTAATTAGGTTGGTTTTTCAAAAGCATATTGAAACAAGTAAGGAAGCCTAAGTTCGAGTGGAATCGAACATTAGATACTCAGCTGTATGTTTTCATTGTTTGTTTGCGTTTGATGGATTTTATATAAAGCATATGAATATTATTCTTTGTGCAAAATTTCATTCCTTTATGACTTCCAGTTACAAAGATGTCACGTTACAAATTTCCAAAGCGTGTTCCAGAAATATCTTTGCTAAAAAGTAGGTGTGGTCATAAACCGATTTCAATAAATTTTTGCGTGTTTATTAATACAAGTTATAAAAGTGTATAAACCAAGTTTCGTCATAATATCTCAATTATTTGTCGAGTTATAGGCTAAGAAATCTCGTATATTCCTGCTTCTAAAAGGAGGCGGTGCCACGCCCATTTTAAAAAATTTTTTTGTTTTTTGTTTTATATCCATAGTTGGACTCCTGCCATAAAATTTCAATGATATATCTTTATATTTGACAGAGATATTGCTTAAAATGTTTTATTATGCCCCTTTATAGTTCCCATATATAAAAGTGGGCGTGGCCGTCGACCGATTTTGACAATTTTTCGTCAAAACATTTGTCTAAGTAAGTAAATCACGCATACCAAATTTCATCGATATATCTTCAACGGTTTCTGAGTTATGACATATAAAACTTTCAATGTTTGACCCTTAATAAGTGGGCATGGCACCGCCCATTTTCTAAAATTTCACCAAATTTCTTCATAAGGGCTCGAGCTCAACACGTGGGTAAAATTTCATCACTCTAGCTATATTAGTGGCTGAGATACCAAATTTCCGATTTTTTCTATATAGGAAAAGTGGGCGTGGTCATGGTCCGATTTCGCCCATTTTCAATACCAACCGTCCCAGTCTCGATACCAACTTGCATTCCAAATTTCATCAAAATATCTCAATTTTTGCGCGATTTAGAGTGTTTACAGACGGACGGACAGACAGACGGACGGACGGACATGGCTCAATAGATTTCTCTTTTCACCCTTATCATTTTGATATATATAAGTCTATATCTATCTCGATTATTTCATTCTGTTACAATCCACCGTTATGTGATTAAAACTATAATACTATGTGTACTAGTACAGCTGAGTATAAAAAAATATGCCACCTAAATGAAATTAGGTTCTTTTTTCAAGAGGAATTCTTGCAATTCTTCTATCTTATCTTAAGTTAAGTGGCTTTTGCAAATGCATATGTGAAAAATATGGACTTAAGATGATTTTCGATTCATCATATGTCCTGAACCCGAAATTATATCATAGCACCGGTTAGACAGAAAGAAGCGTATTTTAAAATGTATCTTTATGATAAAAAAAAAGCTGAAAATGCACTTAGGTCGACTTAGGTTGTTCTTTCAAATGTCCACAGATTTATTAATGCACTAACGTACATACATGTATTATTTATACATACATGTATTATTTATACATACATATTGAACATATAGTTAAAAAGTAATTTATAATAACAAACCAATATCTTTTCTTGCTTTTTCTTTGCAGGTAAGTGCAAAGCGCTACGCAATAATGTCATCGAATACATACATATATTGCTGAGGTTTGTAGTACTAAATATACACTTAAATATACATGCATACAAAAAATGTTTAAATAATAACAATTGCCCGCTCTTTAGTTATACATAAATATGTGCAGCGACCTTCAAAATATTAGTTTTTTAGACTGTTAAAAATTGATCAAAATAACACTTTCGTCGGGTTGGTAAAGGGTTAAACTATTCTAGAAAATTATTCGCTATAAAAATTCACTAAGGGTCTGCTCAGAAAAAAATTTCGTAAAAAGAACCTAAAAGACGACAGAAAGCAAGAAAAAAACACATATTCTCTCCTCGCAATGTTAATTGCTTTTTATTTCGGGTTGTACTAGATTGAGGGAACTAACCCTTTCGCAAAGGATTAATAATTTTTGTCGGCGTTTAACATGCTGGCATTAAAAAGGTGGTATTTAGGTACACCAATGGCGCACACAGGGTTAATACTATTACATGGTAAAAACCGTAGTACTTTCAAAACAAAGACATCGGTGTATTAAACTTTACGATACGACTGTAAATACCGCAGATATGCAGAAAAAATGTATTTGGACGACATCTAGCAGCATCCAAAAAAATATTGCTCCATAAATGTTTTCCAAAAAGACATCACGATGGACTTTCTTTTCTGGTGCCTATAAGACGAGACGGCCTAATGTATATACAAATGTGCACATATACACACAATATGTATTACAATTATTATCTTCACTTTTCATTTAAAACATTTTTCATTTATTATTTGCGATTTCTATGTAGTTTGCATTTAATAGACTTTGAACGTTTTTTTTTTTCAAGTTATTTTTGCTTGCCTTTTTTGTTTCTTTCAAAACAGGAATAGTTTAATTCTACTTGTTTTATCTGCTTATAAAATAATTACAAGCAGTATTTCCTGGTATTTATGAGATACGCATTTGAATAACACTTTATTCGTGCTCCCTAACGCGCATAAACCGAATACATATACACATTCTTGTAAGTATTTACATATGTACATACATTCATATATCCAGTTAAGCATTTAGCATTTAAATCAGCTTTGACAAGCTCACACACAGATACTTTATACATATGTATGTAGATATGTGCGTATATAATTACTGATGTGGGTACACTTTGTTGTTTCATGCCTTCATAAGTATTTTACTTGTAATTATTGACATGAGTTCTAGCCCGATCTTTAAGCTAGAAATCGACCAAATCTCTAGTCTTGCACTTTGCACCATTAGCAGAAGCTTGCTTAAATTTCCTTAACTATTTCTGTACTGGACCAACTAGAGCATTAGTTTCAAAATCGAATTAATTTCGATTTGAGTTTCCAGCATCAATAACGATAAAAAAATTGAAATCAAGAAATCAACAAAGCAAAAAAAAAAAACAAAAACAAAAATAACAAACGAAGCTATAAAACTGCCGTGAAACGAGAAGCCACAAAAAACTAATAACGCAATTCTTAGCCTCGAAAACTTGAGAGCATCCACAAAGCTCGCGCTGCCAGGGGCCAAGAGTAGCTAAAAAATTGAAAACTAACGATTTGCTTGATCTTTCATTACGATTTATTTTGCTTTTTTGCTATCTATTTATTGTTTTTTTGCTGCAGCACAATTGCAATTTTTTATGCACGTTAGCCGAGCGAGTGCAGCCAATCAGCGAGTGCGACACTGCAAATTAAACTTTTTCGCAGCTATTCTATGTACATTTGTACATATCTAAGTACATACTACATATTTATGTTTGTATTTATCTGCATAGTATTTGTGGCTCCATGATGTTAAGGTTGCAACTGCAATGCTGTTAAAAAAATTTCTATAGACAATAAAATATTTCAATTTGATTGAAATTTATACGAGCAAAATGTGCGAATAAATAAGATTTTCATGCATAAATTTTCATATTAAATTTATTGTTTTTCTTATTATTGGAGCTGGTAATTTGATGTATGTATTTATGTATGTTCTACTATGCACATGATACAAATGCATCTAAGCATCGTGCGACTGTCATGGCCAATGCGGTGCCGTTCAAGGTGTCGAGCGAAAAAACTGTCAAATGTGAAGACACGGAAAGAGGATAGTGGACAGAGGAAAGGAGATATAAAATTGAAAGAGTTGAAAAATAAATTTTGATCTGTTTTATAATTATTTTATGTGAATTTTATATGAGCTATTGGCCAGTTTATAATTAAGAAAAATTGAAAAAAAAATTTTTTTTTTGAAAGAGTTTTTAGTGCTTAGCACGAAATTTTTATTTTTAATTCAATTTTTAATTGTTGGGGTAAGTGGAAAAAAATTCAACAACTATTTACAGCGAAGGTTGAGTGTATAGCTATTTCACGAAAAACCATTTTCGATCATCAGCACTCTTTTCGGAAGTGGATGCACCGGGGATTGAACCCGAGTCCATTCCAACTTCAGCCGCATTGACCCAACGGATAAACACACTCCAACAGCTTGCACAGAGTCTCAATGGCCGAGTGTGTTTATCCGTTGGGTCATTGCGGCTGAAGTTGGAATGGACTCGGGTTCAATCCCCGGTGCATCCACTTCCGAAAAGAGTGCTGATGATCGAAAATGGTTTTTCGTGAAATAGCTATACACTTAACCTTCGCTGTAAATAGTTGTTGAATTTTTTTCCACTTACCCCAACAATTTTTTTTTTTTGGTAGAAATTATGGATCCATTTCGGAGACCACCACATCCCCTCATCAGACTTCTTCTTTTGATCTTATTTATGCAGATAATTACGAGTAACACCCAGTATTTTTTTCATACATTAATAAATTTTTGGCGAACGACTTGATTGAGAATTTGTCTATACGCCAAGACTTACATCGGTATACCGAGTTTAGATAAAAGGGTTGCCAACTGCTTAAAAATGTATTTTTCCGGTATAGTTTGTTTGATTTTTTGAATTTCAGGAACCATTCGAAAGGGCTTGGCCTGGAAATGAGTAAGTTATTGATTTTCAAAATGTCATTTGAAAGGGCTTGCCCTGCAGATAGTTAAAAAAATTTAATTTTAAAAAGGGTTGCCACCTATTTAAAAAATTTACTTGAAATTTTTTCACTATAGGAAAGGAAAGGAAAGGAAAGGAAAGAAAGGAAAAGGAAAGGAAAGAAAGGAAAATGAAAGCAAAGATACGGAAACGAGAACAAAGGAAAGCAAAGGCAAGGGGAAAGTTAAAGGGAGGGAAATGGCGAAGGTAAAGGATACTGAAGAGGAAAGAGTCGGAAAATGAATAGGATAAAGGGAACAAGGGAGCGCAAATAAAAGGGAAGGGGAAAAGAAAGACAAAAAGAGAGAGAAAGAGAAAGAGAAGAGGTTTGGTTAGGTTAGGTTGGCCAGGATACAGTGAACGAAAAATGACACTGAAGATGGCGCATATTAGCAGAAACCGGTTTGTCTCTAAATCAAACTTGACAAGGGATGACGGAAAATCGTTCCACAATACATCATATTCCTACCCTGCCGGAAAAACAAGCAAGCAAAAAGTATAGAGTGATCGCTCACATAGACCACAATGGTCATTAGAGCTGCCAACATCGTATTGGAGACGTTATACTAAACTTGGAATGCAAGAGTTTGCAAGTTGTAGTATTCTATGTATTTTCTGAAGAGTATTTTGTGTATTTTCTGAAGAGTATTTTGTGTAAGTACTAGATTCCACCACAGGGGTGAGAGCACGTCCCCTTGTGGGCTTCCCCTATGTGTCCTCCTTGACACCGTCGAGAGGCGCTACCCACCCGTCACCGTCCTACAACTCAAAAGGTTATCGATATAGCGCTGAATATTTGGGGTTATACCGATCCATTCTAAGTAGGCACCTCGAACCATGATGACTGAAACCGTCTCGTTCCTCCCCCCTGGCTTGCGCCTTGAGGAGACCTACTCGGCCGGATAATAGCCTTTGCTGGTCCGCCGCAAATTGTCGCACAGTGTATTCAAAAGCCGCAGCATCGCGTGGCAGGGTTTACAAGTACAAGTACAGCAGACAAAAATCACCTACTTAGAAATTTGAAATGAAGTTTGTTTGTTTTTACATGGCCGTTTATTTCTAATAATTACTTAATGTGTATTTTTTATAGAGCTATTGGCCAGTTTTATTTAAGAAACATTTAAAAAAATGTTTGGCAGTATATCTAATTTTTCTTAAATAAAACTGGTCAATAGCTCTATAAAAAATGCACATTAAAATAAACTTTGTTTTTTCAAGTTAAGTTCAAGTTGAAATTCAAGTGCTTGGCCGCAGCATTGAATTTGTGTGTAAAATACTGTACTTGAAATTAAAAAAAAAAAGAAACTAAGAACAAAATAATTGAGTCTAATTAAAAAATGGTTTCTCATGCTTAATTACATAAATAAAAACGTAATAAAATATTTTTAACCAAATGCAAATCTACACACAAAAGAAAAAATTAATTAAATTTGCTAATAGTTACTAAATATGAGCAAAAATGACAACAGCAACAACAACAACATCGATTAGCAAAAAGTCAAGGCGTGCCGCACGACTTAACCACCACCACCACCGCCAGTGACAACAACAAAAGCAATTCAACTGGCGAATGCAACAACTGAAATAGTACAACAAATAAAAGTTGCTGTAGTAAGACTGAGCTTAACTAATGTGAACAAAATAGTAATAAGGAAAAACAAGTTTGCTTCATGCAAAATGTAACAAAAGCTAACATGACAATGCACGTGGAAGCGTGTAATAGACAACGAAAAAATATGTATCAAAAATAAAAGCAGAAATGTTAGAACAACTAAAATTAAAACTTGAAAATGCGCACACAAACATACATATTAGTTAGGTATATAACTGTGTTTAGGTATCTACATACATACATATATCTCCATCATATGAAACCTTCCCCCATGCCGTCATGCGATAGGCGCCCATGTTTAGCGACAACACGGCTTCCCAAGTTATCATTCAGTTTTAATATTTTTTTTAATTTTTTTTTATTTTTATTTTTTTTTCTTTTTTAGTATTGCAATGCTTTTTTTTCGTTTTCTGCTCCCCTATAATCGCCACTTCACTGTATAAGTACAGCATTAAATAACTTCACTTAACGTTTGTTTGTCTTAAGCGGTAGCGGTTGCGCTGCATCGCTGCACTGAGTTGCCATGAACTGGAAAACCTTGAAAACTGCATAGAATAATTTTGTTGCATTTTTTTTTTTTTTTTAATTTTTGTACCTTCGCTGCTGTTGCTAATGTGTTTTGTACAGCAAGGTGTTCTAGTTTTTACAAGACAATGAGATATAAATGGCATTGATTATACTTAAGCGCTATACATACTACATAAATTCATATGATCAGTGATCAGTGTAACCTCCCGCATTTAAATTTGCGCAAAATTTGGGTTATTACCAATGAGAACTAGAGTCGTGGACTTCTTTGATGTTGAAGAATGCTTAGTCATTGGATAATAGCGATCTATACATAATTTGTATGTAAAAATCTATTTAGTTTGAGTATTTATTTCTAATACTAGCTGACCCGGCAGACGTTGTACTGCTAAAATTTATTTCTATGAAGCCCAAAGAAGAGTATTCGATTACCGTATTGCTCACCATTATCTTAGAGTCCATCTTAATTACTGCCAATAATAAAAAAAAATGTTGAATTCTCTGAATAAAAGTTATATTCGCCGCGACAAAACTACTTCACCCGATCTCAATCTCAATCTCAATCTTAATCTCAATCTCAATCTCAATGTCAATGTCAATCTAAATCTCAATCTCTATATCTATCTCTCTCTCTATTTCTATTTCTATCTCTATCTCTATCTCTGTCCTATCTCTATCTCCATCTCTATCTCTATCTCTATTTCTATCCCAATCTTAATCTAAATCTCTATCTCTATTTCTATCTCTATCTCTGCCCTATCTCTATCTCTATCTATATCTCTATCTCTATCTCTATTTCTATCTCAATCTTAATCTAAATCTCTATCACTATCTCTATCTCTGTCCTATCCCTATATATATCTCTATCTCTATCTCTATCTCTATCTATATCTCCATCTCTATCACTATATCTATCTCTATATCTGTCCTATCTCTATCTCTATATCTATATCTATCTCTATATCTATCTCTATGCCTACATCTATATCTATCTCTATCTCCATCTCTATCTCTATCTCTATGTCTATATCTATATCTATCTCTATCTCTATCTCTATCTCTATCTCTATCTCTATCTATATCTCTATCTCTATCTCTATCTCTATCTCTATCTCTATCTCTATCTCTACCTCTATCTCTATCTCTATTTCTATCCCAATCTTAATCTAAATCTCTATCTCTATTTCTATCTCTATCTCTGTCCTATCTCTATCTCTATCTATATCTCTATCTCTGTCCTATCCCTATATATATCTCTATCTCTATCTCTATCTCTATCTCTATCTCTATCTCTATCTCTATCTCTATCTCTATCTCTATCTATATCTCCATCTCTATCTCTGTCCTATCTCTATCTCTATCTCTATCTCTATATCTATCTCTATCTCTATCTCTATCTCTATCTCTATCTCTATCTCTATCTATATCTCCATCTCTATCACTATATATATCTCTACCTATGTCCTATCTCTATCTCTATCTCTATCTCTATCTCTATCTCTATCTCTATCTCTATCTCTATCTCTATCTCTATCTCTATCTCTATCTCTATATCTATCTCTATCTCTATCTCTATATCTATCTCTATCTCTATCTCTATCTCTATCTCTATCTCTATCTCTATCTCTATCTCTATCTCTATCTATATCTCCATCTCTATCTCTGTCCTATCTCTATCTCTATCTCTATCTCTATCTCTATATCTATCTCTATCTCTATCTCTATCTCTATCTCTATCTCTATCTCTATCTCTATCTCTATCTCTATCTCTATCTCTACCTCTATCTCTATCTCTATCTCTATCTCTATCTCTATCTCTATCTCTATCTCTATCTCTATCTCTATCTCTATCTCTTTCTCTAACTCTAACTCTAACTTTAACTCTAACTCTATCTCTATCTCTATTCCTATCCATATCCATATCCATATCCATATCCATATCCATATCCATATCCATATCCATATCCATATCCATATCCATATCCATATCCATATCCATATCCATATCCATATCCATATCCATATCCATATCCATATCCATATCCATATCCATATCCATATCCATATCCATATCCATATCCATATCCATATCCATATCCATATCCATATCCATATCCATATCCATATCCATATCCATATCCATATCCATATCCATATCCATATCCATATCCATATCCATATCCATATCCATATCCATATCCATATCCATATCCATATCCATATCCATATCCATATCAATATCCATATCCATATCCATATCCATATCCATATCCATATTCTTCTCGCTGGCATGGTTGGTTGGTTGCTTGATTAGAGCGGCGAGTCTCAAATGACTCCAATTAACGCCGAAGCTCCGTTTTGCTACCACGACTCGTGCCTAAAACCAGAAGAATGAATTAAAGAAGATCTGTCAGTCAGACTCTTCAGTTTGGTATTTTTTTATTTTTTTTTTTTTGATTATAAATAAACAAGAAGAGAAGCCCTTCTACTACTGCCAAGTTCATTTGATAGCATTTGAAGGCTTCTTTAATGAGCTGCAATATGTGCTATTTACATGCACACACGCATACACATGAGGATAGAAAGATATAGACTTTCGAAAGCATCGTGAAGGCTTTTTGATGTTGGCAGCAAATTCTAATCGTCGTGTATCTAAAACCCGAAATATTTAATACAAGATGCTGTGAGCTGACGTATGTACGTATGTACATATGTGCATCAGTGCTTGCAATTTTCTTTGTTAGTTGGTATCCGTTGTATTCTGTTTATGCAACGATTGTCAGAGGCATGATGGGCACGCATGCGGCCCTCTGGCACTCCATTGATGTGTGTAGCCACAAGCGTTTGAGTGCTTGATTTTGTTTTTGCAATCAACAATTTTCTAGCCTGCTCGAATTCAATTTATTATACTTACTACATCACCAATTACATTTTCCCTACCATCTTGACCATCTTTTCTCCCTACTTCATTCTAATTATTTTGTTTCAATTCTTCACTTTCATTTCAAATTGTTTTTTTTTTTTACTTTTCTTCTTCCCTTTTTGGCTTTTTGCAACACTGCACGTAATCTGATTTTCTTTCCTGGTGAGGCACCTGTTGCTACGCCTCGTTCTTCAGCTGCTTTTCCTTTGATGCATATCATAATTATTGCTTTTATATATATTTTTTTTTTGTTTTGCATTTTTTTTTTCAACTTGTTATTGTTGTGGCAGTCGTTGCTCTAAGTGGCCCTGCCAGTGGCCGCCATAACGCATGAGCTTCGTGAGTGACTGCCGTGTGTTTAATACTTATTCTATGGTTAGTTCGCAAGCCGAGCATATAAGTATTTGGGGCAGCTTCTTGCAACACGCACTCGCTTACAATATTTGTCGATACATGCAAAACATACCTTCATACATACATACATACATATTCAAAGCAAGCTAGACTTGATTGGAACTATTTTTTTATTTCGTAACGCTCAGCTTCTCCCACCAAATTGGCCCTTAGTGTACCTTTGTCTGCTGCACTTTGCATGTGAAGCCAAGTTACCATTCATAGGAATGTGGCCAATTAAAAAGATGTTGCCTGCCAAGCATACAATGTATGATGTAGCTGAGTTGTTGTTGTGGCGTTGTGGCGCTTCACTTAAAATGTTATTGTTGTTCTCATTATATTTTTTTTGTGTGCTTTTTTCTAGTTTTTTCTACCATTAACAACTAACTTATTATTAGTGGTAGAATTTGATTTTGTTAATTAGTTTTGGTTGCTTTTAACTTTGTTTTATTAAAAAGAAACTCACATGCACTGGCAGTAATGCAAACTAACAAAAACAACAACAACAACACCCTGCAAAAAATGCGATCACTCCGGAATACATCCGGGACAACTCGCAAGGAAGCATGCGATTACTACCCATTTGTATTTCTTTATATGGGTTGAAGTGTTCTCTTTTGTTTGAGCATGTCCTATGAACAGACTAATTGTACCCGTTTTGTACCCGAACGGGTAGCAAATGCGACACATCCATTTGTGCGACTAATTGTACCCGTTTGATACCCTTTCGGGTACAATTCGTCTACAATTAGTATATATATGTACCCGTTCGGGTACAATTGGGAACAATTGTAGACTAATTGTACCCGAAAGAGAACGCTCCCGGACAAATCTTTTTAGAGACTCGTCGCACACTTTTTTGCAGGGCAACAACAACGGCAGCAACATAATTACATGAGCAGCGCCTTTGTTATTTAGCAAAATCAGAAAATCAACTTACATACTTAACAGTGGCGGGCGCTTCATACAAGCCAAAAAGCCCGAGCTGCCTAAATATTTTCGTTCATCTCATTTTACGAATTTCTTTAAAATCTTGTTACTTTACGCTTGAAATGTGTTTAATACTTAAGAAATTGTCGTCGATGCAAGGAAACTATAAATAGCTCTGTACTTTCGTATGAGATTCAGAGATTTCTCTATAAGTTTGACGTTAGCAATCAATTCACTTGGACTCTTCCCAAATGATTCTAATAATAACTTCCGCGGAGCTTTTAAAGATAATTCATTTTCTGACGGCGAGGAACTTGAATTTTAATGTATTTTGGAACGAATTTCCGTCATCCCTTGTCAAGTTTGATTTGGTTATTAACCGGTTTCGGCTATGTGCCCTATTCAGTATCTTGTTTCGAGAACGAAACCGTTTTATAACCAAATCAAATTTGACAAGGGATGACGGAAATTCGTTCCACAGTACATCGCAATCCTACGCTGTCGGAAAAGCAAACAACAAAAAATAAACTCTTTCTCTGAGCCAGGCTTGTTGATGTGCTGACCAAAAGTTCAGCTAAAGCAATCAAAGTCATATAATTTTCTCGATTTAATCCAATACATTCAGTTTTATACGGTATATTTAAGCAAAGTAAATGATGGAGACGCAATCAGAATTTCAGATAATACAGCAAAGAAAATTACATAAATGGCTAATGGCTATGCTTCGTACATACACAGGCTTGCTCAGTCAATTTATGCTAGGGCCGCCACTGTTACATAAACATTCTCTTAGGCTCTTAGTACCTATTTATGCACGTTAAAAAAAGCATAGCATGTTTGTATGCTTGTATGTATTTTTCTGGCTTGAAATGCGGCTACGGTGCATATATTAATGATGATGCATTTGCAGCACAAACGCTCTACCGGCCGGCTGCTTCTTCCTTCTATTTGAAGCATAAATAAATTTTGTCTTTTAATTTACTTATTTTCTTGTTCCCCCGTTTTTGTTTGTTCAATGGTCTATTTGCTGGTTGCGCAATTATAACCAAATTATAGTGCGCAAAGTGCCGCTCAACAGCTAACTAACAACATCAACAACAACAACAAAAAAACGCGCTTAAACATCAACAACAACTACAACAACATCATCATCAACAACAACAGCAAATCAACAACAACATGAACAAAAACATCCATATCAACATCCATACGCACTAAACTCCCACCACAAACGCCACCGTCGCCGCCATTTTTGTTTTATTGCGCTTTGGCAACGTCTTTAATTACATTTATGGTTTCCACTTTTGTTCATTATTACCACATATATATGTACATATGTATGTGTGTTCTAATTATTTATTTGTATCTAAATTAGCTTCCATCAAAGTGCATCTGCGCAAATATTTGCACAGCCAAGTTAAAAGCAAAAACGCACTTACTTAGTTAAAAAGGTGGGGCGCTTCGGCGACACTGATGGCCGCGTGTCACGCACTTTTTATGCGATTTTGTTGCTTTTTTGTTTTTTTTTTTTTTTGATAATTTTAATAGGCTTTTATAACGTTTCATAACATGTCTTCGCTATTCTTTGCACCACCAAAACCATCGCCGGAAGTAGGCACATTTTTTTTTGTTAGTGCATTGTATGTTGTGGGGTGCGTGAGTGGATGTGCATGAGAATCAATAAAATCAACTTTTTATAAATATGTACATATTTACTTAACTATCCATTATATGCTGATATTTTTTCGTGCAACTCATTCGTGAGTTTCCATACAAACTAACTAAAGCTGTACCTAGTCATTGTACTGCAAAGGGCGCAAGTTTGATTCTTAGCCCAAGCAGAAGTAACCTGATGAGTCTTAGAGGGATTTACGGTGAAACAGCCATGCTTAAAAACTTTTCTAGTTTAAAAAAAAAAAAAAAAACTAATGACGTTTTGTCCTTTTTGTTGATATCACCTTTTTTAGCCCATTTTTAGCTTCATATTTATTAACAGATAATTTAGCTGTTGCGCCGTTATCGCGCTACGAGAGCCTAGAATACTACATAATGTGATTTAAGCGATCATCGGACGAATTTCAATCACTTTGTTGCCCAAACAACACTGATCTTAGATATCGATTTGAGAATGACTCGAAAATTAGCCCTATTCTCAAATCTCTAACGTTAGAGAACCACTCGAGACTCTGTCGAGAATCATAGCGTTCTCAAACAAAATAGGACATTATGTAGTTCTCAAATCGAGAGAAAATTATAATTATCGAATAGAAATTTAATGTAATTCTCTAATAAAATGCGTTAAAATGGAATAGAATAGAATGGAGTGGAATTGTGGTAGGCCGATAAAACTATATATCTATCCCAAACACTCAGGCATATTTGCCCATCGTACTGAAGGCCTGTAGAAAGGATAAGGATGGAGGGGAAAAGGTGAGATAGTGGAATCGGAATTCCTCTGCAAACTTTCCAGATTCTTTAATAAAACTGAGAAATTTTTCGAGTGCTAAAGAATGTACATTCGCCATTCTCAACACAACTGGCCCGCGAATGCGTAACTTTAGTCTAGCGAAAATGATCTATGTCATCGCCATCCTCCTCCAGACAGGATAGGCATAATGAGCTCTGGATGATGCCTATGGTGCCACGGAATATATCTTGTAATCAACCCAACAAGGGCCCGAAGCTCCCTCCATCTTGAGTAAGAAATTTGCTACCTTCCTGTTAGGTTTTTTCAGAAAGAACTTTGCAGCTTTACAGGTATCTATGGAGTTACAGCGTCTGCTGTGAGTTTATTTCACGGAGTCCCTGATTTACTTGGCAGTACCCGCTATTCTTCGTACAAAAATTGGCTGTGGTCCAGTTGGTTGTTCTGCTGATCCGCAATTTGCCAATTCATCTGACAGTTCGTTACCTTGTATTACCACATTGTCCGAGTACCCACAAAAGTTGCAGTTTATTAGAGTTTACTGCAGAGCCAAGCTTCAACTTACATTCATGAGCAATTTTTGAAGAGCTTCACGTAGTTTCCAGTGCTTTCATTGCCGTCTGTCTGTCACTGCAGATACAAATTTGATGTCTATGCTATCACCAATTACACTGGACCACAATGTGAAATTTGTTGTCTGTACTTTGGACGTGACTATCCTATCTATATGTAAAATCGGTCGCTGATTCCGAAAATCGGGTTCATTTTTAATTCTATGGGAAGGTTTTTGAGATATCGGCAATTTACCGTTATTTGGCCAATGGCTCCACTTAATCCTGTATATCTCTTTAAGGCAGTGAGGCATTGTGCGACTTGGCTGTATTTACTTGATCGCTTATAACTTTTCCATTTTACCATGGATTTTCTTCGTTGATAGTTTATCTTTTTGCTAATGGAATGGAGCTTCACGTAAAGGAGTAAAACCGAAGGTGAAAACATTGGTTTTAAAGATATTGCCTGACAAAGTCAACTTTTTCTTCAAAAAATCGTAAAAAATCGAAAAAATTCAAATTGAATCCTCAATATTTCAGAAACTATAAGGGATGGAGAAAAATGTTATAGGAGCCATGAAAAGGAGATTTAATTTTCTTTTATTTGGTGTCACCCCAAGGAAGCTCACTGCGTTAATGCGATATACAGGATTAAGTGGAGCCATTGGTCAAATAACGGTAAATTGCCGATATCTCAAAAACCTGCCTATAGAATTAAAAATGAACCCGATTTTCGGAATCACCGACCGATTTTACATATAGATAGGATGGTCGCGTTTAGAGTATTTTTTGGCTGTAGAGAAGTGTTATCTATTCTGCTGACTTTAGTTCTGATGGGATTCTAATGAGAACTTGCATTTATTTCATTGACATTGAGATTGTACTCTTTTTCTAATCAGTTTCCAATCAGATTGTAGTTTTCTATCCTCGTTGTCGATTAGAGAATAGTTTGAGAAATAAACTAGTTATTTAAAGCCCGTCTCCATATAACTTGATTCGCCAGCGAAACATCTAGCGAAACATCTCGCTAAATAACCCATCTCCACGTGGCTGATCCTTATTCAGTTTAACATTTCTCTTTCTTGCTCTTCTTAGATATTTGTATGTTTGCTTATTTTTGCGTTCTTGTTTTGGTCTGTGTGAGATTTCGATAGATTTTCGGTACAAAATTAAATAAGGCATCGATATCATCGGGTTTGGCAAGAGGATTGAGTACGAAACAAGTGTTTCAATCTTCATTCGCTCTCAGAAATTTGTACGGAGTTATGGTATAATGTGAATCGTCTATTTTCAAAACCGGCCATCTCCACTCAAGTCGTTTGTGAGAAAAATGCAAAAAAACTGCTCTTAAGAAACCAATGGCTGAAACGATTTGTGTTTATTATTTTTATAGAGTAATTTTACTTGAATGTGGCAGGTTTTGGTTAAGAAATTGTTTTAATATTAAATACAGGTGATGTTTTAGAATTGGATCTGATACCTAGCTTAAAAAATTTAAATTTTGTAGATGGCCGGTTTTGAAAATGGACGATTCATGCAGTCTCTACAACTTTTCTAACGTTAAAGATTGTAGTATTTGTTGTATTTTTGAATACATCGATTATTCTAATTTCAGAGCGTGTTTTGTTTTTTTATTGCTTAGAAAAAATTTCATATTGAAATAAAAAAAACGTCCAGGAATTAGAATTTTTCAGAAATTAGAATCACCCTAAAAACAAAGTGGTTCTAATTTGTGAGCGTCTACTGTATCTAACAATTAGCAATTGAAACAAGAAAAACTAACGAAATAAGCGAAGAAGACATACCTACACACAAATAGAACGAAAAAAGAAACCAACCAATGGCAGTAGAGCAAATGTGACGAAAGCAAAATTTTACTCGTATGGAGGCAATTAAGGTAGCGCTTGTCGTTGATGATGGTGGTTTAGTGGTTATTGTTCTTGTTGTTGCTAACATTGCATTGTTGTTGCTATTTTAACAAAAAAAACTGCTAAAAATGTATAACTTTTTTTTCAATTCTTTTTTACATATAAATATATTGCTGGAATGTTGTTTTTGTTGTGCGCGAGACTTAAGGCAATGCCAAGTATAAACCAATTGTAGTAAGCGATCGTCAACGGCAAAGAACAAACAGTAATAGCAACAACAACAACAACAGCAGCAACAGCAACAACAACAACAGCAACAAGAACAATGGCATGTGCACAATAAAATAAATATCAAATTCAAAAACGACAAATATCAACAATAACACAACAATAGCAAACAACGAAAATAGAAAATAAAAGCAAACTGAATGCATGCGCCCGCTAAATAAATTAAAAAAAGAGTGAAAAAGCAGCAAAAACACAAAAAAAAAAAACAAAAAAAAACTAAAAACAAACTTGGACCTCACCTTGAATGCACAAACAGCAAAAATGGCAAACGCGCTACCACCACGCCGCACCGCCATCACAAAGCCATCGCAACTACGACTACAACAACTAACAAAATGCAGCCCACCTTCCCACTACTTCGCCTTGAATTTATTGCATTTTGTGGTATAGCTAAAATAGCTAATTTTTTTTATAAATGTTCGTATATATTTTTTGCTATTTAACCATTTACATATGTATTTATTGTGTTTTTTTTTTTTGTTCTTATTGCCAATATTTGCATACATATGTATGAATATATGCGAAAATACACTCACATAAATACAAATATGTACATATGTATACATATATGTATGTATGTAAATTAATATGTACACAAATTTGGTTTGTCTATGCAGCAAGCGTAAAAAATCGTTGAAAATAAATTTAAAATAATCAAATGGAAAAAAGCAGAAAAGTTGTTATGCCAATGAAAATAAATATGAAATGAATAGCGGATAGAAAACTACATATATAAATATGTATAAAATAAAATAAGGAATGTGTGGCTTTGCGCTGGCCTGACGTTTCTCGAATTTCCTTAATAAATAACAAATGCCAGCCAGCGCTACTTTCGTGTAGACAAAAACAAAAAATTTTATATGAAGATTAATTGCATATAAGCAAAAAAAAAAAAACAAAAACAAAAAGATGCATTATTTGAATATATGTACATATTTCCTAATTAATATCAATAAATAAACAAAATTATATAAACAATGGAACAACAATACAATATACAATTTCATAAATGTCGCCATCAAGGTGAACTAGACGAATTTCAACTTGAACAAGACAATAGAGCAAAAATTAAAGCGAGAGAAAGAGAGCGAAGGAGAGAGAGTGAGAGATAGAGTGAAAAAAAAATGCGGAAATAGTTTACTAAACATTTACACTTAAAAAATGGTAATTCAACACTTTTGTTAAAGCACATTTTTGACAAGAGAAAAGAAGTTCTAATCCAGCAGCCTGCGACGAAAACATCAAATAGGATTGGCTGAATGCTTCAGTGGCGCACACGAAAAAAAATATTTTGGTTTGGGGTTGGTTTTCAAAAAAAAAATACTCAAAACTCGTCCAGACAGTTTTTACTTAAATCTATTTATGTTTGGGGGTGGACCTATGTATACACACATTAAACAAAGGCACCTTTTAAAGCTCAATTCATTGCATTTTCTCTGTATTTAAACTAAAACTAAAAAGGAAAGGTCACCTGTATTATTGCGTCATAATTGCTACTGAATTCATATTTTTCGTCATGTAGCAGCTACATTGTAGCTTTGGTGGAAGGAATTGGATTATGGTGAATTAAATATTCGTTAAGTCCACATCTTTGTCAGCCCTACACACAAAAGTAAAAAATGTTGGTTTTCAAAAAGAAATTTCTGTCATGCATTTCCGTGGAAAATATATTGAATTTTATAGAAAACCTCCTTCTATGCGTAATAGACACCACTAAACGTTACTTTGGCTCATTTAAGTCAACACATTTGAAAAAAAAAATTGTCTGGAAAAAGTTTGTATAAATAAGTGTATTATGATTTTCGCGAGATTTCAAGTTGAATGCTAAAAAATTGCGGATATCTATGGAAACGGAAGAAAAAGGTATGTTTCATGATTTAGCGAAAGAAAACAGTGAGAACAATTTATTTTCAGCAAAATACAAGATGAAGAAATCTTAGTTTTTCTATGAGCGTAATTTTCAAGCATTAGCATTTACATTTAAACTTTTAACAACTAAGGACCCCTCTGGACCAGGTCTTATAAGCAGATTGCCAAGCACAAAAAGTATCAAAAAGTATCAAAAGCACAACCGTGGTTTTAAAAACTTTCATTTGAAAAACAAATAAGAAGTAAAGTTGTGTATCTAATTCAGACCAGTTTTTTCTGGTTGTATTTATTAAAATTATAGACATTTTAGTTAAGACACTCAAGTATTTTTTTGCAGATAGCATAATTTTTTTTTAATTTAAATTTATTTCACAACAGTTTGCTCTTGGAATGAAAACTAAAAGTCATAATAAATGAGTTTTTATTTTTCCTTTATTATGATTAACAATAAACTCTAAAAAATAATAGAAACCTTATTGGTGACTTTTCAGTTCAGAACTAATTTTCAAAAGAAGTCCATTTTCGACTCACAATTCCCCTTAAATCTAAAAAAATCCAGTTCAGTAGCCACAGAGTTATAAGGCAAACTCATTACTTTGAAGCAAATTAAAAAAAATGTCTCTGTCCAGTTTATATTTTTCAGGGTTTTTTAATTGGCCTACATTCCCAAAACTTTTTAATACTATCCAGATACAATAGGTTTGTTTTTAGTTTAACATTTTCATAGTTTCAAAAAATTAAATTCTATCAGCAGAAAAGTATCAAAATAGGCCGTTTGTGAACAAAAAAGTATCAAATCACAAAATTTAGAAGAAAAAAAAAAGTATCAAAAAGATACAATAGTATCAAAACGGCAACGCTGTTAGTGACTAATGTATTCATTTATTTTACATATTCATACATCGTCGGCAGAAAGATTGCTTTGAAAACACCAAATTACAATTTTTCAAATGACTATGTAGAATTAAATTCTATTATTCAAAAATGCAATTACTTGGGGGGGGGGGGGGGGGGGGGTTAACACCACAAAACCCCCCTGCGTTCGCCCCTGGAAGGCTTACATTTTCAGAATAGGTTACATTTTAGTGATGAAATGTTATAATAACAATGGCGCTGATAAGTATAACTCTGAGGAGGTTTAAGGCCGGGCTTCTCCTTCTAATTCGAGGCGCGCTTCTTAATTTTTGTTTTATTCTACGAATTGGATGGACTTTGGCTTGGTTTTATGCCGGCTCCGAACGGCGAATGCTTTTTTTTTTTTTTGTGAGAAGCTTTTCATGACAGAAATAAACGCGAAGCGTATGCCACCCACTGCCGAGCGGTGAACGCTATTTATAAAAACCCTATAATTGGGTTGTAATTAATTAGAAAAATTTTGTTGGTCCTTGTCTGGGAACGGAATATTACTGTAGAGCAGTGATAGGCGTAAAACGAACCAATTGATTTGCTATATTACGGCGCTCTCACTAATACAGTTGCACTTCAATTTTGCCTATCGCTGCTGTAGAGCAAATACTTGCAGCTTCGGGAGAGCTGGCGTGGTGAGGAGCCACAGTGGGGAAAACCCATCAAAGTGTTTTCTAAAAGCTTCACATTTTTAGAGAGTCAGCAAACATAACATAAAACAAGAATCCGACAGTTAGCTTCCGGGACAAGTATCGTAAGCTCTATTCCAAAACTATAGGAAATTAGAACACAATAAAAGAGTATTCTGAAGGCTGAAACTTAAAATGTTCTAGAAAATTACTCGCCATAAAATTTCAGTAAGGGTCTCCTCAGAAAAAATCTTTGTACAAAGAATCTAAAAGACCACAGAAAGCAAAAATTCAATGCTTTCATTCTGAGTTTAAGCAAAATGTCCAGAATAACTAATGTCCGTCTGTTCTAAGGTTGAAACCAGACCTGGGTAATACTGAGTAGTAATTGGACTATTACGTACTTAAATACTTTATATTTTGATCTTGAAGTAATTAGTCCATACTAAGTACTTTCAGAATATTCAAGTACAAGTACAAGTCCAAGTCCAAGTACAAGTACAAGTACAAGTACAAGTACAAGTACAAGTACAAGTACAAGTACAAGTACAAGTACAAGTACAAGTACAAGTACAAGTACAAGTACAAGTACAAGTACAAGTACAAGTACAAGTACAAGTACAAGTACAAGTACAAGTACAAGTACAAGTACAAGTACAAGTACAAGTACAAGTACAAGTACAAGTACAAGTACAAGTACAAGTACAAGTACAAGTACAAGTAGAAGTACAAGTACAAGTACAAGTAGAAGTACAAGTACAAGTACAAGTACAAGTACAAGTACAAGCACAAGGAATTGCAAAATAAGTGAAGTTTTAGCAAATACTTCAAAGTATTTGAAAAGAATTGAAAGTACTTGAAAAAAATTGGAAAATGTTCTTGAATCGATTTTTTAATTCTCTTCAAGTACTTTCCATTACTTACAAATCGATTCAAGTACATTTTTCAATTCTTTTCAAATACTTTGAAGTGTTTGCTAGAACTTCAATTATTTTGCAATTACTTGTACTTGTACTTGTACTTGAAAACTTTAGGAATGCCAGTACAATTCCTTTAAAATATACTTGTCACAAGTCGTACTGGTACTTGATATTAACCAGGTCTGGTTGAAACTACTGTTTCAGTTTTTGTCAGGCACCCATAATAATCATTATTCGTTTTATTTTCAGTGAAAAAAATCAAATACTTGCAAACATCGTGGAAGAGTATTGTGTTTATGTGTGTGCATGTCTGAAAGTTCACTATCCGTATCCACTATGATCGAAAAATTTTAAGCGATATACATAAAAATCAAAAATAATCATTATTCTTTGAGTTTTATATTTTTGATCGAAAATAATACTTATTCCTTGAGTGATATATTTATCGCTCAGAAATAATCATTATTCTTTGAGTTTTATTTTTTTGCTTAGGTCGAAAAACTCAAATCATCTCTAAAGTGCTCTGAAAAATAACTACTAATAAATGCCTATCCATATAACTTCGTGAATGAGTGATATTTTTGATCAAAAATACGATAAATATATCACTCAAGAAATAAGTGTTATTTCTGATCAAAAAAATAAAACTCAAAAAATAATGATTATTTTTGATGAAATATAAAAAAAACTCAACATATAATGATTAAATGGCGATTTTTATTATAAAACTCATAATGATAACGGTCCCTGGTTCTTGTGATATCTGATTGAAAATTATTAATGGCTGTACGGCCGAAGACAGCCGCGTTCATACATGTTTATTGTATGTAAATCGCTGCAAGCGATGCTTGATTTTGAACACAGCCTTGACTACGCTCTTTAATCATCTTTAGTCACTAAGAACATTTCCTTATCTTATAACGATACAGGAAGATTTTAAAGTATTACTTAACGAGTGCCTTTAATCGATTGATATTTGAATTAAGTATCTCAAAGTAAGCTGCTTTAGCAACGACTTAGTGCAAATCGACGCCTGAGTAAAAGATCAGCCTATTTGAAAATCATCTATAGATAAATGTTTGTATGCACTTACGTGCACATGTTCGAGAAAAGATAACTTTACAGCGTATTTAACACCGTTATAGTTAGTATCTAATCGCCAATCTAAATGCATATCTCTAAATCTAAAAAAAAAACAAGGTTATCGTAAATAAAGTAAATATGTACAACATTATTTTCAGCGCACAAAGATCAGCGATCTTTGCTCATACAGCAACTCAGCAGCAGTAATAAAGAGAGCATTTTAAATTGGTATTTGTAACTAAACTAAATATCGTAAAAAGCTAAAAATCTGGAATAATAAACAATTTTAAATTTTTCTACACTTAGCTGCAGCAATTCAGCGAGTACAAAGTGCCAACACAAAACTAAATGCTGTAAAACTAATTAAATAATTTAGTCGTTGCTTATTTTTGAGAACTAGTTACGAAAAGCCGACGCAAAACCTAAAATGAAAGCAGGAAAATGTGCATATGTATCTTTAAAATTTATAAATTTATGTAGATAAGAAAGATTTAGTTTTTGCTTCAATTAGCGTTAGCACAGCCAACTGAAATAAATCTAGGAAATACATATGTATAGAATTGACGGGTATTAAAATTTTATTTATTTTTTTTGCGCAATTATGTGATTTGCATTTGCTTTATTTTATAATTTTTATTTAGATTTTATTTTCTCTACAAAATATTTATAATAATAATATAATAATACAATGGCGCTATTATAACTCTGACGAGTTTTATGGCCGAGCTTCTCTCCCAATTCGAGGTGTGCTCCTTTTTGTTTTTCCTACTAATTGGGTGGACCTACAGTTTTATGCCGGCTCCGAACGGCGAATGCATTTTTTGTGAGAAGCTTTTTCATGGCAGAAATACTCTCGGAGGGTATGCCGCCCACTGCCGAGAGGTGACCGCTGCTCTTAAAAAACCCAATAATTGGATTTTTACTAATTAGAAAAATTTGTTTGGCTCGGACCGTGGTTTGAACCCGAGACCTCTGGCATAGCAGGCGAGCACTCTACCCACTGCACCACAGCGACTACAAAATATTTAGTTATGCAAATGGGCTCGCAAATCACTGTTGTGTATAATTTCTATTGACGCAAAGTTATCACTTAATGTGAATAAGAATAAGCGCAGTGTTTCATCATATACATATATGTATAAATATATATATACATATGTGTATATAAGGGTGTTTTTGTGCATGTAGATTATCAGAAAGCACATTAGAAAACTGAAGCAGCTTTCAATGAAAACTAAACGTTGAAGTCATGCAATTTTTCGGAAGCTCGCAATTTCACAGAAATAAATAGTTGAATTAGAATTAAAACAAAAAAAACAAAAAATATATATATAAGCTAACTTATTGCACACACCCTGCAGGGAATAACTAGTCAGCCAAATTTCTAGTTTCTAACTATCAAAAATGTGTCAAAAAGGCACTAGTTCAATTGTAGTTAGACTCTCACCAGTTTTGGAAGAAGCGAATTGAGTGCTCACACACATAAGACACACTTTGATTTGTATGCAATTCCGTAGTGACAAAAATTCTATTTATGAATATTTTTCGTTCATTCGCTTTGCATGTTTCTGCAATTCTCAGATGGTTAGTCAAGTATTTCGTATAAAGATTATTCTATATGCAAATGCACTTATGTATATGAAATGAAATGAAATGAAATGAAATGACATGAAATTAAATGTTGCCATTTGCTTGAGCAAGCCCTAAGAGGATACTGGTTGACTAGCTCTTACGATCTCCAAGAATATTTCAGAATATTTCAGAACCACAAATTTTTCCCAGAGGGCATACATATACATACATATGTAAATATGTGGTTGGCCCTTAAACATTTCGTATGCAATTAATGCCATTACAACTCACCTTTAAGCCGGCATTTGGTCTAGAATTAGAAAATAAAAAACAATCAAGTCAAGAAATGTAAAAAAAAGCAAATTAAATTAATTGCTAATACACACACAAGCATATTCACACATATTCTCACACTACAATGAATGATTAATCACAGCGTAAAGTTGGATTATTTTTGTAATTTACAAAACGTTCGTAAGGCAATTAAGTTTAGTAAGTGGATTAACTTGCAATATCTCTAGTAGTCATATTTACAATTAATTCATATTTCAAAAGTTTGTAATAAAAACAATACTATTTACATATATATGTGCATACTTACATAAATAGATATGTACACTGAGAGAAAAAAATATATATGGAGGGTTCAAAGAATTTGCTGCCCTATATTGAACACCATTTTCTTTGTTTTGATTAAATCTTCCATAAAACATGTTAAAATGATTATGAATTAAGGTGGTTTACATACATTACGATGTTTTCATATATTTGTTTTAGTGAAAATTGCCTTAAGCGCACATTTGGCCCGATAACTTTTTTAAGTATGGACCTCCCAGGTTAAGGTAAATATTTTTGTATGAAAATTTTCACAGCAGAAATTAATTAAAGTAGAATATCTTAGGAAAATCTAGGCGGATATGAACGAGTTATACATCGTTGAAAGCAGAATTAATAGGAGATTATATTGAAATAACCTTGCATATACACTGGTTTACCAATTATTAGTGAAAACCGTGATTAAAAATTAAAAAATTTAACAAAAAATTTAATTTTTGAGATTGTTTTTACTGTTTCTCGTGCATTTATAAAGATACATTAATAGTTAGTATACCGATAGAAGCGGTGGAATGTCGTCTTTTCAACGACATCAAACATGTGTTGATAGGATTAACAGAAAAAAAGTTATCGAGCCAAATGTGCCTTAACCTATTTAGGGCTCATATCTGAAAAACTATACGTACGATTCAAAAAAGTTGTTATCATTTTTTTATCAGTGCATCGTATACTACCAACTGCAGCTACAAGCACCAAAATATCGACTTTTTGTTGAGCTGTGTTATCGTTCAATCGTAATGCAATGCATCCAACTGTCTTTTTTAACACGGCGATGTGCTTCGAAGTGTCAACTATCACACTCTGCAGAACCTTGGAACGCTTTCTAAACTACTTCCTATATATATAGTCCTGGGATAGTTCAAAGATCAATAGCTCTCTGAGCAAAAAAATAAAACTCAAAAAATAACTTTTATTTTCTGATGGAAAAATAAAACTCAAAAAATAACTATTATTTTCTGAGGGAAAAATAAAACTCAAAAAATAACTTTTATTTTCTGACCGAAAAATAAAACTCAAAAAATAACTTTTATTTTCTGAGCAAAAAAAATAAAACTCAAAAAATAACTTTTATTTTCTGATGGAAAAATAAAACTCAAAAAATAACTTTTATTTTCTGAGGGAAAAATAAAACTCAAAAAATAACTTTTATTTTCTGATCGAAAAATAAAACTCAAAAAATAACTTTTATTTTCTGACCGAAAAATAAAACTCAAAAAATAACTTTTATTTTCTGACCGAAAAATAAAACTAAAAAAATAACTTTTATTTTCTGAGCAAAAAAAATAAAACTCAAAAAATAACTTTTATTTTCTGATGGAAAAATAAAACTCAAAAAATAACTTTTATTTTCTGAGGGAAAAATAAAACTCAAAAAATAACTTTTATTTTCTGATCGAAAAATAAAACTCAAAAAATAACTTTTATTTTCTGACCGAAAAATAAAACTCAAAAAATAACTTTTATTTTCTGACCGAAAAATAAAACTAAAAAAATAACTTTTATTTTCTGAGCAAAAAAAATAAAACTCAAAAAATAACTTTTATTTTCTGACCGAAAAATAAAACTCAAAAAATAACTTTTATTTTCTGAGGGAAAAATAAAACTCAAAAAATAACTTTTATTTTCTGATCGAAAAATAAAACTCAAGAAATAACTTTTATTTTGTGAGCAAAAAATAAAACTCAGCAAATAATGATTAAAAATCAACTTTTTGGATATAACTCATAACCGTTACAGTCCCTGCTCTTAACATAATGAAAATAAATGCAGCATCTTTTATATATTACGCTAAGCGATTTTTTGTAAACACCATAACTTTTACACCGTTATACCGATTTTCGAAAATGTGGTGTCAAATGAAAGGGCTTGACCTGTAGATGAGCAGGAAGGTTTAATTTTTTTGAAAAGGGTTGCCAGCTGTTCAAAAATTTAATTTTCCTGTATAGTTTGTTTGATTTTAAAATTTTTGGACCATATGAAAAGTCTTGACCTGATATTGAGTAATTTAATAAAAAGTTTACAAAAATGATTGCCATCTGTTCAAGAATTCAGTTTTACACTATAGTTTGTTTGATTTTTAAATTTGAAGTGACATATGAAAGGGCTTGACCTGATAGTGAGTAATTTAATAAAATTTTTACAAAAGGGGTTGCCACCTGTTCAAAAATTCAGTTTTACGCTATAGTTTGTTCGATTTTTAAATTTGAAGTGTGATGCAAGGCCTAGCACTGAAGATGGGTAATAAAAGGAAAGGGAAGAGGAAAATGAAAGGGACGGTTATAGCGAAGGAAAGGAAGCGAAAGAGGAAAGAATACGGAAAATAAAATGGATATAGGGAAAAGAAATCGCAAATAAAGGGGAAAGGGGAAGAGAAAGAGAACTAGAAAGAAAAAGAGGAGCGCGCCAAATGGCCTTTTGGAGGTCGCTTTAAGGTTACCATAGTCTAGAAAAATATTCGGCACAAAACTTCACTAAGGAGCTCCTCGGTCAAAATCTTTGTATAAAAAATCTAGGTTCACAGAAAATAAAAATAATCAGTAACTATGAAGGTATATCAAACAATTTTCAAATGTGGCAATAAGTGGTCTTTCACCCTCAAATTTTCGCACTGTGTAATTGAAAGCCACAACATCGCGTGGCCGGGTTTACTAGTTATATATATTATTTTAACCAAGTTCCGGACAGAAAAAGGGACATAACTGTTATAGCTCCAAAGCAATTTAAATGGTTTTTTTTATCTCCAAACAATTTGCTGGAATTGGCAGCTATTTGAGTTACATGGGGTTCATTTTCATCTTATATACTTACATACATACGTGTTCTTCTCAAAACTCATTCCATCATCACATTGAAAATAGCAAGAGGCACCGTAAGAACGAGCAACGCGTCAAATCTGTACGTCTTTTACAGCGCAGCCGACGCGTTTCATTTGGCCTTGTCAACTTGCGGAGCGTATGCGGAATTAATATTTGAAATTGGGCTTTGCTTATACATGTTATGAAACTGGTTTGGCGCACTGATTGATTGCCTATTTAGTACGTGAAATGTGATTTTTTTTTCGTCGTCACTGCGTTGCATTTGTACATGCGCACACCTTAAATTCATCAAACAAAAACGCTGTTAAGGGGAGAGCTGTTTAATTAAGGTTTTTCAATTCCATATACGCGCATATGTAAATGCAGCAGATTCGATTAGAATGATATACATACATATCATGTATAATATACTTACATATATTGTATTTATTTGTGTAAAAATAATAAAAAAAAACCAGTTGAGCCACAGACGAAATATTTCCAGTTTCTAAGAAAATAAAATGACGTCAATTTTTGCGAATTTTTTGACTTTCATTTGTATAATTCAGCTATTTTTTTTTGTTTTTTTTATGGTAAACGAATAATCGTGACTAGTAGTATTAGTAAGATATGACGCAGCTCTATGTAAAAATCTGAATCTACGTTTACAATAATAGTACGAGCTTGTTATTCAATTCGCAACGTGTTTATTATTTTTTTGTATCAAATGGGCTGTACCTGCGGTTTTACTACAGCCGACTCCGAAAGATTCATCACGCAAAAGCACTGCAAAATCAACACTAACATTTTCAACCGTGATTAATTAACTTTCGAAATTTCATCCTTCTACTATCATATGTATCTTAATATTAATATTGATTGACTTTCAGCTTATTAAGATATAACAGACTTACGCGCACAGCTTTACCAACACAGAAACTTTAAATTGGCTTAAATGCGGTAAGTATTCCATCAATCCCTACACTGTCTGACTAGACTTGATACTACCGTTGCAGATCGCATAGCCTTCAGGGCTGCCTGAGAAATCGAGAAAATTCTTATGCTGTTTCCAACATCGGCCCTTCCAGCCTTGCAGAGCTGCTGTATGGCGAAAACTTTAGATTGAAAAACGCTCGCCGTGTCCGAGAGCCTGATTGATATGGAAGTGTGCGGCTGAGTTGCGAAGATACCCACTCCCACTCCGCCTGCCATTTTTGAGGCGTCCGTGAAAATTGAAATATCGAATTTCTGAGCGAGTTTACCAACTCCTCAGTCCATACCAGATGAAAAAACAATCTCATAATTCTTATCGAGGAGTGTTATCGGACAGATATAATCTGTTTTCATATTGATGTCGGAGTCGGTAACGTGGCGCAGTATATGACCGTGACCACATGCGCGCTCCTTACAGAGTCCTAACTCACGCAACCTTAGAGTACCCTGAGATGCCCTTTCCTTAACAAAGAGATCAAAGGGCGGAATATTGCAAATCACATTCACAGCTTTAAGTTTAGCTTGTTTTTTCGCTGAGTGTACACACACACATATATTTATGTACTTGCATATATTACTAGTATTGCTAAAGGCATTTAATGTTAATGGTAGCTGCTATGTTGAAGGCAGACAACTAACAACAGACAATGTCAAGCAGACACTTGTTGCTTTGGAATGACTGCAACCATACTCTTTCCAACTCTACTACTCCCAAAAGGAAACAAAAAATTACACAATTCCACTTTTTCGACTATTTTTTTCGGCGTCGGAAAGTGCCAAAAGTATCGGCAACAAGTGTAGTTAACCACGCCAAGTACATTATACATATGCTTGTATATATGAGCCAGATCTGGGCACACTCAATTACATTTTGTAATTGATTACACCTGATTACGAAATACCAATTACTTGAAATGGTATATGAAAAAGTATTAGAATACCAAGTTATTGAATTGCCTAAATTATAATAATTGCATTCTATGTATAAAAACTGAACTCCAGCGCGAGTTGAGTCAACGAGGTATTAAATGAGCTCATGAGTTCATGCAAACTAGCCATGGGTAATGGCGCAATTTTTTTGGCGCTGATACAATAACTCCAGCGCCACTCGTGGCGCCAACTCACGGTACTGGCGCAATAACACCTTTAGCGCAATTGTCATGGAATAATCGATAAATAACATTTTTTCGCTTGTTACTGTTCACCATCCCCGTTTTATTTCTTTTGGCGCAATACTGCTTACATTTACGAGGGCACAATTAATTTAAATTTTCATAATGATTTGGAAACATATTCCGTATATTTGTGAAAATATGCTGGAAATTAAAGTCACTTAGATCACTATCAAGCATACATAATTGTGACGGTGTCATACGTATACATATATACTATGGTGCTGTTATTGGCGTTGTGGTTGCGCCATTTTACACTAGCGCTATATTGGTGCTGGTGTTAGCGCACGAAATTGAGTCGGTTTTATATTACAAAATTGAGTTGGCGCAATATTGAGTTGGCGCTATATTGAGTTGGCGCATTTCCCAAGTCGGAGTTAGCGCAATAACGCCAGGGTTGGTGTTAGCGCAATTGCGCCGCGCAGCGCAGTGTTACCCATGCCTAATGCAAACTGCTTCAGCTCGAACTCGTTTTGGCATGCATAAAATTGAGTTTGAGCAAAGGCATTTACATCAGGGATTATCACACTAATACTTTCAAAATTTGTGCATGTGTTAAAAGCACGAAAGCTCTTGGCTACACCCAAAAGAAACTCAATCATTGTCGAAAACTAAAATTTTTAAATTACAAATGGATAGTATTTTTATTATTAACTTCACAAAAACCACAACAAACAAAAATAAAATAAAAGAATATGAGACGAAATGCAAAATCATGATTCCCAATAAAAATATTACGTAAAAAAATTCAAATAAAAAAAACCACCCCCAACACACAATCATTTACAAGCATTCAGGGACTTCTCGAGCAACACAACCTGCTACCTAGTGCTGGAAGCGATATCGATATAATATCGATTCATCGATGTTTTTGAACTTTTTCGATATATCGATATTTTTTTCCGATATTCGATATATCGACGGTCATGGATCCATCACTGATAAACGCGGAAAGAAGCTGGTAAAAAGCAGCATTGCCGTTTTGTGGGTAATTCCCCAAATTTGGAGATTTTTTTTAAAATTTGATTCCTATGTAGAAATTCCTGTGTTTAAAAGTAACGTAAATACGAACATTCTTTTTTTAAATGTTCATTGTAGAATTGCAAAATCAAGAAAAAACATTTTAAATTTAAAAATTTTTATTTCTATTTTAAGCACTATGAGATTTTGAACCAAAAACTTATCTTTTTTTTTTCATTCATTTTTATTTTTATTTTCTTTTTAAATCCCAAATACATTTTAATTTCAAAAATTTAATTTTTAATTTAAAAAATTTCATTTTTAAAATAAAATGACTTGGTTGAAAACGTGCATTATAAAAATAAAAATTTTATTTTTGATTTATTTTCTCTGAGTGTAAAAGGTATTTAGAATGCATTATTAATTTGTCTATTTCAAACCTTTTAGTCTTTAACATGGTTTTTTAAATAACTTAAATGCGAAATATTTCAGTGAACCACTGTAATTGATACCTACTCTTTCTGGCTGGAACAGAATTTACCTTTTTTGTTTTTTTTTTTTTGATTATTGAATTCCCTTTTCAAAAAAGATTTCTGTTGATAATAAATTGAAATATTTAGTTTAAATGTTTATTTAGTTAATTTTTAGAGTAATATAAATGACTGTCACTCTCGTTCAATTCAGGGCACAATAATGAATGCAGACATTTCGAAAAATAAAGCTGTTATATAGAGATATGTTAAATTAAGCTTTATATAAAGTAGAGCTCTCGATTTTTTTGAACATTTTCGAGTAGCCCGAACAAATGCTGTTCAAATTCTCGAACACTTGTTTGCTTGTTTATTACCCGTATGTTTGCACGGGCATTTGAAGTTTGTATTTTTCGTTTGTTTATTTTTTTTGTTGTCTTCATATGTATTTTTTTTTATTCTTGTTTTCCTGATACAAATTTTTTATCTGTAAGCTCGAATGTTTGTACGGGCATTTGAACAACAAACGAGCCTCAGAAAAATTCGATCTTTTCGAATTGTTCGATACCCGGGTATCTAGAGCTCTAATATAAAGGTCGATATATCGATAATATCGATGTTTTTTCTCAAAAATATCGAAAATATCGATACTCGTAAACATCGATGTTTTTCCAGCACTACTGCTAGCTCAACAGCTCAATGCTGACTGAATAGAAATTTGGAAAATTTTCTGTGCGTGAACGAAGTGCTTTGACTCGTCGGTGTGAGGCTGTCGGTGTGAAAGCTATAAAAGGCTCCCGCAAGCGTGCATAGGGAAATCAAACACTGATTTACATCGATTTAGCTGAGATCATACCGATTGTTTGAAGAGCAGCAAACATGGGTTTGAAGAGTGAGCACGAAACGAAAAGCGGCCCTTCAAACCATTTATACAAAATTTATCAAATTTCGGCTCTTTTTATGCTGTAACAACGGATTTTTCTATCGAAGCCCGCTGAGCGCAGCAGAAAAGTAGACCTCCACTACATTGCGAAGAGCAGGTGGACAGCGATACTGGCTCCCTAGGTATTCCTATGTGGCGCCATGCTGCACGAAACAGAAACAACTAGCGCGCTCTATTGGACACGGCCAGAATCGTCAATATTACGGTTACGGGCCTATTAAGCAAGGAGGGAATGATGGATTTTAGTACAATGAAGAAATTTAAAGATGGGCTCAAATTGGGTGTTCTACCATCAGCAAGGTCGAAACATTACATGTAATTTTATCTGAAGAAAAAAAAAAACAAAAACTGTAATTGAGAATGCCCAGCTATGATACTCGTATGAGCATATGTACATATTAAACTTTTTTACTCATTTATTCGTTTGCTTGTTGGTTTACAATCTCTGTTGCCCATAAGTGAGTGAGTGCGCAGCATAAATAAAATGAATGCCAAGAAATAAAAGCAACCAAAATTGCACACCAGCGAGAATGCAACGTGTGAAAACGATAAAGTTATGAGCGTTTTTTATCGCACTACGCAGTTGCTGTTTTTTTTCGGTAGCTGGTGTTGCGTTTCGAGTCACTTGCCACTTGCCACTTACCACTTGTCGACTCTTTAGCCATTTATTCGTGCTGCTTCTCTTTTTTTTTTGTGCGCGCCTGTGTGCACTGCATGCGCTGTCTATGTTTCTTTTTTATTTTACATATGTATGTGTGTATGTATATGCGATAAAGTGCTTGCAAGTTTTTATGCTTGCACCGGCGGCTGCTGTGAAAACAACCAGAAAAAAACTCAGAAAAAAAAGAAAAGAAGATTTCCAAAAAAAAAAAATTAAAACGAAAAGTTCGCTACTGTTCCACTTGCGGCTGTTTTGTGTCCGCGTCTGCCACTTTTTTTTTGCGCGTCTCGTTTGCTTCAGCCGTTGCACATGATTCGCGACACTGCCAGCCAGATTAAGTGCTTCGAATTTATGCAGCAATAAAACACACACACATGCACATGTGCATACATAAATATTCAAGTGCTCAACAAGCGCGCATTGCAAGCATAAGCACGGATGTGTGTATGTATGTATGCAAATGCGCCGCCAGCCGTTCAAGTTTTTGGCTGCTGAATTTATTTGTTAAGTGTTTTTTTTTTTTGTTTCTTTTTTGTATCATTTTTCGTGCATTTCAGTGATTTTCACTTATTTACGATTTATTTTTTCGGCGGCTATTGGTGCCACTGTCCGCGTCCATGTCCTTTTAGAGCTTACTTACACATGCAGCCGCCGCACAGTGAGGGCACCTCCATACAAACGCGGCCAAAAATAGTAATAAGTGAGCTAGAATCTTGAAACTCGGAACTTAAGCTTTTTTGGTTGAAATTAGTAAACTGTGAAAATTTGAACAAAATCCACCCACAAATACGCCCACCTCCCATATAACGGTATTTTTTAAATTTCAGCATTTTCCTAACTATTATAGCTAAAATGCTCAATTTTGATTAGTGTATAAATTTTTGAAATATAAATCAAATGCATTAATCATTTTGCAAAAGTGGTTAAGCAATTCACCGTTTTTAAATTAAAAATATATGCACTTTTAAGTATTTTATAAGCATTTATCATAAAATTTTAACACAAAAAAATCACATTTCAAAAAAATTTTATACCATAAATGAAATTCCACTTTTCTAAAGGATTTCGGTGTGCTAACCTGAATCTGGAGTCGGAATTTCCAAATTGATTCTAGTTTCTGAGATATTCATGCCCAAATTGGAAAAAACACGTTTTCTGGCTCTATTCCATGCTTAATATCTTTTATGTACTTAATATCCACTCAAATTCGATTAAACCAGTTGAAGGCACAATCATTACCCTTGAAAACAGCGTTTAGTTTATTCGAATATCTTAATTAGAATTTGAAATATCGATATTTAAGTTTCATTAAATTGACAAATATTCCCCATACAAAAATTGAATACTTTTTGAAGCATACTTCTGGGCGTTTTCTATGGGGAAAAATGCACGAAAACTTAAAATACACCTTCCCTAAAAAAAGGTCATAAAACAAAATGGAGCAAACGAATTTTTACGATTTTTTCACCTGTTTATAAAAGACATTTAGGACTATCAAATACATAATATAAGAAAGAAGGTAGTGTAAACGTCAAATTTTTGTCGCCATATTAACCGCCTGACAATTATATGGATTATGACATTTCGTGCTGCCATACTCAGTGCTCAAAATCCTTCATTTATGCTATTTTTATTTCCATGGTAACCATGGTATCGATTGCAGCACGAAATGTCATAATCCATATAATTGTCAGGTGGTTAATATGGCGACAAAAATTTGAATATATATATATATATATATATATATATATATATATATACATACGTACATTTACGTGTTAAATTCTTCATAATATCAGATTACAGATAATTACACTGCTCTACAGCCAAAAAATACTCTGAACGCGACCATCCTATTTATATGTAAAATCGGTCGCTGATTCCGAAAATCGGGCTCATTTTTAATTCTATGGGAAGGTTTTTGAGATATCGGCAATTTACCGTTATTTGGCCAATGGCTCCACTTAATCCTGTATACCTCTTTAACGCAGTGAGCTATCTTCCTTGGAGTGACACTCAACGAAAGAAAATTAAATTTCCTTTTCATCCCTGCTACAACATTTTTCTGTAACTCTTATAGTTTCTGAAATATTGACGATTCAATTTGAATTTTTTCGATTTTTTACGATTTTTTGAAGAAAAAATTGACTTTGTCAGGCAATATCTTTTAAACCAATGTCTTCACCTTCGGTTTTACTCCTTTACGTGAAGCTCCATTCTATTGGGAAAAAGATAAGCTATCAACGAAGAAAATCCATGGTAAAATAGAAAAGTTATAGGCGATCAAGTAAATACATCCACGTCGCGCAATGCCTCTGCACGGGTATATTCTATGCATGTTATACCAATACCTACACATCTGCAGTAGCAGCACATTGGCAGCGCAGTAGATAAAAGCCCATTTACGGGTATAACATGCATAGAATATACCCGTGCAGAGGCATTGCGCGACTTGGATGTATTTACTTGATCGCCTATAACTTTTCCATTTTACCATGGATTTTCTTCGTTGATAGCTTATATTTTTCCCAATAGAATGGAGCTTCATGTAAAGGAGTAAAACCGAAGGTGAAGACATTGGTTTAAAAGATATTGCCTGACAAATTCAATTTTTTCTTAAAAAAATCGTAAAAAATCGAAAAAATTCAAATTGAATCGTCAATATTTCAGAAACTATAAGAGTTACAGAAAAATGTTATAGCAGCGATGAAAAGGAAATTTAATTTTCTTTCGTTGAGTGTCACTCCAAGGAAGATAGCTCACTGCGTTAAAAAGGTATACAGGATTAAGTGGAGCCAGTGGCCAAATAACGGTAAATTGCCGATATCTCAAAAACCTTCCCATAGAATTAAAAATGAGCCCGATTTTCGGAATCAGCGACCGATTTTACATATAGATAGGATGGTCACGTCCAAAGTACAGACAAAAAATTTCATTTTGTGATCCAGTGTTATATAAAAAATAAGATTTATTCTTAAAATAAGTTGCGGCAAGTTTGTGGAATAGGTATAGTACATACTACAATCCCACTACACCTGCTGTGAGTTTCATTGAAAAATTTCAGTGGTTTAGAAATTATGAATATTGGCACAACTTATGAACTTGCAACCGAAAAAACAAGTGCGGTCGATGGCATGGTTATATGCAAAATTTATTAGTAAATACAATATTTAATTTAGATGAAAAGATACTAAAAAGATTTTTTTTTTGCGAAGAATCTATTCAGAATTAGGAAAATAATAAAATAAAGGAAAATAAAATTAGTAACGCAAGTAAAAACTAAAGAAAACTGCAACATAAAAATTTAAATTAAATTTACATTCTTATATAACTACTAAAAAATTTTGTTCATAAATATATTTTTTAAATGTGGAAATATTCTTGTATAAAACATTGAAACCAAATATGTATATATATATATACATACGCAATAAATAATACATATAAAGAGAATCAAGAACTCTTAAAAATAAACTCCAAATGAAAGTAGAGTTAATTGGAGTTAAAGGCGATTTTATCAAAATAATTTGTATGGTTAACTCAGAGTTAAGAGTAGAGTTAAGTGGTTAACTCGAAATGGTCACTTAAGTCTAATTAACTCTTCAACGTGAATATAGTATTACCTTATTCATAAAAATCGAACAGTTTTCAAATATTGTATAAAGGACGTTTTGATGAGATTTTTCGACTTTAATAACTGCATAAATCTATTTTATTTTTTATGAATAACTTATTTTTTATTTTCTTTGAAAAGCCTTTTTTCAATATATTTAAAATGTTAAAATATACTCATTACATCGGTTGATTGTTGTCTTTCATTTGTTTTGTTGATTAGCATATGTGAAAAACACCATTTCATTTAAAACACCCAATAATTTTGTTCAAATATACCCTCAGCCAAAAACTTTTGATAGGGCAACGCTATCCTAAATTTTTGACTTAAAACAAGACGTCAATAATCCATATTATAATCAAAAATGACAATCATGATCAAATATTAAAAAATTGAGGCCATATCTTTTGTTTTTTTTTTTTAATTTCATTTTAAAATTTTTAAATTTTTACACATTTTTTTTTTATATTTCAAAAGAAAAAAGCTGCCAGAGATATAAATTAACGCTGATAAAAAAAATTACCTCATAATTGGAAAGTATGCACCATTTACTGCAAGACGATAAAGAAATATTCGATTAGTCGCTTAAATATAAACGTTTTTCATAATGTCAAAACTAACATAATTAATTTGTTTACAAAAACGCAGTTTTAGACAAATCGGAAAAAAATTATAAAAGCAAATGGAGCAAGTGGATTTTTAAAATGAAAATTCAGTTTGATTGCGAAGATATTGTTTCAAAGCATAAAAAAAATTTGAGGAGATCATATTTTTTGTTTTTTTTTTTTTATTTTTTTATTCAAAGTCGAGCAAAATTTTTTTCTCATCGACATTTTTTGTCAATATTTAAAAATTCATATATGTAAATTCAATAGTGAACGCTATATACAACTGGGTTATAATTTCTGAAAGAGAAAATCATTATCTATGTAATGATGTATTACTCGAGTTCGTACGTTAACAATTAAATGAGATAGAGCATTTTGTATGAGGTGTGTTCATTGAGAAATAAAAGAACCTATTTTTTGCTCAACTTTGGGCACCCTGTACGGCTAAACGAAAATAGACTCAAAAATTTTTATATAAGCCTTTTTATTAAAATTTGATATACCTGTCGATCTCTATTTAAAAAAATGGTTTTACCCATACTTTAATTTTGATTTTATTTTTGGGCGCAATCACCCATTGTACGCCGATTGCAGCCTATTATTGTCTCGATATTTTTTTAAGTAACACTTTCTTGCTGCAATTTTTTTAAGGTTTATCATTGTGTGCATATGTATGTATATGTGTGTCTTGGCTCGTTATGGCTTAATTTGCATCCATTGTGCCATGGCAATGCAATCGTTTGTATGCATTTAACAGCATCAGCGAGGCAAACGAGCCAAAGCATCGCGCAGAGGGCGCACTGTGGCGTTTGGGTACACCGGGGCGTATGAGTAATGCCCAAAAAAACGGCTATGCAGACAATGCAACAACGCACAACACGGGCCACTTGACACTGCGTGGTGATGCAACTCGAATTTGGTGTTTTTCAGCTGATTTTTTGCACTGAATTTTTTTAGGTGTTTTTTTCGGCTGCTTGTTTATCAACGTAACCCCTTCCTTTTTTTTAATTGTGAACAACATAAGTGTTGGCATATGTAGCATGCCACATCATAGGCTTTCAGTACGTGAGCGGCGCGCTATTTTTTTCATGTCTTCTGGCGCTGCATTTCGCTGCAAGCGACTGGTTTAAATGCAAACATATGGCCCTACATGTGTGTATGTGTGTGTGTGTGTGTGTGTGTGTGTGTGTGTGTGTTGAGGATTAAGGCGATCACTATGCTTGATTATACTATTGAGGCTGCCATGCTGGAGCAGATACATACATATGTATATATATGCTAGATAGATATGTACGTTTGTATGTACATTTCGACGTGTCTCCCCTATGCTACGTTGTTGCATTTCTCCCACTTTTGTTGTTGTTGTTTTCACTGTTTTTTGCTTTTGTTGCCCAATTAGTATCAGTAGCATAAAGTCGACAACTTCACAACACTTTTTGGCGCCCAACCAACCAACCAGCCAACCAACTCTGCCCGCCAGCTGCCAAGCGTAGTCAAACACATATCAGCCAGCAGGCAGCTTTTGGTTAAGAGGCACTACTTAACTTTGGCTACTTTTTGGTTTTTTGGACAACCGACAATCTCAACAGTATCTAACGAGTTGCTGAGTTGCTCTTCATTGGCATTTAACGGCTACTCTTCATTCATACGTGTGTTTGTATGTGCATGTGCATGCTGCTGTACTAACTAATTGCACCATAAGAGTGGGCACTTGTGTTTGGGGTATTTTGGTGTATTTGGTGTACTTTTCATGTGTTCTGTTTAAGTGTTTGTGTGTGTGAATCGGTGTATCTCTGCATATATGCTAAAATCACTGCGTGCTGATGCAACTTAATCGAAAGTGGATACTTGTTGCAACTGCCTTTTCCTTGTATCTTCTCGCTCCCTCTCCCTCTCCCTATCTCTGCTTATGTCTCTCTGTTTTACTACAGCAACGAATTTTCGTCTGCTGCTTGGGAAAGTTGGTCATTCACAAAATTTTGTGGTTTCTTCTCATGTGCTCTGCTTTTAGTCTGTCGTTTTCTCTATGCTCCGCACTTAACTGCTTTGCATACATAAGTGCGCACTTAAGTGTACCTAATTGGTTTAAAACGCATTCAATGTGCCTAAATGTCCAGCAGTTCAAAAATGTGTTTGTGTATTACTTGTCTGTATGTAGGTACATATGTATGGGTCTACTTGGCTTGTTTAAGAGAGTTTTTTTGTATGTATGTATGGATGTTTTTCTGTGATTTTTAAGTCAAGTTTTGTGGCTAGTTGGTGGTGTTATTTTTTGTTCGCAGGTGGTTAGTTAATTGTGGCAATTATGGTTGTGTTCGTATGAACTTTTCGTAAGTATGTATAGATGTTATTTGTAATTGATAGGAGATTTAAAAGGCTAAGTACGAAAAGATATTTAGCAGTAGTATGTAGTACTTAGTAGTTTTTATTCAGATTGTAACAGAAAATATATATATTCCTTACGCAAGTGGTATTAGGTTAGGTTAGGTTAGGTTAGGATAAGTTAGATTAGGTTAGGTTATGTTAGGTTATGTTAGGCTAGGTTAGGTTAGGATAGGTTAAGTTATGTTAGGTTAGGCTAGGTTAGGTTATTAGGTTATGTTAGGTTAGGTTAGGCTAGGTTAGGTTATTAGGTTATGTTAGGTTAGGTTTAGGTTAGGTTAGTTTAGGTTAGGTTAGGTTAGGTTTAGGTTAGAGGTTAGTTTAGGTTACTTTAGCTTAGTTTAGGTTAGGTTAGGTTAGGTTAGGTTAGTTTAGGTTAGGTTATGTTAGTTTAGATTAGGTTAGGTTAGGTTAGGTTAGGCTAGGTTAGGTTAGGTTAGGTTAGGTTATATTAGGTTAGGTTATGTTAGGTTAGGTTAAGTTAGGTTATGCTAGGTTAGGTTATGTTAGGTTAGGTTAGGTTAGGTTAGGTTAGGTTAGGTTAGGTTAGGTTAGGTTAGGTTTAGGTTAAAGGTTAGTTTAGGTTAGGTAAGGTTAGGTTAGGTTTAGGTTAGAGGTTAGTTTAGGTTACTTTAGGTTAGTTTGTGTTAGTTTAGGTTAGGTAAGTTAGGTTAGGTTTAGGTTAGAGGTTAGTTTAGGTTACTTTAGCTTAGTTTAGGTTAGGTTAGGTTAGGTTAGGTTAGGTTAGGTTAGGTTAGTTTAGGTTAGGTTATGTTAGTTTAGATTAGGTTAGGTTAGGTTAGGTTAGGTTAGGTTAGGTTAGGTTAGGTTAGGTTAGGTTAGGTTATGTTAGGTTAGATTAGGTTAGGTTAGGTTAGGTTAGGTTAGGTTTAAGTTAAAGGTTAGTTTAGGTTAGGTAAGGTTAGGTTAGGTTTAGGTTAGAGGTTAGTTTATGTTACTTTAGGTTAGTTTGTGTTAGTTTAGGTTAGGTTAGGTTACGTTAGATTAGGTTAGGTTAGTTTAGGTTAGGTTAGGTTAGGTTATGTTAGTTTAGATTAGGTTAGGTTAGGTTAGGTTAGGTTTAGGTTATGTTAGGTTAGGTTAGGTTATGTTAGGTTAGGTTTGCAGAACGCTCCTGTTTCACATAGCCTAGAAAGCCGCTGTACACCCTCTGGCCTCGTCATTTTATGAAGTGTCGTCCACCAGAGAAGAGTCAGCGTCTAAGTTGAGTTGATAGGCTCCAAGTTTTGCCAGGTGCCCTGCTGGCTCTTGACTCATTCCTCCACATTAAGTCTCCACGTCATCTTACTGTCCAATGTGACTTCCAGATATTTCTTAAATGATTTTACCGTAAGTAGTGAGTTGCATGTCCTTAAATTTGAACTAGCCTGGGGACCGAATAAGGTTAGGTTAGGTTGCGTTGGCTGAGGTCTGAAGCCCCTCACACAGACCACATATAGTCCTTAGTGTTGCCAACATACAAGAGGTATTATGTTATTATATTACACTCGGAATGCAGGTCTTCGCAAGTTTTATTATTTTGTAAATTTTCCGGTCCGCAATGCTCTCTAGAGACGTGAAGTATGCAGAGCCGAGAGAGTTAAATCGTAGTCTGTCGAAACTGGAGATTGGCAGAGAAGGTGTTCCGGGGTGCCTACAGCATCGGACCGAATAAAGTCATAAGTGTTTTGAAACTCATAAGCCCCCATGTATAGCTGTCTTCCAATCAAATAAAAGCCCTCCATAAATACATACATAAATAAGCCTCGGCACAGTGAAAATGCTCCTCTCAAACGCAAAAATATTTAATGTTATCAATTTAGATTAAATAACGAGAAAAACGAGAAAATTACAACAAAACAGCAGCGATTGAGACGCTTGTGGCGCTTGTGGACAACAGTGAAATGCAATTTCCTGTGAAATATGCCCCAAAATAGATTGAAAGGAAAATGAAGTTAACAACTGAATTCCGAAAAAGCAAAATTAAATTTTCAAGCAAATAAAGCAAACAAGAAAATCGTAACAGACAATGAAAAAGCGTACATATGTATAATAAAACTAAAACCAAACGCCCGCCATCCATATAAATGAATGAATGACTTGAATAGCAATGGACATTTATTGTCAGCAATGGTATTGTGGTCCATTGCACATTGCCGACGAATTAAAATGATGCCACAACGAGGCAATGCATACATATACATACATATTTACATACATACATATGTACATACATATATACAACGAAGTCCTCAGGGCGTGGGCCGGGTGTGTATGGGCAAAGAGAGTAAGCAACACGTGCCAAAATGCAGCACAAACAACTAAACGGAAATATGTAGAATAGAATTTTCTATGTACTTCTGCTGTTTTGTCTATGTATGTTTAACTAATATACATGCATGCATATAATATATATGTGTATATGTAGTGCAATATGTTGCAGCAACAGGCTGTTGCAAACTAAAAATATATATATGTAAAATAGTAAACCTAAATTCCCCATTCCGCCACGCTACCCAATTCATTCATTGAATTCGGAAATTCAATTTACTCTAAACGTTATTATGCCAACAACAACAACAACGACAAAACAAAAACAACGACAAAACAAAAACAACAACATCAACGTTTACTGTGCAAGCATAAATCCAGGCGCACAAGCGAGGTCTATATTAGGGGCCGGAACGGCATGCCGAACGTTTGGTTGTGTGAAGTAAATAGTTTTAGTTATAGTTGAATGTCTGTATGTGTGTATATAAAGGCATCTATATCTACGTAAATGCATAGTTATTTACATGCGAATATATGTATGTAGGTACGCACAGCAGCCTGTTGCATGCTTTTTACTCCAACGAGCATCGCCAGACTCGCACTCAAACTTTGGTGTGCAAAGCTTCCTAAACCGAAAGCACTGAAAATGAATAAATTCCTCTAAAAAGAGCAATTTCAGGCACTTTCGGCGATGTGCTGGGTGAGTGAGTGGAGTTTGTGTAGATTGATTGTAGTTGTTGCTGTTTTAGTTTATTGCAACGTCAATTTGCTTGCTGTCGTGGCAAGTAGAATGTTATTCTGCAGAACGCAACAGCCATCCAGCTCAGTCCAGTGAATGATGAAAACTTTCAGCATCATCAAAGGATGTACGAGTATTTTATTTTTAAAACACAGTTATAAGCAAATAAGCAAGACGTGTTGCCCAAAATGTCAAGTATTTCGAGACACAACATAAATGCATCATCAAACCAGCCGTAGCTGAACAATTAAAAAGTTGCAAGGAGGTTTTGCATATATATATATATATTCGTACGGACTAATATTAAATACCAACAAAAGAGCTCGTTAACCAATAAAGTTTTAATTTTTCTTTGCTGCAAACGTTTGCGTATAATTTTAATGGCATTACGGGCATAACAAGGGCATTTGGGCTTAGTTGGGTTGGCTGTGATAAGATTGTTATAGACTTAATAATTAAATTGAATTGAATTGAAATTGTATTTCGGCAATTTGACTCTAAACAAAAATCTATTTTCTATATGTAATCACACAAGAGATAAGCATTTAAAATAACTGCCCTGTTCTTTCACGTTCTAGTACAGAAACCGTATCCAAAATAATCTGTGTTTCAACTTTGTATGCCTTCCATGAACATGAAATGGTATTATAACTTTGTGGCGAAACTCGTATCCTACCGATATACCGAATATATGCCAAACGTGATTAGGACCATAAGCTGAGTCGTGTTCGCCTGTTCGTATGCACGCAAACTAGTCGCTCAATTTTTGAGATACTAGCTGGACCCGTGCACATCTTGCGCAAAAAATAACAAAACATACATGGCGCCAGTCGGTATGGTTTGTGATGTCACGCCCATTTTAAAAAACTTATTATTTATTTGGTTTGGTGGAACTTATAGAACTTTCAATGAATTACCTATATGTTTGACAAAGATATCGTATAAAATGTTTTTATTATACCTACTCTGAAAAAAAAACATTGTAAATACAAAGACTTTTGCCGTTAAATGAACAACTTTCCGCAGTTGAAATGTGCCCAACAACGCTCCGTTGTTGTTTCAAAGATGTGAGCGTTTTTGATTCAAATACTGTTCGTATTTAAGCTAACAACTTTTGCTTTTGAATTAACCGCAAAAGTTTTTGGTCCAAAAACGGGCACCATTAAAGCAAATACTTACGCATTTAAGTTAATCTCAAAAAAAAATTGTAAACAATAGTAATTTTTTTTTTAATATAATAGATATTATTTTATTTAGTTTTTTTTATATAATATATGTTTACATAGTAATATTAATACTAAGGCCCAGTTTCACCAAGCAAACTTTTTCCATTCAGTGTTGGTCATTTGATGCATCATTTGAACAACACGATGTGTGGAAAGAGACACGGCCACAAAGGTTTGCATCACATTTTCACACCGCCAATATAAAGATTATGGAAACTTGTAGGCAGTAGTGGCACAAATATCCATCAATCCTGCACCTCAAATGATATATCAAATGACTATCACTGTATGTAGGGCTTTTTACACACACAAAAACATAAACACAACTGATTTTATTTTATTATTTCATAACACATTCTTTATATTAACTTACATTGTTTTCCGACCGCCAGATTTGTAGGTTTCTGCGCAATCATCGCCGACAAGTTTTACCACGATTGCTCGCTATCGGAAAATGGGATAATCAAACATATTTAATCTGAAAATACAAAATATATGTATGTAATTTAAACGTACAAATGTACATATAATATTAATATGTATATTATAATAATATATAAATATTATTATTGTGACTTACCTTAATTTGTAATTATATATTGCATATACATATGTATATGTATGTATATATTTTTCCCGAAAATTTAAGTTTGAACAAAATTTTTTCTATTTTTTATTTACTTCAAAATTTTTCAACAGCAAGGGAGTTTTTGAATCAAGAACGCCCGTCTTTGAATTAACTATGGAAAGTTGTTGAATCAAAAACTTTGCCGTTAAAACAAATACTTTTGCTGTTGAATCAAAGACGGAGGTTCAACAGCGGAAAGTTGTTGATTTAACTACGGGTATTTTTTTCAGAGTATGTATATTTGTATGTGCATTATATTTATACTCAGCTGTACTAGTACACAGAGTATTATAGTTTTGATTTCATAACGGTGGATCGTAACAGAACGAAATAATCGAGATAGATATAGACTTATATATATCAAAATGATCAGGGTGAAAAGAGAAATCGATTGAGCCATGTCCGTCCGTCCGTCCGTCAGTCCGTCCGTCCGTCCGTCCGTCCGTCCGTACGCACTCTAACTCGCGCAAACATTGAGATATTTTGATGAAATTTGGAATGCAGGTTGGTATCGAGACTGGCACGGTTGGTATTGAAAATGGGTGAAATCGGACCATGACCACGCCCACTTTTACTATATAGAAAATATCGGAAATTTGGTATCTCAGCCACTAATATAGCTGGAGCAATGAAATTTCACCCACGTATTGAGCTCAGGTCCTTATGAAGACATTTGATGAGATTTTGGAAAATGGGCTGTGCCACGCCCACTTATTAAGGGTCAAACATTGAAAGTTTTATATGTCATAACTCAGAAACCGTTGAAGATATAGCGATGAAATTTGGTATGCGTGATTTGCTTACTTAGACAAATGTTTTGACGGAAAACTGTCAAAATCGGCTGACGGCCACGCCCACTTTTATATATGGGAACTATAAAGGGGCCTAATAAAAACATTTTAAGCGATATCTCTGTCAAATATAAAGATAATTCATCGAAATTTTGTGGCAGGAGTCCAACTACGGACATAAAACAAAAAATAAAAAAATTTTGGAAAATGGGCGGTGCCACGCCCACGTATTAAGGGGCAAATATTGAAAGTTTTATAGGCCATAACTCAGATACCGTTAAAGATATATCGATGAAATTTGGTACGCGTGATATATTTACTTAGCCAAATACGTGGACGAAAAATTACCAACATCGGTTGACGACCACGCCCACTTTTATATATGGGTATTATAAAGTGACCCAGTAAAAACATTTTAAGCGATATCTCTGTCAAATATAAAGAGATATCATTGAAATTTTATGGCAGGAGTCCAACTATGGACATAAAATAAAAAACACAAAGATTTTGGAAAATTGGCGTGGCACCGCCTCCTTTTAGAAGCAGGAATATACGAGATTTCTTAGCCTATAATTCGACAAATAATTGAGATATTATGACGAAACTTGGTTTATACACTTCTATAACTTGTGTTAATAGACACGCAAAAATTTATTGAAATCGGTTTATGAACACGCCTACTTTTTAACAAAGATATTTCTGGAACACCCTTTGGGAATTTGTAACGTGACATCTTTGTAACTAGAAGTCATAAAGGAATGAAATTTTGCACAAAGAATAATATTCAAATGCTTAGTTGGATGACTGGTAAAAATGTTGAAAATGGGCGTGGCAACGCCCACTTTATGCAGCACTCGCTTTATATAAAGTACACCGTGTTTCCATCAAACGCAAACAAATTATGAAAACATACAGCTGAGTATCTAATGTTCGATTCCACTCGAACTTAGGCTTCCTTACTTGTTTTATATATTTTACATATATTTTTATGTACATATACATATGTGGTCCCTGCCGACTTGGATAATTTTTTTTCCACACGTTTGCCTTGGCAAGCAAATCAGTGGCCGAAGCTTAATCGATTTATCTGCTAAAGTTCCTGAGTTTTGACTTTGAAAATTTGCCCCTCTTGGCCCATTTTTTTAAATTTCAGCATATTTCCTCATAACGGCATAAGGTCATTGCATGGATGAAATTCCATCACTCGGGTTTTATTAGTGACTTAATTATCATCTTTTACGTGTTTTTCGAAATACATACATACATACATATGCCTTATGTATTTTCAACCCCAACCTTCTCTATTCCCATTAGAATCTGTGTACCAAATTTCATTAAAATATTTATATTTTGCGCCAGTTAGATTATGTACGGCCGGCCGTTCAATCTATCTCAATTATTTTATGGTCTTACGTACAACCATGGCGACATCTACATTTAAAATTTGTATTTAACTCTGCACTCTTGTTGGAATAAAATAATTCTGAAGGCATAGTTTTAGGCGCAAATCTTTTAGTTTAACACGTTGGCTGCCACTGCACTGGTACCTGGGGTTGGTTTTTCGTCGTGATCATCGCTGATAAACTGGCAGCCAACGTGTTAAACATTTTATTTTTGCAAAATACTATTAAAATAAAGTACCACACCCAATAAAACACCGTTTCACATGCATAGCTAATTTATACCTTTAAAACGATGCCTTACTTATTAATTTTGGTAAATTTTGTGAGCAGAAAAAGGGATTGCAAAAAAAACACCAATTAGAAATAATATATATGATCTGCTTGAATTTCGGTGTGTCAGTTTCTTTTTATGATAAGCTGATCAGTTAGGCTAGTATATAAGCCGGCGTTGGTACCACACTAACAGCTTACTCTTCCTTGCCGAATCACTCGGCACTGGTTTGCGGAGGCAAAAACCAGATGGTGGCCGTTGAGGAACTGCAGGGTCTGCAGAAGTCTGTGGCCTTCGTACAATTAGATATGTTCCTCAGCTATGTTAAAGATGGACAGCGGAGAAATTTCGTGCTTAACTGCGGTATTTGCGTGATATTGGGCTATTGCTACCCGCGCAGCTCGATTGAAATAAGATCATAACACTCTGTGTCGCAGCTGTAACCTTGCAGGAGCGGGGGAGACGTTGGAGCAACTGCTATGCGATTGTGCTTCGCACTGCCTAGCCGGAATGAAATTCCTTGGAAAGCCCCTCTTCGACAACCTCTCTGAACTCAAGAGCGTCATGCCTGAGGTGCTTCTTAGATACCTAAACTCAACAGGATGGATATAAGGCGCAGGAACTGCCCTAGTTTTCGAAGTGATATCCTCGCTTACTCTATTCTTCTGATTCCTGGTGCTTTACTCACGAGTCATGGTATCAAAATGCATGCCTAGGCAGAATGGAATTCCGTGGAAAGCCCGCCCTTCTTCGACAACCTATCTGAACTTAAGGACGTCAAGCCTGAGGTGCTTCTTAGATACCTAAACTCAACAGGATAGATTTAAGGCGCAGGAACTGCCCTGGTTTTCAAAGTGATATCCTCATTTACCATATTCTTCTGATTCCTGGTACTTTAGTCACGAGTTATGGTATCAAAACGGCGCTCTGGCACTAATTGGAGTCCATGGGCTTGCCACTCTAACTAACCAATCAACCTCCTTACTGAACCGATTTGGACGCCTGCTGAAAATTGCTTTACTTGAATATTTTCAATTTTATGTAAGCCATCCAGCAAGATGGATACTCGAAATCGCTGTCTAGCTCCGCTAAGCGCCGGGCAGTTGCTAATGAGGCGTTCAGCTGTCTCATCCTCCTCGTGTTTTCCTATGGGGCAATGTACCGTAAGTACACTGACGTGGTCAGAGATGTCTTCCCTTCTTAGATAGCATAGTTGACGAGATCTCTTGGTATCCCGCTTCTGCAACATTTGCTTTGAAATCCCACAAACTGGGCTTTGTTGCCATCTACTCATGTCAGTTGCTTGTTTATATACATATGTTTTCTTTTAGCATAAGCTTGTATATGGCAAAAGGCCTACCTAGTGCCCCTTGCCTTGCAAGTTCATCTAGCTTACAATTTCCATCGACATCTCTATATTCCGCAGCCTACACAAGGTACAAACAGTTCGGATTCGCCTTCTCTTATATGTAGATATCGGTGACAGTCGAGCGTTAGTTCAGAATTGAACGAGTGGCAGCCAAAAGACTTAATTGCTGCTTGGATGTCGCTGAAAATGACTAACTGCTTGTGGATAGGTGCATGTCCCATACGATTCACAGCTTCCATTATAGCTGAAACTTCAGTCTATTAAACGCTGCTGTGATCTGGTAGCCTAAAAGTTAGCCATAGATTCAAGCAGGGTTCGGATTTGCCTCATTTTGGCTCCTCTTTCAGACATGCCTCACTCGTGAGGATTCTCTGAGTGTGCAAACAACAGAGGCCACCCAATAGCGCAGCTAATAAGAGGCAAGCAAGTAGCGTTGTCTCTCCTCATCTGCGCCCTCATATGTTACTCTGAGTGAGTGAGGAATGAGCGAGGCCTCATAGCTTGGCGATGAGGCAGCCAAACGTCTGTAGTGTGAAGAAATTAAAAAAAAAGTCTTAAAATTCAAAACACAAAAAATTTTTTGGTAAATGACAGTTCGTTATCATAACGTTCATTTAAGCTAATTAAATTTTTTATAAATTTACCCAAAATTTTAAATTAAAAAAATTTTTTTTAATTTAAAAAAAAAAATTAAATTTGGTGGTTGGACGAAATTACACATAAATCTAGCATTTATTTTTGCGTATTGATGGGGGGATTTTTCAAAAAACGTGAATTTTAAAAAAAAAGTATTAAAAAGGCAAAAAACAAAAAAATTCTTTTTGGTAGATGAAAGTTCGTTATCATGGCGTTCATTTAGGCTTATTAAATTTTTTATAAATTCATCGCAAATTTGAAATTAAAAAATTTTTTTTTTTTAAGAATTAAAAGAAGAAAATGTGGGTGCTGGACGAAATTAGCACATAAATCTAGCATTCATTTTTGCATATTGAATTTTCGATACGTTCAGTGGGGATCCAGCTTCACGTATTCCAATGTATGCATTATTCACTGATTTTCTGCGCAGCATCATCACTCACTCATACGCTCACATACATTACACCGAGGGAAAAGGAAACCTAAGGCGGCTCACCTCACATGCAGCGTGAGCGGCTCATTCCAACCTCACTCATTCGAAATGAGTGATGAAACAAACAAAACTCTCACTCTGCGTTCTAGACGAGTGTGAAATGCGAACGGCCACTAATCAGCACGCCGTGAGGATGAGATTCCTCACTCACTCGCACATACTCTGAGTTTCTTCCTACCCTGGATTCAAGTCTTTTGAAGAAACTATGCAAGTGTAAAGCAGAAGTTGCTTGAGTGAAATCTCATCGACATGCATCGCGTACTTTCTGTAGAGTATTAACCTTGCAATGCTTTATTTTTATAAAAGTATGTGCTGCTGCTCTTATATGCTAATAGATAGTCTTCTGTATGAGGATTGAGAATTTTTACTTAGCATAATTTTTATCGGGACTTTTTCGAACTATTAAAATGACTTTCTGCAAAACTTAACTATATACGTTATTGTTATTATTAACGCATCAGTAAATTATTTCCGTGCTAAGTGCTTTTGTAAACTTTTCAATCAATTTCTATATAAATGTATACACATAAATGCATTTACAAATACATACAAATACACGGCAGAATTTAAAGTTTAAACCGTAAGTGGTTGGTTTTTTTTCAAGACTTTAATATCTGCCATAAACAAACACAACCAAATCGCGACTGAGTCATTAAATTGCCATCAAAATGCGCACAAAACTGTCTTTCAAAAACAGAAACAAATAAATTATTAAAATTAACAAAAAAAAAACAATTTTAATCAACCCACAAGCAAAAGTGCATTGTTCTTGGCCGCACCATTTAAGCACACACACACACACATATGCAAACAGCAACACAAACAAATAACACTGCATATACACATATCGACCCCTTTGCGCGATTTTATCGTAAGGGTCATTTTCGCGAATTTAACTTTTTGATGCAAATTTAATCTACATCCGTCAGCGCATCACCTGGTAAAATATTATAGCTGAAATCGTTATAGTTGTGCCAAAAATTGGCTTTATTTTTTATCGTAAGGGACAATCCACACTTTTTTCTTCAGCTCGAATTTATCGTATCGCCCATATAAAAAATATTTTGAATATATGTAGCTAGCAAGTAATTTTATGTATTATTTATTTTGAAATTTAAAATAGAATATGAAGGGGATTGTAAGCGTAATGTAGCCATGGTACCATGATTATGTTTTGATTATCTTATAACCTTAAACGAGTTGTTATTGTATATATATTTGTATATATATTAATTTATTTATATATTTCTATATCCACTACTATCTCGGGAACGTTTTACTGATAGTATGCCTATGGGCATAGAGTGCTCTTAAGAATTTAAGTTATATAAGTCATATCAAGTGGCCGCTGTGGTGCAGTGGGTAGAGTGCTCGTCTGCTATGCCAGAGGTCTCGGGTTCAAATCCCAGTCCGAGCAAAACACCAAAGAAATTTTTCTAATTAGTAAAAATCCAATTATTGGGTTTTTTTAAGAGCAGCGGTCACCTCTCGGTAGTGGGCGGCATACCCTCCGAGTGTATTTCTGCCATGAAAAAGCTTCTCACAAAAAATGCATTCGCCGTTCGGAGTGGGCATAAAACTGTATGGTATTTTACTACGTATTTCAATTAAAATATTGCTCAGTGGAATTTCTACATAACCTAATTTTATTAATTCCTTTGTAAACTATCGCGAAAACGGTTTGACTGAGTTGAGTTAAATTTTATACATCCATTTTTGGCTCATTTAGTTACTTGATTAGATGTTTGTGGTGAAATATAATTCTTTCTAAGGAAAGGAATCACGTCTGAGCTCGACCATCCAGGTACTAGTAATGTATGGAAATAAGAGAATGCTCCACTTGGATGGAAAATAATGAAAACTAGCGACTAAAAATACTTACTTATTTAGAAAAAATATCAACACTGAGAGAAAAAAAATATATGGAGGGGTCAAAGAAATTGTTTACCTATTTTGAACACTACTTTCTTTGTTTTGAGTAAATTTTCCTTAAAACGTGTTAAAAGGTTTACAAAATATTGTTGTTACATGCGTTACCATGGTTTCATATACTTGTTTTGAAAAAATTCATACATTGAAATAATGAAAAATTCTTTAAGCGCCATTCCATTCCCAACTTTCCTTGTTTTGAAGACTTGATTTCTTTAATTTTGAGAAATTAAATTCCCATACAAATCCCCATGGCAACGAATTTCTTTGAATGTTTTTTTATGTTTTTTCCACATTTTTGAGAAAATTTACACAAAACAAAGAAAATTTTGTATTGGGACGCGTGTTCAAAATAAGGAAAATTATGTCTTTGATCGAGAGAAATTTTTTTTTTTGAGTGAATAGTATTATCTGTTCTTGTGTTGCCTTTAAACGGAATCTGCAATGTAATTTGTTTTTGGAGGGTTTTCTGACATTTACTGATTCGGAGCCGCTGGTTCAAATTCACGTTCGATGTGCAGTTTTATATTTTAGACTAGAAACGCCGACAGATGTTGCTCTATCCAACCGTTGATTTATCGGAATAATGTAAAATTATTATAATTCCATTTACCTCTCCTTGCTCCTGCTCATTTACCTCTCCGCTTTCTCTTACTCCCCACACTCGTTCCATTGCTCCATCACAATACAGGAAATAATCTACCTATTTACCAAATTTCCAACAAACTTACATATTATAAAAACCAATTTTCCCAATAGATCGGTCCTGGTCTGCCAGAAATCGAACTTGGAAACTTTAGAATGGAAGACGAGTACAATACTCGCTATATTACCATTATCCCATCATTAAAAATACAAAAGTATGGAATAAAACATTTGTATTTTGCATACAAACTCTTTTTTCAATATTATCGTAAGGAACATTTATTCAAACAAACTCATAAAAATTTTACAGCGAAAATTATCGTTAGGGACAAAATTACGATTTTTTCGCAAACCGCACATTTTTTCAAGTAAAAAATTATCAGGCTCAGTATATTAATTAATTACCTAATCACGTGTTCAATTTCGTTTCAAAATTCAAATAAGAAGTAGTAAAAAAACGAAAAAAATGCTCTCCTGTAAAATTTGTTTTTGTCCGTTACGATAAAGTCGCACAAAGGAGTCGATATGTATGGATGTATGTACTCACATGTGCATGTGCGTGTTATGCTATTCGTGCAAACGACTGCCCCTAATAAGTCAAAACAAAAAAAAACACTAACAACTAAGAGGCTCACACACAAAATTTCTGCAATACATGCAACAATAAAACACACGAGCGAAATGCAATACAATGCAATGCAACAGCAACAGCAACAACTAAAACAACAACACCGCCATCGACAACAACAACAATGCAAGTAGCCAAAAGCCGAAATGAAAATCAACCGAAAATGCCCGGCTTGCAACCAATCAAAATGCAACCGAAATGCAGCCCACACAAAGTGCTCGGCTCGCAGTGCTGCAACTTACAACAGCACAGAAAGAGACAAAAAACCAAAATCAACCAACCAATTTCGGTTGCTACACTTCCGCTTGCTGCTTTGCTTGCTATTACTAGCATTATTATTAGTAAAAAAAAACAAAAAAAAAAAACAAAATATTACTTTTTGCCTCAAGTACATTTTAATTTTTTTTTTTTTTTTTTTTTTTTACTTTTTTTATTCCTAAGCATTTTTTGTTTGTTTTTTGTTCAATAGCAGCGGCCATCGATCTGCCTAAGTTACGAATATGACAAAGCCCTTGTAGTAATGCCACGCGAATTTAATGTACACATACATATGTACATATATTATTATTGCCAGCCAAAGTTAATGGTGGAAGGAAAACCTATTGGGAAACATTGCTATTAGCGAAAACATGACAAAAGCCCCATTGCACACGCTGCAGCTGGTAAAATTCAACTCATACTTATTTATGTGTAATTTCAGTTTATTTTTCGAGTATATAAAAGAAACGAAAAACATTTGTGTGTGAGTACATATGGAAATGGAAATGGAATGAGCATGCACGTTATATGTGCTGAAAATGTTTGATTTCTTTTTTAATTTACTATACACACCATGTTGCAGCGAGAATGGTGTCACCCCTCCCCCCACCACAAGCATTAATCTCACACATTATTTAGATAGCTAATGAGCGTTTTTTTTTTCAGTGAGCCTACAGGGCGTATGAGTAACTCTGAATTTGTACATACGCGAAATATCAAGATTTTCCATTAACTTCTTTTTTGTTGACAAATATGAATGTTTGCTTTCTTCCATGTTGTGGTATTTAGATATTTTCCATTATATGGTATTTTCCAGATAATTTTTAAATTGTTTGTAATTCCTTTTATTTCTCTTTAGTGCCTATTTTCAATTAATTCGCTTTTGAGTTAGGTTAAGTGAAAGAACTTGAAAAGAAGAAAATATACACTTTCGATTTACCAATTAAAATAATATAAAAATGCAGTAATTCTGAAAAGTTCTGAAGTTCTTTGCAGCAGCAAACGACTCAGAAAGAGCCAAAACAAACGCATTGTCGAATCAAGTACATGGCGGCAACTAAAAGAAAAATATATGCAAATATACATACATACATATGTATATATGTAAATGTTATTAAAATAATTTGACCAAGATGAAAAGATTTATTCGAACATAAGCTTGTATGGGCCAATTCGATATTTATTTATCTATATGTATGTATTTATGTCTGCAAAACACATACATACATATGTACATAAGTAAATGCGTAGCACATATGTATAGCATATATATATTTAAAATTTTTGCTTTTGTTGTAGTTGCTGACGGTGTCACACCTACTTGTTTTGCAATCATGAGTCATTATATACAGAACTTTGCACTGAAAAATATGTATAAATATTTGAGTAATATATATAAACATATATATGTACATATATACATACATTGATAGATAGATATGTAATTACACCGTATACATTAGGCCGGGGCGATTTATTAACTTGTAGCATGCCATCGATTCACCTCTAAGAAAACTCAACTACTCATACGCCATGGGGTACGACTGGTAGCAAAAAAACAAATCTCAAACAGCATATATGCAGCTAAAACTGAAAAATGTTGTATTTAGAGCATTTATTTTATGTAGTTCTCATATGTCAGAAGATAAATTATAATTTTAAAATATTTAAAAAAAAAAATTGTTCAGGCGACATGCCTATAGTGAGTTGAGTTAGTTGCCAACATGGTATAAGTATACCAGGTAAAACAAACGTCAAGTTTTCGTCGCCATATTAACCACCTGACAATTAAGCAGATTATGACATTTCGTGCTGCCATACTCAATGATAAAAATCCTCCATTAATGGCATTTTTCGCTGCTTTGTTTTAAAAATAAATTGTAACCATGGTATTCATAGTAACGAATTTTTTCAATTTGAATTGAAAGAAATTTTTTCAATTTGAAAAAATTACACATCCTGCAGTAAATTTGTTTCACTGCTGAATGATCATTGATGATTCTTCTGAGAACAATTTTTATTATTATTATTATTATTTTTTTTTTTTTTTTTTGAAAAAAAGCAAACCATTTATATGAAAAATTCAGCAGTCTTTATTTGAAAGTACTCACTGATGCCTCCTCAGTCATAGATGAATTTCATCAGTGATTCACAAAAGATTCATTTCGGATTTTTACTTCACGGAATATCAGTTTGGCCGTACTACAAAGTAGCCCCTTTCCGGTATTCTCGGTGAGTTTTTAATTTAGTTTAGTAGTTACGATCACTTTTAATTTAGGCTTTGTGATCACTCTGGTATATAGTTTGGGGAGGTTTTGGAGATTGATCTATTATAACTCCATATCGTCGCATAAAGTGCAATACCGCGTATCCGCTACCACCCAAATTTTACAGGAGACAGTAAAAACTGTTTTAATTCAAAACGGTTCTGAATTTTGCAAACCCACATCCAAACCAAGGTAAAATTTTGGATTATATTTTTAATACAAATATCATTTTGGCGAAAAACAGTTAAATGTGCAGCTATTGGCTTACTTATGTATTTATAAGCGGTTTTGCGTATTTTATTTTGTTCAATAGTGACGTATAGGCGGTTTTGCAGGCGTACATAAAAACTTTTCTTCAATAAAGCAAAGTTATAATCCATTTCGTGTTTATGAAAGTATAATCAACTTTAGTACATTACAGTACAGTTATAAAGCAATAACACCTTTTATTCACGGTATTGGTTCGAAAAATTTCCTTAAAAAAAGCGGTTTTGAAACTGTGTCATTATTTGGAATTGCGTTGTGTGAATCTCAAAATTGTTGCATGAATGGATGGGGACGGACGCCAGGAATGTATTTTTGATGAAATCTCATTTTTGGCAAAAATGTCACGCGGTTTTGCACTTTAAACGACGATATGTATGTACACCACCATACCAAGTGAGCATTTCTGTCTATATATGTATGTACATATGTACATATGTCCAATCCAATTACAAAAAATATGTACCCTAGATTTTAACAATATGAGTTGCTTATTTCCGCGGTGCAATAATACCAAATATGGCTGCAAAGACGGTGATATAAAATTTTTCCAATTTCCGACGATACCCTTTATTCGCGGAGAGTGGATGAAGATTTGTGGAGTGAGCGAAGAGGAGCTACCGGAAGTTCCATAAATCTGCTCACTAGTGCCCTTTCTCTTTCTGTTCTTTGATTTCTGAAATACCCAAACTTTCAAACAAAAATCTACGCATTAAAAAAATAAAAGTCTGGCATCGCTATACTCCAAAACTGACATAAGATCAAACTTCAAAAATCTGCTTTTTAATCAAAAAGAAAGCGTCAAAATGACAATGCACATACCTGTATTTTTTATACCATTGTTGCCAATTGACCAGCAAGCCGTGCGGTTGCTTGACGGTCGCAACAAAGTTAAAGAAAAATGATATCCCAAACCGAAACTCAGGCTATAGTTATCTCCAAAACGACTCATTCGATTTTTACGCTGATTTCATATTTGTATTCAGCTTAAATTTCTGCTTAAACTCGATGTACATATTGGCCTAGTTTTTTTTTTTTTTTTCTTGTCGATTTTAGAGCATTATCTATATATATAAAAATGATTTGGTATTTAATTGTAACGCTAAAACTTGAAAACGGCTGAACCAAATCAAATACATCCTTAGGGGGGTTTGTTTGTTGTTACCCCGCGAAGGTTTAGACGAAGAAAAAATTAAAAAATGTTAGGGGGGCGTGGCACCTCCCATACAACCTTAATTTTTAAAGCTGATTATCTCTAAAACAGTTCAAGGTAGGGAGCTGAAAATTGGTATAGAGGTAGGTGATATCAAAACCCTTCTCACTCAGAAAAGTGGGGGTTATGAGAAAAGGGGGCGTGGCACCTCCCATACAACCTTAATTTTTAAAGCTGATTATCTCTAAAACAGTTTAAGGTAGGGAGCTGAAAAATGGTATAGAGGTAGGTGATATCAAAACCCTTCTCACTCAGAACAGTGGGGGTTATGAGAAAACGGGGCGTGGCACCTCCCATACAAACTTAATTTTTCATGCTGAATATCTCTAAAATTGTTTACGCTAGGGACTTGGAAATTTGTGTGGAGATAAACGATAACAATTCCATATTAACGCAAAATAATAGGAGTTATAGGAAGAGGGGGCGTGGCTCCTTCCAACAACGCTTAACTTTTTTAGCTGAATATCTTTAAAAGGATTTAAGTCAGGGACCTGGAAATTGGTACAGAGCTATATGATATCAAAACAATTTTTGCGCATAAAAGTGTAGGTTATCGGAAAAGGGGGCGTGGCACCTCCCATACAAACTTAATTTTTCAAGCTGAATATCTATAAAAGCGTTTAAGGTTGGGACCTGAAAATTTATCAAGACATTAACGATATCAATAGCGTGCTTATAAAAAAAACAGTAGTTTTGGGAAAAGGGGGCGTGGCACCTCCCATGCGTTCTTAATTTTTAAGGCTAAATATCCCTAAAAGCGTTCATGGCATGTACATAGAAATCACTATGCAGATATACGATATCAATACCATGTTCACCAAAAAAAAGAAAAGATTTATCGAAAAATGGGGCATTGCACCTCCCATACGTACTAAACTTTTGAGGCTGAATATATCTAAACGGGTTGGAGGAAGGGCCTGAAAACCATTACGGAGGTATACTATACGTATCTATACTCTTACTTAATTGGTTAAAATAGCCAATACTCAGTGAAAATAAATATCCGGAACAGAAAACTAAAAATTTTGTGTATCGTGCAGCCTTAAACTGAATACTAAAATTATATATTTTTGAAGTTGTATACACAATGAAGTAGTGAAAAATCGTTAATTTTCTATTAAAAACAATACCGGTATAATAACAATTTTTGAAATGAAATTAATAAAAAAATCTATTTTTGGCAGAACGAAGTTTTCTGGGTCAGCTAGTTTACATATAAAATCCGTCTTAGTACATAAAAACCAAATTCCGGAACAACAAAATTAACTTTAGACAAATGTCGTGGAAGAGTTTCTTACTCAGAGAAATGAGAGGAATTATAATTTCAATGGGACGATATCGATTAATTTGTCTCCATACACATCGCCCCACCCTAATATTTAAGTACATACATAAGTGTACATTAAGCCGTATCACGAAAAAAAGTTTTGCGTGTGTCAGTTTTATTTGAACACTTATGTCGAAAAAATATTTTTGGTGTAAAAATTTTTTTTTTAGGCCCGCGTTAAAAACAGCTAAATCGCGTTTTTTGTAATAACTTCCTTATTTGATGTCGGAACTCTATCATCTTAATGTCGCTGAAAAGGTCTCGCCGAGCACTATATTTCTCCCATATAAAGTTTCGACCTCAAAGGTTGTTCTGAGTTTTACCTTTAAAAATTTTGAAGTTACTATCCCTAGATTTTTTTATTTTTATCACTAATACAAAGCTCTCAAAAAACCATGAGGACACCGCTAAAAAAGTTGTAGCCCTTATTCACAAACAAAAAAGTTATACCGTTTTAAAATAAGGGAACCTGTGTTTTTTGAAAAATTATCCCAAGTTCTTATTTATATGAGGCAGTAACGCCATACAATATGAGTTTTTGATTAAAAAGTATTCTAAGTCCTCGCTTGACTTGAGTATGCTGTACCGCGATGGAACAGCTACCAATACTGGACACATAATATGAAAAAAATTATTGATGATTGGACTATTCGTGCTGATCAACGTTATTTATATTGAATGATAATGGCTGTAGTGAAGATTTGGCAAGTATTCAAGTGGGTCCTCTAAGCACAGCGCGCTGGCTTCACAATTTCAGCATCCGTGCGTATCGTAAAATCATCCAAGTTATTTAGAAAAGCTGCCAGAGTTTGTTGTAAAATTATAAAGAGACAACGGAAGTCTAAATGTGTTATCAATACTTGCGCTGGGTGCGTCGTCTGCCCCTAGAAATGCAGCCAACAATTGAAAACAACACACTTTACTTTAGTTACTCATACGCCCCCTCCACCGGATCGCTTTGTATGTGAAAACTGAAAATTCGTTTTTAAATATCTCGAAAATGGGAGCTAATCCGGATTTTCTAAAAACGCCATCGTAATCTGGAGCCAAAAATTAAGCTGACGTGTTTCGCCGTTTCTCTGTGGTATTTTTGCCCCCCTACAGTGTAATTTTTTATAAAAAAAACAAGTGTTTCATTTTACAACGTTATAACTTTTTTGTTTGTGAATAAAGGCTACAACTTTTTTAGCGGTGTCCTCATGGTTTTTTGAGAGCTTTGTATTAGTGATAAAAATAAAAAAATCTAGGGATAGTAACTCAAAAATTTTTAAAGGTAAAACTCAGAACAACCTTTGATGTCGAAACTTTATATGGGCCAAATATAGTGCTCGGCGAGACCTTTTCAGCGACATTAAGATGATAGAGATCCGACATCAAATAAGGAAGTTATTACAAAAAACGCGATTTAGCTGTTTTTAACGCGGGCCTAAAAAAAAAATTTTTACACCAAAAATATTTTTTCGACATAAGTGTTCAAATAAAACTGACACACACTAAACTTTTTTTTTGTCCATATAACGTGATACGGCTTAGTGTACATATGCCCTTATCCCACGCGCAACATTGTGCATAATACATGCATGCACGTAAATAATTTGGTATGGTTTGACATTTCATTCGATTTTTCTTCATTCTCATTACATACATACATACATACATACATACATACATTTTAGCTGGCATTTTTTTTTTTTTTTCATTTTTTGTAATTCTCTTGGGAAATGTTATATCAGCAGAACAATGCGAAAAGTATATACATACATAAATGAATGAAAGGACGAGAACTTTATTGCAGTTACATACACACAACCACTTGCACAAGTTAACAGCAAAATTATTTTAGGAATAGTTGCGTTAGCAAATGAAAGTGGTTTTTTTTTTCTATATATGTAGCTATTAATTTTATTCACTTTTCTGCTTTCAATTCGCACCCACAATTTTGCGAAGAGCCAAAAAACTTATTTTCTTTACAAGCAATCATATTGGAAAAAGCCACGTATAAGGGTTAGTTTTCAGTCAAAAAAGACACCTATTGAAAAGTTATTTTTTGCCAATCGATAAAGATAGATATGTTTTGTGTATCGGTTTTTGATAAAAATCCGATTTCAAAAAATTTTGAGTTGTGTCACATTAATATTTAGGCTGCGAATTCTTTAACTCAGTTTTGGTCATTTGCCATTTTTGTGTGCAATTAATGAGGGTCACTGAATTATGAAAATGCGTTTTTCTCTATACGGCAGCTTATAAATTTTCGTTTTTAATTTGTATATATTTCCCTACCGAATCGTACGAGTATGTATGTATGTATCTGCTGCAAGTTGTACTCGTATAAGTTTTAATAATGGATTCAGTGAGACGTCATTGAATATTTAACAATAAGCCTGCTTTTTCATATTTCAACAGATATACATATAAACAAACATACAGACATACATACATATGTACATACATAAAATCGTGCATGTGACGTGACTGCAGTTGCAGTTGCATTCATAAATATATATTTATTTATGTACCTACATAAAAAAAAACGCACGCTTATGTACATATCACGGGTGTACGCACTTTTTATGTACATATATATATAAAAAGATTTTTTATTTTAAATACAAGACAAAAGTAGCATTTTATACTATGCATATGGACATATGCTTTTTATATGTACATACATACATATGTACTTAGTATATATGTAATTATATTCGTATAATTATGTATATAGCAACTCGTATATTAAATATATGTATCTACATATATGCAGATAACCCAATATGTAGCTGTAAATACGAATGGTGATTCTCATACGTGAGAGTCTGATGAAAATGTACATTGTATGAACCAAAATCCCACAAATATAATTAAAGACAAACATACATATGTATGCAAATATGCACATTAGGCCGCCTCGCCTTATATGCACTAAAAAAGTCCAACGTACGAAAACTAGCACATTTAAAATTTCTGACGAAAGCTAGCAATAAAAAAAATTCTGTACGACTTTTGGCCGACGAAAAGTAACAGTAATTATATACTGTTTTTACATTAAAATTGTTGTTGTTCAAACGAAATTGATAGTTTTCGTCAGCCATAAGTCGAACTTGATACTTTTCGTCAGCCACAAAAAATTGTATGCTAGTTTTCGTATGGTACAACGATATGATGTCTTTTTGGAAAAAAAGTTCCAGAAATTTTTTTTTTAATTTTTTTTTGGACGCGCTAGATGTCGCTAAAATCCATCTTTTTCATAACTTCGGTATTTAGTTTATACCACCTTAATGTAAGTTTTTTTACTGGATGTTAAACATCATCAAAAATCATTAATCTTTTGTAGAACAAGAAATTAAGCACATATATCATTCCGAGGAACATAAGTTTTTCGCTTTCTGTGGTCTATAATGTTCATTTTAGAAAGATCTTTCCTAAGTAGACTCCTACTGGAATTTTATGCCGAATAAATTTGTAAACATTTTAACTATTTAACACCCCTACGAAAGGGTTATTTTGAACCCTTTTTTAGATAGTCAGGAAAAATAGTATTTTTTACTAAAATATTCTAGTACATTATTCGCTATAAAATTTCAGTAGCGGTCTCCCACCACAACCTCTTCTCAAGCCAAAGACATTACCTAGTGTATACAACTTGGAGATCGGACTATTTTGGTGACATCTGGCGGCGCACAAAAAAAATAAAAAAAATTTTCCGATAATGTTTTCCAAACAGACATCTTATTGAGGGCGTATGGCAAACTTTATTTTTTGCGATACGGTCTAATGTACATATGTAAATTCCTATATGTATTGCAATATAGAACTAACATTCATTTCTAACGCAAAATTTTCCAAAACTTTAAGCTTTGCTCTTGTTTTAAACAGCGTAACTTTAGCTTTATGCACACAAACATTTTTTTCTTCCTTCTTGGCCGTCATACATACATACACATATGCTTATGTAGTATACATACACATAACCCAGACGGCCTAGACGACACTTAGACCCAATTGGGGGGGCCAAAGCAAGAATCAAAAGAAGCAGTAAAAGTGGAAAAAACTCAGAAAAGTGCGTAAGAGTCGAGAGCAAAAAGCAAAAAGCAAATGCCAGTTAATTTCTCTGATGTGTTAACGCTTGTATGGCTGTTGTGTTGTGTGGCTTTGTGTTTGTGCCACATAACGGTGCATTTCATTGCATTAAATTGCTTGCGCGCGAGTTCAGGTCTGTGTGGCGAGCGCCAACGACCTGCATGCACGTTGTTTAGCTGCTGCTGCTGCTGGCACAATTTGGTGTGCAGCGGTGCAACAGCAAACGGTATACATAGAGGGCAATGCGAAAAGAACGCAGCAAAACGAAACGAAACGAAATAAACAGAATTGGAAAAAAGAACTGTTGCCAACAAACAACAACAAGCACAACAACAACAATACAAAAACAGCGCCAAATTTATGTGTGACACACAACGACAGTAAGATCTCGCTGCAAAAAAACAAACAGAAAATAGAAAACTGAGAAACGGAATATGACGCATGTGTGTATGTGTGTGCGTATATCGCCTGCAAAAAGATTCAAAAGCAATAGCGCCCAATAAGGCATACGCTGGCAGCGCAGCTTTTTGCTATCCCTTATTATAAGGTAGTTAAACTGCATATAATACCTTATTATAAGAAATGATTCGCACTTATTTCCTACTGAGAATAAGCCTTATTATAAGGTATTTAAACACCACAGATGCCCTTATTATAAGGAATTATTCAAGGCTTTTTTGGTTCGAATTATCAAAGCCTTATTTTGCCTTATAAACAAGCCTTTGGAATAAGGTTTCCTCTCAGAGAGAGAGAGAGAGAGAGATAGAGAGAGAGAGAGAGAGAGAGAGAGAGAGAGAGAGAGAGAGAGAGAGAGAGAGAGAGAGAGAGATAGAGAGAGAGTAATACTTATGGCCTGATAACTTCAACACAGGAAAATCAGCCTTATTATATGCCTTTGTCCATACGTAGAACTTATATGTCTTAGAATTTTCAGGCATTAATTCATAAGCCCAGCGGAATAAACCTTAAATAAGGCGTAAATTTTTAGTTCGGTCCATTAATACCCATACAATTTGAAAACTGTTTTCAATGCACTGGCATAGGTTCCATACATACATACATATGTACATTAGGGTGGTCCCTAAAATCAAATTAGCAATTATCTTTAGTCTCACCATCTACATCGGTAAGAGCACGGTCAAATATACCACGCATAAATTTTGGTCCTGATCGGAGACGGTTAAGGGGTTTTGTAAAGGGGTCAAATTTCAGATAACCATATGGGACACCTGTGCGACACGTTTCCGATCGGGACTAAAATTTGCATTTGGTATTTTTGAGTAGGTAGCGTGCTCGCCTGCTATGCCAGAGGTCTCGCGTTCAAACCCCGGTTCGAGCAAATGCCAAAAAAAAATTTTCTAATTAGTATAAATCCAATTATTGGGTTTTTTAAGAGCAGCGGTCACCTCTTGGCAGTGGGGGGCATACCCACCGAGTGATTTCTGCAATGAAAAAACTTATAACCAAAAATGCATTCGCTGTTCGGAGTCGGCATAAAACTGTAGGTCCACCCAATTAGTAGGAAAAAACAAAAGCTCGGCCATAAAACTCGTCAGAGTTATAATAGCGCCATTGTGTTATTATATTATTTTTGAGGACAGGACAATCGTTTTTGGGCATTAGATATACAAAAAATTAAACTTCAATTTTTGAGTCTCCACAGAGCTTTCTGAACTTTGCGACGCCCTGTGCGACACCGCTTGACAATTTCCGATCGGGACAAACATTTATGTATATGTGGTATCTTCGACTATATTAGCATCGACCTAGGGGGAGAGGCTGAGGAAATTTGCTATAAAATTTGTCTCCATACATTTAAGGACCAGCATAATGTACATATGTATGTATGTGCCTACATATACCATACATATACATATTTACGTTTCCATACGTACACACATAGTATTTTTATACGGAGTTAGTTACATGTATTATTCGTTTGGGTTGTCACCAAGAACAGCAACAACAACAATATATGTATGTATAAAATAAATATAAGCTAAGTTAACGACAACTTCAAAAATATTGACGGCCCGTCGCGTCGGTCATGTGTGCGCCACCACACCACCCGTTTTTTTTTTTGCAAGTTAGCCGACGAACGCACGCACGCACGCACGCATATGGCGTTACCGCCAAGCGAACGTCATTGCGCCAAAACAAACCTAAACTTGCTAAGCAACATGTATGTACATGCATGCATACAGATGTATATGCATTTATGATAGGCATGTAACTGCAGGTTTCGCTGCAGCCAAAGAAAAACGAAGCCAAGTTCTAAAGGCGAGCGCAGCTAACCTCAGCGAGTGAAATAAAAAATTCTATTTAGCATACATTCAGGCGCTGGGCGTTGTGCGACTTGTCGATACCAACTAAAAATACAAACTTTCATATACATTAGGGTGGGGCGATTTACTAACCTATATCGCGCTATCAAAATTCGGAATCCTCTCCTTTTTCTGAGTAGAAAACTCCTCCACGACATTTGTCTAAAAATAATTTTGATGTTCCGGAATTTGGTTTTTATGGATCAACACGGATTTTTAAAAATAAAAATTGGGCAAAAATCGACAAAAAAAATATCCAGGTCGAAGCAGAATTTCGTACTGAATCCGGAGATGAAATCAGAATTAAAATCGAATTCGTTTTCGGGATATAGCCTGATTTCCGGTTATGGAGGCTGAATGCCCAAAATCTCATACTTTTGCGATTATCTCTTGCTGTGTACATATATCTTAATTTTGTTTGCGAATTTCTTAAAGATAAGTCAATATAATATAGGAACGGTATTTTGAAATATTAATTTATATTCCGGAATAGGAAAACTAGAATGCACTCTTTTTTCCTTGGCCAAAATTCGCGGTATGGGATCTCCATGTTATAGTCATTTGATACCGATGATTTTCGCCGATCGCGCTTTGTGTACAATAAATTCTTCAAATCCAAAATTTCATAATTTTAGATGCACAAATTGAAGAGTTATTTCCTAAAACGTAGACTTATGCTTCTGAAATTTGTGTTTTGCTTCCAATAGTACGCTATGGCGTATGAGTAACCTTGAGTTTTTTTTTAGAGTTGAGTAAAGTAAAAAAACAAGTCCCAAACGGCATACGTCTACGTTTTGCGGTATAACTCTTCACTTTTTGCAGCTAAAATTCTGAAATTTTGTATTTAGAGCATTTATTGTACACAAAGCGCTGTCGGCGCAAATCATCGGTATCGGATGACTATAACATAGAGAACCCATACCGCGATTTTGGCCCAAGGAAAAAAGAGTGCATTCTAGTTTTCCTATACCGGAAGATAAATTAATATTTTAAAATATAGCTCATATATTGTATTGACTTATCTTTAAGAAATTCGCAAACAAATTTAAGATATATTGTACACATCAAGAGATAATAATAAAAGCATGCGATTTTGGGCATTCAGCGTCCATAACCGGAAATCAGGCTATATCTCGAAAACGGATCATCCGATTTTAATTCTAATTTCATCTCTGGATTCAGCATAAAATTCTGCTTCAATTCGATATGCACATTGGCCTGGATGTTTTTTTGCCGATTTTTGCCTAATTTGTATGTTGAAAAATCTGTCTTGGTTCATAAAAATCAAATTCCGGAACATCAAAATTAATTTTAGACAAATGTCGTGGAGGAGTTGTCTACTCAGAAAAATGAGAGTAATCCGAATTTCGATGGCGCGGTATCGATTAATTTTCCTCCATACAAATCACCCCACCCTAATATACATATGTGTGTATGTATGCATGTATATGTTTGTATGAATTGTTTACAATTTCTTTCTACATTTTTTGTTCTTCGCTACTGTAGCCGCTGGTGATGAAGGTGATAATGATTGAGTTGCGTTGCCAGAGACACTGAATGCAGCGAATGAACGTACATACATACATACATACTTGCATATGTACAATGTACATATATATTTATGTACGCATGTATATGTAAATAAGGACATACGCACCACGTGTACATACATACATACTTGTAAATATAGTAGACTTTGTTTTGGTTTTTACATACATACGTACATACATATATGCTTATAACCCGTATGAAAAGCTCACAGAAAGTTATATGCCCTACGGAAACTTGCAGTTATGTATGCATGTATACACATATTTAATATGTGCTAGTTGGGTGTGGGGGGGTTAGCACAACATCCGCACGCAATGTGGCCGCCATTGCTGTCTGTTTCATTATTATTTCTTTTTTATATTCCCTCATTTCGCAAATGCCTCCCTACGTCGAATGTGTGTAAATGTGTTAGAAAGTATTTTTCCGCTTTTTTTGCTGATATATGCATGTATATATGTAGGTTAGGGTGGTGCGCAAATATATGGAGACAAATTGTATAGCATATTTTCTCAAACTCACACCCTAGCTCGATGGTAATATAGTCGAAGATAACACATATAAAGTTCTGGCCAGAGCGGTGATGGTTAAGGGGTGTTGCAAAGGGGTCTAGGTTCAGATTACCATATAAAGATCGAAAAATTTAACTAGATTTTGTGTATCTAGTGCACAAGATCGATATAACTGTACTCAAGGATACCAAATATATATATATATATCTTGCCCCAATCGTAGACGGTTAAGAGGTATCGCAGAGCGGTCAAAGTTCATATTGCTATATTTGACTCGGGACCAAAATTTACATACAGTATCTTTGACTGTATTTTAACCGATTTAGGGTGTAGGTTAGTTTAGGTTAGCTTGCCCAGCATACAGTGATACCTCACATAGGCCACATATGTTGGCAACATCGTATTGAAGTTGTTTTACTAAACTTGAAATGCAAGACTTCACAAGTTTTAGTATTTTGTGTATTTTCTGAAGAGTATTTTATTGAACACTTGATTCAACAACCGGGCTGAGAATACTCGCCTTATGGAGTGGCCCTATGTGCCCTGCTTGACATCGTCGAAAAGCCACACCCAACCACCAGACAACGTTCGACTACGCAAAAGGTCCTCGATTCGGCGCTGAATGATTGTGGGTATTGCGATTCATTCGAGCCTCTCCAAACAGCGCCTCAGCAAAGACACCCATCGCACTCCCTGTAGTGAATGAAGGGCCTTTTCGATATGTAGTACAACATTTTGATTCTTTATCCAGTTTATCCTCCATCACGACAGGATAATTGCGTCTTATGCCTTCCGCCAGCCACCTCGAACTATGACTGAGACCGTCTCGCAGCTCCCCCTCCCCCTGGTTCACGCCTTGAGGTGACTTATTCGACCGTACAACAGTCTTTGCTAGCCCCTCCCGTTCTCTCGGAAAGGTTGAAAAATATTTTCATTTAATTTTTAAGGGGGTTACCCTAATGTAGATGCGTTGCTGAGCTTAGCTTTATTGTTGCAGCTGTTTGTGCGCTGTTAACCCAGTGAAGAAAGGTGTAATTAAATTTCATTACAAAATTTTTAACAAATGTCCGCACTAAGCTCTGCGCTGCAAATGAGTCGTCTTTCGTGCCCTTTCTGGCTTCTTCTTCTTGTTGGTTGTTTCTGAAATCGCCAGCTAGTTCTGCGCTCTTCATTCTACTTTCTATTGTTCTTTGTTATATATATTTTTTTTATTATTTTCATTTTTTTAATTATTTTCTTTTTCCCACATAGCATTTTATGAATTTTTTGATCATATTCCAGTCTTTTTCGATCCCTACCCACGTTTAAAATAATGGAAAATGCGCTCATTTTCTGATCATAAAAGAGCCTTTCGTCTGTAGAAAATGGTACCCTACGTCCAACTCTTCTTGGTGAGTCATTTTCTAGTCTTATTTTAATCATATTTTTATCATTTTCGAGTCCCTTTCGATTTTATTTTTTTCGATTTTGAATCTTATTTTGATCATTTTCGAATCGTTTTCTGATCGTTTTTGAATCTTTTTGGGGGGTCATTTTTCTTCGTTTTTTTTATAATTTTCGATTGGCTTTCCAATCTTTTTTGAGTCATTTTTCAATCGTTTTTCTGGTCATTTTCGAATCTTTTTTGGGTCGTTTTTCAGTAACTTTCTGATCAATTTCTAATCATTTTTCCATCACTTTTGGGTCAGTTTTCAACCGCTTTTCTTTCCCATCTTCTATCCTCTTACCAGTGGCGGGTCCACGGGGGGAGGGGTTTTGGGGGTTCAAACCTCCCCGATCGCGGTTCGAATCCTGCCTGTGGCTTGTATTTTTTTTTTTTTTTTTTTTTTTATTTATTTAAAAATTAAAAAAATATTTAAAAATGAATAAAAAAATATATATTTTATTCATGTATACTGGACACACCACATAACATCCAAAATATGTACCTACGTGCGAAAAAAGTTCATGTAGGTACCTTTGGACGCACGTGCATAAAATCAAATTTGTCAAATGCTATTCGCAAATTGCCAAATCGCAAATTTATTTTCTTTTCTTTCTTATGCCTATTTTTATCGGGATTGTACCGAATTAATTTGGTCATAAATGTCTGAATCGTTGGAGAAATTGCCTTTTTCAGAGGTATTTCGCAATTCTTGTTTAAATTAACCTTTTAAAAATTTGAGTATATAAAAACAGGAACAAGAAAAATTCTATTAAAAATATAAAGTCTGTTCGGCACAAAAATTTGCAAGCAACATAAGCAAAGAGAGAATTATGTCAAACTCTCTCTAAAGCTGAAACATACAAAGTTTCCGCCGAACATGACTTTGTCAACATTTGCAAGCAAAACATATGTTATGTAATACATATGTAGTTTAAAACATATTGGGTTGGCTTCGGTATAATGCGCCCGCCGTATTTATTGCAAAGAACAGATAATTTTTCATTTAAACTTTTAGGAAGTGTTCTGTGGATGTTAATTTTACTAATTTTAACACTCCGGACTACGCAAAAATACTGTAGACCGCTCCACAGCTGAGGGTTATTTTCTTAAAGCGCGGCCGAAGGCCACCAATGCATAAGAGTGGTCTACGCTATAATACTGTATTATTAATAAATTATAAGTTTCAACAAAATTTGGTTTCCATTTTAGTGATCCATATGAACCCCCTACCACCCAAATAATCAAAAAATTCCGAGGTCGGTGCATTATATCGAAATTTCATACAAATATTTAAAAAATAATGAAGTTTTACAAAAATTTAAAATTGTTTTCCAGACTGAAAATTCTTTGTCAAGATCAGCTGCTTTCAACTTGCAAATCTTTACTGAGTTCAAAATACTCCGTAAAAACTTGTAACTTTCTCTCCAAATGAAATGTCAAAATCTGCTCTCAGCTTGCAAAGTTTGTGGAGTGCCGAACAGGATTCGACAAAATTTCAGGAAAATTTGTACAAATTGTACAAATTATCGGCGTGCCGAACATAACTATAAATATAACTAAAAAGTACTACATACATATATTCTTATTTATTTTGGCTTTAAATGCAAGGGTAAGTGAAATTGATGATCAATTTGCCACCAATACCATACGATACTCATTCGCACGTACCAATGCAAAAATATATATACATACGTTATACATGTTATTTAGAACTTCAATTGCAATCTCCTGCACTTTATGTGATGACATACATATTGTTAATTTGGAGGGTTTTGAGTTTGGTGTTTTTAAGGTGCGGGAAATGGCGCAACTAGTATATAGAATAATAATAGTAGGTGGTATTAGTCCATATTTTCACCAGCGTCTGCCCTTAAAAAACATCTTCCAAAAAAAGAAATTTTCAAACCCCCCCCCCCCTTGCCGAGATCCTGGATCCGCGTCTGCCTCTTACATATTCTACCCTTAGCCTTACCTTTACCAATATCGCAAAAAGAACTTCCACAGTCACCATCAACCCACAGTTTGGTTGGAACTTTTGAAAAAGATTTTTAGCCTACAATAATATTAGACAGATTAAGATCTAAAAATTTCAATCCATAAATGAATTCCTATGAAAATGCATATGCGCATTTTGACACTCTCATATACGGCAACACGGAAGACATGCATCCATATGTTCCTGCTCTACAACATTCGGAACCATCAATACCGAAATCTAATATAAAATTCTCTGAAAATTTTTTTTGAAAAATTATAGCTTTTTTTCTAAAAAAGCAAAGTAATCGATCAAATTTCGATCTTTAGCATGATCAATTTGTGATAAATTATTTTTTTAATCAGCAAAGGGGATCGAAAAAGACTCGGTACAGTCAGTTTTCATAAAACAATCTTCCAAATGCTATGTGGGTTTTTATTATTTATATTTTTTTTATTAAGTATTTTCTTTTTTAATCATCTATCGTATTTGGTTTATTGGCATATTCCACATGCTCGCTGTCAATATTTTCGAACATGCGTATGTGCATATAAGGCAGAAGCAACCCCTTTTCAATTACTTTTTAAATGCATTTTCAATACACAAAATGCGTACGAGCAGCACATTTAGTATGTAAGCCAGTTTACATTTACAATTTTTCCATTTATGTACTTGCTTTCACATACAGAAAAAAAAAACATTTCTGGCTTTTTTTGAAAGAAGTTTGAGTTTCGAAAAGTCTCCGACGGCCATTAACCCCAAAAATACAACACGGCAGGTTTAGCCAACTGCTGGTGAATTTTCATTTTCAGTTTTGGTGGTTGGAGTGACGTTTTTTTTTCAGGCTGGCAAGTTACTCGTATAAAGTTGAGCAGGTAGTTCCGCTAGCGCTTGCAACTTTGCACTTGCATGGCAGCAAAGTAGCGCAGCACTGCCATACATGCATACGTAAATACATATGTAGCTATATGTAAGCGTACATACATATTTAAAGCACTTTTTTGCTGCAGCAGTTGCATTTTGCTGCACTTGCCTTTGTAATTGTCGTAGTTCGTTGCTGTTTTTGGAACGGTTTCCTCCTTTTATTTGCATACATTGACATTTTTTTAGCATTTTCACAGAATGCAATTCGTGAATATTTGCTTTACTTTACACACATTTACACATACACATTGATATTAATGCTGCTTTGTGCCTTTGCCTTGCTGTGCGTAGCAACAAAAAATAAAATTTTTATTCGCAGCTTTTTCCGCTCACAAATGTTCAGCTTTTTCCGCAATGAAAATTAGCAGCCAGCGCGTCAAATGCAAACCGTGTGTGGAGAGAGAGTTTCATCTACCGCATTCATTATATTAACTTTTTGTTATGTTAACCCACTTCGCCCTCACGCTGTTTTTTTTTTTTCGTAGCCAAAAGTGTACGCAAGCCCCGCACGCATGACGCTGTCTCATCGCGGTCGTCGCGGCTCAGCGTACCGAAAGACGTGTCAAAAAGTCGAGACGGAGTTGTAGGCAAGCAGGTCATGCGTCAGGTGCATTAATGGCGCACCGCGCGCCAGAAAACTCACTTCCCATTTTGCATTGCCTTTTCCATTTCGATTGCAGTGCAGCAGTGCACTTTGGCTACATGCAAAGGAACTGCATAAGCAAATAAAAACTTGAGTCCCTAAAATTTTTTATATAGAGTAGGTATTTTGTACAGGAGGAGAAGTAGGAGTAGCAGTAGCGGCCTTTGCTGTCGCTTGGTGGCTTGGAAAGGCCCCTACCGCTGCGCTAGCTGTGCCGCCGCGTCCGTAGCTAAGTATATAGCATGTACAAGTGCAGCTTTAGGAATTCTGTTAAAAAAACAACATTTTGCCCAGTGCCTCCTTGAGCTGGCGGCTTTCTACGCTTCGTTGCGTGCGGATTCAGCTTTGTATATATGTTTGTAGGCCCATGCGTTCCACTAATTCGCCTCATGCGTAACGAACTCACATGCAAATACATATTCCCAAACATGCATTCATACATCCATACATAAATATATATATGCATATGTAAATACATACATATATACATATGTAAGTAGGTACATAGCAGTGGCGGTCCTAGCATAAATTGCCTGGGCAAGCCTATGTGTGAAGCATAACCATTAGCTATTTATGTAATTTCCTTTGCTGTATTATTTAAAAGTCTGATTGCGTTCCGTCTTTGACTTTGATTTAGAGTTCTCGATTTCTTTTTAACATTTTCAAGTGGCCCGAATAAATGCTTTTCAATGCTCGAGCGCTCGTTTGTTTGTTTATTACGCGTATGTTTGTACGGGCATTTGAACAATTCGGGTGTTTGAAGATCGTTTTTTCTCGTTTATTTATTTTTTTTTTTTTTCATATGTATTTTTTATTTTTGTTTTCCTGATACACATTTTTTTATTTGTATACTCAGAGAAAAGGAATCAAAAATGAAATTTTTATTTTTATAATGCACGTTTTAAACCAAGTCATTTTTATTTTATCAATGAAAATTTTTAAATTAAAAATTAAATTTTTTAAATTAAAATGTATTTAGGATTTAAAAAGAAACATGTTTAAATTAAAAATTAAAATTGATGGAATAAAAACGAAAGTTTTTCCTTCAAAATCTTATAGTGCTTAAAATAAAAATAAACATTTTTAAATTAAAAATTAAAATTAATGGGATAAAAACGAAAGTTTTTCCTTCAAAATCTCATAGTGCTTAAAATAAAAAGAAACATTTTTAAGTTAAAAATCAAAATTAATGGAATAAAAACGAAAGTTTTTCCTTCAAAATCTCATAGTGCTTAAAATAAAAATAAACATTTTTAAATTAAAATTGTTTTTTCTTGATTTTGCAATTTTACTCTGAACATTTTTAAAATAAAAAATTTCGTATTTACATAATTCTTAAATATAAAAACGTGCGCTAGGGAAATCTTACACGAAAGCGCAGAGGTATTTTTAGTTTCCTTATACCAACGGAAATTTCAGCAGTAGCAAGTGTATTTGCTTATTGCCTAAAAAATGGTGCTTTAGTGTTTGAAAAACTGAGGTACAATTTGATTTCCACCGCTTTTTTAAATTATTTTGATATTGTGCCAATAGTCGCCAAAAATCACAATCAACCCTTTTATAATCTGGTATTTGATATTTATGTTTGCATGCACATGCAGATGTAAGAAATTATGTGCATAAGTATGTACCTACATGCAAACGAAAATCAAATCAAATATGCATATGGCTGTGAATACTGAACTTTTGATAGCCGAAGCCAGCTTCATATTCGCATACAAATTTGATGCGAAAAATAAAAAAAATTGCTTTGCTAGTTTTTTTTCAATTTAAGTCTGAAAATAAGCAATTGGTTTCTCCTTAGCGAAAGCGAGAAAACAAGCTATGTTATTCTGTTTTGAAAGCCACGTAAAAGCTAATGTGTGGAAACGTTGAAGCATGCTAACTGTGCTGTGATTGGCTGTACAAAAAAAATACACATTGTGAGCTGGATTGGTGGTGTATTTGCGCTATTTTCTTAGAATACCTTTAGGCGCCGTATGTTACAGTGGGGGCTATATTATTGAGAACTTAAATAGTAAACGCATTTAAAACGTAAAATAACCAGATTTTAAAGAACTTCGTATGAAATGAACGAAAGTGTGTACGCAAGCCGGGCTTCTCGGCTTGTATGAAGCGACCGCCTCTGGCATAGTATGTGTAAAATCGCATAAAACAGCGTTTCGGCTGCAAACATAACTTTGTTGCTGCAGTTTTTAATTTTTGATTTACTTGCTGGGCAAAGTTCAAATAATTTTCATTCGAGTATGCACATAATGCACAAATGTATGTATATACATACATATATGTATGTATGAATATGTAGCTATATACTTAAATCCTGCCTTCATGCCTCCTCCTCCTCTCTGCTCGCGCCATTGTTTGCACAAAGTTTTTAATTTTGCCTACGCATGCACGGATTTTTAAGCATTTAGTCTCTCCTTCATCATTTCACTTCATCATTTAAACTTCATAACAGCCTAAGTGAAACTTTCATAACCGCCTATGGCTAAAATTGAGATTTGCCAAACTTTAAATACCGCCATAAAGCTCTAGTGATCCATAGCATAAATTTGGTATTTGCGCAGCTCGAGAAGCTCTATATATATTAGTACCTTCTAGTTAATATTTAATTTTCAGCTCTGAGGTCGCAGAGTTGGGCATGAGGGAGTAAATTAAATTTTTGTCACAAATGTAAGTTAGGCGGTTATGAAGTTTAAACGGCGATAGTTATACGTGTATGGATAATTTTTAAATATGTATGTATGTATTTTTTCAGCTTTTCGTTTGTGTTGTGACTCGTAGCCATTTTATTTGTTTATCGCCACTTTGATTGGTACAAAATTAAAATTCTCTCCATTTCACAAACATGTAATTTTTTTTTTTTTAATATTTTATTTATATATGTATTTTTGGTATGCATTTCACTGCAATATCCAAAATCTTTATGGCAAAGATTTCAAGACTGCAAAATTTTGCCAGAAAAACTAATAAAAGCTTTCGCCAGATAAATTGCTTTTTTAACTCATTAGAACTCGTGAAACTCCTGCATGTGTATTTGTGTATAAGCAAGAGGTACGTACCAGAGTGTCGGTCTCCTGAATCAAACAAAGCTCTACAATTCTACACAGATGGGTACAAGCTTGACGTTAAAGTAGAAGGAGGAGTCGCATCTGTACAGCCAAATGTCATTCCAGCTGCCTCATCACTGCAGCGGTGTTCCGCGCGAAGGTGGCAGCGATACAGGAGGCATTTGAGTCCTTAAAAGTAAAGGAAACCATTACCAAAGACATACATGTGTATTCTCGGACAGCCAAGCTGCATTGAAAGCGCTGGCTGCGGTCTCATGTGAATCCAGAACAGTGAAAAATTGCTGCAAATCTCTAAATGAGTTGGCTGAGCAATTTGCCATCCAGCTGCTATGGGTGCCTGGACTCTGTAATATACCGGCAAATGAGTTAGCATACGAACTTGCTAAACATGGTACATTCTCTCCACTTTCAACGTCGAGGAAAGGTCTAGTTATTTCGCTCGCTACCGGCAAGCTCTTACTGATGGATGATGAATTCTTGCAAACATACAAAACTTATGTGGCCAAGATGGAGCGCCACACGGACTAAAAGTGTACTCGCGCTTGGTAGTTCAGAGCCATCTTTAATGATTGGTGTATTAAGAGGGCATATAATCCTAGGGAAGCATGCAGAAAGGCTGAATGCTGCCTATAATGATTACTGCAGGGCTTGTGAGGGCGAAGATGAGCCAGAAACAGTAATACACCTACTTTGCGGATGTCCAGCATTGGGAAGGAAGAGGCTAATATTTTTGGCAGCTTTCTATTTTAGGGATATAGGCGACCTAGCTACAATAGAATTGATGAAAATTCTAAAATTTGTGGCTTCACCAGGGAGGGGGGGAGGGGTCTCTCGGATCCACGTGGTATCACAATGGGTGCCTCGGTGCCTCAGCGTGCGAGTGGGAACAAGCAACTACTGTTACCTAACCTAAGAGGTACAGATATATATTTAGATTAGAACGTTTCGCAAAAAAAAGTTCGCCGTACCCCCCCCCCCCCATATGATTTCTATTAGAAAAACATTTCCGGAAGAATATTATTTTTTTTACGCCGTTGGATGTCGCCCAAATACATTTTTCTTCATATCTTCGGTATTTGTAGTCGGATCGTAAAATCTGATACACCAATTTACTTGTCTTGAGAGTACAGCTTTTACTATCGTAATCGTATTAACCCTGTGTGCGCCATTGGGGTACTTACCACCCAGTATTTAGTTTCCACAACCCTAATGTGCCTTTTTTATACCAGCATATTAAACGCTGTCGATGGGAGCTTTTTTAGTAATTATGTTCCAGAGCACTTCAGAGAAAATTTGAGTTTTTCGACCTAAGCAAAAAAATAAAACTCAAAGAATAATTTTTATTTCTGAGCGATAAATATATCACTCAAGGAATAAGTTTTATTTTTGATCAAAAAAATAAAACTCAAAAAATAATGATTATTTCTGAGCAATAAATATATCACTCAAGGAATAAGTTTTATTTTCGATCAAAAAAATAAAACTCAAAAAATAATTATTATATTTGATTTTTATGGATATCGCTTAAAATTTTTCGATCATAGTGGATACGGATAGTGCTCCTTCAGACATGCACACACACAAACTCAATACTCTTCCACGATGTTTGCAAGTATTTAATTTTTTTCATTGAATATATAACGAATAATGATTATTATGGGTCCCTGATTTTAATTGCTTCCATAGAACCCGAACTAAAACCCGTTGAACATTCGGAGGAACATTTCGCTTTCCGTGGTCTTTTAGTTTCTTTTTACAAAGATTTTTTCTGAGTAGACCCTTAGTGAAATTTTGTGGGGAATAATTTTCTAGAACACCTTATCCCTCTAGCTACCTCAAAAAGATAATTTTTTCCAGACATAACTTAACTTTAACTCCATTTTTATACTCAGCTGTACTAGTACACATAGTATTATAGTTTTAATCACATAACGGTGGATTGTAACAGAATGAAATAATCGAGATAGATATAGACTTATATATATCAAAATGATCAGGGTGAAAAGAGAAATCGATTTAGCCATGTCCGTCCGCCCGTCCGTCCGTCTGTCCGTCCGTCCGTCTGTCCGTCCATCCGTCCGCCTGTAAACACTCTAACTCGCGCAAAAATTGAGACATTTTGATGAAATTTGGAATGCAAGTTGGTATCGAGACTGGGACGGTTGGTATTGAAAATGGGCGAAATCGGACCATGACCACGCCCACTTTTCCCATATAGAAAAAATCGGAAATTTGGTATCTCAGCCACTAATAGAGCTAGAGTGATAAAATTTTACCCACGTGTTGAACTCAGGCCCCTATGAAGAAATTTGATGAAACTTTGGAAAATGGGCGATGCCACGCCCACTTATTAAGGGTCAAACATGGAAAGTTTTATATGTCATAACTCAGAAACCATTGAAGATATATCGATGAAATTTGGTATGCGTGATTTACTTACTTAGGCAAACATTTGGACGGAAAATAGTTAAAATCGGTTGACGGCCACGCCCACTTTTATATATGTTTATTATAAAGTCACCTAATAAAAACAGTGGCCGCTGTGGTGCAGTGGGTAGAGTGCTCGCCTGCTATGCCAGAGGTCTCGGGTTCAAACCACGGTCCGAGCCACACAAATTTTTCTAATTAGTAAAAATCCAATTATTGGGTTTTTTAAGAGCAGCGGTCACCTCTCGGCAGTGGGCGGCATACCCTCCGAGAGTATTTCTGCCATGAAAAAGCTTCTCACAAAAAATGCATTCGCCGTTCGGAGCCGGCATAAAACTGTAGGTCCACCCAATTAGTAGGAAAAACAAAAAGGAGCACACCTCGAATTGGGAGAGAAGCTCGGCCATAAAACTCGTCAGAGTTATAATAGCGCCATTGTATTATTGTATTATATTATATAATAAAAACATTTTAAGATATATCTCTGTCAAATATAAAGATATATCACTGAAATTTTGTCGCATGGGTCCAACTATGGACATAAAACAGAAAACATAAAAATTTTGGAAAACGGGCGGTGCCACGCCCACTTATTAAGGGGCAAACATTTGAGTTTTATGAGTCATAACGCAGAAACCGTTGAAGATATACCGATAAAATTTGGTATGCGTGATATACTTACTTAGGCAAATGCTTGGACTAAAAATTGCCAAAATCGGTTGACGACCACGCCCGCTTTTATATATGGGATCTATAAAGGGGCCTAATAAAAGCATTTTAAGCGATATCTTTGTCAAATATAAAGATAATTCATTGAAATTTTGTGGCATGAGTTCCACAATAGACCGGAAACAAAAAATATAAAAATTTTGCAAAATGGGCGTGGCACCGCCTCTTTTTAGACAAAGGAATATACGAGATTTCTTAGACTATAACTCGGCAAATAATTGAGATATTATGACGAAACTTGGTTTATACACTTTTATAACTTGTGTTAATAGACACGCAGAAATTTATTGAAATCGATTTATGACCACGCCTACATTTTAACAAAGATATTTCTGGAACACCCTTTTGGAATTTGTAACGTGACATCTTTGTAACTAGAAGTCAAAAAGGAATGAAATGTTGCACAAAGAATAATATTCATATGCTTAGTTGGATACTGATAAAAGTGTTGAAAATGGGCGTGGCTACGCCCACTTTATGCAGAACTCGCTTTATAAAAAGTACACCGTGTTTACATCAAACGCAAACAAACAATGAAAGCATACAGCTGAGTATCTAATGTTCGATTCCCTCGAACTTAGGCTTCCTTACTTGTTTTTTTTTTTCATTTTATATAGATTTGTCTCTTTCAATATTTTCCTTAATTCCTCTTTATTACTTTTCTAACTTCGCTTATTCTACATGCATACCCAAGAAAAACATACGATATAAACACAAAATAAATCGCTCATTTAAACAAGTCAGCATTACTTTTGACGATTTAGTTGCTGTGCATGTCACTCTTCAATCTTTTATACGCTTCGAAAAATTAACGACTGTAACTTTGTTTTTATCGATTTTTTTATAATTTTATTTTCGTATGCGAAACAGATTGCAAACGTCTCACGCTTAGCAAAAATAGAGCAATTAAAATACGTCACAAAGCAAACGTTGCAATGACTTGAATTTTTTAGAATGCAAAAATGTCCGTAATTGCTTACGTGGACCTCTTGTGTTATGAAAATATTTAACTGAGTTTTAATTGAATGCACATTAGGTACTCAAAAATGAACGCACGTTATTTATATACTCAGGCTATACTAATTAAATATCCTTACTCGTTTGAAATATTACTTTTGACGTGTTTATTTTCTCCAGCCCACTTTTGGCTTAGAAAGCTTTACTAATTTGTGATTTGCTTCTTTCATTCTCAGGCTTAGAACGTATCGCTGAGGAGTTGATGGATCGCATGAAATGGAAGCAATACCCAGAGCCGTTAACTACGCGCACCCATACAAATCGCACCATAAAATCGCCAGCCGAAACAGCAGCAACAGCAGAATTACCGCCTGCAACAGCAGCAGCAGCAACAGCTGCAATCAGCGTAACAGCAACAGCAACACCAACACAAATCTTCACAGAACAGCAAATAATCAAAGAACAAAAATTAACGCCATTGTGCCAAGAGCAGCACAGCGAGACCAACGTCAACATCGTTCAAGTACAGCAGAAAATATCGATCAACAGTGCTGTAGATATTAACAGCGTGAATGCACCCAAAAGCAATGGTATTGTAGCCAATAACAGCAACAGCAACACTGAAGACGATTCAAAATCTATACAACAATACAGAGAGAATAACTTAACTGGCGGCAGCGTTGTCGAGTCTGCCAATAGAGAGTCAAAGAAGCCGTGCGCTCTTACAGGTGAGATGGAAATTATGTATGTGTGCACATTAGGGTGGTACCCAAATGTATGGAGACAAATTGCATAGCATACATATTTCCTCAACCTCAGCCCCTAGATCGATGCTAATATAGTCAAAGATAAGTTAAGTTAGATTGGCCAGGTTACAGTGATCCCTCACATAGACCTCATATGGTGCTTAGTGTTGCCAACATCGTATTGGAGGCGTTATACTAAACTTGGAATGCAAGACTTCGCAAGTTTTGGTATTTTGTGTATTTTCTGAACAGAATTTTATGTATTTCTGTAGAGCAATTATCGGCACGGCCTGGCTCACTGAGCTGGTGCTGAGAACAAGCTTCTCACACGTATTTAATACGTAAGTTTCATGCGAGCGCAATAATTAAAACCGAACAAAGTGCTTAGTATCATTCGGTTTGCCATTCTAGCAGGTCGATGGCGGATTAAGCAATACGTGTATGTTTCCTACTCTGAAAAAAAACGTTGTAAATCTAAAGACTTTCACTGTTAAATCAACTACTTTCCGCAGTTGAAATGTGCCCAACAATGCTCCGTTGTTGTTTCAAAGGTGCGAGCGTTGTTGATTTAAGTCAATAACGGAGATTGTTGGAAAAAGTTTTCACCTAAAAATAAATTTTTGTTTGCATTTTACTCTTCATCTTCTCTCCGCCCGGGTCCCAACTGCAAATATGTAACCTCCACTTGTTCTCCTATTCTTCTCTCCTTCTTATCATTCACTGGTTGCTATCTTTATTTCTTATTCTGATTTTTCTTCTTTATTTTATATTCTCCTCCGTATTCGAACCATGACATCAACCTAAAATTCTATCCAATCATCACATAGTGGAACATTCAACATTATATTGAATTGTAGTAACCTATTTATACTTCCATTTCCTAAAAAGGAATCCATGAATTATTTGAATCATTGTAAAAACAAAATTTAAAAAAAATTTGTTCTCATTAGTTTTGTTTACAACGGAAACTGTTGGGTCAAATACTTTTGCCTTTAAATCATTATTTTTTTGTTGGTTTTCTCACAAAAAAATATTTTCTCACAAAAATTTTTTTAAAGGCAAGCAAGTTTTTGAAACAACAACGGCCGTTTTTGAATAAATTGTTGGTTCAAAAACTTTGCTGTAAAAACAAATACTTTTGCTGTTGAATCAAAGACGGAGATTCAACAGCCGAAAGTTGTTGGTTTAACTACGGGTATTTTTTTCATAGTACATACGTATATATGTTTGTTTGTAGGTATGTAAACACATATGCGTGTTTTCATACGTACGCCCGCACATCATTGGGCAAACTTCTGTTGTCAACAACAATCTGACATCAACTGATCGAATGCTAGCGGCTGCCGACATTGCCCGACAACACTCTCTCACTAATACACATGCAACTAATAATTTCTTTGCATGTATTGGAATGCCGATAACTGCTGTAGAGCAGGGATGGGCACACAAACACATTCAAACAATCTCCGAAAATTAGTGTGTATTGGTGCGCCTACTGTAGGCCAAAGTGGAAAACGACAAACAATAATCAGTCTGCATCACTGTAGACCTGTAGGCAAAGTTAGGTGAAAAAGAAAAAATGACGGAACCCATTTAGGTGAATATAGCGCAGAGTAGCAGCACAGAGTTGCATTAGAATTACTCTAAAAAACTTTAGAGCTTGGAAAAAAAATAAAACTAACTTTTAACTTCAGCTATCCTTCGTTGATCACTTAAAAACACTTTCTCAATCTGTTTTAAAGAGTGCACTTTGATATAATTATTTATTATACAACTCTACCACGATCTTTAAATATTTTTTTCACACATTTTCGCTGCGCCGGCAACCCTTTTCTGTCAATGGAACCAATTTTGGTGAATTTCCCAAAATCCCATCTCAAAGCTTGCCTACAGTTCTACAGTGGTCTGCATGCAGATGTTGAGCGAGCAGGGTCATGCCGCGCACGCTTTGCGAAATTATGAAACAACGTACGTATACAAATACATACGTATGTATGTTATATGCAAACTCTTGACAGTTTTGTTTGTTGTCTGGCTTCTGCAAATAAAACCAGGGACCCAAACAGTTATAACTTTTAAAATAAAAGTCTTTGCAAAACAGTTATTTTTGGACTTTTTAATATATTTGAAACAAAAAAAAGTTATATCCGGAGTTTTATTTTTTAAGTCCAAAAATAACTGTTATATCCGGACTTTTATTTTTTAAGTCCGAGAATAAAAGTTAAATCCGGACTTTTATTTTTTCCGGCCAAAATAAAAGTCCTTCTTAATAAAAAACGAACGGCTTATGCGATTGGAATAAAATTGGTACCAATCGATTCGTATTGATTTCCAGAATCCAAAATGTATACTTCTTTAACATTATATATTACTAATACTACGAATTTAGCATAAACAGACATACATCTATTTTCTCATATGGGCATGAATAAGTGATCTTCGTGTCAAGATAACTCGGAAACTAGATCCGACACAGAAAAATGCAAATGATATTCGGAATTAGGAATGAAATTTACTTTAGAAAAGTCTTATTTCGTTCTTCGTGGCCAAAGTTGATCAAAAAGTGTTGATTTAAAATAGCAAAAAAATGTAATCCGGACTTTTATTTTCCATGTCCGAGAATAAAAGTCCTTTCTAATAAAAAACGAACAGCTTATGCGATTGGAACAAGATTGGCACCAATCAATTCGTATTGATCTCCAGAATCCATAAATGTATACTTCTTTAACATTATGTATTACTAATACTACGAATTTAGCATAAAAACACACACAACTATTTCCTCATATACTATGCATACCAAGTGGCAAAATGCATGCAACTGGTGTTGATCAAAAAGAACTTTGGCCACGAGGAACGAAATAAGACTTTTCTAAAGTAAATTTCATTCCTAATTCCGAATATCATTTCCATTTTTCTGTGTCGGATCTAGTTTCCGAGTTATCCTGACATGAAGATTACTTATTCATCCCCATATGAGAAAATAGATGTATGTCTGTTTATGCTAAATTCGTAGTATTAGTAATATATAATGTTAAAGAAGTATACATTTTTGGACTCTGGAAATCAATACGAATTGATTGGTACCAATTTTATTCCAATCGCATAAGCCGTTCGTTTTTTATTAAGAAGGACTTTTATTTTGGCCGGAAAAAATAAAAGTCCGGATTTAACTTTTATTCTCGGACTTAAAAAATAAAAGTCCGGATATAACAGTTATTCTTGGACTTAAAAAATAAAAGTCCGGATTTAACAGTTATAAGAGGACTTTTTCCCAAAAAGTTAGAAAAATAAAAAGGATGCATGATTGATCCTGTAAAGGTCCTGGAAGTCATTTTGGTGTCATGGGTGTTCACTTAGCATCATTTTTTGGCCCGGACTTTTTTGACCTCCGAAAAAAAAATAACTGTTAAAATGGGTCCCTGAATAAAACAAAAGAATTTCAAGCGACGACCACTTGCTTTCACGACAGTCGAAGGCAAATTAATTCTTTTTGCTAAGCGACGATCGCCTGGTCCCATCGTAAGCGCTCGTTTTACGCTCTTTATTTGTCTGTATTAGTGACAATCGGTGAGTATACGTGTGAATCGCAAACAGCTGGTCTGCCCGCGGGCAAGAGGCTGCGCATCGCTGCTGTAGAGTATTTTGTTGACCACTAGATTCCACAACAGGGGTGAGAGTACTCCCCTTGTGGGGTGCCCTTATGTGTCCACTTGGCATCATCGAAAGGCTCCACTCATCCGCCACCGTCCAACAACTCAAAAGGCCCCCGATGCAGCGCTGAATCATTTGGGGTATTCTAATATATTCGAGACCTTCTAAACAGAGCTTCAGTAGCGACAAATGCACCCGAAGTATCAAGAAAGACACCTATCACACTGCCTGTAGTCAAGGGCCAGTTTATCCTCTATCATGACAAGTTAAATCCGTTTTATGCCTTCCGCCAGGCACCTCGAACCATAACTAAGGCCGTCTCGCCACTCCCCCCCCCCCCTGTATCTGGCCCGCATCTTGAGGGGACCTACTCGACCGGACACCATCCCATCTTCGACACCCCTTAATCGTGTCCGATCGGGACCAAAATTTAAATGTGGTATCTTTGAGTACAGCAGTATAGATTTTGGGTATTAGATATAAAAAAAAATGTAAATAAATTTGTTCAGTCTCCATAGTTTTGTCCGCCGTAGCACACCCCTTAACCCCCTCCGAGCGGGACAAAATTGTGCCGTTTACTCAACCTCCGTTTAGCGTTAAAGCCCGCTGAAACATCATTATCGACTTCATCAAATTGAATATTTTAACATGTGGTCGATAATGCAGTCGGTAGTTTAACCGGGCCTTTATCCTCTGGTTAGCGTTAAGCAGAGTTTGAGTAAACGGCCCTTAGCTACTATTGCTTAAAACTAGTATACTCGTAGAGTTATTTACATACATTCATTTGAATTCAATTTACATTCCCATTTCAATTCAATTTACTTTTAGAAAACACAACAACATCACATAATCACAACCAACTTTACCACAATAAAAGTAATAGTAGTTTAGCGTTTAGCAACAACAACAACAACAGCATCTGCAACAATACACAAATATCCACAATAAAGGAAACAAATTCATCACACAACATTACGCCAGCAAACATCACAAGTGTTAGCAGCATCAAAGAGGAAATAGCATCACCCGCACCACCGACGCGCGCTGTAAAGGAACCGTTTGAACCATTTGAGCCGGTTGATTGGAAACCGAACGAAAAGTGTTATTTTTGTGTGAACGGCAGATTACTCACGGTGAACGCGAAGGGCGAACTCGTGGCCGAGCCGGCGGGCCAAATTGCGTCCGCCGCCGGCGGCGGTTCAGAAGAGCACGTTCACAAGGTAATTAATTTGGTATAAAAAAAATAGTTAATAATTATTATTTAGAAACTCAACAAAAATCACTAAAACTAGAAAAATACTCTAGCACTCGTGACAAAAATAACAAAAAAAAATCGTCACAATTAGTTAAAGAGAGTAAGTTAAGTCTATGTACTATGTATTTCCATATGTATGTCGATTGGTGAAGTACCTGAAATCTGTTGGCTTTTCACTAAAAAAAAAACAAAAAATTTTCGCATTTTTCACCCACAAAAAATATGTAAATAGCTTGAGACGGACAGCGATTCGAATGAATCATCGCAAGTCAACTTGAGGAACAGTACAAAAACTGCGGCCGCAGTCAACCCTTTGCTATATAATAGTAGTAATAATAATAACAACAATAGCAGCAGCAGCAGCAGCAACAATAATAACACTACTAACATCAACAATAACAATCGCATCGACTGGAATAAGTTGTTAACAACACGCTTAGTGGATTTGCCGGCGAACATGACTTCAATGGACTCAATGGCCGCCCAATTAGCAGTCATTTCTGGTTATCCAAGTAAGTGCTGATGCATACATATGTATATAATTGAATACAATTGAAAACTAATGGCGTTTTCTTTTCTGACAAAAAATGTTGCCCTTTGATATCTCAATTATCGAATTACGTAACACGACTTTCTATAAAATGGCTGAATTTGTAGTTAATGGTGCCCTCTTACTTAGTCAGAGGACAACATTCGTTGAAATCACCACACAAGCTTACAAAATGGCTAAGAAAATCAACCAGGGCAACATTTTTTCGAGAAAAGAAAACGGCATAAGCCAATTGATTTTCGACTTTTCGAACAAAATTAGCCTGCAAGCATGCATGCATACATATGCACATATTTATATGCATTTATAGAAAAACAATTTTATTAATATTTTTGTATGCATCTTTGTTTTCTCTTACGAAGACTTTAATTGGCTACAATTGATGCAACAGCAGCAACAGCAACAACAACAGCAACAGCAGCAGCAGCCACATCAGACATCACCACAACAACAACAACAGTCAGAGCTGTCACAGCAACAGCAACATCAGCAGCAGCAACAACAAACTAGTTCGGCGACACCAACTACCTCAGAAACATCGGGCCCCGCTGTTAGTCCACCACTCAAAGATTCACCCAGTCCCAGTGATGTTACCGGTGAACAACCCTTAGATCTTAGTTCCAAACCATTGCCAAACTCATCGGTTAGCGGCGACCTAAAAGCAGTGAGGTAAGTAACTAATACTAAAGCTTCAAGACATGTTCATTCATGTCGAAAAAATGTTTATTCAACTGCAGGATGAAAAGGAGAATTAGTGCTATTTGGTCTTCGAACCAACGATTATTGTGATAATTATTTATTTACTAAACAAAGGTTGGGTTAGGTTACATTAGCCAGTATACAGTGATCCCTCACATAGACCTCATATGGTACTTAGTGTTGCCAACATCGTATTGGAGGCGTTATACTAAACTGGAAATGCAAGACTTTGCGGCTTTTAGTATTTTGTGTATTTTCTGAAGAGTATTTTGTTCACCACTAGATTCCACAACAGGGTTAGGGTACTCCCCCTTGCGGGGTGCCCTTATTTGCCCTCCTTGAAATATTCGAAAAAGCCCACCCACCCGTCAACGTCCGACAACTCAAAAGGTTTTCGTTCCAACGCTTTATGACTGGGGGTATTCCGATCCATTCGAACCCCTTCAACAGCGCCTCAGTAGAGACGTTGTTAAAGGCATTCGAAATATCAAGAAAGACACCTGTAGTGAATGAAGGGCCTTTTCGATATGTTGTAAAATGTTGTGATTCTTTATCTTTTTATCCTCAATCACGACAAGATTAATGCGTTTTATGCCTTCTGCCATGACTGAGGTCGTTTCGCACCTCCACCGCTCGCACGCGCCTTGAGGAGTGGACCTACTCAATCGAACAACAGGCTTTGCTAGCTCTCCGCGGTCTCCCCCCCGCAATCTTCCCTGACGCAAGCACCAAGAACAGGCATAGGGGAGAAGGGACGAAGGTCCATTGCCCAGGCAGTAACCTCTTGGAGGTTTCAGCCGAGGATTTTTGCCTTCACTAAACAAAAAATTAAGACACTTTTTTCCTAAAGCATTTATTTCAGTATTTATAACAATACCTACTAGCAATGACCCGTCCCACTTCGCTGCGACAAATCACACTATGCCACTGCCTACCTTACCACTCTCTAAATTCTTCCTCCCCCGTTCTCTCTATCTCTTCCACCCTCTATACTGCCATATATTTCTCCTCTTCCCCCGTTTTCCTATCAACAACATTCCGTGGGCTTTCGGCGCCACATTTCGGTCTATATCATTTGAATCGGTTCAGATATCTCGAAATCCGATTGAGATATACATATAGCAGGGACCATTATGGAAAACCTGATGGAATCCTTTAATTTGGTACAAATATTGCTCACAAATATTGCGGGGCCATCACGGTTCACGTTTTGGCCTCTATCTAGGGAACCGACTTGAAAGTTGGAAAGGAATGAACTCTCTATTGAAGCTCTGATTGGAACTTTTCATTTGATGCCAATTCTCCTCAAAAATACTCCGAGGCCATCTGATTCCATATATTGGTCTATTTCTCGGGAAGGGGTTCAGATGCCGCAATTAAATATGGACTAAATTCTCAAGCATGTTAATTTTTTGTAAAAAACTTATTCAAAGAATAAACTGTCAAAAACTACATAAATCTTTACGAACTTAAGTATTTACAATATGTACATACATCTGGCATTCCCACCATTGAGTATCTTATATCGCGCGTCTCTTATGCAAATCCGTTGCACTTCAATATTTATCAACACTCAACTCACCACATCACACACACCAAATTCAGAAACATACACACTCATCGCTGACTCAACTTTTTAAACATCTTTAGATACTCCACCTGCCTTATGAGCACTTAATTTTCGACAGATTTTCACGAATTCTGATTGCAGTTTTTCGTTTTTCGCTGCTTTTGGTTTACACATTTTTTTTCAGCACTCGTTTTATTTGTTCACAATTTCGCTTCATTGTTTGTGTTTATGCTCGTTTCTTTTCTGTATTTTTTGATTTTTTTAAATCACACCTTGATCCTCTGGCGGCTGTCGCAATCGCTATCACACGCGCCCGCCCATTGTTGTCAGTGCAGTTTCGTGCGTCCGTCCCACCTGTGGGGGCCCACCACTGCTATAACCACTCCGTGTTAAGCGAGCTCAAAGCTCCTATAGCAGCAGCATGCATCAGCATTTCGAGCAGCGTTGTCTGTGGCAGCGCGCTGAGTCCTTGTCTGTGTTTTCGTTTAATTGTTGATGTTGCTGGCATCTTTGTTGTTGTGCGTCTGCTTGAGCTGCGCCGTTGCTGCTTCGGGACAGCAATTTTTCGTTTTTGTTGTTGTTGGTGGCTTTATTCTGTAGATATGTATGTATGAAATATGCATTAATTTCAGTGTCGACGCGTCGTGTAAAACACATACACACTTGTTTACATACATACATACATACCTACATATTTATGTAAGTATGTATCTATTGTAGGTGTCTATTCGTTTTCATTTTGTTATTGTTGTTGTTGCATATTTTCATTTCATGTTCATTTTTGTTCGTTTTTTTGTCGTTTTTCATTTAAGTTAACTGGCAGCGCAGCAGTGAGAGTGTACAACATGCTTTCTGGCTTTATTTGTCTACCGCCACTTAAAAATACAAATACGTGTACATATATGTTTGTATGTAACACCTCACCTCCAGCAAGCTCTTTAGATTTTTTGTTTTTTTTTTTTTTATACTATGTACATTTTAATGTTTATATTTCAGCCAAATTTATTCTTTTTTCTATGATGCTCTTAAAACGATGACGATTGAAAACATAAAAGAAGTTTACACCTGTACACGATGAGTACATCCATATGTAGGAATATACATACATACATGCATACATATATACTTCACGCTTTTACATATTTGGAAACACACAAATTTTCCTTTTTCATTTCAGTTCAAAACTGTACTAAATAAAATATGTACCTACCATTTTGTCCTTACTTTACGCAGCGTTGCTTTTATGGCCGGAACAGATCAAAATTAAAACAACAGAATCGTATGCGGTTGTACGGAACAACGGCGGAACGGAATTTAAAAAAAATTAGCTCTATTCCTATTTTCTCCGCCGTGTTAAATGCCCAGTTTTAATTTTTTTAGGTGTACAAAGAAAAAATCATTCAAAAGATGCTGGAAGCATATCTACAACGTTTTTTAGTAAATATCGGGAATTGCTTCCTTGCTTTCTCTCTTTCTCTCACTGCCACATTTCCTCTAATTTTCCTTCTCCCTCCCTGCCTCTTCGCTTTGCGTTTCCTTGACCCTCGTCTCTTTTACGTCCCTTTTAATTTTTCATTCCCCTTCCCACTACATTTCGCTTTCCCCTTAACCCTTTCCCCTTATCCCTTTCCCTTCCCAAGGGAACCGGGTTGAGCATTACACCAAAGAGAGCTCTATATTAAAGCCCTGATTTCCGCTTTTTTCCGTGGTCATCCGGGTCCACGTTTTGACCCATCTCAGAGGACCCAGGCTAGGTATCACAATGAAAAGAGCTCTATGCTGAAGCCCTGCTCAACACCTTTCATTTGATACCAATATTACTCAGATACATTCCGGGTTCATCCGGGTCTACAGCGATTTTGACGCTCATCTGGAGACCCGGCCTAGACCGAGTTCTTCATTACATAACAAACAAACATACGTGGCAAAAACGAACCGAATTGTTTCATAAATACGAATTTTGCAAAATATAGCAACTCCAGCGCCATCTAGCGGGAAAAATATAGCGTATGTCGAAAGGACTTATCTAAAAAATAAACTGTCAATATTTGGCAAAGTCCATTGAGTAGTTTTTGAGCTATTTTCTCACACATAAACCCCCTACAATTTTATATACATAGAGATAGATATTTGCGCATTATGGATATTATATTTCATACTAGTAAAACCCGGTTTTAAAGTTGGGTCTTATGGATTCACTATATTTATATATAGACATCGTTGACTATGTCTTATTTACTTATTCATTTACTAAACTCGCTTCTTGCATTAACACGACAAATGTCAAGTAACATCTCGGTCTGAATGCCTAACGAAAAAACGGTTCTTACAATGAAAACACGTATTACTGTAGAAAACGTAGGTACCGAAAACGTATGAATGTATGTATGTACATTAAGGTGGTGTGAAAACATATGGAGATTTTTTTTTCGTTTTTTTTTTTTTCACGTACCAGCAATGAAAAGTGGCCTTTACACGAGTTAATGAACCCCACAAAATTTTATGGCGATAGGATGACGTTTTGAACTGCCCCCAGCACCGCAAAGTTGAAAGCAATAAGCAGAGTCTGGTACAAATGTGAAATTTTGAAAATTATAAAATCACAAAACTAAGTATGAGGATTGATAAACATGGCTAAGCTGAGTATGAAAGTGATTTTTTTTGGAAACAACAACAACAAAAGTTATTAAAGGTCAGAGTTTATATTATGCATTTTTTAAATTAAAATTACTTAAAAACTACTGAACCGATTGCGAATATTTTTTAAATTTTGATTCCCTTTAATTTGATATACATTTTATATATAAAAAGTAAGGGGGGTAAAAGGGGGGTTGACCGCCGCTGGGGGGTTGTTATGGAACCCACATAAAATGGTATAAAAATATTCGAAATCGGTTCATTAGTTTTTCTGTAATTGCAATTTAAAAATGCATAATATAAACTTTGACATTTAAAAACTTTTGTTGTTGTTGCTTCCAAAAAAAAAATCACTTTAATACTCAGCTTAGCCATGTTTATCAATCCTCATACTTCGTTTTTTGATTTTATAATTTTATAAATTTCACATTTGTACCAAATCATGCTATTTTTTGCAACTTTGTGGGGCGAGTAGGTCAATAAAATTTTACAGTCTTATTTCTGGGCTAGAAAGGTGCCGTTCTGGCTTTGGAACAAATTGAATTTCCAAAAAAAATTTTCACTCCACCTTAATGTACATATGTATTCACATTCGCCGACCTTTCTCTTTTTTCTTAAACGAAATTGGCAAGAAATGTAAAAAACGAAGATAAAAATTTGGTAAAATGAAGAATATTCTTTCACTCTCAAATCTTCTTCAAAAATGCATGTGTTAAGAGGACGTGCGTGTCATATCTTGTCACGTTTTTTCTGTGTCTTTTCCAACAACTTTGACTTTAATGCTGGCGTGTCAGCTTTGCATTATTCTCGTCTACTAGTTATTCAATTCTTCTTTTCTTTTTGCCCTTCAATGACTCGTGTCAGTCAGTCTCTGTTTCTGTCTACTCGTTTCAAGCATTGCTTTTGAATGCTTCCTCATGGTGTGGCGTAGGTACGTTTGGTGATGAGCAAAACTGACAAGCGATGAGACAGTCAACATGTTTTTGAAGTTCATTAGCCGATTTTCAGCTGGAGCTTCAGTGAATATACATATGTATGTATGGATGGTATGGGTGGTAAACATATTTTTTGTATACAAAAGGAGTGAAGCTAAAATTGCTAAAGATGGCCGTTAAAATTACTCCTCATAATGAGATGCCAAAGTATCTAGTAAAAATACAGTTTAGAAATTATACTCTATGCATAATCGTTTCTTCTTCTTTTTAATTGGCGCGTAACCCTTTAGAAGCCCTTGGCCGAGTCCAATAAAGCTCTATCTTTAGCGAATTTCTAATAGAAATACTTTCTTAGCCGGAGTATATTTAAGCGCTCAAAACCTCATAAATATGCGCTCAACCCTCTTACTATGCCCGCACCTGCGCTTGCACTTACTCTTTACACTGTCTACCAACTTAGGTCCCTACTCTTTTTGGCATTTCATTCAACTCATCGGCTGCTGTCTGCCACTGTCATTATGAATAATTTTTACAAAAGCAATTTCGCTTGTCTAATGCATTTTTTTTTTCCTTTTTTGTCTAATTTTTTTTTTTTTTTTTTGTTCTTTACTTATTTGATAACTTCTCGCAGGTTTCACAAAATTATAATTGAGCGCAAACTTGAAACGAAAAAAGTGTATGTAAATGCAGAAAAAATCGAAAAGAATGTACATACCCAGAAAAAGAAGTCGCATAAAATTTGTTCGAAGAAGAACATTTGCAAAGAAAAGCATACAAATTAAAGGCGACGAAAGCGTGAATGCAGTGAAATTTCAATGTCGCCACCCACATGGCCGCAGACTTGCTGCACTCTCGCTCCAATGCGACATCAGTTAGCTTTGCTGCTCTCCGCGTCAGTGTCAGCAGTGAAGGCAGAGAGTTGCATTACTTACCGTTTAATTTCTTATATTTTCTGTTGTTGTTTTGTATTTGCTTGCTTTTCGTTCTTTTTTAACTTTTTTTTTTTTTTTTTTTTTTTGGTTTATTTGTTTATTTTTTAAATTGCATTGTAATTTTCGCATGTTTTCCATGTTGTTGTTTTCTGTTTTATTCAACTTGCATTTTAAGGGTTGATTTTTTTTTGCTGTTGTGTACTTTTTGTTTGTTGTTTTGCATTGACGCTTATTGCAATTGCATTTTTGGTTGCATCCCTTGAGTTTTTAATTTGATGCGGAATTTTTTCTTGTTTTTGTTTTTTTTTTTTAAGGTTTTGGTTTTGGTGTTTTCATGTCATGTTTGCTTTGTTGTTGCCACCTGATGTTGCAGTCGTTTGCAACTCATTTTAATTTGTAATGAATATCTCTGCGATATATGGATGTATGTGGATAGATAAAAAGTTTTTAATTTGTACCTACATTAAACCGCATCGCAAAAAACGCGAATACACCAATGTTTTTGGCTTGAAAGGGCTTCTACTATATAATCCTATTAACCCTATGTGCGCCATTGGGGTCACTAACACCCAGTACGCAGCTGATACCTCCCTAACGTACCTTTTTTATGCCTGCAAGTTAAACGTCTTCAAAAATCATGAAGTATTTCCGAGGAATATATGTTTTTCGTTTCCTGTGGTCTTTTAGGTTCATTTTACAAAGATTTTTTCTGAGGAGACCCCTACTAAAATTTTATGTCGAATAAATTTCTGGAACATTTTAACCTTCTATCACCCCCACGAAAGGGTTATTTGAACCCTTTTTTAGAAAGTCAGAAAAAAATATTATTTTGAAGGTCGATGAAGGGTTAAAATGTTCGAAATATATTGCTCGGAATGTTAAATGTGTTTTATTTGGGGTTCTACTGAAGCGATCGAAATACTTCGGTTGCAGAAGAACTTCTTTTTCGACATCCTTTTCATAAATTTCTTCATTTGCGATACGGTCTAATGTACATTAGATAGGGTTGGAAAAAAAGTTGTAAAAGTCCGCCCCTAAATTTCAAGCTTATGTTGAGAGGGTTCAAACGGACATTAGAAGAAAATATAGAGCTTCAAAATACGAAAATAATGACGTATCAATTTTAAAAATCGGACGTAAAATAACAAAGCTACAATAAAAAAACGATTTCGGCGGTATTTCGCGGGGTCAAACAAAAATTTTTTTGTGTCCCTTAACCCTCTCAACATAAGCTTCAAATTTAGGGGCGGACTTTTACAACTTTTTTTTTCGTATGGGGACCAACCCAGTCTAATGTACATGTACGAATATTGACTTTTCAGCCCGAGTAGAAGACATTTTTTTTAATGTGTATGTTATTATGCAGTTAAACAAAAACGCCTTTTTATAATCCCTTATATGATGAATTTCATATCAAACCCAATATGCGTTGAACCCGACCCCCTCAGAATTTGATGAAATTTTGCACAGAGGTACATCTTACCTACCCAAACACAACCTATATGAATTTTTTTTTTCAAACTGAACTGAAATTTTTTTTTCAGTGTAATATGTAATACAGAATTTTTACAGTGTATGTTTTCAAAAGGTGATTTTAATACCTTTCTAACAGTATAAAAATTTTTGAAATCGGTTGATTAGTTTACAAGAAAGCCAAGAGATGCATTTACTTAAATAAATTTAAAAAAAAATTAAAAAAAAGGCCATTTTAGTTTTCAGATATTTTATATATATTAAATAGACCTTTCTAAAAAAAATTCTTATTTTTCAAAATCGCTTGGTCTTTGAAGTGTTCTCCCAGTTTGAAAAAAAAAAAAATTTAGAAAATTTTTTTTCAGTGTAATATGTAATATAGAATTTTTACAGTGTGTGTTTTCAAAAGGTGATTTTAATACCTTTCTAATGGTACACAAATTTTTGAAATCGGTTGATTAGTTTACGCGTGATATCAAAATACAAGAAAGCCAAGAGATGCATTTACTTAAATAAATTTAAAAAAAAAAATAAAGAAAAAGGCCATTTTAGTTTTCAGATATGTTATATACATTAAATAGACCTTTCTAAAAAAAATTTGTATTTTTCAAAATCGCTTGATCTTTGAAGTGTTTTTTCAGTTTCAAATTTTATTTTGGAAAACATTTTTTTGAGTGTACTAAAACAAACAAAAATTTTTACGGTGTATTTTTTTGAAAGCTAATTTCAATACCTTTCTAATGGTGTAAAGATCTTTGAAATCGGTACAGCCACTCCCTAGTAATCACACTTTAAAGGTACCTATTATCGTCATTTTTCGATTATTTTCGGGTATTTTCGAATATTTCGATACCTTGCCACGCCCACAATATTTCGAAAATGCAATTTCTAAAAATGAGGTTGTGTTTCAGTAGGTAAGATGTACCTCTATGAAAAATTTCATCAAATTCTGAGGGGGTCGGGTTCAAAATGTTCGTTTTTTTCAGCCTTTGATATGAAATTCATCATATAGGCCTTATTATAAGGTCATTAAACTCTATATATACCCATTCATTATATGGAAAGATATACGCCTTATTTCCTGTGGCTAATAAAGCTTATTATAAGGTATTTAAATACCATCTAAGCCCTTATTATAAGGAATTATGCAAGCCTTTTCGTTTGCTTGCTTTTGCGATGGAATATCCGAATAAGCATTGAGAATAAGGTTTCCTCTCAGAGAGAGAGAGAGAGTAGTCTTTATGGCCTGATGACCTGAACGCAGGGAAATAAGCCTTATTTTAGGCCTTTGTTCATACAACTTATGTTCCTTAGAAATTTCAGGCGTTATTACTTATCATCCAAAAGAAGTCTTAAAGTCTCGGCAAGACTTTTTTCCGTTACGAAATTTTATCTAAAAATTCGTATTTATTCCGCCGTTTTTTTTTTGAATTTTTAGTGCATTGTTCTACATAATTTTAATATCTACGAATGTGCGTGTGTGTAAATAAATGACTTTTTCACCAATAAAATATTAAAAAAAAACGCACACACACGCAACGAATGAAGTGAGTGTGAATATGTGCAAAGAATACGTGCATTTTTTTAAGAATACGTGCATACATACATTCAGTCACAAATTCATACATACATATGTTCATATACATACTAAAATAATGAACATCCCTGCAAAAAATGCGATCACTCCGGGATACATCCGGGACAACTCGCAAGGGAGCATGCGATTACTACCCATTTGTATCTCTATATGGGTTGAAGTGTTCTCTTTTGTTTGAGCATGTCCTATGAAGAGACTAATTGTACCCAGTTTGTACCCGAACGGGTAGCATAAGCGCACAATTGTACCCGTTTTGTACCCGAACGGTTAGCAAATGCGACACATCCATTTGTGCGACTAATTGTACCCGTTTGAAACCCTTTCGGGTACAATTCGTCTACAATTAGTATACATATGTACCCGTTCGGGTACAATTGCGAACAATTGTAGACTAATTGTACCCGAAAGAGAGCGCTCCCGGACAAATCTTTTTAGAGACTCGTCGCACACTTTTTTGCAGGGATTAACCGCATATGGATGTGTGTGTTGCATGCATGTGTGTGTTGCTTGCATGGCTGTGTATGTGTTTACTGCATGCGTGTATGAGTATGTCATTTTTCTATAATTTGGACGGATATGCAGTTTTTCGTGTATTTAAGCGCCAAAAAACGGGTTGGATTTTTTGTATATTTTTCTATCTCGCTCACTTTGGGTGGTTTTGTGTGTTGTTGGGCCGCCACACGTCTGCAACTGTTCGTTTTTGCTTTCACGCACACGCATTATGCCAATGTGTATGTTTTTGTTCAAATACACAAATGTGCACTGCAATATATGTACGTATGTATGTGAATGAATACCGGCACAAAAACATATAAAAATGGGAAAACACGCAACGGCTTCAACCCTCAAACAATTCCATCACTCATACGCCATGTAAACCACCAAAATATACCGGGCCTTTATATTTAGTAGTGTCCGACCGAATATTCGGCCAAGCTTCGGTATTCGGCCTATTCGGCTGGTATTTTTTATTCGGCTTCGGCTTCGGCCTTCGGCTGAAAAGGCCGAATAGTCGAGGCCGAATAATAGATGTGTTTAATAACAAAAAAAAAATTGACTGGATTTTACGAATTTTTGATTTTTTATAAGCGACAGAATATCGTAACTTCTAGTAATATGTTTTTGTTATTGAACAGGCCTAAGATTCCGAACGATAACTTACGCTAATTATTAAATATCGTCACCTTAGTGTGTCGATCAATTCTTTTAAAGTGTCATTAAATTAAACATAGTTTATTACACGAAAAAGTGGTTTATTCACTTATTGGCCATAAAAACAAAGAGATCATAAGTAAAAATTCAATACAGTTTCAAAAAAATAGTTTTATGTATGTATAATACTATGTTACAGCAAAAAAATAACCAAGAAATTCAAGTACGGCTATTGTTTTATGGTTAGGTTTTTGAGATAATGGTAATTTTGTGTTTTCTTGGTTATCACTTCATTAAAAATTATTTTCGCGGAAGTCGCAGACCATGATTGGCGGAATACAATTTGAGTATACATACACAACTCCAACCAGCTGTTCGACTAACTTAACCTTAGTTGCTGGTCAACTATACACCGAAGCAGATAAACTCTTTTTTTGGCGTACAACATAAAGCTGTTGAACTTTAAGTATTGAATTTTATTTACCTACATAAAGACTGAATTTTTTTTATTTTTGTTTACAACTATGTATGTATTTTTGTAAGGTGTTTTGTTTATTCAAAAAACAAAAAAAAAATTAATTGTTATGAATAGAGCTCGGAAAAATAGGTGAAATCAAGCGCCTAAAAAATGCTACATTTTGTAAATTTTGGTTGTTTTCAGTGGCGGGATTACAATTTAAATATAAAGGGGTAGCATATTGGTATGGTGAAGATTTTATTAGAAAAGTTCTTAATCATGTTACACAAATTTGCAGTTTGAATAAACCTACAGTGGTGTGTGATGAAATAAAGCCAAAGAGGGATTTAGTTTCTTTGACATTTTTACTGAAAAAAAGTATGAAGAACACATTTTGTATTTTATATTTTTGTACATCGTCAAGCTTTTTCAAAGCAAAACAAAACTAGCTGTAATGAAAATAAAATTTGGGAAAAGTAAGGAAATTATGGCATAGTTAATGTTCCAATAACTCATAAACAAAAATGCAGAACGGTTTATACCACGACAGAAATTTGCATTTTTACAGATATGGAATTATGCCGAGTATCCAATTGGAAAATTGTAAACCCTGAAATGGTCATAAGAAAAAATAGGAAAGTTCAAATCAAGTTTTTTTACCTAAAATATGCAAATGTTTAAAGTCAGACCACTACAAATTAAAAAGCTGTATTATATATTCCATTTGCTAATATGCACTTGCCTCATTTTCATTCAAAATATATTTGGTTTGAAACTGTAATTGCTTTTCCTTCACGTGCGAAGATTTTGTCTCAAATTTAAGCGAGTCACTACAAATTTTTAATTTTTTTCTTTATTCTTTATAATTATATATTTATTTAATATACCTTATTTATTATTATTCTTTATTATTATATTTATTTATTGTAGCTTTCTTTGCAATTTTTCACGTGCAACCCATAAAAAACCTTAATAATTTATTTTTCTGGCATCCTAGTAAGCAAAAAATCCAATTGCATTCACGGGGGCTTAGACCTGAATGAACCTCACCCACCCTTAAACTTGCCACTGGATGTGCTCACAAACATTACGTAGCATAATTTTAGGCGTTTGATTTTCACCTATTATCCGTGCTCTAGTTATAAAATAAAAAAAATCTCATACTTAAGTATATATTTTTCTTATTTTGGTATTCGGCTTCGGCTTCGGTTTTCGGCCGAATAAAGGATTTTGCCGAATATTCGGCTACGGCTTCGGCTTCGGCCTAAAATTCCATCTTCGGTCGGACACTAATATTTAGTAATATCCAGCGACGCGTCGCGCCCACCAACTGCCAGCCAGCCAGCCAGCTGCATTTGTCCCCATTCAAATTACAAAAAAAAAGATGTGTGTAAAAACGGAATAAAAATGCAAGCATTTCTGTTAAAAAGTGGAAATAGCCGAGGGGTGGAAATGGAGACACGCGCACGGCATGACGCGACGTCTGTTGCTGAGTGCGGCAGTGCGGCAGAGTGTGTGCACAGGTTTTCGTTAACGAAAGTCAAAATGAAAAATTATGTGGAAATGTTAAAGAAGCACAAAAAAGTAACTGCAACAACAACAACAACAACTTGGTCGGCTTTGTTGGTAGTGGTGTCATCGAAATTAAACGAACCGACGAAAGAGCGAATAAACGAACGAGCTAACGAATATAACGGAAAAAAGTGTGTTGCGGCCAGAGCGCATAAATAACAAAAAATTAAACATAAAAAAAAAAATTGAGGAAAAAAGCGATCGATATGATGCACTCATTTCTGTCTGGTGCGCAGTGTGAAGAGGAGAACGCCGCCGCACGTTTTGCGCCGCTACCAAGGCTGCACTTTGTACGTCTGGCTGTAACTGTGAATGTATACATAGTTACAAATGTATGTACCAGGGATTCCAATTTTTCCGAGTTTTGCGATTCCGGGATTTTCGAGATTTCTTTTTATAATCCCGGGATCCCGGGATTTGGACTTTAATTATTTTCCCACATTTTGGGGTTGAAAAAAGTAAATATATATTTCGAGGAACGCTACAACTGTAAAGTGCAAATAAAAAAATGATGTTTATTACCATTTTTATTATTTCATTAGTAAGAGTTACTTTAAGTCAGAGTTACTTTAAAAAAGGCAACCAACAAAGAAAATTACATACAAAACATTTGCCTTTACAGTTGGTACTTTTAGGATATTAATAATAAAGCTTGTGATCATTTGATAATTTCCAATAAAAAATTTTAGAATTTAATGACGTACTTCGTTTAAGCGAATATTTCCAAGCTTGCCGACAAATACTGAAAATTAATGCAACATTCGAAAAAAATTTAAAATCGGATGCAAAAATTTTGAGATGAATTCCGAGTATGCAACTGCCTATTTTATTTTAATACATAATGTGAAATTCTAAAATAAAATTAAACTTTTTCCTGGTTTTTGCTAATTTTTTTTTTGAAATTTTTTTTGCATTTTCTTCCATTATTTACTTTTCATGGGAGGAAATTGCGAAAACCTTTGAGAAATAAATGGCCAAAAATCAGGAAATAGAAATTATCAAATGAATTTTACCACAAGAATTCTAAAGATTTTAAAAATACCTAACATACGTTTCCTTACAACGCGTATTTCACAACAAAAAAATTTAATTACACTAGTTTACAGCCAAGAAATATCTAAAAATTCAGGTATGGGGGAGGATAGGTATGGGACTGCTGAGCTGGGAACTATTTTTTTTAATGTTTTGTATTGTTAGATTTTTGAGATAACGGTAATTTGGTGTTTCTTTGGTTATCACTTCACTCAAAAATTATTCTCGGAAATCACAAATGTGATAACCACAATTAAGCAGGCTAATTTTTAAAAGAATAAAACTTCCCTGAATTTTACAACTTCCTACAAAAAGCTTAATTTTAAAATCAAAATTTTTTCAAAAATCGCAAGTAATTAATAAAATCTTGATTTCTACCAGCTGTCACTCAGCGAGCTTATGTCCAATTACTACAAGTTGTACATCGACAATTTTAATTGTCTTTCGAACGAGGTACTGCTTGTGATTATCCCATTTGTGACTCCCGCGAAAATAATTTTTCAATGAAGTGATAACCAAAAAAAACTAACAATACAAAAAATTAAAAAAAAAATAATTCTGAGCTCAGCAGGCCCATATCTATTCTCCCCCAAACCTGAGATTCTTGGTATTTTTTTTAATTATTTGTAGTGTTATTAAATCAAAAATATTAATCCTTACTTTGCTTTTTTTTTATTCTGGCAAAAATGTCAAACTTATTCTGCATTTTCTTCGGACTGCCAAGTTTTTTTATTCTCTTCCACAAAGCTTCCACACATTTTTTTAGGGCTGTTTGTTCTATAGACAAAATGTAAAACCGGCCCGACTAAGGGGCAACATTTTCTGTTCTTAGCACAAAAGGGTTGCATTATTTTTGTTTCATTTATCACATGAAAAATGTACCATTTTCATAGGGCACAGGGCACATGTTGGTAATGCTGCCATGTAATAATGCAACATTTTCGTTCAGAATAGGAAACGCTATCTGAGACCAATAAAAATTATATAAAATACAATTTTTCTTTGCTATAATAGGGCAATATTCTCTGTTTATTTTATCCCGAAAATCCCGGGATGAAATTCTAGCAATCCCGGGATTTCCGGGGAGTCAAAAAGGGCGGGATCCCTAGTATGTACATAGCTACATTTCTATGTACATACCTGTATGTACATTAGACCGTATCGCATAAAAAAAGTTCGCTTACTCCACCACAAAAAGGTTATTTTGACCCCTTTTTTAGAAAATCTGAAAAATGATATTTCTAAGGTCGTTAAAGCGTTAAGATGTTCTAGAAAATTATTCGCCATGAAATTTCACTTAGCAAAAATCTTTTTAAAAAAACCTAAAAGAGCGTAGAAAGCAAAAATAATATCTGTGGTCTCAAGAAATAACCGCTTAAGTCGACTTAGGAAGATTTCGAGTTATATATACCAAGTTATTCTCCTTTTAAAACTCTATATTTCTGTAAAATCCCCATACTTGTAACATAATTAAATAAAAAGATATAAATAAAAACACTTAGGCTTAACTTACAATAGAGGTATATTAAACTTGCTATAACAACCAAATTAGACGTATTTACATAATAAAATTTCTTCGTGACACTTTGTTTTATTTACAAAATATGATCGTAACATTGTGGATGGCTCACTAATTTTGGTCCATAGTTTTTAATCGACTTTTATGATTTGTTAAGAAACGCCTTCGAATATAAAAATCAATTTATCTCGAAATCATATTTTTCGACTTAAGCGATTATTGCAAATTGCCACAGATATATTGCTCGGAATGTTAATTGTTTATATTTCGAGTTGCACTTAAGCGATAAAAATACTTCTTTTGCAAAAGGTTAATGATTTTTGACGCAATTTAACATTCTGGCATAAAAAATTTACATTAGGTTGGTGTAGGCGAAGTACTGTGTGGTAGTGACGTCAATGGCGCACACAGGGTTAACACGAGTATACAGTAGAAACCTTTCCCTGAAGCTAAAGAAACTGGTGTAATAAACTTAGGGATCGGCCCATAAATAACGAAGATATGAAAAAAAATAATATTTGGGCGACATCTGGCGGCGTACCAAAAAAATTAAAATTTTTTTCCGGAAATATTTTTCAAAAAGACATCATATGGAGGTGCGTACGTTGGACTTTTTTTGTCACTATAAGGTGAGACGGCCTAATGTACATACCTACATACATACGTGTGCATTTTTAGCCATACACAACGACTACAACAAATACCCTCATACGCACAAATACACTTTTAGAAATGCACACACATATAATAATAATAAAAAATGCGCTCAAAAAGCCAAATTTGCAGCGCCAGCATTTTTTTGTGAAGAGCTGTTTGATTGTGTCCTCGTAAAAATTAATTTGAGCCAAGCAGCTTGTGTCATCAGCCCAGTGTGGTTTGGTGTGGTGGGGGCTTGTCGCTTGTCGGTGGTCGGTCGCCGCCCGTCGCCGTTGCGAAGCTGTAAATCTGTGTCTGCTCTGAGTCTACTGCATTCAAATTTATGTTTCTGTGCGGGTTTTTTTTGTTATTATTGCAGGCCGTTGGTTGTCTTCAAATCAGCCGCAATGGTTGACATAAAAGCAGACAACAACATTTTAGCAGCTAGTCTTGTTGTTGTTTGTGACCTCCTCATACAGCGCATTTGAACTTGTGTAGAGCATGAAGAAGGAATTGGCAAGATGCTTCCTAGCGGCAAGGCGATAACAAAATAACCGGCTAATGGAATTGGTACTTCTTTAGGACAGCTATAGATATCTCTGTTTCTCTTTTGAACAGCCCAATATCAATATCAATATAATTCTCGCACACTTTTAAATGCTCTTTAGCTAAATATTAATAATTCAGTGTAATAAATTAAACTCTTGGAATTTACACAACGCCCGCAAAGTGGATTTGCGACAATATTTTCTCTACAGCCAGCTTATTGACAAGCGATTGATAAGCCAAGTTGGGATAGGAACGCAAACCTGGCTGGGGAATTTAGTAACACAAGATATATGTATGTGCCTACCGTCGACATATTGCAACATCTCCTTCGATACAAACTATGAGAATAACTTTCTATCTATGAAGGACTGGGGAGATGGTAAACTTATCATATATTCGATGTTTCAGTTTTCACGCACAGATCAATGATTAAATATATAAAAATATATGTATATATATTAGTCTTCCGGACATGGCTGGCGTCTTTCAATCCGAAATTTTCGCCATACAGGAGCTGCAAGGCTCCACTTGGAACGGAAAGTTCCGATACCGGAAACAGGATAGGAATTCTCTCGGATATTCAGAGGACCGTGAGGGCTCTGGTGTCTGCAACGGTGTCATCAAGCCTGGTCAGGTAGTGCAGCGAGTGGGTCATGGGTTTGGCAAGTCGACATAGCGTATCCCTGATTTGGATGCCGGGCACCGCGTAATCGCGGGCAACGGAATGGCTGAAAAATCTGGCCAGGCAGGGCTCGGCTACTGATGTCGCAGAAGGCGAAGGAAGTTCTTGCGCCCGTGGGCAGCATATGGGAGCGAATCTCTCGGCACTGACTCGAGGAGGCTAAAACCAGATGGAGTGTTGCAGACCTGCAGGTTCTTCAGAAGCCTTTGGTCTTCATACACTGAAATGCGATCCTCAGCCATTCTAAAGATGAACAGAGTGGAAATTTCCCGCTTTACTTCGGTATTCACATGACATTGGACCATGGATAGCCACGCGGATGAGTGCGATTGGACCATAATACTTTGTAGCGCGGCTGCAGTCTTCCTGGGACGGAGGAGACAGTGGAGCTCCTGCTATGCGAGTGTCCTTCGCACTGTTAAGGCAGATTGAAGTTGCTTGGCAAATCTTACTTCGACAGCTTGTCGGAACTCAAGAACATCAGGCCTGAGGGGCTGCTTAAATATCTAAATTCAAGAGGATGAATATAGGGTGCGGGACCCGTCCTAGTTTTCCGAACTGCTTATTCTCTCTTAACTTTTATTTTTTACTGGTTTAGGACGAGTCGTGGTATCAAAACGGCGCTGTGGCGCTTACTTATTAGAATCAGTGGAACTCGCCACTCAAACCAACCCACCAACCGACCTGTTCTCGAAGTAATTCAGAATGACTATCAGGTCAAACTAGGGAAAAGTTTAGTTCAAACTACAGGAAGCAATAAATTATAATAATTTAGTTATAGTGAATATATCTGTGACCACAAGCAATCACCGCTTAATTCGACTTAGGAAGATTTCGAGTTATATATACCACGTTATTCTCCTTTTAAAACTCTATATTTCTCTAAAACCCCCATACTTATAACTTAATCCAATAAAAAGATATAAATAAAAACATTTGGGCTTAACTTACAATAGAGGTATATTAAACTTGCTATAACAGCCAAAGTAGACGTATTTACATAATAAAATTTCTTCATGACATTTTGTTTTATTTACAAAATTTGATCGTAACATTGTGGATGGCTCACTGATTTTGCGACCATAGTTTTTAATCGACTTTTATGATTTGTTAAGAAATGCCTTCGAATATAAAAATCAATTTATCTCGAAATCATATTTTTCGACTTAAGCGATTATTGCAAATTGCCACAGATATTTCTTATACATACATAAATACATAGAGATAAATTTATCTATTGTCGTTTTCGATTCGCCATCACACAAGCGAGGTCGGATCGAACAAAAATGTTTGAACCCATAATGAGTAGTATGTCGTTTTCGATTCGCCATCACACAAGCGAGGTCGGATCGAACAAAAATGTTTGAACCCATAATGAGTAGTAGACATACTCGCTAACTGGTCGATAAAAATTTCCCTCTGCTCGCTATCATTCACATATAAATTTGACAGAAGGAAATTTATAGCCAGCAGAGAAATTGTGAATCGAAAGCGGCTGTAGCCATATTCGCTAACTGGTCGATAAAAATTTCCTTCTGCTCGCTAGCATTCACATTTAAACTTGACAAAAGGAAATTTATAGCCAGCAGAGAAATTGTGAATCGAAAGCGGCTAATATAAAACATTTTTTCATATTTCAGATCGAAAACATCACGCACTACAACAAGCCTCCCTGCACGGCATACTTTCACCGATGACGCCATAAACACCGCCGTTCAAGAATTTCTCAGCGGCAAATATAGCGCCAGCAAAGCGCCAGAACAATACAACAACAACAACAACAACAACAACAGCGGCACATCGAGCGGTGCACGCATTAAGTCTAACTGCAACACAATGATGGCCAAGCCGCCTACCAATTCCCACTTAAGTAATGCACTCTTGCGAGGTTTGGATATAGACAAGGATATCTCCAGCGACGATGGCTGTGGTCCAGCAGACGGCAGTGCGAGTATAGCCGGTGGTGGACGTGGCAGCAACGCCTCTACACCACAACCTGAAACTGCTGCCAATAATAATCACAATTCGATACTCGAAGAGCTTGCCAATCGACTGCGCGCAGCACAAGCATTGCACAAGCCATGCGCTGTTAATAATGGCGGCGGTGATACAACTTCGCGTGATGCCAACGCGATCGCCATGTCGCCCAAGCCAAACCAGCTGTTTGCAGACTCCTCCAACAAGCGTGATAGCGGTACGCCGTCGAGCAATGCCACACCACAACCACAGCAATCACCGCAGGCGGGAATCGACACGACGACTTTTGCCATTTTGCAAGCATTCTTATTTACTCTAACCAGTTTTGGCGCTCTGCAGCAACGCGCCGATCAGCCAATTACATTGCGTGATCTGGTGGCCAATCTGAAGGACATGCTGGATGCGCATTCAACGGGTGATCTTAGCGTAGAGGGACTTATAAACAACAATGGCAAGCTGAATGTAATGGATCAACCGCTGTTGCCGCTTAAGCTGCAGCAGCAGTCGTCGAAATGCGACACATCAGAGACGACCAGTTCGATTGAGGCGCATGAGCAAATGTGCGATGATGTTGCAGCCTCGGTTCTTAAAATTCCGTCCTATAAGCCCGTGGCTGGAACGCCTACACCAACAACGGCTGCAACGCGACCCTCATGCTCACCGTCTGCGCTACGTTTAAACACCAATGCCAACTCAATGCCAAACCCTAATGGCGATAGTCCACATTCCGCGCCGTCGCCACGCATCGCTAACGCCATGTTTGTTAGCAACAATGGCAGCTCCGCATCAGCTGGACGTCCGGCTAATGACATAACAATGATTTCGCCACCACTGCTGCAACATCGCCAATCACCGCCGTCGTTCAGCTTTCGTGATGTCATCGCACGGGGCATACACCGCACCATGAATGAGCAGGCCAACCAGGAGGCGCATGCGGCAGCAGCTGCGGTTGCGGCGGCGGCTTCGCCAATGCTCGGCCTCTGCTTGGAAATGGACCGCTCCAACAGCAACAACAATGTCGACAGCAATAGTGCCGAACACAAGAAATCAACTATTTCCGTGGTGAAAAACATAGGCGGCACGGACACAACACGCTTCAGGGCCATACCCAATGTATTTGATGGCGGCGCCGCAGTGGCAGGCGCGCCCGGCAGCGCTACGAGCGCACACAATTCGCATGGCTACCATCAGTCGCATATGCATAGTATGCATCATCATGCGCACCATCTGAGTCGCCAGGAGGCAGCAGCGCTCGCTGCCGGCAAAGGTACGCGACCCAAGCGCGGCAAGTATCGCAACTACGATCGCGATAGTTTGATTGAAGCAGTGCGCGCTGTGCAGCGCGGCGAAATGTCGGTGCATCGCGCTGGCAGCTATTTCGGCGTGCCACATTCTACACTCGAGTACAAAGTGAAGGAGCGACATTTAATGCGACCACGTAAGCGAGAGCCCAAACCTCAGCCGGGGCTGGACGGCAGCAGCAGCAATTCAACGTCAAGCAAAATCAACTCAAACATTCCCGGTCACCACAACAGTCTCGGCAAGCTTAAGCTGGGCAATGCCGGCGGCAGTGGGAGCGCAAGCTCTAAACTTAACGATTCGCTTAAGGGCGCTGGCAATTCAGCCGCAGCTGTGGCGGTTGCGGCCGCGGCGGCAGCATTCCCCACCACAGCGCCGAACGGCATGAAACTACCCATGTTCGATCCAATGCAATATCCAGCGCATCTCTTTTGGAATCATTCGCCATCTGCCTACAATCAAATGCACATGGAATTCAATCGCAACACATTGGTGGGCCAAAGTACCAGCGCTGCACAACGTTACACTGATGATATCATCCATGGTGGTGGTGGTGGTGGCGCATCAGCGGGCGTGCCATCAAATGCCAATAGTCCCAGTCCGATTGCCAGTCCGCTGTCCGCAGCAGCAGCGGCGGCGGGACATGCGCTGAATATGAAAAGCGCGCGCGAAATTGCCGAAAATCTGTACGAAAGCGGTGGTGCCAATGGTTCCTCAATATTGGACGGCATCATACGGAAAACGCTCGATCGAAAGAGTGCCGATGTAGGACCGCCGCCCAGTGTTGGCGCGGGCGGCGCTTTGCTGGATCAGTTGTTGGTAAAGAAAAGCGCACTGCCACCGTATGTCTGCAATAACACCAGCGATGACTTGGCGTCGTCAACGGTAATGCACATGGGTGCTGGCGCTAAGCGGCCCGGCAGTCCCATGCACTATATGGAAATCAAGCGCGAACGCGGCAGCCCGCCACATAGTAGTGGCGATGATGAGGATGAAGATACCTCGCGCAGCGGCGCCGAAGAAGTCAGCTATGAACATAACAACAACAACAACAGCACCAATAGCAAGCACAGTATCGGCCTAAGCAGTGAGCTGGAACAGCAACACCAAGCACAACAACAGCGCCGCAGTCGTAGTCGCAGTAGACTGACGTCACACGACTCCGGCGAGACCGATACCAATAGTGTAGCACATGAGCTTGCCGCAAATCACAGCAATAATCTAATAGGTGATTTGAATGGTAGTGGTGGTGGTGGTAATGCGACACAGGCGCTTTCAACGCTAACAAAAGTTGAGCCATTGGCGGATGTGGGAGCTGTATCGGCTTTAGCTGGTGGCACCTCTATACTGCAGGAAAAGCTGGCTCAAATCAAAGCTGAACAGGAGCAGGAAGAAAACTTATAGAGCCGGGCGGTGTCCTGGCAACAATATGGCTTGCACACAGGAGAGTACTAAAAAAAATAAATGTTTGAGGAGGCGCATAGCAGACTCAATTTTAGGTACTGAACCACATGGACATTGACGCAGAGCGCAACATATAGCGTTGTAACACGCTACAAACCACAACAACGTGAGTGGATACATAAATGAATGAAGAAATGGTGAACTTTTAGCGCAACAGGATAAAATAACAGAAGTGAACCTGCTGGCATGGGACGCTGTTGAAAAGCTGTTGGGCAAAACACTTGTGGCACTATATTGGGTGATAAGAGTGATCTACGATCATAGATGCAGACATCGGTGACCGGTAAATGGTAGTCGGTAGTGGGTAGTCGGTTCAAAACAAATTTAGTCAAAATTTAAGTGAGGACACATTTAAAATATTAGCTTACAATTTAAGCAAACACATACATACATATGTATATTCAACTCTCGTATACAAATGTATGTAAAAAGGCAATATAACAAATACATACATATATGCATACTTATATATGTATATAAGTAATTATATGTAAAGACAATTGCACGACATGCATAAATAACAGTAAATAGTTAAAATTAAGCTACAAATTTTTAGTAATACAAACTATGTATATCTGTAGTACCTACATACATATGTACATACATACATATATACATAAATTCGCATTTAGCGCCAAAAGCGGGCGTAATTGTGAATTAAAAAGTGCGTTATAGAACAAGTAAAACTGCATTAAATCAAAGCAGAAGTAATGCTACAAGGAGTGTGTGAGAAATAGAGCAAAACAACTTAAAAGAAATATCTATGGATAGAAATACATATGTGCAAAAAATTCACACTACAGAAAAGCTAGTAAAATGAAAACATGAAGCAAAGCACCTAAACAGATAACTATAACAGATAAACATTTAAACAATAGGCCAACAAAAAAATTAAAAAAAAAAATAACTATCAAGGGATAATGGTGTAATGAAAATGTGTCACTTGTTACAATTAAGTAGATATGGCTAGCGTAGAACTAAACTGGTCTATCTAACATTTTTTTCAGAAATCGAGTTATGCACATTTTTGAACTTAAAAATCATAAATTTATCCTTGCAAAATTGATGTACATAGGTCTTATTTCTTCACCAAAGTGTCCAAACGATAAAAATGTCACTTTAGAATTCACGTCCTTTTGTCATTTCAAGAAATTCTAAAGTTGTCCAACTAGCATAGACTACCATAGACCAGTATGATCTTACACCAGATGAGTGGATGGGATTGGTTAAAAATTGTAGAAAGCATGTTCCTTTTGATGTTAATAATATGGTGGGGAAATTTATGTCATTTGACGAACGACGGCCAATGTTCAGGGCCTACCAGAGTATATGTAGTAGACGACGGTGGAAAAATTTCCCAAATGCGAAAGGCAAAATTTGTCAAGGGTGAATCTGTGATGCGAGTTTAATGATGATTATTGCGAAAGATATAAATCCGTCGATATAAAGAAATCTAGCGTGAACCTACATGATTTCATAGAGTTCTTGCAGAATTTTACACCAGATCAGGGCAGCGATATACGCGTTTTGAAATTCAAAAAAATGCAGGACATAAAAAAAATGTTGAAATTTGTACCACCGATTCATCACCCCTTTTACCTGTCTCTCCACATGTAAACCGCAGAGATGAAACAGAAAACAATCCAGAAGATTTTCTACCAGCCCGCCGTGGAGAAAACTAGGTTACTGTTACTTTTCATGCAGAGGTGATCATTTACGAACATGTGTATGTTATTTTTGTAATTAAAGTACTTCCTTTCACATATTTTTTACTTTATTCATATAATTTTCAATTTGTAGTTCAAACTTCCTTAAAAATTTCAAATTCTAAAGTGGTCTATGTAACAAGTTTTCTTGTAACATATAAATATTATATAAAAAAAGTTTCTATAATAATTTTTTTTTTTAATGCAGAATGTTAAGTTAACTATTAAGCTAACATAATAATTTACAATATTCACTTAACCCTTTCGGAACTTCTTTTTTGTTTTTGACCTTAAAAATCTATATTTGCATTTTATTTACTGTTAAGGGGTTTGTTATGAATAATCAAAAGGAATTTAAAAAAAAAAAAATTTTTTAAAAGTGGTTTTTTGGAACTATGCCATATGGCATAGATTTCACTCAACGGAAATAAAAATATGTATAAAATGAAATCAAGTCGCAGTGAATTCGTGTTTTTTTGATAACAAAATCAAGCAAAATTATGGCCCATAAACTAGAATATACTTTCCCGAAAGCCCAAATATTTCAATTTACTTTAGTTTTCGAGATATCCTTATCCAAAACTGTAAAAATTACATTTTTTGTCAGTTTTCGAGATCATTTAGCATCAAAGTTTTTCTTTCAGTCAAGATACTGTTAAAGTTATCTAATAGTATGAGTTTTTTCCTTCTAAATTCCGTTGGCCGTTGTAAAATATCATTTTTCTTCACTGAGATATTGCATTTTTAAATGTGCATGTTTGCAAAGGATGCAAAGGATATTCGAGATACAATTTCGATTTAAAGATATAATGTATTTATTTTAAAGGATAGAAGTTATGCATAATAAGATACATTGACATAAACCATTCATAAAACAAAAAACATTAAAGATAAAAGCTTAAATTCGTTAGAATTATAGTGTAAACGATTTCAGCCCTTGCTCTAGTAAATTACTAGATCTACCTCTGTATCAGTCCTGAAACAAAGAAGAAAAAAGATAAAAATGAGATAAAATATATATATACATGTCTCTTAGAAGCAAATATAACTTACTTTATCTTTTATGGTATCATCTGAAACGGTTCCTCGGACCATTTAGAATGCGCAACACGAATATCCTTCGCATCCTTTGCAAACATGCACATTTAAAAATACAATATCTCAGCGAGGAAAAATGATATTTTAGCAAGCTCAACGGAATCTGGAAGGTGATAACTCGTACCTTTAAATAAACTTAATTTTCTTGACTCAAAGAGACATTTTATGCTACATTACCTCAAATAAAGTAAAAGACTCCAATCTTTACACTTTTAGGTCAGGATATCTCGAAAATATATAATAATTTTCTACTAATACATGTACAAAAGTTTGCCAAATAAATTTTTTTTTTCCGTGAAATAACTGAATTTATGAAGTTACTTTTTCTTGCAAAAAACAAGACTCAGAAGAGATGATTGCTTTTGTTATTATCGCGAGTTACTGGTTGCAGTAAACAAAAATTTTTCAATGCTTTCTTATAGGCCCGTCACATAGCATACGTCAATCCGTCTACGTCGACGTATGTGACTGACAGCTCACGTACTTGGCGGAGAGGTCGCCACATAGGAAACGTTGGCGGATATACACAAATCAGCTGTTTGATTAACCTTTAACTACAGAGGTGGTGGCAAAAATTTAACTCTTTAGAATATTTTGTAATTTCTCTTTTAAGTTGCCCTATTGAAATTCAGTTTTCAGTAACTTCACATCTCCTGATAATTCTTGACCATTTTGTTTTATGGAGGAATGTTATACAAATGAGAAAAAACTCGAAAAGCAAATTGCAAAAAAAGTGAAATTCAAGAGTAGCTAAAGGTTAACAATCAAAAGCAATCAGCTGATATAGCGACGGATTGACGTATACCAAAAGTTGACTTTTGGGCAACTTCGGTACGTTGCGGCGACGGATCCGTCGTACGTGTGACGACGTACGTTTAAATGCCGACATTTTACTGAGCTGTCAGTCACATACGTCGACGTAGACGGATTGACGTATGCTATGTGTCGGGGCTATTATTCAGAATTCTTCAAAGAAAAAAAAAAAAATTAAAAAAAAAAATTGGATGTTGAAGTTTTATATCATAAATCTGCCACTGAAGTGCGACTATGCCGTACGGCATAGAATAACCGAAAGGGTTAACATACATCAACAATCGCACACCGCATTAAAACGCGTTTCATCTGTTTTCTCCAATTTTGTATTTTGTTAGATAGAACAGTTTAGTTCTACGCTAGCCATATGTGGTACACTTGTATATTTTTTGTAGCAGAGAGAGAGAGAAATGATTTAGCAAGATTTTCGTTTCGTTTTCTGACAATCGACCAATAGGCGCTCCTTGTACAAACACTATTAAATAACAAACCACTTGAAACAGAAAATTATTTCATCCCTGCAAAAAATGCGATTAATCCGGGACGTGTCCGGGATCAATCGCAAGGGAGCATGCGACTAATACAATTTTACATCCCTTTATATGGAGTGAATTGATCGCATTTGTTCGAGCATGTCCTATGAAGAGACTAATTGTTCAACTTGTATACCCGAACGGGTACCAATGTAGATTAATCACTAACATACCGAACGGGTACAAATGTAGATTAATCGCTTTCATCCCCAACGGGTACAAATGTAGATTAATCACTAGCATACCGAACGGGTACGAATGTAGATTAATCGCTTTCATCCCCAACGGGTACAAATGTAGATCAATCGCTTTCAGCACGAACGGGTACACATGTAGATTTTTCCTTAAAAATTGTAAATGTTCATGCATATTTAAATAATGTTTTACTTTTGTAAAAAAATCTCAATAAATAAATTTAAAAAATTGTAAGTTTTGAGTATGCATTATATGAGCGTAATGTAAAGGATTTTTTCATAGGATATTTTAGGCAACATTTTGTTAAAATTGTTATTAAATAAGCACATCTCACACTGAAAAGCTTCAGTGTATGAATACCCACGCTTTCGCCTAAAAGTACGCAATGTTTACATACATACATACATACAGGTGAAACTAATAAAAGCGTGTTAAAAAGGGTGTTCAATTCGTTTTACCGGTTGTTCTACAATTTTTTAATACATTGCACATTTTTGTAAAATTTCTACATTTAGGGAATCTAGATTTGTACCCGTTCGGAATGAAAGCGATTAATCTACATTTATACCCGTTAGGGAACAATTGGTCTACAATTAGTCTACATTTATACCCGTTCGGGAACAATTGGTCTACAATTAGTCTACATTTATACCCGTACGGGAACAATCGAGGACAAATCGCTTTCGGGATTGATCGCACATTTTTTTGCAGGGATAAAACAAACAAACATACAAACAAACAATAATTAAATAGCATTAAAACCCACAACTAATTATGGATGTGAAACTACATACATACATAATTAAACAATTAAAATAGAAATAAAAACCAAAAGATTAATTGGCTCTTTTTCAGCCTTTAATGATAAAAGAATTCACCAAGAATTAATAAAAACAAATAAACAAACACATAAGTTAAGCAAAAACTGTGCAAATTTTAAACATTTTATTTGTTTTGATTTGATTTTTAATTACCAAAAATATGAGTTCTTTGCAACGCTAAGAGCCGTTTTCTCATCACTGTCCGTTATAATATCGACTGCGTTATCGATGGCATGTTAAATGTGTGCATTTCATTGAGTCGATAATGATGTTTATCTGCAATAGCCGTGTTTTTATTAGCGCATATACATCTGCGCTTAAATTTTGTATGGATTTCTAAGCGCACATCTCTATCCGCGCTTAGTTGTCCATAGAAAATTTAAGCGCAGATGTATATACGCTTGAATAAAAACACGGCTAATGTTAGCTGCAACGGAAGGATAAGGAAACGGCGCTAAGCAGGAACGGAAAAACTTCTTAAAAAACAAATCTACTATAACCAATGCAATAACGTTAATATCAACATACAACAACCAATAAAACCAATAATCAACCATCAACAACAAACAACTACAAAACCAGCAAGCAAATACAACAACTCCTAGTTAAATTTGGAGCAATAGTACAACATGCAATAGAAGCAAAAAAACCGCCAGAACAGCAGCAACAACAACAACTACAGCAACAGTAATAATAAAACGAAAAACAACAACTACAACTACACCACCAAATAGTGTAGACAACATTTTACATACATATCGCACCCTAAATCAAAAAATGGCACAACTCAAAATTTTTCTATATCGAGTTTTTTCATAAACGGGTATACGGAACATATCTCTAGCGATTGCCAAAAAAAAAAACTTTTGAATAACTGTCTCTTTCGACCGAAAAATAACCATTATACCTGGCCCTTTGCCATACGATTGCTTGTAATGAAAAAAACAGTTTTTTGTCTCTCCTGAAAATTTTTAAATTTTGAGTTGTGCCACTTTATGATTTAGGGTGCGATATGTAAATGCAATAAACCAGACAAGTAATGATTTCTCAATTTGTTGGGGAACCACTGACGATACATCATTTCTAATAGTGTAGTTAGTCAACGACGCAAGCCCGCATGCCGTGTCAGCAGATTCAATCTCTTCTATAGGAGTTGTATGTAAACGATTACTTAACGACATATGACGGTGACGGCCGTATCGCAAAAATCAAAAACGCAACGGTTCCGTAAGTGGGCGGACTACACGTTCTCCATAAACCGCACTATAAGTGTGAATTTGAATTGAACATTTTCAAAAAGTTCACAAAATGTTTCTTACTACATAGATGCATACATACATAGGTAAATGCCTAGCAAATTGAGATAGTCATGAATTTGCAATAGTTACATAAATACAAGCAATTAAATAAACAAACACAACCTACAAGATAGTCCGGTGCAGATCAGAATTTTAAATACAACAACAGCAGCTTAACAACAATAGACCAGTACGCGAAATCAAACAAGATAATTTGCCGAAAAGAAATACATATGTAATAATAAGAGCAACATTGCCGAAAAGCTTACCTTGTTTCAAAATTAAAGATAGTTACACTTTTATTCAGCGAAAATAAGGGAAACTATTTTATTTTTAGTTTCAAAACGTCAAGCCACAAATCTAAAATTCATTACGTTATTTTCAAGTTTAAGTTTTAATAACAGAAAATAAAGTGAACAAAAAAATACCATTTCAGAAATCCTTAAAACGGTAATCAATAAACAAAGCTGCCTTCAACATTTACAACAAAAAACATTAATATCAAAAATAAAATTAATCCAAAATGAAACTTAAAATTTAAGATACACAGAGAAAAATTATTTAAATAATAAATACAAGCCAAAAATAATGAATAGAGAATTGAAGAAAAAAGATAACTTATTTTATGATTATTTATCGTATTACTTAATATGTATACAAAATAGTTTGCCACGAAAAGCCTCTGCACACACTTTGCTTATATCACTTCAATTTCGTGTACATATAATTTTGGTCAAAATCAAGCTGTTTAATCATGCATAACAGTATATTATTCAGTGTAACATGCAAATATTCATATTTCGAACAAAAAATATACAAAAACACACATACATATACATATTTATATATCTGCATATCCGAAAACAAAAAAAAATAAATGTGAAATTGTATAAAAAATTAATTCTTTGGTGTTTGTGTTAATCAAAAAGAAATCAAAAATTAATACACATATTTAAAATAATTTATGTGAAAAAAATAAATAAATTAAAACAAAGAAATAAAGTAATTGGCCAAAACATTGAGTCATTTCGAAAAATAATGCAACAAGGCAAAGTAAAAAAATAATCTTAGATCAACTATTCTAATATGTATGATATGTATGTATGTAAGTATGTGTCTTCGTGTCGAGTATACCTCAAAATTTAATCCAACATCATCATTTTATATGCAGTCGAAGCAAAAAGCAAATCTTATATGAAAATATCAAATATTATTATAGAATTATTTAAATGTACATACATACATATATTTCAGCCTTTTATATTTATGTGCATATTTAGATTAAATTCTTTCTTATGTACATATGTATGCACGATTTGAAATTATGTTTATAGAGGAAAGAATCAAAATTAGTAAAGCTAAGAAAAAAATGTTATCGTCATTATTATTTACATATTTTAAAAAGTTTGTGTGTGTTTCGGCTAAGAGCGAATAGGCGAGAAAAGTTTGATACATTGACGTTTCCTTGAAAAAATGAAAGTAACGCAATTATTTTTCAAAGTGTATTTCGATAATAAGGAAATCTTTAAATTGACATTCCTGTTTAATTAATTTGAAGTTTAAGATTTTGCTTGAACTCAGTACATATTAATTTGTGAAAAATGGATGCATGAAGCATATGCTTTACACAAATTATTCTCTTAGAACGTTTTCTCATTCTCCCGTTAACGCGTTAACGGTGACCAAACTGCCCGTTAAAAACTGACTACGTTATCAACCAGCTGTAAAATGTATGCGTTTAATTAAGTCGATAATGGCGTATAATTTTGTAATCGTGTTGTTAATTAAATTGAAATTTAAAAATGTTCGCAAGTTCCAGGAAACACCAATCAATGCTTTAGCCCGCTTGCTTGCAATTAGGTATTTAAAATATTGGCAAACAATTTAGTAATACAATACATTATGTGTATATCAAAATATTCCGAATAATTTTTTCAAGTATTAGGATCAAAATGTAATGGTAGGTGTTATTATATTTAGGAGAAAAACAACTTAAATGTACCTAAGCAAAACAATTTGTGTGCTATGTAGAAATGCAAGTGTAGTTGTAGGCACAGACATCTTTTTCTTATACATACAAACACGTAAACATGCATGGATTGCAACAAATTCAAAAATTTGCATACATTAATGTAGTATGTACACTTATGTATTTAACATTTTTGTGTCAAAATTACACATTAGACATATGTACATATTTATGAACATACAATGTACAATATGTATGCGGCTAAACAGATTTAATCTCTTTGAGTGTGAATATATTTAGATAATTATTTAATTATAAATAAACATTAAGGTACAAAAATTAAAGAAAATCAAAAAAAAAACTTTGGCATTTATTCTGAAAGTCATACACACATACACATACAGTACAGAAGAAGAAGAAAAAACAAACTTACACCACTTTTTGACATGTTTGGATGTGCGCTTTTACAACAATTGCATACGTTTTTTATTCTTTGTGTATTTAAACCAATTTAACCATATCTTTAGTTAACGTTATGACTCTAAAATTCATACACATCTTGTGAGTAGTGACATTTACAATATTCACAATATATGTACATACTTATACATATATGAAACGCATGGAAGTGCATAGAAGCGAACGTGAATACATATTAAGAAACTACGAAAATGTCACTGCAAGAAAAAGTTCTGTGTCGGTTTAGAAATTAAACACACATACATATATATGTACATATATAAAAAGAATAAACTATATATGTATGTACGTTAAAACATTAAACACTATCTGTGATTTATAATCCAAAATTTTTAGATGGAAAGAATAGATATTTGCACCATATTTGAATAAAAAAAACTTAGAATGGCAATACAAATGAAAAATGGAGAAAGTGTGTAAGGAGTAAGAAAATCAGTAAATGGACTAAACCATCGTAAATATGTGCTTGAATGTTTATGTGACATTAGCCGATCTATGTATTCGTTGCAAACGAAAAAAGGCTTCAAGAAAAAAGAAACAACACTAAAAAAATAAAAACGCTTCTATGGTCTACTGAAGCATTTGCGCTAAAATATAGCAAGAGTTACATCTAACATAGAGGAATGTTTTCAAATTATGGGCCCTTTTCTCATCCTCCCGTTAACGCTAAAACCGGTGGTCAAACTGCTCGTTAAAATATCGACTGCGTTATCAATGTATGAGTTTGATTAAGTCGAGAATGACGTTTAAAAGAGGGTTAAACAATGAGAAAACGGCCCTAAAAAATAAAAAAATTGTTTTGAAATTCTGTTTGCTGCATTAAAAACTGAAAGCGCAAAATTCGGAGCTGAAAGAAAAATTTAGTGCGAAAATGCGTAAATTTACTTTTGTACATTTATTTTATTGCGTTTTACTGAAACAAACCATTTACGAAGAGATTTATGTAAATGAATTGGCGAATATTTGATGCACATATGTATATGTTAATTATATGTGAGAAGTAAAAAAAATATAATAACAATAAAAACAAATTGTCATGCATCGTTAGAAAAAAAGAAATGTGTGTTGCAAATACACATACAAAAGATGAAACCGATAAAAAAATTAAATTTACAAAATTAAAAGTGCAATTACTTGGGAAAACAAGCGTGGAAGATGTTCATATATAAAAAGAAAACGTAAAACATAAAACAAAAATACATTAAGAGATACATACATAAATATAAAATAAGAAAAAAATAATTCGAAAATAGGGAAAATTTAGCAGCAAATTTATTATTAATTGATATAGTTGAGGCGAAAGATGCAAACCAAATTATAATGACATGTATTGAGAAATTTAAACAAGTTGAAAATGTATGTACATAGAAAGCGACTTTGTACATTATTAGAAAACAATTATATGAAATTGTATTTCTAATTTGGAGTGTTTTTTTTTAGGTTGTCATTCAAATTTCTGTCCTTTATAGAAGGTCGTTTAAGATGTGAGGGCCGTTTCCTCATCCGCCCGCTACGCCAACTGCAGATCTAACTGCCCGTTAATATGTTGACTGCCTTATCGGCCATATGAAAATGAGTTTTATTATGTCGATAACAATGTTAAGCCTAGAGTCATCGTTAACGGCAGTATGCGAAAACGGCTCTGAATAATTTAAATTTACCGGACTTACGAAAGATGAGAAGCAGCATTCTGCGATTACCAGAATTCGACACAATCTCAAACAGAGCTTATCCAATTACAGCAAATGGTGAATGTAACAAGCCGCAAATGAACTTTAAAATGCAAATAATAATTTGTATACAAATAACTGTTGAACATTCTGGGGATTACTTACATACATACATTATTTAATTGATTGTACATAATAGAGCTGAGAAATGTTTTTGGCGGGATTTAAAGTTTAAAGCGAAATAGTATGTATTTCCCTCAAGTTTTCAAACGTTTTCCCTAAATGTGACAAAAGGAAACGGCCGGACGTTGTACAATTAACGAACATTCAATTCATATGAGATCTCAGCGCTAGTTGAAGTTGTGAACTTTCAGCAATATCTACTACGCTGCAGAAAATTAAACAACAGACAAAATATGAAAACATGCTAGGTTTTTGAGTTGGTTAAGACGTTTTAAGAAACCAATGCAGATATTTGGCCGTTGAATAGGAAGAAGTAACTACGCTCTGACTTTACACAGCTAATACAAAAAAACGTATATAAAATCCCTCAGGTATGTGTTTTATTTTCGGAGAGAAAAAAGATTGATTACCTTATTTTAAAATACATTTTAATTAAATAAATAGGACATTAGCAACGTAACAAATAATAGAAAATGAGGATCGTTTTATGCAAATTATGTAATTAAATTTTTTGGACAAATTTTTATAATTAAAATGTATATTGGACTTAATAAATATTTTTAATATGATATGTTTATTATTTCTATTGGTCTACATACATGCATGGATTTGTATGTATGTATGTATAACAAATATTTGCTAATTTATATTATTTGATAAAGTAAAATACATAAATACTTACATAGATATACTTGTAGATATATATTTTATTTATTTTATTTTTTTTCAAATTTACTAAAAGGAGCTAGTACATGCACGTTAGATTGTATTAGTATTGGGCGCCAAATAAATTTGTTAATAATTATAAAGAGTAAGAGTAAATGAAACTTTGTGTTCGCTTATAAGCTGTTTTGCCTACCCGTTCTGGCGCGATGAAAACACGATTTGATTTGCTAATTACATAAATATGTAAAATGTTGTATGTATGTATGCTTACAACATATGAATCTACAGTGTAGAGAGGGTTAGAAGGTGGAGTGGCAATGATGGCCAAATGGGCTGCTTATATGTATATGTATATAGAAAAAATGAATTTATAGTGCAATTGTTTTAAAAAAAAAATGTTTAAAAGTAGTAAAAATCTTTAAAAGTGCGATCATGTTATTAATTTTCAACATAGAACTATTATGGCAATGGTTTTTTGTAAAGGGTGTATGTAAAAAGCGAGGATTTGCTTTTTTCTTTTCGTTTTTAATAAAAATTTTCGGTTATTGATGCTTTTCATCATATAAATTTAATAAGTTTAAGCAAATTTTAAATGTGCATAACACATTGGGCAGGAAAGTATCTATTTACGTATGTATGTTTATAAAATACGAATTAACTTTTAATTTTAGCATACAAAAAATATATTCCAGATATTCTAAGAACAAACGAAAATAGCAAACACAGTTTCACGGTTTTATTAAATATCAATTCATATACTTTCAGTAAGTTGTTCTATATATTTATTTAAAGCAATGCATAATAAACTGTAATAATTATAAATAAAATGTTGCAATGACCTCGTGTACCAAATGTAATTATGATCTGTTTTGTTTAGTTACTTTTTTTTTTTTTTGGTAAACATTATTTAATTGTTTCTTTAATTTACTAACTTAATATAAGGCTAAACCTTTACATGAGTGCATGTTCAGAATGAAATAAAAAATATCGGAGAAAATACAAGCGCATCATTATAAACAGAACTTAGATGAAATTTGCTCATGGAATATTGTTAAAGCAAACTTATGCAGAACAATTTGTCTTTCATGCCAAAACGCATATTGTTTTATTATTACTTCTATTTCTGAAATTTTAGTAATCAAACGCATTTACAAAATGGCGTCAATTTACAAATATTTCATATGTATAGGTACATATTTTACTGTAAGAAAAACATCTGTTTTTCCGCTCTATGAAATTAAAACACATACCACAAAAAAGCAACTTACAAAATTATGAATAATAACAACAAAAAGGCTAATACAGCATCGTATATAAATAATTTTCATTTGCTTGCAGTAACTTTCAATATCCAGTTATAAGAATACATAAATCAAGAATTCTAAATAAAATAAGCATATAAGAAAAACACGCAATAGCCCAAATATATGTGTATATGTACGTGTACATACATATACATATATCCACATCCACATACTATGTATATACAATTACATATATACATACATATATTGGAATAAATTACAAATTAACCAAACATTTTTCGGGTATTAATTGACTAAATATTAATCTGCCCTCTCCACACACGCACATTATGTACTATGCAATATTTGTAATACTGCAAACAAGTAAAGAAGTTATTAAAATACATGTATGTATGTATAAATGCAGCCGACAGTCGATTGTTTTTGATTTATAGTAACTGCAGTAAATGATTCAAACAATTTAATAATACGAAAAAAATATAAAACATTAAGAAATAAGAAATTGGAATACCTACAAACATATAAAATAACAAAATGTCCTATACAAGATTTTATAAAATTCTGAATTACCAAAAGTACGATGCGATTCACAACAATGGTTTAGCAGTCGTGGTAGCGCAAAGAGGTGCATAAATTATTATTCACAAATTTATTTAAATAAAAGCAAAATAAAAAAACTTACCCGACATTTTAACTAATGCAATACAATTTTGATGACTTTATTATCGGCAACGTGCATACTACTTTAACTACCACTACTTTAACAACTTTGATATGCACAAGTACTGGAAAATTACACACAAATTCTAATCACTTTTAAAAATTGATACACTCATGCACGAAGACAACGGAAATTTATTACTTTTGTTAATAATTTTGTTACTAAAAAAACTATTACTATAAAAACTGAGTAAATAAAAAAATGGCACCGGCCGTTAATGCACTTCACTTTATTTCCTTTGACAGAAACTGCCGGAACCTAAACGCAGAGCTGCCACATTTGTGAGATAAATATACACCTCATATTTCACTATAAAAAAAGACAAATTATTGTGTGAATAACTTTTGTTAACCCATTAGTGGTCAAAGCAAACCTACAATAATATAAAATATATAATTTGGGGTTCCCAAATTGGCACGGCAACCACTAATGGTTTAAGCAATGCAGTCGTACTCTTGTGTAATAACAGAATCTTTACCATCTTGTTAACTAAATAAAAAAAACGCATACTTAGGTATACAAACATTAAAATCCACAATCAATAGATATTTGCTTACAATAGATATAACTACAATAGCTAACTACATATACATATAAATACTAAGAAAAGTTCTTACACCCCAACGGAAAATCAACAGCAATAGCCCGAAATAACAGCCAACAATAGCCCAGAGTTTGAAAATATTTTACGTAGACCATCAATTGAAAAATAAGAACCAGAAACAAACAATAGCCACAGAAAATTTAACATATATACATATATATAATAACAATAACAAATATGTAAGTATACTTAAAATGCGTTAACAATAGACCACACTTGTAATGAGTAAAAATAACGAAAGACAAAGTAATGGTAATCAACTTGTACTTAACACTAAATACAAACTATTTTACTGTGAAGCCTTCGCTGGAAATGCGAAATTGCATAAAAACATAAATACATAGGCAAGTTTAAGTATGTATGTATTTTAATTGCGATGTCGACTGTTTTTTTACGTTTTTCAACTATTATCTATATATAAATTTATTTGTTTTATCCCATTTAACTGTTTAATCGTTACAATTGTTTACATTTTTTTATTATTCTATATATATTGACAAATGATACTGATTTTTTGTCTATCGCTTCTTATTAACTCGATTTGAGCTCTTATAATTATGTTGAATCTATTAATTTTGCTTTGTAAACAGAAAAATAAATTAAATACTTAATCAATCCTAAAAAGCCCAAATATCACATAAACCCTACAATAGTATACATACTACATACACCAATTTTAAACCATAAAAAATACAATAGTTTTTCAGTAAAAAATTTCACAGCTACAATTACAATTATAATAACAATTACAATAGCAATAGCATTAGTTATAAGGCTCCACCACAAACAATAACCCACAATTTAGCCATCGAAACAACCATGTAAAAGTTTTAAATGTTAAAAAAGTTTGAAAAAAATTTAGTTTTATTCAACATTCAAATTATTTATTTAAAATTTGTTTCAAAGTGGAAGGTACTATTGTATAAATATTTGTATTATGAAACAAAACCAATGCAAGTACAATGTGCAAAATTCATTTGACATACTTAAAAGAATTATAAAAAAATGCCAACTCTTGAAGTGTAAAATCAAACAAATATATTTATATTACCGAATCTAGGCGAGCGTATAAAAATTTTCGTAATTTGAGATAACGTAATAAACCAAAAAAAGGATCAAAAATATCTATAGGCCGAAGGACAAGAAGTAACACTAATACGTACACGTATTTCTGAACAATTTCCATTTAAGTTCTATTTATTATTGTGTCCGTATAAAATAGTTTAAAAAAAGCATTTAAATTGAATTTTGAGCTTTAGGCCTATTTAATCCAAATACATGAATATACATATGTACATATTTTTTTTTTATTTAAATAATTTTCATGTAAGTTCTGCAAAAAAAAAACACCTTGATTAATATTTCAAAAAAAAAAAATAATAATAATAATAATTTTTAATATAACCTATAGATGCGTTTGATTAAAAAAAATTATTAATAGTTCATTTTGAAAGTGTTTATTGCAGAAGAGATGAAATGAAATCACATTTATATACGATTTGTATTGTTTAGATTGCCTTAGATTTTTATGTGTCTAATTACATGATTTACATAATGCTGTAAAGGTAATTGTTCATAAAATTATAAAAATATATATATACAAATTCACTACTTTGTATGAGTAAATAATATCTATTAATTTTTATCTTAAGTTAATTGATTTGTTTATACAACTTTATAGTTTTCGTTATATCGTATATTATTACTTATTACATATGTATACTAGATATAAACGTATATACGTATACATACGGTACATTGATAGTTTTTAATTTTAGTTGTTAAAAAATACACATACGCATATATATACATATGTATAAAACAATACAAAAAAACATGGGTATATACTATATTAATAAATAAATATTTTAGATAAAAAAGATAAAAACAAAATTCATAATCATTTGCGTATTTATTTTCACAGAATCAAAGGTAATTTGTTCGGCATTTCTATTTTACTTTGTTCACGTTACTTTTTTATTTTTTTACTTTAGCATTTTCAAATACATAAAAAACCTCTGAATATTATTTAAAGAATAATTATTTGAAAACAGGAACAGAATTAAATTAAAATAGAAGATTCTACATACATGTACATAAATAATACATAAGGTAAAATAATAATAGCAATTAAACCACAATATTTATGCGATTAAAAAAAATGCAATAGTCCAAAGTGAATATGTGATGTGGGTTAAGCATGGGCATATTTGAAGCGGCATCCCGGCGCAATGCTATGGGCAAAACCGTCAGCCTTTTTAGGAACTGTTGGATAATTAAAGAGCGCGTCTTTATAAGGCTAATTATTGGCTAAGGTTTGTCTTTCGAAATTTTGGCCGCCAATGCGAAAGCATTAATGAAAACCACGCACGGACGCAATTCTTCAGAACCATGCAACAAAATCCTACATTGCCACTGTTTGCTCCATTTTCACATTTAAACATTGGAATATAAAAAGATGGTAATTGAAATGCAATAGTAACGGGTAATGAGGAACAACATTTTTTGCTATAAACTAAAGACGTCACGACCGCCAAACTTAACATACAGCTTTTCTTTCAAAATTTCAGCATACATCTTTTCTTTTTCCATTTTCTTTTGAAGCACACAGTTAGCCAAATATTTCGATAAGCTGTTAACCATAAACCCACTTTAAAAAAATGCGATCAAAAACCAGTGAATAGCCGGTTTTCAGTACAGACTGTGCAATAACCATCACTAACAATAAGTAAATAGAAATATAATTTTTTCTAAGCATAAACAACTTCAGGGAACAAAGTTAGATATATTTCAATTTTGTAGACATGAATATCAAGTTTAATTAATGCAAAGTAAATGAATATTTACTAAAAATACCTGGAGGTATATTTGATCATATCCAAATTTTTTTGTTTACAAAAGAAGCATAAAAAAAATAAAATAAGTAAAATAACCACAAAATAAAAATTTACGAAACGTGACAAAAAATTTGGGAGCAACTTTTTTGTACAAAAAGTATACAGACTCACATAAGAACCTCTTTGGCTGCTAAGTGAGGCTAAGTGCAATACAAACTTAGCCTTTAAATAGCTGAAACAGAACATGACTTAACAAAAACTGTAACCTAACAAACTTTAAAAAAGAAGTTTACTATTTTGTGAGCGAGAATAACATTTTTGGTATAAAAAATTTAAGGTCGAGAAAATCAAAACTAGGAATCAAACTTTTTCAAGAGATTGCGTTTCTTAGAAAGTTTAAGCGAAAACTTGTTTCAAAACTTTGTATGTAATTTTTGGACAAATGCTAAAAGCACTTACTAAAATAAATATAAAAACATAGTGATGTATACGATACTAAATAATTAGTCTAGGCGCAAAACAAAAATAAAAACAAAATATTTATAATAAAAGCTTTGGAAACTATGTGTATCAAAAAATAATATTATATGAAGAAATATTTATTTTAATTTTTCTGAAGCAAAGTTTAACATGAAAAACACTAACATATAAATATGTAGGTACAGAAATCAAATGCATTTTAAGTGGGTTTGCAAAATTCGGAACAACTGCTCTAAAATTATTATATAAAATGTATGTAAATATTTTTAATAAACTAATGGCTTAAATATTCAAAACAAAAATAAAAATTAATTTCTCACTTAAGCGGCAAGCGTGTTTATTTTTTTTTATTTTAACTTTTATTTTTATCTCGTATTATTCATTTCATTGTTGCTAAAAGTAAAGATAAAAACCATTAACTTTTGCTGAATACTTAGAAGATAATAAACATGAAATCAAGATAATTTTTTGTATAAAATTTGTGAAAGGCAACTCCTTAACTTAAACGCTGGAAATGACAAATATAATATTGTAAAATATAAATAAATGATTGAATCAAAAATACAAAGAGAATGCATGAGCATAGCAAATAATGGACAAAAATATTTACCTACCTATTGTAATAATGTGAACTTGGAGCATACTCAGTATTTTATTAATACTGTATATATAAATTTATTTGGAAATAAAGCTATTGAATATTATATGAACTCTGACTTTTTTGATGTCTGCTAGTTGGTGAAACGAACACAATTCCTACTGGGAGCGCTTTCATTTCTAGTTTTTGTAAAAATAATTGGCAACCATGCAAGCTGTCAAACAAATGCCGGTAATTTGGTTGTGGTTGTGTTGATAAAACAGTTTCCGGCGCCTAGCCAATTGCTATTCGCCAATTTAAATTTAATTTTCATTTCTCCCATTACAGTTGGAAAAAGTCTATGAATACACTTTGCACCAGTGAACCCTGCTTTAAACAATCATTCAATATGGCTTTTTCGCAGTCCCTTGATATAGGGAACAGCACTTTGTTGAACTTGGACAGCCAAGCCAGAAAAGCCATTGATTGTGAGCTTGTGGAACTGCAACGCGTACCACAAACCAATCCAGAAAATAACGAAGATGCTGCTGACGTTATCCAAGAATCACCGGTGCCGGTGAAAGAAATGTCAACATATAATAGGTCACGCACGCAACGTCTATGGACACGAAACAGTTCCAGTGTTAGGAATGAGAAACAACGCCAAAAGCTACGTAAGAGCAAATCAGACTCAACATTAGGAAAATGCGAATTACCATCTACCGGCGACAACTATACAGAAATGTTTCGCAGTGGCTTTACATTCTCCGTGGAGGATGGCCAAAGTAAGGTAGGTGATGGTGAAGCTTCAGTGCTGCGCGTTTCACAAATCGAAGCTGCGTTTCTGGATATACCAGAAGAAGAGCACATAGATATAGGGAACAATATAGATGAGGACAACTTGGATATTCCAATATTTTCTGAAGATATAAAAGGTATATTGTGTCAAGAAGATCAAAGTCGTAAAAGTAATGGTCACTACGGCAATTGCAATCATACGACATTATACACGCACAAAACCAATGGCATACCGAAGCCTTCCGAAGGAGATAATGAACTTAATACAGAGCAATTGGATCAAAGCCGTTTTATATGTGCAGATCTGCCTAATGAGCAAGCACAGCAACAAATTATAAAAGAACTGAATGCCAGTAGACGTGAAGTGGAAAAAGATAATAAACACGATGGCAAATGTGGTTCAAAAGCAATGAAGTTTACGCCAAATAAAGCTTTGCGCTCCGACACATTTAAGACTGCTAAGTTACTAGAGATCGACAAGCGCACCAGCGATTTGGAATCGCTTAAGCGCATTAGTGCTTGGAATTTGCCGCACAGCGTTTTGCAGGAATACGAAAAGAAAGGTGTCAATAAAATGTTTGATTGGCAAATAGAGTGTTTGAGTAATCCCAAGGTTAGTAGACCAAATTAATAGTTGGCTATATGTACATATTTGTATGTACTTTTCATTCCTAGGTACTTTTTGAGCACTGTAACCTTGTATACTCAGCTCCAACATCAGCGGGCAAATCATTGGTAAGCGAGATCTTACTCTTAAAAACGGTTTTGGAGCGCGGCAAGAAGGTACTCTTCATACTTCCGTTAATTTCGGTGGTACGCGAAAAAATGTTTTACCTACAAGATTTGCTTACAGTGGCTGGCTATCGCGTCGAAGGTTTCTTCGGTGGCTACAGCCCACCCGGAGGTTTCGATAATATGCATGTGGCGATTTGTACAATTGAAAAAGCCAACTCAATCGTTAATAAGCTCATGGAGCAAGGCAAACTCTCCGACATTGGCACTGTGATTGTCGATGAGGTACATCTAATCTCAGATTCAGGCAGAGGTTACATACTCGAACTGCTCATCGCGAAGGTGCTCTACATGTCACGCAAGTATGGCTTCCAATTACAAGTGGTAGCTATGTCGGCAACGTTAGCTAACGTTGAATTACTCAAGCAATGGTTGGATGCGGAACTTTATATAACCGACTTTCGTCCAGTGGCACTAAAGGAAATGATCAAAATTGGCAATACCATATATGATAATGAAATGCGTGCACTGCGTGATGTTACTAAGCCTTTACAAGGCGAGCGCCAGTGTTTTCCACAGCTGCCAAACGATAATGATCATGTGGCTCAGCTGTGTATTGAAACCATATTGGAAGGCTGCTCTGTGGTTGTATTTTGTCCATCAAAAGATTGGTGTGAAAATTTGGCAATACAATTGGCTGGTGCTATACAAACGTTGCTCAATGGTGGTGATGAGAAATGGGTGAGCAGATTGCGTGCACAAATTAAAAGCGATGCCATTGATGAGGTGAAAAAGCAGCTGCGTGATATACCAACAGGTATTTACATATGCATATACCTCCTATCTGTTTATCTATGTAATAAAATATACATTCGCATATAACAGGTCTTGATGCTGTGCTCGATAAAACCATTACATTCGGCTGCGCCTTTCATCACGCCGGCCTGACAAGCGAAGAGCGCGACATCATCGAAGCCAGTTTTAAGTCGTGCGCTCTGAAAATAATAGTCGCAACCAGCACACTTAGCTCGGGCGTAAATTTGCCCGCACGGCGTGTGTTGATACGTACACCACTCTTTGGTGGCAAACAAATGAGTTCGCTTACTTATCGACAGATGATTGGCCGTGCTGGTCGCACTGGAAAGGTAAGAAAAAGTGGGGCTCAGCTTGGATATAATGAACCAATTTCACTGCTTTACAAACTACTGGGAATTTTTCAGTGAAACTTGCAGGAAATATTCTGTGGATGATAATTCATGTAATTTTAATACTCCAGCAAGGGTTCTTTTTTTAAAGCGCGGCCGAAGCAAACGCAAAAAGTGTTCTACACAAAAGTAATATGGATTCTTCCATGGATATTAATATGTGCTTTTCCCCGTTTTTATACGTGCTTTTCCTCGTTTATATACGTGCTTCATCTCGGCCAATTAAGCCACTTTAACAAGCAATATCTGCTGAACTATAAGCGTCCGGCAGGTGGAACGTTTATTTTTTTGATCTGTGGGACCCTCCCTACCCACTGGAACAATTCATTTTCATCGGTTCGTGGTTCATTATATAAAAATTTTCCCAAAAGCACAAATTTTAGTCGGTTTATCATCTTTGGGTAAAGAGACTTAATAGGACACATTTCTTTCCGAAACCAAAAAGTCTGGTGTTTCTTAGCGAGAAAAATAAGATATTGGAAAATTTTCAATTAAAGAAGCACGCCTCGAAAACAACAAATGTTTCGTAAGCTATTAGCCTCCGGCAAGTTTTGATTTCAGTTTTAAGATCTGTGAGAGCCGCTTTACACCACTGAAAAAGTGATTTTTCTCGAGGCGTGCGTCCTTAATGTAAAGCCGGACCTAAGAGTTTTAAAGCGATCTGATCTTAAAAGTTAGCACAGCATCATTAAATACTTACCTTAACTTGTTGAACTTTGCACAGGATACTTTGGGTGAATCTGTACTAATATGCACACCTGCCAACGCACGTATTGGCCAGCAGCTTGTACTAGCAGATCTGAAACCAATACATTCCTGCTTGGAGCAAGAGAGTAGTGTAAGTATGGTTTGTTGTTTAATTGTAATTAAAACGCGCCAAGCGGTGAATTTACATTGTCTCTTATTCACAACAGACGCACCTTAAGCGCGCCTTACTTGAAGTGATATCCTCCGGCGTGGCAGTGACCAAAGTTGACATTGAAAATTTCGTTAACTGTACGCTGCTAAGTGCCGAAAAACAGCTTAGCGAACAAGGCAAGGACAAGAGCGCAGAAGATGAAGTGCCTTACATAACAGAAGCTTTGGATTTTCTCATTGAATACGAATTTGTGCGGCTACAAGTGGACAGTGAAAGCAGGCGCGAGAGCTATGTAGCCACGCGTTTGGGACAGGCGTGCTTGGGTAAGCGCTGATGATTAGAATATAGTTTACAAGTGTAATACTTCTTTTTTTGTAGCTGCCTCCATGCCACCAACCGATGGCCTCTTACTCTTCGCCGAGCTACAGAAATCACGTCGCTGTTTTGTGCTTGAATCGGAATTGCATGCTGTCTACTTGGTAACGCCATACTCGGTATGTTATCAGCTGCAAGATTTGGACTGGTTACTCTTTCTCGATATGTGGGAGAAGCTGACGCCGGCAATGAAGAAGGTTGGCGAATTGGTTGGCGTGAAGGAGTCATTTCTAGTGCGTGCTATGCGTGGGCAAAGCAAGTTGGACTACAAGCTAATGCAAATACATAAAAGGTTAGCAAAAAAAGAAGCAAGAAAACTGCTTACTTGTCTGATTACAAACAAACAATTTTTCTTTTAGATTTTACACCGCTTTGGCATTACAAGAACTCGTCAATGAAGTGCCCATCAACAATGTTGCTGCCAAATATAAATGCACACGCGGTATGTTGCAAGGACTCCAGCAAATGTCCTCCACATTTGCCGGTATCGTCACGGCATTTTGCAATTCACTGCAATGGCCCACATTATCGTTGATCGTTTCACAATTCAAAGAGCGTCTTTTCTTCGGCATACATCGCGACCTAATCGATTTGATGCGTTTGCCGGATCTAAATCATAAGCGCGCACGTGCGCTCTATGACGCCGGCATAGAAACGCTCGTCGAATTGGCCAATGCCGATGTCTTCGACGTGGAGAAAATATTACACAACGCATTGAGCTTTGACTCGTCCAAACAGCATGACAATGAAGCGGACTACGAAGCAGAGCAACGCAAGCAAGCCAGAGAATTTTTCATCACCGGCAAACGTGGGTTGACTGTGGCTGAAGGCGCGAAATTGCTAATAGAAGAAGCGCGTACATATGTACAATATGAAATTGGCGTGGGTGCCATTAAATGGACACAAACTGGCGATGCAAATACCGCTGGAAAGTGTCTAGAAATGTCCTATGAAGATGATAGGATGGGCGGAACGCATGGCAATAAGCGTAAAAGGGAGTTGAAAGAGCATAGTGGGCATAAAACGGAAATAACGCCGCCAAAGCTTGTGAGGCAGAGTGAAAGTAGCACAGAGAAAATTGATGATGACGATCGACCGTCAACAAGTAAGGCGGCTACGAGGCGACAGAAATTGCACGCGTTGGCAGAGCAAAAGCAACAAACGCCGCCAGAGAAGTGTGGAAAGCAAGAGGAGCAAAAGCATGAAAGCAAAAGTGGCGCTATGATGCCGCCCCCCACAACAGTCGGTTGTGCGACTAGAAATCGTTTGGATAAAAATATAGAGCAGAGTTGTCCTGCCGACAGCGCGCCACAAAATCAGCGAGGAGGTCCTTTGACAGCGAATAGCAATGCGATTACTCAAGCGAGAGTTAATGAAATCACACAAACGAATAAAAGAGCAGCTGGGCAAGAAAGTAATAATAAGGAAAATGCAGAGAAACAGGGAACGACTAAAAATCAGCATGAAAAATTGGAAGAAAAGGTGAAAATTTCTTCCCCGAACTTAACCTCAAAATCGGCAGAGAACCACAAGCTTCAAAATTGCAATGATTTGAAAAGCAAACCAAATGCCTTGCAAGAGTCAACTAAAAATCCAATAAATTCCAAGCAAAGCGCTGCAATTTCACTGAACCCGAACCTAACCTCAAAATCGGCAGAGAACCACAAGCTTCAAAATTGCACTGATTTTAAAAGCAAACCAAATGCCTTGCAAGAGTCAACTAAAAATCCAATAAATTCCAAGCAAAGCGCTGCAATTCCACTGCCATCTAATAAGTATTGTGTTGACTCGCAGGCAAAAGCCAACGCACATGCAGCCAAGTCCCTCAATGCGTTTCAGCTCAAGCAAGTTGCTTTACCTAAGTTGACTGCCAACGCTGCTAAGCAATCGCCTCAAGCGCAACAGGGTCTACGAGCAGCGCCACGCCGCAGTCCACGCAATCACCAAAACAGTAACAATACGTGCAAAGCAAAGCAATCACCAATTGCGCCAACACAGACCGTCACTAAGCGGCAACACATTGAGGAATCAATTTTCATGCCCGATGATTCTTTCGAACTGAATACGGGCATTAATGCCGCTCTCGAAGCTGGCAAGCAAACGAGCGAGTCCACACCAAAGCAATTGCACAACAACAACAAAGCCAATGATGATGAAATTCCCGAATCACAAGAAATTGTGCAAGCAGTGGCCGATTCGCCGGTGCCAGCGAAACATTCAGTGCACGCCTCGCGTTTACTGCGCACAACGCAGCGCTTGCGTGGCCATAAAGGCGGCGGTGGCGGCAGTTGTGCAAGAGAGCAAAGTGATGCTGCTAGCCTACACTCACCTCCCGCCGCCACAAGTTCCATAGAAGTGTCCGATTTGTCACTCGAGAACTCGCTCTTGAAGAATCCACTGCAATTGAATGCTTCGCACATTTTGAATTGTTCCAAAACAGAGACGACTTCCGTAAATTTTCAAAGTCTCAATTTGGTGGACATTTGTGGCGATCGACGGCTCTTCGATGGCGCGTTGCACGAACTCATCGCAGCAAAGCGTTTCGGTTTCTGTCTTGGCCTACAGCAGCTGGAAAATAAGCGCAAACTGCTGATAGGCGGTAATTTGTTAATAAATCAAAGGGGACATGGTGCCGCGGCAGGCGAGGACAAAGTGGCCGCAAGGGAATTTCAAATTGATGATAACCACTATTTAGCCGGTTGTGCTTTTGCCATCAGCGACAACATTGTGTACTACATGAATATGCAGCTGGAGGAGAGGCGCACTAGCAACGTGGTGGTGACCACGAGCATGAAACACCAATTTTTGCGCACAATATTAACTGCCAATGCGTGTACGCTGCTCTGCATCGACGCAAAGGAGCAGCTGAAGATATTATGCCGCATGCTGGACGACAACGGTCTCAGCGGTGAGCTGCGCGTCGAGTTGGAGGATCCAAAGGTGGCGAATTGGTTGCTGCAGCCGGATAAGATTATGAGCTTTACACAAATGGTAAATCGATGTAGTAATAATAGAGCTTTTTGTAAGAGATTTTTGGGCATGGTAGAATGTAGTAATAGTAGAGCTTTGAGTAAAAGCTTTATGGGCATGGTAAAATGTAGTAATAGTAGAGCTTTTAGTAAAAGCTGTATGGGTATAGCAAAATGTAGTAATAGTAGAGCTTTTAGTAAAAGACTTGTGGACATGGTAAAATGTAGCAATAGTAGAGCTTTTAGTAAGAGCGTTATGGGCATGGTAAAATGTAGCAAGCGTAGAGCCTTTTGTAAAAGCTTTATGGACATGGTAAAATGTAGTAATCGTAGAGCTTTTAGGAAGAGCTTTATGGGCATGGTAAAATGTATTAATCGTAGAGCTTTTAGTAAGAGCTTTATGGGCATGGTAAAATTTGGTAATATTAGAGCTTTTAGTAAAAGATTTAAGGCAGAGTTTGATTTTCCTAAGCACGCGTGCGGAAGCTTTTTATAGCTTTCACACCGACAAATCAAAGCACTTCGTTCACGCACAGAAATTTTGCAAATTTCTATTCAGTCAGCATTGAGCTGTTGAGCTAGCAGGTTGTGTTGCTCGAGCAGTCTCTGAATGCTTGTAAATGATTGTGTGTTGGGGGTAGTTTTTTTATTTGGATTTTTTTACGTAATATTTTTATTAGGAATCATGATTTTGCATTTCGTCTCATATTTTTTTATTTCATTTTTTTTGTTTGTGGTTTTTTGTGAAGTTAATAATAAAAATACTAACCATTAAATTAATTTAAAAATTTTAGGTTTCGACTATGATTGAGTTTCTTTTGGGTGTAGCCAAGAGCTTTTGTGCTTTTAACACATGCACAATGTTTGAAAGTATTAGTGTGATAATCCCTGATTTACCCAACAAACACTGAGGTTAGTTATCGATTTGAGAATGACTCGAGAACTAGCCTCATTCTCAAACCTCTAACGTTAGAGGACGACTCGAAAATCTATCGAGAATCATAGCGTTCTCAAACAAAAGGGTACCTAATTCTCAAATCGAGAAAATTATAATTCTCAAATCGAATTCCAATGTAGTTCTCTAATGAGATTCTAATCAGAATTTGCAAATATTTCCAATTGAAATGAAAAACAAAGCTTTGTCTCCTTTTACATGATTTTTTCATTGTTTAGATTTTATTAACGCAATATGTGCCTAAATTGTATATGATTATATATATATATTGACATGTATATGTTTACCACATTTATAAGAACTGAAATTTAAACAAAATTCAGTCTTATTATTTAAATTAAAGATACTTCTTGTACTTTTTAATGGAAAACATTGTACTACGGTAATATTAACTTTACCATTTTTTAGTATCTAATTTCAATATATGTATGTATATTCAATATATCACAGAAATATATTGAGAATTGATAAAAGGCTTGAGATTTGGCTCCTTCTCTAATCACTCGCTAATCGAATTCTAGTGTAGTTTTCAACCCTAGTTATCGATTTGAGAATATATAGAGAATTACACTAGTTATCTAAGGTAATCTCGACAAAATTTCTAACGTTAGAGACTGTGTTTGCTGGGTAAGGACATTATAGTTTAAATATTCGTATTTAAATTTGGTTTTTTCACTAACAGACACAACAATTCGCACCAGAATGCACTGCCCTTACGAGTTTATGTGGCAATGGACGCGGCTATGGCAGTCATGGGTTGGATACGGCTAGCGCCATTTTGGCAAAAATTAGGTAATGCAATGGTATAGCGTTGCAAGTAGTCAAATTAGCACATTTTCTTTGCAGATGCTCTGTAGAGGCGTGTGTTACGATGCACATACTGAAGGCGCAAATAGAGAACTTGGAACGCATCGGCTCGGGGCAGCTTTATAAATTTTTCAAAGGTAATTTTTTAAAGTGCCATTATCTATTAAAACTAATTTAAAATTAACGGTTAATACACAGAACTGGAAATGCCGTTGCAAAATTCACTTTGCATTATGGAATTAGTTGGTTTTCCGGTAAATGAAGCGGCGCTGCGTGGTGTCTTTCAGCAAATGCTGGAAACAATGAAAAAGCTGGAAACGAAAATTTATGAAATGAATGGTGGACGCTTTAATTTGGGCTCATCGGCTGCTGTGGCGAAGGTAAAATAGCAAAAACAAAAACAAAAAATTGAAGCAATGCCAATTTTGTACGTAGAGTCAAAAAAGTAAAGGGAGATAGAGGGTCTCTCAAGGATCTCAAAACTAAAACTTGCAGGAGGCTTATAGTTTACGATATAAAAGCCTCCGGCAAGTTTTGCTTTCACTCTTGAGGTCTGTGAGAGCCCCTCTACACCCCTGAAAAAGTGAGTTTTCTCTTGGCGTGCTTCCTTAATGGAAAGCCGACCCAAAGTTACATCTGCAGCCGGCGAATAAAAAAATATTTGGCTCCAAGTCAATTCCATTTGCATTCATCAACATTTCTTACTGCTTACAGGTAGTCGGCCTGCATCGCAAAGCCAGCGGTCGCATTAGCACCACACGCCAAATACTCGAGAAGATCGATTCGCCAATTTCGCAAGCAATCGTTGCTTATCGCAAGCTAAGCACAACTCTAACGAAAAATATACAACCACTTTTGAAATGTGTGCAAAAGGAGCGGTAAGAAATACATAAATTCATTTATACATGCATAATAATTTATAGGATTGCATAAAATTATCTAAATCTAGAATACATGGCCAGAGTGTCACCTTCACACAAACGGGACGCATTTCAATGACCGAACCAAATTTACAAAATGTCGCTAATGACTTTGAAGTGAATTTAGAAGGTAATGTTGCGCTAAAACTTAACACAAATCGCATACAAATAATCTTATTTATTTATATATAACATTTAAAGGTAAGCAAAGTGTCACTATATCCTGCCGCAGTGCATTTTTTCCCAGCGACAGTGGACGCTGCTTGCTGTCATCTGATTTTTGTCAATTGGAAATGCGCATACTGGCACATCTTTCGCAGGCAAATACTTCTTGATAGTTTGTTTTTTTAATATTTTAAATAAATTATTAATTGTATGCAGGACGCAGCTTTGCTCAAAGTGATGAACACCGATCGCGACATCTTCACGGCCATAGCGGCGAGATGGCACAAAGTATCGGAAGCTTCGGTTTCGCAGCAGTTGCGCAATGGCACCAAGCAAATTTGCTATGGCATCGTTTATGGCATGGGCATGCGTAGTTTGGCCGAAGCGCTGAAATGTGCAGAGCAAGAGGCGGCAACGCTTTCACAGCAATTTCATTTGGCGTATCCGGGCATAAGGTGCGGTTAAAAATTATTATTTTCATTATTATTACAATTAAAACTAACATAATGTTATAGGTTATATGCGGATAAGATTGTTAAATTTGCGCGCAATAATGGTTATATAGAAACCATAACGGGTCGTCGGCGTTATCTCGAACAAATTAACAGCGAAGAGCCGCAGCAAAAAAGTAATTGAAAAAAGAAATCTAAATCTACTTATTTATGCTCAAATACTATCATTGATCTATTTCATATCTGCATTTTTAGAACAAGCTGAACGCCAGGCTATCAATTCAACCATTCAAGGTTCGGCTGCTGACATTGCAAAGAATGCCATTTTGCGTATGGAAAAGAATATCGAAAAGTATCGTGATAAATTGGGTTTGGCCGATGCCAATGCAGTGCGTTTCGTGCTGCACATACACGACGAGTTGGTGTTTGAAGTGCCGGCAGATAAGGCGAGAAAAGTGGCAAAAATCTTAAGTCTTACAATGGAGAATTGTGTGAAACTTAGTGTACCACTTAAAGTGCGCTTAAAAGTGGGCAAAAGCTGGGGTGAACTGACAGAGATTAAATTGTAAATTATTTGAGCTTTTATGCATTGCTTACATTTAGGAAATTAGTACATAATTAATTAATTAATTTTAAACTGTTTTATACGAAATAATTAAGGCTGACGCAATATTGGAATGCTCAACAATTTTCTTATATTATTTGAAATGTTAATTAAATGCAAAAATTGTTAACGGCTTTTGTTAATGTTAATATACTTGCATATGATTTCTCATTTTTGTAACATTTTACAGATTATTAAAGTTTGCTTTTCAGCTAGGACTTATTCAAACCCTCCTTTTCGGCCCATTCCGTCCATGAACCGGGATAATATTTTGCACTGTAATTATTTAAATATTCATTAGTAAGAATGCGTATGCTATATACATGTATGTATGTGTGTTTGAACGTACTTCTTATAACCATTTGCTAATGCCAATTCATAGGCTCGCTTAGCTCGTCCGCCTAATCGGCACGAAAATATCAATACGCTATTCTCGCTGGGCTTATCATGATCAAACGCTTTTTTGAAGTCATTTGCAGACATTTTGAGTGCTGCTTCCAATTCAGGCACTAGCGAAGAGATGTTATTTGCGAGTTTTATTTAAGTATTTTTTTTTAATATATAAAAAATAAATATTACTGTAAAAAGCTTATGCAAGCAATGAAGATTTGGGCTTGTTACTAAAGGCAGTAGGTGCGATATTTCGAAAGAAAACGCTTATATGCCTAAACTACAATTTATGGGTTCTTTGAACTGGGAAGGTAAGCCCATTTGCAAGAAACAGTAAACATTAGCTCATCGACATGAAAACTTTGCAGATAAGGCTGTATCTACGCAACAATTTCACTTACTTGGTATATTTAAAGCTCCGGGTATTACACCAGTTTCGGCTAGTTCATCCTTATTACGAACATCAATTAAAACATTCTCCGGATGTTTGGGTAGGTCCTTAATTTCGTCGTACGTCACTGTTGACATATTCGCGGTATTGTAGCGGTTGCAAAGATTTCTAATAGAAAAAACAATACAGTATACTACTTTGTATAGCAAAATAAATTTACATATAGGTGTATTATCAGCCTTGGTTGCATTTACTTACTCCGGTTAAATTTACTTTTATTTATATATTTAGAAGACAGGAAAATATGGAAAAATCATGAATCAATCAAGGCGTGGTGGAAATGTTTTGCCGGCAAAAAGTTCGCTAAGCTTTTTGGTGTATTACAGCAAGCTTGTAGGAAAAGCCGTATAGAGAAAAACTGTTTTACTGTATATTTAACTTTATTTCACACAATAAGTTCTATTTATATACATTTCTCATTTTGCCGCGTCTTAAATCTTATGCAAATTCATGAAGCATATAGCAATCGAAGGCGATAGTAATAAACAATTATTTCTCAAAATCGGTAGCCATTAGCTTTGTTCGCGTACTTTCTCCAACAGCATTTACTCAGCAGCCTCCAACAGCCAGGTGTTGGAGAAAAATGTCACCTATCCTCTCACAAGAGAAAAATATCGTAAGAGGTAAACGAACACAAAATTTGCAGAGTTCAACAGCTTTGGCAAACAGCTGATTTTTATTTACATTCACAAGCCCCAAATTCAAAGGATAAAAAGGATTAAAATTAAAATGATAATAAAATTGGTGGAAATTATTGCTGTTAATTATGTATATATGGACATATAACATAAAAATAATAAAATAAAACATAGTTTTTTTTCTTATTTAATTTCTTTTGATTCGTTTTGGGTTTCGTTTTGGTCAGTCTTTTGTCACCTCGCGATAACCTCCTCAATCTAAAAAATCGTTCGCATAGGCTCGCAAAAAGATTTTTTGAAGTTCGGAAATGCATCCGGAACTCTCTTTTACAATAAATCGGCACTGTTTGTTCTATATAAATGCTAATGGAGTTACAATTCTGCCTGAAAACAGTGGAGATATATGCACATATGTATGTATCTGCAATACAGTTAACTTCATGTTGTTGTTGTTGTAGCCACCAAGACACTCCCCGAAGGTTTTGGGGAGTGTAGGGGATGTGACAGTCCTTTGCCGGATAAATCCGGCACGCTCGGGTACTAGTCCCTTCTGACACTAGCCCGACTGTCGTGCGAACGATTTTTTCTGGCCATAATCAACCTTCTAGGCCGGTGGATTTTAGTCGCGTCTTACGACAGGCATTCCTTACAACGGGTATATTCTAGACCCCCTAACCCGCTGGGGTTCGCTGTTACTATCTAATAAATAGGATTTCATTGTAATAATTATCACACTAACAATTGCTTTTCTTTGTACCCATGTCCATACTGTTTTCCACCGCAGTATGTCTTCGCGTCTGCTGCCCCGCAGAAGAGATTTCAATTTAATGCACCCGGCCCTGGCCATGCTTTAAAAAAATAACCCTCTATGGAGCGATCCACAGTACTTTTGAGTAGAACAAACTTTTGCGTTGGCGGCATTTGCCCCAGCCAGCAAAATTGCCTTTCTCGAATTATATCTGCGGAGCGATCGGGAGTGTTATAATTAGTAAAATTAACATCCATAGAAGATTTCCCGAAAGTTCCAGTGGTTTGAAAATAAATACGGCGGGCGCATTATACTGAAGTCGACCCACTGCAGAACTAATCTCGGAGGGTGTGCCACCCACTGCCTAGAGTGGCTGCTATTTTTAAAATCCGGATAATTGGGCTTTAGTTAGAATTTGTTGTCTATCCAGGCTCACTGAAACTTTCAGGAAATATTCTGTAGATGATAATTCATCTTATCTTAACACTTTCACCTATTATTAAATTATAATATTAAAGTTCTCCAGAAATAGAATTCTCCCGGCTAAGGGTTATTTTTGTAAAGCGCGGCTGAAGGCAAAAGGTGTTCTATACAAAACAACTGTGGATTGCTCCATGGATATTAATCCAGAAAGAGAATTCTGCCGGCTGAGGGTAATTTTATTGAAGCGCGGCCAAAAGCCGCCAACGCAGAAAGATGTTCTACACATACATACATTAATTTAACAAGGAATGTCTCCTGAACTATAAGCGTCCGGAGGGTAGTACTTTTTTTTTTGTGATCTGTGAGACCACCCCTACCCTCTGGAAAATTAATTGTTATCGGATCGTGGATCATTATATACAAATTTTCCCTCTATCCAGGCTGGGGATCCAACCCATGACCTCTGGTATGGCAGACTAGCCACCGTCCGCCACACCACAATGGCCACAACACTCCCCACTGCACCACAGCGGCCCCGTTAATATATATTCCCGCAAAGGAGATTACAATTTACTAAGGTACATAATATGCATATAAATACTTCGCAAAAAGTATGTAACTTATTTTGCATATTTAATTTATCCATATTTGTTGCCAATTTAGTGTATTTTTCCAATTTTATAATTGATTTGTATATTTTGCAAATCTTGTTACTTGCAAAAATTCAAGTCAGCTGTTGTTTGATCAGCTGTTTTCCTGTTGGAAAATTGCTGTTGGCAAAAATGTGTCCAACAGAATTCAACAGCTTCTCACAAACTGAAATGTCAGTTTTCTCTCTCAGTTGGTTCTCTTCTGTTGGAGATTTGGCGTAAAAAAACGGCGACAAAGTGTTTGTTTTTAAAAGTTTTCGAAAAACATCAAAAAATATCCGTAAACGAACAAAACTATTAATTCCATCAGCTTCCCTACTGGGTGGTTGTCATGTAAAGTTTAATTGAAGTAAAATCAGCTGTTCAAAAAATTCACCTTAAAGGTCAAACCCCACTACGCTGCATCGGCGATGCAACTGCGATTCAACTTGAATTGCAGTTCTCTTGGTATACCGCACTACAACTGCACTACAACTGCAGCTGCGATGCAAATTTTTTGTTTAGTTGTATAAAAACATTGGAAAAATTGGACACAAGCGAACTTGATGCGGTTATTATTGCGTTTTTATGCGAGGAAGAAGAAAAGAAAGAAGTGGAAAATACTAGACAAAGTGCAAAAATGTGGTTGGATGATTTATGGGTATTCGCTTACTAGCAAAATTAATTTTTCCTCGTCAAATTCCATTTTATTTGCAACTATATTTTGAAGTGCAGTTAGTTATACCGCACTATGCGACAACGTAACTGCACTGCAGAGGCACTGCACGGCAGTTTTGCCTAGTTGATCAACTTCGTCGCGAAGTGTCGCGCAGTGCATCGCTGCTGTAGCGTAGTGCGATATGCTCCATTTAAATCCATGCAAAGAATATTGAATTGAATCGCAGCTGCATCGCATCTGCAGCGTAGTGGGGTTTGACCTTTAAGGTCTTTTCTTCTTCTATCGCACTACGCTGCAGCAGCGATGCACTGCGCGACACTTCGCGACGAAGTTGATCAACTAGGTAAAACTGTCGCGCAGTGCATCTGCAGTGCAGTTACGTTGTCGCATAGTGCGGTATAGCTAACTGTACTTCAAAATATAGTTGCAAATAAAATGGAATTTGACGAGGAAAAATTAATTCTGCTAGTAAGCGAATACCCATAAATCATCCAACCACATTTTTGCACTTTGTCTAGTATTTTCCACTTCTTTCTTTTCTTCTTCCTCGCATAAAAACGCAACAATAACCGCATCAAGTTCGCTTGTGTCCATTTTTTCCAATGTTTTTATACAACTAAACAAAAAATTTGCATCGCAGCTGCAGTTGTAGTGCGGTATACCAAGAGAACTGCAATTCAAGTTGAATCGCAGTTGCATCGCCGCTGCAGCGTAGTGGGGTTTGACCTTAAAGGTAAAACCGCACTGGGCGACAACTGCACATCACATTATTCAGTGCGGTATCAGATTGACATTTTTTGCTTTTACCGAAAATGTGCAGAAAGCATACCGACCACATGTATTTCAATTAGTACCTTCACATTAGTGTTGCATAAAAAATTTGAAGAATTACGGCAGACATTTTTGCGGCGTAATAAAAGAAGAAGAGTTGTCGAGCAGTTCGGTTTTACCTTCATAATTTCGCAGTGGTGTATTAAATCACCCAATTCTGACGATAAGGTAACCTCGCCATTTCCAATCAGCAAACTCATTAGGGTGGTTTATTTTTAATAGGACGATATTGATGAAAATATGGAGCACTTCTTCATGTGTAATATGCAATTTTTACATAAATACCGAGGCCACTGTGGAGATGTCATTACGCTAATTTAGTAAATTGAAAACTTTAATACTTAATTAGCCAAGCAAAAGAAAAACACGAAGACAAGTTTTTGTTTTTCTTGCAAAAGGAAATTTATTGTTCGCTTTTTTTTACTTTTATCTACATTTTGTATAAAATTGATTTACAATCTTTACATCCATTGATCGTGTACAATAATTGTGTGTACCGTGCTACTGATTTTGCTAAATAATAATAGTTTAATTGCAATTACATAATTTAAGATGATAATATAAATTGAATAATTTTTAATATAATTTTGTTTAAAAATTTGTATATGTACATATAAAAAATTTATGAAAATATTGCATTCCAAACAAAAAACATTGCACAACGAGAAAACGGAAAAAATCAGTTAAAAAACTGCTAAGAACAGTTCCTACGCGGCAACCCTACCATATCATTGCAACGAATGTGCCTTATGTATGCTTTCTTATAGAAAAAATAAATTCATTTGCGGCATTTTATGTGTTTTTTGTTTGTTGTGTGCATAAGACATTGCGGTTGAAATATACGTGTACATATATGAATGTATTGAAATAATTTAATTTTGAATTAGAAACATTTTAATTTCAAAACAAACAATTTTGCGTGCTATAAATTAAGAAAAATCTTAAAATCAAAATAGTATTTACTTAGTTGTTATTTTTTTTTTTTTTTTGTAGTTACAAGTGTATATTCATCTAAATTGTTTTGCATTTAATAAAGTACATAATTTTTATTACGTGATTTACACATCAATATTTTGCAAACTGCACATTTTGTATACATACATATAAAGCTTCCAAAAAATATGTTCCAAATAGATTTACATATGTATGTACATGATATACTGAATGCGTTTAGAATTCAAATTATACTTAATTTATTACATACATACATATGTATATTTAGCTTGGTATTAATAAATTCACACACACACACACACACACACGCAAATATATGTATTTCATGTAATAACCCTGCAAAAAAATGTGCGATCAATCCCGAAAGAGATTTGTCCTCGATTGATCTCTTTCGAGAACAATCGGTCCACAATTAGTCCCCGATTATTCCCGCACGGGTATAAATGTAGACTAATTGTAGACCAATTGTTCCCTAACGGGTATAAATGTAGATTAATCGCTTTAATCCCGAACGGGTATAAATGTAGATTAATCGCTTTCATCCCGAATGGGTATAAATGTAGTTTAATCGCTTTCATTCCGAACGGGTACAAATCTAGATTCCTTAAATGTAGACATTTTACAAAAATATGCAATGTATTTAAAAAATTGTAGAACAACCGGTAAAACGAATTGAACACCCTTTTTTAATATCAATTTTAACAAAATGTTGCCTAAAACATCCTATGAAAAAATCCTTTACATTACGCTCATATAATGCATACTCAAAACTTACAATTTTTTAAATTTATTTATTGAGATTTTTTTACAAAAGTATAACATTATATAATCTTTATTTAAATATGCATGAACATTTACAATTTTTAAGGAAAAATCTACATTTGTACCCGTTCGTGCTGAAAGCGATTGATCTACATTTGTACCCGTTGGGGATGAAAGCGATTAATCTACATTCGTACCCGTTCGGGATGAAAGCGATTGATCTACATTTGTACCCGTTCGGAATTTAGTGATTAATCTACATTGGTACCCGTTCGGGTATACAAGTTGAACAATTAGTCTCTTCATAGGACATGCTCGAACAAATGCGATCAATTCACTCCATATAAAGGGATGTAAAATTGTATTAGTCGCATGCTCCCTTGCGATTGATCCCGGACACGTCCCGGATTAATCGCATTTGTTGCAGGGAATATGCAACTTGTATTAATGTTTAATTTTTTTTATTAAATTGCATAAAAATGCGTCAAAAAGTCTATATGAAGGTGTACATATGTATGTGTATAGATAAATGTAAGCATAATTGCATAATTTTAGTAACTTAAGCGCATAGAACAATTCTGTGTATGTATGTATGTATATATTATTGTATTTAACAGATTAGCATCGATCTTATAGGAAACTGAAACGAGCTGAACCACCTTAGATATAACGTCTAAACCAAAAAACAAACAGAAGACAAATGTCTTGAAAACATTAGCAGCGCTTCGCCGGTGGCACTAAATGTTCGGGCAGCACATTCGGCAGTTCATTGCCATCCAACTTGACATTGATTAGGTGCATAGCGAGCGCAAATTCATCCGAGTCCAGGAAACCGTCACCATCGACATCAGATAATTTCCAGATTTTGCTCAGCACCGAATTGGGCAGTTTCGATTTGATGAGTTCCTGTTTGGCAGCTGTAACAGAGAAGAAACGGAATATGTTAAAGAGCGTACTTATAAAACATTTTTTTTTTCTTGGAATTAACAAAAGCCGCTTTCGATTCACAATTTCTCTATTGGCTATAAACTTCCCTCTGCTGGCTATACATTTCCCTCTGCCAAATTTATACGTGAATAGTAGCGATCAGGGGGAAATGTTTAACGACCAGCTAGAGAGTATGGCAGCTATGTACTCATTATGGATTCGAACAGTTTTGTTCGATCCGACCTCGCTTGTTCAATGGCGAATCGAAAACTCCAAAAATGTGTAGCTTACTCGCTCCGGAAATTCGGCCATCCACAGGTCCCAAGGCATTGAATATGGCGTCTGTGCGTGGTTTATCACGATCACAAATCCAATCGTGCTCACCAAAACCAGCATCGATGCCCTCACCCTTCATGTAGCCGAATGGTGAAACATGATCATCGATTACTCCCGCAAAGGCGCCGCCTAAAACAAAGGAGGTGAAAAAAGAGCAATTTGTTAGTTTTTTTTTTTTGTTTGTTAAAAAAATAATGATAACTCTAATATAAAAATATTTTACTTAATTTAACCAATGCAATACATCATAGAGGATCTGTATATAAGTGGTGAGCCCATTCAGTTAAGTTGTTGGAAACAGAATAATCGAGACCTCGAATTGAATATCGAAAACTGACTGGTCTGTAGGACCAAAGGTTAAGAGGATTATGTACATTTAGAACGACCTGTAAAGTTCACCATTCCCACGACAGCCGGTTCTACGCACCGGAATGACTCAGGTTTTCCCCGACCAAGGGCTGTTATTTCACTTTTTGGTTGCTTGCTTTTTCAATAGGATAGGAATACGATGTATTGTGGAACGATTTTCCGCCATTCCTTGTCAAATTTGGAACGAAAAAGGACACCGAAACTGGCGCATATAAGCCGAAACCGGTTTGTCTCCAAACCAAATTTGATAAGGGATAACGGAAAATCGCTGTTATTTCAGTCTAACACTGTAGACGGACATGGGAGTCAGCTTTAGAGTTTACTGTATATGTGTCTTTAAAACGAAATAACTACTAAGTACTCGTACAAACATAATTGATTGCCCTAAATTCTTTAAATATGTAAAACATAGCAAGGGTAGTATTATGTAGTACATATTTCCAATAGCATACCTAAACATTGTGATCAGTACAGTGGGCTAGCGCTCAATTACCTTCTACCTCGCTTGCGTTAGACTCTAACGGTTATAGTATTCGCAGAAGCAATTAAATGGTCCGAAAGTCGCAGCAGGAGTTCAATATCTACATATGTACCTACATCTGTCTACTGGACAACAATCTTTTTTGTTCGAAATGCACTTGAGTAAGTGGCGAGCACCAACCCGCCAGCCTTTTTCGGCTTAAATTGAAAGGGACAACGACTGCGGTGGCGATCAATTTAATTGTTCAAAATATGCACTCGCTTATTGCAATTTAATCTCAATTGTTGTACTACAAATACAATTGATTCGATTGAAGACCTGCACGCATATAATTTGTTTTGATGCAGTTGCCTTTGAGGGCATATTCATATGATGATTGTATGTATGTACATACATAGAGGAGCTATGGAATTTAGATAATTGAAAAGGGTCTGTCTCATTTCTACTTCTCCATAGTTATAATGGGTATAGCATATTGATAATGAGATCTTTTGCGAATGCTTGTTGTTGCTCAAGGAACGGAACGGGAGGTCTTATATGCATTCATATTTATATGCAACGGAATATGTGACAAGACTCTTCTGAAGAAGAACTATTTTTAAAGTCAAAGAAACACTGTACAAGTACATGAATTATTATAAACGGTATTTCAGGAGAGATCGCCGAAGATTAATCAATGATTAATTTAGGATAAGTTATTGACAGCGCGATTAAAATTATTTGAAAAATCAATTTTCATATTCTAGCAGTAGACTATGGAGTACCTAGAAATAAAATGGGGTAATAATTACATGATAAATAATTTAAATTACATTTCTCTTCCACGCCCGTTACAATTGATAAAATCTATGCGTCATATACATATGTAAAATATAGGTAAACTGCCAAATATTTTAGCAAATGGGTGAGTCGGCAGTGGTAGCGACTGCTAACTTTTGCAGTTACTTAATTGAGAGAAATTGAAAAAAGTAGAATGAAAAGAAAAAATTGCTAATGCTGATAAGATAGGTACGTGTTTCGTACGAGTCGTCTATGTTCATCGACAGCGTTTTACAATGCACAAAGAAGGTGGCAAATGAAGTTGGCATAAGCATTTAAGAAACTAGTGAAAAAATCATACATACATACATATCGAGACCTAACCGCCATAAAAGTGTATCCAACAAAATTAACGATTTTAGCTTTTTTTATGGAAATCAATAATTTATTATTAGGGCAACAGGAAATATGCAAATGCATATTTTTCTGTTGCAGTCCTATTTACATATCGCACGTTTTATGTAATAGGGATTTAACTCAAAAAAAAATTTTTTTGGGAAAACGCAAATAAATTTTTATAATTTCAAATAGTTTCCTTCTACGGCTAACTACAAAATCACTTTTATTTCCGCCATTTTTATCTTTTTGAGTATTTTATAAGACTAGACTCAGAGGCACGACCCAGTTATTGAAATATATGGCAAAATCCCAGAAATCGAGAATTTCGAGTTAAATCCCTATTGCATAAAACGAGCGATATGATAAATATATGTATATCGGCGTTTTAGCTCAAGACGAAGAGAATAAGCCTGACTTGTTGGGGCATATTTTCGCATATTTAGGTCAAAAACTCTTATTTTTGCATATCTTGACTTATTTGCATATTTTTGGCATATTTTGCCATAAATGCATATTTTAGCATATTATTTCTGAGTCTCGCTAGTAAAATAGTTTTTATTTACATTTTTTACTATGTCAACTCTGTTTTTTATATGCGCATACTATTTGCCATTCCTCTTTGTGTGACAAGTTCAAGGCGAATTTAATAATTTTCGCAATGCTTCATTCAAATGTGCTACAAAATTTGTTAATTGGCCCAATAGGAGGATGGGAGAAATGTAAAAAAATGTATGCACTGTGTAATTGCAGAAGCGTCTGTGAGCTTTAACGATTCTGGTGGTTAAATAGAAAAAAATAAACCTATCAAAATATAAAAATGTACCTTTAATAAAAATAAAGTTTTTGTTACAAAAAGTATTCTAATTTAATAAAATGTGAATTTTTTATTTCGTCTTTTGTACCTTTAAAAACATAAATATGTACATATATAATTTTTTTTTATTACAAAGTCCAATTTTATTTAAAACAAATTTTTGATATTTGTCCGGGCCAGGGTTTGAACCTGGAACCTCTTGCATGAAAGGTGAGCACACAACCTATAAAAAAAATTTTAAAGGCATATTTCTTGTTGCCCTATTTATTATCATACACATCAACTTCCAAAATTTCATAGCTGTGAAATGTGCCGTTTCGAAGTTAGAAGCTAAATAGGTAAATTTCAAGACTGCATATAAACTATATGCAAAGAAAACAAAAAAAAAGCCTGCTGTAAAATTTACTTTTTGTTGGATACACTTTTTTGGCGGTAATGTGTAACTAAGTATTTGAGCAAATAGAGCAATGAGATAAAAAAAAACATTAAGTATATGTATACCTATTCATATTTACATACCTATGTACATAGCGCCGTTTAAACTTCATAACTGTCTAATGCCTCAGGCACACATGTGGTAGAAATATTATAATATCAGAGCTGGGCGATAAGGATTACATGTGCAATCGATTACACATACGATTACGATTACATTAATCGTAATTTCAAGTTTTTTACGATTACGATTACAGTAATTCTTATTTTTGTAACGACGATTACGATTACAGTAATTGTAATTTCAAGTTTTTTACGATTACGATTACAGTAATCGTAATTTTTGTAACGACGATTACGATTACAGTAATTGTAATTTCAAGTTTTTGACGATTACGAATACAGTAATCCTTATTTTCCGTAATCTTAAATTACAAAATTTAAGAATTACATGTAAAAAATTATTAAAATTGCTTTTTGATACTAAACGGTGTAGGGAGGAAAATATGCTTGTCTCTGAAAGGAGTGCTAAAAACTACAAATAATTATGTAAAGCTTGCAATTTCACACATATTATATACATTTCGAAATATTTGAGTTGAGATAGCAGCTTTTAGTGGCCTGGAGACAATGGCCTCATGCATAAAAATCGAGCTGTAGCTCACACTAATTTTCTTCGTAAAATGTGGATTTTGCATGTATAAAAAATATGTATTACAATTGCTAGATTTTACTAAACAAATTACTTAGGTTTATCTCATAACAAAATTAAAAAGTAATAAAACTCCACTGCAACTTTTGAAGATGTAAATGACCATAACTATGAAAAGCCAATATCAGATGAAGATTTTTTGACTTCGGCGGTAAATACCTAACTACATATGTATATAACAACTTAATATATATTTTATTTAAAACTCAATATACCTTTAGAAAACACTGATTTACCTGAAGTGCTTCCTGGTAGTGGCTCAAACATTATAGGAGAAGAATTTTTTAAATATTTGAACGATGCTGATAGTAGCCATGGCTGTTTTAAAAGATATCCTCTGATAAAGAAAGCATCTTTAAGATTCAGCACCCCGCTTACATCGTCAGTACCTGTGGAAAGGCTATTTTCGTTGGCGGGCATTATAAACAGTTCTCGACGCCATGCACTTTACGATGTTTCTTTTGAAAAATTAGTTCTGCTTAAGGCTAATATTGAATATTATTGAATGTAAATTATCCAAACAGCAGCCTTAAGTTTGTATCTTTATTATTTCCGCTAATTTTCTCTCTTCTTAATACACCACACAGTTTTAATTGTTTACTTAATGTGTAAGAAATAAACACATATGTATGTATGTATGTAAAAATTATTATTATTTCTTGGAAAACGATGTTGGGTAAGTATATCACTGTTTTTTATACATTGTAATCCCAGAAAACGAGAACAGTAATCGTAATTTTAAGTTTCTTACGATTACGATTACAGTAATCGTAATTTTTGTAACGATGATTACGATTACAGTAATTGTAATTCCAAGTTTTTTACGATTACGATTACAGTAATCGTAATTTTTGTAACGACGATTACGATTACAGTAATCGTAATTTCAAAATTTCTAAGATTACGATTACTGTAATCGTAATCATCTTGTAATCGTAATCCTTATCGCCCAGCTCTGTATAATATCAATACCATGGTATAAAAAATACAGGTATGTGCATTGTCATTTTGACGCTGTCTTTTTGATTAAAAAGCAGATTTTTGAAGTTTAATCTTATGCCAGTTTTGGAGTATAGCGATGCCAGACTTTTATTTTTTGAATGCGTAGATTTTTGTTTGAAAGTTTGGGTATTTCAGGAATCAAAGGACAGAAAGAGAAAGGGCACTAGTGAGCAGATTTATGGAACTTCCGGTAGCTCCTCTTCGCTCACTCCACAAATCTTCACCCACTCTCCACGAATAAAGGGTATCGTCGGAAATTTGAAAAATTTTATATCACCGTCTTTGCAGCCATATTTGGTATTATTGCACCGCGGAAATAAGCAACTCATATTGTTAAAATCTAGGGTACATATTGTGGCGAATATAATCGGTTCTCCACTTACATCACTAAAATGATTGAACACATCTCTAGGGAAAGTGCCAGAACTAGAAGAAGATACCAGATAATTTCCAGTGTTGCCAGAATTTTCCAGATTGCGTTTGACAGACTATATAAGGCGGCGAGCAGACGCTCCAGAGTCAGTCGTAATTTAACCGTAGAAGTGTTAACATCAAGTGAAGTAAAACAAGTGTAGACTTTTTAGTCGTGAAATAAAGCAGTGTGAATTAAGAAGTAAATAAAGACTTTTATTTAACAATTCAGCGATACGAACCCTATAGAAATAATCGAGCTATCGACAAATACGTAACAATTGGTGTCAGAATTGGAATTGTTAAATAAATTCCAGGACCAAGGATAACGAAGCAAGGATAACGAATCAAGGATAACGAATCAAGGATAACGAATCAAGGATAAGGAAACAAGGATAACGAGACAAGGATAACGAAATAAGAATAATGGCAAAGTTAAATGATCTGAAAATCCAAGAACTTAAAAGGGAGTTAGAAAAGAGAAACCTGAGTACCACCGGCAATAAAATTGAACTACAGGCAAGGTTAAGAGTAGCTATGGAAGCATATAACATTAATGTAGATGAGTTTGATTTCAACGATGATGTGGAAGAGGTGCAAAAGGAAGAAACCCAGAAGGAAGAGGCTCCACAGTCAGTAGCAAACGTAGACATGAACTCGATATTGGCTGTGCTGACACAGATATCGGCAAAAATGGAAGATCAACAGGCACAGATGTCGACAAAAATCGAAGAACAACAGGCACAGATATCGGCAAAAATGGAAGATCAACAGGCACAGATGTCGACAAAAATCGAAGAACAACAGGCACAGATAACGTCAAAAATGGAATTGCAACAGTCAGTACTTTCATCACAGGTGTCCGGCATTGCGGCTCAGTTGGAGGCACAAGAAGAACGCATGTCCTTACAATTCAAGGCACAGGATGCAAAAATTATACAAGTTAAGGAGGTCCTTGAAGAAAGACAAGAAAAATTAGAGGACGATGTAAAAGCATTGAAAGCCCGTCTTCAGGATATTCAACTAAGTCGTCCAGACGCTTCAACTGCTACACAGAAGATAAAACCTCCGTCGTTTGATGGAAGTGGTCCATTTCAAGTATTCAAGCTACAATTTGAGAAAACGGCAGTTGTAAATAATTGGAGTGCGGAGGACAAAGTCGCTGCCCTGTTCGTAGCATTGAAAGGACCTGCAGCAGAAATATTACAGACTGTTAGCGAAGGCGAAAGGAACAGCTATGACGCAATTATGGGTGCCATTGAAAGACGTTATGGTAGCGAGCACAGGAAGCAGATATATCAAATGGAGTTGCAGAATCGCTTCCAGAAACCAAATGAGACGTTACAAGAATTTTCTTCTGAGATTGAGAGGCTAGCTCATTTGGCAAACGCAGGAGCACCTCAAGAATTCATCGAAAGAATGAAAATTCAAAGCTTCATCAATGGAATACGAGATATTGAAACGAAGCGGGCTACCTATGCAAACCCAAAAGGAACTTTCGCTGAAACGGTCTCATATGCTTTGACACAGGAAACGGCATCTCTATTAAGCAAGCCCACTTACAAGGCTCATCGTGTGGAAGTGGAAACGCCAGACTTACTAAGCAAAATATGGGAGGCGTTGAATGAAATGCAGAAAAAGAAAAGTAATGCTGTGAAATGCTTCAGATGCGGAAAAATAGGACATATAGCACGCCACTGCAGCAATAGTTCCAGTAAGTTCAGCACTGCCGATGGGCGCAAGCGGAATATTGATGGGTATGAACAAGCGCCCAAATCAACTGAGTCGTTAAACTAAAGCGGGCCAGCCAAAAGGGGCGTGGGCTGGTCCCCACAATGGAATGCCCCATAATCTCTGTCTCTCAGTTGGGAAGAAGCACGAGTAATGTTACTATTGGTGGTTTGGTGGACGGAATGGAGCGAATGTTGACTGTGGATACGGGAGCATCTCATTCCATCATTCGATCTGACTTGGTAAAGAAGGAAATAAGGCCATTGTATGGAGCAAAATTGCGTACGGCAACAGGCGAGGATACCCAAGTCCTAGGGGAAGTTACATGCGAAGTTGTAATTGGAAATGTTGTCGTACTACACACCTTCATAGTGGCGGAAATTGTTGATGAAGTCATAATTGGTGTGGACTTCCTAATCGACCAAGGCATTAAGATTGACATGAAAAACAAGGTTATGAGTTACAAAAACTTGGAGGTGCCGCTAAATTTTGGCTACGATAAGAGATGCAGCAGTAAGAAAGTGCTCGTGGAAGAGAATCAGCAGATACCGCCAAAGTCCGAGGCAATTATTTGGGCAAAGATTGATGGAGATTGTGGGACAAACAAATTGTGGGTTGTCGAAGCAGAAACAGAAACTAAATCCGATGTACTTGTTGGAAAAACCCTGGCTATGACAAAAGAAGATGGACGACTACCAGTAAGAGTACTTAATGAGTTCAAGTCACCAATCAAACTCTCCAAAGGTGCTATATTGGGAAAATGCGAAGAGGTTGACATCATCATGAATTGCGAACAATCCCAAGGAGAAGTTTCTACTAGCAATACAGATCTTTCAGATGAAATAAATGCTTGGACAGAAGAACTGCAGGAGAATCACAAAAGAAAGGCGAACGAATTACTTGCCAAGTATTCTAGCATATTTGATAAGGATGGTACAAAACCAGGCAGGACAAATATTGTGAAGCATCACATTGACACCGGTGATGCAAGGCCAATCCGTCAGGCTCCTCGCAGCGTTCCATTAGCGAAACGTCAAATGGTGAGCCAGATTATACAAGAAATGAGCGACAGTGGGGTAGTTGAACCATCAGTCAGTCCATGGAGTTCTCCGGTAGTACTTGTTAAAAAGAAAGATGGCAAGATGAGATTCTGCGTTGACTACCGGAAACTGAATGATGTAACGAAAAAGGATAGTTACCCATTGCCAAGAATTGACGACACTCTGGACTCGCTATCTGGAACGGAATGGTTTTCAACACTGGACTTGAAAAGCGGCTATTGGCAAGTCGAAGTAAAAGGGGAAGACAAGGAGAAAACAGCCTTCAGTGTTGGCGATGGTCTTTGGCAATTTACGGTGATGCCATTTGGATTATGTAATGCTCCAGCTACCTTTGAGAGAATTATGGATCAGGTACTGAAAGGATTGCACTGGAAAACATGTCTTGTGTACCTGGACGATATCATTGTATTGGGAAAAGGCTTTGATGAACATCTCAAAAATTTGGAGGAAGTTTTCCGAAGAATAGCTGGCGCTGGTCTCAAGTTAAGTCCTAAGAAATGTGCATTATTCAAGAAAGAAGTAAAATACTTGGGACATAAAGTGACTACAAAGGGCATCTGCACTGATAACGAAAAAATAGAAGCAGTAAAAGATTGGCCAAGACCTCGGAATCTACATGAATTGCGAAGCTTTCTTGGGCTGTGCACATACTATCGCCGATCTGTACCAAATTTTGCCAGCGTAGCAAATAGTCTCACGGAGCTTATGAGGAAAAATAAGACTTTTGAGTGGAGGAAGGAACAAGAAATGGCTTTCCAAACGTTAAAAGATCGGCTTTGTACTGCTCCAATGCTAGCATACCCGGTTCCAGGAGCGAGGTTTATTTTGGATACTGATGCGAGTGGTTATGCTATAGGAGGTGTTTTGTCACAGGAAATCGACGGACAGGAGAAGGTTATCGCATACTACAGCCGATCAATTGGGAAACCGGAAAGAAATTACTGTGTAACACGAAGAGAACTATTGGCATTGGTAGAATGCATCAAACACTTCCATAAGTACCTCTATGGTCAACGATTCCACGTCAGGACTGATCATGCAGCGTTAAAATGGCTTTTGAAATTCCGAAATCCGGAGGGTCAGTTAGCAAGGTGGATTGAGCGACTACAAAATTATGACTTTTCTATAGACCATCGCAAAGGCAGTACCCATGGAAATGCTGATGCAATGTCGCGGCGACCATGTAATCTTGAATGCAAGCATTGCTCTAAAGCTGAGGAGAAGGAAGACATCATAGATGTTCGGCTAATGACAATAACATCTACAGACGAATGGAATGCGGAACAATTAAGGAAGTGTCAGATAGAAGATCCAGATCTGGCACGTGTAATGATTGGTTTGGAGCAAAACGAACGACCATCAAAAGAAGAGATGTCAGCAGAAAGTCCTGTTGCCAAATCATATTGGGCACAGTGGAATAGTTTGCAATTGGTAAATGGTTGCCTACATCGTGTTTGGGAGAGTGAAGATGGTCAAAGTTCTAAAACATTGATAGTTGTTCCAAGGAAAAGAATACCGGATGTGTTAAATGAACTACACAATGGTCCAAGTGGAGGTCATCTTGGAGTAACAAAGACGGTAGAGAAAATCAAGAAGAGGTTTTATTGGGTCGGCTGCCGTCAGACAGTTGTTGAGTGGATTGCGAACTGCGACGTGTGCATAAAGGCTAAGGGTCCCAAATCCAGGAGTCATGGGCTGATGAAACAATACAACTCAGGAGCACCATTTGAGAGAATTGCCATGGATGTAGCTGGGCCATTTCCTACTAGCAAACTTGGAAACAAATATGTACTGGTAGTCATGGATTACTTCAGCAAATGGCCGGAGGTGTACCCGATTCCAAATCAAGAAGCAGAAACTATAGCCGAAGTATTCACCAACAATTGGGTGGCGAGATATGGTGCACCTATAGAGCTACATTCTGACCAAGGAAGGAACTTCGAATCAGTTGTGTTTCAGGAGCTGTGCAAAACACTGGGTATTAGGAAAACCCGAACAACTGCGTTGCATCCACAATCAGACGGCATGGTAGAAAGATTTAACAGAACATTAGAGGAACATTTACGAAAAGTGGTGGATAAGTTCCAGAGAGATTGGGACACTCATATTCCTCTGTTCCTGATGGCATATCGATCGGCCGTACACGATACAACAGGTCAGACTCCTGCAAAAGTAATCTTTGGTAGTGATCTTCGACTGCCAGCTGACTTGAAATTTGGGATAAGTGCTGATGCGGGAATAAATGCCAGACAATCTAACAACGTTCTGGAAGAGGAAATGAGAGAAATACATGAACTTGTAAGACAGCGAACAAAGATCATGAGTGACAAGATGAAGGCCAGATACGACAAGGCAATGAACTCAGAAGGTTTTGTTGAGGGAGATCTAGTTTTGCTATACAACCCGCAGCGAAAGAAAGGTTTGTCCCCGAAATTGCAGTGTACTTGGGAAGGGCCCTACAAAGTGATTAAACGGCTCAACGATGTTGTGTATCGCATACAAACGATTGGAAGACCAAGGAATAAAATGAAAGTGGTTCATCTGGAAAGGCTAGCAGCATTTGGGACAAGTAATGTGTCAGATCGGGACGATCAGACTTAGGTGGAGGGCAGTGTGGCGAATATAATCGGTTCTCCACTTACATCACTAAAATGATTGAACACATCTCTAGGGAAAGTGCCAGAACTAGAAGAAGATACCAGATAATTTCCAGTGTTGCCAGAATTTTCCAGATTGCGTTTGACAGACTATATAAGGCGGCGAGCAGACGCTCCAGAGTCAGTCGTAATTTAACCGTAGAAGTGTTAACATCAAGTGAAGTAAAACAAGTGTAGACTTTTTAGTCGTGAAATAAAGCAGTGTGAATTAAGAAGTAAATAAAGACTTTTATTTAACAATTCAGCGATACGAACCCTATAGAAATAATCGAGCTATCGACAAATACGTAACAATATTTTGTTGTAATTGGATTCGACATATGTACATACATACATATATAGACTGAAATGCTCACTTGGTATGGTGGTGTACATACATATCGTCGTTTAAAGTGCAAAACCGCGTGACATTTTTGCCAAAAATGAGATTTCATCAAAAATATATTCCTGGCGTCCGTCCCCATCCATTCATGCAACAATTTTGAGATTCACACAACGCAATTCCAAATAATGACAGTTTCAAAACCGCTTTTTTAAGGAAATTTTTCGAACCAATACCGCGAATAATAGGTGTTATTGCTTTATAAATGTACTGTAATGTACTAAAGTTGATTATACTTTCATAAACACGAAATGGATTATAACTTTGCTTTATTGAAGAAAGGTTTTTACGTACGCCTGCAAAACCGCCTATACGTCAATATTGAACAAAATAAAAGACGCAAAACCGCTTATAAATACATAAGTGAGCCAATAACTGCACATTTAACTGTTTTTCGCCAAAATGATATTTGGATTAAGAATATAATCCAAAAATCTACCTTGGTTTGGATGTGGGTTTGAAAAATTCCGAACCGTTTTGAATTAAAACAGTTTTTACTGTCTCCTGTAAAATTTGGGTGGTAGCGGATACGCGGATTGCACTTTATGCGACGATATGGAGTTATAATAGATCAATCTCCAAAACCTCCCCAAACTGTATACCAGAGTGATCACAAAGCCTAAATTAAAAGTGATCGTAACTACTAAACTAAATTAAAAACTCACCGAGAATACCGGAAAGGGGATACTTTGTAGTACGGCCAAACTGATATTCCGCGAAGTAAAAATCCGAAATGAATCTTTTATGAATCAGTGATGAAATTCATCTATGACTGAGGAGGCATCAGTGAGTACTTTCAAATAAAGACTGCTGAATTTTTCATATGAATGGTTTGCTTTTTTCAAAAAAAAAATAATAATAATAAAAATTGTACTCAGAGGAATCATCAATGATCATTCAGCAGTGAAACAAATTTACTGCAGGATGTGTAATTTTTTCAAATTGAAAAATTTCTATCAATTCAAATTGAAAAAATTCTTTACTATGAATAACATGGTTACAATTTATTTTTAAAACAAAGCAGTGAAAAATGCCATTAATGGAGGATTTTTATCATTGAGTATGGCAGCACGAAATGTCATAATCTGCTTAATTGTCAGGTGGTTAATATGGCGACGAAAAATTGACGTTTGTTTTACCTGGTATACTTATACCATGATCAATACTATGATTTGGCTTTATTATGAAAATTTTCAATTAAACTACAATATGAGAGTGACACATATGTGGTATAGATCTCAATATTTCTACTATACTACGATGTGTGTCTCTAGCATTAGTGAAACTTTCATAGCCACTTAACCGACAATTATGCTAAAAATTAGAATGAATTCTTAACGCCCAGCTCTACGAATTTAGAGCTGAAAAGCGCATTAGAAGGAAATATAGAGCTTCACGAGCTTCCCAAAGACCAAATTTATGCTATGGATCAATAGAGCTTGGCCTTAGGAATTCAAGTTTGGCAAATATAATTTTTGCACAAGCGGTTATGAAAGTTCCACTTAGGCGGTTATGAAGTTTAAACGACGATATGTACATATAGCTGAATTTTGCAGTGTGAAATGATTAAACATGTGATAAGTGCCAAAAAAATTGATAACTTTTTCTGGGTCTTCATTTTATTAGCGTTTCTTTTGTTAAAACTTTAAGTTCTTACTCAAATTTTTACTTGCTCAACGACTCAGAATAGAGGAGATATTAACCCTAGAACCATAACGATATTTCATACTACGTTATTACTAATTAGTGCTGGAAAACCATCGATAGTGGTCCCATCGATTGACCATCGATAGTTTTAAAGGCAGCCATCGATAGTATCGATGGTTTAAAATATGTACGTAGGTGGCCAGTTAAAGGGAAATGTGGTACATATGTATGCATGTATGTCTTTACGTTCCCATATTTAAAAGAAAAATATAAATTTTTATTAGAAACATATTATAAAATTAATAAAAAACCAAAGTTTATGTAAAAAGTTCAATACAAAAAATAAGTCAATAACTATGCAAAGTAAGAATACTACATACACACATTTGTACATATACAGTTGTCCACAAAATAATAGGAGGGCCGAAATCAAAACCTTAATTGCTCAATTCTCAAAAAAAAACTGTTTTATTTGCAAGTTTTTTTCATAAAATTATTCACTAATCATTTATTTATATACTCACAGCCCACATATTCCAATCAAGTACCTTAAAAATTATAAATCTCAGTTTTTTTGATTAATTTTTTAACACGCGTTGTAGTTATGTACCAAGTAAAATACTATCGATGGTGAAAAAAAACCATCGATAATCGCTATGTCATCGGCTCCATCGATAGTATCGATAGTTCAATCGATGGTTTTCCAGCACTATTACTAATGTACGTAAATTTTACGTAGTGATTATAATCCGCCTGATACAACTCTCATTGTTCTCCATTTTGCAGCCGAAGTTGATTACACTGCTTTACAAATAATTAATTTGAATAAAATACCAAGAAATTCCTGATCTCAAAACATTTTTTTTAATTTTTTTATGGTTATACATATGATGATACATAATTTTGTGTTTTTCTGGGTATCACTTCATTCAAAAGAATTTTTCTCTAAAGTTACAAGTGCGATAACCACAAGCAGTACCTCGTTCGAAAGGAACGAACGCTTCCAATGGCATACAACTTGTAGCGGTTGAACAAAACCTCGCTGAGCGATAGCTGGTCAAAAATTTGTTCATTTCTTGCGATTTTTTTTTATTAATTGTTTTACTAATTTTTGTTCCGGGTTCCGAGATATAGGTCAAATCGTGGACCCGGATGACCCCGGAATTTTTTTGAGCAATATTGATATAAAAAGAAAGGCTTTGAGCAGGGCTTTTACATGGAGCTGTACACATTATAATTCCTAGGTTGAGTCCCCAGATATGGGTTAAAATGTGGACCCGGATGATCCCGGAACGTTTCTGAGCAATAATAAAATAATATACTGTCACGTTATACAAAAATACATGAGAATATTACACTTTCATATTAAATACCATATACGATTTTTTCGCTTATTCTATACGTAAATTTTTGCATGTAGGGATTTGACCCAATCGCTCTCACACCTTCAAATTACAATATTTGCTGTACTTTTATATTCATGAATACGTAAAAAAACATGCTGCAAGCACTGCCGGAGTTAGGTACCGTTACAGCATGTTATACTTGTGCAATCACAATTTGAAAATTCTATATACGTAAAATTTACGTACATTATGGTTCTAGGGTTAAGGTAACCAGGCTGATGCTTATCTTTATATATATTACGCTAAGCGATTTTTTGTAAGCACCATAACTTTTACACCGTTATACCGATTTTCGAAAATGTGGTGTCAGATGAAAGGGCTTGACCTGTAGATGTGCAGGAAGGTTTAATTTTTTTGAAAAGGGTTGCCAGATGTTTGAAAATTTAATTTTACTGTATAGTTTGTTTGATTTGAAAATTTTTGGTACCATATGAAGGGGCTTGTCCTGATATTGAGCAATTTAATAGAAATTTTTCAAAAAGGGTTGCCACCTGTTCAAAAATTCAGTTTTACGCTATAGTTAGTTTGATTTTTAAATTTGAGGTGTCATATGAAAGGACTTGGCATGGAAATGAGTAATTTATTAAAATTTTTACAAAAAGGGTGCCACCGTTCAATAATCCATTTTTACGCTACAGTTTATCTAATTTTTAAATTTGAAGATGGGTATTAAAAGGAAAGGGAAGAGGAAAATGAAAGGGACAGATATGGCGAAGGACAGGAAGCGAAAGAGGAAATATGAAAAATAAAATGGATAAAGGGAAAATAAAGCGCAAATAAAGGGGAAAGGGGAAGAGAAAGAGAACTAGAAAGAAAAGGAGGAGCGCGCCAAATGGCCTTTTGTAGGTCGCTTTAAGGTTACCATAGTCTAGAAAAATATTCGGCACAAAACTTCAATATGGGGCTCCTTGGTCAAAATCTATGTATACAAAATCTAGGTCCACAGAAAATAAAAATAACCAGTAGCTATGAAGGTATATCAAAAAATTTTCAAATGTGGCAATAAGTGGTCTTCCACCCTCAAATTGGCGCACAGTGTAATTGAAAGCCACAGCATCGCGTGGCCGGGTTTACTAGTAATAATATAATTATGTATGTATGTATGTGCATGTGTTTATGTATTTAGCAAGCATTTAAAATTACTGTTTGGTATTTGAATAGGCATGATGCTTTTTGTCTCTTAAGTACTACTTACTTTACTATCGTGTTCAAGAAAAACCACAAATTAAAATAATTCGGTCAAACTTTCTCACAACAAAAAATCACAGTAGGTACATACTTAAATCTTTACATTTATTACACGCCTTATGTATGTACATGCAATGGTTATGGTGAAAAATTCGTGGAAAGTTTTGAAATGCATAGAATAAGCATTTTGGCACAAAGTCATTATAACTAGGTAGTTGCTGGGTAGTTACTTGTTCTTTATGTCGCTCAAAAACAAGCGTAAATCTGTATATTTTTTTTTTAACACAAGTTGTTAAAAAATCAGCGCAAAACATTTAGTCCATTTCGTATAATGAACATTGAATATGTAGCGATCCAAGAAATGTGTGGAAATCAGTTTAAACATTGAAGATCCATTTGCAGATTCGAATTGACTATTTATTTAGAGAATAAGTATATGTAGGAACGATAGAAATAAGTATGTATGTATGTATATAAATTTTGCACATCAAGTTCATTAACGTGAGATCAATGAACGACGGCATACAAAACGAATTGGCATCTGCAATCTAAAAAAAAATTGCATTTCACGTTCAGTGGCACTACTTAAGTAAGTTTTAGCCGGAATTTTCTTTCACTTGCCAAATAAGCAAAGCGATCTATTAAAAAAAATAGTACGCGATGATTGAAAAATACTAAAGCGCTCATGGGCAATGTGTTTACTTAAATAAATAAATGCTTTTTCAAACTTAACAGCGTGTTTTCTTCAAATTTCATGCTTCCTTTTTGGTTTTTATCATTTTTAGCAAGTTGCATTGAGTTTTACGAACACTAAGTGAGTTTTGTATTGACCATAAAACTCGTATAAACGAGTTCAGTTCAATAAATTTAAAATGAGTCATTTTTTGCAATAGTGACATTATTCCAAACAATTCGGGCATTCGTTTACCTTTTGTACATAATGCACTTGTTGATTTTATGCAGATTGTTCGTTTAACTGCGTGTATATGTAAATATGATAATGAATCATTCTAGAAGCCATTTATAGAAGTATGTGTATTTTTTATAACTAAAATTTTTTATGAATTTCGGCAAGCGCAGCTTGAGCAAAAACATTTCATATTTTTTAGTCACATCAATTTATCCCAAGCAGCGCACGAGCGTTATTAGTAGGGCATGGAAATCTATGCAAATACATGTTTTTCTTAGATTTAGGTAGAGCAAAATAAATAAACAATCTTTGCGAATCGTGAAATTGTCTTAAAAATGGCATTCAAATGTTTTTGCATATTTTGCATATTTTGGTAATATATGCATATTTTTACATATTTTGCGTTGTTTGCATTTTTTTATTACATATTTCGCATTATATTGCAAATTTTATACAAACGAAATTCATGCATAACAGTCATCTGACGACGAATAGAGTTTCGTGTGAACACGGCTATTATCTATTAGTATTTTCGATACGGTGCATACCTGTCGACAAAGAGCCGTTTTCAAACATGCTCCTATTACCTCTGTGGATGTAGAACGTTCGTTTTCTATGTATAAGAGATTTTTTCGACCGAATCGACAAAGTTTTCTTTTTGAGAATATGAAAAAATATTTAATTGTGTATGCTAATGAATCGTTAAATAAGGATTAACCTTTACAAATTATGAAATGTTCAAGACTGAATTTATGTACATATCTATAAAAACATACATACATATTGCTAGCTTAGAGTGCAAATTTTGTAAGTCCTTTTTTCAAACATTGTAGGAGAGACAAAAACAAAAAATTAACAAATTTCGAAATGAAAAAAAAAAAAAATTTCTGTTCATGTAAATATTTTGGACTTACACAATTTTCTTCGCTTTTTGGACTTACACAATTTGCGTATCGCTGAATAACAACGATTAGAAATATGACAAGTATCACAGACTTGTTTAGCGTGGTGCGTATTTGATTTTTCTAGCGTTCTACATAAAAATACAGTTTTTCATAAAAAGTGGACTTACACAGTTTGCACTCTAAGCTAACGATATGTATAAACGTACAACGTAAGAGCAAAATTGAATTAAAAAATGTTTGTACCTAATTTATTTAACTATTGTAACTTCAATAAACATGAATTATCTGAAGTTGAAAAAATTTGAATTAATGCATTTTTTTTGATTTTTCATGCATATTTCTCAGTTTTTGTTGCATTTTTTATGCGCATATTTTTTATTTTTTAGTACATGAAATTCCATGCCCAAGTTATTAGTATTGATGCCAATGTATTGACGAAAATTCCATTTACGCATACTTTTCATCGGGGTATTTACTTACTTATAGCAAGTGCTTTGTAGTGGCCGCTGTGGTGCAGTGGGTAGAGTGCTCGCCTGCTATGCCAGAGGTTTCGGGTTCTAATCACGGTCCGAGCAAAACACCAAAACAATTTTTCTAATTAGTGAAAATCCAATTATTGGGTTTTTTAAGAGCAGCGGTCACCTCTCGACAGTGGGCGGCATACCCTCCGAGTGTATTTCTGCCATGAAAAAGCTTCTCACAAAAAATGCATTCGCCGTTCGGAGCCCGCATAAAACCGTAGGTCAACCCAATTAGTAGGAAAAACAAAAAGGAGCACACCTCGAATTGGGAGAGAAGCTCGGCCATAAAACTCGTCAGAGTTATAATAGCGCCATTGTATTATTATTAAGTGCTTTGTAAATAATTAATTATATAGCCACTTTTGTTATATGGTGTATATGCATTAGGCCGGGGCGTTTTACTAACCTATATCGTCCCATCGAAATTCAGATTACTCTAATTTTTCTGAGTATGAAAATTTTTTAGACAAATGTCGTGGTCTAAACATAATTTTGATGTTCTGAAATTGGGTTTTATGGAACATTTTAAAAAATCAAAAATGTACAAAAATCGCAAAAAATTTAACCAGGCACATCACGTTCAACCAATTTTTTTTTCTGAATCCAAATACGAAACTAGAATTAAAATCGTATGAGTCGTTTTCGACATAAAGCCTGGTTTCGGGTTTTGGAGGCTGAATGCTCAAAATCGCATATTTTCACGATTGCTGTGTATGTATATGTATGTAATATATCTTAAATATTTCTTTACTTAAAGATAAGTAATTTAAATATGGAGAAAATGTTTTTAAATTATAATTTATCTTCCGGTATAGAAGAACTAGAATGCTCTCTTTTTTCTTTAGCCCAAAATTATGGTATGCGTTCTCTATGCTATACTTAGTCATCCGATATCAATGATGTTCGCTAACAACACTTTGTGTACAATAAATGCTCCAAATACAAAATTTCAGAATTTTAGCTGCATAAATTGAAGAGTTATTCCCTAAAATGTAGACTTGTGCTGCTTGAAAATTGGTTTTTATTTTATTAACCTCTAAGAAACCCCAAGGTTACTCATACGCCCAGGCCTAATATACATATATACGTACGCATATGTTTGTGCATACACATATTGAGAATACATATCAGTAAATTTGTTAAATTGTAAACTCGTTAGTCACTTTAAAACGGTTTAGCTTCATTTTAACTAAGTATTTGTACATATGTACTTACAAACATAGATAACCTCGATACGATGTTCTAAATTCGCTTAATGATTTACTGAAATATATATGTAAGTAAATATGTACATATGTCTGTATTTACTTGGCTTTAACGAACATGAATACACAGGTATGTAGGTATATACTTATTAGAGCTCTAGACACCCGCGGGTATCGAGCAATTCGATCAGGAAAGTTATCCAAAATCCACAAATAAAATGAAATAGAAGAATATAGGATATTCTAATCAATTTTCCTTTATTTGCTTATTTATCAATTAATAAAAAAAGTGACACGAAATGCAACGTGCAGCTTGTGCCGCCAATTGAGGCGACTACTGAGATTACTGAAAGCGTTCCAACTGTGATGCTACATACATGCAAATAAAAGTACATACATTCATTGAATCATTCATGAACGCGAATGATTGAAATCAGAGCTCAGCGTGACGCTGTGAAAACTAACGCTGACCATTTAATGACCGCACATACAACCATGTCCGATGGATGCACTCGACCAAAGCCGTTGCGACGTCGAAAGGGAAGCTTGTTCAGCGACACACCGGCAACACGAAATAAATTTCGATTAAACCTGTTCAAATCGCGCATTACTGCAACAACAACAAAAAAATATATGCAAAAAAAGAAAAAAACAAGTAAAAGCGCGGCTGTCTTCGGCCGTACCGAAGACTTCATACCTTTCATGAGTGGGGAAATGAAAAGTTACCTATGTATGTACATAGCCTGATTAAGTGTAATTTATCATTTTAATTCTGTGGGTTATTTATGGAAAGATTTATTAGAAAAAATGGTGCCTTGGCTATTTAAATAGAGGAGCTACACACCAAAATGTCCATATCTGAACAATCGGTTGTATGGGAGCTATATGTTATAGTGGTCCGATCTTGACAATTTTCGGTAATCCCGTTTGGGCACATATGGGTACAAATACTTCAAAATTTCACGCCGTTAGCTGTTAAAATGGAGGAGTTATGCACCAAAATGTGTATATCTGAATAATCGGATGTTGTGGAACTATATGTTATAGTGGTCCGATCTTGACAATTTTCGGTAATCCCGTTTGGGCCCATATGGGTACAAATACTTCACAATTTCACGCCGTTAGCTGTTAAAATGGAGGAGTTATACACCAAAATATCCATATCTGAACAATCGGTTGTATGGGAGCTATATGTTATAGTGGTCCGATCTTGACAATTTTCGGTAATCCCGTTTGGGCGCATATGGGTACAAATACTTAAAAATTTCACGCCGTTAGCTGTTAAAATAGAGGAGTTATACACCAAAATATCCATATCTGAACAATCGGTTGTATGGGAGCTATATGTTATAGTGGTCCGATCTTGACAATTTTCGGTAATCCCGTTTGGGCCCATATGGGTACAAATACTTAAAAATTTCACGCCGTTAGCTGTTAAAATGGAGGAGTTATACACCAAAATGTCCATATCTGAACAATCGGTTGTAGGGGAGCTATATGTTATAGTGGTCCGATCTTGATAATTTTCGGTAACCCTGTTTGGGCCCATATGGGTACAAATACTTCAAAATTTCACGCCGTCAGCTGTTAAAATGGAGGAGTTATACACCAAAATGTCCATATCTGAACAATCGGTTGTATGTGAACTATATGTTATAGTGGTCCGATCTTGACAATTTTCGGTAATCCCGTTTGGGCCCATATGGGTACAAATACTTCACAATTTCACGCCGTTAGCTGTTAAAATGGAGGAGTTATACACCAAAATGTCCATATCTGAACAATCGGTTGTAGGGGAGCTATATGTTATAGTGGTCCGATCTTAACAATTTTCGGTAATCCCGTTTGGGCACATATGGGTACAAATACTTCAAAATTTCACGCCGTTAGCTGTTAAAATGGAGGAGTTATGCACCAAAATGTGTATATCTGAATAATCGGATGTTGTGGAACTATATGTTATAGTGGTCCGATCTTGACAATTTTCGGTAACCTTGTTTGGGCCAAAATGGGTACGTCTACTTCAAAGTTTCACGTCCTTAGCTGTTTAAATTGGGAAGTTATGCACAAATTACATCCAAAAATTTCATGTATATCTGAATAATCGGTTGTTTTCTATATGTTATAGTGGTCCGATTCGGCCGGTTCCGACAAATGATCAGCTGCATATAACAATATACCAGTATTCCGAATTTCATTCAGATATCTCAAAAACTGAGGGACTAGTTTGCGTTCACACAGACGTACGGACGGACAGACGGACAGACGGACATGGCTTAATCGACTCAGCTCGTGATTCTGATCATATCGGTATATATTTTGGTGGGTCCCCCACGCTTCCTTCTGGTACTTTCGACAAAAATTTTTTGGCACTAAGTTATAATACCATTTCATTCTCATGAAAGGTATAAAAAATGCAAAAAAAAGAGAAAAAAAATATGCAAGAAAAAAGAAAACAAGTAAGGAAGCCTAAGTTCGAGTGGAATCGAACATTAGATACTCAGTTGTATGTTTTCATAGTTTGTTTGCGTTTGATGGAAACACGGTGTACTTTATATAAAGCGAGTGCTGCATAAAGTGGGCGTAGCCACGCCCATTTTCAACATTTTTATCAGTCATCCAACTAAGCATATGAATATTATTCTTTGTGCAAAATTTCATTCCTTTTTGACTTCTAGTTACAAAGATGTCACGTTACAAATTCCCAAAGAGTGTTCCAGATATATCTTTCTTAAAAAGTAGGCGTGGTCATAAACCGATTTCAATAAATTTTTGCGTGGCTATTAACACATGTTATTAAAGTGTATAAACCAAGTTTCGTCATAATATCTCAATTATTTGTCGAGTTATAGGCTAAGAAATCACGTATATCCCTTTGTGTAAAAAGAGGCGGTGCCACGCCCATTTTCCAAAATTTTTCTATTTGTTGTTTCTGGTCTATTGTAGAAATCAAACTACAAAATTTCAATGAATTATCTTTACATTTGGCAAAGATATCGCTTAAAATGTTTTTATTAGGTCACTTTATAATACCCATATATAAAAGTGGGCGTGGTCGTCAACCGATTTCGCTAAAATTTTCAACATGTATTACCACAAGTAATAAAAGTGTACACACCAAGTTTAGTCATTATATATAAATTATTTGTCGAGTTATGGGCTCAGAAATCTCGTATATTCCTGTTTATAAAAAGAGGCGGTGCCACGCCCATTTGCCAAAATTTTTGTGTTTTTCGTTTTATGTCCGCAGTTGGACTCCTGCTATAAAATTTCAATGATATATCTTTATATTTGACAGAGATATCGCTTAAAATGTTTTTATTAGGTCACTTTATAAGAGCCATATATAAAAGTGGGCGTGGCCCTCAACCGATTTCGGAAATTTTTCGTCCAAATATTTGACTAAGTAAGTATATCACGCGTACCAAATTTCATCGATATATCTTCAACGGTTTCTGAGTTATGACATATAAAACTTGCAAGGTTTGACCCTTAATAAGTGGGCGTGGCACCGCCCATTTTCCAAAATGTCATCAAATTTCTTCCTAGGGGCCTGAGCTCAACACGTGGATAAAACTTCATCGCTCCAGCTGTATTAGTGACTGAGATACCAAATTTCCGATTTTTTCTATATAGGAAAAGTGGGCGTGGTCATGGTCCGATTTCGCCCATTTTCAATACCAACCGTCCCAGTCTCGATACCAACCTGCATTTCAAATTTCATCAAAATATCTAAATTTTTGCGCGAGTTAGAGTGTTTACAGACGGACGGACAGACGGACAGACGGACGGACGGACAGACGGACGGACGGACGGACGGACATGGCTCAATCGATTTCTCTTTTCACCCTGATCATTTTGATATATATAAGTCTATATCTATCTCGATTATTTCACTCTGTTACAATCCACCGTTATGTGATTAAAACTATAATACTCTGTGTACTAGTACAGCTGAGTATAAAAAAATATGCATACACAGTCAACACGTTGCCAAATAAAACAGCAAATAAGAATACAAAAGTATTCAGGTTATGATGGATAAGTCGCTAAGCATTCCAATTAGATTAGATGCGGTGAGTCGATGTGACTGACGTCCCTAGGCACATACTTGCACACCATTCATCGGTGCATACAGCAGCTGATTCGTGAGCGCAATGTCAAGTGGAGGAATGTTTCAATTAAGTAACTAAGGCACAAGCTCTAAGTACATATAAATACCTTAAGCGCGATGCAATTTATGCGGGAAGATAATTTTAATTGAAGGTAAAGTACTAGACGGAAAATGCTGACGGCTAAACGGGAAGAAGGCGATTTTGTAATAATAATAACTAGTGATTTGCCCTTTTGATCACGGTCCGACGCGAAATGATGGTCAAAATCAAGGCAGATCTAGGAAGGTAGGCCCGGTGAGCGCTTTTAAATTAAAGCGACTCTTCAACTGTGTTTACGATATTTGTAAACACGTTTACGATATCTATTTATCTTAACCAAAAATTTTATTTATTAATTATAAAGAAATGAAATAATTTATAGAAAAAATTATATGCCTATGCACTGCTCCTGACTCATACGAACACATCCATATCAATTTTATGTGGATATGAGTATGTTAAATGTGCTAAACAGCCTGGCAATTGTTTGTATGGGAAAAATTTTAGCCTATTAATATATAGATACTGAAAATTTGAATAAAAGCAGGAAGAAGCAAAGATTTTATTTATCTAAGGAAAAAAAAACGATGGCTCCGTAACAGATTGAAGGCAAAGGACTTGATATGATGTACAATTTATTCATCATCATGATCTGTTGGCCAACAAGTGAGTGTGAGTTTCAACAGCCAGCAGCAGGCAGTAAAAGTATCAACCAATATAAAAAGACCTAGTTATTAAATGCCATGTATTGTGTACATATTTATTAATTTTTATCAGCTTTTAATGCACATTGGACTCATATACATTCATGTGTACATACATGTTTTGTTGGAAATTTGCAAGGCTGTCTGTTTATTACTCTTTCTAATCTTCAATTAATTTTAGAAATACAAACAAGCAAACACACATATGTATGTATGTATACATACATATGTCTATATGTACTGGGCATTTGCTCATACCCCGCAGTAAATATCCGAAGTGAAAACCTGATGAATCACTGATGAAATTCCCCACATAGTGAGGAGGCATCGATGACAAGTTTCATACAAAGACTGATGAATTTTTCATATAAATGGTTTGCCTTCCTCAGTGATTTTATTGAGGAGCACTGCATGACTGTTCAGCGCTGACTTCTGAATGAACTACTGCTGAACGGTGTGCAGTAAACAAAAAAATGGGAGAGCTCCTTTTCGAACTTGAAAAAAAAATTTCGAAAACAGGAATGTTCACTGCTGAATGTGTAATGATTACTTGATGATATGTAATGGAAGAGGGCTTGCTGATTCTTTAATGAATAATTAATGAAATATCCGCGGTAAACCAAGGACCAAAATAAAAGATACATTTTTTCATTTGTTCTTTTTAATTATTTTTTTTTTAATTTGCAAATATAGATACATATTTATGAACATATATCACGACACGTATCCTTTTAAATACATATGTATGTACATAGATCATCTGCTTCATTATTGTCAGTGGTATCAAGGACGATTGGTGGACTAATGGTGATTGTTGGGCCATTTGTGGATTCTATTGGGCGGGCTGTTGACGTTGATTCGACAACGCGACTCTCTAATGCTTGCTTTCCTGACGTGCTCGACATTTAAATGGTCGTCGGCCCGCTGCCACGCGCACACGTATGTATTTTACCCACACACGACAAGATACTTTCATTTGCGGATGTACCAGATGTGGATATTATACATATTTCACACTCTTGTGACTCGAAAACTTCGGAATACACTCATTGGAAGGCTGTAATATTATTTTTGTCCTTTTTATTTCACGATAAATGGATAATGAAAACAAATTTTTTTTTTACTTTCAACTTTTTCGAAAATATGAGAGAAAAGAGCTGTGAAATATTGAAATTGTGCTCAGTGATGACCGTCTGATGAATTTTCAATTAAGAATCATCAGTGATCATTCAGCAGTGAAATATATTTACCGCAGGGTATTGTTACAAATTAAACTGTTGGGTACACTTTTCATATGTATATAAAAAAAATTAAATAAAAAGGTACATACGAAGTCATAAAAATCTAAAAAATCAACATATTTCTTAATTAGAATATGTATACCTACATGTATAGCAATGCGTACGAACCCTGCAGGGAACTGAATAAGGTAAGTGTACATAATTCCGTGATAATCGTTTATATTCGTTAAAATAAGGAATTGGTACAATATTTAATCAAATAAAATATTATATCATACTATTTTAACTTCAAAGTGTATTAATTTATAGTTTTGTTGTAATTTTACAGCTTACTGATTTAATAAAACCACTTTAAAACTGACAAGTCGAAAAATTTGCATAATACAGCGAATGGTTAAGGAGCATAGAGTATTTTCTTAAGGCTATAAAAAATTACTGGTTAAGATTTTTATCAATATTATTATATTTTATGATTCAATAGGCATCTGGCATTTCTTTTTGTAACTTTCAACCTTATTTCAATAGTTATTTTTTTTTCTTAAAAGTACATTTTCTTTATCACGGAATTAGAGACATCTTTCATTTCCCCATGTACATAATTCCGCGACTATCACGGAATTAGGAAATTTTAGTACTTAATTCTTGCTTCTTTTAAATAGCTTTTTTGAAAGGAACTAATGGTAATAAAACATTTTTCCATTAAATAATCCTAGAGAAGTTCTTAACCTAATTCCGTGATATAGATTTTTGAACCAATTCGCTACCCTGCAGGAAGTGCATCTAACTTAAAACTGACTTTAAACTGTTTAAAAAAACACTAGTGGTCACTTTTAATTGTATATTTTCTTTGAAAAATGCTAACTACTTTTGTTTGGGAATGGCGATAAAAAAGTCAGTCCTGGGTACTTCTGCATTACTTGGAGGGTAACTATAAACTAACTTTTTTTGGGTGAAAAATAATTGATCCCAAAATACAACATCATTCATTTTTAAAAAATTATACAAAAAACATAAGGGAAATGGTTGCAGATGTAGCTGTTACATACATACATGTATACATTCATGGAATTCGCAAAAATTTCGATATTATACCATTGCTTCGCTTCCCAAATCCGAAAAGAGCAATTTTCACAGAAAAATTCTATCAGTTGAAATATTCTTGAATAAAAATATTTTCATCAGGCATTTGAAAGCTATTGTCAATGCACACTTTGCTTTTTTTTTGGATATTCCTGCATGACAAAGCAACTAACTAAAAATGGGTTTCTTGCTGTTTGATACAAATTGATTATTTTCTTCCTATTGTCTCAAAATAGCCAGTTAAAAGTCAACTACCTTTAGGAATTGATTTTTTCTTCCTGCAGGGTAATATTCAACTTATAAGTGATTGGCGATACTATCACGGAATTAGGGTCTTCATACTGTTCCTTATTCCGTGATATATCGCACATTTACGTTTTGCTCTTTTTTGTACTTTCTTTGTCTTTCGCTTAAGTTTGTATCTAAATATAATTCTTTAACATTAAAAAAATTTTAATGAAATTTAATTTTATTATTATTTTTTCCTTTTTTAATAAGTAGATGAATTTTTATAAGAATAAAATTTAAATTTTTAATAATTTTTTTCTTTATTTAAATTTATTTTGTTAATAAACACAAATTTCAATTTCATAAAAATAATAAAATAAATATTTAAGTCCAATATGTAATATATTCATTTGAAAAATTATTTCTGTGCATTTTGTTACAAGGCCGGAATTAGGTACATTTATTCAGTGAATTAGGAACATGAGACAATTTTTGTCACGGAATTAGGGACATTTGCATGTACATCAAATTTTAATTAAAATAAATAGTAATTATAGTTATTTTAATTTTTTAGCAATTGAGAATGAGCCTCAATGCATGAATTTATTTGTAACATATTTATTTTTCATTTTGCGGTCTATAGTTTAAGCTCCAAAAATCCTGCAATTCAGAAAAGCCCTTAGTATCACGGAATTATGTACATTTACCTTAACTAGTGAGCAAAATTTCTAGTTCCGTACTAGCGAAAAGGTGTCAAAAAGGAACTAACTCCATTGTAGTTAGACTCTCACCAGTTCAGAAGGAGTGAATTGAGCCACCATTATAAGATACACTTTGATTTGTATGCAATTTCGAATTGACACAAATTTCATGTATTGTTTTTGTTCATCCATTTGCCGTCGGGTTTGCACATATCTATAATTCTCAGATTGTTAGTGAAGCGGTTTATATAAAGAGTTTTCTATTTGCATCTTAACTTGTATGAAGTGAACTGTTACCCTAATTATGCTTTTCCGATCCCTCAGGCGTATGTTTTTTATATTATTACTTTTTAAATATTATTTTATTTATTTTTTTTTTCAATTTTTATTAAATAAATAAAATAAAAAATATTAGTTAAAAAAAAACACAAAAATAATTATCATCTGCCTCGACATCGACAGGATTCGAACCCGCGCTCGTCATATTGATTGTCACACGCGTTAGCCAGTGGGCCATCGCGGCACTTACATGAAGTGTGTCAAATGCTGCACTTAAATGTCAAATGTAAATTATAGAAATTGTAAAAACATGTAACTAGTTCAGAACTATCGAAATTGTGCAAATAAACGAACTAGTGAAAACTGTAGAATTTAGTACTAGTTCGGAACCATCAAAAATGTAGTGCAGAGAGTGACAATTGACACCGCCTAGCACATCGCCGTGTTAAATTCGCCAGTTGATAACATGCAAAAGAGATTTAGCTCGCACTAGTAGTGGCGAAAAATGCACTAGAAGCGATCTAGTTCGGAACTAGAGATTTTCCCTACAGGGAATGTACAAAATCTATAAAATACATAAACACATGTAAGAATATCAATTGTAACTGCGATCACCTAAGCTTAAAATAAGGTATTTAAGAAAGTGTCAATGTGTTTAGAATTTGAATTTTCAGTTAGAATAGCGAGTTAATAGCCCATGCGCAATATTAAATACTATTCAACGATTTTAACCAAACGAAATGAATCTTATGAAACGATTTTATATGCAAATTTTCCTAACAAAGTCATTATACTTAATTCATAAAAAATTAAAATTGATTTAAATAGTTTGCGAATATACCTCAAGTATTTCTGAGCCAATATCCAGCAAGATATTCCAAATGATTAATAAAAGTAACTATATACATACATATGTATGTATGTACATAAGTAAATAAGACCTTGAACTTTGCTATATGCAATTTTTACAAATAAGTGTAGTACTTATATGCATTTGTGCGTAAACCAGTTCTTCGGAATTGTGACGAGACGATCTTATAACAAACTGGACCAAAACGAGTTGATTATGAACTGAACTGGTTCAACAACAAAAAAATGTACTTATACCTTTAATGAATCTAGATTTGTACCCGTTTGAAATGAAAGCGATTAATCTACATTTATACCCGTTTGGGAACAATTGGTCTACAATTACTCTACATTTATGCCCGTGCGCGAACTATCGGGGATTAATTATGAACCGATTGTTCCCGAAAGAGATCAATCCAGGACAAATCGCTTTCGGGATTAATCGTACACTTTTTTGCAGGGTAATGATGAGTCTATGTTCCGGTAAAAAAAATCGCTTTCACGTGCTATTAATAACATTGAGCATGCCGAGTGCTTAACTCATTCGCCACGGCCTCAAGTTTGATTTTCAATTGCAGTTGATTGGCAATAAATAATATGCATACCAAAATGGAAAATATAATAATTTTATTTAAGCCATTTTTTAAGGTTTATTATCGCAATGTGAGCGAGCGTAACAATACGTCCGTTTAGATGTTATCCGCTCGATGTTTAACAAGCCTTCTGAAGTGTGAATTTCGTATTTTCATGCACTGCATGAGTCAGAGATTTGTTAAATGTGAGTTTGCGTAAGTGCAAATGTATGTATATACATATGTAAGTATGTATGTATTGTATAAATTAGTCAACAGGTTTGCTAAACAAAAACCACGGTAGGTAAGTAATTAATCTGGTTAGCTGATGTGCTGAGATAAGAAGCAAAAAATGCAACAGGCCAAAAGTCATGCTTTGTTTTGCGTTTCTTTTTTGGGCAGATGATTTTAAACTCAAACATGTAGATCGGAATTGACGTGCAAAGGTAGGCAGGCCGGCCATTGCGCCTTGAATGCGTCAGAAATTTGTCGTGCTGCCGTCGACCTACTTGCTCCGCACGTCTATAATTCTACAACAAATATTCTGCGCTTTTCTTTAGTAGGTAGATAGGTACTTGACAACTAAGGTAAATATGTACGAATGTGCTTAAAGTTAACATAGATACATACATATGTACATGCCAAGCTTATCTAATGATGATAGTCGTTTATATACATAAGTGCATATGTACATACATATATATAAGTATGTGTGTACATACATACATACATATGTCAGCAGAAAGAAAGATTAGCAATTATTCCTATTATTTATTATACTAAATCGAAAAGCTTTTTTTAAGTTAACAAAATAAATTAAGCAGTTTTGGCAAACAAGTTATGTGCGGACAAGTAAGTAATCACAGTTTGAAAGTTCACAGTTTGAAAGTTCACAGTTGGCGCGCATTAGCTAACATTAAAGCACAATACTTAATACTTAAATACATACGTACATCCAGCAGCCATCGATTGCATTAAAAAGAACCAAATTTTCAAATTCGTTTTATTTCATAGACATTAAAAGTGCTGATGCGTTAAAAAAAATATTTAGCAACTTTTTGCAGTCAAATTCACTCGACTTTGGCTCTTTACTTCTGTATATTTGAATGTGAGTCCTTGCCCTTTCAACCACACGGGTATACATAATTTCATTAATAAATTTCCAGAGAACTGTTTAGATATCTTCGCTATAGAAGAAAAAAGACGCAAACTGTTTTGTTGAGGAAGAAAGACGTAACCTTTTTTTTTTTTTCAAAGAAAGACGCATTAAAAATATTTTTCGAAGGAAAGACTCTTTATTTTTTTTGATAACGAAGAAAGACGCTTTATTTTTTTTACTATAAAGAAAGACGCATTTAATAATTTTTAAGGAAAGAAAGACGTATTCGATTTTTTATTTTTCTTTGTCAATATTAATGCTAATGCGTCTTTCTTCGTCGAAATATTTGATAATGCGTCTCTGTTCGTCGAAATATTTTTTAATGCGTCTATCTTCGTCGACATGTTTTGTAAAGCGTCTTTCTTCCCCGACATATTTTTAATGTGCCTTTTTTCGTCGACAAATTACTGACATGCGTCTTTCTTCTTCCGGAGCGACGATATGAACTAGTTTTGTTATGGAGTGTTCTAGTTTTGCTACAAAAACAGCAAACTCTAGCGCATCCAGAGCGTTCACAAACGAGAATAATTAGATTTTAGACTCAATTAAATGCCGGTTTTATACTAAAGAAGAAGTGCAAAACAAACGTATGATTAGCTAAATAATTTTTGTTTGTTTGTATGTATGTATGTATGTGTAATGTGCTAATTTAGCGAATGATGAAGTCAAAAGCTCAAAAGAAAAACTTTGAAGTGCTTCCAGAGAACTGCAACAAGCTACGTGTAAATAATTCATTTTTACTTCGCTTAAAACTTAACAAACAGGTCAATAGCTAACCGATTCGTACTTGAAAATTGAATTTGATACAGATATAAAATTAAAACAGGCTTAATTAAATTTAATTAAAATTAATTATGTTTAATTGTTTGGATTTTTTAATTTTGATGCTTATTTTAACTGTCTTACATTAACTTCGCAATTAGTAGTTAATTAAATTAAAAAATTATTTAAAAAAAATCATAAATATTAATTGTATGATTATTTTTAATTGCTTAGTTATTTCTATCGAAACCCGCTGAACGCAGAAGAAAGGGGAGACATCCACTGCGTTGGGAAGATCAGGTGGATAGTGATGCTGACTCCCTAGGTATTCCCAAATGGCGCCATGCTGCACGAAACAGAAATAGCTGGAGTACTTTAATAGACTCGGCCAAAATCGTCTAGACGGTTACGTGCCAATTAAGTAAGTAAGTAAGTAGTTATTTTTAATTGCTTTCTTATTTTTAATTTCTTTCTTATTTTTATACTCAGCTGTACTAGTACACAGAGTATTATAGTTTTAATCACATAACGGTGGATTGTAACAGAATGAAATAATTGAGATAGATATAGCCTTATATATATCAAAATGATCAGGGTGAAAAGAGAAATCGATTGAGCCATGTCCGTCCGTCCGTCCGTCTGTCCGTCTGTAAACATTCTAACTCGCGCAAAAATTGAGATATTTTGATGAAATTTGAAATGAAAGTTGGTATCGACACTGGGACGGTTGGTATTGAAAATGGGAGAAATCGGACCATGACCACGCCCACTTTTCCTATATAGAAAAAATCAGAAATTTGGTATCTCAGTCACTAATATAGCTAGAGTGATGAAATTTTACCCACGTGTTAAGCTCAGGCCCCTGAGAAGAAATTTGATGACATTTTGGAAAATGGGCGGTGCCACGCCCACTTATTAAGGGTCAAACATTGAAAGTTTTATCTGTCATAACTCAGAAACCGTTGAAGATATATCGATGAAATTTGGCACGCTTGATTTGCTTACTTAGGCAAACGTTTGGATGGAAAATTGTTAAAATCGGTTGTCGGCCACGCCCACTTTTATATATGGGAACTATAAAGTGGCCTAAGAAAAACATTTTAAGCGATATCTTTGTCAAATATAAAAATAATTCATTGAAATTTTGTGGCATAAGTTCCACAATAGACCGAAAACAAAAAATAGAAAAATTTTGGAAAATGGGCGTGGCACCGCCTCTTTTTAGACAAAGGAATATACGAGATTTCGGAGCCCAAAACTCGACAAATAATTGAGATATTATGAAGAAACTTGGCTTATACACTTTTATAACTTGTGTTAATAGACACGCAAAAAATTATTGAATTCGGTTTATGACCACGCCTACTTTTTAAGAAAGATAGTTCTGGAACACCCTTTGGAAATTTGTAACGTGACATCTTTGTAACTAGAAGTCATAAAGGAATGAAATTTTGCACAAAGAATAATATTCATGTGCCTAGTTGGATGGCTGATAAAAATTTTGAAAATGGTCATGGCTACGCCCACTTTATGCGGCACTCGCTTTATATAAAATACGCCGTGTTTCCATCAAACGCAAACAAACAATGAAAGCATACAGATGAGTATCTAATGTTCGATTCCACTCGAACTTAGGCTTCCTTACTTGTTAATTTCTTAATTATTTTTAATTTCTTAATTATTTTTAATTAATTATGCGATTATTTCTTTCTATATAATTATATTTAATGATTTTTTCCGTACGAAACGACTGTACGCCATGGCGTATGAGTAACATATTTCAAGCAAGAATGCTTACAAATAACACTGCCCTCAGCCAAAAAATACTCTGAACGCCACTATCCTATCTATATGTAAAATGGGTCGATGATTCCGAAAATCGGGTTCATTTTTAATTCTATGGGAAGGTTTTTGAGATATCGGCAAATTACCGTTATTTGGCCAATGGTTCCCCTTAATCCAGTATGTCTCTCTAACACATTGAGCTATCTACGTTTGAGTAACACCAAACGAAGGAAAATTAAATTGCCTATACATGGCTCCTATAGTAACAAAAAAAAATGATCTTGAGAGCTTGAATGAAGTAGTTATGAAAATTTTAAATTTTTTACGAAAATTTGGGGAAAAAATTGACTTTCTTAGGCAAGATCTTTAAAACAAACGTTTTTACCTTTAGTTTTACTTACTCCTTTACCTGAAGGCCCATTCTATTGGCTAAAAGATAAGTTATCAACGCTCCGATCGCATTCGTTGGCTTTGAAACGTTGAATTTTATTGAATACATACTTAAATGCAAACAAATGTGAATTATTATTTTTTTTTTTGTGAATTTTCAACTCGCTTGAAAGCGGAAGAGCACCTTGAGCTTGTGCAGTGCACTGACACTTATGTATTTATCCTCATACATATGTACATACAATTGATGTTCTAAATAAAATGGTTGCTAAATGACTATTTTTTTAATGCAAAGTTATTTATTCAATTCACCTTTCCATAACGTAATATTAATTATATTAGCACATGACAAAAAAGCGCGCTTATCAATTTAAGTTTGAAGTGATGACGACTCAAGGCAGTAAAATGCATTATATAATGAAATAAAAAGTACATATGTATATGTATGTATATGTATGTCCATACTTAAAACCAGGGATTGCAAATAATCGTTATTTTTTAAATTTTGACTAAAAAAATCATACTGAACGAGAAATGCTAAACGCAAAAGAAGTACACAGATGTAATCACCGTAACGCAGACTATCTCTAGGTGCATTAAGTTTTATTTTTTCGATTTTTATAAAAAAATTGATTTTTAATCATTATTTTCTGAGTTTTATTTTCTGCTCAGAAAATAAAAGTTATTTCTTGAGTTTTATTTTTCCCTCAGAAAATAAAAGTTATTTCTTGAGTTTTATTTTTCCATCAGAAAATAAAAGTTATTTTTTGAGTTTTATTCACCGATCAGAAAATAAAAGTTATTTTCTGAGTTTTATTTTTCCCTCAGAAAATAAAAGTTATTTTTTGAGTTTTATTTTTCGATCAGAAAATAAAAGTTATTTTTTGAGTTTTATCTTTTTGCTCAGAGAATAAAAGTTTCTTCAGTTTAATTTTAGCTGATCGAAAAATAAAACTCAAAAAATAACTTTTATTTTCTGAGGGAAAAATAAAACTCAAAAAATAACTTTTATTTTCTGATCGAAAAATAAAACCCAAAAAAATACTTTTATTCTCTGATGGAAAAATAAAACTCAAGAAATAACTTTTATTTTCTGATGGAAAAATAAAACTCAAGAAATAACTTTTAGTTTCTGAGGGAAGAATAAAACTCAATAAATAACTTTTATTTTGTGAGCAGAAAATAAAACTCAGCAAATAATGATAAAAAATCAACTTTTTGGATATAACTCATAACCGTTACAGTCCCTGCTTAAAACAACAACAACATCGCCCTTCCCATATTTGGCTTATCGGTGTCGGGTAATTTGCGCCGGGTGCCGGAAACAGTGGAATTATAAAAATAGAACAGCGTAATATTTGGAGGCACGAATAACGAAATACAAACGATACTACTTATGTACATACATACAATACATACATATGTATAACTCTAAAAAAATCGATGCTGAAGTAAACTCGTGGCGCGTTCGAAAATTTTCATTCGTTTGTCTTAGGTTTATTGCTAATCTGTTTGATATTAAAATTTTGTGTTTGTTAAACACGTTCATTTGTTTACATAATAAATTAATAAATAGATACATATACTTATACATTTGTATGTAAATATGTATGCACTTCCGTTTACTAAGTAATTCACTACAAAATTTTTTCAAAAATATAGAAATTTCTTCAGTTCTTTAGAAGTTTATGCAACTTTGCACATGCTTGTGGTTAAAATTTGTAAACATTTGCATGTTTGATGGGCTGAGTTCGGTGTTGAAAGTATTCCAAATATGTTCAATACTTACTTACTCTTCATATGCCCTTATTTATGCTTACAATGAGTTTTTCTATTCTAGCATGCATCAGAAGACGTGCATAAGTATATGTATGTATGTATGCAGTAGTGATGGGAGTTTTTGAACGAATTTTATTCAAATAAAATATCAATTTTTATTCTTCATTCAAATAATTTTGCATAATGAATAAATTTTTATTCTTATTCCATTACTTATTTTTCGAATATTTTTGCGAATAAATGGTTTTTTCTTTTTCAAAAAGTGAATTTCCGAATACTATCCCGAATCTGAACCGAATCTGAACCGAATATTTTCCGAATACTTCACCTAATCCGAACCAAGCATTTTCCGGATCCAAAACGAATATTTTTCTAATACATAAAGTCAAAAATATTTAATTTTAGTTGTTATTTTAAGTTAAGTTGACCTTAATTATTACAAAAAATACATACATATATGTATGTATTGCGTTTGGATTCGGGGAAAATATTCTGTTCGGATCTGAGAAAATATTCGGTTCAGATTCGGGAAAATATTCGGTTAAGTATTCAAGTTCGGTTTCGGGTTTGGGAAAGTATTCGGCTCAGATTCGGGAAAGTATTCGGGAAAATATTCGGTTCGGATTCGGGAAAGTATTCGGTTCAGATTCGGGAAAGTATTCGAGAAAATATTCGGTTCGGATTCGGGAAAGTATTCAGTTCAGATTCGGGAGAGTATTCGATTCAGATTAGGGAAAGTATTCGAAAAATCAATTTTTAAAAAGAAAAAACCTTTTATTCATTATTCAAAATTATCTGAATCTATATATTAATACGCTAACATGAATTTTGTCCGCGACCTTTTGGCGATTCTACTAAACCGATTTTAAAAGTTACCCATCATTAGAAAGGGAATTCCCTAGAATAGGTCCATTTTGATTTTCATTATAATCGATTGGAAAATACGTGCACAATCGCCGTTGGAAAATTTCTGTGTAATTGTTGTTGTTGCAGAAAATTACTATGTTATTGTTATTGCAAAACACAATAGCTGTCATAGCTTTACCTATAATAATATTTATAATATTTTTTGTTGCCTGCTTTTAGGCGTAATAAATGGGCTAAAACAAAATAAACCAGTGCCATCCAAACCAAGGTAAAAAAATAAATTTGTATGAAAAATTTTAATTAATTACAAATAGAAAAGGGTTGTGCTTGAACTAAAAATGGGTTTTAAATCAAATAAAGATAAATTTTAATAAAAAATATAAAGTTAAAAATATTTTTGCATTCTAGAGTAGCTAAACTACTAGAAAACTATCGACTTTCGACAGTAGCGGGAACTTCTAGTGAAGAATAAAAATTTATTTTTATTTTTTCGTTATGGACTTGTTTAATTTTTAAATAATGCCCATCCCCGGTATGCAGCTGCGTAAGAGAATCATGGAGAGGAGAGATTAAGTGCACCTAAAATAAATTCACCAAGAAACGTAATTTAAGTACTCCACAGCGCAAGTTTCAGCTGCTGAGAGCTACATTAACCCCTTCAGCTGCATTAACCCAACAAACACTGAGGTTAGCTATCGATTTGAGAATGACTCGAGAACTAGCCTCATTCTCAAACATCTAACGTTAGAGGACGACTCGAAAATCTATCGAGAATCATAGCGTTCTCAAACAAAAGGGTACCTAATTCTCAAATCCAGAAAATTATAATTCTCGAATCGAATTCTAATGTATTTCTCTAATGAGATTCTAATCAGAATTTGCAAATACTTCCAACTGAAATGAAAAACAAAGCTTTGTCTTCTTTTACATGATTTTTTCATTGTTTAGATTTTATTAACGCAATATGTGCCTAAATTGCATATGATTACATATATATATTGACATGTATATGTTTACCACATTTATAAGAACTGAAATTTAAACAAAACTCAGTCTTATTATTTAAATTAAAGGTACTTCTTGTACTTTTTAATCGAAACATTGTACTACGGTAATATTAACTTTACCATTTTTTAGCATCTAATTTCAATATATGTATGTATATTCAATATATCAGAAATATATTGAGAATTGATAAAAGGCGTGAGATTTGGCTCCTTCTCTAATCACTCGCTAATCGAATTCTAGTGTAGTTTTCAACCCTAGTTATCGATTTGAGAATATATAGAGAATTACACTAGTTATCTAAGGTAATCTCGACATAATTTCTAACGTTAGAGACTGTGTTTGCTGGGAACACCCCAACAGCTAATACGTGCACTTCGGCACAGTGTAACTGGTACCTAACTGCTATGTGTGTATTTTTTACATATGTATGTATGTATGCTTTTTTAAACCGCAGCAAAGTATTTAGTGCGAATAGTTTAATGAACGCTAAATCATTAAGTGCTTGCATGTACATATAATGAAAATATGTAGAAGTAAGTATGTACATATGTATATTTTGCATATCGACGTATGTACGTAAGTACTACTGCCTATCTCGGGAGAAGCCATGTATTTTTTGCCTTCACACATTTTTCTTTGCAAATTCCGCTTCGTTGATTTTTGTAAATGCCAACTTCACATTTCCAACTTAATGTCTTTTTCAACGAAATCGCAATTTTCGGTTTCACTTTTAAATTTCTTCTAAGGCAATGAATAATTTTGCCTGTGCTTTGATTTGCTTTGTCTATAAGTACTTAAGTATGTATTGCTGCTATAGCAGCTTAGCTTGTCGACGTGATAGATCACGACGAGTAACCACCAGCCATGAGTTGCTCATATTGTGCTAAGTACCTAAATGCTTTTTTATTTTATTTCTTTAATTTCTTTTCCGTCTGTTTTTGCATTTAACTGGGTCAACTGCCGTGGATGTGTGAATTGTTGAGGTTTTCTTAGTTATTGCAAAAGCGCTATGAAGAAATTGCTTCTATCAATGGTTTCATATATACCTATGTACTTACATATGTATGTATGTACACATGTCCATAATAATTTCAAATAAAGTGGAGTCACGTGCAGCTCTTATTACTTGATGAAGTTTTCATTCATTTCGCTGCTTACTTATCCATATACATACATATGTATGTATGTATGTTGATTAGGGTGGGGCGATTTACTAACCTATATCGCGCCATTGAAATTCGGATTCCTCTCATTTTTCTGAGTAGAAAACACCTCCACGACATTTGTCTAAAATTAATTTTGATGTTCCGGAATTTGGTTTTTATGGACCAAGACGAATTTTCGAAAATAAAAATTGGGCAAAGATCGATAAAACTAACCAGGCCCATGTGCATATCGAGTTTAAGCAGAATTTTGTACTGAATCCAGATATGAAATCAGAATGAAAATCGGATGGTCCGTTTTCGAGATATAGCCTGATTTCCGGTTATGGAGGCTGAATGCCCAAAATCTCATATTTTCGCAATTATCTCTTGCTGTGTACAATATATGTTACATTTTTTTGCGAATTTCTTAAAGATAAGTCAATAAAATATAGGAACAATATTTTTAAATATTAATTTATATTCCGATATAGGAGAACTAGAATGCACTCTTTTTTCCTTGGCCCAAAAGCGCGGTATGGGTTCTCAATGTTATAGTCATCCGATACCGATGATATTCGCTGACAACGCTTTGTGTACAATAAGTGCTCCAAATCCAAAATTTCAGAATTTTAGCTGCAAAAACTCAAGAGTTATTCTCTAAAACGTAGACTTATGCTTCTGAAATTTGTTTTTTGCTTCCAATAGTACGCTATGGCGTATGAGTAACCTTGAGTTTTTTTTGAGTTGAATAAAGTAAAAAAACAAGTCCCAAACAGCATACGTCTACGTTTTGGGTTATAACTCCTCAATTTTTGCAGCTAAAATTCTGAAGTGTTGGATTTGGAGCATTGATTGTAGACAAAGCGCTGTCAGCGAATATCATCGATATCGGATGACTATAACATGGAGATACCATACCGCGATTTTGGGCGAAGGAAAAAAGAGTGCATTCTAGTTTCCCTATACCGGAAGATAAATTAATATTTTCAAATATTTCTCATATACTATATTGTCTTATCTTTAAGGAATTTGCAAAAAAAATGTAACATATATTGTACACAGCAAGAAATAATCGCGAAAATATGCGATTTTGGGCATTCAGCCTGCATAACCGGATATCAGGCTATATCTCGAAAACGGATCATGCGATTTTAATTCTGATTTCATATCTGGATTCAGCAGAAAATTCTGCTTCAATTCGATCACATTGGTCTGGTTATTTTTTTTGTCGATTTTTGGCCAATTTTTATTTTCAAAAATCCGTCTTAGTCCATAAAAACCGAATTCCAGAACATCGAAAATAATTTTAGATAAATGTCGTGGAGGAGTTTTCTACTCAGAAAATTGAGAGGAATCCGAATTTCGATGGCGCGGTATCGATTAATTTCCCTCCATACAAATCACCCCACCCTAATGTTGATATATACAAACACTTTGAAGAAATTTTCTGCACGACCGAAGAAGCGAAGAAAGAGGAATTTCTTTATTAATTCTGAGCTCCAAATATGGCGTCGTTTGTTTTGACCAAAACACTTTCCAACTTCTTTAGATAAAATGAATGAAACAGAAATTTATTGTTGGAGTAGCCAATACCTTCTTCAGTTTTCACGCTTGGCTACAAGCAACAATTTGCGAAAGGTTTTCGCCATTACTTATTGGTTTGGAAAATGTTGACCAAACGACATATTTGTTGGGAAAAGCAAAGCTCATCATCTACCTATGTACATATGTACATACTTCTACTATCTACTCAGCGATAAAATACTTAAGTAAATAATATCTATGTGTATGAATCGATTTAAAAAATATGCTAAGCTAAACCAAAAACAACTTTTTTAAGCATTGTTTTTGGAGATGTCATTTACCTTTGATTTCTGATTAGTTACAAATATGTTTATGCATACGTATGCAGTTACAGTGAATCGCAGGCATCAGCATATAAAAGTATATAAGAAATTTAATACGTTAATTTGGTAGCGAAAAAAGTTGAGAAATAAACAAATAAGTACACACACGAATACGTAATGGGATCGAAAATGATGAAGAGTTAAATTTCGAAAGCAAAAGACAACACATTATACATACTACAACAACAACAAAGAGTTAAAGCAACGACCCTGCAAAAAAATGTGCGATTAATACCGAAAGATATTTGTCCCGGATTGATCTCTTTCGAGAACAATCGGTCCACAATTAGTCCCCGATTGTTCGCGTACGGGTATAAATGTAGACAAATTGTAGACCAATTGTTCCCTAACGGGTATAAATGTAGGCTAATTGTAGACCAATTGTTCCCTAACGGGTATAAATGTAGATTAATCGCTTTCATTCCGAACGGGTACAAATCTAGATTCCTTAAATGTAGAAATTTTACAAAAATATGCAATGTATTTAAAAAATTGTAGAACAACCGGTAAATCGAATTGAACACCCTTTTTTAATAACAATTTTAACAAAATGTTGCCTAAAATATCCTATGAAAAAATCCTTTACATTACGCTCATATAATGCATACTCAAAACTTACAATCTTTTAAATTTATTTATTGAGATTTGTTTTCAAAAGTAAAACATTATATAATCTTTATTTAAATATGCATGAACATTTACAATTTTTTAAAGATTGTTATTAAAAATTGCTTTAGCGAACAACTTGAAAAAATCTACATTTGTACCCGTTCGTGCTGGAAGCGATTGATCTACATTTGTACCCGTTCGGGATGAAAGCGATTGATCAAAATTTGTACCCGTTCGGGATGAAATCGATTGATCTACATTTGTACCCGTTCGGGATGTAAGCGATTGATCAACATTTGTACCCGTTCGGTGTGTTAGTGATTAATCTACATTGGTACCCGTTCGGGTATACAAGTTGAACAATTAGTCTCTTCATAGGACATGCTCGAACAAATGCGATCAATTCACTACATATAAAGGGATGTAAAATTGTATTAGTCGCATGCTCCCTTGCGATTGATCCCGGACACGTCCCGGATTAATCGCATTTTTTTGCAGGGGAGCTAGCAACGATAATTATAATAACAATGACCCATGCATGAACTCCAATTCCGTACGGATTTTTTTTTTGTCCCTTTCAAGGAACTAAATACCTCTTTATTGAGTAAGTATGCAGGGGTGATGTGAGTCTATATGAACACATATAGATACATATATACATACACACTTAAATATAAATTAATTTCCACACTTTCACTTACCCTTTACGACCGGCTCTGAAACAAGCGTCATTTCCTCTTGCGGTATCATCTCCATTAATCGCGCTATATCCTTAGCCAGCATATTATCGACAACATCCAACAAATGCGGTTTCAATGTATGGAATTTACTAAAGTCTTGATGCTGCAGCACTTCCTGCATTTTCTTTATGTCCGGAAAGTCACCAGGTGATATCGAATGTTCGCGTTGTATACGATCGAAGATCTGACCGAGATTTTTAATTAAATCCTTCTTCTTGCTGTCCTTACCGAACACGGAGGGCATATCTTTGCGCAGCTCGGATATGATAAAAGCATGCACCTTGGCCAGCCGCGCACGCTTTATCAAATCATTTAGCTTACGCAGTGCTGCATTACGAGGCAGTGATTGTAGATCGCGGAAGAGATCCTGCTCTTCGTCCTCGAAGAGGCGCCGATTGGCATCGAAACGAAGCGGCTGATCCCAAAAGGAACCGATATATACGCGCGCCACTTCAGGTGTCTGCAACACTTTACCCAGTGACCACATCAGCGCGCCATAAACACGCATTAGCTGTTGGTGGTCGATCATGTCAGCCTTATTGAGAATAATGCGTATTTTATCGTCGTGTCCCTTAAGCGCCTCAATGGAGCGTCGGAATTCATCGGAAATATCTAATTTGTGCGCATCGAAAAGCAATATAATACGATCGACACGCTCTGCAAACCATTCCAGCACACCGGTAAAGTCATAGCCACGATCGATACGCTGTTTTTCGCCCGATAAGATGCCGGGCGTATCTACAATAGATATTGCCTGTAGCACGGGTGAGTTCAGGGTGGAGCACTGGAAGCGATTTAGAAAGGCGTTGCCATATTTACTCAGCGGACGGAATTGCTTTTTGGGATCGACGACGAGCGCATTGCCAGGTATGACACCTTCTTTTTCATCAAACATCACAGCAATGAAGCGATCTGTCGTCGGCTCGGGACCGATGCGAATGCCAGGAAAGTCACGCTCCAAAAGATAACGTATGAATGTGGTTTTACCCGTGGAATACTGACCGACTAGTAATATCATGGGTTTCGCATCAAAATCGGGATCCTCTAGTTTGGGCGAGTGGAAGTCGTGGAATTGGTAGTGCTCCTCCAGCGGCAATAGTTTGCTGCGGTAGATTTTTTTCAACTCACCCACTACATTCTCTACTACCTCTTGGTTATTTTTTTCACGTTTCAAAAAACTAAACATTTTGCTGCGATCTTAATAAAACAACAACAAACGTAAAAGTTATTTAGCAGCTGGAATTTCACACGGTGACGACGAACTTTTCACTTCAATGGAAGGGGCTGTAATAATTTATATAGGAATTGGAAAAACACTTTAATTTTACTGCAGACTTTTTAATTTGCTTTCGTTTTTTATTTATGATTTTAGTGAAAGGATTGCAAGTATGTGTCCATTAGTACTTTGACACAAATACTCGAACATTTATTTTTGGAAAAATTCCGTCACTATTTGGTATTGCACTTGTTCCTTCCTTTGCCACTTGTACAAACTTTTCTGTGTACTTTGCGACAATTCTATTTATCTTTTTTTATTTGTAGGTGAGGTATTCCGCCCCAAATCTTTCACAACCAAAAGCAACAATTGATCACACACCCACCCTGCGAAACGTTTGAATTTAATACACTTTTATTCTTTTATCAAATTAAATTTATTAATAACCAAATTCACTAGTAATTTTAAAGTTTATATTTTGTTAATTTATTAAGATAAATTACATTAAAATGCCTATATTACTCCGTCTACGAACTCGTCACTCCTCCAATAAGAAATTTAGTGAATAAGCGAAATTAGAAAAAGTCATTAGCTTTGTTCAATAACTCAAAGTTTTTAATTGCTTTTACAAATAGTTACGAATTTTATGTTCAATAACCCAAAAAATTTGCAAAAGAGACCCAAATTGGGAGAGTAAGACTTCGAGAGAGTTGAAAATAGTTGCAAGTAAAATTTTCACTTGCAACTACTTGCAGCTTTAAAAAAAATAGAAGCGTCAAAAACATATGATCACAAAAATTGCAATTGGAAATATGCCAACATTTCAATCGCAAATTTCTAATTGCATACTAAATAAATTAGCGCAAAAAGGAATCTTGACGATGTTGTGGAATATCCAAAGTAGATTTTCGTCTTCCTAATTCAGTTATTTACATTCATTTTCAATTTCACACATTTCAATTACAACCTAACCTAAAAATCAAATTGTGAAAACAGCGCATCAGCTGTTTACTTGCAAATGTTTACGATTTTGTGTTCAATAACTTTGGTTGATAATTTTCTCTTTTACTCGTTTTTACTCTTAATTTGTCACTGGTGCTCTTGTTGCAAGTAAAGTTGTTGAACAAAGCTATTATTCTCGGTTAATTATTTTGACATTCGCTATGACGTTTCCATGGAGGAACAAAAAAGGAGAATGCATAACGACATACCTTCATACATAGTGGGCCGAGAAGTGTCATGCAAAGAGGAATGTAGAAGAATTTGACAGATGTAGGGGCCACACAAATGCTAGGGTGCGTGTGTGTGTGGAATATGTCAACAAAAAAATGCTTGTGTTCGTGTGTGTTTATGAAGATTGAAGAAGAAGTCAGCTGATCTCATGGAGGAACAATAAAGGAGAATGCATAACGACATACCTTCATACATAGTGGGCCGAGAAGTGTCATGCAAAGAGGAATGTAGAAGAATTTGACAGATGTAGGGGCCACACAAATGCTAGGGTGCGTGTGTGTGTGGAATATGTCAACAAAAAAATGCTTGTGTTCGTGTGTGTTTATGAAGATTGAAGAAGAAGTCAGCTGATCTTATGCATTCTCCTTTATTGTTCCTCCATGGACGTTTCCAATTGGAATATTTGACAGCCATAGAGTTGCCACGTTTGATTTCTTGCATGTGATGAGTGAAAAGTATGCCATATGGTTGAATTTTAGTTGTCTGGGCCATTTAAGAACGATTTCAAATTACTCGGTGTGATATCGGATCGAAGAGTTACTGCATACATTTTTGCGATGTAAAAAAGAATAAGAAGAAAAGCACAAAACTCATTGCGGCTCAAAATGTAATAAGCTATATTGCCTTACTTATTGTGAGAAGACATTAGGCGAGTTCCCGTGGCAGTGATCCAGATCTGGATAAGAAGTTTGCATGCAAATGCAACAAGAATTCTGTGATCCTGGCGTTTGTCTGTATCAATTTCGGATCCGTATAGATTGTTGCCGAGTTCCCGTGGCAGTGATCCAGATCGGGATAAGAAGTTTGCATGCAAATGCAACAAGAATTTTGTGATCCTGGTGTTTATCTGTATCAATTTCGGATCCGTATAGATTGTAATAGATTTTTTTGATCCATATAAATACCAGGATCACCAAATTGTTGTTGCATTTGCTTGCAAAATTTGTATCCGGATCTGGATCACTGCCACGGAAACTCGCCTTGTAATAGGTTGTTTTGATCCAGATAAATACCAGGATCACAAAATTGTTGTCGCATTTGCTTGCAAAATTTGTATCCGGATCTGGATCACTGCCACGGGAACTCAGCTATTATCGTTATTATTGAGTGATTTTTTGAATTCAAAAATTTTATTTCGTAAATTTCTAGGTTTGTTTTCTAATTTTTTGCCGATTACACATCAAAAGTATTCCCTCAAGCGTGAAAAACTTCCAATTTTCCGAGGGTATTGTGTCGATTTGAAGTCGCACCGAGTAACAAATTGACGGTTTTAAGATAAGTGAAAGGTTTTAAAAGCGTAATTTTTAAATTTTAAGAACATAATTGTATAGTTCATTATATACATACTTTCACGTACGCATTTTTACTAGAAACCAGCGCACCCTACGCACAGGGTGGTACCTATAACTTTTTTCAATCAGCGCAGGGAAGTCATACTGCAAGCGGATGTGTTATTCCACCGCTACATTTGAGTTAAATTCTGTGAAAATTAAATACATTGCAAATATCATTAATTCTGAAATCTGAAAGTAATAAAATCTACCGGTAATAGTGATGGAATATGCTTCATTTGTTTAAATTACATATACATATGTACGTACATACTCCTGGCATGTATACATATGTACATACTAAGGCATCGAGCCCGGGAAATCCCGATCCCGAATCCCGGGCCTCCCGTACAATTTTTTCATCCCGAAATCCCGGGATAGTTTTTATTCGAATCCCGGGCTTTTGGGATTTTGCGGGATTTCATATATGTAGTAATTTAAAAAAATTATTCAACGTTTTTGATGAAGTTGTTTCTGCCATATTATTTTTAAAGTTACAATATTAAATCACAAGACACCCCCTGTGTTTAAAATTGCTCATCTGCTATGCTTTATATTTTTAAGATACTTTTTGAAATAAATATGTACCTTTATATTATATATTTATATAACATTTGTGTTAAAGTATACAATACAAATCTTTTTTTTTTTTTTCTTTTCAAAAGTTGAATTCAATAAGCTTTAATTTTTTCTACAAAACATTGAAATGAAATAAATGGTATGTTTTAAAGTACTCACATCTGTATGTTTTTTAAACAAAATTTCAAAGGTAACAGTCTCTTAGGTCATCCCGAAAAATTCCGGGAAATGAAATACATGTCAATTGGCACTTTCACATTAGTGTTGCATACATGAAATCGGAGCGGATTAAATTCGGTATACCGCAACGCGGTAAGACCGGTCAGTAAAATTTGAGGAATTACTGCATACATTTTTGCGGCGTGATAAAAGAAGAAGAACAAAGTCAGTAAAAAACTCGTTTCGGCTATAAATGTAGCAAGTTATAATGTCTTCGTTTTCGCTAGAAGACATTATTGTTATTATTGAGTGATTTGTTGAAGTTAAAAATTTTGTTTTGCAAATTTCGATGTTTGTTTTCCTATTTTCTGCCGATTACGCACCGAAAGTATTCCCACAAGTGTGAAAAACACAGCAACGCGGAATCGTTTCGGTAAGCTGAAAATACCGAGCAAAAAATGTCGATCCGATGTCGTGCCGAGTAATGTGAAAAGGCCCTTAGTTGTCTGGGCCATTTAAGAACGATTTCAAATTACTCGGTGTGATATCGGATCGAAGAATTACTGCATACATTTTTGCGATGTAAAAAAGGATAAGAAGAAAAGCACAAAACTCATTGCGGCTCAAAATGTAATAAGCTATATTGCCTTACTTATTGTGAGAAGACATTAGGCGAGTTCCCGTGGCAGCAGGCCCGACGAGAGGGGGGGGCTGAGGGGGTCAATTGCCCCGGGCCCGGGCTTTAGAGGGCCCGGGAATCTTAAAATGATATCCAAGTTTTTGCTACAGAAAATAAACAAACAACACCTTTAATCACCTTTCGTAGATAGCAATCATTTTAAATTTCAACAAATTTTATAAATCTCTTAACGTGTCAGCATCCCACTTAAGGAATTGTTGGTTTTTGGCGTCGACTTTGCAGCATAAATTTGAATTCGTTTTCTGTTGCAACAGAAAAATTCGGTATGATGCAAATTCTTATACAGCGATATGGGTATTTCCTGGGCGTTTCGGACGGTATGTTCGCACGATTTTTTGAACTTTTGAGGCAGAAATATCGCGAAATATTGTATCGTTTTATGATAAAAGGAAAGATTTAGGTCACAGCTGATGACTAAAGTATGTTACCGACAGAAATTTAGGTTAATGCCTCTGTGTAAGCCACTTAAACTGCGTTCCGGACGCTACAAAAACACGTCCATATTTTAAAAGTAGCTAAAACAGAGGCATTAAACTAAATTTCTGTCGCTAACATACTTTAATCATTATCCGTGGCGTAAATATTTCCCTTTATCATAAAACTATACAATATTTCGCGATATTTCTGCCTCAAGAGTTCAAAAAATCGTGCGAACATACCGTCCGAAACGTCCAGGAAATGCTCATATACATATGTACGTGTATGTATGTATGTAAACAGCGATACGCCGAAAACAAACAAAGCTTTCGAAGCTAAAATTTGCTTTGGTGCTTCGTACAGTTGAATTCGATTGCTGTTTCACTAAAGCGTTCAGCAGAATCAGTCTTTTGATATACTAAATTATTACCAACAAATATTTGTATTCCAATTTAAAGAAATGTATTTCATACAAATAAAGCAATATGTATTTAAACAGAATTCATTCAGACCTATGGTCCCTTGGACAATATTACTCAGTATGACCCATGGATTCGGAAACTGGATGTGCCTTTTGACAATACATTTGACACACCCTAATATGTATATTTCTATGTAAACATATTTACTTGATCTGTATTAATGTATAGATAAATTAAAATTCGTAACTATATATTCATTGAATTTTGATTTTGAGAATTTGTTCATTTAGTATAGGGGCCCGTAGTTATTTTGACCCCGGGCCCGGATTTTCTCTCGGCGGCCCTGCGTGGCAGTGATCCAGATCTGGATAAGAAGTTTGCATGCAAATGCAACAAGAATTCTGTGATCCTGGCGTTTTTCTGTATCAATTTCGGATCCGTATAGATTGTAATAGGTTGTTTTGATCCAGATAAATACCAGGATCACAAAATTGTTGTCGCATTTGCTTGCAAAATTTGTATCCGGATCTGGATCACTGCCACGGGAACTCAGCTATTATCGTTATTATTGAGTGATTTTTTGAATTCAAAAATTTTATTTCGTAAATTTCTAGGTTTGTTTTCTAATTTTTTGCCGATTACACATCAAAAGTATTCCCTCAAGCGTGAAAAACTTCCAATTTTCCGAGGGTATTGTGTCGATTTGAAGTCGCACCGAGTAACAAATTGACGGTTTTAAGATAAGTGAAAGGTTTTAAAAGCGTAATTTTTAAATTTTAAGAACATAATTGTATAGTTCATTATATACATACTTTCACGTACGCATTTTTACTAGAAACCAGCGCACCCTACGCACAGGGTGGTACCTATAACTTTTTTCAATCAGCGCAGGGAAGTCATACTGCAAGCGGATGTGTTATTCCACCGCTACATTTGAGTTAAATTCTGTGAAAATTAAATACATTGCAAATATCATTAATTCTGAAATCTGAAAGTAATAAAATCTACCGGTAATAGTGATGGAATATGCTTCATTTGTTTAAATTACATATACATATGTACGTACATACTCCCCTGCAGTAAATTTGTTTCACTGCTGAAGGATCAGTGATGATTCTTTGTTGAATATTCATCAATGTCGTCATAACTCAGTATATTTTTATTTGTTCTTGTTTTTTTTTCTGAGGAAAGCAAACCATTTATATGAAAAAATCATCAGTCTTTATATGAAAGTATTCACTGATGCCTCCTCGTCATAGGTGAATTGCATCAGTGATTCATTAAGGATTCATTGCGGATTTTTACTGCAGGGTCCTGGCATGTATACATATGTACATACTAAGGCATCGAGCCCGGGAAATCCCGATCCCGAATCCCTGGCCTCCCGTACAATTTTTTCATCCCGAAACCCCGGGATAGTTTTTATTCGAATCCCGGGCTTTCGGGATTTTGCGGGATTTCATATATGTAGTAATTTAAAAAAATTATTCAACGTTTTTGATGAAGTTGTTTCTGCCATATTATTTTTAAAGTTACAATATTAAATCACAAGACACCCCCTGTGTTTAAAATTGCTCATCTGCTATGCTTTATATTTTTAAGATACTTTTTGAAATAAATATGTACAGGCCCGTAGCTAGGGGGGGGGGGGCATTGTGGGGCAATGCCCTACCTTAAAACTAGAATGCCCTACCTTAAAAAGGCCAACAAGTGATATCAATTACACTGTAGGTAAATTTTTAACTTTTGAAATATCACAGAGAAACGCCGAGACACCCCCAATTTAATTTTTGGCTGTAGAATACGATGGCGTTTTCAGAAAGTCAAAGTTAGCTCTCGTTTTCGAGAAATTTAGGAAATAAGTTTCAGAGCTCCGAAGGTAATTTTTTCCCGTTTATAAACTTTACTTAGGTTTTGAACCCTTTTCTCGCGTAAGGGTTTTGACGGTTGTTCTTACTTAATTGGGGCATTCTAAATTCAGTGCCATCATTAGTTTTCCAAACTGCCTTCGGTTTATGAGATAACGGTATTTAAAAAGTACCATCAATTTGGACTTTTTTGTTAATAACTCAGTCAGTTTATGAGTTAAATTGCCCAAACTTTGCACGTGACCATATTTTAGCATTACCTTAACTTTTCCTGAAAATAATTGAAATCGGGTGACTATAACATATAGCTGCCATACAACCGATTGTTCAGATGTGGACATTTTGGGGTATAGCTTCGCTATTTAAACAGATAAGGACATGGAAATTTGGAGAATTTGTACTCGTATTGGCCTTAATCTATTCCCTGAAAATCGTCGAGATCGGGTCACTATAAAATATAGCTACCATACAGCTGATTATTCAGATATATGGTTTTGCACTTTTATTTTTTTATAACTCCGAAAAGAGTCATTCTGCGTGAAAGAGCAACATAAAGACTTTCATTCAAAATGAATAGGTGAAAAATTTTCTCATATACGATTTCCACATATCTGCATCAGTTATTGCACTTTTGTGCAGCCAAAGTTGAAATTTCACCATAGGCATTTTTTTCAAGCCCAATAACTCATATGAGTCTTTCTTTTACAAATCGGACACCTATTGTAACCTTACACTGAACAATCAGTAGTATTGGAGCTATATGTTATAGTGACCCGATCTTGACAATTTTCAGTGAATAGATTAAGATCAATACAGGTCGAAATTCTCTAAAGTTTCATGTCCTTAGCTGTTTAAATAGCGAAGTATACCCCAGAATGTCCACATCTGAACAATCGGTTGTATGGCAACTATATGTTATAGTCACCCGATTTCAATTATTTTCAGAAAAAGTTAAGGTAATGGTAAAATATGGTCATGTGCAAATTTTGGGCAATTTAGCTCATAAACTGACTGAGTTATTAACAAAAAAGTCCAAATTGATGGTACTTTTTAAATACCGTTATCTCATAAACCGAAGGCAGTTTGGAAAAACTATTGATGGTACTGTATTTAGAATGCCCCAATTAAGTAAGAAAAACCGTCAAAATCCTTAAGCGAGAAAAGGGTTCAAAACCTAAGTAAAGTTTATAAACGGGAAAAAATTACCTTCGGAGCTCTGAAACTTCTTTCCTAAATTTCTCGAAAACGAGAGCTAACTTTGACTTTCTGAAAACGCCATCGTATTCTACAGATATAAATTGTATAATTTATCCATTAAATTTTTAAATTTACTAATATTTTAAGGTTTTAAGTTAATAAAACTAATAGCCTTCAAAGCTATAAATATTAGTAAATAATCTCTTAAGCCTTAGTAGTATTTAAATTACTCCTTTAGATTTGTGATATTTTGACCTCCCTACAGTGTTATTATAATTAAATTTTTTGTTTGAGATAAAAAATTATTTCGGTTGCAATGTATGATATCGCTAGCTTAGAGTGCAAACTGTGTAAGTCCAATTTTATGAAAAGGCGTATGTATATGTAGCACGCTAGAAAAACCAAATACGCACCACGCTAAACAAGTCTGTGATACTTGCCATATTTCTACTCGTTGTTATTCAGTGATACGCAAATTGTGTAAGTCCAAAAAACGAAGAAAATTGTGTAAGTCCAAAATAATTACATGAACAAAAAATTTTTTTTCATTTTGAATTTTTTTCTTTTTTAGTTTTTTGTCTCTCCTACAAAGTTTGAAAAAAGGACTTACACAATTTGCACTCTAAGCTAGCGATATGGAGAATCCACCCTGCATCACATATATAATTAAATAAGACCATCGAATTTTTGTAGTTTGGTTAAAGGAATGGTTCATTCCGGCAGTTTTCTGACAAAAACTAATCTGACTGTGAGCCTACAACACCAAGATCGCGGAATTGATTTCTAAGGCTGTGTGCTAATCTAAAACATTTTACTCGTTTGAAAAATGAGGTGTCTAAATTTTCTATGGTTATCGTTTAATTATTTTCGAGAGTTTTTTTCTCACCTTGACTTGCGTGCATACCTACAGTCGGCCCACATACCAAATTTAAAGATCGAAGCTCTCTTAGGTATGGAGTAATCGAAGGAAATTAAATTAAAATTAAAAATTTAAAAAATTAAAAAATTAAATTTTTTGGTGCATTAAATTTATTATAATATTTTCGGCTTCAATTGTATCTCTCGCTTATTTGCGTATGGCGGTTGGTCGCTATCTTCCATTAATTATATTTCTATTCACATGCATGTCAATTGCCAAAACTGACCTAGCGTTCGAATTCACCACTAAACACGGATAAAACTGCACTCAATGGTGGTAGTGCCAAGACTGACTTCCGCCCTACCTTAAACCAACGCTGCCCTACCTTAAATGTAAGTCTGGCTACGGCCCTGAATATGTACCTTTATATTATATATTTATATAACATTTGTGTTAAAGTATACAATACAAATCTTTTTTTTTTTTTCTTTTCAAAAGTTGAATTCAATAAGCTTTAATTTTTTCTACAAAACATTGAAATGAAATAAATGGTATGTTTTAAAGTACTCACATCTGTATGTTTTTTAAAGAAAATTTCAAAGGTAACAGTCTCTTAGGTCATCCCGAAAAATTCCGGGATCCCGGGATTGTCATTTTCAAATCCCGAAATCCCGGGATTTCCAAAAAGCTTCGGGATTTGATGCCTTAGTACATACCAAGGTATACATACGCTTTTAATAACGGTATGTATTTGCAAATTTCTATCGCTAAAAGTCAATCAGTTTGAATTCTAATACCCTAAATTTAGCTGTAATACAATGTAGGGGTATGTCGAAGGTGGTAAAAGGTGTTAGAAAAATGCCAGAACCCCAAAATACTGAGCTCTTACTAAGAGGCGGCGCTCGCACCATGTACATATCGACGCTTCCAAACAAAACTGTACTATGTCTGAAAACTGTGTTTTGCAGGAGCTCTCAAAGTTTAAACTCGATATGAAACGTCGGTTGTATGCTAAGTATATTTTAACTTGTAACTTCTGTTTGGATTGAACGATCAACGCCAAAACTCGACAATATCAAAGTCAGGGTACGCTTTATATAAAACCGTAAGAAAAAATAAAAATTTGCTACGTGGTTTCTCATGGCAAGCTCTCAAAGTTTTTATTCTGTAAAAATCTCGAGTTGTATTATATGTACACTTTTGCTTATAATTTTTTGATTGGATTGTCCGATTGATACCAAAATTGGACAGCATATAAATTAAGACACACTCTACTTGAAAATGCCAAAAACGGGAAAATGTACTAAGTCGACTTAGTACAGTATTGTTTGGAAGCGTCGATATGTACATATATAGTATGAATGTAAAAACTTCCACGCAGCTACCATTAGACGCTTTGACGCCATATACTCTTTACATTCCAAATAGATACACTTATATATGGATGAATGTAAGTATGTATATTAATATTTACTCACCATTGTAATCACTGATTACTGTATATAAATATGTATATCCATTGCTGATATGTATTGTGTTGTGACGTTCTCTTTGTTGGCATTGACATTGGCGTCACAAAATAAGCGGCCAAATGACGCCCACAATTTAATTATAGCACTTGTATGTTTTCTAGCAATGGATGCTGAGTGTGGGCAAATTTCGGTATTAATTAGTATAATGCAAAGTAGCAGTGGGGAAAAACTGCATAAAGCAGGCCAATGCGAAGAAATTTTCCACGAAAATCTACATATGTATGTATTTCCTTTGAAAATTGTCCCTTCAAATGAGACAAACTACTATTATTAATGAAAGGAGATGCCGGAAAAGTTGGTCATGCATTTCTGCTGCATTAGCGTAGTGTCGCCATTACAACAGATGCTAATGATTCGTTGCCTTTTGTAAACCATGGCCAATTGGCAGCGGTAGGGGTGTAAAAACCACTTAACAGGTGTACGTTTTTAAATGAATGAATGAGTGCATGTGAGGGGGTGATGATGAGAACAATATTTTGAGCTAAATTTGAGAATTCTAAAGCGACAGTAAGAAAGTAGTATAGTGGGCGAAGAATATGAGCGACCTTGTGTAGAAATAAAGAGCATTTAAGTACGATGGAACGAAAGACACATTAAAAATAAAATTTTATTAATTCCTTTTTTGGTATTTAGTTTTTTGTTTTTTTTTTTCATCGAACTACATTTGTATGTTAGCTTCTAATTTTTGTCGCGCTTTGATCAATAATTTTTTATTGATGTTTGCATGTATGTGTGTATGTATGCACTTTTTTCTTTTTTGCATAATGCAATTAATAGTTGTGGTATGTATTTATGTATGTTTGTTTTATGTATAATTTAATAGGTATCAGTTTAGCGTAAATGTTTTACTTGCATACTATAGCTTCACTTTCTTCTTTATGTATGTATGTATGTTTGTATTTTTTTTTTTTATTTTTATAACGTTCAGTATATTTTTGCATTTATAGTATGTAATTTTTATGCATGTACATATGTATATATTATCTAACATGTATATTTATTTATTTATGTAATCATACATACATATATGTATGTACATATGTAGCTATGCATGCACAGGGGGTAGGTAATTGTTATATTATTATATGTATATGTAAAACTTTTCATTACAATTATTATTGTTATATAATTCATCGTAATTGCATCAAGTTGCATATATGTATGTATGAATGTATGAATGTTTTTGTTGTATATATGTATACTTTATTGTTAATCGTTTTGCTTAGCCTTTCCATTTGCATAAGTATGTATGTGTTTTTATTTTGCATATTTTTATTTATTTATTTATTTTTTTTTTGTTATTCCAACATGAGACTATCAACCACATGCATTTTCCATATTTTATTTTGCTTAATACCTCCTCTAATCCTTCTAATTTATATATTAATTATATCATAACAAAATTTGGTAATTTGAAGAGTAGTACAAGTTCAAAAACAAGGTCAACAAAGTCAAGAAATCGTGAGTTATTTATATACCTACATTCATATGTCTGTATGTGATAGAATTTTGCTTCTTTAGTCATTAAATTTATAAGTTTATATATAAAAAAAAAACAATATTAATACAAAATATGCTCGACTGAAGAAGCTTAGCTGTAAGATGCCAGAATTTCGAAATTATTTATACAATAATCAAGTCGTAATTTTTATTGCTGTGATTTAACATAAACTTGGTTTTATCCTTCTCATAATTTTTACCACGATGTATCAATAACTATTAAATCGAATCGAAATTTCTTTAATTAAAATATTTGTCGTACTTTAGATATTGCTTGTAAGCTCAGTAGTAAATGAAAAACCAAGTGAATTAATTAAAAAAAAATATATTAAATGAATATTAAACGAAAAATAATATAAATCTTACTTAATTTTCATAATGAGCATAAATAAGTATCTTAATTTCCTATATTCGAGTAAAATTTAAAAAGCCGCGCGTTTTCACATTTGCTAAAAAAATAATTATGGGTCGGCTTTTCATTGAGGCAGCAAGCGCCGAGAAAAATCGCTATTTCAGTGGTGTAGAGTGGCTCTCACAGTTGTCAGAACTGAAATCAAAACTTGCCGGAGGCTCCTGGTTTACGGGATATTTGATAAAATTTACAACCAATTGCAATTACAAAACAAGTACAACAAACTAAAAAACACAAAATAAAATAAATAAAAACCATTAAAAATGTATTTCCAGCGCTAAAGCATAGCACCTAACACGCTTTCTCTCTCAAGCAACACAAGTTCTATGTTTGTTTGGCAACTTAAATGCAAATGTTTTCTTGTCTATTTAATATTTATTATCTTTGTTTTTTTTTTTTTAATAGCTTAAATACACAATAATAATTTTTTAAATACACAATAATAATTTTAATTAACTAACAAATTAAAATAAATTTTAACACAGCAAAATTTTTAAAACCTAACAATTTTTTTCTATAACTGTTTGCGCTCATCATCTGGTAAGGGTTCCTTCACATTTTGTTTACATATTAATTGAGTTAGCTGTTTTATTATGTACTTATGACACTTTTCGCTTGTTTATATATATACATACATACATAAATCAGTGGTCTTTTTCTTTAAACATGTAAGTAGTATTAATTTAAATGAATTTATTCTTTAGCATATATATAAACTTATGTACGTTTATTTTAGTTTGCTTTATTAATTGTTGTTTTTATAGATTAATGTCCTTTCAATAAGAGTTTGCATAAGGTATATTTAAGGTATTTAGGAATTTATGAGCTGTCGCTCTCGTGTTGCTTTTTAGTTACTATTAGTATATGCTTAATAATATTATTATTATTTTGTCATTTCTCTCGCTTTCGCTTGCTTTAATTCGTCACAAACACATTTATATATTTATATATATATACGATTTAATGTAAGACTCATAATAAATATACACGCATCTATATAATATTATTGTTTTATGCTTAGTAGTAAATACGTATATGTATATATTAAATATATATATATATATATGCATGTATGTATATATATAAATAACAAAATAACACATACAATCATAAAAGGTTAAGGTTTAAGAAGAGCCAAAAAATGGGAACAGCGAATAAGTTCGTTCGTTTTGATTTTAATTAAATTTACTTATTAATGTTAACAATTTTATGTGATGGCATGATAATAGAGCTAATTAATACATTTTAACACGTTTAATACCCGGCTAGTAACAGAAGCCGTGCGTAAAAGCGTTAACCGCGTATCAAAGGTGTGAGCGCTTGCCCAAATATCATCAGTTCTATTTGATAATGACAACAAATGTTGCTAAATACATATGTGTACATACATATACATAAATGTTATGTTATAAAAGGCTGATTGGATAGGTATAGTTATGGAAATTACATAAATAGTACACATTTTTTTTATTATTTAGAGCACAGTCAATTTTCTTTATCATTTGCATTACAAACAACATTTTAAAAAGTTGCTCCATGATTTTGAATTGAATATTACATAATTGAATAATTGAAGCATTTTGTGTTAAATTGATCAATGAATTGAATTTTTACAAATTTACATAATTCGCACTGAGTTGAATAATTATTATACTAAATACATACATATTTCATATAGATATATTTTCGAAAGTTTTTTTTTCTTCTTTTTTTGGTCTTTTTTACCTGTTTTTATTTTTCTGTTTGCTTGTTTTATTTTGCTGCTTCGAAATGTTAATTAACTAACCGTTCAATTTAACTTTATGTTTACTTTTAATGAGTTAAGTAATTAATTATTTTTTGCCAACGGCGTGTGTGATGAAATACAATACAATACAATACATTTTGTTCTCATCATCATCATCATCAAATGTTGCTTAACTTCGGGACTTGCGCGTTTATTTCGCTAACCTGCTCTTCCCTTCAATTGTCATTGTTGGGCAGTGGCACAACAACTTGCACATATGATTGTGGGAAGTAGCCGGTGCGTCCATTCAACGAACCCTCAAACCAATTGTCATCAACACGATTCAATAGGGTTATGGTATCGTTCTCTTTAAAGCCCAATTCTCCCGGATTCTCTGGCTCGAAATCGTACAATGCCTGACAGCATGGTTGTTGCTGTTGACGTTGTGGTGTTGTGGCGCCCGCCACCAGCGATTTGGCTGGTGAACGCAATGGCGAGGGCAGCGGTGATGCGGCCGATGCCCTGTGTGCCGGTGTGCTCACACTGTCCGTATCGTTGGTGCCGGTGCCATCGAGATTGAGATCCAATAATGTTTTGGGCACAAATTCGGCTCGTGGTCGGGATTCGGCCTCTTCGCGCTTCTCATGAAGTGTCTCCTGCAAGCCGCGCAATATTTCAGCGCACTGCGAGTGGAATTCGTAAAGCGCCTCAGCGAACGTTACCAATTGCGACACGTGTTCGGTGTCATTTTCGAGCAAATTAAACATGCCCATTTGCGCTAATGCTAGCGATTCGGCAAATTTCTCCTCGGCGCTACGAATCTCCTCGTCTTTAGCTTGCCGGCGACGCTTACAATCGAAATCGAGGCGTCGTCCCTGCAACTTTTTGCGGTGATGCATTACCTCTTTCAGTTCTTTCGTTTGTAAATGATGTAGTGGTTCTAATACATTTTGTTTAATATTGTCATCTAATGAGTATTTTACATCAGCCATTTGTCTTAGCGCCTCACCAAATTCGACGAGCGCCTGCGCGAATACACTACTCTCCTCGCCCAACTTTTTGCCATACATCAGCATGCAATCGGCAAGTAGACCTTCAGGCTGCGGATACGTATTGGACTTGGCCTGGCCGGATAGTTTGGAAATGCCCTTGACGGCAGCCATTTTCGCGCGAGCCGTTGGATTTGGCTGCAGGAATTCTTTCGTTTTCAGCTGCAGCTCTTCCACCAACTCAACGGTTACGTCTGTTTTACGTTCCATTTCCATGAAGTCCATGTCCAGCTTTGTGCCCTCCGCCCCACCCATTTTTTCCGTCACATACTGATTCGCCTTGTTAATTTGCTTCTTTAATCCTGCGAACGCCATCCTTGCTTGGTTTTATCTGCTTTTTCTTTTTTCACACAGACCTGCTACTGCTCCCCAACGCAGAGAAATGATTTTTTTTACTATAGCGAGTGTTTTATCCCTTATGTATGTTTGTGTGTATGTACCTCTTTTTCACAAGCCTTTTTCCTCTTTTTTTTTTCCAAACCGTTGAATCTTATGGTATCTTCGACTTGCACTTGATGTTAAGGGATTTCTGATGTGATGTTTGTCGATTCCTTACTGTGTAACCTAAATCAAACGCAAGTCGTCAATTTAACGCACGCACGCAAATTTTTCATATGCGTTGAACCGAAATTGACTTGCGTGCGTGTTCAGATAAAGAAATAGAAAAATACAGAAAATCAGAGAAAATCTTGTTATTTTGTGGAATATGTACCTAACAGACACGATATCAAAAGCAAGTGTCAATTTTTTTGCAAATAATCACCCACAGTGCTTAATTTCAACTGTGACGCAAAACAAAAATTGGGCGTCGAATTTGCTTTTTACGCACGCCGTTCAATTTCGGTTACTCCCATACAAGTTGTATGGGCATGAGAAATTTTTGACAGTAAATTGACGGCGTGCGTTTGATTTAGGTTACACAGTTACGATGGAAATCACTTTTTCCTGCGGTTTTTTGCGCTAGTGGACCTTTCTGCAAATCGATATTTCACATCCAAAGAATATGTGTATTTCGACGTAAAGCTTTTGGTGTGTGTGTTGGAGAAGAAATAACTGGAAAAATTGTTTTGCTATTCAATGTCATTTGGAGCCAGCAATGGTGGGGGCGGATTCAAAGCTGTCAGTTGGCGATTTTGGGGCTGTTTCTGACATTCGTCTGAGAGCTTTCAAGCAGTGCCTCGGAGCAAAAGATTTTTTCTGTTGCAAAATTATTTTTATTTTTGGTCTGGCTCCCCTCTTAGTAAACGATTTTTTTTTTTTGCTACGAGGTCCACTTTCTCTCCTATGTTCTTTTTGTCCTCTGATTCAAAAAATGTTAGCCGTGTTTCACATACGGTGATCCTAACCCAGATAAAAAATTTTGCATGTAAATGCAACAACAACGATTTCAGCTCGATTAAACCAGATAAATTGCTGGTTCAATTTCTGATCCGCCCTGTTCGATTTGTTTTTTCCGTGCTGATTTGGCAACACAGTGCTTTTTTGATTTGGCAGAACTGAAAAGTGACATTTGTGTATGTATACATATACCCTGCAGTAAATTTGTTTCACTGCTAAATGATCATTGATCATTCTTTGTTGAATATTCATCACTATCGTTTTGCGTTGGTGCAAGCGTGCAAGCTATATTGAAAAACCCAAACGAAATACCATCTAGGCGGTTATAAACCCACGAGCCAGCTTGTATTTCGGTAGGTTTTTTGACATTCGGCAGCTTTTCTGACAAATTTTTCAATTTAACAACTATAAAACAAATTATATTTAAAATAAAAAATATATGGAAATACAAATTTCAAATTTGCCTCTTGTAAGCTTCTGCTTTGGACGTAAGGGGAAAGAAGAAGTCCGGAAGAAAAATTATACTGCGCACTGGCTTCTCCTTATAACATGGAATACATAGCTATCCCGCCATTTGAGTTTCATAATTTATTTCAGTAATTTAAATTCAAATTTCCAAAAAAAAATAATTTTTGAAATAGTTATTTTCATTTAGTTTAAAGTCAATCAAATTCTTTTTGAGGGAGTATTTGTCTCTTTTCAACGTACAGAAGAATTGTTTTTGCGCTATTATAACTCTGACGAGTTTTATGGCCGAGCTTCTCTCCCAATTCGAGGTGTGCTCCTTTTGTTTTTCCTACCATTGGACAGTTTTATGCCGGCTCCGAACGGAGTCATATAGGCATTAGGAAAGCAAACCATTTATTTGAAAAAATTCAGCAGCCTTTATATGAAAGCATTCACTGATGCCTCCTCATGATGAATTTCATCAGTGATTCATTTCAGATTTTTACTGCTGGGTATATGTTGTATATGTTTCTTCTTCTTTTTAGTTCTTTTCAAGTGCAGCCAATTTTCATTATGAGCCGGATTGTTTCAGTAAAAATTTATCTTAACCCAGACCCAGATGTAATAACTGAAATGCCCCTGTTAACTACTTATGTACCATCATCGCTTTAGAATCGTCTTCGGTTTTAAAACTAACTTTATTCTCTATAGTCTAACTAAGCAAAAAGTAGCTAAATGTATTTATATGTACATATCTATACATATATAGCTATGTAACGAACTAGTGATTTTTAGCTCTAGGCCCAAATAATTTGAGCTTCAGATTTAGCTTCGCTACGGGAAAAACCTTAGCACTTTAGCCAAGGTTGATCGATAAGGTTACCACAGTGCGGAAAAGCAACCCTGCAATACATTTTGTTATTGCCCGTTTTGCTATCTCAATTGTCAAACGTCTATTTTCAATTGGCCAAGCAACACATGCATACAAGCAACACATACATACAAGAAAGCAACAATAACATAAAGTGTGACAATTTAGGTAATGAAAAAAAAAGTGTCAGATGTTTCTACCAAGCCAATCTTATAGGGCCCTTCCACGATCAAATATTTGATCAAATCGTGTATATGTGGTAGTAAAATTGTCTATGTGTTTTTCACACGTACGTGTTTGATGCCGATTTGACCGAAATCAAAAATTTTTGTTTTCCATCAAATTCGATGGCTATTTGACGTGCGTTGTGGATGCGTGTAAGGTGCTGTTTGATCAAATTTCAGCGCCAAATTAGCATTTGACGTGTGTTGCAACCATTTGATCAAATTTCAAATGTAAATAAACGTGTGTTGCATTATATGCTAACGCAATATATGCAATGCAATAGTCAGTGTCACTCATTTTGTGCTCCAAAATTTAATTCTATAAACAAATTAAAAGAAATGTCAGCATTAATACGTGATAAAATATCTATTGTAAATAATAGAAAGCTAGAATGAAATTTGATGGGCTATTTGATGACCTATTTGACAACGATTTGATCAAATTACACAGACACGCGATTTGATCAAATGATTTGATCGTGTAAGGGCCCTATTAAGTATCAACCTTGACTTTAGCTCTTCGCTCGTTTACTTTGCTCCGATCCAGTGCCCTGCTTGAGAGCTTTTCAATTGTGGTTAAGGTAGTTCCTAATAAGGATGATGAGGCAGTTCAAATGAACGGCAAAGCAGTTCACAACCTCAGGGTTGTATTCGAAGTTAGCAAAACAGTTTTTTTTCAGTTCATCAATGAAGCTGCGCTGATTTTTAGGGGTTTTCATTTAATAGATCATTGGGTGAGTTTCTAAGACTGAGCTGTTGTGCAACTGTTGAGTGTTTGTCTTAGAAACGCACTGTTGAGTAATTCCGCTCAGCTCAACAGTTGGCAACTTTTCGCCATTTTTTGCATCACAAATTTTCTTCGCTACTTGAGCTCAACATGTTGTGTAAAGCCAAACAGCTGATAAATTCATCAAACCGTTTCTAAGACGTAGCTGTTTAACTCAACTGCTACACAACTGTTGGCAACTGTTCAGCTCAACAGTTGCGGAGCAGCTTTTTCTTAGAGCCTATACACACTTGCGACTCAATCGATTTGTCGAATTGGACTGTTGTATTCACACTACTCCAACTATTTAGTCGAATCGGTGGAAGCTATTCACACTTGAGACTAAATAGTCGTGCGATTGACAATGACATAGTGTTGCCAATGTTCACATTTTACTCAGCAAATTTTACATTAGTGGTCTTCATATAAAGTGATGAAGTATTAAATTGTTAAAGTTTATTTGCATTCTTACATGAAAGCACCTTCTTGTCAGCTGTCAACTTGATTAATAAATAAAAAACAATAAAATAAACAAAAAGTGCATACATTGTTTGGCTTTGTTTCTTATTAAACTAGCAACTAGCTGTCAAGTAAATGAAAAGAGAAAAACGGAAGGAATTACGCTCATAAAGGCGAAACGAACAGAAGTACAAGAAACGGAAAAATAGTAAAAATCAGCCATTAATAATTTTCATGAAATTTCATTTTCATTATTTCTATTTTAAAATGCGATTAATGACATTTGAAGAGAACAACAATATCAAGAAACATATGAAAACGGAAGTAAATATCCTTAGTTAGATAATTCTTGTCTATAACTACACCATTTCCAGATGGATTTTAGAAAGCGGCAACTGGATTTTAGAAAGGGAAAATTGGATCTTAGAAATGTCAATTGGATTTTAGAAAGGGGAAATTGGATTTTAGAAATGTCAATTGGATTTTAGAAAGGGGAAATTAGATTTTAGAAATGTCAATTGGATTTTAGAAAGGGGAAATTAGATTTTAGAATAGCCAAATGGATTTTAGAAAGGGAAAATTGGATTTTAGAAATGTCGATTTGATTTTAGAAAAGGGAAATTGGACTTTAGAAACTGTAAATTGGATTTTCGAAAATTTATATAATTATTAATTTATACTTTCATACGCAATAAAGAATTTCTATTCGAAAAATTCTGTGTAAAATTTATTTTAAACGCACATTCTGAAATCCAATTCACGCTTTCAAAAATCCAATTTTGTTTTCAAAAACCCTTTTAACGCTTTCTAAAATCCAATTGACATTTCTAAAATCCAATTTCCCCTTTCTAAAATCCAATTGACATCTCTAAAATCCAATTTCCCCTTTCTAAAATCCAGTTAACGCTTTCTAAAATCCATCTGGAAATGGTGTAGTTAATAAGAAACGAACCTTTTGTTTTTAAGCATTTTGAAAATATTAATTGAAATATTCAATCTCTACAATTTACCAAAAGTGAAATAAAAGTAGTGCTGTCAGCATGGCAACTCTTTCCACTACGAATATCACTGTTGTTGTTGTAGTCGTTCGACTAAATTGTCTCAAGTGTGAATACCCTTAGGGCCGTTTACTCAACCTCTGATTAACGCTAATCACGGTAAAAGTCCGGTTAAGCTGTGTACTGCATTATCGACCACATGTTAAATGTATTGTTTTCTAAAGTCGATAATGATGTTTAACCGAGCTTTAACCGTGGTTAGCGTTAATCAGAAGTTGAGTAAACGGCCCTAAATCAGCTGATTCTGTCAAATTTTGGATGAACGCATAGCGGTACCGCTGAATGCACAATCTTCTTTATTTGAATCATGGCTATACACTTAGATATAGCGAGTCAGGGAAACCATATATTGTAGTAAATCTGAGAGATTTCTATGCTGGCAAAAATGTCGCTTTTATTCTGCATTTTCGTCGGTCTGTCTAATTTTTTATTCCACACATTTTTCAAAGCTATTTGTTGTATTTGTTGTCGCCGACAACAGGGCAACATTTTCTGCTTTCAACACAAATGCATTATTTTTGTTTTATTCATCACATAAAAAATGCAACATTTTTATTTCAGAATAAAAAAGAAACGCTATAATATACATATTTTGTAAGAAAGTTGCTATTGGACTACTGTACAGACTGGCTGCATTATTTTATTTTTTGGACTTCTTCAAAATCTACAAAATTTATTTTATTTAAGCCATTACTTCAATGGCATTTTCCACGACTTTTATTCCAAAAAAAAATTCCATTTGTACATGTGTATGTACATTAATGAATACAAGACGCTTCTTCTGGTATACTTAAACACTTGCCCCCTCAGTTGCCGTTACAACCGACTCCTTTTCCGTTGCCTGAGCAGCTTGGGCGGCGCGTGCCTTTGCCTCATCCTCAATGGCTTTCAGTTCTGCTTTTGACAGGGAAAGTTGCAGGGCAACGCAACGCATTTGAAGCCAAATGAGGGCGGAAATGTTATTGCAACTGTCGAAGCCCAACCGTGCGTTATCCAAAGTTTGCTGAACGCGCTGTTGCAGGTCCGTCGGTAGATCTGTTGTATTAAGAACTTTTTGTGCTTCGGAACGGAGTATGACATTGAGGAAGAATTCAGGTGGCGGTGGCCCTGTGCGTCCTAAGTGCAAACCCAAGCCCAGGTCCAATTGAGCCTGTAAATAACAAGGTTTATTAAAACTGGATTTAAGTTACATATTACAAAAGTGCGTGCGTACATTGGCTGTAACTGCGGCCACTACGAGCATGGCAATTAGTAACAGTTTCATGATTTGAATTTGATAACGAAATAAATGCAATATTAATAGAGGTTTCACTTTTCATGAACCAAAGTACGTAAGTATATCTATAGTTGGTTACTGTTGACTAAAGAGGACTTGTCTTCAAACAGCTTTTATATTTAACGGCAAATCTTAACGGTGCCATATTTTTTGTTTTCTTAAATTTACTTATGTACCTACTAGGGATTCCAATTTTTCCGATTTTTACGATCCCGGGATTTTCGAGATTTTATTTTATAATCCCTGGATCCCGGGATTTATCCCGGGATTTGGACTTTAATTACACAGGCCGAAAAAATTTCCAAAAAATTTTCTAACTCAAATAAAATTCTACTTTTCTAAAGGATTTCGGTGCGCTGATTCTGAATCTGAAGTCGCATTTTCGGTAATATGTGTAGGTTTTGAGATATTCATGTCCAAAGAGGCGAAAAATGCGATCTTTTGCTATATTCACAGCTCAATCTGTTAAATTACTAACTTTCATTAAAAGATGATTGCAGCTATTGAAAGAACGATCATTTCTCTTGAAAACAGCGCTTTGCTTTTTCGGGTATCTTATTCAGATATCTACACTCAAAAAAAAAAATTACTCAGATTATGGAAAAAAGGGAATGATTCGGCGCTAAAGACATATTTCCATATTTTGATGTACAATTTTCTTTAAAACGTGGTTTTTATTCCTTGATTTGAAGAAAATCGTACATCAAAATATGGAAATATGTCTTTAGCGCCGAATCATTCCCACTTTTCCATAATCTGAGTAAGTTGTTTTTTCAGTGTACGTTGTCTTCAAAAGAAATGGTCGTGCTTCCAATAGATGTAATCAGTTTTTAATGAGTCAGTAATTTTAAAAATATTGAGGAGTGAATATGGCCACAAACTGCGTTTTTCGCCTCTTTGGACATGAATCTCTCAAAAACTACACCGAAATCCTTTTGAAACGTAGAATTTGATTTATGTTACAAAAATTTTTCGACCAGTATTATTTTCCCACATTTGGGGTTGAAAAAAGTAAATACATTTTTAGAGAAACGCTACAACTTTAAAATGCAAAGAAAAAATAGATTTTTATTGCCATTTTTTATTATTTCATTAGTAACAAAATAAAATAGGAACGTAAAATCATGCGTATTATTTAATAATGCCTAAGAGTTACTTTAAAAAGCACAACCAACAACGAAAATTACATACATTTGGTGAACAAAACATGTACCTTTGCAGTTGGTACTTTTAGGATATTAATAAAAAGGCTTGCAATCATTTAATAATTTCCACTAAAATTTTTTTAGAATTTAACGACGCACTTTGTTTAAGCGAATATTTCCAAGCTTGCCGAAAAATTCAGAAAATTAATGCAACTTCTGAATAGATAAATATGAATTCCGAGTATGCAGCTGCGTATTTAATTTTAGTAGAGTGTTGTAAGACTATCAAGTCTAATTAAAATTTTGCTTCCATTTTCTTCCATTATTTACTTTCCGTGTGGAAAAATTCCAAAAAACATTTGAGAAATAAATGACCAAAAATCAGGAAATAGAAATTATCAAATGAATTTTGCCACAAGCTAAAAGCTTTAAAAATAGCAAACGTACGTTTCCTTACAACGCGTACTTCAACACAAAAAATTTAATTATTAAAAAAAAATCAAAAATTTTAATCGTTACTTTGACTAATGGCCTTTTTTATTCTAGCAAAAATGTCGCACTTTCTTCCGGCAGTCACATTTTTTTGTTCTCTTCCACACAGACTCAACACTTTTTTAGGGATGTTTGTTCTATTGACAAAATATAAAACTGGCCCGACTACGGGGCAACATCTTCTGCTCTTAGCACATTGCATTATTTTTGTTTCATCCATCACATGAAAAATGCAACACTTTAATAGGACAGAGGACACATGTTGATAATGCTGCAATGTAATAATGCAACATTTTCATTCAGAATAGGAAATGCTGTTAGTATACAGATCTGAGACCAATAAAAATTATATAAAATATAAATTTTCTTTGCTATAATAGCGGAATATTCTCTCTTTATCTTATCCCGAAAATCCCGGGATAAAATTCTAGCTATCCCGGGATTTTCTGGGTGTCAGAAAGGGCGGGATCCCGGGATTGGAATCCCTAGTACCTACATATCTAAATACCTGCCTATGTACTTAGATATGTATTTACATATCTACATATTTGCTTGCTTAAAAAATGCATATATAATTGCAATGTTTTTAGGTCACCTCCATTTTATTTATCTTATCTTTTGATTTACGCATCTATTATTATTTACCAACTTGTTTTGCATTTGTTCATGCACTGAATTGCATACAATTGCACACCAGTGTACTGCATAAGCTGACTCATTTACGTTTAAGCTTTTCTCAATCGAAAACACAAAACAAAGCTTAATACAGCAGCAGCGCTCAAATTATCCCTGCAGCAAATCGCGCTAGTTCCAGTCTAGCGCGGAACTACACCATTTCCAGATGGATTTTAGAAAATGTAAACTGGATTAAAAAAAAATAGATTAGAAATACAATAGAAATTTTCCAAAATCCAATTGACTCTCTAAAATCCAGTTGACGCTTTCTACAATACACCTGGAAATGGTGCAGTTAATAAATAGACAGGCTTGGTTCTCGTTCTATTCCAACGCAATGCTTTCAAATGTCTTTTTTAAGACGGCGATGTCCTACGAAGAGGCAATTATCCCCCCTGCAGCACCTTGGAACGCATTCTAAACTACTTGCTATATGAACAGTCCAAGGATAGTTCAATTATCAATGGTTCCGACGTAGTTCAAAAGCAATTACTTCAGGACTAGTTGAAAATTGTCGGTTGTTGTTGTTGTTGTAGCCACCAAGACACTCTCCGAAGATTTTCGGGAGTGTAGTGGATGTGACAGTCCTGTGCCGGATAAATCCGGTACGCTCGGGTACTAGTCCCTTCTGACACTAGTAATGCGAACGATTTTTTTCGGCCATAACCAACATTCTAGGCCGGTGGATTTTAGTCGCCTCTTACGACAGGCATTCCTTACCACGGGTATATTCTAAGCCCCCTAACCCGCCGGAGTGGAAAATTCTCGGTCTTTGGCCGCGCTTTATAAAAATTATCCTCAGAACTCTTAACATACTGAAAATAAACGCGGCATCTTTATATATATTACGCTAAGCGATTTTTTGTAAACACCATAACTTTTACACCGTTATACCGATTTTCGAAAATGGGGTGTCATATGAAAGGGCCTGGCCTGTAGATGTGCAGGAAGTTTTAAGTTTTTTGAAAAGGGTTGCCACCTATTTAAAAATTTAATTGCCCTGTATAGTTTGCTTGATTAAAAATTTCAGGTACCATATGAAAGGGATTGAGTTGGAAATTAGTAATTAATTACAATTTTTACAACAAGGGTTGCCACCTTTTCAAAATTTCAGTTTTACGCTATAGTTTGTGTGATTTTTAAATTTCAGGTGTCATATGAAATGGATCTGTGTGAACATAAGTAATTTATTATAATTTTTATAAAAAGGGTTGCCACCTCTTCACAATTTAATTTTTACGCTATAGTCTTTTTGAGTTTTAGATTTGAGGTGTCATATGAAAGGTCTTTGCCTCAAAATGAGTAATTTATCATAATTTTTACAAAGATAGTTGCCACCTGTTCCAAAATTTATTTTTACTCCACAGTTTTATTTTTAAATTTAAAGTGTTATATGAAATGGCTTTGCCGGGCATATGAAAATGCTTGGCCAGAAAATGAGTAATATTACCATTTTTACAAAAGGGGTTGCCACCTGTTCAAAAATTCAGTTTTACGCCATAGTTTGTTTGATTTTTAAATTTGAGGTGTCATATGAAAGTGCTTTGCCTCAAAATTAGTAATTTATCATAATTTTTACAAAGAGGGTTGCCACCTGTTTCAAAATTTATTTTTACTCCACAGTTTGATTTTTAAATTTAAAGTGTCATATGAAATGGCTTTGCCGGGCATATGAAAATGCTTGGCCTGAAAATTAGTAATTTATTACGATTTTTACAAAACGATTTGCTACCTGTTTATTTTTACGCTACAGTTTGTCCGGTTTTCAAATTTTAAGTGTCATGAAAGTTCTTGCCCTGTAATAAAAAGAAAGGGAAGGGGAAAATTAAAGAAACAGAAATGGCTAAGGAAAGGAAGCTAAAGACGGAAGAGTACGGGAAATAAAATGGATAAAGGGAAGAGAAAGCGCAAATAAAAGGGAAAGGGGAAGAGAAAGAGAAGTAAGACAAATGACCTTTTGGAGGTAGCTATATGGATAAAATATTGTAGAAAATTATTCGCATTAAAACTTCAATATGGGACTCCTCGGACAAAATCATTGCATACAAAATCTATGTCGACGGAAAATAAAAATAACCAGTAATTATGTATATGCTTAATATTATATTTTATTTATAAGAATCTATGGGCTTAAAAATGGCAGAATATATATCGGCGTTAAGGGGAAGTCAAATTTAAAATGGCAAGCAAAAAAATTGTTAAATGTAGCAATAAGTGATCTTCCTCCCTCAAATTGTCGCACAGTGTAATTGAAAGCCACAGCATCGCGTGGCCGGGTTTACTAGTTATATTATAAAATACCAAGTTTGTGCAACTCTACCATACAAAAGGTGGAATTATCGCCATTCACCTACAAATACCAAGTAATATTACTTTGGTTAGGTATATGTACGTCCTTTTAACAAAGTTCCATTTGGTGCTACATAGCAAAGGACGGTAAAAAGGGATATTATTGTAAAGTGCAACATTTGTTTAATATAATAGCTGTAAACATAATTTTTTCACAAAGCCACAATAATAAATTGTGCCGCTCTGCATCTCTTTAGAACCAGTTCTGCGCTATTTGTGAACACTCTAGTTCTAGACTGGTCTTTTTCGGGCCTGTTCCTTATATTAGCTGCAGGGTTTGTAACTGCGATATCCAGTAATTCTTAGATACGTGTGTATATAGCATTTTCAGGTCAAATGCAGCCTTTTTAAAGTCAAGTGAAGCTCTTTTGAAAGCCAAGTTAAACCATTTTCAATTAAAATTAAATCTTTTTCAATAGAAAATGGTTTAACTTGGCTTGAAAAAGGTTTAATTTGACCTGAAAATGCTATAACAATGGAACCAGGTAAATTAAAAAAAAATTAATTTTGCTATTTCGTTCTAACACTTATTTTGCTTTAATTCCTCCCTGCAAAAATTGTTGGACTACTTGGTACATTTGTGCCACAGTCAACTAGCTACGAACTTGCCGCATGTAGCCAATCACCAAAAAATATTAATTTTTCACACCAGTTTTTCCTTAAAAAAAAAAAATTTGTCTTGAGAGCTCAAACAATGAAGTCGTTATAGAAATATTTTACATTTTTAACTCCTTCGAGTAGTTTAAAAAGTAACTTTCCGTAGCTAGTTTGAAAAGTAACCTCTTGTAGGTGGTTTGCAAAGTAGCTACGGACAGTTAGTTTTTAAACTAGTTTGATGCGATCAAGCCATGGACCATGTGGTCCTGTGCTAGGACATTGCAATGTTAATTGGACCAATATTTTTATATGGAATGTGGCAGATTTTGGGCTAGTTGATTGCCACAAGCGGCTGGTTTGTACATGCATGTATAGACTAGTTCCGTTTTCTGCAGGGCTATTGTCCTTCGAAAGGATATTCATGTAGCTTGACTTCCTTATTATTATCTATGTATTTCCCCCAACATTTGCAATATACATACCTAATAGTACATATGTATATATAAATACACAAATAATAAAATACATGTGTATGTACATTGTAAATATGTATTTGTGAACATAAAACATATCTGACTGAAGGATTTGTAGATACATATATATAAAAGCGTATTGATTTTCGATTAGCATTTGAAAAAGTGCTACTTGAAATCGGATATGTTCAAACGTTTTATTTATATAATAATGCCCGGAGGTGCTAATTTATCAAAATATTTTAATTGATGGTTTAATCTGGGTGCAGAAAAATATGATAAAAGGATAAGCAGATAATTTTAAGACAGGGTTTGTTGTTATTAAACTTCATGTAGGTATATGTATGTAGTATTAAGGGTACCGCACGATGGAAATATGAGCAGCAAATAAATTAATATAAGTAAATAGTTAATAAAAAAGCGGAAATGTATAATATACAAATAAGTTTAAACTGTGAATGAAGCATTTGTTTTTGCTTTTGTTAGCTTATTCAACCATTTTACACACTTAAGGCACAATACTATTGACTATACGACTCATCCTTTTTCATAAAAAAAACACGTTTTGCTATAACAACTTTCAATAATATTAATAATCGAAATTTTCAAAAAATAAACCAAAAAGTGGATAAAGGATTACTTAATGCCAGGAGCAAAATACAACATAAAGCTGATTGAAAGTATGCTACGAATGTATTTATTATGTATGGATGTAAACTAAACTAATTGAATTGTTTTTCGGTGTAAATGAATGATCGGATTTGAGTTTTATTAATTTGTAATCTCGAGTGAATCCTTTTTTATAAAGTTGTACATATTCATACATAGGTATGCACTATGTATGTATGTACAAACGTATGTATGTACATATTTATTTATGTCTGTATGTATGCAAATATATGAATATATGTCTGCTTGACTCTGCATATGTGCATTTAAGAAAATTAAATGCCCTTGGGCAGCTAAATGAGAAATTTTATTGATGTGATTTGAAATATGTATGTATGTTTGAGTGGCTTAAATGAATTTGCAACACGAGTTGACGATGCAAAAAAATTAAATCTAATAAATAAAATAAAGCAAATCTAAGAAAATTGGCAATTGTAATTTGTGTGGTGAAATGTGCCCTTGGAAGCCTTACAAAAGCACAGTTGCTTAACACAAAGTTCGGTTTGCGGCGTATCTACACAGAGTTTCCAGTAAACTACTAAAGCTATGTGTATTTGCAAAAAAACTTTTTTTTTAAATATAAGCTATTAAAAAATAATATCAACAACAAACTTAAACATAGCCAACGCATTTATAAATTTCATTACTGCCTTTAGGCCAAATTTCTTTTAACCGTCTCACCAGAAGTAAATAAATAACTTCGAAACGAATGAATGGAAAAATGGAAATAATTCCCGTAAGAAACTTATTGTTCAACAGCGAAAATAACTACAAGTAAACAAAAAATGAAAAAAAAAAAAATTAAAATAAAAAAAACAAAAAAAAAAACGAGAATAAAAAAACAAAAACAAAAACAAGAATAAAAAAACAAATAAAGAATAAAAAAAAACAAAAACAAAAAACATATAACAAAAAAGTCTGCCGACGCAGCGCAACTTAGATAAAAGTTAACTCATCAAAACATTTGCACTTCATTCTCGTACAACGGCAAACACAACCATACACACACACACACAGGGACGCACCCACATACTGCAAATAAATCTAATTTTTGGTTTCAGAATTTTACGACTTAACTTACATACAATGAACTACAAACTACTTACAACAATGAACACAAAATGGGGAAACTTAAAAAAGTATAAACCGAAATGTAATCAGAAGCGCAACAACAACAATGAACAACAGCAGCAACAGCAACAGTTGGCGTTAATGTTGCGCGTTGTGTGTATGTAAATATGTGTGTATGTAACAACAATTGTTAGCAAGTCGCAAGTTGCTCATACGCCCCGCTGATTTCGGCGCCTAGCAAGTGTAGTCGTGGCATTGGCAATGGTCGGTTTGTATGTACATAAGTACATATTTATTTTTGTATGTATGTATATTTGCATTGTTAACCTCTAGCGCTGGCATAAAAGTCATAGAAAATTCTAAAATATCATAATAATTGCAATGCCCTTGAACTTTGCCTAACTTTCTGTGGCACACGCTGCTACAATTTTGAATGTTTGCGCCGCCAGCAAACAAAGAATTGGCTGTAGGTACATACATACATATGTATGTACATAGTATATACGTTACTACAACTGCCGCAACCATTAGATGCCTAGTCCTTCAATCCAGGTTGGACTTCATTTTCATTTTTTTTTTTTTTTATTTTAATTTTTTTTTTGTTTTTCCACAGTAAATTCAAGCTTTTTAGCTCGATTAATGCCTCAGACACACATGTGGTATGAATATCATAATATCAATACTATGATTTGGAGATAACTTCTTATTTTGTCAAAAAAATTAAATTGTTAGAAGAAATCTGCTTGTTTTTATGAGAAAATTTTTATAAAGCAAATCAATAAGGACATTCTCTAATTTTTACTAGAACCTTTTTGAATTTATTAAAAAGGAAAATTTTTATTTTTAAAAGAGCCCTTATTAATTAAAATTTTGCTATAAACGTCTTAACGTACGTACATGTATGGATATACTCGTAAATACTGGCCGCTGTGGTGCAGTGGGTAGAGTGCTCGCCTACTATGCCAGAGGTCTCGGGTTCAAACCACGGTCCGAGCAAAACACCAAAACAATTTTTCTAATTAGTAAAAATCCAATTATTGGGTTTTTTTAAGAGCAGCGGTCACCTCTCGGCAGTGGGCGGCATACCCTCCGAGAGTATTTCTGCCATGAAAAAGCTTCTCACAAAAAATGCATTCGCCGTTCGGAGCCGGCATAAAACTGTAGGTCCACCCAATTAGTAGGAAAAACAAAAAGGAGCACACCTCGAATTGGGAGAGAAGCTCGGCCATAAAACTCGTCAGAGTTATAATAGCGCCATTGTATTATATATTATTATACTAGAAATATGCATAACAGTCATTGCATCAGCCACTTTTTATGTATGTGTGCAATAACATGTTCAAGAAATTAAAAGGGAGAACTTTTTATTTTTAAAAGAGCTCTTATGTGTTTCCTCCGTTCGTCAATTTCACTACGGCTTTGCACATTTCTACAATTCTCAAACGATTAGTGAAGCACTTGGTATAAAGAGTTTATTATGTCCATCTGCACTTATATGAAATGAAATGTTGCCCTTTGTCTGAATAAGTCCTAGGAAAATACTAGTTGACTAATTATGTTTTCCGATGAAAATCAAGATTCTCTTCTTAATAATATTAAACAGGGTTTCTCTTAATTTTACAGGTTATCTGCTAAATTTATGTGAAAAGGGTTCCATTTTTATTCTAGGAGTCATCTTCTTAATTTTATATAAGAGGTTTTCATCTTAGTTTTATAGGTTATCCATTAAATTTTACTGAAAATGATTTCATCTAAAATCCACGGGTTATCTTATTAATAATATTGAAAAGGTTTTCATATTAGTTTTACAGTATATCTATTTAGTTTTATTAAAATGAGATATCCAGTCATAATAAGACGGGCATCTTATTGGAGAGAAAGCGTAGAGAAATCCGCTAAATTTTGTTCTGATTTACAGGGCATTTTAGGTGGTCTTTTGGCTCTGTGTATGTATGTGCGAGTACAAAGGCAAGCAGCCTTCTTTTGGCGCATTTATATACCTTCCATTTTACTTTCATGATTCGAAATGGAACGAAAAGGTTTGAACATTGAAATGCAACACATTTAGCACTGCAGTAAATTGTATAGTTTTGTTGGGAACACTTGCACACACACACACATTTATATACATACATTTGCGCATATACGAGTATAATAGTCAAAAATGCACAAATCACAGTCTGCCAACTTTCTTGGCCTAATGGCTTCGTATACATACATATATGTATATGTACCCTGCAAAAAATGCGATTAATCCGGGACGTGTCCGGGATCAATCGCAAGGGAGCATGCGACTAATACAATTTTACATCCCTTTATATGGAGTGAATTGATCACATTTGTTCGAGCATGTCCTATGAAGAGACTAATTGTTCACTAACATACCGAACGGGTACAAATGTAGATTAATCGCTTACATCCCGAACGGGTACAAATGTAGATTAACCGCTTTCATCCTCAACGGGTACAAATGTAGATCAATCGCTTACATCCCGAACGGGTACAAATGTAGATTAATCGCTTTCATCCCCAACGGGTACAAATCTAGATCAATCGCTTTCAGCACGAACGGGTACAAATGTAGATTTTTCCTTAAAAAATTGCAAATGTTCAAGCATATTTAAATAAAGATTATATAATGTTTTACTTTTGGAAAAAATCTCAACAAATAAATTTAAAAAATTGTAAGTTTTGAGTGTGCATTATATGCATTGCATATTTTTGTAAAATTTCTACATTTAAGGAATCTAGATTTGTACCCGTTCGGAATGAAAGCGATTAATCTACATTTATACCCGTTAGGGAACAATTGGTCTACATTTATACCCGTTCGGGAACAATTGGTCTACAATTAGTCTACATTTATACCCGTACGGGAACAATCGGGGACCAATTGCGGACCGATTGTTCTCGAAAGAGATCAATCCGGGACAAATATCTTTCGGTATTAATCGCACATTTTTTTGCAGGGTATTCTCTGGTGAATTTTACATATGTACATATGTATGTATGTATGCTCATATAGAAATGATTGCAGTGCAAGAAATAATGCAAGTGTTCACTTACTTCTTCTTCTTACTTTTAAATTGTGCCACTTGTTGATATTTCTGCCGTGTTGGCTGCTCTTGTAACTTGCATATGTTGGCTTCATTGCATTGCTTTTGTTGTTGCTTAGCTACGGCGAAGAGTAAATTGAGTATTTAATATATTGATTGGCAATATTTTACCTCTGTATATGTATGTATATGTGAGTACCACGGAAGTCGGTGATTTGTCTATCATTAATAAGACATTTCGGCCAATTGCTTTGAAAATTTTGTAATTCTGTTTGTAGGTAAGGACTATTGCTAAATAGCGATTATAAGCATGAAGAGCCAAAGTGTATGGGTTAGAAATAGATATTTGCACATGCGGAAAGTTTGTTGTAGGTCCCCAGTTGGGAGAACTCCGCAAAAATTATTTTAAATCGAATTTTTATGTCAAAGTGACTTTATTTCCTTTTTACTTCCTTTTTAACACGCTTTTATTAGTTTCACCTGTATGTATGTATGTATGTAAGTATGTATGTATGTATGTATGTAAACATGTTACGTATACGCAGTGTAGTTCACTGTTTGTTTGGTTGTACGCATTTATTTAGCTGAGTGCTTTTTGCATTGCATAAGTAACGCAAAAGCGTGTGTATTCATACACTGAATGCGAGTTTTTCAGTGTGAGATGTGCTTATTACTTTTTAACCTAACTCCACGTTAAACATAATTATCGACTTGATCAAATGGTCGATAACGCAGTTGATATTTCAACCGACACCGGAGGTTGAGAAAACTGCCCTTATTAGAATGAATTTGATTTGCTCTACATACCTTTAAGCAAATATCTAATTAAAATATCAAGTTCCTTTTGGTTTGATGGAGTCGATAATGATGTTTAACCGGCCCCATGGGCCGTTTACTCAACCTCTGATTAACGCTAACCGGAGGACAAAGGACGGATAAAGATGTAGACTGCATTATTGACCACATGTTTAAACTCTGGTTTGATGAAGCCGATAATGATGTTTAACCGGTCCTAAGGGCCGTTTACTCAACCTCTGATTAACGCTAACCGGAATACAAAGGAGCGGTCAAGATATGAACTGCATTATCGGCCACATGTTAAAACTCTGGTTTGATGAAGTCGTTAATGATGTTTAACCGGATTTTAACCGTGGTTAGCGTTAATCAGGGGTACATAGCTTAACCGGACCTTTGTCCTCCGGTTAGCGTTAATCAGAGGTTGAGTAAACGGCCCTTAGGGTCACGGTTGAAGCCCCGTTAACCCGGCTTTTGCTCAAAATCTTACGAAAACTGCGTCGTCGTCAGGCTGGTACTTCTTCTGCTTGGCTCACTACAATATGGTATAACAAAATAACTGACATTGTATAAATATAATATGTATGTATCAATGTATATTAACTTTTAATTTTACTACTTGCTGCAGAAACTTTTCAGTTCTTTATATTGGCCTGCTGCTGCTGCTGCCGCTCACTGATGCATGATCACATTGCCAACCGACGACTGCATCGTCAATCATTGGCTGTTGGACAGAAATTCGTACTAAATTACGGCAATTTGGTTGTTCCTTTCTTTCCTCGTACTGCAATGGTAATTGCAACTTTCGGCAAAACTAATTTGTTTGCATTTGTGATTTATGCTCATTTGTATGGATATAAATGCATAAATCAAATATCCACAGTAAGAATCAAATAGCGTGGCCTTCGACTAAGCTAAGCAGAGATTGCAAATGAAGTTGAGTAAAATTTGAACGAAAGTTATATACTAACTGCTATTTATTCAATTATTTAGAATTTCAATAAGGTTGTTAAGTTGGCAGTTGATATTTGTTGGGATCATTAAATACTTTAATGATTAATATGATAGAAGAGCGGGGCGGTGCAGTTTAGATTATTCGAAGTTCACAAAGTAACTGGCTGAGATTCAATTATTTATTTCCACCAAATAACGTTTCCTTTTAACAATGTGTACATATCTATGTTTTCATATGTCACTAGAGTGTAGATACATGTCTCTAAATTACTACTTTGACACTTTTGGCTATGACATTCAAGTTGAAATTTATCAAGTACGATTCCAACAAATGTTAGTAATTAAGTGTGGTCATGAAAACTCCATTTTCCTAATGCAGTGAGAAAGAGAGAGAAATAGGAATAATACATCGTCGCTCCCAACGAAGACTTGCACGGTTCATTGTTCGCATGGAAGACTAACACACTTCGTTGATTGCGTGGAAGATTAGCACACTTCGTTGTTCGCGTGGAAGACTAGCATACTTCAGTTCTCTGCGTGGAAGACTAGCACACTTCGTTGTTCGCGTGGAAGACTAGCATGCTTCAGTTCTCTGCGTGGAAAACTAGCATACTTCGTTGTTCGCGTGGAAGACTAGCATGCTTCAGTTCTCTGCGTGGAAGACTAGCATACTTCAGTTCTCTGCGTGGAAGACTAGCATACTTCAGTTCTCTGCGTGGAAGACTAGCATGCTTCACTTGTTTGGGTGGAAACTAACATACTTCTGTTTGTTAGAAATAAGCTTAGGGGTTAAGCACATAAGGAGGATTGTCCGAGGAGTGAAAGATATTTTATAAGTAAGTGCAAGAACAATAATTCATACTACAATAAAACTTTAAACAGGAACCTTCAGCCAAACTATATGAAAAGTATCGTTAGTTATTACTCGGAACTCTATATTTATATATCGTCGCTCTCAACGAAGACTAGCACGGTTCTATTTTTTTAAAAACATTGTGCACACTTTTTGTGTAGTACCAAAGCACTAGTCATATCTACATATATATAAATATAGAGTTCCGAGCAATAACTAATGCGGTGTTTTATTTGATGCGAAATCCAGGTTTTATTTGCACAACATATGCACATACTTAAAAGTAGGCCTAGTACAAGTCTAGGAATATTTGAAACTCATATACTTTTCATATAGTTTGGTTCCTGTTTAAAGTTTTATTTCAGTATGAATTATTGTTCTTGTACTTACTTATAAAATATCTTTCACTCCTCGGACAATCCTCCTTATGTGCTTAACCCCTAAGCTTATTTCTAACAAACAGAAGTATGTTAGTTTCCACCCAAACAAGTGAAGCATGTTAGTCTTCCACGCAGAGAACTGAAGTATGCTAGTCTTCCACGCAGAGAACTGAAGCATGCTAGTCTTCCACGCAGAGAACTGAAGTATGCTAGTCTTCCACGCAGAGAACTGAAGCATGCTAGTCTTCCACGCGAACAACGAAGTATGCTAGTTTTCCACGCAGAGAACTGAAGCATGCTAGTCTTCCACGCGAACAACGAAGTGTGCTAGTCTTCCACGCGAACAACGAACCGTGCTAGTCTTCCACGCTAACTGAACCGTGCTAGTCTTCGTTGGGAGCGACGACATATAGTTGGAAACAAAATGTATCGTCAACACAAAAATAAAGGAAAACAATAACAAATCCATACATACATACATACTTATACCGAAAACTCATGAAAAGTCGTCTGCTGAACTGAGTATATTTGACTTGAGGCGAAATTAGAGAATGCAGTCCACATTTGTAGCATACATACATATGAATATATATAGAGGCGAAGGATGACGGTGTCAACGGTTTAAACTTGTTGGAATGACGGAAAAACAAGTGCAAAGTTTTGTCACTTAATTGAAATATTTGCACGAAGATTAAAACTTTTTGCAAAACAAACGTTCCAGTACGGTATATATACACATGCATGTAATAAAAAAATTCTGTACGAAAAGTACAGCACAGTGGGTTGCATAACACCCCCCCCCCTGTGGGGGTCTACCCCTTTTTTATCACCCTTACTTTTCATATATAAAATGTATATAAAATTAAAGGGAATGAAAATACCTATCGAATGGTATAAAAACATTCGAAATGGGTTCAGTAGTTTTTAACTAATTGCAATTTAAAAAATGCATAATATAAACTTTGACCTTTAATAAATTTTGTTGTTGTTTCAAAACAAAAAAAAATAAATTAACTTTAATACTCAGCTTAGCCATCTTTATTAATCCTCATACTTCGTTTTTTGATTTTATAATTTTGAAAATTTCATATTTGTACCAGATCGTGCTTACTGCTTTCAACTTTGCGGGGCTGGGGGTAGTTCAAAACGTCGTCCTATCGCTATAAAATTTTGTGGGGTTCATTAACTCGTATAAAGGAAACTTTTCATTGCTGGTTAAAAAAAAAAAAATATAAAAAAATCTCCATATGTTTTCACTCCACCTTAATATACATACATACATATAAACAAATAAAATATAAGCTTAGTTCACACGTGTTAAATTCCTAATTATAATTAATTTTTTGGATATTTTATTTTTAACGATTATTTTATCAAAAATAATCATATTGATTAATTTTTTTAATTGCTTAATTATTTTTAATTATGTTCTTATTTATTTGTATATAATTAATTTTAATTTTTTTTCCTTACGAAAAAACTGTACGCCATAGAGTATGAGTAACATTTTTCAAGTACGAATAAAAATAATTAATCAATAATTAATTAAGCATGCAATTAAAAAGACAGAAATAATTGAAAATAATCAACTAATTTTATTTATCATGCAATTAAAAAAAATTTAAAAATAATTGAAAATAGCCACGCAACTAAAATAAATTAATTGATTAATTAATGTACTTTTTTAATTAAATTAACTATTTATCATTAAAAAGTTGAATGTAATCGAATTTCATCATTAAAGAGTTAAAAAAGCAACTTATCTATTTTATGCATTTGATTATACGGCCACATCAACGACACCTTCATCTCCGATTTCTTTCGCTAAAGTAAACGAATCGAAAGTTTCGTAATTTTATTTGTCAGAAGTAATTTTCTAATTTGAAATACGGTAGTATAACTAATATATGTATTTATGTATGTAATATTTATGAAACAAAATAAATTAAAAATCATGACATAAAAATCTTTTATGTATTACATTATGTACATATTCCTCAGCACCGCCTTTGGCTTGTTATAAGAGTACCATGGAATGAGCTTATGATATCTTGCCAGAGTTGCTGCGTAAATTTATGTATGGCAGTTGGCGAAACATGTCGACTTTTCCAGTTGTTATAACTCTTTGTGACACTTTCACTCAAATATGTCACTTTAAAATTATTTAAGTTGGTTTTCTTCTTCTTCTTTATTTTGCTACTCAACGATTTTGCTGTAACATTTATGTATGTACATACTATTTGCAAATGTATTTAATTAGGGGATTCACAACCTGTCATATTGCGTCATATCGTCATAAGTCATAATATTTTGTTGTTGCATTCTAGGCTGTATGTGTACTAAATTAATACAACTCTGCGCGATATGTTTTTGGGTTGTGGTATTTGATCAGCTGCTTTTGTTTACTTCTTCACAGAGCGTCGGAAAAGTTTTTTATAACTATATCCGTACAATATTTTAATATGACATATGACTTTATGACACTTTGTGAATCCCCTATATGTATTGCATGCAATGTTATTGTGTTAAAGACATTTTTGTACGCCATTTTAATGTTTTGTTAAAACTTAAAACAAATAAAATTATGGTCTAGAAAATTAGAAAGAATTATAGATTTACATATCGACGCTTCCAAACAAAACTGTACTAAGTCGACTTAGTACATTTTTTGGCGTTTTCAAGTAGAGCGGTTCTTAATATAGTTGCTGTCTAATTTTGGTATCAATCGGACAATCCAATCAAAAGTTATAAGCAAAAGTGTACATATAATACAACTCGAGATTTTTATAGAATAAAAACTTTGAGCGCTTGCCATGAAAAATCACGTAGTAAATTTTTATTTTTTCTTACGGTTTTATATAAAGCGTACCCTGACTTTGATATTGTCGAGTTTTGGTGTTGATCGTTCAATCCAAACAGAAGTTATAAGTGAAAATATACTTAGCATACAACCGAAGTTTCATATCGAGTTTAAACTTTGAGAGCTTCTCCTGCAAAACACAGTTTTCAGACTTAGTACAGTTTTGTTTGGAAGCGTCGATATTAAATGGCATAAAACCTTTGCTCTTGAAGCTTTTGAATCCTCAATACAAAATGGAAATATTTAATGCCTGTTGTAGGTAATAAAATTCACAGCACTTGTACATCGTGTTTACATTCTTTGAGTTCATTAAACCATACGCAGAAATTAATTAATTTTTATGTACATATGTATGTATTTATGTAAATGTATATACCAAGCACATTTTTATTATTATATTGAATTTATACGAAGCATTTATGGACGTTGCGATTGGAGGTGACCCTCAAAAACGAGTGCATTCAATATTATAGATAATATGATTTCCTTAAGCATATGTATGTATGTATGTAGGTCTGTGATTCATAGCATCAAATATTTTAATAACATCGCAAAAAAAGTTGCCAATGCCAAAATAAATAAAACAAAGTAAAAAAAAAATTTTTTTAAAAAGCTTTTATTTAATATTAATATAAAAATTTACTAAAAAGGAAAAAAATAAATTTTTAATATTTTTGAACAAGATTTATATTAGTCCTTAGTTCAGTTGGATCTTAATTTCAATCTTAGCATACATTTAACGTATTTCTTCAAAGCATTTCTGTATATGTATCAACATAAATAAAAGCGTGGGTGCTCTTTACGTAATGCATATCTTACGTAATTGGAATTTAAAGTTTTTATCGCTTCTTTCCATTTCACCAATACTGTTTTATAACATGAACATCTAATGAGTACCCGCGCTTTTATTTGTGTTGATACATATACAGAAATGCTTTGAAGAAATACGTTAAATGTATGCTAAGATTGAAATTAAGATCCAAATGAACTAAGGACTAATATAAATCTTGTTCAAAAATATTAAAAATTTATTTTTTTCCTTTTTAGTAAATTTTTATATTAATATTAAATAAAAGCTTTTTAAACAAATTTTTTTTTTACTTTGTTTTATTTTTGCCTTTTTAGTTTTACAATGCATATTACATCTAATATTTGTCAACACTCCCACTATCAATATAGTCCAACAGTTTTTAATATGAAGTGCACTATGTTTAACATTTTGATGGTTTTAAGTGGTTTTACTATACTCTTTTGTGAATAGATTACTTCGTGCAATCTTACCTACATATGTATGTTGGCTTTGTATCAGTGTTTCAGAATCTCTCTTGTTAGTTTCTTTACTTTCGCAGATTAATCTTAATCAATAGACTGGCCTTATAACTTTTTTTATTGCTAACGCTTCCAATGTTTAAAGATTGTCGGCATTTTTCCGTGTTTATAGTTTTTTCTGCTACTGTTCCGTTATTCATAAAACTTGAATCAATATGTCGACACCTGCGTCATTTATCGGCAAAAGTTTATTACGAATTTTCTCTATTTTTTTTAGGTAATACGTGTTCAAAATAGGAACAAAATTGGTTCATAAATACTAATTTTCTAAATATCTTGACAATAGCGCCACCTATCGGCGATTTTTTTTCACAGATGTATTTACTTTCTCATAGGCAATATATATACCGAATATGAACAAATTCGGTCGGTAAATACGAATTTTACAAATATCTCGACACCAGCGCCATCTAGCGGGGATTTTTTTCCTCGGATGTATTTACTTTCTCATAGGCAATATATATACCGAATATGAACAAATTCGGTCGGTAAATACGAATTTTACAAATATCTCGACACCAGCGCCATCTATCGGATTTTTTTTTATTTCACATAGCATTGTCTTCGGGTCCTGAACTATGTTCCAAATTTCAAGTACCTAGCTCAACTAGAAGTATCTTAAATATTCGTTGCAAAATTCCACGAAATACATACCCCGATACATACAAAAAGTGAAGTTAAATAAAAGCTTGTAATAATAATAAGAAAAGGAAATTTTCGCGTTCATCAGTAACGTATTAAATTTATCCAAAGTTTCATTAAAGACATACATACGCAATTCTAATAACGATAGTCTAATGTGAAACTGCTGAGTTCCTTGACCTATGTAGATAGTTTATATTCAATTTTTTTTTTTTTTTAAATCAGTAAGTCGGTTCCCTAGATATACATAGGCCAATAGGTCAAAACGTGGACCCGGATAAGCTCGAATGTTTCTGAGTGATATTAGAACTAGCTGAAAAGTGTTAAGCAGGGCATCTACATAGAGATCCATTCATTGTGATTCTTAGGCTGGAGACCCAGTTACGGATCAATACGTAGACTCGGATGACCGCGAAATACTAATGAGAAATAGAGGTATCAAATGAAAGATGTTAGCCAGGGCTGCTACATAGATTTCCTTTCCTTATGATTCTTAGGCCGGAGAGCCAGTTATGGGTAAACAATTTGACCCAGATGCCCGGAAGGGAAAGGGAAAAGGGAATGGGAAGTGTAATATTGATGAGAATGGGAAAGGCAAAGGGACGGAAAAGTAGAGGGAAAGGAAAGGAAAATGGGATCAAGAGGAATGATGGGAGAGAGCGACAGATAGTGGGAGAGTAGGACAAGGAATGTGAGAATTAATGGGTGGGGAGCGGAATGGGAGAAGGATAGAGAAGGAGCGGTAAGAGAGAGCAGTAGATAAAGGGAAAGGGAAGGGATAAATGTGACGGGAAAGGGAAATGAAACGTGGACCCGGTAAGGGAGAGTAATAAGGCAAGAAACGGAAAAGGAAACGGAGATGAAGGACAAAGGAAAAAAGAAAGTAGAGCGAGTGGATATTTCTCAGGGACATTGGTATGAAATAAAAGTTGTTGAGCAGAGCTTAGAGCCATACTCATTATGATTCCTAAGTCATGTCCTCAGTTATGGGTCAAAACGAATACCCGAATGACCCCGGAATATTTCTAAGCGATATTGGTATCAAACGAAGGGTATTGAGCTGGGATTTTGCATAGGTATGAACTCATTATTCCTAGGTCGGATCCCCAGATGTGGGTCAATACGTGGACCAGGATGACCCCGGGATGCTGCTAAGCAATTCTGATATAAAATTCAAGGTGTTGAGCAGGGCTGCTACATAGAGCTCTCTTCATAGTGATTCTTAGGCACGGTAATCAATTTTTGGTAAGAGAGAGGATCCGGATGCCGAAATGTTTTTAATCATCAAATGAGAAGTGGAATACAGGGCTATGTTATGCTAAACCCGAATCCCTAGGCAAAGAGAAACGGGAAGGGTAATGGGAATGGGAAAGGCAAAGGTAACGGAATGGAAAAGGACGTGGAGAATATAATGAAAATGGAACGAAGATGATGGCGAGGGAGACAGTAAGACAGGGAATGAGAGATGGAATAAGAGGGGGAATAAAGGGAGAAAGACAGAAAAGTATTAGTAAGGGAGAGCGGTAGAGAAGGGGAAGCGGAAATATGACGAGAAAGGAAAAAGAAACAGGAAGCGGAAATGAAAGGAAAGGGAAAGAGAAAGGCGATAGTAGGGGGAAAGGGAGTGGGAGGCTAATACGAAGAAAAAAGGGATAGGGACAAGAAGAGGGAAAACTTTTGAAAATATGAATTTTTTCCTTCACATTTTTTTTTAAACTTATCCGACTTTTGCTGAGGACTGTAGCCCGAAGAAAGCTCGGTTTCTATATACTTCCAAATTATTTTAAAGTGTGCCATTTTTTGTTTCTAATGCCTATAATAGGAAGTAGGCCAAAGCAAAGCTTGGCCGGGTACAGCTAGTAATAATATAATAATAATACACTGACGCTATTATAACTCTGACCAGTTTTATGGCCGAACTTCTCTCCCAATTCGAGGTGTGCTCCTTAACTTTGGTTTTTCCTACTAATTGGGTGGACCTATAGTTTTATTCCGGCTGCGAACGGCAAATGAATTTTTTGTGAGAACCTTTTTCATGGCAGAACTGCACTCGGAGGTGACCGCTGCTCTTAAAAAACCCAACAATTGAATTTTAATTAGAAAAACTTGTTGGTGTTTTTCCGGACTGGGGTTTGAACCCGAGACGTCTGGCATAGCAGGCGAGCACTCTACCCACTGCACCACAGCGGCCACGAGAGACTAAAAGGAAGAAGAAATGGATAAGAACATGAAGAGAGGGGGGGGAAGGAATTTGAAAATACCAATTTTTTCCTTCACTCTTTTTTTAAACTCATTTCACTTTTGCTGAGATCTGCAGCCCGAGGAAAGCTCGGCCATCCAGGTAAGTAATTCTATTTACCTATTTTAAAGTGTGCCATTTTCCGTTTCTTATGCATATAATACGGAGTAGGCCAAATTAAAGCCAGTAAATGTATTTAAATGTGAATAATGACATTAAATGTTATTTGAAATTCTTGCAAAAATTCTTTATCTCTTCATTTAATAATCTTGTTTGTGAATGCAAACAAAAGTATTTGGTTCATTAATTTATTCAAAACACTCGTACATACATTTAGTATGCATGTATGTATATTGACAAGATGTACATATGTACATACACTTATCGCTTATGGCCCATCTTTTTCGCTTATCTACAACGTCGCGTCGGTAAATAACACACCAGAGATAAACTGGCTGAAGTAATTTTCAAAAGAATTCCACAAGCTGATTCCAGCACATTTCTTGTATATTTCAAGTGAAAATTGCCTGTGAAAAGCATCACTTCAATTTAAACGTGCTGCTCAAGTAGAATACGAAGTAGCAAAAGCGCGCAAAAACAAAAAAAAAAAAACCGGCGAACTCAGCGCAAAAATTTACAAAGTCGAAATTGATTTAGTGACCATGTGTGACAAATTGTCCTTGTTGCCAAGGGCGGGCAACAGCAACAGCAACAGCAAAGCAGCTGCATTGGCGAATGCGGTTTTGGCGTTGGTAATATTTGTTGCAATTTTGGCTTACGCAAAACTTTTTCAATTTCTTTCAAATTAACTTTTTTTTGTTCTGTCTCATTGCATTTCCCAATTCACCATCAAGTGCGTGCTGCTGCTGACGACGACGACGATGACGGCCACGGCGACAACAGCGAGTGCTGCCAGCGATTCGTACGTGAACGCCACCGACATTGTCGCAGAGGTGCAGCAGTTCAAGAATGTTGCACTAACAAGATTCGATGAGTTCGAGCAAGACAAACTGCCGGCGCGCAAGCGGGCGGAGGGTGATGCGTTACGTGCCGAAATGGTGCAGCAACTCGAACATTGTGCACAATTGGCAACGAGCAAAGAGGAAATGTGGCGTTTCAGGCAATGCGGCGCTGAAGTGTTGGGCAATTCTATGGCAACGCTGGCCATGTTAGTTAAGGCGGCGTATACTAATGGTGTTGGTGGCACAATGCTGGCAGGCTATACAATTTGGTTGAATGCATTAATGGTGCTGGCAATTTGGCTAAATAAATTTTAGATGAAATAAGTGATATAGAGAAGAAATTGGTGCTCTACATATATATACAGTGAAACCTCCCTTGGGCGGACACTCACCGTCGGGCAAATTTTGTCCGCCCAAGGGAGTGGGTTCCTATTTTAGACATTTTTTGGATTTTAAAGGATTTATTTATTCATATTTCACTAAAAAAAACAAGGATTCTTATGTCTTCAAAATTTCACTAAAATACATAAATATGTAGATATGTATGTATGTATATACATAAAGTATTAACATACATATTAAATTACAATTAGTAAGTTGCTGAGAACTAGAAATGTTGGGATATCTTTTAAATTATTTAAAAAATTTTGAAATTGTCGGTTGACGAGGGGTTTTTGCTTATTTAAAATAAAATTGTTTTGCAGATGGCTTTCAAATTTCTGCAACAATTCAAATGCAATAAGGTCTTCCGTGCAAAATCTTTTCAAATTTGAAACTGCAGTCAAAGCCATTTCGTTCGAGGAGATTGCATTACCTACTTTCAGCGGTAGTTAGTATTGGTACTATCATCTTCAATGGTTTCGACGTTTTCGTTAGTTAGAACATCTAACTGGAAATCCGTGAATGTTGTTATATCTTCCAATAAAGTCATGCGGACATTTATTTTAGTTGGTGATTCCCCTTTCATCGTAGCGCTTTTTACCTAACGAACATTCAGCGAACTTTTTTTTATATATTTCTATACATACTTATATTTTGTCCGCATAAGAGGAGTTCGTGTCCGCCTAACAGAGGTTTTTGTGTGATTTGTTATGAAAAAAAAATCAAAGTGTCCGTTGACGAGAGGTTCGTGTCCGCTTAATAGAAGTTTTTAGTTCATTTCAATAGTAAATAACTGTCCGCGTCCGGCCAAGAGAGTGTCCGCCTAAGAGAGGGCAATTTGTTCTAAAAATTGAACCTAAACCTTGGTACATGAAAAAATGTCCGCTCAAGAGAGGTGTCCGCCTATGAGAGGTGTCCGTTAGGGGAGGTTTCTCTGTATTTGGATGTAAGAAATTTTACAAAAAAGCGTTGCGTTGGTAAAAAATGTCTTTAAATTAAATATTTTATGTCTCTTAAACACACGCGTGTACATTAGGCCGTCTCGCCTTATATGGACCAAAAAAAAAGTCCACCGTACGCCCCCCGATATGATTTCTCTTTCGAAAACCTTTCTGGAAAAAATTTTTACTTTTTTTTTTGGACGCCGCTGGATGTCGCTAAATTTAATTTTTTTCATATCTTCGGTATTTATGGTCCGATCCCTAAGTTTGATGCACCAAACTCTTTGTCTCGAGAGGAGGGTTTCTACTAAATAATTGTATTAACCCTATATGCGTCATTGGGGTCACTTCCACCCTGTACTTAGTTTATACTATCTTAATGTAACTTTTTTTGCCGGCATATTAAACGTCGTCGAAAAATATTAATCTTTTGAAAAAGAAGTATTTTGATCGATTCAGTAGAACGGGAAATAAAACAAATTTAACATTCCGAGGAATATAAGTTTTTCGCTTCCTGTGGTCTTTTAGGTTCATTTTACAAAGATTTTTTCTGAAGAGACTCCTAATGAAATTTTATGGCGGATAATTTTGTAGAACATTTTAGAACATTTTTTTATACAATTATAAATTAGAAACCCACCTCTAAATCCAAAGAGAATGGTGTATCAATCTTGGGGATCGGACCATAAATACCGAAGATATGAAAAAAATGAATTTTAGCGACATCTAGCGGCGTCCAAAAAAATTTTCCAGAAATGTTTTCGGAAAAATAAAACATATGGGGGGTATATGACGAACTTTATTTTTCGCGATACGCTCTAATGTACATACATGTGTAGCTTAACCGATAACCAATGATAACTACATACATATAAAACTCAAAACAATAAAATCGCTTCAAAATCCTTTATTATTGATAACATCATTGTAATAGCAGATTAGTAGCCAAATATTTACATATTTAACTCGTACACCCACGGCTACACCATCGATGTCACCTCACATCACAAATTTGATATCTCATTTACAAGACTGTAGTTTCCCTATCTGCAAGTCAGACATGCATCATGTGCCCATTTCTATATTTTTCGAATTTTGTCATTTCCCATCCGTCCACATGAGTGACTCCCAATCATTAAATTTCAAGGAGGCAAATTACGATTTGTTAAATGCAATATTTCATGAGGTGGACTGGTCCTCTGTTCTACCTTCCGAAAGTGTCTCTTCGTGTTATGAGGCATACCTCCTCAAAATCTTTGAGGTTTTAGAAAGTAATTTATCGTTGCTTCCGGCCTCTCGCCATAAATTACCGTGGTACACAAAGCGTTTGAAGTGGCTAAAGAACCAAAGGAACAAATATTTTAAGCTTTTCAAAGCCAATAATAACCTAAAATATAAAGAAAAATATATTGACTTTATGAATCGTTTCAACGATCTTGATAAAGTCCTATACAACAAGTATATATCTGGTCTCGAAACTGAATTAAAGTCTAACCCCAAAGCTTTCTGGAAATACCTTCGTTCTAAAAAAGGGTGTTCAAATATCCCAACCTGCATGAGTCTCGAGGACAATCGTTCTACCAATTTGACGGATACAGTCAATCTTTTTGCTGATTTTTTTAAGTCTAATTTTGTTAATGATACCAGTTGTAGCTCTTTTAGTTATACTTGTTCAAAAACTATTGATTTCGGAGCTTTGTCAATTTCTGAATTAGATGTCCAACTCGGAATCTCTTCCCTTAAATCATCATTAAAAAATGACATTGACGGACTTTCCTCATTTTTCCTAAAGAAATGTAGTTCATCACTTGCTAAGCCAATATCGCACATTATTAATTTTTCTCTATCCTCAGGCGTTTTCATTGACCGGTGGAAAGTGGGTTCTATTACGCCCATTTTTAAATCAGGCAACAAAAATGACGTTCGAAATTATCGCCCAATATCAAAGCTCAGTGTTTTCTCGAAAATTTTTGAGAAAGTGGTAAAAGAGAAAATGTTTTTTTCAGTTAAGGAATTAATTGTCCCAAACCAACATGGTTTTGTCCGAAACCGCTCCACAGTTACTAATTTATCTGTTTTCTCAGAATATTGTATAGCAGCGTTTAAGAGTGGATATCAGATCGACACCATATATACTGATTTCTCCAAAGCCTTCGACAGGGTGTCGCATAAGTTTCTGTTATATAAGCTCAAATGTTTAGGGTTTCACTCAGTTTTTCTGTCATGGCTGGCCTCGTATCTGACAAACAGGGAATCTTATGTGGAAATAGAAAAAACCAAATCATACACTTTTGTGGCTACGTCAGGAGTACCCCAAGGTAGTATCCTTGGTCCTCTCTTGTTCGTTCTATTTGTGAATGATATCCACACGTGTTTTAATTTTTCTCATTTTTTACTATATGCTGATGATCTGAAAATGTATAGTAGAATTACGTGCTTGCAAGATGCCATATTACTGCAAAACGAATTAAATAATTTGAGTGAGTGGAGTATTAGGAACAAGTTATCCCTCAATATAAGAAAATGTTTCCATATGACCCTTTCTAAAGGTCAAAATCGTATCAACACAAGTTACTCTATCCTAAATACGCAGTTGGCTATAGTAGAGGAGTTTTCAGATCTAGGGGTTGTTTTTGATTCTCGCTTCACTTTCGTAAGTCATGTGAACTGCATTGTGCCTAAAGCTTACTCTAATCTTGCATTTCTGAAGCGCTACGCCAAGGATTTTAAAGACCCTTACACAAGGAAATCGCTGTTTGCTTGCCTAGTTCGCTCTAAGTTGGAGTACGCCTCAATAATCTGGAACCCTTATTATTCTACACATTCTGATAGAATAGAGCGTGTGCAACGAAATTTTACTCGTTTTGCCCTTCTGCCTCTTAGGTTTGCTGACCCCTTTCCATCTTATCATTCACGCTGTCTTCTCATCAATTTAAATTCCCTTGCTAATAGACGCATGATCCAGTCCCTAATGTTCTTCTTTGATGTCATTAACGGCTCAATTGACTGTCAGCCACTTCTTGAGAAGATCTATATAAATGTACCTTCGAGGATGTTACGTTTTTTCTACCCTCTTCATGTTGATGTAGTGAAGTCAAATTATTTTAATTATGCACCTATATCGAGAATCGCTAGTGAGATGAATAGAATATATCAAAAATTAGATCTTGATTTCGCCATGCCTCGATCTCAATTTATCTCTAAGATATCTTCATACTATCAGTGACTCAGGTCTTTGAATTTTGTTGAACAAAAATTATTTATTATATACGTACAAATTAACAAAATTATTAAACAGCGTCAATATTAATTTTTGACTGGGTCCCTTCTGGCCCAAAATGTATTAAAATAGTGTCAAATTTAATTTTTGACTGGGTCCTTTCTGGCCATTAGTGTCCTTTAAGGCACACTCGCCCCTTAATGGGTATATCACTCCCTACTGAGTGAGTCTAATTTTGTAATTTTGTATTTTATTGTTTGCAAAAATGTATATGCATATTTTTGTACATTTATGTGTTCACTTAATATTAAAAAATCAAATGAAAATGAAAATAAAAATTGTATCTAAAATTGTATCTAGTCTGTAAGATTTTTTGTAATCATAGACTGAATAAACTGAAATTGAAAATTGAAAATTGAAATTGAAAACAATAAACAATACATACATACATACATACATATGAACATATAAATGGTGCATGCCAACATTGTTTGTGGTTGCCAATTCGCACTTAAATGCATGAAAAATGCAACGCCTGTTGATAAGTTTATCTATAGGTACATGGTGTTAGATCGATTGGTATGTATGTATGCTAGCATGTGGGCGTGTTGACGTGTTTGAAAAGAAAACAAATCGAAAACGATGATAAATTGCCATATATGTATGTATGTTTTTGTTGCGGTTGAAAACAATTTAAAACTTGTTTCGCATAAATTTGGCTAAGCGCTAGGGATGGCAACTATAACCGGAAAAACGATTATAATCGGTTAATTTCTTTCGGTTAACGGTTAAAATGTATCGGTTTTTTCCTTTTGATTATTTTTTCGATTAACCTTTTTCCTCTAAAGTCGAAAATAATCGAAAGGAAATAATCGAGAATTACCGCCTTTTCATTCGAGTCCGAATTCAGTTAATAATAATATAATATAATAATAATACAATGGCGCTATTATAACTCTGACGAGTTTTATGGCCGAGCTTCTCTCCCAGTTCGAGGTGTGCTCCTTTTTGTTTTTCCTACTAATTGGGTGGACCTACAGTTTTATGCCGGCTCCGAACGGCGAATGCATTTTCTGTGAGAAGCTTTTTCATGGCAGAAATACTCTCGGAGGGTATGCCGCCCACTGCCGAGAGGTGACCGCTGCTCTTAAAAAACCCAATAATTGGATTTTTACTAATTAGAAAAATTTGTTTGGCTCGGACCGTGGTTTGAACCCGAGACCTCTGGCATAGCAGGCGAGCACTCTACCCACTGCACCACAGCGGCCGAATTCAGTTACCTACGGTTTTGTGAGTATATCCAAAAAATCGCAATATACGTTCCCTCCAGCCAGCGTTGCCGTATTGACGATTTTTCTCAATAAATGACGATTTTCTCGTTTATTGTATATTTTTTTAAGGAAAGTGGCATTATTAAAAATTTAAACCATCTCAGTACAATAATTAAATGGTTGTCTTCATGAAATAAATCCTTATATTTTGTAAATTATTTTTCAAGGCAAAATGTTAGTATTAATGAATGATTGATGATGTTATTTAAGTAAGCGCAATGTGCAGATAAATGTGCACAGCTTTTTTAAATATGATTTCATCTATATACGAATTTGTATTAATTCGTACCTCCTTAAAATTGTTTTTGGGAAAATTTTCCATTAAGGAACAACGCCTCGAAATAAATGACTTTTTCAGGGGGGTAGAGGGGCTCTAACAGGACTTGGAACTGAAATCAAAAATTTCCGGAGGCTTGTAGTTTACAAGATATTTGTTGTTAAAATTTTAAAATTTACCAAACAAAAAATAGAGATAAAAGCACGTATTAAAACGAGAAAATGCATATATGTATGTGTGTAGAACAATATTTTGCGTTGGCGGCCTTCAGCCGCGCTTTAAAAAAAATAATCCTCAGCCGACATAATTCTCTGGGGTAATATCTATGGATCCATCTAACCTTAACGACAATTATCTCGTAAACTGTAAACTTCCTGCAAGTTTTGATTTCAGTTTTGAGATATCTGAGAGCCCCTGAAAAAGTAATTTTTTTTTTCGTGGTGCGCTTTCTTAGTGGAAAGCCGACACTTTTTTGTTTATAACGTGTTTTTAGTATTGACGATTTTTTCGCTGAAATTACGATTTTTTATTATTATAATAAAAACGAACACACATACATAGTATGTATAAAAATTAGCTTGTTTGTCCTCTTGGGGTACTACGTATTAATTTATCAGTAATTGTAATCGAAAAACGGTTATAATCGGTTAATTCCCTACGATTATTCGCGATTAATAATCGAACCCTTTCGATTAACCTAAAAAACGGTTAATCGATTATTAAATTTTTTTTGCCATCCCTACTAAGCGCTTTTGCTTGCAAATGAATTAGCGAGTAATTTTATTCTCACTTGATAACAAACAAAAATTGCTTATTGCATATTTTCAAATTCTAATAAATTTTTTTTTTCAATATAAGTAGTTGGTGAACCGCAGATGTTACCCAAAATAACTCATTCACGTTTCGTTAAAACGTGTTAAATTCATTTTAAAATTAATAATGATTAATTTTTTGGATTTTTTAATTTTAATCATTATTTTAATTGCCTTACATTAACCTGCAAATTTATAATCAATTGCATTAAAAAATTATAAAAATATTAATTAATAGCCATTCAAAAAATAATCGGAAATACATATTCATACAATCAAGTAAATATTTTTATTTTAATTCTATGATTGCTTATAATTGCTTGATTATTTTGAACTATGCGATTATTTCTTTTGTATGATTTTTTAATTGTTTGATTGCTTATAATTGCTTGATTATTTTGAATTATGCGATTATTTCTTTTGTATGATTTTTTAATTGTTTGATTGCTTATAATTTCTTGATTATTTTGAATTATGCGATTATTTCTTTTGTATGATTATTTTTAATTGTTTGATTGCTTATAATTTCTTGATTATTTTGAACTATACGATTATTTCTTTTGTATGATTATTTTTAATTGTTTGATTGCTTATAATTTATTGATTATTTTGAATTATGCGATTATTTCTTTTGTATGATTATTTTTAATTGTTTGATTGCTTATAATTTCTTGATTGTTTTCAATTATGCGATTATTTCTTTTGTATGCTTATTGTTAATTGTTTGATTGCTTATAATGGCTGGATTATTGTGAGTTATGCGATTATTTCTTTTGTATGATTATTTTTAATTGTTTGATTGCTTATAATTTCTTGATTATTTTGAACTATACGATTATTTCTTTTGTATGATTATTTTTAATTGTTTGATTGCTTATAATTTATTGATTATTTTGAATTATGCGATTATTTCTTTTGTATGATTATTTTTAATTGTTTGATTGCTTATAATTGCTTGATTATTTTGAGTTATGCGATTATTTCTTTTGTATGATTATTTTTAGTTGTTTGATTGCTTATAATTTCTTGATTATTTTGAATTATGCGATTATTTCTTTTGTATGATTATTTTTAATTGTTTGATTGCTTATAATTTCTTGATTGTTTTCAACTATGCGATTATTTCGTTTGTATGATTTTTTAATTGTTTGATTGCTTATAATTTCTTGATTATTTTGAATTATGCGATTATTTCTTTTGTATGATTATTTTTAATTGTTTGATTGCTTATAAGTGCTTGATTATTTTGAGCTACGCGATTATTTCTTTTGTATGATTATTTTTAATTGTTTAAATGCTTATAATTTCTTGCTTATTTTCAGCTATGCGATTGTTTCTTTTGTATGATTATTATTAATTATTTGATTGCTTATAATTGCTTGATTATTTTGAATTATGCGATTATTTCTTTTGTATGATTATTTTTAATTGTTTGATTGCTTATAATTTCTTGATTGTTTTCAACTATGCGATTATTTCTTTTGTATGATTATTTTTAATTGTTTGATTGCTTATAAGTGCTTGATTATTTTTAATTGTGCGATTATTTCTTTTGTATGATTATTTTTAATTGTTTGATTGCTTATAATTGCTTGATTATTTTGAATTATGCGATTATTTCTTTTGTATGATTTTTTAATTATTTGATTGCTTATAATTTCTTGATTATTTTGAATTATGCGATTATTTCTTTTGTATGATTATTTTTAATTGTTTGATTGCTTATAATTTCTTGATTATTTTGAACTATACAATTATTTCTTTTGTATGATTATTTTTAATTGTTTGATTGCTTATAATTTATTGATTATTTTGAATTATGCGATTATTTCTTTTGTATGATTATTTTTAATTGTTTGATTGCTTATAATTTCTTGATTATTTTATTATTTCTTTTGTATGATTATTTTTAATTGTTTGATTGCTTATAATTGCTTGATTATTTTGAATTATGCGATTATTTCTTTTGTATGATTATTTTAAATTGTTTGATTACTTATAATTTCTTGATTGTTTTCAACTATGCGATTATTTCTTTTGTATGATTATTTTTAATTGTTTGATTGCTTATAATGGCTTGATTATTTTGAATTATGCGATTATTTCTTTTGTATGATTATTTTTAATTGTTTGATTGCTTATAATTGCTTGATTATTTTGAATTATGCGATTATTTCTTTTGTATGATTATTTTTAATTGTTTGATTGCTTATAATTTCTTGATTTTGAACTATGCGATTATTTCTTTTGTATGATTATTTTTAATTGTTTGATTGCTTATAATTTCTTGATTATTTTGAGCTACGCGATTATTTCTTTTGTATGATTATTTTTAATTGTTTAAATGCTTATAATTTCTTGCTTATTTTGAGCTATGCTATTGTTTCTTTTGTATGATTATTATTAATTATTTGATTGCTTATAATTGCTTGATTATTTTGAATTATGCGATTATTTCTTTTGTATGATTATTTTTAATTGTTTGATTGCTTATAAGTGTTTGATTATTTTGAACTACGCGATTATTTCTTTTGTATGATTATTTTTAATTGTTTAAATGCTTATAATTTCTTGATTATTTTGAGCTACGCGATTATTTCTTTTGTATGATTATTTTTAATTGTTTAAATGCTTATAATTTCTTGCTTATTTTGAGCTATGCTATTGTTTCTTTTGTATGATTATTATTAATTATTTGATTGCTTATAATTGCTTGATTATTTTGAATTATGCGATTATTTCTTTTGTATGATTATTTCTAATTGTTCTTTCCGTATGAAAAAACTGTGCACCATGGCGTTTAAGTAACATTTTTTAGGCAAAAATAAAAATAATTAACGATTAATTAATTAATCATGCAATTAAAAAAAAACGAAAAAAAATAAAATAAACCAATAATTCTATTAATCATAAATTAAATGAAAAAAAATCTGAAAGTAATTAAAAATAATGCAAATAATCATGCAATTAAAATTAACTAATTAATGTACTTTTTAATTTAATTAAAATCTACTCATTAAAAATGTGAAAGTAATCGTATTTAATCATTAAGCGGTTACAAAAACAAAAGATGCTTTAATTAATAATCATTACAATTTTTAATCGTTAAATTACCAGACCTTTTATAAGTTTTGAACGAAATAAAAATTAAACCGAACTACATATTCTGAGTTAAGAGTTTCGAATATGACGCAGTGAAACTTTTTGTTTTACATAGATAACTATTTTTAAGCGTTGTTCATAGATTTAAGCGATTTTCTCATACATGTAGATGAAAATCAATCCTTGAAAATAAATCTCACACCACTGTATGTACATACATACATAATTATAGTCTTATGGATAGATATAATAGCAATAATTACAACAATGAGTTTTAGGCCGTGATTCTTCTCAAATTTTATTCCTACACATTAGTTAGATCTACATTTTATATCAACTTGAAATGAAATCTGCAATTTTTTTAAGTTGGCAATCAAAGTGAATGAGGCAAATTGACCCGGACTCGATTCTTGAACTTTTTACATCTTGGGTGAGCATCTAAAACTTATAATGCTGTATAGTTAAAGCTAAATAAAAAAGTACAAACACAAAAACACAAGAAAGCATTAAAAGAAAAAAGCATAAAAGAACAAAGTTTAAAAGATCTCATTCAAATTGAAACAAAAGCGCTTCTGTAGTTAATGGTTAACAAAAAAAAACACACACGCACACAGATACATGTTTTAAGAATTTCCTGCAGCCCAGAGAGAAAAAGAGTGAAAATAATGAAGAACAACTAAAATGGCGTATACATCTAAGGCAGGGCTGCTCACCTCATAGGCACTCAAAGCACAATTGTTTTTGTTTTGTACCGAATCATAGGCACAGATACATATTTTCACTTCAAATATGAAAATAAAATTTTCTTTGCACTGTCATAAGCACTGAGATATAAAAAAATTTTATATGTATGTGCCTATGATTCATATTGAATGTGCAGAGCAAAGGCACTTTGTATAGGAGCTCGAGCACTGCCGTAAGAAATCGAAATTTACAATAACAAATGTGTAATGAAAAAAAATTCAAAAAATGAAAGCACTGTAAAAAATTTGTATTCAAAAAATTTTCATATAAAAAATAAAAAAATGTGTATGTATGTGATACTAACATTTTAAAAAAAATTCTAAAATAATATTTTATTGGAATTCATAAAAAAATTTAAATGAGCAAACAAATTTTTCAGTGCATATACAAAATTTGTAGATGTATTAAGCTTTGTACTTTCAATACAAGAGCGTTGAGCAGCCCTGATCTAAGGTGTATGAAGTGCACGCATACATACCCCGCAGTGAAAATATCTAGTTCTGAGCTGGTGGCCATCGTTGCATTTCACAAACTATCTTTTTGTCTTTTTTTTGGTTTGGCAGTTCGAAAAAAGCTCCTCAATTGACTGATTTTAATTATTTCTAGAAGCAGGCAGACATACGTATGTTCAATGTACATGTACACATCATACACCAGCATTTTACTGCTGGGTATTTTTTTTGCCAGAAAATACAGAAGAAGCAATAGCGCCTTTGTATGTATGTATCGGTGGTGCCTTTGTTATTAGCATCATAACAGTAGCTTGAACAAAACGAAAGCACAGCCAAATGCCCATTTAACGGAGCACTCAACACAAACTCAACCAAATCGTGCCCTCAAACAAACCAACCAACCAACTAAATGCGAATAAAATGAACATTGCATAGCAAAAATGCAAAACTAAAAAAGCATAAGACAAAAATGTTAACAAATGTTACATACATACATACATATGTATGTTCATATGGGCTGTTGCAAATGAAATTCGAATTTAACCAGACCTAAAAACCTAAATGTTGTATTGAAATTGAAAATACCAGTAAATCCAACGGAATAGAACAACTGTACCTACATACATGCAAGCATACATACATACATATGTATATTTTTACATCTCATTCAAGTTCGATGAGAGCAGTGCAATGGGAGGATTAATTCAATGCATGCGGTGCCATTTAACCTCAAAAAACCACTTGAAAATGAGGTAAGCACAATATTGTGTGCTGCTCTGTCTCTGAAAAATCCTAAACATTCATACATACAGACACACATACATACCTACATACATGCATACATATTCGTGTTTTAGCATGTGTTTATGTGCACCTGCCTCCTGCTCCCACACCCCCTACCTTGTGATTCTATTGAGTTTACTGACCGCAAATGCAATTTACTCGACGATCATCAATGAAATCTAGTCGAGCTGGACCGGCCAATACACGGCAAAACGAAATGACCATAAAGCAGCGCAACCAACTCGTTGAATAGCTTAATAGAAATCACATACATACATACATACACATACATAAACGTACATAACAGACTCGCGCCAAACTCTAGACATATGTAGGTACTCGTATATGCACTCCACCGTTCATGCATTTGTCTGCCGCCATTTTGGTCCTTTCATTTGATTCGAACACATAATGCTCTGGTGTTTTTATAGCAGTGTTAAGCACGCGATTGAAATTTGTTGCTTAACCCACTAGAGTATTTTGTTGTAAAAAGAAATCTGACAGTTAGTTGGAAAATTTCATTGAGAAATGGCTAGTTCGATTGGAGCTAGTAAGTTGATTATAAGATAAAGTTAATTAAAATTTGTATAGCTGACAGTTTTTATTTGCAATTAGGCTGTTGTTACTGTGTTTGATAATGATTTATGCATATGTATGTAGGTTAAGTTACGTTAGGTTAGGTTAGGTTGGGTTTGGTTAGGTTAGGTTAGGTAAGGTTGGGTTGGGTTGGGTTGGGTTTGGTTAGGTTAGGTCAGGTAAGGTTAGGTTAGGTTAGGTTAGGTTAGGTTAGGTCAGGTAAGATAAGGAAAGGTAAGGTTAGGTTGGGTTGGGTTGGGTTAGGTTAGGTTAGGTTAGGTTAGGTTAGGTTAGGTTAGGTTAGGTTAGGTAAGGTAAGGTAATGTAAGGTTAGGTTAGGTTGGGTTGGGTTTGAAGTTAGGCTAAGTTAGGTTAGGTTAGGTTAGTTTAGGTGAGTTTAGGTTAGGTTAAGTTAGGTTAGGTTAGGTTAGTTTAGGTGAGTTTAGGTTAGGTTAGGTCAGGTTAGGTTAGGTTAGTTTAGGTGAGGTTAGGTTAGGTTAGGTCAGGTTAGTTAAGGTAAGGTTAGGTTAGGTTAGGTTAGGTTAGGTAAAGTTAGGTTATGTAAAGTTAGAAGATTATGTTACGTTAGGTTAGGTTACGTTATGTGAGGAGAAGGTTATGTATGGTTAGAAGTTTATATAAGTTAAACTGGCTGGCCATTAATGGCCTCATAATATTACCAGAAGAGTTCTTGAACCTGAACACCTCTACATTAAACTCCTGGACTCAAACTGAAGAACAACAACATCCATTTAGCAAATGAATAAAGTTACAGGTTCCACATCCTTCAATACAAAGTAAATACACCTAACTTATTTACCTATAATCTAAAGTACTTCCATAAATCAATGTTCCAAGTTGATCTAATGGGTCTAATGCATAAAATTGGAGCTTTAGCTAATACTCAGTTTTTTCGTAAAATGGGAATTTTGTATGCATAAAAATTATTAAAATTGTTTGATTTTGCCAAACAAATAGGTTTATCTCATAGAAAAATTATACATTAATAAAAACCCCATCCAATAAATTTAAATTATTTGTTTATTTATCGAGATTAAGTTTGAGTTGAGTGTCTTGAGAAAGAGCTCAGTTTTTATGTATAAGGCCAAATGAACAAAATGAAATGATTTGTTGCTAAAAACAAGCATATATTTTTAGGATAGTTGAACCCGTTGGCACCATGATATATTGTACTGCGAAAAGCAAATGATAAACGATTGTAAATCATTCTTCCATAAACTGATTTAAAGAAATAAAGAAAAAACTAATTTTGAAAGTGGCTTAACAGCTCTCCTTGCGGTACTTTACCACTAGTCATACAGAAATGTTTTTCAATCAAATTACATATTTCTAATACCATTTATGAAATTTCATTTCGTTCATTGCAACGTCCAAATTCATCAAACGACTGGGAATTTTGCATGGCTCACGTCAATCAAATCAATTAATTTGCTGCGAACATAACATGCGGTATAAGCAAAAAGGAGCAAAAAAAAGAGCAAAATAGTAAAAGCAACAACTGTGTGCATGTGTTCCATACACCAATGAATTCATGTGCCAATAAAGATTACGGATAATAAAAAAAAACTGAAATAACATAAATACATACACAGAAATTTATATTCATAACAATTGCACTAAAAACATACTATGAATAAATGCACGAGTGTCATCAGATGACACAAATAACTTTTGCCACAACATTTGCAAATAAACTTTCTCATAGTTGCATTCATACATATGTATGTGTTTACACAGCATACATATAATTGATTTATTTTCGAATATTTTATTTTAACCTTGTTGATCTATTGCCAATTCAGCTGAAGTGATGTGTGCTTAATAAATATAAGCATGTATTTTTGAATTTTTTTTAGCTATAAATATTAAAAAAAATTAAAACCCATTCGCTGAGTGTTTTACATTTAAAGAGGATTTACTTTTTGAGTGGCAAAAATTAATATGTTTTATATTAATTAGGGGATTCACAACCTGTCATATTGCGTCATATCGTCATAAGTCATAATATTTTGTGGTTGCGTTCTACGCTATATGTGTACTAAATAAATACAACTCTGCACGATATGTTTTTGGGTCGTCGTATTTGATCATCTGATTTTGTTTACTTCTTTACAGGGATTCTGAAAAGTCTTTTATAACTCTTTCCGTACAATATTTTAATATGACATATGACTTTATGACACTTTGTGAATCACTTAAATATTTATATGTAAATACAACCATCAAATGCTATTAAGCCGGATTTGTTGTTATTTTTTTTTGTTCTTTTTTTACTTTTCAAAAGCACGCGGAAAACGTTCATTTATTTTATAATGGAAAATTAAAAATCAACATTTTTAAAACACGCGCAATAAAAAAAAAAAACACTTCGAGTGAGGGTGCACGTGGGGAAATGCACCAGACTTCATACGTACATGCACATTTAAATACTTTTGTATGCATTTATTTACATACATATATCGAACGCGAACATAAGTACTTTTTCTGTTCCGGTGTTTTTCCATTTTAAGTTTTTTGGTTGGCTCATAAAAATAATAAAAAAAACACCGAATTCATCCGAAAATTTCTGAAGTTGCGAGTATTTAATGCCCACGTTGCCAAACCGAGCTGATTGATTGGTATTTGCGTTAGCATGTGCACAGATAAATGTTCACGCAGCCAAGCTTGCACATGCATGGATATACCTACATATATATCATCGTTTAAACTTCATAAACGCCTAAGTGAAACTTTCATAGCCGGCTATACCAAAATTGAGATTTGCCAAACTTTAACTCCTGGCGCCCAGCTCCATCGAGCGATACCATAAAATTCAGTGACTGTAACAGTTATGAGTTATATCCAAAAAGTTGATTTTTAATCATTATTTGCTGAGTTTTATTTTCTGCTCACAAAATAAAAGTTATTTCTTGAGTTTTATTTTTCCATCAGAAAATAAAAGTTATTACTTGAGTTTTATTTTTCCATCAGAAAATAAAAGTTATTTTTTGAGTTTTACTTTTTCCTCAGAAAATAAAAGTTATTTTTTGAGTTTTATTTTTCCATCAGAAAATAAAAGTTATTTCTTGAGTTTTATCTTTCCCTCAGAAAATAAAAGTTATTACTTGAGTTTTATTTTTCCATCAGAAAATAAAAGTTATTTTTTAAGTTTTATTTTTCGATCAGAAAATAAAAGTTATTTTTTGAGTTTTATTTTTCGATCAGAAAATAAAAGTTATTTTTTGAGTTTTATTTTTCCCTCAGAAAATAAAAGTTATTACTTGAGTTTTATTTTTCCATCAGAAAATAAAAGTTATTTTTTGAGTTTTACTTTTTCCTCAGAAAATAAAAGTTATTTTTTGAGTTTTATTTTTCCATCAGAAAATAAAAGTTATTTTTTGAGTTTTACTTTTTCCTCAGAAAATAAAAGTTATTTTTTGAGTTTTATTTTTCCATCAGAAAATAAAAGTAATTTTTTGGGTTTTATTTTTCGATCAGAAAATAAAAGTTATTTTTTGAGTTTTATTTTTCCATCAGAAAATAAAAATTATTTTTTGAGTTTTATTTTTCGATCAGAAAATAAAAGTTATTACTTGAGTTTTATTTTTCCATCAGAAAATAAAAGTTATTTCTTGAGTTTTATTTTTCCATCAGAAAATAAGTTATTTCTTGAGTTTTATATTTCCCTAAGAAAATAAAAGTTATTACTTGAGTTTTATTTTTCCATCAGAAAATAAAAGTTATTTTTTGAGTTTTATTTTTCGATCAGAAAATAAAAGTTATTATTTGAGTTTTACTTTTTCCTCAGAAAATAAGTTATTTTTTGAGTTTTATTTTTCCATCAGAAAATAAGTTATTTTTTGAGTTTTATTTTTCGATCAGAAAATAAAAGTTATTTTTTGAGTTTTACTTTTTCCTCAGAAAATAAAAGTTATTTTTTGAGTTTTATTTTTCGATCAGAAAATAAAAGTTATTTTTTGAGTTTTATTTTTCGATCAGAAAATAAAAGTTATTTTTTGAGTTTTATTTTTCCATCAGAAAATAAAAGTTATTTTTTGAGTTTTATTTTTCGATCAGAAAATAAAAGTTAATATTTTGAGTTTTATTTTTCCCTCAGAAAATAAAAGTTATTACTTGAGTTTTATTTTTCCATCAGAAAATAAAAGTTATTTCTTGAGTTTTATTTTTCCATCAGAAAATAAAAGTTATTTCTTGAGTTTTATTTTTCCCTCAGAAAATAAAAGTTATTTTTTGAGTTTTATTTTTCGATCAGAAAATAAAAGTTATTTTTTGAGTTTTACTTTTTCCTCAGAAAATATAAGTTATTTTTTGAGTTTTATTTTTCCATCAGAAAATAAAAGTAATTTTTTGAGTTTTACTTTTTCCTCAGAAAATAAAAGTTATTTTTTGAGTTTTATTTTTCCCTCAGAAAATAAAAGTTATTTTTTGAGTTTTATTTTTCGATCAGAAAATAAAAGTTATTTTCTGAGTTTTATTTTTTTGCTCAAAGAATAAAAGTTTTTCAGTTTAATTTTGGCTGCAATTTGCCAAATAAATAGGTAAAGTAGATAAATAAATTTTTAATTTTTTTTTTATTTATAAACTTTACCTACGTGGTAATGTGGTAAAATCGACAGCTGCAGCTAAAATTAAACTGAAGAAACTTTTATTCTCTGAGCAAAAAGATAAAACTCAAAAAATAACTTTTATTTTCTGATCGAAAAATAAAACTCAAAAAATAACTTTTGTTTTCTGAGGGAAAAATAAAGCTCAGAAAATAACTCGGAAGCTTTGTATTTGATCCTAATGTACTTGTCAGCTCTGAAGTCGTAGAGTTGGGCGTCAGGAATTGAATTTTAATTTTTGGCACAAATGTCGTTTAGACGGTCATTAAAGTCTCACTTAGGAGGTTATGAAGTTTAAATAGCGATATGTGCATTTGTTTGGGAATATACAAATTAATTTCTCTTTTAGCCTATTGTTGTTTTTCTCAACTTACATAATTTTATTTTTAAAAGATTTATTGGTACATTTTTAGCGCTGCATCAAACGATCTACTCAAACAAAAGTAAGAGCTGTTATTTCCATTCATATAAAATTATAGGAGGTTTTTATGTGAGGAAATGGATTGTAAAAATCCTCGCTTGAAACCTACAGGAGGTTGCTTCCTGGACAGTGGCCTCCGCCTCTCCTGCCCGATGCCTTCGCCTGGTGCTTGCGCCAGGACACACTGTGGGAGCGAGACCGCGGAGGGCTAGCAAAGGCTGTTGTCCGGTCGAGTAGGTCCCATCAAGACGCAAAGCCAGAGGCGGAGGTGCGAGACGGCCTCAGCCATGGTTCGCTAATGTACGTAAATTTTACGTAGTGATTATAATCCGCCTGATACAACTCTCATTGTTCTCCATTTTGCAGCCGAAGTTGATTAAACTGCTTTACAAATTACACTGGTCGACAAGTTTTTGTTACAGAAATAAAATTCTACTTTTCTAAAGGATTTCGGTGCGCTGAATCCGAATCTGAAGTCAGATTTTCGCTAATACGTACAGTTTTTGAGATATTCATGTGTAAAGAGGCCAAAAACGCGATTTTTGGCTATATTCACTCCTCAATATCTTTTAAATTTCTTACTTGTTTTAAAAACCGATTAAAGCTATTGAAAACGCGGACATTTCTCTTGAAGAAACCGTGTTAATATTTCATATATCTTTCTTGTAACTTGCAATATTGCATATTAAGCTTCATTAGGTTTCGAATATTTTCTCCATACAAATATAATTAAAAATTTTGAAGCACGCTTTTAGGCAGTTTATTATATTATGGACGTACATATGTAAGTGGCTTCGTAAAAAAAATTGTTCTGCTGAGCAACTACAAAATTTGATTGCGCCTATAACATGCTACAAATGCTGTCGTTGTTTTCGACGACAAATAGCGCCTAAAAAATGCTATATTTTCTAAATTTTTTTTTTGTTTTCAGTGGCGAGATTTCAATTTAAATATAGAGGGGTCGAATAATGGTATGGTTGGGTGAAGATTTTATTAGAAAAGTTCTTAATCATGTTACATAAATTTGCAGTTTGAATAAAAATACAGTCGTGTGTGATGAAATAAAGCTAAAGAGGGTTTTAATTTCTTTGACATTTTTACTGAAAAAAGTATGAAGAACACTCGTACGTCTTGCGTTTAGAAAAAAAAAACATAATTTATTTCAATTTTGTATTTTATATTTTTTTACATCGTCAAGCTTCTTGAAAGCAAAACAAAACTAGCTGTAATGAAAATAAAATTTGGGAAAAGTAAGTAAATTGTGGCATAGTTAATGTTCCTATAACTCATAAACAAAAATGCAAAACCGTTTTTACCACGAGAGAAATTTGCATTTTTGCAGATATGGAATTATGCCGAGTATCCAATTGGAAAAATGTAAACACTGAAATGGTCATAAGAAAAAATAGGAAAATCAAGTTTTTTTAACTAAACTATGCAAATCTTTAAAGTCAGACCACTACAAATTAAAAAGCTGTATTATATATTACACTTGCTAATATGCACTTGCCTCCTTTTCATTCAAAATATATGGTTTGAAACTGTAATTGTTTTTCCTTCACGTGCGAAGATTTTATCTCAAATTTAAGCGAGTCACTACAAATTTTTAATTTTTGATTTATTCTATATAATTATATATTTATTTATTATACTTTATTTTTTATTATTTTTTATTATTATAATTATTTATGGTAGCTTTCTTTGCAATCTTTCACGTGCAACCCATAAAAAACCTTAATAATTTATTTTTCTGGCATCCTAGTAAGCAAAAAATCCAATTGCATTCACGGGGGGCTTAGACCCGAACGCACCCACCCTTAAACTTGCCACCGGATGTGCTCATAAACATTACGTAGCATAATTTTAGGCGTTTAATTTTCACTTATTATCCGAGCTGTGGTGCAGTGGGTAGAGTGCTCGCCTGCTATACCAGAGGTCTCGGTTTCAAACCACGGTCCGAGCAAAACACCAAAAACAATTCTTCTAATTAGTAAAAATCCAATTATTGGGTTTTTTTAAGAGCAGCGGTCACCTTTCGGCAGTGGGCGGCATACCCTCCGAGAGTACTTCTGCCATGAAAAAGCTTCTCACAAAAAATGCTTTCGCCGTTCGGAGCCGGCATAAAACTGTAGGTCCACCCAATTAGTAGGAAAAAACAAAACGGAGCACACCTCGAATTGGGAGAGAAGCTCGGCCATAAAACTCGTCAGAGTTATAATAGCGCCATTGTATTATATTATATATTATCCGAGCTCTACTTATTGTGCAAAAACATATATTACTAACCATTGGCGCACTCAAGGGGGGGGGGTTTGGGGTTAAACCCCCCCCCCCCAAAATTTGACAACACCATAAAAAAATAATTTTATAAAAGATGGTACATGCACAAATATTTGTGTAAATGCATGTTGTAAAATCTATGAATATTCGTGGATGTACATTGCCAATGTTTGTCAACAACTACTGATTATGTTTATAAACAAGCAGTGTGGAGACATTTCCCTAAAATTATGCTGTGGATATTAGCTGAGGTTTGTTATACTCGGATGTACTAGTACACAGAGTATTATAGTTTTAACCACATAACGGTGGATTGTAACAGAATGAAATAATCGAGATAGATATAGACTTATATATATCAAAATGATCAGGGTGAAAAGAGAAATCGATTAAGCCATGTCCGTCCGTCCGTCTGTAAACATTCTAACTAGCGCAAAAATTTAGATATTTTGATGAAATTTGGAATGCAAGTTGGTATCGATACTGGGACGGTTGGTATTGAAAATGGCCGAAATCGGACCATGACCACGCCCACTTTTCCTATATAGAAAAAATCGGAAATTTGGTATCTCAGCCACTAATATAGCTAGAGTGATAAAATTTTACCCACGTATTGAGCTCAGGCCCCTATGAAGAAATTTTGGAAAATGGGCGGTGCCTCGCCCACTTATTAAGGGGCAAACATTGAAAGGTTTATAAGCCATAACTCAGAAACCGTAGCAGATATATCGATGAAATTTGGTACGCGTAATTTACTTACTTAGGAAAATGTTTGGACGAAAAATTGCCAAAATCGGTTGACGACCACGCCCACATTTATATATGGGAACTATTCAGGGGCCTAATAAAAACATTTAAAGCGATATATTTGTCAAATATAAAGATATGCCAGTACAATTTTGTGTCATGAGTCCAACTATAGACATAAAACAAAAAATAGAAAAATGTTGTAAAATGGGTGTGGCACCGCCTCTTTTCAGACAAAGGAATCTACGAGATTTCGGAACCCATAACTTTACAAATAATTGATATGTTATGACGAAAATCAGTTTGTACACTTTAATAACTTGTGGTACTACATGATCAAAAATTTAGCCAAATCGGTTTATGACCACGCCTACTTTTTAACAAAGATATTTCTGGAAAACCCTTTGGGAATTTGTAACGTGACATCTTTGTAATTAGAAGTCATAAAAGGTTGCAAATTTGCACTAATAATAATATTTATATGCTTAGTTGGATGATTGATAAAAATTTTGAAAGTGGGCGTGGCTGCCAACTTTATGCGGCACTCGATTTATATAAAATACACCCTAATCGAACAAACGCAAACAAACAATGAAAGCATACAGCTGAGTATCTAATGTTTGATTCCACTCGAAGGTGCCTTTGATTAATGTGTGCATATGTAGGTCCACTCCCCAAATATAAATTTAAGTAAAAATTTTCTGGATGAGTTTTAAGCATTTTTTTTTAATTTTCCGTTGAATATTGAAAACCCCCCCAAAATATTTTTCTGTGTGCGCCACTGTTACTAACTATTAACTAAATTAGATATCCGAAAAATTAAAACGTTGTTTTCAAGAGAAATGGCAGAGCTTTCAATAGCTTTAATCAATTTTTAAAATAAGTAAGTAATTTAAAAGATATTGAGGAGTGAATAAAGCCAAAAAACGTGTTTTCGCCCATTTGGGCATGGATATCTAAAAATCTGTACGTATCACAGAAAATCTGACTTCAGATTCGGATTCAGCGCACCGAAATCCTTTAGAAAAGTAGAATTTTATTTCTGTAACAAAAATTTGTTGAAATTTTGTCGACCAGTGTAATTTTTGTTATTCCGGAAAATATGTTGTTGTCAAAATTATGACGTTGTCGTTGAGTGACTCCGTTGTGCGATTTGTGCTTGCACGCTTGTTTCAAACCTTCTTTCAAAGCTGAATCATGTAATTATCGGTGAGTTTATAGTTTTGCATTCAACATCCTTTATTTGAGTTATATTTACATAATTATCTTAAGGTTTTGTTTTTTTTTTTTGTTTTCATTTTTCTTTGGAGTTATTAATTTTTCTTGTTCTTTTTTTTTGTTATAACAATGTGCGTGCATACATACATACATATGCACAATTAATGATGCCGATAATCTAAGGAACTATTTTACCAAAAAAGTAGATAAACTATAAGAAATTCCAGCTGCCTAAACATTTGATTCTGTATCGATAACGCTTTGGTTCTCAGACACTGTCGCATCGGGTTTCGGCTCCTCCGTGGTACAAAAGATACAGCATGGGCATTTTTCCTTTAATGCCTGACGATATTTTGGATGGCTGAAATTGAAGAATTTTTTTTTCAAAAGCATTTCATCTTGCTTTTAAGCTTAACTTAAGCACATTAGTTTACCTTATACCATATACGATCGGATTAAAGACAGCGCCAATTTTTGCGAATATTCCACCCCAAATTGTGCTGGTTGGCGTCAGTTCGTCAACGTCGAACACTCCACGATACACAATGACGACGTACGGTGTCCATGCCATGAACCAAAACGCAATTGTGGTCAACGCTACCTTGGCCAATTTTAATTCAACGCTCCTGTCACAGTCCGCCGAGGAGCGCAGCGACTTAACTTTCATCTTTTTCGCCTGCTCGCGCATTGCCTTCTCGTGAGCAGACACCGTAGCAATAATCCACCAATACGAATAGCAAATGAGAAAGAGTGGTGTGAAATAGACCAATGTCGAGTAGACGACCACGTAGGAGCGTGCACTAAAATCTTGCGACATATAGTCGATGGTGCAAGCTGTTAAATTACCTTCCGGGGCATATCTTTATTTGTAGAAGATAACAGAAACAAAAAAAAGTAAAAATTAAAACAAAAACAAAGTCAAAAGTAAAAATTAAAAATTAAAACTACCAAATATTTCAATTAGCTTATTCACCTGCTCCAGCCCAGTAGCGGCGCCAATGTCCAAAATGTCGCAAAAGTCCAAATGCAAGTGATTTTTCTAGTTGCCAATTTGATTGTCATTGGCCGTCCCGTGACGCCCTTCACTATGACATTATACCGATCCAAAGCAATCATGCACATCGACCAAATCGACACACAGCCAAACATGGAACCACAAATCGAATAAATGTCACACCACAACGGGCCCAATATCCATGTTTCATAGTAATAATTTATAATCATGACGGGTGCTTGTGACACCATCATACACCAATCGGAGAAAGCTAAATTTAAAATGAGCAGATTGGCGGGCGTACGTAACGATTTGGTGCGCCCGAATATATAGAGCACAACACCGTTGCCGAAGAATGAAATGACCAAAAGGACTATCGTCAAAATAGCCAAATTTTGGGTCATTCGCCAGTCCATTGGTGGAAATTTACTCCAATACGGATTGATGAGATGTGCCATGTCGGGTGTAATCTGCGAATGTAAAAAAAGTGTAAATTGAAAGGAAATATCGAGAAGTGCGTTTATGAGAATTAGATAAGGATAAGGAATCAATCGCATCCAGAGGACAACAAAAAAATGTTATTTATATGCCTCCGGAGAGGCACTGGCAGTGGCGGATCCACGGGGGGGTTTTGGGGGTTCAAACCCCCCCTTGTGGTTTATCATAGATCCCAAATTAATGCCTTTATAGATTCTGCGCCCAAATTTCCCAAACTGATCAAGGAAAGCAATGGTTGGATGGGTTTAGCTGTCCAAAGGCAAAACTCGACATTTATTTTCATTTATTTTCAGATTATATTTTATATGCATATATCCACAAGGTGGAACAGGTACAATTGAATCAGTTCATTAAAATAGTTGTCCTTGTAGGCAATAATAACATACAATTACAACTTATAGTTAAATAGAAAATACCCGAAATTTAGAGGAATTAAAATTCAACAACTATTTACATCGAAGGTTGAGTGTATAGCTATTTCACGAAAAACCATTTTCGATCATCAGCACTCTTTCCGGAAGTGGATGCTACCGGGGATTGAACCCGAGTACATTCCATCTTCAGCCTCAATGACCCAACGCATAAACATATTGAAAATGAAAAAGGCAAAAGTGGGGAAAATCCAACAGGTTGCACAGAGTCTCAATGGCCGAGTGTGTTTATGCATTGGGTCATAGCGGCTGAAGATGGAATGTACTCGGGTTCAATCCCCGGTAGCATCCACTTCCGGAAAGAGTGCTGATGTTCGAAAATGGTTTTTCGTGAAATAGCTATACACTCAACCTTCGCTGTAAATAGTTGTTGAATTTTTTTCCACTTACCCCAACAATTAAAAATTGAATTAAATAAAAATTTCGTGCTGAGCACTATAAAACTCTTTCAAGTAAACATTAGAGGAATTAAATCTAATACAATAAGCGCGTACTATACAATCAAATCAACCACCAAAAACAAGAAATAAAACGAGTACGAAGTTAAAATACTACAAGCGATTCATTCATAAAATTGAAATGTTTCAACAAAGGATAAAAAAAGTGGCAACAGAGCTTTTCATCAGATCAAGGTTTTTATAAAATTCTAAAATTTGCAGCCCGGCTCATTTTCAACCATCTTTGCAGTGGCGGTAGAGTATGAATAGAAACAATAACTAAATGTCAAGCAAAAGAAATGTCAAAATAAATTTATTTTTCTATGCGAAAAAACAAACGAATTCGAGCTTGAAAAATGATGGGAAGGAACTCGCGAAGTCATCAACTTTTTTTTGACTAAACGATTTCCACCTCACTCGGTCAAAATACCGAATTTTCCCTTCCTATTCTGAAAAAAAAACGTTGAAAATCTAAAGACTTTCGCTGTTAAATCAACTACTTTCCGCAGTTGAAATGTGCCCAACAACGCTCCGTTGTTGTTTCAAAGGTGCGAGCGTTGTTGAGTTAAGTCAATAACGGAGATTGTTGGAAAAAATTTTCACCTAAAAATTAATTTTTGTTTGCATTTTACTCTTCATCTTCTCTCCGCCCGGGTCCCAACTGCAAATATGTAGCCTCCGCTTGTTCTCCTATTCTTCTCTCCTTCTTATCATTCACTGGTTGCTATCCTTATTTCTTATTCTGATTTTTCTTCTTTATTTTATATTCTCCTGCGGATTCGAACAATGACATCAACCTGAAATTCTATTCAGTCATCACATAGTGGAACATTCAACATTATATTGAATTGTAGTAACCTATTTATACTTCCATTTCCTAAAAAATAATCCATGAATTATTTGAATCGTTGTAAAAATAAAATTTTAAAAAAATATGTTCTCATTAGTTTTGTTTACAGCGGAAACTGTTGGGTCAAATACTTTTGCCTTTAAATCAACAACGGGGAGAAAATTGTTGCTAAAAATAAACTTTTTTTTGGATTTTTCTCTTCATCTTCTCTCCATAATTTTTTTTTTTTTTGTTGGTTTTCTCACAAAAAAATATTTTCTCACAAAAAATATTTTAAAAGCAAGAAAGTTTTTGAAACAACAACGGCCGTTTTTGAATAAATTGTTGGGTCAAAAACTTTGCAGTAAAAACAAATACTTTTGCTGTTGAATCAAAGACGGAGATTCAACAGCGGAAAGTTGTTGGTTTAGCTACGGGTATTTTTTTCAGAGTATACAACATACGTTCTTTGGTTGCACGTTTGAAAATTTAGAACACGCAGTAGCGACCTCGCGCTTCAAATTATATCATATAATAACTGCTACCCTTCACTAGGTGTCGCGCAGTGGTCAAGTTTATAATAAAGTAGCTTCAGAGCCATCTGAAGGCCTAACACCCGCATATGCCGGCTTTTTTAATTTATGAATTTATTAAATACATGTACGTTATACATGTTATTTAGAACTTCAATTGAAATCTCCTGCACTTTATGTGATGACATAGATATTGTTAATTTGGAGGGTTTTGAGTTTGGTGTTTTTAAGGTGCGGGAAATGGTGAAACTAGTATATAGAATAATAATAGTAGGTGGTATTAGTCCATATTTTCACCAGCGTCTGCCCTTAAAAACATCTTCCAAAAAAAATTTTCAAAACCCCCCCCCCTTGCCGAAATCCTGGATCCGCGCCTGGGCACTGGATACCATTTTTAACATACTACCGGTTGATCTCAGTGCTAGGCTACTTGCCTCGGCTATTTCTTCGGCAATAGGCTTAAGGGCTTTAAGCAGACATAGACATTGTTCAGCGAATAAAGATCCAGCCTCTGCATTGCGCAGGAAATATCGTGAGAATTGGAAAGTAATTCTATCGAAACCCGCTAAAGGCACAAGAAAAGGGAGACCTCCACTGCGTTGGGAAGGTTAAGTGGACAGCGACGCTGCCTATTTTGGTATTTTCAAGTGCCGCCATGCTGCACGAAACTAGAGATGGCAACAATAACAGGAAAAACGATTATAATCGGTTAATTTCTTTCGGTTAACGGTTAAAATATATCGGGTTTTTCCTTTTGATTATTTTTTCGATTAACCCTTTTCCTCTCAAGTCGAAAATAATCGAAAGGAAATAATCGAAGTTGAGAATTTCCGCCTTTTCATCCGAGTCCGAATTCGGTTACCTACGGTTTTGTGAGTATATCCAAAAACCGCAATATATCTTCCCTCCAGTTCCCGAATAGCCGATTTTATCGTCATTTTGACGATTTTTCCTAATAAATGACGATTTTTTTTCGTTTATTATATATATTTTTTTTGAGGAATAATTGTAATCGGAAAACGGTTATAATCGGTTAGTTCGCCACAATTATTCGCGATTAATAATCGAACGCTTTCGATTAACCTAAAAAGCGGTTAATCGGTTATTTCATTTTTTTTTTGCCATCCCTACACGAAACTAAAACAACTGGCGCGCTTTATTGGACTCGGCCAGAATGATCTAGACGGTTACGCGCCAATTAAGAACAAGAAGAAGAACATGAATACGCTTAAGGGAATTTCCCGAATTGAACATAATGGACCGTAGTCATAGCTCCATACTCAGGACCATTCCAAATCACTAATCGGCTCATCGCTTAACAGTTTCAAAAGGAATTAGACATAATATGAGTAATTCCAGATAGAAACTATTGAGCTAGAAGTCCTTCGATACCGAACAATGCTATCCACATCTACTCTAATGCATCTAAGCTTAATGCTAGGTTGGGAGGAGAATTCTATTCAGCCGATGGCGGACTAAAAACCTCATTTCGCTTATCTGATCACTACAGCGTCTTCCAGTCGGAGGCAGCGGCGATACAGGGGGCGGTTGAGTTCTTGAAAGCAAGGAAAAGCGAACGTAAAGACGTTTAGACCCACTCAGACAGCCAGGCTGCAGAGAAAGCGCTTGGGACTGTCACATATAAATACAGAAACGTGGACAATTGTACACGGACATCTAATGGAGATGGCTGAGCAGTTTCCCATTCACCTTGTATGGGTGCCTGGACACTGTTACATACTGGAAAATGAGATGGCAGGCGAACTTGCTTGATAGGGCTTAACTTTTACTGTCGTGGAAGGGTTTAGCTATGCCACCGCTCCTTATCAGCAAGCTCATACTGAAGGAGTTCTACTTCAAAGAAACAAATGATAAAGGTGGCATTTTCTGATTATTTGAAACCATACTAGAGGCTCTTTTGGCCTAATTGGAACTTGAGATGAACCAAGAGTATACTAGCACTCGGCAGGTACGAGCTAGCACTAATAACTCGACTTTAACAGGCCACATATTCCTTGGGAAGCATGCAGAAAGTAAGAGTACTCTATATTACAATTACTGGAGAGCCGGTGCAGACGAAGAGGAGCTCGAAACAACAAAACACTTGCTGTGACGTTGCCAAGCACTGGGAAGGTCACCCTCCGAAGGTGGCGTCTGAAGCATTTAGGAGCTTGCCAATTTGGGGAACTAGCAGATCTAGTTGCAGTGCTATTCAGGGAAATTCTAAGGGCCGGTTTCACCAACTCCGGTTAACGCTAACCGAAGGCCCAAGTGTAGGTTAAAATATCGACTGCATTATCGAGTATATTCATTAAACATGTGGTCGATAATGCAGTAGATATTTTAACCGGCACTTGGACCTCCGGTAAGCGTTAACCGGAGTTGGTGAAACCGGCCCTAAGATTTGTGTAGTCTCCACTATGGTTCGAGTAAGGGAATCTGCGGATCCACGTGGTATCAGAATGATGTGCTATCTAGGAACTAGCAGTCACTGCAGTTCTACCTGTTAGTAAAAAAAAAACAAAAAGCAAGTAGCACGCCTTGAATTGGCAGATAAGCTCGACCTTAAAACTCATTAGAGTTATATCCGCGCCAGTGCATTATATATTTTTATGCAGATAGCGACACTGTGCGCCATTTATTGAATATTTTGTGGTTTGAAATATCATATTCATTATGCAATTTGTGACTTTACGTATACGCAGTGGCTTTTCTGCTCGCCATAGGCTGGGCAAGTGAGAAATGCATACAACCTTGACTACGCCATTTGCCATTTGCCATTTGCTACGACGGCAGCCAATTATTTTTGAATTTATCTTGAAAAAATGAACTGAAAAGCATTAAAGCTGTTTACAATGGCAATGGCTAATCTGCCGACCAAAGCTTAATCGCCTTATCCTTAGTGAGTTCAACGCATTAAATATACGAGTATGTACATATACATACATACAGGCCTCTTTGACGGCAGCTTAGGCGTAATGAAATCAATACAAGTGTGGGTCAAATGTCCCCTGTAGGGAAAATCTCTAGTTCAGAACTAGGTCGCTTCTAGTGCATTTTTCGCCACTACTAGTGCGAGCTAAATCTCTTTTGCATGTTATCAACTGGCGAACTTAACACGGCGATGTCCTAGGCGGTGTCAATTGTCACCCTCTGCACTACATTTTCGATAGTTCCGAACTAGTACTAAATTCTGCAGTTCTCACTAGTTCGTTTATTGACGCAATTTCGATAGTTCTGAACTAACTACAAGTACCTAAAAATTCTACAGTTTTACATCTGCCGCTTAAGTTCAGAATTTGATACACTAACGCGTGTGACAATCAACCTGGCGAGCGCGCGTTCGAATCCTCTCGGTGTCGAGACGGATGATAGTTTTTTTTTTAATTGTTGGGGTAAGTGGAAAAAAATTCAACAACTATTTACAGCGAAGGTTGAGTGTATAGCTATTTCACGAAAAACCATTTTCGATCATCAGCACTCTTTTCGGAAGTGGATGCACCGGGGATTGAACCCGAGTCCATTCCAACTTCAGCCGCAATGACCCAACGAATAAACACACTCGGCCATTGAGACTCTGTGCAAGCTGTTGGATTTTCCCCACTTTTGCCTTTTTTTTTTTTGCATTTTCAACATTAACGTTAGTGTGTATATGCTTTTGCATATATTCTCCACAAACGTGCTGAATTTTTTGTTGTAGGCAGTTCGCAATGAACATTGTTGTTGGTATTTTATTTTATGTATATACCAAACAACGTTAACAATTTTACTTGAAAGAGTTTTTAGCGCTTAGCGCGAAATTTTTATTTTAATTCAATTTTTAATTGTTGGGGTAAGTGGAAAAAAATTCAACAACTATTTACAGCGAAGGTTGAGTGTATAGCTATTTCACGAAAAACTATTTTCGATTATCCCAACAATTAAAAATTGAATTAAAATAAAAATTTCGTGCTAAGCACTAAAAACTCTTTCAGTTTTTTTTTTTATTTTTTTTTAACTAATATTTTTTTATTTATATATTTAATAAAAATTTCCAAAAAAATTTTAAAAGTAATAAAATAAAAAATATTCAAAATAAGCCTGAGGGATCGGAAAAGCATAATTAGGGGAACATTTCATTTCATACAAGTTAAGATGCAAATAGAAAACTCTTTATATAAAACGCTTCACTAAACATCTGAGAATTGCAGAATATACAAAGCCGACGACAATTGAACGAATCAAAAAATGTTCATAGAATTTTTGTCACTTCGAAAATACATACAAATAAAAGTGTGTTTTATAATGGTCTCTCAATTCACTCCTTCTGAACTGGTGAGGGTCTAACTACAATTGATCTAGTTCATTTTTGACACCTTTTCGCTAGTTCGGAACTAGAAATTTTGCTCACTAGTTATTGAGTTCCCTGCAGGGTTTATACCGGGTGTAAATATGTATGTATGTATATGTGAAAGCATGTATGTATGTGCGTATTTCGTATGAAAAATTTTAGAAGAAAAAAAATTAACTTAAAAATAATACAGTTCTAAAATAGTTCACTTTCAAAACTGGCTATGTGGATTTTTCATATTAAGAAAAAAAATAAAGCGTATTTTCAATGCGTATGTATGTATAAAATTATGAAAGTGTATATGTATTTAATGCTATTTTCTTTTCAGAATACGCACGGATTTTGCAATAAATTTTTAATGAACATTATAAACCTTTAAATACTGTTACAAATGCATCAAAAACTCAATATCGAAAAAAAAATCACATAACCAATTTTGAAAGTGTACTATTTATATAAACTGATGATATTAATTGATGTATGACTGTTGCTCTGCTATGGGTATTTTATTGTAGATCGCCAGACAAGCATGTTTCCGCATAGAAATGAATCCGTTAATTTTCGCCAAGAAAACGAATTTAAATTTTTGTATGTCACACTGCAAGTTAAATTCACTTGTGCTGTTTTTTGGTTTAAACTTTTTACATTTTTTGGCTATTCATGTTTTTTTTTCTTTTAATTTTTGTCACTTACACAATCCTCTATTGTTCCATTAGCAACATACAGTTCACATTGTCGCCCGAATTCGCTCCAGAATTCATCAAAGCTGCAGAAGAAGAAATAATAATAACATTTAACTCAATCACACTAGAGCAAAAAGTTTTATATTTAAATATTTTATTATATTTAATTATTATATTTAATTAATATATTTCATTATTTATTTATTTATTTATTTATTTATTGAATTATAACTGACCGCTCTTGGTAATCAGAAAAATTTAACGATGGAAAATTCCCGAACATTTCTGCGTTAAAAATGTGCGTTGATTGTTACGCACCCGCTTCATATATTGAAATCACTGCCACATCTCTTGACGAACATTTCGCGAAAAATATTTGTTGTGCACTCAAAGCACAAAGAGAAAACCAACAAAACTGTAAAAATACATAGATATGTGCGTTAACGTGCTTAAATCAAATCGCTGAATTAGCTAATTTTGGCTCACACCATTATTGGCGAAATGCACACTTGCAAAAATTTCTATATAGTTGCTACCGCCTAATTCAACTAAGTTTCGTGCTCAAACTAAGTTAAAAATTAGGTTTTTAACAACACTTTTGCTGAGGCTTTATAATTTTGTGAGAAGAGCTAAGCAGAGAATAAATAAGCGGTTATTGGTGTTTCTAATTTGAGCTATAAACCTTCCCACATTCAAGCATTTTCCTACGCTGCACTTGCTTGTTATGTTAAGCGTGCCTGTAAAGAAATTTGGTATCTGTTTTTAGCCAATTAAGTCACACAAATTTTTCACAGTGTACAAGCGTCGCCCTGGCAGTGAAAATGCATTAAGTCATGTCGACGCATCTAGCACTGATTTAAGCCGTGACGGATTATCAACATTTGGTTTAGAAATATGCAATGCAGCCAAACATATGTACATACACACATACATATATATGTATATACAATGCAAATTAAGGGGAGAGGAATGAAAAAATGCTTTGAGGTTTTTGTGAGAGCGATAGTTATGATGTGCATGCCTACATACAAAAGTATGTGCATTTGATGGGCTTACCAAGCTAAGGGCAAGCGTTTGTCTTTTACTAACAAAAGGCACAAGTTTATAAGACACTAGAAATCACATCATTACAAACGATAAATGGTATCGAGCAACGCTTATTTAAAGAGTGATGGCATACAAATTGAAGAAAATTGGCCTTAAAATGCATTATACATAGCTTAAATCACGCCAATAACTTATATATACTACATACGTCTATATCTCTGTACTGTTTGTATGAGCCAGACGCCTTAAATTCTCATTAAAATTAATTATAAATTTTTAGAATTTTTAATTTTAATGATTACTTTAATCAACTAGGCATAGAGTAACCAATTAAATAAAAAATAATCAGAAAAAAATCATAAATCAAATAATCATTAAAATTATTAATGATTAAAAATAAAAATAATCAGAAATAATCATATAACCAAATAATGATTAAAAATAATAGTGATTAGTTTTTGGGGATTTTTCTACTTTAATGATTATTTTATTTGTCTTACATCAACCTACAATTTATTTAATCAATTAGATTAAAAATTATATAAAATAATCATGATTAATAGACATTAAAAAGTAATCAGTAAAAATCATATAATGAAATAATTATTTTTAATTGTATAATTGCTTTTAATTGTTTGATTATTTTAATTCTCTTACATTAACCTAAAAATTAGTAATCAATTAAATTAAAAAAAAAAAATTAAAAATCAGAAATATTCATATAATAAAATAATTATTTTCCATTGCATGATTATTTTTAATTGCTTGATTACACATATTTAATTGCTGAATTAATTTCAATTGTATGATTGCTTTTAAGTATTTGGCCGCTGTGGTGCAGTGGGTAGAGTTCTCGCCTGCTATGCCAGAGGTCTCGGGTTCAAACCACGGTCCGAGCAAAATACCAAAAAATGTTTCTAATTAGTAAAAATCCAATTATTGGATTATTTAAGAGCAGCGGTCACCTCTCGGCAGTGGGCGGCATACCCTCCGAGTGTATTTCTGCCATGAAAAAGCTTCTCACAAAAAATGCATTCGCCGTTCGGAGCCGGCATAAAACTGTAGGTCCACCCAATTAGTAGGAAAAACAAAAAGGAGCACACCTCGAATTGGGAGAGAAGCTCGGCCATAAAACTCGTCAGAGTTATAATAGCGCCATTGTATTATATATTATTATTATTATTTGATTATTTTAATTGTCTTACATTAACCTAAGAATTAGTAATCAATTCAATTTTAAAAATTATAATAAACGTGATTAATAGCCATTAAAAAAATAATCATGAATAATCATATAATGAAATAATTGTTTTTAATTGTATGAATATTTTTGATTGCTTGATTATTATTATTTGTTGAATTATTTTTAATTGTATAATTGCTTTTAACTGTTTGATTGTTTTTAATTGCTTGATTAATTTCGATTATGCGATTATTTCTTTTTATATGATTATTTTTAATCGTTTTTCCGTGCGAAACAAATGTACCTACGCCATAGCGTATGAGTAACCTTTTTTCAGGCAAGAATAAAAATAATTAATCGATTAATTGATTAAACATGCAATTAAAATATCAAAAATGTTTGCAAATAATCCAAATAATTGCGTTAGTCATAAATTATCGTAAAAAAGTCAATAATATTTGAAAATAATGAAATAATTTTATTAGTCTCAGAATTAAAAAAATTAAAAATAATTGAAAATAATCAAATAATTGTATAAATCATGCACCTAAAATAAAATCAAAAATAATTGAAAAAATCAAAATAATTGCATTAATCATGCAATTAAAAAAATAAAAAATAGAAATAATCAAAACAATTGAAATAATCACGCAATTAAAATTAATTAATCGATTAATTAATGTAATTTTTTAATTTAATTAACGTTTAATCATTAAAAAGGTGAAATTAATCCTATTGTTTTGCTTTCAAAAAGCTTGAGGGTGTGCAAAAATATAAAATACAAAATTGAAATAAATTTTGTTTGGTTCTTTAAACGCAAGATGTACGAGTGTTCTTCATACTTTTTTTCAGTAAAAATATCAAAGAAACTAAAACCCTCGTTGGCTTTATTTCACCACACACCACTGTATTTTTATTCAAACTGCAAATTTGTGTAACATGATTAAGAACTTTTCTAATAAAATCTTCACCCACCATACCAATATGCTACCCCTTTATATTTAAATTGTAATCCCGCCACTGAAAACAAACAAAATTTACAAAATGTAGCATTTTTTAGGCGCTTGATTTCACCTATTTTTCCGAGCTCTATACATTATTTACATACTTACTATTTTATGCTACCAATGACATCAATTCTGTGCCATTTTATAACAAATCACAGTGATGTTTGGCGAACAAGCATTCATGAATTTCTTCAAATACCGCGAATGTTGCGCCACCTGGCGGTTTAGAAGTATATACCGGTTACTAGCCTCTTTGACAGATAACAGCTACTAATTGGAACTAAACTCTCCTATGGTTAACGTGGTGTTTTGTTGATTTCATTGATGAATGCACAGGACAACGCCAACAACTTTTTGCATGCCAAAGCAAAGCATAACATATTTTTTATCCGATTACATTGCAGCTCGATGCTGAAATTTCAAACTATTTCTTTTGTTTTTTTGAAAATGTTTCACACAAAAAAATGCATGTCATCTAAAATTTATCAAGGGAAAATTTTTAAGCCACGCCGAATTCGCAACCATTGACATGTGGTGGAGTGAGGTCACAGCGGCGGCGAGCACAAGCGGTCAGCGGTTGTCATGCCTTTTATTAGAAAACTTTCAGTTTTAGCGCTAATTGGATTAGCGTAGAGCAACGTTGCGCGCAAAATGCTAATAAATTTACATAAAAAATTGAATTACCAAAATTTGCATACAAAACAAATGAACATGCTACTTACATGCGTATGTACAAAAGTTTTTTTTTGCGGAGGTTGTGGCTAAAATGACTCACAAAGCGCGCTTGAAAAAAATTACTGCAGCCTCGAACGCATAGAAAGTTCGCAAAAGCTGTTTGGCTCGTGCAGTTGTGCGTTTTTTATGAGCTGCAAATTTGATTGCCAGCATGATTTACATGATTTAGCAAAAGGAAAAAGATATTTTCGCTGTGACACATAATGAATTTATGTTTGTAAATATGTATGAAAATATGTATGTGTGTAAAAAAAAAAAAACAAGCAGTTTAAAGCTTTGAACTTAGCTACATATTTCTTGTAGATGAGTTTGGATGGCGCTGCGTGCAAAATTATTTTTTATTTATTTATTTTGTGTATATTCAATATACTTTTTATACTACATACTACTGCAAAGAAGTTTCACAGCTTCATATATTCATTTTATAAATGAAAGCATACTTTCAATAGCAGCAAGTTAAATATTATTACAAATTTTCCAAGAGTTTTTACTTATTCCTTGCTTCTGCGAAAATTTTTATGTTTATGTTTTAATAATGAAAAAGGAAAAACGAAAAATCATTTAAACCATGTATTTTCGTCAATTCCACTGGCACAAATTGAAAGCCATAGATTTTCCAATCAACTCGTAAAAATATTTGCATATGGATGTTTCAAAAGATTTTTGGCAAAACGAAGGAAATATAAATAATGGTGCTGTGCGCACATACGTACAATCAAATGCACATGCACATTTGTATGCGTAAATATGTCATACATAGATATAAAGGCCAAGTTTGCTTGCATGCTTATGCATATAAACGAACCATAAAGGTTAGCATGCATACAGCTATGGGCATTAATCAACTACAACTTATTGCAATACCATTCAAATTTTAGTACTGCTGAAATGTAATTCTCACTCCAATTCAAACGTGTTAAATTCCCAATAAAATTAAAAATGATTGTTTTTTGCATTTCTTTTTTAAATTTTAATGTATATTTTAATTGAGTTACCTGCAATTAATAATAAATTAAATTAAAATTAACTAATCATGATTAATAGCCATTAAAAAATAATCAGAAATAATCATGTAAACAAATATTTTTTTGAAAGAGTTTTTAGTGCTTAGCACGAAATTTTTTTATTTTAATTCAATTTTTAATTGTTGGGGTAAGTGGAAAAAAATTCAACAACTATTTACAGCGAAGGTTGAGTGTATAGCTATTTCACGAAAAACCATTTTCGATCATCAGCACTCTTTTCGGAAGTGGATGCACCGGGGATTGAACCCGAGTCCATTCCATCTTCAGCCGCAATGACCCAACGCATAAACACACTCGGCCATTGAGACTCTGTGCAAGCTGTTGGATTTTCCCCACTTTTGCCTTTTTCATTTTCAACATTAACGTTAGTGCGTATATGCTTTTGCATATATTCTCCACAAACGTGCTGAATTTTTGTTGTAGGCAGTTCGCAATGAACATTGTTGTTGGTATTTATTTTATGTATATACCAAACAACGTTAACAATTTTACTTGAAAGGGTTTTTAGTACTTAGCACGAAATTTTTTTTTTTTTAATTCAATTTTTAATTGTTGGGGTAAGTGGAAAAAAATTCAACAACTATTTACAGCGAAGGTTGAGTGTATAGCTATTTCACGAAAAACCAAACGAAAAATGAAAAACTCAAAAGTGGGGAAAATCCAACAGCTTGCACAGAGTCTCAATGGCCGAGTGTGTTTATCCGTTGGGTCATTGCGGCTGAAGTTGGAATGGACTCGGGTTCAATCCCCGGTGCATCCACTTCCGAAAAGAGTGCTGATGATCGAAAATGGTTTTTCGTGAAATAGCTATACACTCAACCTTCGCTGTAAATAGTTGTTGAATTTTTTTCCACTTACCCCAACAAATATTTTTTTAATTGTGTAATTTTTTTGAATTCATTGATTGTTTTTAATTGTTTGATTGTTTTTAATTTTTTGATTGATTTTTAATTGCTTGCTTATTTTGAATTACGCGATTTTTCCTTTTTATACGATTATGTTTATTTAGTTTTTCTGTACGAAACAACTGTTCGCCATGGCGTATGAGTAAGATTTTTCAGGCAAGAATAAAAATAATTAATCCATTAATTAATTAATCATGGAGCAGAAAGAATTGAAAATAATCCAAATAATTATATTAGTCATGCAATTATAAAAAAATGAGAAATGGCTGAACATAATCAAGTACTTTTATTAATCATGGATTTAAAAAAATCAAAAATAATTGAAAATAATCAATTAATTGTATTAATAATGCAATTAAGAAAAATCAGAAATAATTGAAACTAATGAAATTATTGCAATAATCATTTAATTAAAAAAAATCAGAAATAAATTAGAATAATTGTATTAGTCATGTAATTAAAAAAAAATCAGAAATAATTGAAAATAGTCAAATGATTGTAAATAATCAAATAATTGTATTAATCATTAAGAACAATCAAGAACAGTTGAAACTAATCAAATAACTGTATTAAACAAGTAATAAAAAAAAACAGAAATAATAGAAAATAATCAAATAAATGTATTAATTATGCAACTAAAAAAAGCAGAAATAATTGGAGCTAATTAAATAATTTTATTAGTCATGCAAAAATTAAAAATAATTGAAAATGGTGAAATAATTGCAAATAATCAAATAGTTGTAATAATCATGCAATTGAAAATAATCAAATATAATGAATAACAAAAAAAATTTTAAATAATCGAATAATTGTATTAATCGTGTAATTAAAAATAATCAAGAAAAATTGAAAATAATGAATTAATTAATTAATCGTGTAATTAAAGATAATCAAACAAAATTGAAAATAATCGAACAATTGTATTAATCATGTAATTAAAAATAATCAAAAAAATTTAAAATAATCGAATAATTGTATTAATCATGTAATTAAAAATAATCACAAGTAATTGAAAATAATCAAATAATTGTATTAATCATGCGATTAAAAATAATCAAATATAATTTAGAAAAATCAAACAAAATTGAAAATAATCGAATAATTTTATTAATCGTGTAATTAAAAAAATAATCAAACAAAATTGAAAATAATTGAAAATAATCCGAATAATCATGCAATTAAAATTAATTAATCAATATTCTGTTTTTAATGTAATTAACATTTAATCATTAAAAATATGAAGGTTATCGCATTTAATCAATAATCATGTTACAAAAACAAAACATAATTTAGTTAATAATCATTAACATTTATAATCATCAAAAAAGAGATCGGCTACCATTCAAAAACGAAAAACAAACGCAAACCAAAAATGTCACGTATACGCCACCGCCATTGCAATAATCGCCAATGTGCTAGCAACAGAGTTGGGCATAGTACGCTTAATTTTGATTTAGTTTGCTTAGCGCTGTTCATATTGACCTACATACAAACATACATATATATGTATGTACATACATATGTATGTACGTATATATGTACATATACATATATATGTATGTTATCACACCTATGCTTGATATAAAGTTGCAAGGATTAAATATTTTACCGAAACTGCAATAGGTATGTATGTATATAGCCACACACTGATGTAAACACACATCTCTAATAACCGATCAGATGTGCTCAAATACATGCATAAATATTTATGAAAATACTAATGTAATTGTGCATACATGCACATATGTATATGTATATGAAATTTATGCTATAAAAGAATGCATAACGAGCAACAGCAAAGGAGCACAGCAGCTTGAGGAGCCAAGTGGGACAAATTTTGCATTAACGGAAACATAAAACTATGCATAAGGAATGCTTAAGTTGTACAGAACAAAAAAGCCAACTATCAAAGTGCCAGAGAGCAAAAGGCAAAAGGCAAAGCGAGCGTGGGTAGTTGTTGTTGACAGTTAGTTGTAAGGACATTAAGCAAACGCGTTAAACGCATAAAGTAATTTAAAGTATCTAGTATGCAGTATCTTTGAAGGTAAGAGCGATTGTGGCAACATATATTTCCAGTCGTTATTCGCTTTGGTGGTTAGTGGGTGGCAGATATTTGCTTACTTCGCTGTGCATATGTATGTGCATACTTTTTGTAAAATATTTGGAAAGTATACCCAATTTAAGAATATTGCATGCTGTAGGCCAAATTAAATGGAAAGGGTAATGGGTTAATATTTATAGTGCAATTATCACATGCTTCCATTGAATATTAACCTTATTTTCGCGTACTTCAACTCTTCAACCAGCACTTCATTGAAACTTTTCCATCAAATGAGTTTCCTCTTACTATTTTTTACCCTTTTCTATCCTTTCAATAAATCTTTCTTGACTTCGTGAATGAAGTTAAGGTCTCCGTATATTTGCTTTACGTATTGCTTTTATAAAGTTGTTGAAAACTTCAATTTTACGCTCCTAAATAATTTTTTTTGTACCCCTATAGTCCTAAATATATGCATATACCCATACATAGCCGTTGAACAAATTAACTCACACATTTCCTTTATGCAAATACTAAGGAAGCAACTTGCAAAATTTTTGCTATTTTTAAGTGAACAAAAGCGCATTCATGTACGTTAAACATACATATGTGCATACATGCCAGTGGCGGACGCTTCTTAGAAGTCGAAGAGCCCCGTCCGGCTTGCTTAAATATTTTCTTTCGTTTGATTTTACGAATTTCTTTAAAATGTCCTTATTTATGAATATGTTTACCATTTAAGTTCTCACGACGCGTTAGCGCACCCACCACCACAGCCAATCACAGCACAAACTGAATTAGTGAGCATGCTTTAACAGTGCCGCACATGGGCTTTTATGAGGCTTTCAAAACAGTATAGCATAGCTTGTTGCTTTTATGGTGCTATAATAAGCAAATTCACTTGCTACTGCTGAAATTGCCTTCGGTTGGTATAAGTAAGCTAAAAACACCTCTGGGCTTGCGTATTAGATTTAGAGATTTCTCTATAAGTTTGGCGTCATCAATCAATTCAGTTGAATTCTTCTTCGAATTTAAACAAAATCAATGACGGAACCGCAATCAGATTTTCAGTTAACACAACAAAGAAAATTACATAAATGGCTAATGGCTTTGCTTCATACATACATAGGCTTGCCCAGCCAATTTATGCTAGCGCCGCCACTGTTATATACAGAGAAACCTCCCCTAACGGACACCTCTCATAGGCGGACACCTCCCTTGAGCGGACATTTTTTCATGCACCAAGGTTTAGGTCCAATTTTTAGAACAAATTGCCCTCTCTTAGGCGGACACTCTCTTGGCCGGACGCGGACAGTTATTTACTATTGAAATGAACTAAAAACCTCTATTAAGCGGACACGAACCTCTCGTCAATGGACACTTTGATTTTTTGTTCATAACAAATCACATAAAAACCTCTGTTAGGCGGACACGAACTCCTCTTATGTGGACAAAATATAAGTATGTATAGCAATATAAAAAAAAGCTCGCTGAATGTTCATTAGGTAAAAAGCGCTACGATGAAAGGGGAATCACCAACTAAAATAAATGTCCGCATGACTTTATTGGAAGATATAACAACATTCACGGATTTCCAGTTAGATGTTCTAACTGACGAAAACGTCGAAACCATTGAAGATGATAGTACCAATACTAACTACCGCTGAAAGTAGGTAATGCAATCTCCTCGAACGAAATGGCTTTGACTGCAGTTTCAAATTTGAAAAGATTTTGCACGGAAGACCTTATTGAATTTGAATTGTTGCAGAAATTTGAAAGCCATCTGCAAAACAATTTTATTTTAAATAAGCAAAAAACCCCTCGTCAACCGACAATTTCACAATTTTTTAAATAATATAAAAGATATCCCAACATTTCTAGTTCTCAGCAACTTACTAATTGTAATTTAATATGTATGTTAATACTTTATGTATATACATACATACATACATATGTACATATGGGCTAATCCTGAAAAGGTCAACCAAGAGCATGAAATTAAAAATGGTCCGAACTTTTTTTTTTGGTATTTGTTAGTGAAGATAATACATGTATATGTTAGAAAAACATAAGCATTTTCTATTCGTTCTTAAACTCAGGCTGAGAAAAATCGCCAAAAAAATAATTTTCACTAAGGCTTTTTTATTAGCAAAGTATCATTTTTTTTCTTCGCGGGTTTAGTTTATTGAAAAGAGAGTTATATTATTGTTGCACGCTCTAATCATTCTACTTAGAACGTAATTTAATATAAGAGTATAAAATTTGCGAAGCTAGTAAGAATAAAGGAGTTTTTTTACTTTAAATTTTCGCTTATCCTTTTGTCGCGTGCGTTACCAAAAAACTATATAAATAGTTATTAAACCTAGGAAATCACTTGAAATAAAAATAAATTTCAGTGACAAAGTAAGCTTGTGTACCTTTTTCCAAAAACAAAGTCAGTGTTGTCCGAAAGCTGAATATTACAACTTTATGTGTGTTTTAAATTTGTCGCGTGCGTTACCGTAAGTACAAAAATTCAATATATCTATGTATAAAAATGGATCACTATTTCCTTGGTCACGCCTGAACGGATGGAACGAATTCGATAATTCTTTTTTTTGTTGTGTTTAGTATTGTCTGGAGAAAGTTCTATTGTAAAATAATTTCAAAAAAGTTAAAAGGGCGTGGCACCTCCCATACAAACAAAACGTTTTATAATATTATAATAATATTCTTTGTAAGGCTTAGAACTTGGGATGATATACTAACGAGATGCCAAGCTCACAAATAGAGATGAGCGTTATTACAAAAAAGGGCGTGGCACCTCCCATATACAACAAATTTTTTATACTCAATATCTCTGGAAGTGTTCATGGTAGGACCCTGGAAATTTGTAGGGACATAAAAAATTTAAAATGGGAGCTATTGGAAAAGGGGGTGTGGCATCTCCGATACAAACTTTATCCCTCTAAGTTATGGAAAAGTGTTCCAAACATTATCGGTGGCGACTTTATTGAGGTTGCTCGAACAGCATATTCGCCGAAGAAAAAATTAAAGTACAACGTACCTAGTTTTAAGTTATTTTTTACTTATTCTAACAAAATACTGTAAATGTACCTTTTTATTAATTCTTTGCTAAAAATTCATTAAAAATGAGAATTAAAAAAAATTTTTGTTTTATATTTTTTCATTGGGAAATTTTGTCGCGTGCGTTACTGTCGCGTGAGTACTACTATTATAGTCCATAAACAAAATTAGAGAAATATTTTTAAAATTTCGTAAATCTACGAACCTAAGGTACTCTTCGAACTTCATTTCCTCATTTTTAGTAAATATGTTATTGTGCAAAATTCGCTAAATTTTGCATACTTCCAGACACATTAAAAAATAACTTCTATTTTTTGTCGCGTGCGTTACCACTATATATTTGCGTGTATATCAGAACTTAACTGTTACTCCAGCTTAAATTTTCTCGTGAATGTAGTACTCTGGTAGTGCTTTGCATTAGATAAAATAAACATGTAATCCTCTCGTTGTTTCCCTCCTTTATCATTGATTATATGCGTACGAATGTCGCGTGCGTTACCCAGGATTAGCCCATATGTATGTATATGAACATATTTATGTATTTAAGTGAAATTTTGAAGACATAAGAATCCTTGTTTTTTCTTTAGTGAAATATGAATAAATAAATCCTTTAAAATCCAAAAAATTTCTAAAACAGGAACCCACTCCCGACGGTGAGTGTCCGCCCAAGGGAGGTTTCACTGTATATGCAAAAAGGCACGCTGCATAAAAACTTAACTGAAAATTTCGGAAGGAACTCAGTAGAATTAAATAAAAACTGTTCGACTGTAAAAGCAAAGCTTTAGCATAGAATAACGCATAATGCTTATTTTCCAAACGAAGGAGACTTTGATGAAAATTAATATTTTCAGTTCGCTAGCGAAAATCTGATTACGGAAATTTTGAGTTGTGACTGTTTTGGATTTAGCGTGCGATGTGTTTATATAATGTAAATATATCTACTAACGTATTACGCATTTATTTATGCAAAATGTAGAGGATACCCTTAGCCATTTTGGATATTTTTTTCTACGCACACATGCAAATATGTTTTGCTATATAAAAATATCCAAATCACTTTACAGAAGTACATATGCGTGCATATTTACATCATATGTATACAGATATGTGCAGATATGTGCAGTTATGTGCATTTTTCTGCATTGCAGCATCTTCATTGCCGCGCACATCATTGTTGCACACAAATCGTTCGAGTGTTACTAATTCCCCCGTTTCATATCTATGCGCGCATATCGAAATACACTGGAATAGTCAAGTAAATACGCAAGTGAATTTCATAAAAAGGGGGAATATTATGAGTATATGCACATATGTATGTATGTTCATACGCTTGCCCAGTTAAATTGTTAAAGTTGAAAAGAAATTGTCTGCATGAGTTTCCGTTGATACAACAAATTGTTGCAACAAGCCAAATTGCAATGCTCGTCAAATAATCAGCGAAGAGTGGAAAATGTGAAAAACTGCATTGCATGAAAAGTAGGGAATTGTGTTGAGCAAGTGGTTGTATGTGGCACGAGATTAAGCATCTGCTAGAACCAGTGGCGGCCGTAGCACAAATTGGCTGAGTAAGCCTAGGGATGGCAACAATAACCGGAAAAACGATTATAATCGGTTAATTTCTTTCGGTTAACGGTTAAAATGTATCGGTTTTTTCCTTTTGATTATTTTTTCGATTAACCTTTTTCCTCTCAAGTCGAAAATAATCGAAAAGATATAATCGAAGTTGAGAATTTCCGCCTTTTCATCCGAGTCCGAATTCGGTTACCTACGGTTTTGTGAGTATATCCAAAAAACCGCAATAAATGTTCCCTCCAGTTCCCGAATAGACGATTTTATCGTCATTTTGACGATTTTTCCTAATAAATGACGATTTTTTCGTTTATTATATATTTTTTTTTAAGGAATAATTGTAATCGAAAAACGGTTATAATCGGTTAGTTCCCCACAATTATTCGCGATTAATAATCGAACGCTTTCGATTAACCTAAAAAGCGGTTAATCGGTTATTTCATTTTTTTTGCCATCCCTAAGTAAGCCTACATATGTATGAAATAGTCATTTACAGTGTTGCCGTTGAAAAATTTCATAGTGTCGAAGAAAGCGTGCTAACACAAAAAATGGGTTCCCAATTTTTTTTTTTAGCTAGAAACATTGATATAATTTTCAGATATTTATTTAATGCTAAAAGTAGTTCACAGACTAAGGAAAATTTTTTTGTTAAAACTAAGTAAAACTAAAGCAAACATATTTACCTAAAAGTGCACTGAAATAAATTTTGATGTAAATTTTAAACTTTTTTGGTCGATATATAGGACACGACCAAAAAATTATTATTACTTTGAAAAGTTTAAAAGATTTTTAAACTTTTAAGGTTTAGATTTCATTCCAAATTAAGATCTATTTTGAGACTTACAGAAGTTTAAAATTAAAACCTTTTTTGGTTTAAATTAAAGAAAAAAATGTCTGCTTCAAAATCCTCTTCATCCTTTTCAATATTATATCTTTTTCTTATCCTATTTTTCTCCTTTTACATTTTATCTGTTTCCATAATTATCTTGTAGTATGAAATTTATTCCAGAAAATACTTAGAAATATTTAAACATTTGTAAAATTTAATTTTAAACCAAAAGAGAATAAGGAACTTTTAAACAATAGATACTCATGCATTTGTTTTTGTTTTCCCCCAGACATAGGCACATATGTATACAAATTTGCCCTTTGAATATAAAAATATTCAAAGCTTCCCCTTTCCATAAGAAATTGAAAATTACACTAACAAATTGAAAATTACACTAACAAATTCAAAATAAAATTTTTTAAAAGAGTTGAATTCTTGAAATGGAAAGCGGCATAACTCAAAATATATATAAATATTAAAAAATTTGGAGAGAATCAAAAAAAAAACTTTTTCTTTCCAACCAAAAAATATTCCAATATTTATAACGGTGTGGCCAATGAAAACGCAATATAGTAACAAAGAATTTTTTTCTTAATATTTAAAAAAAAACTGAAAAGTATGTATTAGATTATAGTAAAAAGGCCAAAAGTGGCCCGAATTTTTAAAAAGCCTCAAATATTGCATATTTTCAAAAAGTTGGGTTCTGCCTTCTTGGCTATTAAAAAGAGTGCAATTGATACTTTCGTGGCCACAACGGCAATGCTGGCCATTTATGCAATTTTATTTGCTGTATTAGTTGAAAACTGATTGCAGTTCCAGAACAATCGTAAAATGAAGTGAACGAAAATAATTAGGCAAACCGGGCTTTTCGGCTTGCATGAAGCGCCCGCCACTGACTAACTAGAACAAATAAGAAACGAGTGCAAATGAGGCCTAGAGTTATATTTAAAACCGATTAAGTAAATAAAAGATAATTAGTCACTACATATCTCATAAGCCTATGTTGTTAAAATTGATCGATTCAGCAGTAAAAGCTTCACATTAAATTTACTTTAACTAATTACCTAATTCATTATACAACCAATCAAGCCGCACATATGTACACATGTAGACTAAAAAGCATGTGATTTAATATGACATAACACTTGTACATATGTACATACTTCTCACATGCTTCACTGCCCTTTCATCACGCTATCGAAGCCTAGAGAATGGGTGTGGCTGAAACAAAACTTACTACATACTTCGTTGTTGCTGGCACAGCACATCTCTGCCTCTCTCTTTTGAGGGTCAGTTGCAAAGTTATGTAATAAAAGTTATACGCACATTTTAACGATTGTATGTAATCAGCATGGCAAGCTGTTCTTGGGTTATAAATTAACTACGAACATATTAAAGCCATCGCTAATAACTAGGTAGCCTTATGTGTACATATGTTGTGTATGTATGTATGTCAATATATGCGCTTAGATACCTACTCCCTCAAGACTTGATTGTTCTACAGACATATTTGCACGCATACATATGTACGCATCTGTGTGTGTATTACATTTCTGTTTTGTCACCACAAATGTATGTATGTACATATGTATGTATGTACATATAAAATGCAACAAACCGCCAACATCGCTGCGCTGTCACCAACGCCAAGCTAATGCTTATAATTACAAAACACTTGCGTTACCACTTTTCGCATTGCCGCATCATTTGAAATATTAACGACCATGGAAAGACAACGTAACGCTAAGCAAGGCAACGCAACGCTAGGCAAGGCAACGCAAGACAAGCAAAGACAGGGTAGGGCAGCACAGGATAGGACAGACAATTCACGCATTTGAAAACGTAAATGCCACCGGATAATTGACAGTGACGCTGTTGCTGCCATTCATGCATACATATTTACAATCGTATGTATATATTTACAACCATATGTACATAGATAATATATACGCATGTATGTATGTACGTACATTATGTATTTGCTTAGATATTAAACGCAATATTGGTGAAAGTCATACAATGTGGTGTATAATGAGCTGCCTTCATGCATGTTGGAATGCAAATATTCAAGTGCGGAGCAACAGAGTTTCGCTTTAAAACTGGGCCATAGCAGCAATGTAACCATAACAGCCGAACCTTTGGCATTCACTGTATGTATGTTTGTGAAAGTATGTAATTATGTGCATAATTGAGGAAGAATAGATAAAACCAGACGTGCTAAATTCCCATTAAATTAATAATTTTTTTTTTTAATTTTAGTGATTATTTTAATTGTCTTGCATTAAACTGGCAATTAATAATAATTTATATGTTTCTTTTCAGTTAACTATTCATTCCTGTACGCCATGGCGTATGAGCAACATTTTTCAGGCGAGAATAAAAATAATTATGGGATTAATTAATTAATCATGCAATTAAAAAGATCAGAAATAATTGAAAATAATCCAAATAATTGTATTAGTCATGCAATTAAAAAAAAAATCAGAAATGACTGGAAATAACCAAATACTTTTATTAAATACTATGAATTTAAAAAAATCAAAAATAATTGAAAATAGTGAAATAATTGTATTACTTATGCAACTAAAAAGAACAGAAATAATTGGAACTAATCAAATAATTTTATTAGTCATGCAAAAATTAAAAATAACTGAAAATAATCAAATAATTGTATTAATAATGCAATTAAAAAAATCAGAAATAATTGGAACTAATCAAATTATTGTAATAATCAGGTAATTAAAAAAAAATCAGAAATAATTAAAAATAATTATATCAGTCATGAAATTAAAAAAGATTAGAAATAATTGAGAATAATCAAATAATTGTATTAATCATGCAACTAAAACAATCAATTGAAACTAATCAAATAATTGTATTAAGCATGTAATAACGAAAAAACAAAAATAATAGAAAATAAGCCAATAACTGTATTAGTCATGCAATTAAAAAAAATCAGAAATGACTGGACATAATCAAATAATTTTATTAATCCTTAATTTAAAAAAATAAAAAAATAATTGAAAATAATCAAATAATTGTATTAATTATGCAACTAAAAAAGCAGAAATTATTGGAACTAATCAAATAATTTTATTAGGCATGTAAAAATTAAAAATAATTGAAAATAATTGTATTAATCATGGAACTAAAAAATCTAGCATTGAAACTAATCAAATAATTGTACTAATCATGTAATAAAAAAAAAACAACAGAATAGAAAATAATCAAATAATTGTATTAGTCTTGCCATTAAAAAAAATTAAAAAAAAAAATATCGGAGATGACTGGACATAATCAAATAATTGTATAAATCATGCAATTAAAAAATCAGAAATAAATGGAACTAAACAAATGATTGTATTAGTCGTGGAATTAAAAAAATCTAACAATTAAAATTAATTCATCGATTGATTAATGTATTGTTTTTAATTAAATTAAATTTTAATCATTAAACAGGCTTAATTTAATAATCATTAAAATTGTTAATCATTATATAACAGGGCTGGATATAACAGCATATGCCTACATATCTGCATAAGCATTAGGGTGGGACGATTTGTATGGAGGAAAATTAATCGATACCACGCCATCGAAATTCGAATTATTCTCATTTTTCTGAGCAGACAACTCCTCCACGACATTTGTCTAAAATTTATTTTGATGTTCCGGAATTTGATTTTTATGAACCAAGACAGATTTTTCAAGATACAAATTAGGCAAAAATCGGCAAAAAAAAATATCCAGGCCAATGTGCATTTCGAATTGAAGCAGAATTTTATGCTGAATCTAGAGATGAAATTAGAATTAAAATCGGATAATCCGTTTTCGAGATATAGCCTGATTTCCGGTGATGGAGGCTGAATGCCCAAAATCGCATACTTTCGCTATTATCTCTTGCTGTGTACAATATATCTTAAATTTGTTTGCGAGTTTCTTAAAGATAAGTCAGTTAAATATAGGAACAGTATTTTGAAATATTAATTTATCTTCCGGTATAGGAAAACGAGAATGCACTCTTTTTTCCTTGGCCAAAATTCGCGGTATGGGTTCTCTATGTTATAGTCATCCGATACCGATGATTTTCGCCGACAGCGCTTTGTGTACAATAAATGCTCTAAATACAAAATTTCAGAATTTTAGCTGCAAAAAGTGAAGAGTTATTCCCTAAAGCGTAGACTTATGCTTCTGAAATTTGTGTTTTGCTTCCAGTAGTACGCTATGGCGTATGAGTAACCTTGAGTTTTTTTAGAGTTGAGTAAAGTAAAAAAAACAAGTGCGAAACGGCGATTTTAATTCTGATTTCATCTCCGGATTCAGCACAAAATTCTGCTTCAATTCGATGTGCACATTGACCTGGATATTTTTTTGCCAATTTTTGCCCAATTTTTATTTTCAAAAATCCGTCTTGATCCATAAAAACCAAATTCCGGAAAATCAAAATTAATTTTAGACAAATGTCGTGGAGGAGTTTTCTACTCAGAAAAAGTAGAGGAATCCGAATTTCGATAGCACGATATAGGTTAGTAAATCGCCCCACCCTAATACATATGCATGCAGACTATTTACATATGTATACATATGCATGTTTCTATGTATGACAATTAGAGCTTATTTGATGCATAACATCCATGACATCTCGTAGCCGTATACTAGTTTGCAATTTCATCTCACTCAAGTTGAAAGTTGTTTAACTGTAAATGGCACTTGTTTGGCGATGGCAATGCTATTGTTGATGCCATGCTTCCACCAGCAGCTACACCATTATTACAACTATGATTATTGTAGGAGAAAAGAGCGCTCTTATCATTGTGCTCGTCTGCGGGCACCACCTCTGGCCGCAATCATTCCGCATACGATAAGTCTTTGTGCATACACAGCTTAAACATTGATATTTGTATTTGCTTGCTTCTTACACATATATACGAGTATTGTTGTTTTGTTGCTTTAACTAATCACATATTAATAATTATTTTGCTGGCTTGATGTTGATGCCAATAATTAAGCGGGTGTAAACTTGCTTCTTGGAAAAGCCTTGCTGTCTTGTCATTCTTTATATTGTTGTTGTTGTTGTTGTTGTTGTTGTTGTTGTTGTTGTTGTTGTTGTTGTTGTTGTTGTTGTTGTTGTTGTTGTTGTTGTTGTTGTTGTTGTTGTTATTGTTCTTGTTGTTGCTGTTGTTGTTATAAAAAAGTTGTACATAAATCAACAATAATGAATGCGTGCTGAATGGCTGAGACAATGTAAAAAGGATACGGTAGAAATATTACCTAATAAATACAAAATTTTTGGGTTGAAATTTTAAGCCAAAATAAAAGCTTGTAGATAGTCAATAAACACTTCATTAAACTTTGTGGCTTTTTTAATTTGATTGCAGCAAAAATGTTACGAAAAACTTGAAAAGCGCTAGGCTGCGGTGATAGATGATAGCGTCTTCATTATCGGGGCTGCTTCTTTTCGGGCAAGGGATTCGATTACCACAACTGTGGTAAGTGGTAGCCGTTGGATAATTTCCCCATTCTTGTGCGCCTATATATACATACTTACATACACATTAATGCAATGTTAACACAAACTCTGAAAGCTTACATAAATAATAACGTTGCCAACAGAACGAAAAAAAGTCAAGACGAAAGCTAAATGTCAGTAAAGCCGAAGAAAACAAATTCCAAAAAAAATTAAAGCGCCTTCAACTTGCGCATCAAATTGCTGCAAATCCAATCAACATATTTTTATTTATTTAATATTTCATTTAGTTTAACCGTAATTAAGCGCTAAAGTGATCTTTCTTTGCTTTATGCCACAAAAAACCAAAAGAAAAAAAAAACCAAAATAAAGCAAACAAAGCCAAAAAATGTTGAAAAAATCGCAGTCAAACTCCAAGTTGTTTTTCATGTACATAATTTAAAAATTTAATTACGAAATTTTTATGCTCTGCACTTAACATTAAATTATGTGTGTGTACATACTTATATACTTATCTATGTATGTATGTATGTACATATTTGCTAAACCCGCCAACGGTCGCGCATTGACTTTAATATTCCTGTTAATTACTTTCAAGAGTACTCAATGCGATTTATGACCAACGGGGTTTTTTCTCTTCATACAAAAAAAAAATTAAATGCGCTTGCCCATATTCGCCGCCACTCGAACAAAAAGATAAGCGAAAAAATTTCCAAAACGGAAAAAACAAAAAAAGGAGGAAAAAGAGAAGGAAAAAGAAATAAAAAAGGAAAAAAAAGAAAAAAGAAAAAAGAAAAGGAAAAAGAAAAAGAAAGAAAAAAATGGAAAGAATGTTCAAAAGAAAATATGCAAGCGAAAAAGTGTGTAAGCAAATGTGCGCTGACCCTTCTTGCTCTAACGGTTAAATTGCAAATCGGCAAGGCCACAGCCTTTTCAACGCGAAGCCAGCCAACCAACCGGCCTGGCCGACCGACCCCACACACACATCTTATCGTCACTACATACCCAGTTGGAAAAGGTAATGTATGGTCATCTATAAATGGATATAAAGGCCATGGGATCTATACATTCCAGAATGCATGATTTTTTTCATTGTGATGTCCTAGGGAAGTCATGCATCCACTTTTCCCTGCCAAGGTAAGGCAAAAAGGAATGTATGGATGAGAGTCGCTCTTGCCGTGATCTCAGTGTCGGTTTATTTTCTCACTTAAAAATACCCAGTTGGAAAGGTGGTCATGCATGACCTTGCGGACGCATGAAAAGATGTACGAAAAATTTACATTATAGTATGTATTCCAAAAAAAACTATGATTTCATCTAAAATCTATGTTGTGTGGCTGCCAACTTATAGGAAATCGGATACACTCTAGAATGCAACCCAAGGTAAGCGAAGAGGTCAGTCAACGGCTCTCAGCTATACCTTCCAACTTATAGAATATCGGATACATTCCAGAATGCAACCCTAGGTAAGCGAAGAGGTCAGTCATCGGCTCTCAGCTATACCTTCCAACTTATAGGAAATCGGATACATTCCAGAATGCAACCCAAGGTAAGCGAAGAGGTCAGTCATCGGCTCTCAGCTATACCTTCCAACTTATAGGAAATCGGATACATTCCAGAATGCAACCCAAGGTAAGCGAAAAGGTCAGTTATCGGCTCTCAGCTATACCTTCCAACTTATAGGAAATCGGATACATTCCAGAATGCAACCCAAGGTAAGCGAAGAGGTCAGTCATCGGCTCTCAGCTATACCTTCCAACTTATAGGAAATCGGATACATTCCAGAATGCAACCCAAGGTAAGCGAAGAGGTCAGTCATCGGCTCTCAGCTATACCTTCCAACTTATAGAATATCGGATACATTCCAGAATGCAACCCAAGGTAAGCGAAGAGGTCAGTCATCGGCTCTCAGCTATACCTTCCAACTTATAGGAAATCGGATACATACCAGAATGCAACCCAAGGTAAGCGAAGAGGTCAGTCATCGGCTCTCAGCTATAACATTGAATCTAGCAAAAAAAAAAACAATTAGGAGAATCAGGTTTTCTCTAGTTTTGCTTTTTTACAATGACGACAACAATTCACAGAGTCTATTTTAACAAACGGACGCATAAAAGCGGCACTAAAGATCAATATAATGTTGAATATCCCACATGGGTGAAGCAGTGAAGGGGAAGATGGTGCGACAATGAGAGAAGCAGAGGAGAACAAGCTGAAGTGAAGTTACATATTTCTAGTTGGAAATCGGATGGAGAGAGAATGAAGAGAAAAATGCAAAAAAAAAAGGTTTTTTTCTTTATTTTTAAGTGAGAAAATAAACCGACACTGAGATCACGGCAAGAGCGACTCTCATCCATACATTCCTTTTTGCCTTACCTTGGCAGGGAAAAGTGGATGCATGACTTCCCTAGGACATCACAATGAAAAAAATCATGCATTCTGGAATGTATAGATCCCATGGCCTTTATATCCATTTATAGATGACCATACATTACCTTTTCCAACTGGGTAAAGAAAAAAACCTTTTTTTTTTTGCATTTTTCTCTTCATTCTCTCTCCATCCGATTTCCAACTAGAAATATGTAACTTCACTTCAGCTTGTTCTCCTCTGCTTCTCTCATTGTCGCACCATCTTCCCCTTCACTGCTTCACCCATGTGGGATATTCAACATTATATTGATCTTTAGTGCCGCTTTTATGCGTCCGTTTGTTAAAATAGACTCTGTGAATTGTTGTCGTCATTGTAAAAAAGCAAAACTAGAGAAAACCTGATTCTCCTAATTGTTTTTTTTTTTGCTAGATTCAATGTTATAGCTGAGAGCCGATGACTGACCTCTTCGCTTACCTTGGGTTGCATTCTGGTATGTATCCGATTTCCTATAAGTTGGAAGGTATAGCTGAGAGCCGATGACTGACCTCTTCGCTTACCTTGGGTTGCATTCTGGAATGTATCCGATTTCCTATAAGTTGGAAGGTATAGCTGAGAGCCGATGACTGACCTCTTCGCTTACCTTGGGTTGCATTCTGGAATGTATCCGATTTCCTATAAGTTGGAAGGTATAGCTGAGAGCCGATAACTGACCTTTTCGCTTACCTTGGGTTGCATTCTGGAATGTATCCGATTTCCTATAAGTTGGAAGGTATAGCTGAGAGCCGATGACTGACCTCTTCGCTTACCTTGGGTTGCATTCTGGAATGTATCCGATTTCCTATAAGTTGGAAGGTATAGCTGAGAGCCGATGACTGACCTCTTCGCTTACCTAGGGTTGCATTCTGGAATGTATCCGATATTCTATAAGTTGGAAGGTATAGCTGAGAGCCGTTGACTGACCTCTTCGCTTACCTTGGGTTGCATTCTAGAGTGTATCCGATTTCCTATAAGTTGGCAGCCACACAACATAGATTTTAGATGAAATCATAGTTTTTTTTGGAATACATACTATAATGTAAATTTTTCGTACATCTTTTCATGCGTCCGCAAGGTCATGCATGACCACCTTTCCAACTGGGTAGATGCCATCGATGTTACACGTTGCTTACAAACATACCGATATCAGTGCTAAGCGATAAATATTGAATGTTAAATGCCTGTTTTCTTTGTGGGGTTTCTTTCTGCTCCATTCTTCGATTTGTAGTTGTTGTTTTGTTGTTGTTGTTGGCGTTATTTTTGCATTTTGTTTTGCTGCGGTGCGCAAAGCGGAAACTCAGACTTTTACAAGCCAATTGCATTGTCCATGGGGACACGTGCCAACAGGTGATATTGTCGTTGTTGTTGTTTTATTTGTATTTGTATTTGTATTTGTATTTGTATTTGTTGCCTTCCCTATCGCCAGATTTTCTGCTGTGTTTCTGAGTACATTAAGTATATGCATACATACATTCATACATACATATGTATGTACATTATACCGTCCCGCCTTATATGGACGAAAAAGGCCACCGTACGCCCCCATATGATGTCTTTCTGGAAACATTTCGGACGCCGCTAGATGTCGCTAAAATACATTTTTTTCATATCTTCGGTATTTATAGTTCGATCTCCAAATTTAATACAACATTGTCTGTAGACTGAGAGGAAAGTTTTGATCAGGGCTCCGGATCGGAGCGGGTAAAGTAGCAAAGAGCTAAGGAGCTAAAGCATATTCCCGGAGTGGAGCTATAGCTGTAATTCAAATCATTAGCAGAAGCGGAGCTAGAGATTTAGCTAAAAATCACATATTTCAAGTAAGCGTGAGCGTCTCTTTTCATCATTAAAAATTATCGTATCTGATTAAAGACAGTCTTGTCGATTGTGATAAGTGCCCAAATGCTTCCGAAAAGACCGAAAAGTGCACAGGACCGAGTAATTTTCCATCACTGGTACATAAGTAGATAACGTTTTTTGTTTATCGGAGCGAGAGCGGAGCTCGGAGCAAAAAAAAAGTTGTGAGCTAAGAGCGGGGCCAAAAAAAAAAATTATTTTTGAGACCGCAGCAAACGAAAAAAATACTTTGCTACGTAGCACACTGGGGCCACTTATATATATGAGGACGCTCAAAATTCTGAAATCAACTTTTTTACATCAGAATCGCTTTATCTGCACTAAAGCAGTTAATCTATAGCATCTTAACCCATTGACGGTCATAAGTTAACCCGTTGGTGACCTATGTTTTTTATTTTAGTTTCGAGTTTAATTTTCTTGAATCAGAATCGGTATATCGATACTAAAATAGTAAATCCCAAGAATTTTAACCCCTTAACGGCCACGCATTAACCCATTTTTAACGAAATTTTTTCACTTAATTCTTAGATTAAAACATTTAAATCATATTAGTTGTATCTACACTAAAACTAGTAATCTTTGGAATCTTAACCCATTAAAACGGTCATGAATTAACCCATTGGTGACCAGTTTTTTTTAAGATCTGTAAACAAATTATTTAAATCAAAAGTAGTATGTCTGTGGTATGGTGGCCGCTGTGGTGCAGTGGGTAGAGTGCTCGCCTGCTATGCCATAGGTCTCGGGTTCAAACCCCAGTCCAAGCAAACACCAAAAAAAATTTTCTAATTAGTAAAAATCCAATTATTGGTTTCTTAAGAGCAGCGGTCACCTCTCGGCAGTGGGCGGCATACCCTCCGAGAGTATTTCTGCCATGAAAAAGCTTCTCAAAAAAATGCATTCGCCGTTCGGAGCCGGCATAAAACTGTTGGTACGAAAAACAAAAGGAGCACACCTTGAATTGGGACAGAAGCTCGGCCATAAAATTCGTCAGAGTTATAATAGCGCCATTGTATTATATTATTATTATATTAGTATGTCCCATTAGCGGCTATTTATTAACCCATTGATGAAATATGCAGGTGCAGGTACATATGTATGTATACAAAAATGGTTTTCTCCAATTTGTTGTTTCGAGATATTAAAAGTTTTCTGTTGACACAAGTATGTTCATATGGGAATTAGGAGTTTCACCGTTAGCGTTTTAAGCAGAACACGTATTTCCCCACACATTTTCATGCCTAACATAAAAAAAAAAAACAAAATTGGAGTAACAAAACTTGTGCTTCAAAGAACTCATATTGTAATCCAACTTACAAGTCTAAATTAAAGAAATCTGGCTTGACAAGTAGCCTTATCCACAATTTGCAATTAAAGTAACCAGTAAATAATGGATCAACTAAATTTAAGATAGAACAGAATCAAATTCAACCAGATATAGGTGTTTTTTTTTAACTAAAATTGGAATGCAATTTTTAAACTCACTTTTTTTTTTAAATGCGCACTTTGCTTTTGGTTCTGAACTCGGATTCTTTGTCACAAAGGACCATATTTTACTGCTGCATTTTTACATTTGCTACTTTTTTGCGCAAATTAAAAAAAATCCATTTTGAAAAAAAAATATTTTTAAAAAAGAGGTACGTTTAGTTTTATACTAAAAATAAATTTTTTAAAACATCTAGTTCCAAAAAAAAAACACTCATCGATTATGTAAGCTTCACTTGATGTTATGGAAATAGCAGAATAATAAAATTTTATATCCTTCTCTTACACCAACTATTTCTAATACACATTAAAATTTCACACTTTGGAAAAAAATTATTTTTTGGAAAATTTGCCATGTTTGTGTATGGATAACTCCCAACTTAAAAACGATAGAAAGCTGAAAATTGGGCCAGAAGTGTAGAATTTTATAGGGAACAATACTGCGTTTTTATTTTGTTGAAAAACTCATTATTTAAAAACTGAATTTTGAGCACGCTCGGCCCCAGTGTGCGTAGTTTCGACTATATAATAGGGCTTACGATTCGATCTCGAGCAGTGTCGAGAAAATCGAGGATCGAGAAAACCGAGACTCGGGTTCTCGATTAAATCTCGTTTCTCGGATTTCTCGATAACATATTATGTGTATTGTGTCAAAAAAATATGAATATCAAAAATTTTTCGTATGTCATTGAAAAGAAAAAATTTAATATTATGAAATTTTAATTGTATTTCACTCAGAATTTTGCGAAAAAACACCTGGGAATGGCGTAAATGGCACATATTCATACACATGTAAGTACATACAAGCAGAACAAGCTACGAAACAGCATAGTATGCTTATACCGCTATTTCTGCGATGTAGTTCAATGTCGAGAAGCTCGCGAGCCTTTCGGGATTTTCGAGATTCGAGAATCTCGCGAGAACTCGAGTCTCGCGAGAAATCTCGTCTCGCTCGAACTCGAGAAATCGTAAGCTCTACCATATAATCGTATTATTAACCCAATATGCGCCATTGGGGTCATTACCGCACAGCACTTAGTTTCAACGACCCTAATGTAGCTTTGTATGCCAGCGTTTTAGACATCGTCAAAAATCGTAAATCTTTTGCAAAGGAAGTATTTCGATCGCTTCAGTAGAACCCGAAATAAAACGCATTTAATATTTCAAGGAACATCTGTTCTTTGCTTACTGCGGTCTTTTAGGTTAATTCTACAAAGAATTTTTCTGAGAAGACTCCAACTGAAATTTTCTGACGAATAATTTTCTAGAACATTTTAAACCTCTAACACGCCCACGAAAAGCTTATTTTGACTCCATTTTAGATAGTCTGAAAAAAATGTGATTTTTAAGGACGATAGAGGGTTAAAATATTCTAGAAAATTATTCGCCATCAAATTTCATTATGGTTCTTCTCAGACAAAATATTTGTACAAATAACCTAAACGAGCTACGGCGAATTTTTTTTACGATGCGGTCTAATGTACATGTGTGTGTAACTGTTGGCTTGAGCTCAAATGATTTAATTTCATCCGCTTGCACTTGATAACCGGAAAAGTGGCTGCATGTTGAAACGTACGTATAAATATGTATATACATATATAGCTATGTGTTTTTATATGCACATACATGCACATATGCACACTCATTTATTTGCGGAAACACATGTAAAAGGATATGCCAGTGGACAATGCGGTAATTGCGTAAGATTCATATGTAATTTGTGGCTGTTATTAATTGGTGTTGTTGCTCTCCTACTTTTTTTACTGTGTTTGTTGCCTTTGTTGTTGCTGTAAAATTACACGACAACAATTTTGTATAAAAATAAAAGAAAGCTGTTGTCGAGCGTAATTTGTGTTGGAAAGTTGTTAAGCGTCATTAAAAAGAAAATTAAAAGATAGACGCAGATGAAATTACGCAAAGAGCGAATGCGTTCACATCTAGTTAGCTGGTGGCGTGTTAATTTGCGTGGAAAACTCATATGCACATGTACATACATACATGTGCATATTAAGGTTACGTATACGCCACGTAGCACCGCTCTACGATAGTATGTACTAGAAGGCAGCACCATTGCCGCCGCTGCGTGCGCGACAAATGCAATAAAACTAACAGATGCACTTAAGCAATGTAAGAAAAAGATATTTTTAGAAAAAAAAAAACATATAAAGAAATTATAAAAAAGGTCCACAAGAAAAACAACAACAAATAATGAAAACTGTGTAGCTTTTGCCATTTTGCAGCGCTCCCTGAGCAACGGTGTGTGTTGTACGTATGGGACAAAATTGTAAGTCTCTGTACGGAGAGGCGGAGCTCGCACGCCGAAGGTGTTGTTAGCAAATTTAACCGGCAACAATTTACGCTGGCAAGCACACACGTTAGTTCTGGCACCGGAAAAACAATAAAATATAGTTAAAAAATGAAAAAAAAAAACAGAGGGCAGAATAACAGCAACACCAACGCTTTGCGGTTAAAAGAATTGTTTTCGTTTTTGTTTTTGTTTTTGTTTTGGTTTTTGTTTTTGTTTTGGTTTTTGTTTTTGTTTTTTTTTTTTTTTTTTTGGTTTTTGTTTTTGTTTTTGTTTTGGTGTTTGTTTCTGTTTCTGTTTTTATACTCAGCTGTACTAGTACACAGAGTATTATAGTTTTAATCACATAACGGTGGATTGTAACAGAGTGAAATAATCGAGATAGATATAGACTTATATATATCAAAATGATCAGGGTGAAAAGAGAAATCGATTTAGCCATGTCCGTCCGTCCGTCCGCCTGTCCGTCCGTCCGTCCGTCCGTCTGTCCGTCCGTCTGTAAACACTCTAACTCGCGCAAAAATTGAGATATTTTGATGAAATTTGAAATGCAAGTTGGTATCGAGACTGGGACGGTTGGTATTGAAAATAGGCGAAATCGGACCATGACCACGCCCACTTTTCCTATATAGAAATAATCGGAAATTTGGTATCTCAGTCACTAATATAGCTGGAGCAATGAAATTTTACCCACGTGTTGAGCTCAGGCCCCTAGGAAGAAATTTGATGAAATTTTGGAAAATGTGCGGTGCCACGCCCACTTATTAAGCGTCAAACCTTGAAAGTTTATTAGTTATATTCATAACTCAGAAACCATTGAAGATATATCGACAAAATTTGGTACGCGTGATTTACTAACTTAGCCATACGTTTGGACGGAAAATAGTTAAAATCGGTTGACGGCCACGCCCACTTTTATATATGTATATTACAAAGTGACCTAATAAAAACATTTTAAGCGATATCTCTGTCAAATATAAAGATATATCATTGAAATTTTATAGCAGGAGTCCAACTGCGGACATAAAACGAAAAACACAAAAATTTTGGAAAATGGGCGTGGCAACGCCTCTTTTTATAAACAGGAATATACGAGATTTCTGAGCCCATAACTCGACAAATAATTTATATATAATGACGAAACTTGGTGTGTACACTTTCATTACTTGTGGTAATACACGCTCGAAATTTTAGCGAAATCGGTTGACGACCACGCCCACTTTTATATATGAGAACTTTAAAGGGGCCTAATAAAAACATTTTAAGCGATATCTTTGTCAAATATAAAGATAATTCATTGAAATTTTGTGGCATGACTTCCACAATAGACCGGAAACAACAAATAGAAAAATTTTGGAAAATGGGCGTGGCACCGCCTCTTTTCAGACAAAGGAATCAACGAGATTTCGGAGCCCATAACTAGACAAATAATTGAGATATTATGACGAAACTTGGTTTATACACTTTTATAACTTGTGTTAACAGACACGCAAAAATTTATTGAAATCGGTTTATGACCACGCCTACTGTTTAAGAAAGATATTTCTGGAACACCCTTTGGGAATTTGTAACGTGACATCTTTGTAAGTAGAAGTCATAAAGGAATGAAATTTTGCACAAAGTATAATATTGATATGCTTAGTTGGATGACTGATAAAAATTTAGAAAATGGGCGTGACTACGCCCACTTTATGCAGCACTCGCTTTATATTAATTGCACCGTGTTTCCATCAAACGCAAACAAACAATGAAAGCATACAGCTGAGTATCTAATGTTCGATTCCACTCGAACTTAGGCTTCCTTACTTGTTGTTTTAGTTTTTGTTTTTGCTTTTTTTATTTTTATTTATGTTTTTGTTTTTCTCTGTCGCTGCCATAAGTCGCTTGCAAGTAAATAAATGACATTTATTTTATGCGAGTTGTGTTAACTTTTTGTGTCGTGTGTACAAGTGAACAAACATGTGCAATCTTGCACATAACAGTACATACATACATACATACATGCATACACATACGTCTCTGCTTGAATAAAAGCTGTAACAGCACAAAATATTTAAAAAATTTAAAAAGCTCGTCTTAAATTTTTTAAAAGTTCCCGCAGTAACACTGTGCAACAGCACTTTTGGTGACATGATAATTTCCACACGGCATGAAAGACCACTATCCATATAGTAAAATTTCAAAGATTTTAGCTGCATTTGAAAATGCTTCCTATTGCCATTTTAAATTTGCGAAATTTCTTCTGAGAGATTTTTAAATAAATGAAAAAAAAGGTTAAAATGCATATCGTATAGATATATGTATATGTACATATGTTGTTAAGAAACATATAGTAAAATTGCATGAGCTTTAATTTCGTAGAAGACTTTAATCCTCTCACACTCTCACAAAAGCGTCGTTTTTATAACTTTTTTTAGAAAATCCAGAAAATATAGTATTTTGAAAGTCGCTAGACGGTTAAAATATTATAGAAAATTATTCACTATAAAATTTCACTAGGGATCACCGCAGACAAAATTTTTGTACAAGGAACCTAAAAGACCACAGAAAGAAAAAAGACATATACATCTGAAGATTTGCTGGTTTCACTATATGCCTTTCGTGCTGTGTGTGAATTATTCCGCCCTCCCCAGATAACAACTCTAATTCTGCCACAATGTAATTACTCATTATAAAAAGCAAATAATTACTAAAAGCTTGTTTTAACTTTCATTAACAGCCTCGTAGGAATCTCTTTTAATATGACCACTTTAAGAACTTCTTACATTGCTTTAAAAGTTCATTTGCCTCTTCAAAAAGACCAAATTCGAGTGTTTTTTGTTTGTTTTTTTTTTGTTGTACATATTATTTTTTTTTTTTGCTTTTGAAATTTTAATCATTTTGCCAACGTTCTTCAGCCACAACCTCATTTTAAGACATTCAATCCATAAACAAACAAAATCACAAAATTTTAAAGTAAATAAATAGAATGAAACAAACAAAACAGTCACAACTAAGCACGAAAGTTGTGTGTGTACTTATTTATGTACATTGTACATATGTATGTATGTACTTATATGCATGTAAATACTTATGCAAATATTTTTGTGATTAAATGAACACAAGTTCAGAAGTCAAATAATAGTTTCTTATAAGTTTCGATAAACAGAATTTACGAGATGCCGCGAAAATAAAAAGCAAAAAAGTTGTTTCATTTCAAAAATGTGTATGTGAACTTTGGACAGTGCGTGTTGAATTATTTTTCCTCTAAGAAAATTCATCATAGCTGGGAAACACAGGGATATCTTATTTGTAGTAATCGTTGAAAGCAGACCTGGGTAATATCAAGTACCAGTACGACTTGTGACAAGTATATTTTAAAGGAATTGTACTGGTACTGGCATTCCCAAAATCTTCAAGTACAACTACAAGTACAAAAAAAGGTACAAGTAATTGCAAAATAATTGAAGTCTTAGCAAATAATTCAAAGTATTTGAAAAGAATTGAAAGTACTTGAAAAGAATTGAAAAATGTACCTGAATCGATTTGTAAGTAATTGAAAGTACTTGAAAAGAATTGAAAAATGTACGTGAATCGATTTGTAAGTAATTGAAAGTACTTGAAAAGAATTAAAAAATCGATTCAAGTACATTTTTCAATTCTTTTTAAGTACTTTCAATTCTTTTCAAATACTTTGAAGTATTTGCTAAAACTCAATTATTTTGCAATTCCTTGTACTTGTACTTGTACTTGCAATTGAATATTCTGAAAGTACTTAGTACGGACTAATTACTTCGAGATCAAAATATATGGTGTTTAAGTACTTAATAGTTCAATTACTACTCAATATTACCCAGGTCTGGTTGATAGCCATGTCTTTTCCGGTAGCGCGATTGGAACTCACTAAAATTACTTCAGCTTAAACCCTGAGCCATTGTCTGCCTTCAAAAGTTGATAGACATTTTTGATCAAATTGCTCTGCGCTCTCCAACTCCAAACTCTCACAAGTTTGACTATCATTGCTGTAAATCATAGTACCGCAAAATTCTGAGAGAATTTGTGTCGGAGAGCGCAGACCGATTTGAGCTACATTGTTAAAAATGTGTGTGATGTTTCTCATTTGCCCGTGCAGCACACTTTTTCCGGCTACGGCTGTAAATCGCATCTCTCAAAGACATGTCTAAGTTTTTTTTTTTCTAGATTCAAACAAATTTAAATTTAATATTACTCGACTTTAATTTGTAGTGCCTTAGTGCCAACGCTTCGTATTAACTAACATTAATACATCTTTATAAATATTCCACATCCAACAATGGAATTAAATTCACAATTTTTCAATCTGAAATGCGGTGCAACTTAACGTCGAACATTAGTTTCACTTAAAAATAATAAATTAAGCTTGAAAGGTAAATATGTACATGCCAGAGCTGTTAAGTAATACATAATATAAACAATTACTTACTTGATAATTATCAAAATTAACCAACCATAAGTAGATTTTATTGGTACGTTATATTCGCGGCATACTTACATTTTTAAATTTTTTTCAACGACTTTCAATTACTCTCAATTATCACCCATTACCATTAATTATTTTCAATTACTTGCAGAAATTGAAAAGGAGTATCAGGTACCAATAAAATATACTTATGCTTAGTAATTGGTTATTTCAATTACCGAGTATTGGTAATTGTACTTGTACTTGGTTTTAGCAGCTCTGATACATACACATAGCGCAAAAACGCATGTTCGTATATACGATACAACATGAAAAACTAAGACTGCATACGACTACACCAAAGATTTCACGCCATTCATAAATGCCAGAACTTTTGTCGATTACACTGCTCTACAGCCAAAAAACACTCTGATTCCGAAAATCGGGTTCATTTTTAATTCTATGGGAAGGTTTTTGAGATATCGGCAATTTACCGTTATTTGGCCAATGGCTCCACCTTATTCTGTGTATCTCTTTAACGCAGTGAGCCATCATTGGGATGACATTAAACGAAAGAAAATTAAATTTCCTTTTCATGGCTTGTATAACATTTTTCTCTAACTCTTATAGTTTCTGAAATATTAACGATTGAATTTGAATTTTTTCGATTTTTTACGATTTTTTGTTTCGGTTTTACTCTTTATTGAAGCTCCATTCTATTAGGAAAAAGATAAGCTATCAACTAGAAAATCCATGGTAAAATGAAAAAGTTATAGGCGATCAAGTAAATACAGCCAAGCCGCGCAATGCCTCTACACGGGTATATTCTATGCATGTTATACCCATAAATGGGCTTTTATCTACTGCGCTACCAATGTGCTGCTACTGCAGATGTGTAGGTATTGGTACACGATATCTCAAAGAACTTCCCATAGAATTAAAAATGAACAAGATTTTCGGAATCAGCGACCGATTTTACATATAGATAGGATGGTCACGTCCAAAGTACAGACAACAAATTTCATTTTGTGATCCAGTGTTATTTGCTACCTTTTATCTAAAAGGCATTATAAGACGTTTCAGACAAAGTCTATAATGGCGGAGTATAGAAAAATGCACCGGACAGTTCTACTTCAGGTATTCACTTAACGTAAAGGTATTCCATATCAAAGTAACTAATGCTCACTGCCATTTTGAGTTAATAACTAAAGGCACAAAAAGAAGAAGAAGAAGAAAAGTAGAATAATGCGTAGTTGTGCGCGCAAACACACACTTTTAGAACGCTCATAAATTTAAGTTATATCGCTGCCAGCAAAAAATTGAGCAAATAGTTTATATGTACATAAGTGCCCTCTCCCCCCTTTTCTCTTTCTCTATACTCATTGCTTATCAAGCGTCTAACTCATTTGAAGCGTAAAGGAGAGTTAACAATTTAATTTCTATTTCTATTTCTATTTTTATTTTTATTTCAATTGCATTTTTGTCAAATAAAAACTCTGTGCGACCCAATGCAACTTGACGCTAATACACAGTGCAGTGCGGTTGCACAGAAACAAACAGAAAGAACTGAAAGCAAGAACTACGCTTGGCTTGGTTTATTGTATGATGATATGTGTGTAAGCGTATAGCAGAAGGTAGTGTAAGGGGGCTTCAGGGCCATCACTGACGGGCTAACACCAAACAAAATTTAACATTGCTCATTCCCATGCAATTCAAGTGCGCCACTGTGTGTGTGTGTGTGTGTTGTGGGGTCGAAATGTTGATGATTACTACTTTTTTTTTTTGTTTCGCTGTTGCACTTTTATTCAGCGCACATAACCAGAACGCTTGATTTTCTTGCTGTTTTTTTTTTTTTTGTTTTTTTGTAGAATTTTTATTTATTTTTCGTTTTTTCGTTTGCTTGCAATTGCGTCGCTGCTCTCTTTTTGTTTGTACATATTATTTTGCTTGTATCCTGTGCTGCTTTTGAGCTTTTGTGTATCTATTGCACTCCCGATGTATTCATTAATTTTGATTAGCTTTACTCAGCGCTAATGCCAGTCGTCTTTTCTTTTGCTTAACGCATTAAATGTGAACGTTCACTTCATTGACTGACTAAGAATGAAATGAGCTGACGAGCTTATACAAAAGTTACATTAGTTTCTGCGTAGCTGAGTTGGTTTTAGCTACACTGTTTTTATGCATTTGTATAATTAAATGAATTAGTTATAAAAAGAGGGGTTTTTTTTAATTGTGAGCGCATTTGTTGCAGCAAATAAAGTCAGCGAACTTGCTTTACAGGTCATACACTTCAGTCATCGTTAGCATAACTTGTATAGCACTTGCAGTCTTAGAATGCATCCATCTGATTTCGTCCATGAACAGCAGCTGGATAGACGGTACACGAAGTTGGTAATGAGAACTAAGCGAAACAAAGCTGACGGCGGTGGTAGCTCAATGGGATGCCATTGGATTACACTCAGGGGAAAAAAATTATAAAAACATATGAAAACGTGCTTCAAATGGGCAAAAACGTATTTAAAAGTTATGTAAATACCAACATCTTTATTTAAAAAATGTTCATTGTAAAATTTTTAAATCAAGTGCTATGAGAAAAAAAAACGCTGCAGTGTTCTCTATATCATTTTCTCTTCCGGATTCGAAATTGTATCCAACGGCATTCTCTTCATCTTCTCACAATCCGACCCCCAACTACAAAAATATAGCCTCCGCTTGTTCTCCTCTTCTTTTCTACTTCGCCTTAACTGTTTGATATCTTTATTTCTTATTTCTTATTCTCCTTATTCTCCTTTTTCTTCTTTTTTTATATTCTCCTCCGGATTCGAACCATGATATCAACCTGAAATTCAATCCATCGCCATCACATAGTGGAACATTAAACATTGTATTGAATTGTAATAACCTATTTATACTTCCCTTTTCCTAAAAAAGAATCCAAGAATTATATGAATCATTGTAAAAACAAAATTAAAAAAAAATCGACTCTCATTATTGTTTTTGTTGGATTTCTCACAAAAATATATTTTCTCACAAAAAACTTTGGAACAAAGAGCGAGTTTTTGAATCAATATTCATTTTCATTATTAATTTAAGTATGTTTCTTTTTGTTGGAAAAATTACCTTTTGTACATACGCAGTGGATAATTTCCAATTCCAAGTAAAACGCAATGTTTAAGTTTAGAACAATTTAATTTCAATTCAAGGTGTGTATTCGCCGAAAGTTAATAAAAGACAAAGAATAAAGAATACGATGTCAACGAATGACAGAGACAAAAACCAAGTTTTGACATTTCTTAAATACTAGTGTTGCATAACGTTGCGAACAATACATGTATTACATAAATATGTGAATTGCAAAGTTGCCTTTCAACACGGCCCCTCAATTAACATATTCATGCATTGGTAATCATTTATTTAATGCCTAACATATTGGTAAATTTCTCGTGGTTCGGCTTTGCTAAATTCTTTGTTAAAATATCTGCGACCATGTTGTTACTGCTGCAATATTTTAATTCGATTTCGCCGCCACGATAAACATCTCTAATGTAATGATACTTGATATCGATGTGTTTACTGCGCGAATGATATACTGGATTTTTTACTAAATTCATCGCGCTCAAGTTGTCGCTATTTATTAAAATTTTATCTGGACAATCAATGCTCATTTCACGTAGTAACTTCTTTAGATAAACGGCTTCTTTTACAACTAATGTAAGCCCCATATACTCCGCCTCTGTGCTACTGAGCGCCACTGTTTGCTGTTTTTTCGATTCGTAAGAAAATACTGCACCTGCTAAGAAGACGGCATACCCTGTATATGATTTCCGATCGCTCGAGTCACCACCCCAATCAGCATCGACAAAACATTCGATTGGTTTTCCCGTTTTGTAGTATTTTATCTGCTTATCTTTTGTTGCATGTAAATATCTCAAAATACGCTTCGCTGCTTCTATATGTTCAGTATGTGGGTCATTACTTCGTTGGGATAATTTACATACCGAGTGTAAAATATCAGGACGGGTACATACAGCTAAGTACATGAGTGATCCTATTAGCGACTGATATTTCTTTTGGTCTGATTTCTTACAATTCTCATTTTCACAATTGACTCGATGTCCTGGGTCTAAAGGTGTAGCTATAGGTCGGCAATCGTTCATACCGTATTCCCTCAACAAATTTTCAATGTGCAATTTTTGACTAATTGCTATGGCTCCAGTTGCGCCATCTCTGTCAACTTCCATACTTATAAATTGCTTAACCTGACCCTTATCAACGACTTCTATCTCCTCTGAGATTTTTCGCTTTATGTATTGCATATGCTTATAATCTGAACACGCTATCAAAAGATCATCGACATATACGGCTAAAATACTTATTTGACCCTTTATGTTTTCGATATATACGCATGGTTCACTTTCACATGCCTTGAAACCCATTTGCTTTAATATACTATCTAATTTCAAATTCCATTGCCTACCAGATTGTTTGAGGCCATAAAGTGCCTTCTTTAACTTTAGGCAATGATTTGGGAAACGTTTATCAATAAATAGCTCAGGCTGACTCATATAAATATCTTCGGATAATTCACTATTGAGGTAAGCAGTTGATACATCCATTTGATGAAGATGTAAACCATACTCTGCTGCGATGGCAAATATCATTCGAATTGTACTATAGCGTACAACTGGCGAAAATGTCTCATTATAATTAATACCATATACTTGCGTACAGCCCTTCGCAACTAGCCTTGCTTTAAAACGCTCAACTTTACCCTCATTATCTTTCTTAACAGTGAATACCCATTTGTTTCGTACAACACTTTCACCCTTTGGAAGTACCACAAGCTCCCACGTTTCGTTTTTTAATAATGCTTCATATTCAGCCTGCATGGCTTTGTACCATTCATCTGCTAACTCACTGTTTAGCGCTTCTTCTACCGTATCAGGTATTTTAATATTTTCAGCACGCATTAAACTTAATATATTATAAGCCTTTTTTGGTCTACCAACCCCACCAGTTCGAATTATTCTTGGCCTACCTGGACCTCTTCTTTCTTCATTTGAATTTTCTTCTGCTGACTCGAACTCGTCTTCGCTTTCATTTGGTTCATTATCATTATGTGCGGCTTCCACTACGTTATCGACCTCGCATGTATTTTCAAAATTACATTCTGTTAATGGTATACACATCTGCTCATTAACATCAACGTCGCTGTTTGCATTGCTTCTTACTATTGTTGAAATCGATTGCTGGTTTTTCTGTTGTTGCTCTGTTGTTTCAATGAAATAAACATCTCTGCTAACGATAAGTTGTTTTGTTGCTTGATCGTATAAACGATACGCTTTAGATGTATCGGAGTATCCCACCAAGGTATACTCTTTACCCTTCGCTTTGAATTTGTTACTTTGCCGCTTGTCAAGTGCTATAGCTATCGACCCAAATACTCGTAAGTGTGCCACTGTCGGCTTTCGACCATACCACGCTTCATACGGTGTTGTATTTTCCAATGCCTTCGTCGGCGATCTATTTCGCAAATACGCTGCTGTATGAACAGCCTCTGCCCACAAATTCTCTTCAGCGTTTGCACTTAACAGCATACACCTTGCCATTTCGATTAGCGTTCGGTTGAACCTTTCTGCTACGCCGTTCTGTTGTGGCGTATAAGGCACTGTTAACTGCCTAACAATACCATTGCATTTCAAAAAGTTGTCGAATTCGTTGTTCACATACTCTCTGCCGTTATCGCTTCGTATCATTTTCAGTTTTTTGCCTGTCTGTCGCTCTACCATAGATTTGAACTCTTTAAATTTCCCAAGAACTTCGTGTTTATGTCGCAAGAAATAAACAAACACGAATCGAGTCTTGTCGTCAACGAACGTCAAGAAATATTGCGCACCACCAATTGATTCTTTTTTCATTGGACCGCAAACGTCGGTGTGCACCAACTCCAAAATCTCTGTCGAACGATTTTCTGTATGTGTATATTGACGCTGACTGCACTTACCAGTCATACATATTGTACAACTAACATTTGTTGGGATGTCAACCTTCATGCCATGAACCATTTCTTTATTGTTCAGCTCTCGTAGACTTGCGAAATTTAAATGGCCAAAACGTTTATGCCATTTCATGCCATCATCAAATGATTTTCTTGAAAAAAATAGTTTGTTTTTATCTGGTTGAAATAAATAAAGATCACTTATCTTTTCTGCACGTAATACGATTCCTCCGTGCTCGTTGGTTATTGCTGCTACGTCTCTTTTAAATTCAACAGTGTAGCCTCTGTTAACTGCTTTCGCTACAGATATAAAGTTGCATTGCAACCCCGGTACATACAATACATCAACAAGTGTTACGTCAAATTGGTTTGTTGTCAAACGCACTATGCCTCTTCCTGTCGCTAACATTCTGTTGTCGCCTGCTAGAATAATTGGTTCCTCACACGTTTCGAACTTATCAAACATGTCGCGGTTGCAACATAAATGTGAAGAAGCTCCGCTGTCGACGCACCAAATATTTGCATGTAAAACGTTTATATTCACTGCTGCGAACAACCCATTGTTGTTTTTATTGGTATGTTGCGAACTTTCTGGATGTTTCTGTTTACATTGAGCGGCGAAATGCCCCTTTTTGCCGCAGTTATAACATTTCAAATTTGACCGTTTGCCATTGTTTCCGTTTTTACTTGTTATATTTGCCCTTTCATCGGAATTCACTGAATGTTTCTTGTTTGTGCCTGTATACTCTTGTGCAACAAATGCCCGTACATTACCTTCAGTGTGATCAGAATTTTCAGCTTTCCGCCGTTCGCCCTCTTCTATTAATTTAATTTTCACTGCATTGAGATTTGGCAAATCGTCACGCGATTCCAGTGCTACAACCAAATTTTCGTATGACTTTGGCAGACTTGCCAGAAGCATAATGACAAAAAGTTCCTCTTGAAGACTAACTCCAATTTCTGCAAGTTTTTCTGCAATTGTTGTGAACTTGCAAACGTATTGCTGAACACATTCTCCATCGTTCATGCGTGCACTAAGCAACTGCTTGAACAATGTCACTTTTCTCACTGGCCCTTTTGGTCGATGCACCTGCTCCAAAGCATTCCAAGCGTCGTTTGATGTCGTACAATTTTTAATATGTTGAATCTGCATGGGCGTTATGGACAGAATTATCGTAGCTTTAGCTTTTTCATCTTTTGCTTTCCACAGCAACACATCTTTTTCCTCAGCACCCGCTGCCGGATACGCCAGCTCCCCGCTGACTACGGACCACAGCTCTTGATGGATAAGCACGCTCTTCAGTTGTAGATTCCATGAATCATAATTTGACTCATTTAACTTTTCAATGTTAAACATCGATGCAGCCATGTTTTTACGCGATTTTACTTTTTTATTTCAACACGATTTTTACTTTCTAATTAAACATTATTTTACTTGGACCCCAGGAATTTGCACCTGGGCCCATAACCTGTTGGAAAAATTACCTTTTGTACATACGCAGTGGATAATTTCCAATTCCAAGTAAAACGCAATGTTTAAGTTTAGAACAATTTAATTTCAATTCAAGGTGTGTATTCGCCGAAAGTTAATAAAAGACAAAGAATAAAGAATACGATGTCAACGAATGACAGAGACAAAAACCAAGTTTTGACATTTCTTAAATACTAGTGTTGCATAACGTTGCGAACAATACATGTATTACATAAATATGTGAATTGCAAAGTTGCCTTTCAACACTTTTTAAATCCAAAATGCAGTTTTACTCTAAAAATTTCATTCTTAATTCGAAAATTTCATTTTTAATTTAAAAATTTTCGTTGTTAAAATAAAAATGGTTTCGTTTAAAACGTGTTTTATGAAAACAAAAATTTTATTTTTGATTTTAAAATGGTGTTTTTCCCTGAGTGTACCAATCGAAACGACGTAGGTTCGGTGGTGGTCTCCAAAATGGATCCATAACTTCTACCAAAAAATTTTTCCAATTTTTCTCAATTAAAAACTGGCCAATAGCTCATATAAAATTCACATAAAGGTAATACTGTAGTCGCAGTCTTAACACGCCACATAGCATTTTATGAATTTGTTGATCATATTCCAGTCTTTTTCGATCCCTATGTACGTTTAAACTAATGGAAAATGCGCTCATTTTCTGATCATAAAAGAGCCTCTCGTCTGTAGAAAATGGTACCCTACGTCCAGCTCTTCTTGGGGAGGCGTTCTCGAGTCTTATTTTAATCGTATTTTAATCATTTTCGAGTCCGTTTCGATTTTATTTTTTTTCGATTTTGAATCTTATTTTGGTAATTTTTGAATCGTTTTCTAATTGTTTTTGAATCTTTTTGGGGTAATTTTTCTTCGTTTTTCTGATAATTTTCGATTGGCTTTCCAATCTTTTTTGGATAATTTTTCAATCGTTGTTTTGGTAATTTTCCAATCTTTTTTGGGTCGTTTTTAAGTAACTTTCTGATCAATTTCTACTCATCTTCCTCTGATTTTTAGGTCAGCTTCAAACCGCATTTCTTTCCTATCTTCTATCCCCTTACACATTCAACCCTTAGCCTTACACTGAGAGAAAAAAAATATATGGAGGGGTCAAAGAAATTGTTTACCTATTTTGAACACTACTTTCTTTGTTTTGAGTAAATTTTCCTTAAAACATGTTAAAAGGTTTATAAAATATTGTTGTTACATGCGTTATCATGGTTTCTTATACTTGTTTTGAAAAAATTCATACATTAAAATAATGAAAAATTCTTTAAGCGCCATTCCATTCCCAACTTTCCTTGTTTTGAAGACTTGATTTCTTTAATTTTGAGAAATTAAATTCCCATACAAATTCCCATGGCAACGAATTTGTTTGAATGTTTTTTTATGTTTTTCCACATTTTTGAGAAAATTTACACAAAACAAAGAAAATTTTGTATTGGGACGCGTGTTCAAAATAAGGAAAATTATGTCTTTGATCGAGAGAAATTTTTTTTTTGAGTGTACCTTTACCGATATTGCAAAAAGAACTTCCACGGTCACCCTCAGTCCACATTTTGGTTGGAACTTTTGAAACAGATTTTTAGCTTACAATAATATTAAGCAAATAAGGAGTTTAAGATCGAAACATTTTCAATCCATAATGTAATTTGGCACTCTCATATACGGCAACGCAGAAGACATACATCCATATACTCCTGCTCTACAACATTTGGAACCATCAATACCGAAGTCTAATATAAAATTCTTTGAAATTTTTTTGAAAAATGATAGCTTTATGTACTAGGCTTGCTAAGGAAAAATTATTTTTTTTTTTCTAAAAAAGCAAAGTAATCGATCACATTTCGATCCTTAGCATGATCAATTTGTAATAAATTATTTTTTTAATCAGCAAAGGGGATCGAAAAAGACTCAGCTAGGTGATTTTTATATGACAAAAAATAAAATCACTTTTCAATCGCTGGTCTGACTCATTTTCGAGTCTTATTCTAATCGCAGAGGTAATTAATCAGTTTTTGATCATCAAAAAATACAGTCAGTTTTCATAAAACAATCTTCCAAATGCTATGTGGGACTCTATCGAGCTGCTTTCTGCTTAGTTTATCTTCTTTTAAGTCTAAGAAATTGTTTGATTGATCTCTTCAACCAAAATCTGTTAATACAAAGTACCATTGCTTGAAGCACTTTTGCTTCAAAGTAATACCCCTTATCTGATCACCAGCAACTCAAGCGTTTTAATAAGCAGAATAGGTACTTAACCCTTTGCTTAATTTTGTACGATATATCGACCAAATTTTTCGTGTCCCTTTACATGATTTTTTGTTAAAACTAAGCACTATTTTTGCCAAAGAAAGCAATATTATATTAATTTGAACTCTTCCCTATCTAATACAGCCAGAAATTATATAATTTTTGTAAAAAGTTTCTCAGAAAAAAACATATTCTTCACATGCTCCCTTTCAGGAATGCAATTGTTCTAGGAGTCACCATAAAAATCGATTTTTATAAATTTAATAAAAGCAAAGGTGCCCAAAATTTATGAAGTTTTGTGTATACAATGCCCTACCGAATATAATAAAAATATTAAATAAAATAAATATACGTAAAAATTAATTTGAGACCTGCGCAAAAAAAGTGTACGATCTATCGTACAAAATTAGGTAACTGAAATGTACGATATATCGTACAAAATTAATTTGGTCGATATATCGTACAAAATCCGCGAAAGTTGCTGCTCAGTGCTGCTTGTTACGTTAAATTCAAACGCAAATTTTTCGACGTTGCGTGGCACGTAGCTGCTTTAGATAGTTATACACAGCGCAAAATGAAGTTTCAGAATTTGAACAAACTCAAAATTTTTAAACTAAAATGTTAATTGAATTACAAATAGCCATAGGTTGCATGCGACGTGGTAGAATGACAACATTTTGGTATCCTACGATTTCAATACAGATTTTTAAGGATACGATGTCACTAAAAAGCTTCATACTGTTACGACAGAATCTACACTCAAAAAAAAAAATTTTACTCAGATTGTGGAAAAGTGGGAATTTTCATTGTTTTGATGTACAATTTTCTTCAAATCAAGGAATAAAACCATCGTTTTAAAGAAAATTGTACATCAAAACAATGAAAATTTTCTTTAGCGCCGAATCATTCCCACTTTTCCACAATCTGAGTAAGTGTACATTTTATTGACAAATTCTATAAAGTTCGTCCGTTAGTCGAATCAGTACAAAACCGTTCAATATTCACTTATGTATTTAAAAAAAACACTAGAAATAAAATCTTTTTTCTTTCCTATCGAATAAATACATGCATATGCATACACTAAAAAAACTTCTCGCGATCTAAGATATATTTTTTTTTATTATTTTGAACACGCGTTCCAATACATTATTTTTCTTTGTTTTCAGTAAATTATCTTAAAAATATTCAAACATATTCGTTGCAATGGTGATTTGTTTGAAAATTCAACTTATCAAATTAAGAAAATTAAATATTCAAAACAAGGACAAGTTGGGAATGGAATGACGCTTAAGAAATTTTTCCTTATTTTGATGTATGAATTTCTTTAAAACAAGTATATGAAACCATGTAAGTAACTTTATTTCATAATCCTTTTAACATGTTTGAAGGAAAATTTGCTCAAAACAAAGAAAGTGTTCAATACAGGGAAGTAATTCCTTTGAACGCTAAATATAACGTTTTTTCTCTCAGTGCATACATATTTTTATATCCTTAACTTAAATTACAATTTAAAAATATGTGTCGCAATGAATTTTGTATTGAGGTTACAGCTTTTAAGTTTAAAATTATATTTTTTTTTTGTCTTTACTAAATTTTTTTTAATGTATATATGTATTTTTTATATATAATAATTATGTATTTAAGTATGAATTTTAGTAAATCTGGATAGAAGTCACAATTTTTAAGCTTAATATTAAAAATATCTTTATTTCGTTGCTTTAAAAAATGTTTGTTTAAAAAAGTCTAAACAAATTATAAAAGCAAAATTTGCAAGATTTTGGCTCATTTCACGAACTTTGTACGATATATCGTACAAATTTCAAAGGGCTGTAAAACCTAAACTAATTAATTTTTTTTTAATTTTCTTACAAATTATGCTTATTTAGGACTAAATGAATGAAATATGTGCCAATCGATTTTTTTCCTCCACGGGTAAAGAAATTGAAAACAAAGGGTTAAAAGAAAATTTAAATTCATATTCAAACACAAGGTACAACCACCCAAAACAGCGAAAATGTAGAAACTTCGGGCTGTAACTTAATCAATATGAAAATGGGCAACATACTTGAAATGTTGCTCGCGGCTGGTGGCACTTGGCTCGTGGCGCTTGTTGGCCGCCTGCTTTTGCTTGGGCTTGATTGACTGAGCGTAGTAGAAGAAGTGTCTTTTATTTACTCTTGGCACGCTATGGAAAAGTTGGGAAAGCAAAGCGTATGGCGCAAGTTTTGTTAAGAAATAAGTGAATAAGTTTTCTAAAACTCCAGTGCCAATGAAGTGAACGATATGTATAGCTGAGAGAGGGTGTGGCAGCTGTGCAATATGCAAGAAAAGAAAGCCAAAAATCTAAAATTAAAAATTGATTCATATAAGTACTAGCATATGTATGCTCTAAATATGTGCTCATGCATGTATGTATATACATATATACATATTTGTGCCAAAGTGTGATTGAATTCGAAAGCAGCACACGGCAAATGCTTCATTTCAATATATTCAATTCAATAAATCATCAATTTAATTTATGTACTTGTGTGTGTTTGGTGTATAACAATAATCATACCACCGTCTAAATATGTATATACATTTTTTTAAATATTCCAGCTTGCCATATATGCTTTTATGTATAATAAATATGTAATTAATTCTTTTTGCTGACATTTTTTTACGCAAAATTTATTTTGTTGACTCCGATTGCAATGACATTTTATGAATGCCCTAGTGTAATATAATTAAACGTGATGAATGAATGACTTGAAAAAAACTGATAGTTGGCAAAACTCAGTGAAAGCAAAAAAGTAAAAATAAATAAGATATAGATAATGCGGTTTTTGGTTTTTGCAAAATGCATTAAGTAAGTTAAATGAAAATAAATAAAGCAAATTATATTAAAATAAATGAGATTATGTACTTTTTAAAGTAAATGTTGACTATGTTTACTTTTTGAGCAAGCTTTCCAGTTGCTGAATTCTAAGTAGCATTTCAATAATTCACGGATGGCCAAGCAATTTGACTAGCAGTGCCACACATGTCATACGACAGCAACGTCATAAACTTTACAAAAACATTGTTGCCGGAATGATCAAAAATCAGTCGTGTTAAATTCCCATTAAAATTCGTAATGGCTAAGTTTTTGGATTTTTTAACATTAACTTGGCAATTAATAATCATTAAAATAAATTAAATAAAAAAATTAGAAACAATAATCATGATTAATAGCAAGTAAAAAAACTAATCAGAAGTAATCATAAAATCAAATATTTTTTTTAATTGTATGATTATTTTTAATTGCTTTATTATTTTTTCTTTTTATGTGATTAATTTTAATTATTACTTTTTTTTTAATTTTACGATTATTTTTAATTGCTTAATTATTTTTAATTGATTGACTATTTTTAATTGCTTGATTATTTTTTTCTTTTTATGTGATTAATTTTAATTATTATTTTTTTAATTGTACCATTATTTTTAAATGCTTAATTATTTTTAATTGCTTAATTATTTTCAATTGTTTGATTATTTTTAATTGCTTAAATATTTTTCAATGATTGATTATTTGTATTTGCTTGATTATTTTTTCTTTTTATATGATTACTTTTAATTATTATTTTTTTAATTGCATCATTGTTTTTAATTGCTTAATTATTTTTGATTGATTGACTATTTTTAATTGCTTGATAAATTTTTTCTTTTTATATGATTATTTTTAATTATTATTTTTTTAATTGTATGATTACACTACTCGACACCAAAAATCATAAATATTTTTTTTTTTTTAATTGTATGATTATTTTTAAATGCTTAATTATTTTTAATTGTTTGATTATTTTTAATTGCTTAATTATTTTTACTTGATTGATTATTTTTAATTGCTTGATTATTTTTTTCTTTTTATGTGATTATTTTTAATTATTATTTTTTTTAATTGCTTAATTATTTTTAATTGATTGATTATTTTTAATTGCTTGATTATTTTTTTTTCTTTTTATGTGATTATTTTTAATTATTATTTTTTTAATTGCTTAATTATTTTTAATTCATTGAATATTTTTAATTGCTTGATTTTTTTTTCTTTTTATGTGATTATTTTTAATTATTATTTTTTTAATTGTACGATTATTTTTAATTGCTTAATTATTTTTAATTGATTGATTATTTTTAATTGCTTGATTATTTTTTCTTTTTATGTGATTACTTTTAATTATTTTTTTTAATTGTACGATTATTTTTAATTGCTTAATTATTTTTAATTGTTTGATTATTTTTAATTGCTGGATTATTTTCATTTATGCAATTATTTCTTTTTATATGATTATTTTTATTTATTTTTTCGGCAAAAGACAGCTGTACACATTTTGCTGGCACAAATGAAAATAATTAATTGATTAAATAATTAGTAATGCAATTAAAAAATTAGAAATAATTTAACACAATTAAATAATTGCAATAATACTGCAATTAAAAAAATTTAAATATAATTGAAAATAATGCAATTAATCATGGAATTCAAATTATTTAAACGACTAATTAATTTACTTTTTTAATTTAATTAAAATTTTCTCATTAAAAAGGTGAAGGAAATCATATTTAACCATTAAAGAGTTACAAAAACAAAACATGCTTTAGTTAATAGTCATTTAAATTTTTAATCATTAAATTACAGGTCTGGTATATATGTATGTATGTATGTATGTATGTAAGTGTGTTTGAGCGTCAACGCTTGATTCGTTTGAAGCCAAACTGAGCCAAAGCGATTTTGTTGTGGCCAAAAAGAGCCATTGAGTGGCCATCCTTGCAATAATTACAATTTTTTCAACTAAACAATAACCTTAATTCAGCTTAAGAGGCATCAGGGTTCTACCAAAATATACTCATTTAAGTATTTGCTGAATGTATTATTCGTTCGGCCTTGGTATAGGCACGTTCCAAGAGCACAAGAAGAATTAACAAATAATCCCAATAATATTTAACTGCTTAATATAAACCACTCAGACGTTTTTTAATGAGCTAAAGCTTCTTGTGCGAAAGTGAAAGCCAAAGGGTTCACAAACTGATTGCTAACTGCTGCACTTATACCACCATAAAACTTATCCTAGCATAAAACTCTCAACAAACTGTCACGAACATCGCTCAAAAAATAATTTTGAAAACGGACAAGAACACACGCCAATAAATAATAGAACCAACTTTTGTAAAACATGCGCTGATACAAAGTAGACAAAAAGTGTCCACACAAACAACCGGAAAGAAACATTGTACAAAAATAATGGCAAATGATTGTTTCGATTGCTTTGAGCAAAGCAAACAAACTCCAGTGCCTGCGTGAACATGAAAAGAATTTATAAGTTCGTATAACAATTGTTCTTAGCTTGATGGGAGGCGGTGGATGAGTAAGCAGGTGGTGAGGCGGTCAATGATGAAGTGGCGCAACGGTAAAGGGTCAAAGATCACTTAAATACAATTGAGAAGTTTTGTTTACAGCTTTTGCTTGTTTGGCTATTCAATCGAGTACGCTATCGAACAGCTACATACATACATACATCACTATTGTTTTGGATTTTCATTGAAGTTGTTTTTGTTGTTGTTGTTGTTGTTACTTTACATTGCTGTAATTGTTATTTGCTGTTGTTGTCTGATTATTGCGCGTTAAATCCAAATAACAATAGGAAAATTTTTGGCGTTCGCTTTGTGTGTTTTATGCCCTGCAAGAATTGTGTAACCGAAAATACTACACGGAAAGAAATTTGTATACTTGAATCAAGAAAAATGCTTTCTTGAACTCAATTTAGAAAATTGTTAGGGAAATAAGAAAAATTGACTTAATTATTACTGGAATTAAGAAATTGAGTTTTCCAAAAATGAGACAATTATTTTCTTATTCAAGAACACTAACAAAATCTATAGAAAAAAAGTGCTGAAAAAAAATGTTTAAATAAATAAGAACATCTTTTCTTAAATTTACTTAAATGAAGAAAATCTTTTTGCTAATATCAAGAAGAATTTAAGAAAATTGTGTTTCGATGAATTGGAACAACAAACTACAGCAAAAAAAAATTGAAAATAAATAAGAAAAGATTTTCTTGACCGAAGTAAAATATTTCTTGGTCAATTTGAACGCCAAAGTTCCCTGAGCATATCAGCAAACTACAGCAAAAAAAATTGAAAATATGTAAATAAGAAAACGTTTTATTGAGCGAAGTAAAATATTTCTTACTGAATTTGCATTTCCAAAGTAACATGTATGTTTTTTCATTTGCAATACGCTTTGCATATTTCTGAATATTTCTGCAATTCTCAGATTGTTAGTGAAGCATTTCGTATAAGGAGTTCACTATTTGCATCTTCATTTATAAAATTGAAATGTTGTCATTTCAGTGAACAAGTCCAAGGAAAATAAGTACTAGTTGACTAATTATGGTTTTCTAATTCCTCATGATTAGTTTTCATTTTCCTTATTTTTTACGTGTTTAATATTTTTAGAAAATTTTTACTTGATTTAATATTTAATAACCGCTGTCGATTCACAATTTCTCTGCTGGTTATAAATTTTCTTCTGTCAAATTTATATGTGAATGATAGCGAGCAGAGGGAAATTTTTATCGACCAGTTAGCGAGTATGGCTACTACTCATTATGGATTCAAACATTTTTGTTCGATCCGACCTCGCTTGTGTGATGGCGAATCGAAAACGACAAATATTTTCTTTCTTCTTATTTATGTACTTAAGCTCGTATAAGAAAAGTTTTACTTGCAACAAAAAAATTATTGCTTAATTATTTATTTCTAAAATCAAGAAAAAAACACATACCGCAAGTAAATTATTTCTTATTAATTTAAAATCCATTTTTGCTTGAAGTGAGAAAACTTTTTCTTATTTATTTGAAATCCAATTTTCATGGATTTTCTTGATATTAAGAAATTATTTTCTAAGTTCAAAATCAAGTCTAATTTTTCTTGTCTCGGCATTGATTCTACACCATTTCCAGATGGATTTTAGAAAGCGTCAACTGGATTTTAGAAATGGGAAATTGGATTTTAGAAAGAGAAAATTGAATTTTAGAAATGTCAATTGGATTTTAGAAAAGGGAAATTGGACTTGAGAAACTGTAAATTGGATTTTCGAAAATTTATATAATTACGTATATATATGTACATTAGCATATAACTTTTTACAATTTTTGCAAATACGAAAAACGGCATACCATAATCGAATAGAGCATAAAAAAGTATGAACCCCATTATTTTTTTTTTTTTGCAAAATTGCAAAAAAGTTTCCGCGCAAAGCGAAATTACTTTTTTTATCAGAACTGCTGAAACAAACAAAAAAGGTTTTGTACATCTGCGCAGAGCGTGCAATTAAAATTGTGCAAGACATTTTACCATTGTGTAAGTCATCACATACTTTAAACTTAAAACTTATTTCATATAACAATTGACAAAAATGTAAAAATAAAAATATTAAAAAAAATTAAAAAAAAATCTGACTTTTTTTAGAAATCCATTTTTGCTCGGAACGTTTTTGAATCGAAATCACCTAAAAAAGTGATATTCATTACGTGTACAATATTTGCCACCACGCGGTGGTATGCCAAATTTTTCGTCAACATTTGTTATATGCCTAATGTACATACATTATACCTTCATATGCAATAAAGAATTTCTATTCGAAAAATTCTGTGTAAAATTTATTTTACACGCACATTCTAAAATCCAATTCACGGTTTCGAAAATCCAATTTACGTTTTCTAAAATCCTTTTAACGCTTTCGAAAATCCAATTGACATTTCTAAAATCCAATTCTCTGTTTCTAAAATCCAATTGTCGTTTTTATGTGTATATGTGTATGTTTATACATGCTTATGTTCAGAAGGTCAACAACACAAAAAATCCACATACATACATACATACTTATAAACAGGCGCGGATCCAGGATTTCGGCAAGGGGGGGGTTTTGAAAATTTCTTTTTTTGGAAGATGTTTTTAAGGGCAGACGCTGAACATAAGTAGATTTTACGAATTTATGCGGCCAAAATTGAAAATTTTAAAATTGGTGCAAATACAAAATCCAAAATCGCTCTGCGTTTATAATAGACCGGGCGATAAAAAACCGGTCTTCTCGGCTTTATAGACAACGGGGGTGTCTCTGCCGCTAGTCGAAACTTATTATTCTCCCACTTTTTCGATTTTTTATTTTTTACGTATTTTAAGTAACGCATTTTTAAACGTCAATATTTTCAGTTTTAAGAGAGTTATCAAAGTAAACATCATGGATTCGAGTTCTTCAGGTAAATATCATTATTTATTGAAGAAATCGTCAACCTAGCATAATAAAAGACCCACCATTTTGAAGCTTTTAAGCATATTGGTCTTTCTTGAAAAAATATTGTTAATTTTTTAATTCAAAAGCATTTTAGTTATATTATCGCCTCCCGTCAATTTCTCTACGGAAAAATGCAAAGCCAGAAATTATCAACAATGGGTCGTATTAATAAAAACGAAGCAAATACTTTTACTCAAGATTTTAGAAATTTGACATCAATTTGTATGAACCAAATTTCAAAATTTGAGTAAAAGGTCTCAAATTTTAAGTAAAAGCAAATGCTCAGCTTTTATTAATATGACCGAGTGGATTAAAAATTGGCCTATTTGGAAAATTACCTGCTTTCGTATTTTTAGTATTTCCAATTTTTCAAAGTCAAGGAAATATCATAAAAAGGGGCTAGGAATCCTAAAGCTACATTTTTTAGAAGAGTTTTGAGTATGCAATTTTGCAGCTCATTCAATTTTAATATAATAATATGTAACATTCAACTTTTTGAAAATTTTCATTGGCTTTTCGGAAATTTTAATTGGAACGGTCTCACCCTACACCCTACAGAAAAAAACTTATAAAATCGACGGAATTTTTCACAGCATTGAGAATTTAATTTTTTACACTAAAATTGGTTGGCTACATAACAGTACACTTAGAAATCTCCTCAAAATCTTCTATAAATTATGGCCTTGCTTTGAAATTTTTAATCCACTTTCAGAAATTTCTACGATTTTTCAGATTTTTTCCATAAGCTCAGAAATCCTGCTTAAAACAATTTTTATTGAAAAATTTTCTATATTTTTAAATTAAAATAAAAAAGTAAAATTTTCGACAGAACTCTTTGAAATAAATTTAAAAACTTTGGCGTATGATTTTTTTTTTTGAGTCACTCTATATATTTTTCAATAAAATCGACTTTTAACTCAAATTATTAAAAATTTTGCATTAAACAAGCAATTTGGAATAGATGTAGACAATAAAATATTTTTGGCCGCATAAAACTTGAAAATCTAGCTATGTGCGCTGGTGAAAATATGGACTAATACCACCTACTATTATTATTCTATATACTAGTTGCGCCATTTCCCGCACCTTAAAAACACCAAATTCAAAACACTCCAAATTAACAATATGTATGTCATCACATAAAGTGCAGGAGATTTCAATTGAAGTTCTAAATAACATGTATAACGTATGTATGTATATTTTTGCATTGGTACGTGGGAATGAGTATCGTATGGTATTGGTGGCAAATTGATCCTCAATTTCACTTACCCTTGCATTTAAAGCCAAAATAAATAAGAATATATGTATGTAGTACTTTTTGGTTATATTTATATTTTTAATAGAATTTTTACTTTATTGAAGTTCTTGTGTTTATATACTCAAATTTTTAAAAGATTAATTTAAACAAGTATTGCGAAATGCCTCTGAAAAAGGCAATTTCTCCAACGATTCAGACATTTCTAACCAAATTAATTCTGCACAATCCCGATAAAAGTAGGGATAAGAAAGAAAAGAAAATAAATTTGCGATTTGGCAATTTGCGAATAGCATTTGACAAATTTGATTTTATCAGTTTGGGAAATTTGGGCGCAGAATCTATAAAGGCATTAATTTGGGATCTATGATAAACCACAAGGGGGGGGTTTGAACCCCCAAAACCCCCCCCGTGGATCCGCCACTGCTTATAAAAGAGAATGCTGTCAATATGGATTAAAATACACAAATGAATCAAGTGGTACAGCAAAATTATTTTGCTCAGCGTTTCTGCCTTCAGAAATCCTGCCATTTTAACAATAAATCGTTTAAAGCATTTAAAAGTGAAAGAGTAGCAAACAGAGTTATTATGTAAATAAATTTCATTTTCAAATTCGGCAAAATTCCTCCATCGACAAATTTAAATTCTACGAAAATTCTTCTCAACGAAGTTTACCTCACAAAACAATAACAATTTAAATCAACCAAACCAAACCAGACGCAGCGTGCATTCGGTGTAAATTCGTATTAATCTTAATTTACCGCAAAGCAATAATGCCATGCAGAAGTGCGAGTGGGCAAGTAGTTTAACAAAAAGTTCTTACCGAAATTACTAAACCAAAGTTGGTTTGCTGGGCTGAGTGGCTGTTGAGCAGTGAACTGAACGCAGAGCGCATTGCCGCAATAATTGTTGGCCAATCTAATAAATTAGGCAAATTATTGGCTACCAAGGGGCAGAAAGAAAATTGCGAATAAGTACATAAATAAAATCTAAATTTACCACACTGAGAGAAAAAAAATATATGGAGGGGTCAAATAAATTGTTTACTTATTTTGAACACTACTTTCTTTGTTTTGAGTAAATTTTCCTTAAAACATGTTAAAAGGTTTATAAAATATTGTTGTTACATGCGTTACCATGGTTTCATATACTTGTTTTGAAAAAATTCATACATTAAAATAATGAAAAACTCTTTAAGCGCCATTCCATTCGCAACTTTCCTTGTTTTGAAGACTTGATTTCTTTAATTTTGAGAAATTAAATTCCCATACAAATCCCCATGGCAACGAATTTGTTTGAATGTTTTTTTATGTTTTTTCCACATTTTTGAGAAAATTTACACAAAACAAAGAAAATTTTGTATTGGGACGCGTGTTCAAAATAAGGAAAATTATGTGTTTGATCGAGAGAAAGTTTTTTTTTGAGTGCAAACCAATAAAAACGAAATATTGTGCTGTGGTTGTAAAACTTTGTTAACTTTTAGTTTTGTTGGGACACTTGGTGGCTTAACAGTGGATAAATTCCTTGACAAAGCTCTTTTGCTTTTTGCAATTATGTATATTTGCTTGCTGTCAAGTAAACAGCTTTCAAAGTTTTGGTGTCCGATATGTGTACGAAATATGTGTGAAATATGAGCTTAAGAAATACCGTCATATGTAAGCCAACCATATATGACTGCTTTGTCGTAAAGGGGAAGTAAAAAAGCATTACTAAAGATCAATAAAATATTTTATGTCCCACTATACATATGATGGGGTTGGATAGCATTTCAAGTTGATGTCATGGTTCGAATCCGGTGGAAAATACAAAATGGACAACACTACGTGTATATAGGGATGGCAACAATAACCGGAAAAACGATTATAATCGGTTAATTTCCTTCAGTTAACGGTTAAAATGTATCGGTTTTTTCCTTTTGATTATTTTTTCGATTAACCTTTTTCCTCTCAAGCCAAAAATAATCGAAGTTGAGAATTTCCTTCTTTTCATCCGAGTCAGAATTCAGTTACCTACGGTTTTGTGAGTATATCAAAAAACCGCAATAAATGATCCCTCCAGTTCCTTAATAGACGATCATTTTGACGATTTGCCGATTTTTCCTAATAAATTACGATTTTTTCGTTTATTATATATTTTTTTAAGAAATAATTTTAATCGAAAAACGGTTATAATCGGTTAGTTCCTCACAATTATTCGCGATTAATACTCGAACGCTTTCAATTAACCTAAAAAGCGGTTAATCGGTTATTTAATTTTTTTTGCCATCCCTACATGTATAAGGTAAGAAGTGAAGACGAAGAAGATGCCACAATGAGGGAAGAAGAAGAAGAAGAAGAAAGAAGAAGAAGAAGAAGAAGAAGAAGAAGAAGAGAATAAGCGGTTGAGAGAGGAGTGAAGAGAGAATGAAGGGAACTTGATCAGGGGACGGAAAATGCAAAAAATTTATATAATTTATTTTTAGCTGGCACATGCACAAGTATTTAGTTTTCTTCTTATTCTTAATTGGTGCATAACCATCAAGGCGATGCTGGCCGAGTCCAGTAGAGCGCGCTAGTCATTTCTGTTTCCTGGTGCTTGCCGCCAATTAAAAATACCAATTCGATGCCGAAGTGCTCTTCACCTGAACTTTCCAAGGCAGTGAAGGTCTTCTTCTGCCTTTAGCGGGTTGATAGAAATTCTCTCTGGATCGGAGCGCCTTCATTCATTCGACATCATGATCTGCCAACGCAGTCGCTGCATCCGTATTCACTGAACTATGTCGATGTATGCGTAAAGCTCGGAAATCTCGTAAAGCTCATCGTTAAATCTCGGTCGGTGTTCGTCATCGCTAGCGCGCAAAGCTCCATAGATCCTACGAAGATATTTCCGTCTCATTTGATTTTGACATCGTCCATGCTTCTGCGCCGTACATGAGCAAAGGAAAGATGGGCGTCCTGTAGATCGTGATTTTTGTTCGTCGAGAGGGCTCGCCTGCTATGCCAGAGGTCTCGGGTTTAAACCACGGTCCGAGCCAAACACCAAAACAATTTTTCTAATTAGTAAAAATCCAGTTATTGGGTTTTTTAAGAGCAGCGGTCACCTCTCGGCAGTGGGCGGCACACCCACCGAGTGTATTTCTGCCATGAAAAAGCTTCTCACAAAAGCCGGCATAAAACTGTAGGTCCACCCAATTGGTAGGAAACACAAAAGGAGCATAACTCGAATTGGGACAGAAGCTCGGTCATAAAACTCGTCAGTGTTATAATAGCGCCAATGTATTATTATATATTAAAAGAAGGAAAAAAGAGTCATTTATGACCCCGATAAGAGTCCGCTAATAGTATTTTTGGCATCCAATAAGAGTCATATAAGAGCAGAAATAAATAAAACGAGTGCAAAAGGAGTCATATAGGCCACTTAGTCAGGCTCTTACGATATATGAAATTAGGCTCATGCCGGACAAACAACGCAAGAAGGAAAATAAATTCATTTCGAACTGCTATATGAGCTCATAATGTGCGTATAGGCTACGATTTGGGACTCCTCTCGTACTCTCTTTTCTTGATAACCAAGATTTGCATACGTTGTTAAATTTAACTAAGAGCAATTGCATTATGAGCCTTACTACTAAGGACTATTAGACAGCTGAAAAAAAAAACAATTTTAATCAGTTCATATGTGCATATGATTTTTCTTAGAAATTTACTAAATGCTTAACAATTCAAACAAATACAAATTTGAAACGTAAAGCCGAGATCACACGATTTACGCATTTGTACAAAAAATGACAAATTTAAATTTGTCCACATTTGCCCATTTTGATATCGATGTACAAATGATTTGCTTTGCGTTCACACGATTTGCCCGATTTATTAGCTTTTAATTTGCCACACATTTGTACATAGAAGTAAAGTGGCAAATTTGTTCACATTCGTTCACACGATTTAACCAATAATGATAAAACAGTCGTTTGAAAAATATAGAAGCATACCTTTGGGCATTATTTGGAAGAAAATTTTATGAAAAATTAACAAACAAAAATTAATCAAATAGGTATTAAATCATTATAAGTACATGTATTTTCACGATTTCAAAACTGGATAATACTTCTCTTAATTCTCTGTAAGATGATATAAAGCTAACTTAATTCATTCAATAGAATACGTGTGTTAACGAGCTCCAAAAAAATGATCATTGTGAAATGTTGACTTTGGTTGCACAAAAGTGAATTAAATGTTGTAGATACGTCGAAATCGTATATGAAGAAATTGTTTATGTACTCATTTTGAATGAAAGTGATTATGTTACTTTTTTGCGCGGAATGACTATTTTCGGAGTTAGAAACAAATAAAGGATGAAAACCATATATCGATTTCGATTATTTTTAGAAATGGTTAGGGTAATAGTAGGATATAGTCACGTGCAAAGTTTTGTTAAATTCGCCCGGAAACTGACTGAGTTATTACCAGGGGTTCATGTTTATTTATATTCGGTTTGGATTCGGGAAATTATTAGAAAAATAATAGGTTAAGTATTCGGGTTCGGTTTCGGATCCGGTATTTGGAAAAATATTCGGTTCAGATTCGGGAAAGCATTTGGGAAAACATTCGGTTCAGATTCGGGCAAATATTCTTTCCTGATTTGGGAAAGTATTGGGGTTCGGTTTCGGATCCAGAAAGTATTTTGAAAATTATTCGGTTCAGTTTCGGGAAAACATTCGGTTCAAATTCAGGCAAATATTCTTTCCTAATTTGGGAAAGTACTCGAAAAATTACTTTTTGAAAAAGTATACTTGTGTGACTAGCAAGAATAATTGAATAACGTCAATAAGAAAAAATGTATTCATTATACAAAATTATCTCAATAAGGAATAAAAAATTATTCCTAATTTTTTCTAGCTAAACGTTAAAAAATGCTTCTTCGGCCTATATGACACTACGTTTTTTCTCTGTTATACATATTTGGTTTGAAAAACCCGCCGAAAGTCAAAATACAAAAACAATTCTTGAAAAGGGACAAAACCTGTGTTCAATTACTAAAAATTTTTAACTTATTTTTCATAAAAACTGTCATTTTCATACGGAGAGCTGTCATTTTTTACGAAAAATTCGTAACAATTTTTTGTTATTGAACAGAGCTAAATAATAATATAATAATACAATGGCGCTAATATAACTCTGACGAGTTTTATGGCCGGGCTTCTCTCCCAATTCGAGGTGTGCTCCTTTTGTTTGTCATACTAATTGGATGGACCTACAGTTTTATGCCGGTTCCGAACAGCGAATGAATTTTTTTGAGAAGCTTTTTCATGGCAGAAATACTCTCGGAGGGTATGCCGCCCACTGCCGAGAGGTGACCGCTGTTTCTAAAAACCCAACAATTGGGTTTTAATTAATTAGAAAAAAATTTTTTGGTGTTTGTTCGGACTGGGGTTTGAACCCGAGACCTCTGGTATAGCAGTCGAGCACAGCGGCCACGAACAGAGCTAAGTACTTCATCAAAAACAATTTGATTGACATTAAACTTCAAACTAAATGAAAATAATGTTTATTTAAAAATATAATTCTTTCGAAATTGGAATTCAAATTACTGAAATAAAAACATTATGCATCTCAAATAGCAGAATATCTGTGTATTCTATTTTATAAAGAGAAGCCAGTGCGCCGTATAATGTTTCTTCCGGACTTCTTCTTCCCCTTACGGCCAAAGCAGAAGCCAATCTAAAACTTGTATTTCCATATATCTTTTATTTTAAACATAATTTATTTTATAGTTGTCAAAAAAGATTTGTATATTTGCCACAATCATTTGTATCCAAGTGGCAAATAAAAATTTGTCCATTTTCATCATTTTTATTTACCTTCTGTATCACATTTGTGTTCACACGATTTGGCTACAAGGGCTGTTTTTGATTTGCCACAAGAGGCTAAATATTTGGCTTTTGTGATTTGTGTCAAATGAAATTTACCGTTCACACGGTTTGCCTATGAATTTGGCAAATTTTTAGCCAAATGTACAAATCGTGTGATCTTAGCTTAAGGCATTGTTCTATTAAAAATAGAAGCGAAGCAAATGCCTTCATTGCGTATTCATACTGACAAAATGTTGCGTTATAAAAGCAAAGCAATAAACTGATGATGCCGATATAGCTAAATACGAGTATCTAGTAGATAAATCCATTTGCATAAACTCAAACCAAACCAATCAAAGCTGAAGCATTCTCCAAAAATGGAGAGAAAAATGGTTATGGAAATGGTGAAGAAGAAAAATGCGCAAAGTGCAATACAGAATAGCATTTGCATTGCAGAAATTCGTTGAAATCACAGCGAAAGTCTTAAGTGTCAAACACTAGAGAAAATTTGTTAAACAAAAACGCGCGCAAAAAAAAAATTGGAAAGAATTTCAAGCATGAAACTAAATGCAGTTCTCGTCGTTCGAGTGCGCCAAGTTGATTTTGCTGTTTACTTTTTTACTAAATGCGGCGAAAAAGATATGTTGAAGCAAAGCATGCCCAAATACATGTATGTACATGTACAGCCATGTATGCATTTGAGTAGTAAGTAAGCTGACATGCATAAAAAAATTGACAACTTTCAGAGTCATTTGCTATTTACTGAAACGACGCCGCCTAGACCAAAATGCACAATACAAATATGTGTACGAGTATACACTCCAAAAAACTACGCCTTATTTAAGGTTTATTTCAGAAAATTTAAAGGCTCTCGAAATAATGCCTGAATGTTCTAAGCGACCACAATTTGCATGAGGAAAGTTTTACAATAAGGCTGATTTTCCTGTATTGATGTCTTCATGCTCTAAGGACTACTCCCTCTCTCTATCTAAGGGAAAATTTATTCCCAAGGCTCATACGCCATGAGACTAAGGCTCAGATAATTCGTGATAATAAGGCGTTATGTGTTTTATATATACCCTATAATAAGGCTTATTCGCTATGGCCCAGTCATGCTTGGCAAAAATACTGGGGACTTCAAATTTTAAATCATCAGTAAAAAAAAAATTAATGAAAGGCTGCATTCAAGACTTCAAGAAAAAGGATGGGACTTCAAGGGCTGAAAGTCACGATGATTGCAATACCTAACATCACTGGCTATGGGAAATAAGTTTTAGATAATTACTTATAATAAGGCCTTATGTGTTTTCTATATACCTTATAATAAGGATTATTCGCTGTGGGAAATAAGTTTTAGATAATTCCTTATAAGAAGGCCTAATGTGGTGCCTATACACCTTATAATAAGGCATACTCGTCATTGGAAATAAGGCTTACATAATTCGTGATAATAAGGCCTTAAGTGGTTTCTATATAACTTATAATAAGGCATACTCGCCATTGGAAATAAGGCTTAAATAATTCGTGATAATAAGGTCTTCTTTGGTACTTAAATGCCTTATAATAAGGTAGAATAAAAAGTCGGTTTTTGTTCAGCTGCATAATTCACATTTTTTGCACAACTTAAGGGCTTTTCTAAGCGACAATCTTTACTTCGACAATACGCAATTTTTTACGCATTGCATTGCACTCTCTTTGCCCATTTTTATCTTATAAATCTCTTTCTATCTATTTGAGATATGAGCGCATAACAGAAAATTAATTATTAAAATATTAGCAGCAGAGCAAATGAGCGCATAACTGCAAGCAGCGCTGCCAGCGTATTCCATTTTGACAGCTTAGGCTTCAGCTTAGGCTCCAGCTTAGGCTACAGCTTAGGCTTATCAATCGTTTGCAGGGTATTTAGGCTAGCAACAAAAACAAAAACAACAAATTCAAGCATGTAATTCGCTGTTGTTATTGATGCTTTCTCCTCTTTAACTAGATGCGATGATTTTTGGCTTCGAATTTGTTTGCTGTGCTGATTTATGCATGCAGCAGTTGAACTCTACGTGCATGTGTGTACATATGTATACTCGTATGTTGCTGGTTGACAGTGGCAAATGAAGTTAGAAAAGTGCATGCATCAATGCGAAGAATGAAGAAGAATGCAACGACAATGCCGATTTCAACTTTTTGTTTTTTGTACGTTTATTTTATTTTTTTCTCTCTCTTAAGGCACCCAACAACTCTGCCAACTTGAATTGCCATGCCATTCTCTAAGCTGACTTTAAAAGCTTCTACTTTAGGCTTAACGTTTTGTTCGTTCGTTTTCTTGTTACAAATTTCGGTTACTGTAAAATTTAAACCGATGATATTCATCCATGCCCATCCTCTTCCTATTCCCATTCCTATTCCTAATCCTAATCCTAATCCTATTACATTTTGCTGTGTTGTATGTTGTTGATTTCGTTGTCAGTACGAATAAACGAATACACAAATACGTGCCGTTGGCATTTGGCTGTTGTTGTTGCACAGTGGCAGCATCACGCCTGTCTATGATTTTCCATTTTGTTGCCTTCGCGCCAACAGACAAACCAACAAACTTACAATTGTACAAATGCACAGATACATAACTGAGCATGTGCATGTGTTTGTTTGGTTGTACATTTGCACAAAAATGAAAGCAGAACATTTGCATGCATGTCAGCTGCGCGCATGTATGTCAGTCAACGGCGCATACTCAGTTAGATAGACAAGCGAGCGTGTGTTGCATGCCCCATGTCGCATGCCGCATGCCATTTGGCTCAACTACTACGTACAAAATTTGCTGTCTGCAGCTACAAGTTTTTTGTTGTTGCAAATAAAATTGAATTTCCCCCAAAAAATGATGTTCTTGACACTCGAGTTGAGTTCGGCTGCGCCCTTTTTGAATTGTCCTCATAGCAAAGAATGTTGCGTTGTTGTTGAAAATGCTGGTGACCGCTTTTTGACTTTCAAAACAAGCAACAAGTTTTGTATAAATTCAAAAAGAAAACACAAATTATTTTTGTATGCTTCTATGTACATATGTATATGCATTTGTATGCGGATGTGTTAATTTGATTGCATGTATGCATTTTGTATAAGATCTTTGCTTTTATCCGCTTGCGTACACTTCTTGTCATATCGCTTGCAAACTTGCCGCCATAATAATATATAATACAATGGCGCTATTATAACTCTGACGAGTTTTATGGCCGAGCTTCTCTCCCAATTCGAGGTATGCTCCTTCTCTTTTTCCTACTAATTGGGTGGACCTACATTTTTATGCCGGCTCCGAACGGCGAATGCATTTTTTGTGAGAAGCTTTTTCATGGCAGAAATACACTCGGAGGGTATGCCGCCCACTGCCGAGAGGTGACCGCTGCTCTTAAAAAACCCAATAATTGGATTTTTACTAATTAGAAAAATTGTTTTGGTGTTTTGCTCGGACCGTGGTTTGAATCCGAGACCTCTGGCATAGCAGGCGAGCACTCTACCCACTGCACCACAGCGGCCACACAAACTTGATGCCATAGGAAATCCATAAATCCACTTATGACAATTGCATTTTGCATTTCTATTTACATGTCAGACGGATGTCATAATCAGTTTTGTGCAATCAGTGGAATTGTGGAATTGTTTTGTGACAGCAAAAGTCGGGCATGTGTAGTAGAGCTGCAAAACCATCGATAGTCGGACCACTCGATAGTTTCGATAGTCGAAAAAAAAACTATCGATACTATCGATAGTTTTTTATGAATATTTCACTATAATAAAAGGAGGGATGTTTTTGTTTACAGTTTTCTTTCCAAAAAGTCTTTATTTTTTTACGCAAAACAATAATTAAATAAAAGATCAAATAAGAATTAGATACTTCACTTACACTGAGAGAAAAATCAACCAAAAAAGTTGGTTAATAGTACTAATTTCACACTTGAAATGGAATCAATGTGAATTTTGTTTAATATTACCATTACCATTATTGATATATTAGACAGTGTTTTTGGTTATATTACCCATGATATTTGTTGATATAACAAAATGTTCGTTCAAATCTTCAACCAATTTCTTGTTACTACATATTAAACAATTTGTTGGTTATATTTTTATGCCAGTAGCAGCACTGCTATGTATGATCTATAAGATAGTGTTAATATGTTAACTGAATAACAAAGAAAATTCCAAATACTCACTCTCTCGCTCAGCCATTCAACTTCGTCAAGCACAAACGGTGTTGAAGGCGATGGTAACAACAGAGCCGAAGCCACAACTCTTCGTAAACATTTTTACTTTTTTTTAGATATGAATTAACATTATTTTCGTTAATATAACAAATATACACGTTGGGGAAACCAACCTTCTGATTGTTACCAAAATATTGGTTAATGGTACAATGAAAATGTACATATTACATTTTTTCCTTTTGACATGAATAAATCAACCAATAAAACATTAACCAAGAAGTTGGTTGAAAAAACCATTGTACTTTTTTCTCTGTGTATGTATATAGCATTTTCTGGTTAAATTAAACCTTAAAAAGAGGGATGGTTTTGTTTACATTTTCCTTTTCAAAGTCTTTAATTTTTGTTTAACGCATAACATTAATTAATTAACAAAAGAACAACAAAGAGGAATTAAATACTTCACTTATATATATAGCATTTTTTGGTTAAATTAAACCTTTTTCAATTTAAAATTTGCACTTGATTTGAAAAAGGTTTCATTTGACTTGAAAACGCTATAGTAATAAAACTAAAAGTAGTACATTTGTTTTTTAGCATCTTTGGTGCTGACTAGTACGTAAGGCACATTGTTTATACATTTCATTAATGTAAAATACCGACAATCAAAATGCACACTGTTTAAACATTTCATTAATGTAGAATACACTATGCTTTAAATAAATCAAAAAACAAAACACTACGAAGAATTTCAGTTATGGGGGAGGATAGGTATGGGCCTGCTGAGCACAGAACAATTTTTTTTTTCATTTTTAATTTTTTGTATGGTTACGTTTTTGAGATAACGGTAATTTTGTGTTTTTTGTTATCACTTTATTCAAAAATTATGTTCGCTGGAGTTACGCTTCTAACAATATACAACTTATAGTAATTGAACCACACCTCGCTAAATGACATCTGGTCAATGTCAAAATTTTTAATTTTTTGCGATTTTTGAAAAAGTTTTGATTTTCAAATTAAGTTTTTTATAAAAACTTGTAAAAATCAGAAAAGTTTTATTTTTTAAAAATTAGCCCGTTTAATTGTTAACGTAATATCAAGGATATCTGATAAAAACATTATTTTTAGCGATTTCTTTCATGTGAAACAAAAAGGATATTTTATGGACGAAAAACTCGGTTAGATGACTCATCCGTGTATGGACAAAAGATAAAATTTGTTTGTGACTTCACCTTCTCATAGGATTAGCGTTAATCAGAGGTTAAGTAAACGGCCCTTAAGCTAAAGATATAGATACTTATGTATTGTGGAACGATTTTTCGTCATCCCTTGTGAAAAAATCGTTCCACAATACATCATATTCCTACCCCGTCGGAAAACCAAGCAAAAAAAAGGAATAATGAAAATTACTTAACTATTGCTTGTCATTTTATATCAGAAGATTTCAACTTGCGAGTAGCTGTACTGTAGACACAAAAGCTGCTGTCAGATACAAATCATTCCGCAGCTAATATATTGGAAACCTTGCACCATGTTCCAGGCGAGTTACTTACCGTGTTTTGCACCTTCATTGAATTTAGATGTGCGAGCAAATTGTTTCTTATTTTAAAGGCAGTACTATTGAATATGAGAAGTTTAAGGCCGCGCAAGAAGTCTATACTGTTTTGCAAAAAAAAGTTGTAAAACGACGCCCTATACAAGGATGAGTCATATAACCAATTTTTAGTCCATAAAATATCCTTTTGTTTCACATGAAAGAAATCGCTAAAAATAATGTTTTTATCAGATATCCTTGATATTACGTTAACAATTAAACGGGCTAATTTTAAAAAAAATAATTTTTTTCTGATTTTTACAAGTTTTTATAAAGAACTTGATTTGAAAATCAAAACTTTAAAAATCGGAAAAAATTAAAAATTTTGACATTGACCAGATGTCATTTAGCGAGGTGTGGTTCAATTACCACAAGTTGTATATTGTTAGAAGTGTGGATTTTAGTCGCCTCTTACGACAGACATTCCTTACCACGGGTATATTCTAAGCCCCCTAACCCGCTGGGGTATTAATTTGACCATTTTGATATCGAAATCCAATTCCTCCCTAACATTCAGTATTCTTCTCTTGGGACAAAACTACAAGAATGAATAGAGGTAACCATCGATAGTGGAAAAAAACTATCGATAGTGACACGAAAAAAAAACTATCGATACTATCGATAGTGCCATCGATAGTTTTGCAGCTCTACAATGTACATACATATGTACATATGTATCTACACAATGTGTAGCAACAACACACGCAAGCAACAAATCCACAATAATGAATAAAATAATAGTTGACGTGGTAGTTTTAATTGGATTTATTGAATTTTTGTTTGCAAAAATGGACAGAAAAATGGTTTGTACATACATACATGAAACGTTTTAAAGCTTTGTTTACATTGCATTGCGTTGGTTTATTAGAGCGGAAATTTAATTCAGCAAAAAAATTAAAGCGTTCCGAAATCGGATTTTTATTTCCTTTCTAGTTTTCTTGGCATTAAAATGCGACTTTAGTTTTTTTATAATTTTTTGTTGTTATTTTCACTGCTACAGTTTTGTTTTTGTTTTTGTTTTTGAATTTATTTTTTTTTTTATTTTTAGATTTTAGTTTTCTGTTTTTTGTTTGTTTTATTTTTATCTTTAGTTTGTTTTTTTGTTTTTTTTTTTTTAATTTAATTTTTTTTTGTTTTAGTTTTATTTTTAGTTTTTTTTGTTGTTTCTTGTTTTTATTCTTTTTTTGTCTTAGTTTTGGTTTCAGTTTTTTTTTTTAGATTTTAGTTTTTGATTTTGTTTTACCTTTTTTTCTTATTTTTTTTAGTTTTAGTTTTTGTTTTATTGTTTTTGTTATTTTGTTATTTTGTGGTTTTTGTTTTTTTTTTCATTTTTTCATAATTTTTAGTTTAGTTGTTTATGTTGAGGCTTTTGTTTTGATTTAGTTCTAGTGTTTCTATTTTTTGTTTTTTTCTGTTTCGTTTTTTCATTTTTCTCTTAATTTTTAGTTTATTTTTTTGTTTTTATTTGTTTTTTTTTGTTTTTTTTTTGTTTTTGGTTTTTTTAGCTTGTTTTTTATTTTTTTGTGTTTTTTTTTTGGTTTTTTTTGGTTTTTTTTGTTTTTTGTTTTATTTTATTTTTTATTTTTTTCATAATTTTTATTTTATTTCTTTTTGTTAAGGTTTTTGTTTTAGTTTTAGTTTACGTTTTTATTTTGTGGGTTTTTGTTTTTTTTTTTTGAGTTTTTTATTTTTTTGTCTTCGTTTTTGTTTTTGTTTGTTTTTGTTTGTTTTTGTTTTTGTTTTTAGTTTTATTTTATTTTTTTTATATTTTTTTCCTAATCTTTAGTTTATTTATTTCTGTTGAGGTTTTTTTTTAGTTTTTGTTTTTGTTTTAGTTTTAGTTTATGTTTTAATTTTTTGTTTTTTTTTTCTTCTAATATTTAGTTCGTTTTTTTTTGAGGTTTTTATTTTTTGTCTTTGTTTTTGTTTGGTTTAGTTTTAGTTTTAGTTTTAGTTTTAGTTTTTTTTATTTTTTTTTTTTATTAGTTTTTTTATTTTTTATTATTTTTTTTGTTTAGTTAGTTTCCTAATTTTTTTGTTTTTTGTTTTTGTTTTCTGTTTTGCTTTTCCATTTTTTTCCTAATTTTAGTTTATTTCTTTTTGTTGTAGTTTTAGTTTTTTTGTTTTTTTAGCTTTTGTTTTGTTTGTTGTTGTTTTTTGTTTTTTAGTTTGTTTTATTTTTTATTTTTTGTTTTTTGGTTTTTGTTTTTTTTTGTATTTTGTATTTGTTTTCGCTTTTGTTGTTGTTGCTGTATACATCTATACATCCATACATATGTTCGTATACATGTTCAAACATGTTGCTCATTTTTATGTTTTCCATTTGTCGCGTTGTTGCAGAAAACAACAACAATTTCGTTATTGTCGGCCCATCCGATCCTATGGAACCACTGAACAAGCGATATATGGTATGGCAAAGCGTTTTCTTAGTATCTCAGTTGAGCTTATAATAGCGGGTCTCACCGCTGTTGTTGTTATAGCCACTAAGCAATTACCCGAAGGAGTAGGGAAAGTGTAGGGAAAGTTACAGTACTTTTGCCGATGTAACCGGTATGCCCAGCGCGTGGTAACTTCCCGTCTATCATGCGAGCGACTTTTTTTTTTGGCCATTATCAACCTTCTAGGTCAGTGTATATTAGTCGCCTTTTACGACATGCATACGGAGATCGCATAACTGATAATAGGATGTAATTAGAACGTACTCTGCGTCTTCTATAGCGTAGCAACACATAGGACAAGAAGGATTAAGTTGTCTTTGTATCTACAAGTAAAAAGGTAGGGCCTAAAATAACCACATCTGCTAAGGAACTGCGTGAGGTCGATGTTGAGCTTACACTGCTCTCTCTCTCTCTCTCTTCCCAACTGTTATATTGCCAATCAAGCTATAAGTCCACCAGCATCACCAGAGAATGTGCGAATGAGTAATATGTGCGCTGTTCGATTCCTATAATTATGAGGTTTTCCGCGTAGCTGCACTGATTTAGGTTATTCCAGCTATCGGACACCGTTGTACATTACATTCCAGAAGAGCGGAACTATGGTGGATCCTTATGCTACTCGGCTCGTTGTGGCATAGTTCCCGACGCCCTCATCGGAGTTGTGGACTACCACTCTCTCTTCAAAGTAACTTATAATTATATTTATAAGTTATTTTGGTGTTCGGAAAAATATGTTAGCTGCGAAAAATTCATCTGAATATTTCATTCTGAGACATTGATTACATGTACATACTATTTGCTTAAAATAATTTGTTTACCAATTGAATTATTTGCATATTTACGCCATAATAACTTATGCCGTTTCAGCGCGCTTGGACAGAGTCATGGATATACATACATTTCAAATCTCAAATTTTCACCTTTCTCAAGCGCACGTAGCTGATCTGATGAATTTAAAACAAACAAATGAAATTACACAAAAAAAGTAATAAAAAAAAAATAAAAAGAATAAGAAATGTCACACACTTTTCATTGTCCTTACACCCTCGCAATTACCCAACGCTATTCTTTTCTTCGCCTCGCCCACTTGTTTTTCTCAGGTAATAATCTCAAAACAACAAAATTGAGCGTCTTTGTCATAAGCAGAAGTTTGACACTGTTTACCGCAAAGCATAAATTATCCAAACCAATGCAAATATTTCAGTCGAGTAAGTTGGGGGTGCGCTGCCTATCACATATCACAAAGAGATGAAGGAGCTGACAGCAACTGTCAACCAAAGCTAATTTGGCAGCCAAAAGCCAATTTTAAAAAGGTTAAATTTTCTTCTATAGCAAAATATGACAAAAACAAAAACAAAATTGAAAATTGCGAATATCAGCATGAATAGAGAAAATGTGAATTTTACCACATGGGAGGACATAACAAATTTTATATTTATTTATTTTTTTTTTTTATTTTTCTTACATATTTATATGCATATGTACTAGGGCGATCTTTAAAAATTAAATTAGCGATTTACTTCGGATAGTCCTTCACTCAAGGATAACAAATATAAATTTTGATACCGATCATAAGTATAAGGCAATATGAAATTTGACCCCTGTGCGACACCCCTTAACCGTCACCGGTCAGGACCAAAATGTACATACATACATATATTTGGTATTCTGTTCATATATGAGTACCGATTTTGGCCATCAGATACGCAAAAAACTAAATTTAGTTTTTTCAGTCTCAATAGAGTTTTCTGAGATTTGAACCCTGTGTAACCTAAGCATCTATTGAAGAAATCTATTGTGTGTCCTTTATGGACTGCCAATTTAATCTATCGATCTATCGATGGAATTTTCAGAGTTTTCGAAGAGTGGAAGCTTCCCGGAACACAGGCCCAAATGTGGACCCAGAGAGACCCAGCAAATCTTTGAGCAATATTGCTATCAAAGGAAAGGAAATGGAGAAAACGGAGTGGGAAAAGTAGGGAAAAGGGGTTGGGAGAGGGAAAAGGAATAAGATAGCGAGTAAGATAGGGAGAGAGACTTGGATTGGAAAATAATAAGGAGAGCTAAAAGAGAGCCATGTTTAGGGTCCATATCCCTTTGCAAGAAGTAGGGAGCGAGAATTAAAGGGAAAGAGAAAATGAAAGGAAAAGGATGTGGGATGGAAAGGGAAGAGAAGAGAATAGAATAGAAGAGGAGAGAAGAGAAGAAAAGAAAACAAAAGAAAAGAAAAGAGAAGAGAAGAGAAGAGAAGAGAAGAAAAGGAAAGGAAAGAAAGGAAAGGAAAGGAAAGGAAAGAAGAGGAAAGGAAATGAAATGAAATGAAATGAAATGAAAGGAAAGACAAGGAAAGAGGGGGGGGGGGGGGGGGCGGGGAAAATACTATTTAAAACACAAAAACATTTTTCGTCGCTGCTAAGCGGGACGGATATTTGCTAGTATTAGGTATATAAAATTTGTCTCCATAAATCTGAGGACCACCCTGATGCATACACACACAAACATTTATATGTATGCCTGCAAAAAAATGTGCGATCAATCCCGAAAGAGATTTGTCCTCGATTGATCTCTTTCGAGAACAATCGGTCCACAATTAGTCCCCGATTGTTCCCGTACGGGTATAAATGTTGACTAATTGTAGACCAATTGTTCCCTAACGGGTATAAATGTAGATTAATCGCTTTCATTCCGAACGGGTACAAATCTAGATTCCTTAAATGTAGACATTTTACAAAAACATGCAATGTATTTAAAAAATTGTAGAACAACCGGTAAAACGAATTGAACACCCTTTTTTTTAAAAACAATTTTAACAAAATGTTGCCTAAAATCTATTATATAAAAATAAGTCACATTTTCCTCCCTGATGATATAACTCCAGAACGGCTGGACTGAATTAAATGAAATTTTGCACGTAGTTTTCGATTGAGCCCGACATGGTTTATGGCCAAAAAAAGTATAAGAATCCGAGAAGGTTTTGGAGATATTCCACAAAATGTAGACCAGGGTAACCCTATAACGGGTTCATACGATATGGGTATCAAATGAAAGGTGTTGACGAGTGCTTGAACATGGTGTAGTTATTGGTCCCATATAAGTCCCCGTATTCGAGGTATTTCCCGAAATATGAACCAGGTTTGACCCCAGACGGGTTTTCTACAAAATGGGTATCAAATAAAATGTGTTGGTGAGTATTTAAAAAAAGAGGTAATTTTCAAAACCCTATGCGACCCGTTTTCCGAGATATCGACCAAAATGTGGACCAGGGGTGACCCTAGATGATGTGGACGGATAGGATAGGCATAGGGATAGGTACTATATGGATAAGAATAAGGGATAGGGATTAGGGATTAGGGATTAGGGATTAGGGATAGGGATAGGGATAGAGATAGGGATAGAGATAGAGATAGAGATAGAGATAGAGATAGAGATAGAGATAGAGATAGAGATAGAGATAGAGATAGAGATAGAGATAGAGATAGAGATAGAGATAGAGATAGAGATAGAGATAGAGATAGAGATAGGGATAGAGATAGAGATAGGGATAGAGATAGAGATGGGGATAGGGATGGGGATCGGGATAGGCATAGGGGTGGAGATATAATGGTGGACAACACGGTAACCTAGGACTTTTCCTTTAGGCTTTATAAATAAATTTTAGGCAGAACAACGTCTGGCGGGTCAGCTAGTATCCTATGAAAAAATCCTTTACATTACGCTCATATAATGCATATTCAAAACTTACAATTTTTTAAATTTATTTATTGAGATTTTTTTACAAAAGTAAAACATTATATAATCTTTATTTAAATATGCATGTACATTTACAATTTTTTAAGGAAAAATCTACATTTGTACCCGTTCGTGCTGAAAGCGATTGATCTACATTTGTACCCGTTGGGGATGAAAGCGATTAATCTACATTCGTACCCGTTCGTTCTGAAAGCGATTGATCTACATTTGTACACGTTGGGGATGAAAGCGATTAATCTACAATTGGTAGCCGTTCGGGTATACAAGTTGAACAATTATTCTCTTCATAGGACATGCTCGAACAAATGCGATCAATTCACTCCATATAAAGGGATGTAAAATTGTATTAGTCGCATGCTCCCTTGCGATTGATCCCGGACACGTCCCGGATTAATCGCATTTTTTGCAGGGTATATTCTTGCAAATTTTTACTTGTCATGTGATTGAAGCTTCAGCTTATTTGACATCAAAAAATGTGGTTAAGCCAATCGATTTGCTGATTTTGAATGTTGATGCTTGATTGCCGAACGGATTGAATTGAATGGGTGAAAAAAATCAAAAAGGGTACACGTGTCGTAAGCAAAACTTCCTATTAAATAAAAGGGAAATAGAAATTTCTTAGATCAAACGTTGTTTTCCCTTGGTGACCAACTAAGCGGTCTTTGGCATTTGGTGGCACTTGGTGCATTTTGATTGGTTTTTTATAACCGCTTTTACAACAACTCAGTTACATATTTACATAGTGTATACTGAGACATGAATAAAGTGATAAAGCTCAACGTTTCGATTATATTTCAATTGTAAAACTGAATCAGTCGAATATAATTGACCATTTAAGCCATGCAATTTGACTCCTAAGACAACGAGCGAACGAACGAGCGAACGAACAAACGTTGATAACGCCAAGCCACAGAGCGATCATGTTGACACAATTGCCGGTTGATGGTGAATAGTAAAATGAGATTTCAACGAGTTAGCCAGACGCTGAAAGATGAAGTGAATGAGCAATTGAAATTGTATGGGTGTGTGTGCTTGTAGGGGAAAGAGTTGAATTGCCACCTAAATGAAATGAGCAGCAATGAGTTGACTAAATGCCATTGTGGCATATATGTATGTAAGTGTGTACATGTGTGTGTGTGTACAACGTACAAAAGTTAAATTGGCAGAATTTCATATCCGCCGGCCGCCCGCCTGTCTGGCTGCTTAACGACGTGAATACGTGAATACAAAATCGAAAGTATAAACGCTCGCCGTTTGCCGCTCATCACTTAATGCGCTAATGGTGGCATCCCTTTAGTAAATAGGCAACTAAACTACGCTGAATTGTGTGTGTTGATGACATGATTTGAATGAGATTGACTGGAAGTATGTACGTAAAATCATGGCACTTTGGCGTTAACGCCATTGGCTTTTGACGCTTGATTCCATTACATTTGACCAATGCTCCTCCACACTCCACTCCACTTGGCGAATGTGGCATAGTTATCCATATGTGCGTGTGTGTGTGTATGTTTGCTTGCAGCATGACAATTCCTTAAAGCGATTTTGTTGTCGTCATCATCTGCCGCATCATCATCATCCATTTAGCACTTGTTCGTTGTGCCCGTGCAGAACTTGACTTTTGTTGCAAATGGATTACGCCAATGGTTGGAATGGCATGCAGAGAGGTTGTGGGCAGACATATGGATTTCAGTTGCTGGCGTAATACTTGTGTAGTAGCTTGGCAGCGCAAAACTTCTTTCATTCAACAATCCATTGCTGTCATTTGGTTCTTTTTTTTTGCTTGCCACTCGCTTCCACTTGCCGAACATTTATTTAGCAAATTTACAAGCGCCAGCTCAGCCCAAAACCCAGTTGATTGGCCCAACTAGCGCTTATACACACATACACACATTAAAGAAGCTTCGAAATACAAAATACTATGTATGTGAGCACTTAGAGCCATTCCATTACTCTTTACTAAGCTGAGCGTTGCCACATTTATCAATCCTTCAATTGTATAGTCCGTTTGGCAGTCGCTGGGTCAATCTGCTAGTCGCTGCAGCGTAAATGTGTCATCCATCCACTTGTAAGCGCATTCAGAGTTTTTTCAGAGACTCTCAGTGTTTTGCTGTATGTGCGCTGGCAAGCAATAAATTCAATTTGCTCAATTGTCAGTTTGTATGTAATTATGTTGGCTGACTTGTGCGGCGGCATTGTTTTTGTCTTGCCACATGCCGCGCTACAGTGTTTGCAGCAAATGTGGCTGAATCGTAATCATATCATATAATTTTGCTAGATTTTCGTATGATTTCTTGTGACCTGAATAGCCGACAGAATTACGAACGTTTAATTTTTTTGGTCCTATTATTCAATAAAAAAGCATAACTTTAATGCCGCAATGCAATCAAAAGCTTCGTCATCGAGATCATTCTAATAACTAATAGTTAGTACCAAGGCCGTAGCCAGGATTTCATTTTGGGGGGGGCTTAACTAAAAAAAAACATTTCAAATTCAAATTACATACATATCTGCCCCGTTTGCTATGCTATGTGCATGAATAATTAGGTTTCGCTTATCACCCATACTTAATTGTTATTGCAAAATCCAATTAATTTCACCAAATTTATCTGTCAAATAAAATTTTCGTCAGCTGATTTTCAGTGCAACCAGCTACCCTGTCAAAGCTTCAGAGGGTAAAAAGTGTGGGTTTTTTACACCACTGAAGTGTACATTTTTAGGAAACGAAAACAGGGTAGCAAGTGAAAAACTTATGTAGTTTTTTTACACTAAATTACCACTAGATCCACTAGCCTAATAAAACCACTAAAAAAAGAAGACATATTCTGCTTGACGTTTTACCTTCATTTTGCAAACGAAAACGGAAAATTGAAGAGTGTAACAAAAATGCGCATTTTTTGATGAAACGAAATCACCATTAATTTCAATGGTAAAATTTTAAATTAAGCTCTTACCCAATTAAGTTAATTATAAGTTTATGATTTTGTTAAACAATTTCTTAGACATGCCAAAAGCAAAACCGCAGTTATCTATATCTTCTGGAAACAGGCGCCAAATTAGGTTCAGAAGAAACGGGACAGTCGCTGAACATGCAAATCGTTTAGAGAACTCACGGTTGCGTGGAATGCAGAGGAGACATGTGGCGATTCGTACGAAATCAGCATTTAACTACAGACCGGATTTAAACTATATGGAACATTCTTCCCTTTTCATGGGTCGTATGAGTGAAATTTGCGTTTTTTTGTAAGTCCCAAGGGCAAACATTTAGCTATATTGGGGTAGACCTTCGCAACGAGGTGTTTTCTCACGGTCAAATGTATGTCGCTCTGTCGCGAACTGGTTCACCACAAAACCAGAGTTTTCTTATACCTGGAAATGGCAACAAAACAAAGAATGTTGTGTTCACGGAAGTTTTTAATTAATGAACAAGATGTACCTTATTTTATGAACTAATTTGCCTACTAATGTACACAGAGTCAAATAATCCTCATAAAAATAAGAAGATTGTCTCTTTGAACAGCTTCGTGGCCCAAAAAGAGGACAGAAGTCAGAGACGAAGATATTTCCATAGAGATTTCTTCTTATTTTTGGGAGGTAAATCTTTTTAATTTTATTTAAAAGTATACCTTCTTACAATAAATAAAAAACTTTCTACTCAACTTTTCTTTACGCATTATTGTTGTCGACTGTGAACCGCTAGCTCAGTTTACATATGTATGTATATAAGACTAACTTTATAATAAATTTAATTAGATAACCTAATAAAAATAAGAAGAACGCCCTCTTTATTAATTCAAGGAGATATCCACATATATATTCGAAGATTTCTTCTTGATTTTATTAAAAAGACTATCCCATTAAAAGTAAGTAGGGATTCTTCTTAAAGAAAAACTATAGAGATATCTTCTTACTTTTCTTCTATTTTATTAGGTGGTTTTCGCTCTGTGTAGGTACCAAACGTTGTTTGAATTATTATAACTTTGAGTTTTTTGTTGTTAATAAATGCATTGTTTATAACGTTGTTTAATTTTAAAGTGTTTGCATTTCATCTAAAGGAGGGTGGTATATTACATTCCTTGCAGAAAACAAGCACAAAATATGAATGTGTAACCCATTTTTACACTCTACTCAAAGCTAAACATCAGTATATTTAATTTTTGCGGCGCAACGAAGTAAGCCGGGTACTTGCTAGTACATACATAGATACAAATAATAATTGAGACTAACTTTTTATATGATTTCTATGCTTCTAAAAAATACAATTAAGCATATTTATATTATAAAAAAAAATTTAATCGCATTAATTTCGGGGGGGGGGCGGGATTGATCCCTGCCATCCCCCCCCTAGATACGGCCTTGGTTAGTACACATTGGTATGGATCAAATCGACCCCTTTGTGTGACTTTATCGTAAGGGACAAAAACAAATTTTACAGGAGAGCATTTTTTTCGTTTTTTTTTTTACTATTTTTATTGATATTTTGAAACGAAATTGAACACGCGATTAGGTAATTAATTAATATACTGAACCAGATAATTTCTTTCTTGAAAAAATTTGCAGTTTGCGAAAAAATCATAATTTTGTCCCTTACGATAATTTTGCTATCAATTTTTTATGAGTTGGTTTGAATAAATGTTTCTCGATAATATTAAAAAAAAAAAGGTTTGTATGTGTTTTATTCCATTCTTTTGTATTTTTAATGATGGGGTCAGGGTAATATAGTGACTAGTATACTCGTCTTCCAATTTAAAGCTTCCACGTTCGATTTCCGGCAGACCAGGGACCGATCTATTGGGAATATTGGTTTTTATAATATGTAAGTTTGTTGGAAATTTGGTAAATAGGTAGATTATTTCCTGTATTCAATATGACGGAGCAATGGAACGTGTGTGGGGAGTAAGAGAAAGGGGAGAGGTAAATGAGCAAGGAGAAAGAGAGGAAATGGAAATATAAAAATTTTACATTATTCCGATAAATTAATGGTTGGACAGAGCAACATCTTCCGCCGTTTCCAGTCTACAATATAAAACACTACTTCGAACGTGAATTTGAACCAGCGACTCCCAATCAGTAAATGTCAGAAAACCCTCCAAAAACAAATTACATTGCAGATTCCAAAAATGGATGTATAAAATTTCATTCAACTCAGTCAAACCGTTTTCGCGATAGTTTACAAAGGATTCTATATATTAATAGGCTAACATTTTTCCCATACAAACAATTGCCAGGCTGTTTAGCACATTTAACATACTCATATCCACATAAAATTGATATGGATGTGTTCGTATGAGTGAGGAGCAGTGCATAGGCATATAATTTTTTCTATAAATTATTTAATTTCTTTATAATTAATAAATAAAGTTTTTAGTTAAGAGAAATAGATATCGTAAAAATGTTTACAAATATCGTAAACACAGTTGAAAAGTTGCTTTAATTTCAAAGCGCTCTCTCTCTTCCTTTTTTATATGCTTTGGGATCACATTCAAAAATTGCATTCCACTCAAATCTCTGCTCTATGAGTGATTTGTAGATGGATTCTACGCAAAAATTGCATTATACTGAAATCTCTGTGTGTCTATGAGAGTGATTTGTAGCTTTTCTATTATGATTTTTATAAACGCCAGAACGATAGAGCGCAAGAAAACTAAAAAGCAGGGAGCAACGAGCCCCAAGCGAATTCAGATTTTAACCACGGCGAAATATCATTTTGACATTACACTCTACCAATTACAATAACAAAATACGTGGGAAATTTCTGAATTCGCCACCGGGCCTATCTTCCTAGATCTGCCTAGATTTTGACCATGATTTCGCGTCGGACCGTGATCAAAAGGGCAAATCAGTGTTGCGGTACAACTGGAATTTGGAAAGTGTTGCTTATCTCCGCGAAAAGGATTAATTTTTGTACCAATACAAAGTTGAAAAAATAAATTGCATGGTCGAATTTCGAGCACCGGCGATACTAGTTAATAAAATTAGGTTATGTAGAAATCCCACTGAGCAATATTTTAATTGAAATACGTCGTAAAATACCATTCATTTGATGCCCATATTAGTACATATAATTTTTTTTAGTTCCAAAAAGGTGACAGAATTGGAAAAATATCCCCAGGGGCAGCACGTGGATAGGCATAATATCTGTAAAACGAATTTCATCCAAATCGGTTCAGCCGTCCCGAGATAGTAGAGTATATAGAAATATATAAATAAACTAATATACATTAAAATATACATACAAGAATAACTCGTTTAAATTTATAAGATAATCCAAATATAGATAATCATGGTACCATGGCTACATTATGCTTACAATACCCTTCATATTCTATTTTAAATTTCAAAATAAATAGTACATAAAATTACTTGCTAGCTATATTCAAAACATTTTTTATATGGACGATACGATAAATTCGAGCTCAAGAAAAAAGTGTGGATTGTCCCTTACGATAAAAAATAAAGCCAATTTTTGGCAAAACTATAAGGATTTCAGCTATAATATTTTACCAGGTGATGCGCTGACGGATGTAGATTAAACTTGCATCAAAAAGTGAGATTCCAGAAAATGACCCTGCTGCAGTGTTTTGTCCGGAGCTTGGAATAAAACAATCCTTTAGACTGTCGCACTACTGCAGTATCATTCAGGTTGAGGTTTATGCTGCCTCAAATGTGGCGCAACTTGCAGCTGAACTAACGCCCCCAAACTCTTGTGTAAACATTTTCATCGACAGCCAGCCGGCAATCAAAGCGAACACGGCAGCGACGACCACCTCTAAATGCGTGAATCAGTGCAGGACCCAGTTACATGACCTTTGTGCGATTAGACGCATTCCTATCTACTGGGTAACCGGCTCCCGGTGTATTATGAGAAATGAGAGGGCGCACCTATTAGCCAAAACCGGCGCATCACTAGCGCAACTGAATGTAAAAAATAGTTTCCCCTCTCGAAATTACCATAAATCTCAAATCAAAGATCAGGCACTGATATGCAAAGTCGATTCCTTGCAAGATCGCCAAATTCATGATTCGGTCATGCGACGTAAAAACGCAAACTTTCTACTGACACTTGATAGAGTAGACAGCAGAAGGGCGGTCTTCAAGCGAACAGCGTATTGTCTCACACCATCTCATGAATTCAAAAAATGGGACTGGCGTCAGAGTTAGGCGTGCACGTCATGCAACGAATCCGTTGCTCTTGGCACACTGCAACTAGGGACACGAATTTTGATACGATACGATACCAAATCGATATTTTTTGCATTTGATACCGATACTTTTTACTCGATTCTTTTGCAACGATATTTTTTGGTATCGACTACTTCAACCACGGTATCGAACAAATGAGTACATTCAGTGATGGAAAATGAAAATTGTGTCATATTTGTCCAAAAAATTGTGCAACGCAAAATAGTGCCGAAAATCGGTCGAGTGTGCAGAAGTGACAAGCTGCTTCCTAAAGGGCCGAAAAATGCACAAGCACGAGAAATTTCCGTCACTGGTACGCATCGAAAAATAGGTCTGATCCACGTGCTGAAATAATTGCAGGTTTGGGCTACTTCGTAAGGTTTTTTGTATGAAGTTACCCAAATCTGTTTATTGATTTTCACATTAAACGAGGTGCACACTTACCACCGAAACTTGCTTCCAATTTGCAATTACCATGCGATAGAAATAATGATAACTGGAGATATAGGATTATATATTTTTCATTTTCATACGATAATTTGACGTTTGCAAATAAAAAATCGTCATTTCAGCGAAAAAATCGTCAATAACTTTTTATACTCAGCTGTACTAGTACACAGAGTATTATAGTTTTAATCACATAACGGTGGATTGTAACGGAGTGAAATAATCGATATAGATATAGACTTATATATATCAAAATGATCAGGGTGAAAAGAGAAATCGATTGAGCCATGTCCGTCCGTCCGTCTGTCCGTCCGTCTGTCCGTCTGTCCGTCCGTCTGTCCGTCTGTAAATACTCTAACTCGCGCAAAAATTGAGATATTTTGATGAAATTTGAAATGCAAGTTGGTATCGAGACTGGGACGGTTGGTATTGAAAATGGGCGAAATCGGACCATGACCACGCCCACTTTTCCTATATATAGAAATAATCGGAAAATTGGTATCTCAGTCACTAATATAGCTGGAGCGATGAAATTTTACCCACGTGTTGAGCTCAGGCCCCTAGGAAGAAATTTGATGAAATTTTGGAAAATGGGCGGTGCCACGCCCACTTATTAAGGGTCAAACCTTGAGAGTTTTATATGTCATAACTCAGAAACCATTGAAGATATATCGACAAAATTTGGTACGCGTGATTTACTTACTTAGGCATACGTTTGGACGGAAAATAGTTAAAATCGGTTGACGGCCACGCCCACTTTTATATATGGGTCTTATAAAGTGACCTAATAAAAACATTTTAAGCGATATCTCTGTCAAATATAAATATCTATCATTGAAATTTTGTCGCGTGAGTCCAACTGCGGACATAAAACGAAAAACACAAAAATTTTGGAAAATGGGCGGTGCCACGCCCACTTATTAAGGGGCAAACATTGAAAGTTTTATGAGTCATAAATCAGAAACCGTTGAAGATATATCGATGAAATTTGGTACGCGTGATATACTTACTTAGTCAAATATTTGGACGAAAAATTTCCGAAATCGGTTGAGGGCCACGCCCACTTTTATATATAATAATATAATATAATATAATACAATGGCGCTATTATAACTCTGGCGAGTTTTATGGCCGAGCTTCTCTCCCAATTCGAGGTGTGCTCCTTTTTGTTTTTCCTACTAATTGGGTGGACCTACAGTTTTATGCCGACTCCGAACGGCGAATGCATTTTTTGTGAGAAGCTTTTTCATGGCAGAAATACTCTCGGAGGGTATGCCAACGACTGCCGAGAGGTGACCGCTGCTCTTAAAAAACCCAATAATTGGATTTTTACTAATTAGAAAAATTGTTTTCGTGTTTTGCTCGGACCGTGATTTGAACCCGAGACCTCTGGCATAGCAGGCGAGCACTCTACCCACTGCACCACAGCGGCCACTTTTATATATGGGTCTTATAAAGTGACCTAATAAAAACATTTTAAGTGATATCTCTGTCAAATATAAAGATATATCATTGAAATTTTATAGCAGGAGTCCAACTGCGGACGTAAAACGAAAAACACAAAAATTTTGGAAAATGGGCGTGGCACCGCCTCTTTTTATAAACAGGAATATACGAGATTTCTGAGCCCATAACTCGACAAATAATTTAAATATAATGACGAAACTTGGTGTGTGCACTTTCATTACTTGTGGTAATACACGCTCAAAATTTTAGCGAAATCGGTTGACGACCACGCCCACTTTTATATATGAGAACTATAAAGGGGCCTAATAAAAACATTTTAAGCGATATCTCTGTCAAATATAAAGATCTGTCATTGAAATTTTGTGGCATGACTTCCACAATAGACCGGAAACAACAAATAGAAAAATTTTGGAAAATGGGCGTGGCACCGCCTCTTTTTATAAACAGGAATATACGAGATTTCTGAGCCCATAACTCGACAAATAATTTAAATATAATGACGAAACTTGGTGTGTGCACTTTCATTACTTGTGGTAATACACGCTCAAAATTTTAGCGAAATCGGTTGACGACCACGCCCACTTTTATATATGAGAACTATAAAGGGGCCTAATAAAAACATTTTAAGCGATATCTTTGTCAAATATAAAGATAATTCATTGAAATAATAATTCACACAAATAATTGAGATATTATGACGAAACTTGGTTTATACACTTTTATATCTTGTGTTAATAGCCACGCAAAAATTTATTGAAATCGGTTTATGACTACGCCTACTTTTTAACAAAGATATTTCTGGAACACCCTTTTGGAATTTGTAACGTGACATCTTTGTAACTAGAAGTCATAAAGGAATGAAATTTTGCACAAAGTATAATATTGATATGCTTAGTTGGATGACTGATAAAAATTTAGAAAATGGGCGTGACTACGCCCACTTTATGCAGCACTCGCTTTATATTAAGTGCACCGTGTTTCCATCAAAAGCAAACAAACAATGAAAGCATACAGCTGAGTATCTAATGTTCGATTCCACTCGAACTTAGGCTTCCTTACTTGTTTTTTCTCATTTTACTAAAAACACGTTATAAACAAAAAAGGGGTCTGTTTTCCATTAATCCCCCTATGACACAACGTTTTTTCCTGGTATTCTACAAGGTTTTTTGTGTGAAAGAGGTGGTCAAATACAGTTTTGTGTTGGTGCAAGGGAGTAAGCTATGTTGGAAAATACCAACGAAATACCATCTAGGCGGATAAAACCCAATGAGCCACCTTGTATTTCGATAGGTTTTTGACATTCGGCACTTTTTTCTGACAATTGTTTCAATTTGACAACTATAAAATAAATTATTTTTAAAATATAAAATATATGGAAATACAAATTTTAAATTTGCCTCTTGTAAGCTTCTGGTTTGGCCGTAAGTGGAAAGAAGAAGTCCGGAAGAAAAATCATAATGCGAAATGGCTTCTCTTTATAACATGGAATGCACAGATATTCTGCCACTTGAGTTTCATCATTTTTTTGTTTCGATAATTTAAATTCAAATTTCCAAAAAAATTCAATGATGGATACATATAATCTCAATGAAAATGAATTGTTAATGTTATTTAGGATGTTTATTTTTCAAAATACTAAATATTTTGCAGATATCTTTTTTTGTAGAAACCGTTGGTTTGTAAAAAATGTTTTCAAGAACTTAATAAACTTGCAAAATTTTTTTAATCAGCTTGAACTATTCTTATGAGTAGGAAAGGGATTTACGTCAAAATCAAAACTTCGGAACCAGCCATGGCATACTATGCCATAGAACTAGCACTAATACAGCGATATGTCTCAGGATGCAGTTTTATTGCGTTTTTGGTAACTTTCTAGAAGACGGTGCAACTTTAAACGGTTTTAATAAATATCTTTTAAATGTGGAAATATCTTTTATTTCCGCTTTCGAATTCATAATATAGCGGTCAGAACGCGTCGATTGGTACCTCTTTTAACTAGTTTAGAGGAAATTTTAAGGTTGCACCTTCTAGAAAATTACCGCTTTCGATACCGATACTTTGAGTATCGAGTAGTTTAGTTTCGATATTATCGGGTTCGCGATTCTTTTTAACCGATATTTTAAGTGAGTACCAGATCGATGCTTTTGATTCGATATCGTGTCCCTAACTGCAACATTTTCTCTGTCAATGTGCAAGCTTTGGAAGACTCCGCCTTAGATATCTCGGTTCTGCACACTACTCGTGCCTAGAAGGCATTACGGAGTAGGAAATACACAAAATATTAAAACTTGCGAAGTGCTGCATTCCAAGTTTAATATAACGCCACCATTAAGCTGTTGGCAACACTAAGTATCATATGCGGTCTATAGCATTTTCAGATAAAATTAAACCCTTTTCAAGTCAAGTGAAACCTTTTTCAAGTCAAGTAAAACCTTTATCAAGTCAGGTGAAACCTTCTTCTATTGAAATGAAACCTTTTTCAATTTAAATGATATTGAAGAAGTTTTAATTTCAATTCAAGTGAAACCTTTCTCAATTCAAGTGAAACCTCTTTCAAGGCAGGTGCAACCTTCTTCTATTGAAATGAAACCTTTTCTATTGAAATCATATTGAAAAAGGTTTAATTTCAATCGAAAAAGATTTCATCTGGCTTGAAGGAGGTTTTACTTGACATGAAAAAGATTTCACTTGACTTGAAAAAGGTTTCATTTGACTTGAATAAGGTTTCACTTGATTTAAAAAGGTTTCACTTGACTTGAAAAGGGTTTAATTTGACCTGAAAATGATAAATATCAGGAATCACTTATATTCTTGCCAACCTAACCTAGTGCCCATGGCATCAAAGCAAAGTGACAAACTCTTCGCCTTCATATCCCAGCCAGCAAGGTACCGTACATTTTACGAACAATGCGATTTACGAGCTATTCTCGAATCAGAAAACAATAACAAAAGAAACTTTTTTCTATCATGTCAGAAAAAAAAAAGAAAACGAAAAATTTCAAACTCAATATTTTAAAAGTAAGTATGTATGTTTGTAAAATTTCTACATTTACGATAAAAACCGGACGTAAAAAGATTCATATACGAGTGCTTTTTCGATACATTTACGACACTCGTAGGCACTGAACATTTTAAAGCGAAACAGTATTCGTAGGCGAATCGTAAACGGATTTCATAAACGATATTTTATTAGAGTTTTCTTCGAGAAAACATCGGTTTACAAGCTCGTTTACGATGATTTTGCTGGCTGGGATATTAAGAAGAAAACTTTGACTTTTTTTACTGCCCTAAAAATCAAAGTTGTGTGAATAAAATGAAACTTTTGCGTGTGGGAAATTTTATTTTATTTGTTTAAGATAAGACATTAGCATGTTAATCAAGTTTCTTTCGCGTGTATACATGCCTTCATAATTCTAAATTTACTTCAATTCCGAATGAGAACGGCAAGCATTGCTAATTTCTATATTAATATAAATGCTACAAAAGTAATTGACTCAATCTTCGCTTCCTAATAATTGGTGCACTTTGTGTTTTTCTGCCACCGGCGCTTTTGATGTTCGCCAATGCAGCCAATAACAAATTGCCATTTGCACGCAAAACTGATATTATCGTCATTAGTAGATTTCGCTTACATCCGCAAAGCATTTTGCCAACACAAAACTTTGCTATTTCCTGTTTTCACACTTCTATACGTTACTTCCTGCATTGGTGTTGCATTGTTGCAGGCGTGTAAATGTGGTTGCTTTAATGTGTGTGTGTGTGTAGGAATACAGTCGCAGATATATATGGAAATATGTTTACAAATAAACTCTTGGCGCATTCATCTTCACTGCATGTGGCATGCCACAAAAACACCTTCGCTGCTTGCCACTATAGCATGCATATAATTGTGTATTAATGTATGCAATACTTGTGGCGCCTCTTCAATTATTAACAATAACAATAATAATAACAACATTATTATAATCTGCCGCAAGTGTCAGACCAACCAACAGATATGCAAATATCCATCAGTCAAAAGTAAGCCTTTGCGCCTTGACGGGCGAGGGACACTGCAAAGGAAAGGCAATTCACTAGAAACGTGTGACGTGAAGTGAACGTAAGTAAGCGAGCAATGGGCGGGAGATGGCGCGATAGTGCGAAGCATGAGCTGATAGAAGGGAAAGGCATAATGTGCCCACCAAAAAACTCGATGACCGTGGAATTAAGAGGGTAATCCAGAAAAACCCTGGCAATCGCTTCCACATTCGTTGACATAATGCCTGACATTAGCATGGGCTTGTCATTGGGGGGAAGGACTTGCCCACTGCATTACCGCCGAACGAATAAATCACGCAATACCGCAAGGATTCTAGCGAATCAAATAAAGAATACCTTACAGGGAAGCAGAGAAAGAAGGCGAAAAATGTAAGGCATGATGGAAATTTCCACTGGTATTTATTCCAGTTCATTTTCCGCGCTCCATTCTACTTTGTATTACGTGGAATGGGTAGTGGAAGCTCATTCCACTCTGCATTACTGGCAATACGTGAAAGAAGTGATGAACTTGCCAGATGTTCCATGGCAAGGCCTTCTATCATACCTGACAGGTAATAGCGATGACCAGATTTTTGCTGGGTGGTTAATATCTGCTATGATAAGTATGCAAGTATATGCATATATATACCAGTGGCGGCGCTAGCATAAATTGGCTGGGCAAGCCTATGTATGAAGTAGAGCTCTCGATTTTTTTTGAACATTTTCGAGTAGGCCGAACAAATGTTGTTCAAATGCTCGAACAGTCGTTTGTTTGTTTATTACCCGTATGTTTGTATTGGGGTGTTTGAAGTTTGTTTTTTTTTTTGTTCATTTTTATTTTTTTGCCTTCATATGTATTTTTTGTTATTTCTGTTTTTCTGATAAAGTTTTTTTTTATCAGATAAACATTTTTTTTGTTTGTAAGCTCGAATGCTCGAATGTTTGTAGGGGCATTTGAACAACAAACGGGCTTCAAACAAAAACGATCAGTTTGAATTGCTCGATACCCGGGTATCTAGAGCTCTAGTATGAAGCAAAGCCATTGGCCATTTATGTAATTTTCTTTGCTGTAATTATCTGAAAATCTGATTGCGCTTTCCGTCGTTCACTTTGATTAAATTTGTTTTTCGCATAATTGGTTTGTTGTTTATATTCATACCGTTTGAAACTGAATGCATTGCAATAAACCGAGAAGATTAATTAAAGATGATGAAGGTTAATTAAGTTTTGAAATATAATGGATACTATGAAGATATGTGGGTATATGAATTTGTTGTTGTAGTTGCACCTGCATTTGGCCAGCACGTCAACAAGCCTGGCTCAGTCGAAAGTAAATTCAAGTTCTTCATCAGCAGAACGTGAATTATCTACAACTGCATAGCAGTTATTATTATTATTATTATTTAGTAAGAATTCAACTGAATTGATTGCTGACGCCAAACTTGTAGATATGTAAATCTCTAAATCTCACACGGAAGCGCAGAGCTATTTTAGTTCTCTTATACCGACGGCAATTTCAGCAGTGGCAAGTGAATTTGCTTATTATAGTACTAGAATATAAAGCGGGTTCTTTAGCTTATCTTTTAAGCAGTGTTTGAAAAACTGAAGTCGAATTAGCAAAATTCGAGAGTTGTTTGACTTGATTTGATTTTGATTTTTACCGGGGACAGGCATCTGGTATTTGCATTTTAGTAAATTTTAAATACCGTATTTTAAATAATACCATAATGACAGACAGTAACTTGTTACTTCAGTTCTGAAAAAAGAAGTAAACAACATAAAAATGGGAAACATTTCCGAAGTAAATCGTTACTTTCTTCAATAATTTTTATAATTTTTATCTCATTTTCACGTAAATATTTTTCTGCCGTTTCGCTGTCTCTTTCGGCGAGCTCCAAACCTATTTTGGTTTTTTGCAGCTGTTGATATTTTGGGAACGTTGAAATTATCATCGATGAACTTGGTGATGCTGCTCGGCCTGAAGCTCTTTGTCGGACAGCACAATACGAGTATTTTGCCGCTTTTGCAGTTCTGCGCACATATTTTGTTTTTATGTACATACCAGTGGCGGATTAACAATCTGGTGGGCCCTGGGGCGAAATTTTTTTGGGGGCCCTTTTCCATATAAATATTTTGCGATTAGAATACAGTTTGATCGTTATAAATTTAAATTGCGGTTCATGTAACATATTTGGTCATTGGACGTTGTTTTGCTCTGGTCATTAAACGCACTACTCCATAGTATTGATGTCATTTTATATTGACATTTTTTGGTTATTGTTATAGTCAGTGTTTAAAAAACTGCAATAACTTTCATTTCGATGCTTACAAACAATACTGTACTAAGGCGACTTAGTACATTTTCCCGTTTTTGGCGTTTACAAGTATTACGTGTCTTAATTTAGATGCTATCTAATTTTGGTATCAATCGGACAATCCAATCAAAAGTTATGAGCAAAAGTGTACATATAATACAACTCGAGATTTTTACAGAATAAAAACTTTGAGAGCTTGCCATGAAAAACCACGCAGCAAATTTTTATTTTTTGTTACGGTTTTATATGAAGCGTACCCTAGCTTTGATATTGTCGAGTTTTGGTGTTGATCGTTCAATACAAACAGAAGTTACAAGTGAAAATATACTTAGCATAGAACTGAAGTTTCATATCGAGTTTAAACTTTGAGAGCTTCTCCTGCAAAACACACTTTTCAGACTTAGTACAGTTTTGTTTGGAAGCGTCGATTTCATTTGCTATCACTTAAACTTACTGCTCTGAACAACAAAGCAGTCGTAGTGTTTGTAGTGCCTTTTAAAAATTTTGATTTTGACTTGATTTTGATTTCGTCAGCGCAACAAGTCAAAGTAAGTAAGTAAGGTTTACTTTTGCAAGTTGTAATCAGCAGCAGTCGTGAAATATGAAAATCAAACTTCAGCACACGCAATTACTCATTTTAAAAAGCGACGATAAGTAAAATCAAAAATAATCAACATTTTCACGACTTTTGCTACTTCGACTCAAGTTTTTTAAACACTGGTTATAGTCATTTCGTAAACATGGATAAGTCTAGAAAATTTAAGAGTGGAGCTGAAAAGCGCAAATAAAAAAAATAAAGACGAACGCGATAAGCAACTGCTTTCTAAAATACCGAAACTAACAAGCCACTTCGCTAATGCGACGACAACTGTAAACGAAGCAAATTGTGACAATCCTGAGTTTTGTGAATCTACTTCTGATACTTTTTCAATTACATCAACGTGAAAGGAGGTTAATTTCCAACATGTTGACAGCACGATCGAAGGTGTGCAAAATCCAGACGATGTCGAAAGTTCGGTGAATGTATCAAAAATTGATGAAAGTTCCACCAATGTGTTTTCAAATGACACAGGTTTGTGGCCTATTCAATTCAATCAATCAATCGTTCAAACTTATTGGATTAAGAAGGGTATGCTATCGTTGGCATTTCAATATAAGAGTAAAAAATTAACACAGAATACTCTTATTTAGGTCCCTCGTCGTGTCGCAATATTGATTTGATCGCAAAGAAATCTGGACAAAGAAACTTTTCTGAATATCATTTGCATCGGGTTTTACCAAATGGAACACAGACCGAACGTGATTGGCATTTAGACATTTTATTACGCATTTATTTATGCATGTTTGTCACTAATGTTACAGATGAAAGATCATTTTCAAAATTGAAATTGATAAAAAATTGTTTGCGTAACACTATGGAAGATGATCGTTTGAGCAGTCTATCAGTTCTTTCCATTGAAAATAACTTGTGGGATGAATTAAACTTTGATGAAATTATTGAAAAGTTCGTAACACTCAAGTGCAGAAAAGTTGTGGTTTAATTTTGTTGGGCAAATAAATAAAAATCTATCATATTATCTTATGAATATTTTTTTTCATGGGCCCCCTTGAGTCCGGGGCCCTGGGGCAATGGTCCCAAAATTTGTTCGATAATCCGCCACTGGTACATACGTACGTTTATTTTTGTCAATTTTAATGTTTTTTTAGAATTTGTAAATATTCTGTTTGCTTTTTTAATTTTTAATTTTTTTTTTATTTTTCGAATAAACGTTTTTGGTTTTTTGACTGACATTTGTCACATTTAGGTATGTTCAGTGGGAAATGCTAATTCACAATGAGAATACCACAAAATTACAATCTATGGAGAGTTGGATTTTTACTACAAAAGTACTAAGATGCTCGTGTAGTATTTTGAAGAATATTATAATATTTGGTGACAGATATATGGTATTATGAAATTGCTACGAAAAAATACTAGATGTCTGTCCCCGGTATTTCGTTGCTTTTTAAAATTACGCTTTACCTGATCTTAATATTGTGCTGATTTCATATCTCTCAAATTGATGTGTGTATGTTGTTGGTGGGCTTAGACGGTAAACATATTTCAAGCGTAAAATAACCAGATTTTAAAGAAATTCGTAAAACGAAAAGAACGAAAATAGTTAGACAAGCCGAAAAGGCTTGTGCGAGGAGTCCGCCACTGATATGCACATGCATATATGTGTATGTGAAAGTGAATGCTCATTTATTGAATGAACTATGGAATATTGTGGAAAAACATGCGGCTGTTGTGTTGTTGTTGTTGCTTTTGATTTTTACTACAGATGATGTATGCGCATACGTTGCCGCCTGTAACAATCATAATTGTAATAGCATTAAAAGCATAACAGCAACAACAGCAAAAACAAACAACAACAACAACAATAACAACCACAAGAAGAACAACAACAGCAACAACAACAACAACATCAAGAACAACATTCATTAAGACTCACGCCTGCAGTATTTGTGCAGTAATTTCATCAAGATGAATATGCAAATTGCCGGCACAATGTTGCAAGCAAACGCGTGGCTTGCCAGTCGCTGGGCCACCAACGTCGTCAACAGCGCCACAAACGCGCGCCCAAGCGGCAAAGAGCAAAGTGCAAAGCGTATCTCTCTACTCAATGCCAAGTTAAAGTCATTATTGGCGCTCTTAAGCCGCCACAAAGTGTTTGAAAGTGCACGTCAAGTGAGTGAGTGAGTTGATTGCCACACTGATTAAGACGCCAAGTCCGAGCCACCGAAGAATAGGCGCTGCACGACTCACGCCACTTCTTGACGCCTGATGCCTGTTGTTTGGCCGCCATGGCTGATGCTTATTGGCGCTCAATACAGATGTGCGTTTTTATGATAGAAATTTTAATATGAATTTTGCATGCCGCCGGCAATAATTTAAATTAAATTGGTTTACTTGGATATATGTACATACATAAAAATAAAAACAAAACAAAAACAAAAACAAAAAAAAAAATAGGATAAAATAAGCAAATAGCAAACATGAACATTACACACGTGTACATTAGGACGTCTCGCTTTATATAGACAAAATAAATAATAGCTTAAAAAACTAAAAAACACGCTTTAATCTTAAAAATCGTACTAAAAATTGAGAAATAATTTAATTCGAAACAAAATTATGAACGAAAATACAAGTATTTAAGGAAAAGCGTCGGGTGCTCAGTATGTCAAAAAATATTTAAAATCGCTGTTTTTTTACTAATATTTTTATTTTGACTTTTTTGAGATTTCATATATCGTACTCTTTAATTTCGCAACTAGGTATATTTTTGTACTAGTTGTACGAATCGAATATATTCATGTTCAAATATTATTGAGCACCCCCACGCTTTTTCTTAAATACTTATATTTTCGTTCATAATTTTGTTTCTAATTAAATTATTTCTCAATTTTTAGTACGATTTTTAAGTTTAAAGCGTGTTTTTTAGTTTTTTAAACTATTATTTTTTTTTTACTTTTTAGTTAAATTTTTAATTAAAGGATGTTTTAAGCGGACGCAAGAATAAAAGTAAAAAGAAGTCTGGTGAAGGGATGTGATGATCTCCGAAATATATCTACATATATATGTTTTTATAACTTCTACCAAAAATATTAATTTTTCACATAAATTTTTTCCTTATAAAAAAAAACATTGGTCATAAGAGCTCAAAAATGAAGCCTAAACGAAAAAATATCAACTAATATGTACTATGTGTATCGAAGCAAAACTATTTCGATTTTTAATCGGATATATGCTCTTATCTACTTGCCTGTGCATATTCACAATGAACAGTCAGTGCTCCAAAATATTCTCAGTGTTCTATAATCACTTCCATATTTTCTTGTATACCAAAAATAGTAAACAACTTCTTGGAAATAGAAATTGCCAAACACATGTGAAAGTTACCAAGAAACCAGCAGCGAAAAAATAACCTATTTTGGTAATTACCAAGTTCGGCAACCGTGCTATAAGTGCTATAAATAGAAGTTGAACAAACAAAACCAGCTCTTGCTTTGCATACGTATGTATGTACATGCGGTTGTTTTCATTATATTTGCAAATACAACAACAACAAAACAGAGAGCTTGTTACTTATTGGCTTGCATACGTTAGTGAATTGAAATTCATAGAGGCTATTTCGAAGAAAGGTTACTTAAAAGCCCCAATGAAGCATGGAATACAATGTTGAATGTCCCACTATATGATTCCGTTGGGCTGAATCTCATGTTGATGTCATCTTTCGAATCCGGAGGAGAATAATAGAGGAGAGAACACTATAAAAGTAAAGTGAATATTTGAAAAATATAATTAATTTAGTTAAACGTTTGCAACTTTTAGGATGGGATGAAGTTACATACATACATACATACATACAGGTGAAGCTAATAAAAGCGTGTTAAAAACAAAAAGGCCGACTCACCTTATATGGATAAAAAAAAGTTCACCGTATGCCCCTCATAGGATTTTTTTGGAAAAAATTTCCAGGAAAAATTTTTTTGGATATCGCTAAAATCAACTTTTCTTCGTAACTTTATTATTTATTGCGCCACTGGGGTCATTAGCATCCAGTACTCAGTTTATATGATTGTTAAACTTTGTCAAAAATCATTCATCTTTTGCAAAAGATATATTTCGATAGCTTCAGTAGAAACCGAAATAAAACACGTTTAGCATTCCGAGTAGTATGAATTTTGGTCTCTTGGGTTCATTTTACAAAGATTTATTCCGAGGAGACCCTTTCTGAAATTTTGTAGAGCATAATTTTCTAGAAAATTTTAACCCTCTAGTGAACTTAAAATTAAAATTTTTTCAGACTTTCTAAAAGCGGGGTCAAAGAAACCATTTCTTGGTTGTGTTAGCGGATTAACATGTTCCAAAAAATTATTCGCCATGAAATTTGAGTAGGGGTCTTCTCAGCAGATATCTTTATAAAATGAACCTAAAAGACCACAGGAAGTGAAAAACATATACATATTCCTCGCAATGTTGAATGTGTTTTATTTCGAGTGCTACTGAAGAGATCGAAACGCACCCTTAGCGAAAGATTGATAATTTTTTTACAAAGTTTACCATGCAGGCATAAAAAAGGTACATTAGGATGGTATAAACTATGTACTGGGTGGTAGTGACCCCAATGACGCACATAGCGTTAATGCGTTTATAGAGTAAAAACTGTGCTTTCAAGCCAAAGACATATGTAGGTGTATTAAACTGAGAGATTGTACCGAAAATATGAAAATAAATGTGTTTAGGCGACATCTAGCGGCGTCTATACACTAATTTTTTTCTGCCGAACTTTTTTTTTTGAGAAACGGTCTAGTGTACATATGTACGCATTTATAGTACTAAAATCTAGAATGGAAAGTTTCACACACACACATACGCGTATATATAGGCAAATCCGTGCACACATGTGTATCCATGTGCTCATAAAAATGCTTATTGCACACTCGTTGCAAATGCACTTGCGACAGCATAGCATAGCCGTAGATAGATATTGCTAGCAAGGTGTGGAAACTGTCACCGACAGCCACTGTTCGTTTTTCCGATGCTGCTTGTTTGCTGCTTTGCTTTGCTTTGCCACTCGGAAGGGATTTAGTGATTGCTTGCTAGAATACATAGGTTGCTGCTAACCGAAGCATACTATGCTATAACTCAAGAACACCTGCACCTACACGTGCGATATTGGCATCAAATGAAAGGTGTTGAGCAGGACTTCAACATAGAGTTATTTTAATTGTGATGCCTAGTCATCCTCCCCAGTCTGGGTAAGAATGTGGACCCAGATGACTCCGGAATGTTTTTGAACGATATTGGTATGGAATTAAAGGTATTGAGCAGGGCTTTAACACAGACCTATTTTCATTGTGATTTCCATGCCGGGTCTCCTGATATGGGTCAAAAGGTGGATCTGGATGTGTCTGAGCGATATTGGTATCGAATGAAAGGTATTGATCTGGACTTCAATATAGAGCTATTTTAATAGTGATGCCTAGGCGGAGTCTCCAGATAAGGGTCAACAGGTGGACCCGGATGTTTTTGAGCGATATTGGTATCAAATGAAAAGTGTTGGGAACGGCTTCAGCATAGAGCTGTAGTGATGGATTGACTTGGCTTGGCTTGACTTGACTTGACTTGACTTGACTTGACTTGACTTGACTTGACTTGACTTGACTTGACTTGACTTGACTTGACTCGACTTGACTTGACTTGACTTGACTTGACTGGAACTTGACTTGACTTGACTTGACTTGAATTGACTTGAATTGGCTTGACTTGACTTGACTTGACTTGACTTGACTTGACTTGAATTGTCTTGACTGGACTTGACTTGACTTGACTGGACTTGACTTGAATTGACTTGACTTGATTTGACTTAAATTGACTTGACTTGACTTGACTTGACTTGACTTGAATTGATTTGACTTGACTTGACTTGACTTGACTTGACTTGACTTGACTTGAATTGACTTGACTTGAGTTGAGTTGACTTGACTTGACTTGAATCGACTTGACTTGAATTGAATAGACTTGAATTGACTTGACTTGACTCGAATTGACTTGACTTGAATTGACTTGACTTGAATTGACTTGACTTGACTTGAATTGACTTGAATTGACTTGAATTGACTTGACTTGAATTGACTTGACTTGAATTTACTTGACCTGAATTGACTTGACTTGACTTGACTTGAATTGACTTGAGTTGACTTGACTTGACTTGACTTGAATTGACTTTAGTTGACTTGACTTGACTTGAATTGACTTGAATTGACTGAAGTGTTTTTTAGTTTTTTAAACTATTATTTTTTTTTAACTTTTTAGTTAAATTTTTAATTAAAGGATGTTTTAAGCGGACGCAAGAATAAAAGTAAAAAGAAGTCTGGTGGTTGACTTGAATTGACTTGAGTTGACTTGAATTGACTTGAGTTGACTTGACTTGACTTGACTTAAATTGACTTGACTTGAATTGACTTGACTTGACTTGACTTGACTTGACTTGAATTGACTTGACTTGACTTGACTTGACTTGAATTGACTTGAGTTGAATTGACTTGACTTGAATTGACTTGAGTTGACTTGACTTGACTTGACTTGACTTAAATTGACTTGACTTGAATTGACTTGACTTGACTCGAATTGACTTGACTTGAATTGACTTGACTTGAATTGACTTGACTTGACTTGAATTGACTTGACTTGAATTGACTTGACTTGAATTGACTTGACCTGAATTGACTTGACTTGACTTGACTTGACTTGACTTGACTTGACTTGACGTGACTTGAATTGAATTGACTTGAGTTGACTTGACTTGACTTGACTTGAATTGACTTTAGTTGACTTGACTTGAATTGAATTGATTTGAATTGACTTGACTTGAATTGAATTGACTTGACTTGAATTGACTTGAATTGACTTGTCTTGAGTTGACTTGACTTGAATTGACTTGACTTGAATTGACTTGACTTGAATTGACTTGACTTTGGTTAACTATTATTCCTCATTGCGAAGCAACGGGTTGGTTTATATTTGTGTTGCCATTGTCAATGCTTTATTCTTAAATTTACGCGGGCGGTAGAAGCAGTCAGACGAAGAACTTTTGCACTAGAGTTGTAACAAAATAAAATGCGTGACAGTCTAATGACATATTGCCGTATTCGATTTTATAAGCAATCGTTGTAGTTCTGATAAAATAAAAAATGCCATGAAAAGATACAGGAAGCGCGTGTTACTTAGATTTAATATTTGCTATTGTGTAATAAATCAGGTTGAGTAATTTTGTTCGCAGATTTTTTAAATCGACAAAAGCTGCTGCAAGCTTACTTTAAAGAAATGTTTGTGCGAAAGATTGTACTCTCCCCTTATCTAGCCTTTCTGAGAAGCTTCGTTTGCTTTTTATTATACTTGATTGTTTTTCTTTTCACGCTTGATTTTTTTTAATAATAATAAATGCTTGCACAAGTCTTGCATGCTTTCAATTTTCAATATATACAAGAATATACAAACATAGATACATATATATGTATATATATATATATACATATATATATTAATATGTACACATGGCTTTGTATACAAGTATAACATATAAATTTTTCAGTTTGAATTTGCGCACGTGGCGGCAGCAATAAATCGATTACATTGAAAAGAGTGCAACACTGCGTATGAGCAACCAAAAGCTGTTGCACACAAAATTGTCAGTGAAGCAATCTTGTGTGTGTCTACATTACACATGCATGCGAACATATGTAAGAATAAATATTTTTTGTTTGTGTTTAAACACAAGCAGATGGCGCACGCCATGTACTCCAGGCATTAACTAAGAATTACAAGATGAGCTGTACAAACAGCAAACAAAAATTATTATCTACTTTTTGCGCTCGAAACAAAAAAATGTAAAAAAAAAAATAAAAAAAAAAATAAAAAAAATGCAAAAAAAAACAAAAAAGAAACAGACATACACACAAATTACAAAGCATAGAGCAAGCAAGTGCAATAACATTACGCAAGAGGTGAGCAAAGCGCAACGGATTTTTGTCTGTTGACTTTTACTAACTTATGTACATACGTATGTAGTATGTTGTTATTGTGTTTGTTATTATGTGTTTAGAGCGACTTGAGTTGGTGCACTTGCACTTGCAGTTTATTTTTTTTTTATTCCGGCAGCGTGCGCATCCATACGTTTATAAGTAGACACAATTGTACATACACATGTGTAACTGTTTGTGTATGCAACACCAATGTGGCAGTGACAAAATGCCAAGTGGCAAATCAGCAATATTTCACACCTTTTCCGACGCCATTGCAATGGCTGTTGCTTTTTTTGTTAGTGTTCTGCTGTTGCTGCTTGCTTACCTTTCGCGTTTGGTAGTTTATTGCAGTTGTTGTTGTTATTGTTGTTGTTGCTGCACTGTCATGTGATGTTAGTAAATTGTATTGTGGCCGTAAGTCAGCCATCAGTGTTGCCACTACATAGTACGTCAGCTGTCAACTCTATATAAAAAATACATAACTACATGTATACATTAGAGCGTATCGCAAATAAAAAACAATATTTCGCTGTACACTCCCAACATATCTGTGACAATTGCAATAATCGCTTAAGTCGAAAAATATGATTTCGAGATAAATTGATTTTTATATTCGAAGGTGTTAAACTATGGACACAAAATCAGTGAGCCATCCACAATGTTACGATCAAATTTTGTAAATAAAACAAAATGTCATCAAGAAATTTTATTAAATTTATAAATCTACTTTGGCTTTTATAGCAAGTTTAAAATACCTCTATTGTAAGTTAATCCTAAATGTTTTTATTTTTTTATTATCTTTTGACTGAACTAAGTTATAAGCATGGGGGTTTTACATAAATATAAAGTTTTAAAAGGAGAATAACATGGTATATATAACTCGAAATCTTCTTAAGTCGACTTAAGCGGTTATTGCTTGTGACCACAGATATGTTGTATTTTTGGAAAACATTTTCGCCGCTAGATGTCGCCATACACATTTTTGATAACTTCGGTATTTAGAGTCCGATCTCTAAGCTCAATATACCAATGCCTTTGGCTAGAACATCTTAAACCTCTAGCGACCTTAAAAACAATATATTTTCAGACTTTCTAAAAAGAGGTCAAAATAAGCTTTTCGTAGTGAAGTTGGAGGTTTAACATGTTCTAGAAAATTATTCGCCATAAAATTTCACTAGGTGTATACTCAGAAAAAATCTTTGTAAAATGAGTTTTATTTCCAGTTCTACTGAAGCGATCGAAATACTTGTCTTACAAAAGATTAATGATTTTTGACGAAGTTTAACATGCAGAAAAAAAAGTTACATTAAGCTGGTATAAAGTAAGTACTGGGTGGAAGTGACCTCAATGGCGCACATAGGGTTAATACGATTATATATTAGAAAGTAGTTATGTATGAAAAAATTACTTTAGCAACATCTTAATAATAAGAATACAATGGCGCTGTTATAACACTGACGAGTTTTATGGCCGAGCTTCTCTTCCAATTCGAGGTGTGCTCCTTTTGTTTTTCCTACTACTGTTGGTCCACCCACAGTTTTATGCCGGCTCCGAACGACGAATGCATTTTGTGTGCGAATTTTTTCATGGCAGAAATGCACTCAGAGGGTATGCCGCCCACTGCCGAGAGGTGACCGCTGCTCTTAAAAAGCCTTTACTAATTAGAAAATTTTTTTTTGGTAATTTCTCGGACCGTGGTTTGAACCCGAGAACTCTGGCATAGCAGGCGGGCACTCTACCCCCTGCACCACAGCGGCGACATCTAGCGGCATCAAAAAAAAATTAAATAATTTTCCGGAAATGTTTTCTAAAAAGACATCATATCGCACTCTAAATCATAAAGTGACACAACTCAAAATTTTTCGAAATCGGGTTTCTTTCATAAATCGGTACATAAAATATATCTCTAGCGACTGCCAAAAAATATTTCCCATCAGCGTCTTTTTTAACTGAAAAATAACTAATATACGTGGCCTTTCCCATATCATTGCCTTTAAAAAGAAAAAGTGTTTGGCTCTCCTGAAAATTATTGAATTTTGAGTTGTGTCACTTTATGATTTAGGTTGCGATATGTGGGGGGCGTACGGTGGATATTGTTTTGGTTCCTAAAAGGCCAGACGGCCTAATATACATACAAGCATTTCTTTTGCGACTTTTGCTACATAGTTTTTTTTCATCGAAGCCATAATATTTAATGTTAAACCTATTTTTTAACACAAAAAAAAAAAAAAACTAAAAATTTCAGGTTGCTTATCTCGCCGACGACATTCAATAAATTGATTGCGTTTGGCATCAAATGTTTTTAATGACTTTTCAAAACTTTACTTTTGCCGCATTTGCATGAGTTGAAGGGGGTAAAAAGGAAGCTCACGTTTTGTTTTTTTTTTTTGTTCACTCACTCATTTAAACGCGCATAAGTTTTTTAAAACATTACCTGAACATAGCGCCACAGACAGTATTCTCGCCAGCCGCACCTCATCGTGCAGAATTGATTGCGCGAGTCATTATCACGATCCGCCAGCACACTCTTACAAACAAAGAGAAAATTATGTACGTGCTGTGCTCTCCTGCATGCAGCGACCATTTGGCCATTTCTTATTTCTTATTCAAACTTTCTGCTTCTTGGCTTATACTCGTACATACATTTTTTTTGTTTTACTTTTACGTCGAACTTTTTACGTATAACTTTTTTCATTTGGAAAATATTTTCGCTTGCACTCCTCGAAATGATGTCCAACTTTGTAATTTACACTCAGAAATTCAACTAAATATGTAATCTTTGTGGCATGGCATGCATTTTCCACTTTCCGTCAGTGTTTGCCTTGCCATGTCGTGCACATCGCCAGCCAGTCAGCCACATTTCACCCTCCGCAGCGCAGCATATTCAAGTGAACAAGAAGAAATTGAATTCATGCAACTGTCAAATTGATTATTCCCTGGTCGGTTTTCTTTTCATTTCTTTACTATTTGTTTGGGATTTTTTGTTTTTGTTTTTTCGTATTTTTTTTCTTGTTTTTTCAGTGCACACTTGTTTGTTCACTTCTTGCTTCGTTTCTTGTATTCCTTTTGACAATTCTGCTTTCCTTTACTAACTTTTTTCCAATTGCCGGCTACCGCAAGTTATTTGCTGCAGACTTGCATTCTTCATTTACTTTTGTATTACACTGTGCAACTGCACTTTTGGTTTCTTTGTACAAAGATTTGGTCTGTGGAGGCTGCTAGTAAAATTTTATGGTGAATTTGATCAATTGAAGCAAAACGGTTTGGTGGTTTTACTATATGGATAATGATCTTTCATACCAGACCAGACAGCTGACCATTTTATAAGTATTTATATAAGCATTTTCATTAATGGCGACAGCCCTTAAAAAATATAGTAAATTTTGTTCAGGCCGTGTGAAAAAACTAAGCACTTCTCCTTACAAGCATTATACGTAATCTCTTTTTTACTAATTAAATACTCACATGATAAGAAATATATCTGACTCCTTCTAACAAAGCATCCAAATCATTATTTATATGCTCACAAAATACTTTGCGCTCGCAATAAAACTACTCAATGTTTACATCAAAAACACCTCGCCCCAATTGAAAAAAGTGCTGAAAAAAATTCTCGTACCAAACGAAAGAAGTGCTAAAAAAAGTCCTCACAATCTGCTCACATCAAATACCAAGTGTGCGGAAAAAAGTCCTCACAAATTACTAACATCAAATATTAAAATTACTGAAAAGTGTCCTCAAAAATTACTCATACAAAATGGTAAAATTGCTGAAAAATGTCTTTACAAACTACTCACGCCAAATGCCAAGAGTGTAAACAAATCCTCACAAACTACTAAAACAAAATGCGAGGATTGCGGAAAATAGTCGTTACAAACTACTCGCACCGAATGCTTAAATTGCTAAAAAATTTCCTCGTAAACTACTCATACCAAATGCAAAGAGTGCTCAAAAATACTCTCACAAACTACTAACACCAAATGTTAAAAGTGCTGTAAAGTGTCCTCAAAAATTACTCATACAAAATGCTAAAAGTGCGGAAAATAGTTGTTACAAACTACTCGCACCAAATGCTAAAAGTGCTGAAAAATTTCCTCGTAAACTACTCATACTAAATGACGAAAATGTGCTGAAAAATATCCTAATGTCCTACTCATACCAAATGCTAAAAGTGCTGAAAAATGTCCTTACAAACTACTCACCTCCTTTGCCGAAAAATAAAATAAAGTCAAAATTTGCTATTTGTGTCACAGTGCCTCGTCGCTTGTGCTGCATGTGTTGTCTTCTTAGTGTTCTTATTATGAAGTAGTGCAACTACACTTTCCTGCCACATATATATACATAGATACTTACATATATACTCGTACATAAGTTTTATTCAATTTCTCTTTGTGGAGAGTTTTGTTGCAAAAAGTGTCGGTAATTAAAAGAAGAAACTTTAACAACAATTTCATTTACATTTAATGCATAAATTTTATCTTCATGCAGTCTTTGTGTAGCAAAATTTTTGCAGCAATCTCTATAGTGCCTTAAATTACCCAAATATCTATTTTTATTTTTTTTTTGTCGTCATATTAAGTAATATGACTAAAAGCATTTCCCTTTAACAACACTAATTTCTTTGCTTACACGCCATTTATGCTTGTTATATGAAATGCTCCTAATAGAGCATGACAAAGTTTTGCTTACGTCTTTTTCCACTCATTAAATCTCTTTATATTTTATGTGAATAAAAAGCAAATAAACAAAATAATGCAAGGGGTTTCGGGGTGAAATGAAAACTAAATTCATGTGCGGGAAATTGGCTTTGAAAATAGCACTTTGGAATTAACATATAAATTAATGAATTAAAGTGCATGTGCGTGTAGTCATATAGTCTATAGTCATACTTTGCAAAAAGTAGTTTTTTTTTTAATAATAAAATGATAAGCAAAAAGATGAAGAAGAAAATGCGCACGTTGTCTAGGCCATGAAAAAGGTTTCTTTTTGTTTGAGAGTTACTTTCTACGCACTTTTTTGGCTTACATAAACCAACAAAAAACATATACATACATACATAGTTACATACAAAGCAAAGTCAAGGAAATTACAAAAAGATGAATGAGGAGATGACATGCGTAAAGCTTAGATAACCCAAATGTGATTTTCATAAAAAGTAATATGAACCAATTTCTTCTTAAGAGACATTATACATACAATGTTGACATAAAATCAATTCAAAAGGGTAACTAAAGAACCCGAATGATGTCAGACCGATGATGAATGGCTAAAAAGGGACCCAATTTAAATGTTTACAAATTAATTTATTTACTGTGAAGCTGAACTAAGATTTTGTTTTTGGGTTAGCACAAGCGGATAGAAATCTTAAGGTATATGCATGTGTGCATATATACAATATAAATTACTTAACTTTATAAAAAAAAAATTTCTTAGCAGGGTTGTCCCAAACGCAGCGCACTCGAACAGTTTTCTTGTGGCTTAATAAAATAGCTTGTTTAGTAAATCTCAGCGAATATTTTGATTGATGTTTTTGAACGAGTTTAAACGGTAGCATTTCCATCTACACCTATGCTTCGTAACTCAATGACAAAGTTAGAGGAGCTATCTTTTCTCAAGACCTGAATCCACAGCTGTCTTTTAGGCTCTTTGAGCAATGCAGCATTTTCCAAGCTGAAATTTCAGCAATAAGTAATAATGGAAGCGGTGAGCTGCATAGTTTACGGGCCTATCCACATGGTTCTACTCATCTTTAGCGACACGGCCAAGCGGCCATTAAGTAGGTCTCTTGGTGCCTTCTCGTTCAATTCTGAATTGCTATTATAAACTGTCGCCGATCTCTAAATGAAATGAGATGACCAAAGAGATCTGTTTGCGCCGCATTTGGTGTCCAGGAGCACAGCGACATCTAGGATAATTGCTAGCGGATGAGCTTACAAGACAAGTTACTACCGAGCGAGTTCTTCTCAACAAAAAGTCTTTTGCCACATGCAACCTAATGCTTAAAGAACACATCTACAAAAAAACCAAGTGCTAGATGGCAACAGAACCCAGTTTGTAGGATATCAAAGCAAACGCGGTGGAAATGGAATCACATGAGATCTCGTCAACTATGCTGCCTAAGAAGGCAAGACATCTATGACGTACTGACGGGACACTGCCTCGTAGGAAAACATGCGGATAGCGTACGTGCGCGCTGCAGAAGCTGTAACGAAGATGAGAAGTAGAAGGAGACGGTTTTACAACTCATCTGCGACTGTCCGGCGCATAGCGATGCACACTGGTCAGCCCCCATACACAAAAGTCGAAAATGTTGGTGCTTGAAAAAGAAAGTTCTGGCATGCATTTCCGTGGGAAATATATTGAATTTTATGGAAAACCTCCTTCTATACGCAATAGATACCATTAAATGTTACATTGGCTCATTTAAAGTCAACACATTTGAAAAAAATTTTTTCTGAAAAAAGTTTGTGTACATAGATGTATTAGGATTTTTGCGATATTTCAAGTTTGAGTGCTAAAAAAATGCGGATAACTATGGAAACGCAAGAAAAACGTACGTTTCATAATTTAGCGAAAAAAAACAGTGAAAACAATTTATGTTTAGCAAAATACAATATGAAGAAATCTTAGTTTTTCTAAGTATGAGCGTAATTTTCAAGCACTAGCATTTTCATTTAAACTTTTAACAATTAAGGACCACTCTGGACCAGGTCTTATAAGCAGATTTGAGTTCTTTCAAGTCTTCTCTTAAGAAGCCTGTTTATACATTTTTCCCTTTTTTTTCCCTTTTTCTTAAAATAGCATATTAAATGTAACTAGTCTATAAAAAATATTGTTGCCCAAAATGCTCCTTTTACGTATTTTTGTACATATCGCACCCTAAATCATAAAGTGGCACAACTCAAAATTAAAAAATTTTCAGGAGAGCCAAAAAACTATTTTTCATTACAAGCAATCGTATGACAAAGGGCCAGGTATAATGGTTATTTTTCGGTGGAAAGAGACAGTTATTCCAAAGTTTTTTTGGCAATCGCTAGAGATATGTTCCGTATACCCGTTTATGAAAAAAACTCGATTTCGAAAAATTTTGAGTTGTGCCACTTTTTGATTTAGGGTGCGATATGTACATCGACTGTTTTCAATAAAACTTTATTTTCGATAAAATCTGAGTAATTGACTTTTGTCCCACTCTCCATATAATTATTATTTTTTGATCCCGCGAAATATCGCAGAATTTTTTTTTTTTAAATTGTAACTTTTTTATTTGACATCGGATTTTTAAAATTAAAATGTCATTAGTTGAGTCTTTGGAAGCACTATATTTCTTTCTAATGTCCTTTTGACCTATGAAGTCGTTTTCATATACATAGTTAAGTCACCTAACCAAGTTTTTCGTCCAAAACATGCTTTTTGTTACACAAGAAAAAAAATCGCCAAAAATAAAATATTTATCGGATCTCTCTGATATTTCGCTTAAAGTCTTTGCAATTAAATGGTCAAATTTTTAAAAGAATAAAACTTTCCTAATTTTTTAGAATTTTTATAAAAAACTTAATTTGAAAATAAATTTTTTTTTAAAAATCGCAAAAAATCCACAAAATTTTGATTTTGACCAGCTATCGCTCAGTGAATTTTTTGTAAACCACTACAAGTTGCATGTCGTTTCAAGCGTATTTTAACTGCCTTTCGAACGAGATACCGCTTGAGTTTATCGCAATTGTAACTCCAGCGAAAATAATTTTTGAATGAAGTGATAACAAAAAAACACAAAATTACCGTTATCTCAAAAACCTAACTATACAAAAATTAAAAAAAAAAATTGTTCCCAGCTCAGCATGTCAATTCCTATCCTCCTCCATTCCTAGTTTTCTTGGTATTTTTTTGGCTGTAAACTAGTGTTAGTGGTGGGCGTGGATTACAACATATAGGCTTCTAATTTTTCTGAAAGATGGGACACCAATGTGCAAAATTTGGTTTCGGTAGGTCCAGCCGTTTCCAAGAAATTGAGTTTTTTCCCACTCTCCATACAAATGCGATCAGTATGCGACGCTGCGCAGCGCTTTCTAGGAGCCATCTATCCCTGGATAGCTTACACAAAACTTCAAATATTGACCTAAAGGACGTTTGATAAGCTTCATCACATGTTCAAATTCGTTCAGTAAGGAGTAGTAAACTGTTGTCGTGGTATCACAACGGGCGCATACACCGGCCTAAGTGTGCATGGCTAAATCGGTAGCCACCCGATTCTGGCATTTTACTGGCATGCATGCATAATATTGCAATTCACTAAAGGATCTGTCTATTCAAAAGACTTCTTAGTTATTACATAGGTACCTACATATTATTCGCGTGATTCCTTAATACCAAGCAAATTTACTAATTTATTTCATTTCTAAATTAAGCTCTACAAACAAAATAGATTTCAGCAGTGATTGCTTTCTCGCTTTCACTTCTCCATTTCATGCTTATCTGCGCTTTGATAAATGAAATGTATACTATAGATATATGTACATATGTATATAATCATGTACACAATGAATTGTGTGCGACTTGTTGTTGCGTATGCTCGTATCTCTTTAAAGGTTACACGCAGAAGCAAAATTCACACGCACAGCGGCGGATATTTGTTATGTTTCCGGAAATGGCTTTAGCTGCGGTTTCGGCATAATACGCCATTACTTAAATTTAAATTACAATACCTTAAATGCTTATATCCCTTTTTATAGTTAACTAAGCACTCACACGAGAGAGAGAAATAGACACGTGACAGGTGTGAGTTTGTTGCTTACACTTCCTTTGTGTGGGTTTGCTACCTTATCGTTTTGGGTAGCGCAAATTCTATCTGCCGTAGACACGTATGAATATAAATTTAAATATATATTTTTACATAAATGTATACATATATGTATATTGTATGCAGGCGCGGATCCAGGATTTCGCCAAGGGGGGGTTTTGAAATTTTATTTTTTTGGAAGATGTTTTTTAAGGGCAGACGCTGGTGAAAATATGGACTAATACCACCTACTATTATTATTCTATATACTAGTTGCGCCATTTCCCGCACCTTAAAACATAGTGTATAGCATAAAGTGAAATGGCTCTGGGATGCGTAGTCGAAATTCGATAAAAAAAAAGACGATATGTCATCGGCAAATGTCAAAATCGGGGACAGATTGGTATGGCGGCGACTTCCGGTGGTACAGATTGGTATGGCGGCCGGATGTGGTTGTTGCAAGAAAACGGACCATAATGACATGGTCGTAGCAATCAAGACAGAAACGCAATTCCGGAATTGGGAATTGAAAAAACCAATTCATAATTTCGAAAAGAAATTAAGGCTGAGTTAATAAAACGCAATTCCCGGAGAGGGCGTAAACGCCAGCTATTCCACGAATAACATGTGCAAGAATGTAAAATCAACAACCTACAGAACAGAAAGAAGAAGAGCAATTTATATTGCATTCACGATCGGCATTGGGCCAGAACAACAACTTCAAAATCAGCTGAGTACAGCTGTTCTACCTCGTTTAACACACATCCCAGAGTCATTTCACTGTTCTCCGTACACAATGCCTTAAAAACACCAAACACAAAACCCTCCAAATTAACAATATGTATGTCATCACATAAAGTGCAGGAGATTTCAATTGAAGTTCTAAATAACATGTATAACGTACATGTATTTAATAAATTCATAAATTAAAAAAGCCGGCATATGCGGGTGTTACGCCTTCAGATGGCTCTGAAGCTACTTTATTATGAACTTGACCACTGCGCGACACCTAGTGAAGGGTAGCAGTTATTATATGAGATAATTTGAAGCGCGAGGTCGCTACTGCGTGTTCTAAATTTTCAAACGTGCAACCAAAGAACGTATATTGTATAAGAAGGAAAAATTCGGTATTTTGGACGAGTGAGGTGGAAATCGTTTAGTCAAAAAAAGATGATGACTTCATGAGTTGCCTTCCATCATTCTTCAAGCTCGAATTCGTTTGTTTTTTCGCGGCGAAAAATATATTCATTTTGACATTTCTTTTGCTTGACATTTAGTTATTATTTCTATTCATACTCTACCGCCACTGCAAAGATGCGAAGATAGTTGAAAATGAGCCGGGCTGCAAATTTTAGAATTTTATAAAAACCTTGATCTGATGAAAAGCTCTGTTGAAACTTTTTTTATCCTTTGTTGAAACATTTCAATTTTATGAATGAATCGCTTGTAGTATTTTAACTTCGTACTCGTTTTAATTATTGTTTTTGGTGGTTGATTGGATTGTGCTTATACATACGTATGTATGTATATTTTTGCATTGGTACGTGCGAATGAGTATCGTATGGTATTGGTGGCAAATTGATCATCAATTTCACTTACCCTTGCTTTTAAAGCCAAAATAAATAAGAATGTATGTATGTAGTACTTTTTGGTTATATTTATATTTTTAATAGAATTTTTACTTTATTGAAGTTCTTGTCCTTCAAGAATTTTTCAAAAAGCCTCGAAAATTGAAACATGATTGAAAGTTTGACAGAATCGACAATATAGTACGCGCTTATTGTATTAGATTTAATTCCTCTAAATTTCCGGTATTTTCTATTTAACTATAAGTTGTAATTGTATGTTATTATTGCCTACAAGGACAACTATTTTAATGAACTGATTCAAGTGTACCTGTTTCACCTTGTGAATATGTGCATATAAATGAAAATAAATGTCGAGTTTGGCCTTTGGACAGCTAAACCCATCCAACCATTGCTTTTGGAACGATAGAGTTTTCCTTGATCAGTTTGGGAAATTTGGGCGCAGAATCTATAAAGGCATTAATTTGGGATCTATGATAAACCACAAAGGGGGGGGGTTGAACCCCCAAACCCCCTCCCCCCCGTGGATCCGCCACTGATTGTATGTATGCATTAGGGGAATGTATGTATGTGTGTATGTACATATATGTGTCTGTACAACAGTTGCCATTATGCCTACGAATAGTTAAGTTAAAGGTTGCCATCAAATACGACCGCAATGGAGCAATCTTTGCATTTCTGAGCTCTGATTGAACGACCTTTTTGTGGTTAAATTGATTTGATGGAATTACTGAAAAAGCAATTGACTTTTCTCATTTGACATTTCTTAAAGGTAAAAATAAAGTAAGCAAATAATGTGAAATGTTCATGAAAAGAGAAGGAAACAAGTAAGGAAGCCTCACTTCGAGTGGAATCGAACATTAGATACTCAGCTGTATGCTTTCATTGTTTGTTTGCGTGTGATGGATTTTATATAAAGCGAGTGCTGCATAAAGTGGGCGTAGCCACGCCCATTTTCTAAATTTTTATCAGTCATCCAACTAAGCTTATGAATATTATTCTTTGTGCAAAATTTCATCCCTTTATGAGTTACAAAGATGTCACGTTACAAATTCCCAAAGGGTGTTCCAGAAATATCTTTGTTAAAAAGTAGGCGTGATCATAAACCGATTTAAATAAATTTTTGCGTGTCTATTAATACAAGCTATAAAAGTGTATAAACCAAGTTTCGTCATAATATCTCAATTATTTGTCGAGTTATGGGCTCCGAAATCTCGTATGTTCCTGCATCTAAAAGGAGGCGGTGCCACGCCCATTTTCCAAAATTTTTACGGTTTTTGTGTTATGTTCGTAGTTAGTCTCCTGCCATAAAATTTTAATGATATATCTTTATATTTGACAGAGATATCGCTTAAAATGTTTTTATTAGGTCACTTTATAAGACCCATATATAAAAGTGGGCGTGGTCGTCAACCGATTTTGGAAATTTTTAGTCCAAACATTGGCCTAAGTAAGTATATTACGCGTACCAAATTTGATTGATATATCTTCAATAGTTTCTGAGTTATGACTCATAAAACTTTCAATGTTTGCCCCTTAATAAGTGGGCGTGGCACCGCCCGTTTTCCAAAATTTCATCAAATTTATTCTTAGGGGCCTGAGCTCAATACCGGGGTAAAATTTCATCACTCTAGCTCTATTAGTGGCTGAGATACCAAATTTCCGATTTTATCTATATAGGAAAAGTGGGCGTGGTCATGGTCCGATTTCGCCCATTTTCAATACCAACCGTCCCAGTTTCGATAACAACTTGCATTTCAAATTTCATCAAAATATCTCAATTTTTGCGCGAGTTACAGACGGACGGACAGACGGACGGACAGCCGGACGGACGGACGTACGGACGGACATGGCTCAATCGATTTCTCTTTTCACCCTGATCATTTTGATATATATAAGTCTATATCTATCTCGATTATTTCATTCTGTTACAATCCACCGTTATGTGATCAAAACTATAATACTCTGTGTACTAGTACAGCTGAGTATAAAAACAGCACAAACAACAGCAGACGAAAAATATAAGAAACTGTTAGCGGGTTTGTTTTGCTATTAGAACGCAAAATGGTACCAAGTTTGGCTACGAAGAGAGTCATTATTGCGGTAAGCCGCAAAATTCAGAACAAATGCCTTTACTTAAATGTGCTTACAGTGTTTGACTTGAATCATTTATGTTTTCGTATCTTTAGCAAGCAAGTTTGATTTTGGTACTAAATGTCCAAATGAAAACTCTAGAATTTTCTTCTCAAAACTAAATTTTAATTAATATAAGACTTGGGCAACTTAAACTTCAGCAAATTGCAGGACTAGCACTCATTAAACAATTAGTTAATTAAAAAAGATTTTGCTCAAAAAGTACTCATATATGAGTATATATGTACGTATATCTACATTTTATTAAGCTTTTTATACGCCCATCATAAAAGAGTCATTTGTTAAAATTTATTTCATTAAGCTTATGTCGCTATTTTTGGTAAACAATCGCAACCAAAGTTGAGTCTGAACGTAAAAGAAGTGCCTTAAGCAATAACTATAAACCATTTTGAATTTCGAGCAAACTCGCAAGTAAGTTACAACCTGGGTAATACTGAGTAGTAATTGGACTATTACATACTTAAATACTTTATATTTTGATCTTGAAGTAATTAGTCCATACTAAGTACTTTCAGAATATCCAAGTACAAGTACAAGTAGAAGTCAAGTACAATAACAAGTCAAGTACAAGTACAAGTACAAGTACAAGTACAAGTACAAGTACAAGTACAAGTACAAGTACAAGTACAAGTACAAGTACAAGTACAAGTACAAGTACAAGTACAAGTACAAGGAATTGAAAAATAATTGAAGTTTTAGCAAATACTTCAAAGTACTTGAAAAGAATTGAAAGTACTTGAAAAGAATTGAAAAATGTACTTGAATCGTTTTTTTTAATTATTTTCAAGTACTTTCAATTACTCACAATCGACGACGGAACTTCAAGTTGACACCAAAATTAAAAAAAAACTAGAGTGCGCCTATGCGCGTTTTTCTAGATATTTAGGATTAAGATACGTTATATTTTTTCTTATAATTTTATTTATGTTGAATTATTTTTTTTTTTGTTTTAAATTAAATTAAATTATTTATTTATGTTAAATTTCAAATGCATTTTGTTAAATAAACATAATATGGACTACAAGCGACATATAAAAAATATAAAATATCGTTTATTTTTGTATTTTTTTTTTAAATATTGGTTTCAAGATTGTAAGTAATTGAAAGTACTCGAAAAGAATTGAAAAATCGATTCAAGCAGATTTTTCAATTCTTTTCAAGTACTTTCAATTCTTTTCAAATACTTTGAAGTATTTGCTAAAACTTCAATTCTTTTTAAATTCCTTGTACTTGTACTTGTACTTGTCCTTGCACTTGAAAATTTTGGGAATGCCAGTACCAGTACCGGTACAATTCCTTTAAAATGTACTTGTCACAAGTCGTACTGGTACCTACTTGATATTACCCAGGTCTGGTTACAACAAAGGAGTAAAACTATAAAAGCGACTTGCAAAGATGTTGAAACATTTCAAAATTTGTTGCAATCATAAAGATTAAAAATTATTGACAAATAAGTTAGTAAGTGCTTTTTTCGTATAAATGCTCAAAATTTATTGCTTGATGAAGCAGAGGTTCAGTTGAGGGCAATACATATGCTCTGTAATTAAGTGGATGCTGTTTTACGATTTTCAACTGAGATTTTTACTTTAAAGAGAAATGTGTAGATATATGCTTACATATCGCACACTAATTCTTAAAGTGGTATAACTCAAAATGGTTTAAAATCTTTTTTTTAATAACTGCCAAAAAACTTTTTCATCCAAGTCAAAAGATGTACGACTGAAAAGTAACCATTAACTATATGTATGTACCACTTTGCCATATCATTGCTTGTTTGGTTCTCCTTAAGATTTTTAAATTTTGAGTTATGTAACTTTATGATTTAGTTTGCCATACTTACATTAGAATGGTCTCCAAATGTATGGAGACAAATTTTGTATCATATTTCCTCAACCTCGCACTCTAGGTCGATGCTAATATAATCGAAGGTGCCACATATCGCCCGTTTTATGCAATAGGGATTTAACTCGAAATTTTCGACTTCTGCGATTTTGCCATATATTTCAATAACTGGGTCGTGCTTTTGAGTCTAGTCTTATAAAATACTCAAAAAGATAAAAATTGCGGAAATAAAAGTGATTTTATAGTTAGCCGTAGAAGGAAACTATTTGAAATTATAAAAGTTTATTTGCGTTTTCCCAAAAAAAATTTTTTTTTTTTTTAGTTAAATCCCTATTGAATAAAACGTGCGATATGTATAATTTTTCGTATCGTTCGTTCGTTCGTAGACGTTAAGGAATGCCCCACCGGGATCAAAGTTAAGAAAACTCTATGGGGTCTGAAAAAATTTAATTTAATTTTTTCTATATCTATTGACCAACATCGATTGTACTTCACTCAGGAATACCATATATAAATTTGGTCCCGATCGTAGATTGTTAAAGGGTGTCGAACAACGGTCATAATTCATATTACCATATCCTTAACTGTCTGCTATCGGGACTAAAATTTATATTTACCATCTTTGAATGTTAATGTTGAATGCTGTTACCGATGGAGCGGCTGAAATCGAAGAAAGTGACTTATTTGATTTTGCGGACCACTCTAATGTACATATGTACGTACGGAATGATAGTGGCCAGAGTGCCAAGCGAACAAGTATGCCATGGGAAACATATTGCCATTTAGCTTAGAGAGGATTGGGTCCTAGAAAGTTCTATCTAGCGCCTTTAAGCCCGGCCAGTTGCAGATGAGATGTTAAAACATCTTATCCTCTTCTCCTCATCTCCGTTACAGCTATTGCAGCATCTACGAAAGGCCCCAACTACCCTCTCTGCGTGTTTGCCGCGTTAGTAGGTACTCGCATGTGGTCAGAGATATTGTTATGAAATTACAGGCCAAATCCGTGTAAGATTGCTCTTGTAGGTGGTAGTCTGCTACAGCGGCGTGTGCACTGGCTCATACCCGGAGCTTCAGTTTCGTGGGATCATGTAACACAGTAGCAAACTCAAGAAACAACCTCATGAACCTATAACAACAGAAAAAAATAAATTATCTTGCACACTAGGACACACAACTAAAACCCACAAGTCCCACACTGCTATCTGAAAACGCGTGGGGAAACCTACCTCAGCCTGGCAGCGCTTTATAATGTTGCTGGCTGCGTCTCGTACCCACCCTTCCATGGCTTTGTTGGTGTTGATAAAGCCCCTTTTTGTCCACCTACACTTCCTCAGAAATCAGACCCAATATGTCTCATTAGCAAACCATGTTTATTACATTAAATTGTTCATTTAATCATATCCTTATAGATAATATTTAACATAGAATTCATTTCAATATTCGTGTTATAATCTATGAGATACTTCATATCCTACCTACTCTGTAATTCTTAACACTAACATTTACACTAACATTTTTCTGTTGGGCTTATGTTAAAAGAATGTTCCTGACCTATCTCAACATTGGTAAACGACCTTGGCATTGAAAATTACTCTAATTACATACGGACTTATATATAAGCATCAATGTAAAAATATAAGTATGTATTTTTCATTGAGAATAAAAATAGCAAAACAAAATATGTATGTATATATTTTCGCTAGGTATGTATATATGCACATCGATTTATATGCTCCTTGATCATAGAGAGCAAGTAAAATGGAACAGCTGATCATGCAGAAATATATATCTAGGTACGTATGTAATTCAATACGTTAAGAAAGAAAAACAAAGCAAAACAAATGTGCATATATGCATTAGGGTGGGGCAATTTACTAACCTATATCGCGCGATCGAAATTTGGATTCCTCTCATTTTTCTGAGTAGAAAACTCCTCCACGACATTTGCCTAAAATTAATTTTGATATTCCGGAACTTTGTTTTTATGAACCAAGACGAATTTTTGAAAATAAAAATTGGGCAAAAATCGACAAAAAAATATCCAGGTCAATATGCACATCGAGTTGAAGCAGAATTTTATGCTGAATCCAGATATGAAATGGAAACTAAAATCGGATGATCCGTTTTCGAGATATGGCCTGATTTCCGGATATGGAGGCTGAATGCCGAAAATCGCATATTTTCGCGATTATCTCTTGCTGTGTACAATATATCTTAAATTTTTTTGCAAATTTCTTAAAGATAGGTCAATACAATATATGAGCAATATTTTAAAATATTAATTTATCTTCCTGTATAGGAAAACTAGAATGCACTCTTTTTTCCTTAGCCCAAAATCGCAGTATGGAATCTCCATATTATAGTCATCCGATACCGATAATTTTCGCCGACAGGGCTTTGTGTACAATAAATGCTCTAAATACAAAATTTCAGAATTTTAGCTGCAAAAATTGAGGAGTTATAACCCAAAACGTACACTTATGCTGTTTGGGACTTGTTTTTTTACTTTAGTCAACTCTAAAAAAAACTCAAGGTTACTCATACGCCATAGCGTACTATTGGAAGCAAAAAACAAATTTCAGAAGCATAAGTCTACGTTTTAGGGAATAACTCTTCAAATTTTGCAGCTAAGATTCTGAAATTTTGTATTTAGAGCATTTATTTTACACAAAGCGCTGTCGGCGAAAATCATCGGTATCAAATGACTATAACATGGAGATCCCATACTGCGATTTTGGGCTAAGGAAAAAAGAGTGCATTCTAGTTTTCCTATACAGGAAGATAAATTAATATTTTAAAATATTGCTCATATATTGTATTGACCTATCTTTAAGAAATTTGCAAAAAAATTTAAGATATATTGTACACAGCAAGAGATAATCGCGAAAATATGCGATTTTCGGCATTCAGCCTCCATATCCGGAAATCAGGCCATATCTCGAAAACGGATCATCCGATTTTAGTTTCGATTTCATATGTGGATTCAGCATAAAATTCTGCTTCAACTCGATGTGCATATTGACCTAGATATTTTTTTGTCGATTTTTGCCAAATTTTTATTTTCAAAAATTCGTCTTGGTTCATAAAAACCAAATTCCGGAACATCAAAATTAATTTTAGGCAAATGTCGTGGAGGAGTTTTCTACTCAGAAAAATGAGAGGAATCCAAATTTCGATCGCGCGGTATCGATTAATTTCCCTCCATACAAATCGCCCCACCCTAATATGCATACATATATATTGACATATATACAAAAATGAAATATGCAGTTGTGGAACAATAAATAGGAAAACAATGACTTACATTTGGATTGTCGATAACGCAGTCCCACGAAGCGTCGAAGGCCTCCTCGCTTATGGTATGCTGCTGCACTGCTGCTTTGGAGCTGTGGAAACTAGATTTTGCTTTCTTTCCCTATTATATGCATTTCACAGCCGCAATATATATATAGATTTTTAATTTAAAAATTTTTCTTATTTGACCAAAAATAGTTAGTAATTGCAAGTATTTGTAAGATCGATCATATTTTAATGGTCGTCGGTGTAACTAACAAAAGCAAAGAAAACCATACTGAGAGAAAAAACTCTAGGGATTAAAGTGGCGATTTCTCACAAAAAAACTAAAAACACACATGGGGCTTAGAGAGGGCTTTAGCGAAGAACAAAAAAAAACAACAAAAATGCCCATATGCTCTAATATGACTGTTTAGAGTTTTTCATTCTTCTTCGATTTTATCTTTGCTTTTTCTTTAGAGCCACGTGGCTTGATTATGACGATAAGCTGAAAAACGACCTAACTCTAAGTTTACTGAAAATGTACATATGATTACATATGTATGAACAGCTAAATATATATGCACATAATTTTTAACAACTTTTTCACTTTTCGTTTTCTATAATTTCCTAATTCACTTTACCCGTACATATTAATCTAATACTTTCCTCAACAAAAAAAATATTTAATTAAATATTTAAAAAAATAAAATTAAATTATATAAAAAAAATTATATAGATTAATACACGAACTTTCCAGGATTTCCTTCCTCTTGATGTTGCTTATGATGATATGACATTTGCAATGATACGATTACTTTACTCCATTCTTTCCTCGCGGATTTGGTCAAAACTGGATATTAATGCATGTAATCATACATGCCTTAGATTTTTATATTTCAGATTCGGATTTTAAATGAAGATCATAGTGACGTGGTTTTGTGGCTTTAGCAGATTTTAGGCAATCATCTTACGAAATCGATTTGGTGCAGGTTTTGTAGCTAGACTACGGCACCGAAGTCACACTAGACCATGTGCTGAGATTTATATGTATGTATGCTTATGGACGTATCAAAGATTCAGTTTTTATTGTATGTGGAGCTTTTGGGATTTTGGGTAGTTTGATGGCATGGATTTCGCCGCGCATCGGCCAAATCCAGACCCACTTTTCCTTTTGGCCACTGGATGGCAATGATAATTCGGGATAAACGCCACGTCTGTGGTGAAAGTTTCAATTAGACCACTTTTAATTCACAAGAAAAAATATTCACTAACAAAAAAAGTTTTCTTACCTATTGTAAAATGGATAAAAGGCTGGAGATTCTAACTTCGCTTCCAAGATAAACTTTTATATATGTATGTTGGTACTTTAAACAAAATATAAATCACTGAAATTTTAACTTTTGTTCACTGCTGGCCACTTGTATTTTCTTCTGTGATCGATGCGGAAAAGAAAGATAATTTTGCTGCGGAAGCTTAACTAACCCCAGCTTGACATGGAAAATTATCGATAGTTGCTTATCGGTAAACATATGTTTGGCGTATGATAGTTCTTAGTATCGGCAAGGAACTGTGTTCAGTAAAGTAGTAGTACAATTGGCACTACTTGTACCGAAAGAGGAATATTGCAAAATGAATGTATGGATATATTAATGTAGGTACGATCCGTAGGAATTTTTTTTTTTTTTTGCATGTACTAATAAATATGCATAAGCATGCATATACATACACATAAAAGGTAGATACCAAAAGAAATGAGATTTATGAAGGAAAAGGAATATGTATCTGTTAGATGTTATCAGATAAGTACGTAGATGTGGATAGAGGAATAATGGAGGGAAAAGGCAGTTCATGTACACCGGTACACACACCCCCCCACCTAGAGTGTTGGTGCGGTTAACTTTTGTGTGCCTGAATATCTTTTTGGTGGTAAACTCCACGTTTGTTGGTGATGTCATCTTCAAGCTCATACATGCAATTTCCCTTAATTGCAATTATTTTAGCCTTTACAAACTTTGGTGCGAATTTAGCGCATAACTTTTTCGATGCATCGCTCTGAATGAAATTTCTGCGATACACTTCGTCGCCAATATTAAATTTCCTCGTAGAACTTCTTAAATTGTACCGTTTTGCAGAGTTTTCGAACGCTTTTCTTATGTTTTCCCCAATAGTTTGGCGTACTAGTTTTAGCCTGTCGTTTCGCTCTATTATGTTGTCGTCTAACGATTCCAACTGACGTAATATCTGATACTCGTCGGCGTGAGATACCATTTGCTGGCCAAAAAGCGCGAAATAAGGAGTAAATCCGGTTGATTGATGGATTGAGCTGCGGAGTGCTTCGGCAGTGTCTGGCAGATGTTTATCCCAGTAAATTTGGTCGTCCCTAAGGTAAGCTCTGATACCAGCTATTATTGACCTATTCACTCGCTCACTAGCATTTGCCTGTGGGCTATACAAGGCTGTGTATACATGCTTAATTCCGCGTTCAGCAAGAAGACTTTCAAACTGCAAAGATTTAAATTGCTTCCCATTATCGCTCAGAATAATTTCGGGAGTTCCGAAAATACTAAAGACTTGTTCTCTAACGAAATTACAAATGGTAGAAGTGTTAAAATTCCTAATAGGTTTAAATAGCGGAAATTTGGTTAAGTGGTCAAGGACGATTAGTATTCCAATATTTCCTTGCCTGGATCTAGGGTAAGGACCAAGTAAATCGATATACAACTTTTGGAATGGACGCTGGACAGTATATTGAGCGGACATTGGAGGTCTTAGTATAACATTGGAGGCTTTGCTTTGTCGACAAATATCACATTGCCCAATGTAATTCTTTACATCGACAGTCATATTGGGCCAGTAAAAATTAAGGCGTAAGCGCTCCAATGTTTTAGCTATACCTCCATGACATTTATTTGGCGGACAGTGGGCACTTTCAAGGACTTGACGGACTAGAGTTTTTGGAATCCAGAGCTTCCAGTTAAAGACTTCACGTGAAGGATCTCCATCTGGATGCTCGGTACGTTTATAAACTTTTTCATCTATTACTTTTAAATCTGGTAGGCGGTTCTCATTTTCTCGGACATAACCAATTAACTTTCTATACTCATCGGACTGAAATTCGGACGAATTCGGGTCAACTACCGGACGGACATCTAACTCACTTACTTCTTCTTCAAAATTCTGGCGCGATAAACTGTCGGGAACTATGTTTTGTGAGCCTTTTCTATGTTCAATTTTAAATCTAAATCCTTGCAACTTAAGAGACCAGCGAGCTAACCGACTGGATAAGTCCGTTTGGCGCATTAGCCACTGCAAGCTGGCGTGATCGGTGACGATGGTGAAGTCTTGTCCCTCTACATAAGCTCTAAACTTTTTCAAACTTAAAATAGCAGCTAAGCACTCTAGCTCTGTAACGCTATAGTTACTCTGTGCCTTGTTAAGCTTTTGCGAGAAATATGCTATGGGTACTTCAATACCATCGTCAGTCTGTTGGGACAAAACCGCACCAACACCGAGCTTACAAGCGTCACATTGAATGATAAACGGTTTTTCGTAGTTTGGACTGGCTAACACTGGTGCTGTACATAATTTATCTTTGAGCATTTCAAACGCTTTTTGAGCCTCTTCATTCCATGTAAACGTTTTGGACTTCTTTAATAAATTTGTGAGCGGGGTGGTAATGGCTGCAAAATTGTTTACAAACCGTCGGTACCAACCGGCCATTCCTAAAAAACGTCTTAATTGTTTTATTGTAGTAGGCACCGGATAATTTGTCACAGCTGATATTTTGTCTGGGTCCGTTCTAAGGGTACCCTCACTAACAATATACCCCAGATATCTCACTTCCTTGATACAAAACTTACTCTTTTCCACGTTAATTGTTAAACCTGCTTTCCTCAAGCAAAGAGCAACTTCGGACAATACGGACATATGGACATCAAAATCTTCGGACACGATTAAAAGATCATCTAAATATACAAAAAATTGATTCTTCAACTTCGGCGGGATGACGCGATCCATCAAGCGGCAAAGTGCTTGATGGGCGTTGCATAAGCCAAAAGGCATTACACAGTATCTGTACAACGGACGATTTGGGACGGTGAAACAAGTAAAGTCTCTAGAGTTCTCTGCGAGTGGGATTTGCCAAAAGGCACGGCGTAAATCTAACGAGCTTATGAATTTTGCCTTTGGTATTCTACTTAAGATACCGTCGATGTGAGGCAATGGGTAGGCATCCTTTACAGTAACACTATTGACTTTTCTTGAGTCTAAACACAAACGGACTTTATTTGGCTTTTTAACTAAAACAACGGGCCTGGACCATGGACTATTCGGTGATTCTTCAATAACACCAAGTTTCAACATCTCATCGATTTCTGCGTGGACAAGTTTCTCTATAGCAGGGGATATAGGAAAATATCTTTGTTTTATCGGACGGACATTTGGCTCAAGCTCAATAACGTATTCCATTAACGAGGTTTTTCCTAAACCTTCTTTCGTGAAGTTAGGAAATCTATTCTTTATAGCTTCTAGTTGTTGTTGTTGTTCTCTACTAAGTTGGATGGAATTTGTATCATCATTTGGTAAAAGGGAGATTTCTGAGACGAGATTTGGTGCGATTTGGAACTTAATCCAAAAATCTATACCAAGAATAACTTTTTGTGACATACTGGGAATTACAAAAAATTTTATTATTTCTGTTCTGTTTTCAAATTCAACCTTTAATTCGATAGTTCCAAAAACTATTTGCTTCTTGCCATCTGCCGTGCAAACAGAGGTGGTGTGTTGGCGGAGTTGTTTTTCTTGGCATACACTTTCAGCTAAGGACGAGCCGAGACATGAAACTTGAGCGCCACTGTCTAACAAGCCTAAATACTCGGTATCATCAATCCTAATTTTCGCATATGGCCTAAGATCATAAGATTTCTGCTCGAGTGCACAAATAAATGTTTTTAAACTTGTATGGCTCTCTTTAACATTTCCCCAAAATTCTTTTGCTCGGGCTGATGAACGACTTGGAACTAAAGACTGTTTCGAATTAGTGCTAAATATTCTTTTTCTAGCCTCATTGTATTTGTTCAAACGTAATTCATAGGGTATAATTTCGCGCGTATTTGTATTAGTTACGTCCGGTAAGGTTACACAAGCGCTTTTAATGAGTGCGCCTGGGCGTATGAGTGATGCTGTGTGATCGTCGCAGTCTGATTGGTATGGTCGTACAAGCAATTTTACAACGCTTTCTTTTGGCGGTCGTCGCGAGGGTTCTTCAACGAAACCTCGCTCGATTTCGAGTTTCCCTGGATGCAGGTTTTGCATGTAGGTCTATAGGTGTTGCTTGCTCCGCAACCATAACAAAAAACTGTTCTCTCCTCAATGCAATCAAAATACCTGTGGCCTTCCTTTTTACAGTTCCAGCATACCAGCTTTGATTTGGATACTTCGTCAATTTCATACTGCATAGTGGCTGCCAGGTCATCCTCATCCTCATCCGCACCTTGCAACTCGTTAACAAAACGGCGTGCGTATGGTCGTGGATTTGTACTTGCTGATTGTATGGTGGATTTTGCTATTTGGCTAGAAAGACTTTCTCCTTTAAGACAAAGCCTACGCAATTCAGCCAATGAGCTAATTGGCAAATATAACAACTGTTGCCGCACCTGAGGTCGTAAATTGTGTTGCAAAATTTCCACTAGCTCCGATTCAGACAACGGAGATTGCAACGTTTCGGCAACTTTCAAAACCGCATTTCGGAAGTCGTGAAAGCTCTCAATTGGACCTTGCTTCCTTCCACGAATTAGCTCTTTGATTTCAAAGTCGCTCTTATGCTGTTGGAAATTTGTCTTTAAGGCTTGGCAAAGTGATGGCCAAGTAACGCGATCTACTGATCGGCGGTATCTCCAATACCAATCTTTGGCTTCATTTAGAAATAAACTTTGAACATGCTCGCAAAGCAAGTTGAAGTTACCACCTAACGTATCGGTTACCTGACACTCGATCCTATATATAAAGCTTTCGACAGATAGTCGGGGTGACCCGTCGAACTTTATGTCCCAGTTGGATATCAACTGGGCAATCCTACTTGAACCTGGTATGCTAGTGTCGCTGAAACGTATCTGGTCAAGCTGCCTATGGAAATTTTGACCTGATTCGTTAGCTAAATTTGGCATTTCTCTTGGCCAAAAAGGAGTTGATATATTATGTTGCACATTAGGTTGTTGGTTAACATTAGAGGGAGGACTATTATTTTGGACATTTTGCTGTTGGTTTAAATTAAGCCGACTTAAAAGGCTGGTGACCACAGAATCGAGTTTCTGCTCAATCATCTGCGATACAAGATTTTCTAAATCGTCAAAGACTGATGCTTGTCTAGCAGACACAACCGCGGAAACGATGTTGCGTATGCGACTTTTATCGTTGTTGGCGTTATTCGCTGCCTCTTGCATATTTGCAGTCGATGGACCCGCACCTGTCTCGATTGGTTGCACTTGTTGTTGTTGCTGTGTGGCTGGTTGTTGGTAGCCTGATGCTGTCTCTGAAGTTCTTCTAGTGGAGATATTTGCCTGAGATTGAGCACGCTCGAACGCTCTTATGTCTCTGCTACTACATGTAGCGTTGCACTGTGGGCACGTATTGTTGTTTTTAAGCCATGTTAGCAAACATGGTCTGTGAAAACGATGTGAACATATTGTTGTTAAAATGTCCTTGCGTCCAAAGAAGTTTTTGCTACATGGCAAACATACGATATCTTGCGTTGGCAAATTTTCATTGCTATGTCGCAAAGGCATCTTTAAATTTCAAACAAAAAAAAATTATAAAGGCAAAAAAAAATTTGGTAAGTCCGGGTTTGGTTTTAGCTGTATTCGCCACAGCAAAAACAAAAAAATATATATATTTATATGTTTTGCGAAACGTAGTTTTCGGCGATTTCGGTTTTTTTTTTGTACTCGCACAAATATATGTATGTTTACTTTGTTAAACGTAATTTATGAATGCAAGTTATGCATGTTCAGATTGATCAAATTTCACTTCAAAAAAAATTAGTATGATGAAAATATTAATGAAAAGCTATCCACTTCTATTTCATCTGTATAAAAAAAAGCTAAGTCGAATAGTTATTTTAATTATCAACAATCCTTAAACCGATTGTATGTATATATTCTCATAAAAAAATTAAGGTCTGATTCTTCGGTCGTGAGGTGGATTAAGACTGAGGTGATCCTCAAACGAAGACAAACGCAAATGCGTTAGCTTGTGGTTTAGCAGAAAATTGCGAGATCGGTTGTATTCCATATACAATCTGGAATGCAAGTTCCGACTATCTAGCAAAAAAAATGTTAAATGAAAAATCTCGAAATGGAAATTGAGAAACCCTTAAAGTATTTTAAATTCAAGTTATAAACATTAATGGCTATTGGTAAGTGATCCGACATATAGACGAAAGCAACAAAAATCCGAATAGTCAAATATCTACAACGATCAAAATTACTAAAAGGAAATGTTAGACAATTTGCCTACACATCATCCTGAACGGACAATTTCCGCGACATATAGTCCTGAGAAATTGTATTCCAGTATCAAGTAATGTGTATGTGGATGTCAACAAACTAATACAAAATGAAGGTATAATAGGTGTTATTTAACCTTGACTTGGTACAACCCTAGCATAAAGCCTGAGGTTAAATATTCCAAAGACAAGAATATGGTAACTCTAATAAAGTAAAATTATAAAAGGGAAACCGGAAGGACAAAAACGTATTCCAGGAGGGAATAATTATATGGGACCACAATGAGATTGGGGTTACTATTACGATAACCACCTGTGGTGGCCCCACGTTGGGCGCCATTTTATTTTATCTGTTATGAAATTACAGGCCAAATCCGTGTAAGATTGCTCTTGTAGGTGGTAGTCTGCTACAGCGGCGTGTGCACTGGTTCATACCCGGAGCTTCAGTTTCGTGGGATCATGTAACACAGTAGCAAACTCAAGAAACAACCTCATGAACCTATAACAACAGAAAAAAATAAATTATCTTGCACACTAGGACACACAACTAAAACCCACAAGTCCCACACTGCTATCTGAAAACGCGTGGGGAAACCTACCTCAGCCTGGCAGCGCTTTATAATGTTGCTGGCTGCGTCTCGTACCCACCCTTCCATGGCTTTGTTGGTGTTGATAAAGCCCCTTTTTGTCCACCTACACTTCCTCAGAAATCAGACCCAATATGTCTCATTAGCAAACCATGTTTATTACATTAAATTGTTCATTTAATCATATCCTTATAGATAATATTTAACATAGAATTCATTTCAATATTCGTGTTATAATCTATGAGATACTTCATATCCTACCTACTCTGTAATTCTTAACACTAACATTTACACTAACATTTTTCTGTTGGGCTTATGTTAAAAGAATGTTCCTGACCTATCTCAACATTGGTAAACGACCTTGGCATTGAAAATTACTCTAATTACATACGGACTTATATATAAGCATCAATGTAAAAATATAAGTATGTATTTTTCATTGAGAATAAAAATAGCAAAACAAAATATGTATGTATATATTTTCGCTAGGTATGTATATATGCACATCGATTTATATGCTCCTTGATCATAGAGAGCAAGTAAAATGGAACAGCTGATCATGCAGAAATATATATCTAGGTACGTATGTAATTCAATACGTTAAGAAAGAAAAACAAAGCAAAACAAATGTGCATATATGCATTAGGGTGGGGCAATTTACTAACCTATATCGCGCGATCGAAATTTGGATTCCTCTCATTTTTCTGAGTAGAAAACTCCTCCACGACATTTGCCTAAAATTAATTTTGATATTCCGGAACTTTGTTTTTATGAACCAAGACGAATTTTTGAAAATAAAAATTGGGCAAAAATCGACAAAAAAATATCCAGGTCAATGTGCACATCGAGTTGAAGCAGAATTTTATGCTGAATCCAGATATGAAATGGAAACTAAAATCGGATGATCCGTTTTCGAGATATAGCTTGATTTCCGGTTATGGAGGCTGAATGCCGAAAATCGCATATTTTCGCGATTATCTCTTGCTGTGTATAATATATCTTAAATTTTTTTGCAAATTTCTTAAAGATAGGTCAATACAATATATGAGCAATATTTTAAAATATTAATTTATCTTCCTGTATAGGAAAACTAGACTGCACTCTTTTTTCCTTAGCCCAAAATCGCAGTATGGAATCTCCATATTATAGTCATCCGATACCGATAATTTTCGCCGACAGGGCTTTGTGTACAATAAATGCTCTAAATACAAAATTTCAGAATTTTAGCTGCAAAAATTGAGGAGTTATAACCCAAAACGTACACTTATGCTGTTTGGGACTTGTTTTTTTACTTTAGTCAACTCTAAAAAAAACTCAAGGTTACTCATACGCCATAGCGTACTATTGGAAGCAAAAAACAAATTTCAGAAGCATAAGTCTACGTTTTAGGGAATAACTCTTCAAATTTTGCAGCTAAGATTCTGAAATTTTGTATTTAGAGCATTTATTTTACACAAAGCGCTGTCGGCGAAAATCATCGGTATCAAATGACTATAACATGGAGATCCCATACTGCGATTTTGGGCTAAGGAAAAAAGAGTGCATTCTAGTTTTCCTATACAGGAAGATAAATTAATATTTTAAAATATTGCTCATATATTGTATTGACCTATCTTTAAGAAATTTGCAAAAAAATTTAAGATATATTGTACACAGCAAGAGATAATCGCGAAAATATGCGATTTTCGGCATTCAGCCTCCATATCCGGAAATCAGGCCATATCTCGAAAACGGATCATCCGATTTTAGTTTCGATTTCATATGTGGATTCAGCATAAAATTCTGCTTCAACTCGATGTGCATATTGACCTAGATATTTTTTTGTCGATTTTTGCCAAATTTTTATTTTCAAAAATTCGTCTTGGTTCATAAAAACCAAATTCCGGAACATCAAAATTAATTTTAGGCAAATGTCGTGGAGGAGTTTTCTACTCAGAAAAATGAGAGGAATCCAAATTTCGATCGCGCGGTATCGATTAATTTCCCTCCATACAAATCGCCCCACCCTAATATGCATACATATATATTGACATATATACAAAAATGAAATATGCAGTTGTGGAACAATAAATAGGAAAACAATGACTTACATTTGGATTGTCGATAACGCAGTCCCACGAAGCGTCGAAGGCCTCCTCGCTTATGGTATGCTGCTGCACTGCTGCTTTGGAGCTGTGGAAACTAGATTTTGCTTTCTTTCCCTATTATATGCATTTCACAGCCGCAATATATATATAGATTTTTAATTTAAAAATTTTTCTTATTTGACCAAAAATAGTTAGTAATTGCAAGTATTTGTAAGATCGATCATATTTTAATGGTCGTCGGTGTAACTAACAAAAGCAAAGAAAACCATACTGAGAGAAAAAACTCTAGGGATTAAAGTGGCGATTTCTCACAAAAAAACTAAAAACACACATGGGGCTTAGAGAGGGCTTTAGCGAAGAACAAAAAAAAACAACAAAAATGCCCATATGCTCTAATATGACTGTTTAGAGTTTTTCATTCTTCTTCGATTTTATCTTTGCTTTTTCTTTAGAGCCACGTGGCTTGATTATGACGATAAGCTGAAAAACGACCTAACTCTAAGTTTACTGAAAATGTACATATGATTACATATGTATGAACAGCTAAATATATATGCACATAATTTTTAACAACTTTTTCACTTTTCGTTTTCTATAATTTCCTAATTCACTTTACCCGTACATATTAATCTAATACTTTCCTCAACAAAAAAAATATTTAATTAAATATTTAAAAAAATAAAATTAAATTATATAAAAAAAATTATATAGATTAATACACGAACTTTCCAGGATTTCCTTCCTCTTGATGTTGCTTATGATGATATGACATTTGCAATGATACGATTACTTTACTCCATTCTTTCCTCGCGGATTTGGTCAAAACTGGATATTAATGCATGTAATCATACATGCCTTAGATTTTTATATTTCAGATTCGGATTTTAAATGAAGATCATAGTGACGTGGTTTTGTGGCTTTAGCAGATTTTAGGCAATCATCTTACGAAATCGATTTGGTGCAGGTTTTGTAGCTAGACTACGGCACCGAAGTCACACTAGACCATGTGCTGAGATTTATATGTATGTATGCTTATGGACGTATCAAAGATTCAGTTTTTATTGTATGTGGAGCTTTTGGGATTTTGGGTAGTTTGATGGCATGGATTTCGCCGCGCATCGGCCAAATCCAGACCCACTTTTCCTTTTGGCCACTGGATGGCAATGATAATTCGGGATAAACGCCACGTCTGTGGTGAAAGTTTCAATTAGACCACTTTTAATTCACAAGAAAAAATATTCACTAACAAAAAAAGTTTTCTTACCTATTGTAAAATGGATAAAAGGCTGGAGATTCTAACTTCGCTTCCAAGATAAACTTTTATATATGTATGTTGGTACTTTAAACAAAATATAAATCACTGAAATTTTAACTTTTGTTCACTGCTGGCCACTTGTATTTTCTTCTGTGATCGATGCGGAAAAGAAAGATAATTTTGCTGCGGAAGCTTAACTAACCCCAGCTTGACATGGAAAATTATCGATAGTTGCTTATCGGTAAACATATGTTTGGCGTATGATAGTTCTTAGTATCGGCAAGGAACTGTGTTCAGTAAAGTAGTAGTACAATTGGCACTACTTGTACCGAAAGAGGAATATTGCAAAATGAATGTATGGATATATTAATGTAGGTACGATCCGTAGGAATTTTTTTTTTTTTTTTGCATGTACTAATAAATATGCATAAGCATGCATATACATACACATAAAAGGTAGATACCAAAAGAAATGAGATTTATGAAGGAAAAGGAATATGTATCTGTTAGATGTTATCAGATAAGTACGTAGATGTGGATAGAGGAATAATGGAGGGAAAAGGCAGTTCATGTACACCGGTACACACACCCCCCCACCTAGAGTGTTGGTGCGGTTAACTTTTGTGTGCCTGAATATCTTTTTGGTGGTAAACTCCACGTTTGTTGGTGATGTCATCTTCAAGCTCATACATGCAATTTCCCTTAATTGCAATTATTTTAGCCTTTACAAACTTTGGTGCGAATTTAGCGCATAACTTTTTCGATGCATCGCTCTGAATGAAATTTCTGCGATACACTTCGTCGCCAATATTAAATTTCCTCGTAGAACTTCTTAAATTGTACCGTTTTGCAGAGTTTTCGAACGCTTTTCTTATGTTTTCCCCAATAGTTTGGCGTACTAGTTTTAGCCTGTCGTTTCGCTCTATTATGTTGTCGTCTAACGATTCCAACTGACGTAATATCTGATACTCGTCGGCGTGAGATACCATTTGCTGGCCAAAAAGCGCGAAATAAGGAGTAAATCCGGTTGATTGATGGATTGAGCTGCGGAGTGCTTCGGCAGTGTCTGGCAGATGTTTATCCCAGTAAATTTGGTCGTCCCTAAGGTAAGCTCTGATACCAGCTATTATTGACCTATTCACTCGCTCACTAGCATTTGCCTGTGGGCTATACAAGGCTGTGTATACATGCTTAATTCCGCGTTCAGCAAGAAGACTTTCAAACTGCAAAGATTTAAATTGCTTCCCATTATCGCTCAGAATAATTTCGGGAGTTCCGAAAATACTAAAGACTTGTTCTCTAACGAAATTACAAATGGTAGAAGTGTTAAAATTCCTAATAGGTTTAAATAGCGGAAATTTGGTTAAGTGGTCAAGGACGATTAGTATTCCAATATTTCCTTGCCTGGATCTAGGGTAAGGACCAAGTAAATCGATATACAACTTTTGGAATGGACGCTGGACAGTATATTGAGCGGACATTGGAGGTCTTAGTATAACATTGGAGGCTTTGCTTTGTCGACAAATATCACATTGCCCAATGTAATTCTTTACATCGACAGTCATATTGGGCCAGTAAAAATTAAGGCGTAAGCGCTCCAATGTTTTAGCTATACCTCCATGACATTTATTTGGCGGACAGTGGGCACTTTCAAGGACTTGACGGACTAGAGTTTTTGGAATCCAGAGCTTCCAGTTAAAGACTTCACGTGAAGGATCTCCATCTGGATGCTCGGTACGTTTATAAACTTTTTCATCTATTACTTTTAAATCTGGTAGGCGGTTCTCATTTTCTCGGACATAACCAATTAACTTTCTATACTCATCGGACTGAAATTCGGACGAATTCGGGTCAACTACCGGACGGACATCTAACTCACTTACTTCTTCTTCAAAATTCTGGCGCGATAAACTGTCGGGAACTATGTTTTGTGAGCCTTTTCTATGTTCAATTTTAAATCTAAATCCTTGCAACTTAAGAGACCAGCGAGCTAACCGACTGGATAAGTCCGTTTGGCGCATTAGCCACTGCAAGCTGGCGTGATCGGTGACGATGGTGAAGTCTTGTCCCTCTACATAAGCTCTAAACTTTTTCAAACTTAAAATAGCAGCTAAGCACTCTAGCTCTGTAACGCTATAGTTACTCTGTGCCTTGTTAAGCTTTTGCGAGAAATATGCTATGGGTACTTCAATACCATCGTCAGTCTGTTGGGACAAAACCGCACCAACACCGAGCTTACAAGCGTCACATTGAATGATAAACGGTTTTTCGTAGTTTGGACTGGCTAACACTGGTGCTGTACATAATTTATCTTTGAGCATTTCAAACGCTTTTTGAGCCTCTTCATTCCATGTAAACGTTTTGGACTTCTTTAATAAATTTGTGAGCGGGGTGGTAATGGCTGCAAAATTGTTTACAAACCGTCGGTACCAACCGGCCATTCCTAAAAAACGTCTTAATTGTTTTATTGTAGTAGGCACCGGATAATTTGTCACAGCTGATATTTTGTCTGGGTCCGTTCTAAGGGTACCCTCACTAACAATATACCCCAGATATCTCACTTCCTTGATACAAAACTTACTCTTTTCCACGTTAATTGTTAAACCTGCTTTCCTCAAGCAAAGAGCAACTTCGGACAATACGGACATATGGACATCAAAATCTTCGGACACGATTAAAAGATCATCTAAATATACAAAAAATTGATTCTTCAACTTCGGCGGGATGACGCGATCCATCAAGCGGCAAAGTGCTTGAGGGGCGTTGCATAAGCCAAAAGGCATTACACAGTATCTGTACAACGGACGATTTGGGACGGTGAAACAAGTAAAGTCTCTAGAGTTCTCTGCGAGTGGGATTTGCCAAAAGGCACGACGTAAATCTAACGAGCTTATGAATTTTGCCTTTGGTATTCTACTTAAGATACCGTCGATGTGAGGCAATGGGTAGGCATCCTTTACAGTAACACTATTGACTTTTCTTGAGTCTAAACACAAACGGACTTTATTTGGCTTTTTAACTAAAACAACGGGCCTGGACCATGGACTATTCGGTGATTCTTCAATAACACCAAGTTTCAACATCTCATCGATTTCTGCGTGGACAAGTTTCTCTATAGCAGGGGATATAGGAAAATATCTTTGTTTTATCGGACGGACATTTGGCTCAAGCTCAATAACGTATTCCATTAACGAGGTTTTTCCTAAACCTTCTTTCGTGAAGTTAGGAAATCTATTCTTTATAGCTTCTAGTTGTTGTTGTTGTTCTCTACTAAGTTGGATGGAATTTGTATCATCATTTGGTAAAAGGGAGATTTCTGAGACGAGATTTGGTGCGATTTGGAACTTAATCCAAAAATCTATACCAAGAATAACTTTTTGTGACATACTGGGAATTACAAAAAATTTTATTATTTCTGTTCTGTTTTCAAATTCAACCTTTAATTCGATAGTTCCAAAAACTATTTGCTTCTTGCCATCTGCCGTGCAAACAGAGGTGGTGTGTTGGCGGAGTTGTTTTTCTTGGCATACACTTTCAGCTAAGGACGAGCCGAGACATGAAACTTGAGCGCCACTGTCTAACAAGCCTAAATACTCGGTATCATCAATCCTAATTTTCGCATATGGCCTAAGATCATAAGATTTCTGCTCGAGTGCACAAATAAATGTTTTTAAACTTGTATGGCTCTCTTTAACATTTCCCCAAAATTCTTTTGCTCGGGCTGATGAACGACTTGGAACTAAAGACTGTTTCGAATTAGTGCTAAATATTCTTTTTCTAGCCTCATTGTATTTGTTCAAACGTAATTCATAGGGTATAATTTCGCGCGTATTTGTATTAGTTACGTCCGGTAAGGTTACACAAGCGCTTTTAATGAGTGCGCCTGGGCGTATGAGTGATGCTGTGTGATCGTCGCAGTCTGATTGGTATGGTCGTACAAGCAATTTTACAACGCTTTCTTTTGGCGGTCGTCGCGAGGGTTCTTCAACGAAACCTCGCTCGATTTCGAGTTTCCCTGGATGCAGGTTTTGCATGTAGGTCTATAGGTGTTGCTTGCTCCGCAACCATAACAAAAAACTGTTCTCTCCTCAATGCAATCAAAATACCTGTGGCCTTCCTTTTTACAGTTCCAGCATACCAGCTTTGATTTGGATACTTCGTCAATTTCATACTGCATAGTGGCTGCCAGGTCATCCTCATCCTCATCCGCACCTTGCAACTCGTTAACAAAACGGCGTGCGTATGGTCGTGGATTTGTACTTGCTGATTGTATGGTGGATTTTGCTATTTGGCTAGAAAGACTTTCTCCTTTAAGACAAAGCCTACGCAATTCAGCCAATGAGCTAATTGGCAAATATAACAACTGTTGCCGCACCTGAGGTCGTAAATTGTGTTGCAAAATTTCCACTAGCTCCGATTCAGACAACGGAGATTGCAACGTTTCGGCAACTTTCAAAACCGCATTTCGGAAGTCGTGAAAGCTCTCAATTGGACCTTGCTTCCTTCCACGAATTAGCTCTTTGATTTCAAAGTCGCTCTTATGCTGTTGGAAATTTGTCTTTAAGGCTTGGCAAAGTGATGGCCAAGTAACGCGATCTACTGATCGGCGGTATCTCCAATACCAATCTTTGGCTTCATTTAGAAATAAACTTTGAACATGCTCGCAAAGCAAGTTGAAGTTACCACCTAACGTATCGGTTACCTGACACTCGATCCTATATATAAAGCTTTCGACAGATAGTCGGGGTGACCCGTCGAACTTTATGTCCCAGTTGGATATCAACTGGGCAATCCTACTTGAACCTGGTATGCTAGTGTCGCTGAAACGTATCTGGTCAAGCTGCCTATGGAAATTTTGACCTGATTCGTTAGCTAAATTTGGCATTTCTCTTGGCCAAAAAGGAGTTGATATATTATGTTGCACATTAGGTTGTTGGTTAACATTAGAGGGAGGACTATTATTTTGGACATTTTGCTGTTGGTTTAAATTAAGCCGACTTAAAAGGCTGGTGACCACAGAATCGAGTTTCTGCTCAATCATCTGCGATACAAGATTTTCTAAATCGTCAAAGACTGATGCTTGTCTAGCAGACACAACCGCGGAAACGATGTTGCGTATGCGACTTTTATCGTTGTTGGCGTTATTCGCTGCCTCTTGCATATTTGCAGTCGATGGACCCGCACCTGTCTCGATTGGTTGCACTTGTTGTTGTTGCTGTGTGGCTGGTTGTTGGTAGCCTGATGCTGTCTCTGAAGTTCTTCTAGTGGAGATATTTGCCTGAGATTGAGAACGCTCGAACGCTCTTATGTCTCTGCTACTACATGTAGCGTTGCACTGTGGGCACGTATTGTTGTTTTTAAGCCATGTTAGCAAACATGGTCTGTGAAAACGATGTGAACATATTGTTGTTAAAATGTCCTTGCGTCCAAAGAAGTTTTTGCTACATGGCAAACATACGATATCTTGCGTTGGCAAATTTTCATTGCTATGTCGCAAAGGCATCTTTAAATTTCAAACAAAAAAAAATTATAAAGGCAAAAAAAAATTTGGTAAGTCCGGGTTTGGTTTTAGCTGTATTCGCCACAGCAAAAACAAAAAAATATATATATTTATATGTTTTGCGAAACGTAGTTTTCGGCGATTTCGGTTTTTTTTTTGTACTCGCACAAATATATGTATGTTTACTTTGTTAAACGTAATTTATGAATGCAAGTTATGCATGTTCAGATTGATCAAATTTCACTTCAAAAAAAATTAGTATGATGAAAATATTAATGAAAAGCTATCCACTTCTATTTCATCTGTATAAAAAAAAGCTAAGTCGAATAGTTATTTTAATTATCAACAATCCTTAAACCGATTGTATGTATATATTCTCATAAAAAAATTAAGGTCTGATTCTTCGGTCGTGAGGTGGATTAAGACTGAGGTGATCCTCAAACGAAGACAAACGCAAATGCGTTAGCTTGTGGTTTAGCAGAAAATTGCGAGATCGGTTGTATTCCATATACAATCTGGAATGCAAGTTCCGACTATCTAGCAAAAAAAATGTTAAATGAAAAATCTCGAAATGGAAATTGAGAAACCCTTAAAGTATTTTAAATTCAAGTTATAAACATTAATGGCTATTGGTAAGTGATCCGACATATAGACGAAAGCAACAAAAATCCGAATAGTCAAATATCTACAACGATCAAAATTACTAAAAGGAAATGTTAGACAATTTGCCTACACATCATCCTGAACGGACAATTTCCGCGACATATAGTCCTGAGAAATTGTATTCCAGTATCAAGTAATGTGTATGTGGATGTCAACAAACTAATACAAAATGAAGGTATAATAGGTGTTATTTAACCTTGACTTGGTACAACCCTAGCATAAAGCCTGAGGTTAAATATTCCAAAGACAAGAATATGGTAACTCTAATAAAGTAAAATTATAAAAGGGAAACCGGAAGGACAAAAACGTATTCCAGGAGGGAATAATTATATGGGACCACAATGAGATTGGGGTTACTATTACGATAACCACCTGTGGTGGCCCCACGTTGGGCGCCATTTTATTTTATCTGTTATGAAATTACAGGCCAAATCCGTGTAAGATTGCTCTTGTAGGTGGTAGTCTGCTACAGCGGCGTGTGCACTGGTTCATACCCGGAGCTTCAGTTTCGTGGGATCATGTAACACAGTAGCAAACTCAAGAAACAACCTCATGAACCTATAACAACAGAAAAAAATAAATTATCTTGCACACTAGGACACACAACTAAAACCCACAAGTCCCACACTGCTATCTGAAAACGCGTGGGGAAACCTACCTCAGCCTGGCAGCGCTTTATAATGTTGCTGGCTGCGTCTCGTACCCACCCTTCCATGGCTTTGTTGGTGTTGATAAAGCCCCTTTTTGTCCACCTACACTTCCTCAGAAATCAGACCCAATATGTCTCATTAGCAAACCATGTTTATTACATTAAATTGTTCATTTAATCATATCCTTATAGATAATATTTAACATAGAATTCATTTCAATATTCGTGTTATAATCTATGAGATACTTCATATCCTACCTACTCTGTAATTCTTAACACTAACATTTACACTAACATTTTTCTGTTGGGCTTATGTTAAAAGAATGTTCCTGACCTATCTCAACATTGGTAAACGACCTTGGCATTGAAAATTACTCTAATTACATACGGACTTATATATAAGCATCAATGTAAAAATATAAGTATGTATTTTTCATTGAGAATAAAAATAGCAAAACAAAATATGTATGTATATATTTTCGCTAGGTATGTATATATGCACATCGATTTATATGCTCCTTGATCATAGAGAGCAAGTAAAATGGAACAGCTGATCATGCAGAAATATATATCTAGGTACGTATGTAATTCAATACGTTAAGAAAGAAAAACAAAGCAAAACAAATGTGCATATATGCATTAGGGTGGGGCAATTTACTAACCTATATCGCGCGATCGAAATTTGGATTCCTCTCATTTTTCTGAGTAGAAAACTCCTCCACGACATTTGCCTAAAATTAATTTTGATATTCCGGAACTTTGTTTTTATGAACCAAGACGAATTTTTGAAAATAAAAATTGGGCAAAAATCGACAAAAAAATATCCAGGTCAATATGCACATCGAGTTGAAGCAGAATTTTATGCTGAATCCAGATATTTTTTTTTTTTTTTTTTTTTAGCATCCAATATATTTTGCCAACTGTATAAATAAAATACATCCAACAATTTTGTGGTTCGTTAAAAGTAATTAGTAATTAATAATGACTTAATAAACATGGTGGGCATGTATGGATTGCTCTCAGTAGCGCATCCATTTATTATAGTGCATCAGCAAAGATCTGTAAATGATTTTCTTTTGAGGCGTACGAAATTGGTTGGTCTTGCCGTCAGGGCTAGAACGAGTGGGTTGGGGTGAGCTAATATTCTCATTTTGTATGATGCAGCATACTTTCTGATTTCTTGAGATATAGTAGGTATCCTTAGGTCACGATGTAGTTGGTCGTTCGTGACGTAGTAGGGCGCATTTACAATCATTCTAATGGTTTTCGATTGGAATCTTTGGAGAATCTCTATATTTGAGTTTGCTGCGGTTCCCCATAGCTGTATGCCATAGGTCCAGATGGGTTTTAAGATAGCTGAGTAGAGCAGGAGTTTGTTGTCGATTGATAGTTGGGAGTTTCGATTCATGAGCCAATAAAGATTTCTCAGTTTTATACCAAGAGCTTTTCGTTTGGTGAATATGTGGGTTCTCCATGTTAGTTTTCTGTCGAGATGCATACCCAGGTACTTTGTTACGTCACTTTGCGGTATATCAATGCCATTGAGTTTTACGGGTGGGCAAGTGTTGCGTCTAGTGGTAAACGTCACTTGAACAGATTTTGATTCATTTGACTTTATCCGCCAGTCTTTCAGCCAATGGGTAATTTTATTTAAACTTCTTTGAAGCTTGAGTGAGGCGACGTTAGGGTTGAGGTCTGAAGCCAGTACAGCAGTGTCATCGGCAAAAGTGCCGATAGTGACTCCTTCTGCTATTGGGAGGTCGTATGCGTAAAGTAGGTACAGTATTGGGCCCATTACACTACCTTGCGGGACGCCTGCTAAGCTCTCGTAAAGCTCAGACTGCTCTGCTCCTTCTTTGACGAAAAAGTAACGATTTTTTAGATAAGATTGTATAAATAGAAAGTAGCTTGTAGGGAGAGTATTTTTTATTTTATAGAGCAGGCCGTCGTGCCATACGCGATCAAAAGCTTGGGATATATCTAGAAAGGCAGCTGTACAGTATTTTTTTTGCTCAAAGGCAGAGTAGATTTTCTCGGTAAGTCTATGTACTTGTTCAATTGTTCCGTGTCCTCTTCTGAAGCCAAATTGGTGATTAGGTATAATGTTACGCTCTTCTATTTTGGGTAGGAGTCTTTTAAGGAAGAGAACTTCCAAGACTTTTGAGACAATGGGCAGCAGACTAATGGGTCTGTAAGACGCTGCCGTATCAGGGGGCTTTCCTGGTTTCAGAATCATTTTCATCTGAGCGACTTTCCATTGAGGGGGTATGAATGCAGTTATTAGTACTGCATTAAAAAGTTGGGTGAGAAATTTTATGCCTTCGTAAGGTAAGTGTTTTAGTACATTGCCATTAATAATATCGTACCCAGGAGCTTTCTTTGGGTTGAGCATCGCTATTACGGTTTTTACCTCCGATATTGCGAATCGTTTTATGGGGAGGTCCATTTGATAGGGATGACTCAGAGTATTTTTCACTTCTGTTGTTGTGCTTAGTGGGGGTTCAATATCATGTGGGGTGAATACTGATTTTAGGTGGCGTGCAAAAGTATTTGCTTTCTCTGCGTCACTTTTCGCCCATTCGTTATTTTCCATTCGTATTGGAGAATTGTAGAAAATCGGCCTTTTTAGCTTACTAGCAGCTTTCCAAAGGGAGTAATCAGTTGCAGCTGTTGCATCAATATTACTGAGATATTGTTGAACTTGTCTGTTGTGTTCAATTTTGAGGATGTTTTTGAGTTCTTTGGTGAGAGCATTCAATCTTTTCTTGTCGTCGGGGTGACGGGTTTGTTGCCATTTTTTCCTTGCGAGTCGTTTTTCTTTGAGCTTAGCTTGTATGTTGTGGGTAACGCTTGTCCTTTTTTGTCTGATGAGGGTGGGAGTTGATTTCCATGCAGCTTGTTGGATGCAGCTGTTAAAATGTTCGACTGCTGCCTCTATATCTTCAGCAGATTTCAGGGCTAGTTTGAAGTCAAGATTAGACGTGATGATGTGTCGGAAGTATTCCCAATCAGTCTTCCGATTGTAAAGGCTGCATTGTTCCGCTGCCGGTGTAAAATTTTTATCAATTGTTACCAGGATTGGAGAGTGGTCGGAAGACAATTCAAAGCACGATTTGCAATTTATATCTGAAGAATTCACGCCTTTCACCACGCAGAAATCGATTAAGTCGGGTATTTTATTTTTATCTGTTGGCCAATAAGTGGGAGTTCCAGTAGAGAATGGAGTTAAACTGAGATTGCTAATAGCATTATATAGTTGTCTTCCTTTAGGGGTAATGAGACGAGAGCCCCAGAACGTGTGTTTGGCATTGTAATCGCCCCCAGCTAGAAATCGATTTCCAAGAGTTTTGAAGAAATTTTCATATTCTGCAGTGCTGATAGAGTGCCTCGGCGGGCTATAGATAGCAGAGAGTGTAAGCTGGCCGCTCGGGTCTTCAATGACAATATTTGTGGCTTGTATAGCATTTGTACGGAATGAATTCGTGCTGTAATGTTTAATACTTTTCCGTATCAAGATACCTGAGCCTCCATGAGCGTTGTTACTGGGGTGTTTTGTGTGGTAAAACTTGTAGTTGGGTACTTCAAAGTAGCTTTTGTCAGTAAAGTGGGTCTCAGATATGAGGAGTATATCTATATCGTGGGTCTGAAGTAAAGTTTTAACTTCAAGTAAGTGTTTGGATAGGCCATTGGCATTCCAAATGATAATTTTCAACGGGTTGAAGATGCACAGTTTTTAGTCGTGAGGGTGACGAGGAGGCTCATCATTGATGTCATTTGTTGCATGACTTGTTTCAGTAAGTCTATCATTTCTCGCATTTCGTTAGTGTTTTGCGTTGGGGTGTGGGTTTCATTACTATTTGGAATGGCATTATTAGGGTTCGAGCGGGGTGTTACGCCTTTCTTTGCTGCTTGAGCATATGTGGCTGGGTATTGGTCAATTTCAATTGGGGTTTCAATCTGCATTGGGGTTTGAATTGGCTGTTGTGGTTTCTCTTGGGGCTGTGCAGGAGCTTTTTTCCTCAGAGTTGGGTATTTGGCGCTTTGGATGTTTTTGTATACCATACAGCCTTTATAATTTGCTGGATGGTTGCCTTCACATAGAGCGCATTTGACATCTTCAGATCTTGTCTTTCGCTTGCAATCAGCGGAGAGGTGGTTTCCAGCACATTTTATACATACTGATTTTCGACGACAGTAGGACTTTGTGTGGCCATATTGCTGACAGTTGGCGCATTGCGGTATTTCACGCTTCGGGTGTGGGGGCTCGAAAGCAATTCTTGAGTGCAGGAGACTTTTAATTTGATATATCTCCTTGTTATTGGAGGCGGGTTTGAGTTCAATGATAAACATTGGGAGAGGATTTTTTGTGACTCTGTGTTTTATGTTCCAAATGTTTGTGACTGAGTGACCGAGATCTTTTAGAGAATCCACAATTTCTTTTGTGTCTATTGAGGAGTGCATGTTTCTGAGAACAACTCTGAAGGTACGTTCTTGTTTTGTTTTATAAGTGTGGAACTCTGTGCCCTTCTGTTCCAGTTGTGACACTATGGTTTTGTAAGCATCCAGGGATGATGCTTGTACTTTTACTTGATCCTTGCCTGTGAGCTTTAGATCATAGGAGTTTGGAGCAACTTCTTGTAGTAAACTCATTAGGGGGGGAATGTTTAGAACTTTGTCTATAAATATTGGCGGCGGCTTGGGTATTTTTTCAGTTGGTTGGTTAGTTTCCTCAACTTCAAGGGAGGCAAATCTGTTTTCGTTTTCATTTTCATTTGGTTGGCGGTTTCCAAGCCAGTAATAATTATCAAGTTTAGCCTGTTTTTTAGAGGTAGTATTTTTACTTGGGCTTTCGCGTTGGCGTTTGGGATTGACGATCTTCCATTGGTCGGTTGGGGTAGCAGTTGTCAAGTTTCCTGCAGTTTGGGGTTTCTGGGCTTGTTGTTGTTGGGCATAGAGAATTTCCAGTTGCCTTTGGAGGGTTTCGATCTGCTGTTGTACGTTTGGTACGTTGGTACTAGGCAGGCGGGATGGGGTTAGATGTTGGAACATTTGTTGGGGTGTACCTAGGGATCTCGGTGTTTGGTGCTGTAGTTGCACTTGGGCTTGTTGGGCATCTCGCACTTCGACTTGTTGGGAACCTCCTACTTTAGGAGGAGTATGGTTGGGGGGCATCTCGCTGGTGCAAACGAATATTTTAGTCTATATTCATTTGCACCCGGCTGCGCTTGTAATATGTACAACTTTTTATGATTGTAATACAATGTGGTTGCAGCTTTTTACAGCTCTGATACTTATGTATAAACTTTACACGAATGGTTTGTGTCCACACTAATTCACCACTTAGTGGTGAAAAAGAGGTTTGTGGTGGAGTTTTGTGTGTGGGAGCTTTTGCTATTGTGCGATCAATGCAACAACAATATGCACAATCACTCAGCAATAACACTTAATTTACGCTTTAGAGTTTAAATAAAGCAGTTTTATATTAATTTGATAGCACACTAAATTGCGACACTTTTTCCGACACTTTTTCACAGTATTATTGAGTTAAATTGATCAATTATATATTTTTATATATTTTTTTTTAGCACAAAAGTACGGAGGAAAAAATTTTTGACAACTTCACAGCGCGACCAGTGTGACCAGACAAATGACAAATTTCAGAAGCATAAGTCTACGTTTTAGGGAATAACTCTTCAAATTTTGCAGCTAAGATTCTGAAATTTTGTATTTAGAGCATTTATTTTACACAAAGCGCTGTCGGCGAAAATCATCGGTATCAAATGACTATAACATGGAGATCCCATACTGCGATTTTGGGCTAAGGAAAAAAGAGTGCATTCTAGTTTTCCTATACAGGAAGATAAATTAATATTTTAAAATATTGCTCATATATTGTATTGACCTATCTTTAAGAAATTTGCAAAAAAATTTAAGATATATTGTACACAGCAAGAGATAATCGCGAAAATATGCGATTTTCGGCATTCAGCCTCCATATCCGGAAATCAGGCCATATCTCGAAAACGGATCATCCGATTTTAGTTTCGATTTCATATGTGGATTCAGCATAAAATTCTGCTTCAACTCGATGTGCATATTGACCTAGATATTTTTTTGTCGATTTTTGCCAAATTTTTATTTTCAAAAATTCGTCTTGGTTCATAAAAACCAAATTCCGGAACATCAAAATTAATTTTAGGCAAATGTCGTGGAGGAGTTTTCTACTCAGAAAAATGAGAGGAATCCAAATTTCGATCGCGCGGTATCGATTAATTTCCCTCCATACAAATCGCCCCACCCTAATATGCATACATATATATTGACATATATACAAAAATGAAATATGCAGTTGTGGAACAATAAATAGGAAAACAATGACTTACATTTGGATTGTCGATAACGCAGTCCCACGAAGCGTCGAAGGCCTCCTCGCTTATGGTATGCTGCTGCACTGCTGCTTTGGAGCTGTGGAAACTAGATTTTGCTTTCTTTCCCTATTATATGCATTTCACAGCCGCAATATATATATAGATTTTTAATTTAAAAATTTTTCTTATTTGACCAAAAATAGTTAGTAATTGCAAGTATTTGTAAGATCGATCATATTTTAATGGTCGTCGGTGTAACTAACAAAAGCAAAGAAAACCATACTGAGAGAAAAAACTCTAGGGATTAAAGTGGCGATTTCTCACAAAAAAACTAAAAACACACATGGGGCTTAGAGAGGGCTTTAGCGAAGAACAAAAAAAAACAACAAAAATGCCCATATGCTCTAATATGACTGTTTAGAGTTTTTCATTCTTCTTCGATTTTATCTTTGCTTTTTCTTTAGAGCCACGTGGCTTGATTATGACGATAAGCTGAAAAACGACCTAACTCTAAGTTTACTGAAAATGTACATATGATTACATATGTATGAACAGCTAAATATATATGCACATAATTTTTAACAACTTTTTCACTTTTCGTTTTCTATAATTTCCTAATTCACTTTACCCGTACATATTAATCTAATACTTTCCTCAACAAAAAAAATATTTAATTAAATATTTAAAAAAATAAAATTAAATTATATAAAAAAAATTATATAGATTAATACACGAACTTTCCAGGATTTCCTTCCTCTTGATGTTGCTTATGATGATATGACATTTGCAATGATACGATTACTTTACTCCATTCTTTCCTCGCGGATTTGGTCAAAACTGGATATTAATGCATGTAATCATACATGCCTTAGATTTTTATATTTCAGATTCGGATTTTAAATGAAGATCATAGTGACGTGGTTTTGTGGCTTTAGCAGATTTTAGGCAATCATCTTACGAAATCGATTTGGTGCAGGTTTTGTAGCTAGACTACGGCACCGAAGTCACACTAGACCATGTGCTGAGATTTATATGTATGTATGCTTATGGACGTATCAAAGATTCAGTTTTTATTGTATGTGGAGCTTTTGGGATTTTGGGTAGTTTGATGGCATGGATTTCGCCGCGCATCGGCCAAATCCAGACCCACTTTTCCTTTTGGCCACTGGATGGCAATGATAATTCGGGATAAACGCCACGTCTGTGGTGAAAGTTTCAATTAGACCACTTTTAATTCACAAGAAAAAATATTCACTAACAAAAAAAGTTTTCTTACCTATTGTAAAATGGATAAAAGGCTGGAGATTCTAACTTCGCTTCCAAGATAAACTTTTATATATGTATGTTGGTACTTTAAACAAAATATAAATCACTGAAATTTTAACTTTTGTTCACTGCTGGCCACTTGTATTTTCTTCTGTGATCGATGCGGAAAAGAAAGATAATTTTGCTGCGGAAGCTTAACTAACCCCAGCTTGACATGGAAAATTATCGATAGTTGCTTATCGGTAAACATATGTTTGGCGTATGATAGTTCTTAGTATCGGCAAGGAACTGTGTTCAGTAAAGTAGTAGTACAATTGGCACTACTTGTACCGAAAGAGGAATATTGCAAAATGAATGTATGGATATATTAATGTAGGTACGATCCGTAGGAATTTTTTTTTTTTTTTGCATGTACTAATAAATATGCATAAGCATGCATATACATACACATAAAAGGTAGATACCAAAAGAAATGAGATTTATGAAGGAAAAGGAATATGTATCTGTTAGATGTTATCAGATAAGTACGTAGATGTGGATAGAGGAATAATGGAGGGAAAAGGCAGTTCATGTACACCGGTACAATATTTTGCCTTCTTAGGCAGCATAATTGATAGAGATCTCTTGTGATGCCATTTCAGCAACGTTTGCTTTGATATCCTAAAAACTGTATTTTGTTGCCATCTATCACTTGTTTGTTTGTAGTTGTACTCTTTAGGCATTAGTTTGCATTTAGCAAAAGACATACCTAGGCGTTCTTTGTCGGGGAGAACTTGCTCGGTAGTGCAATGCCTTGTAAGCTCATTTGCCATAAAAAGAAAGGTTAAATCAACTCTAAATGGGAGAATTAAATTTTCCATACATACACACAAACATATACATGTATGTGACGATATTTTCGCTGACTTCTGTACGCGCTCAAATGTAAATAGCTGTGGGCGTTTTCGGTGGTCGTTTAATTTTAAAGCGAATTAGCGAATTTGAGTCATGCTAAATATTTTATTTGTGTGTGTGTGTGTGTTTTCTTGCTTTTTGCTACATCCTTTGTCAACGTGCTCGCCGCGCTCTTCAAGGACATTTGCTATTTGATGACATACCCGCGGATATCTTTATCTACAGCGTTTGCTCATTTAACTCAACTCAATTCAAAGCTGCGCTGGCCTTGGTTAGCTTTACATATTGATGAGTTGCAGCTTTTTTGTTTTTTTTTTTTTGCGAGTGTTTTCGACAGCTTTTCGTCTTTGGAAATTTTGTCGCTATTTTCGTGTTTTTTGACAAGTAGAAGAGTGTGTAAACAAAGCAGCGCGTAATTTGAGAAAATAATAATAAATTAGGCTAACGAAAGTTATCAGGACTTGAGCGCATATATATATATATACATACTTATATACGCAGAAGGATGTATGTAGGTATCTTTGAATAATACTTACGTAAATACTCTCCCAAAGGTATTGCTTTAGTTGGACGAAACTTTCACTTGCAAAATTACAACAATCAAGTAAATAAAACGTTTTAAATATTCCATAAAATATGTACATATGTACGCTTAAAAACTGCCTTGGTCATCGACCACCAACCAACCACACGAATGTAATTCGTGCTAAATCATTAGCCTTGAAGGAAAACTATTTCGATTTGTCTTTAATGCTCTTCCTCTGCAAATTTTTATACACTCGTAACAGAATCAAGGCAGCAGAGAAGGATATAATAGACGAATAAATAATCCACTAAGCGGATTTAATGGAACGAAATGCAGACAAACTTAACTAGACTAAACGAAACGTAACGATAAACGAAAACTGATTTTGTTGGTGTAGCCATGGTCGCATGGCTAACGGCGAAAGGAGGAGGGCCACCTGCATAATAAGAAGATGCTGCCCAGAGTGGTTGCATTAAGTTACCGAATGCCATTTGCTCTGACACAATTTCAATGATCTTTTTTATGGAGTTTAATCGAGGTTTAAACGCACACACACACACACACACCTACACACACACACAAGTATACAGTAGCAAAGCGGCAAGCGGAAAATAAATGTAAAGGATAAGCGAGCGGATAAAATGGTTAGTCGATTGATATTCGAACGCCAAGGCATCGAGTTGCATAGAAGTGAGGAGTATAACGAAAGCAACAACAACAAACAGAACAACATATTTTTTTTTTGGCTATGTGATGGCATATCAAAATATAAAAATTCATTCAATTACAGTTAGAAAAATATCAAAGCCATTGGCGAGCATTTAATGTGCATTGTCACAGACAAATCCAAGGCGGTAGCATAGAAAAGATTTCAAAACTTATGCACATTCATATGTACATGTATATGTGTACACATATCTACAAACCTCCATACATACATATCTATATACATTAAATGCGCGCTCGCTCTTATTGCATTCGCCCATTTGGGATATTTAATAAGGCAAATAAGCGGATATAAAATGCTGGAAATTGTTAGCAAACGCGGCGCGCGCTGCGGCAGGCATGCAATGAAACTTAAACTTAAGTGCGCGATGCTCAATGCTCAGGCAGCAACGTAAGCCTTTTTTTCTGCAGTGAATGCTGAGAGTATTGCTTCGATCGAACTATTGTGATTTAATGTTACTGGTGGGACAGTTTGTGTGTGTTTAAATGCTTTTAAAATTTTATGTGAAGAAAATGAGAACATAAAATTTAATGGATTTGGGTTTTAAGTACGAACTGATTTTTGTTGAGCAGCCGTGTTGAATTCCCACTAAAATTAATAGTGACAAATTTTTGGGTTTCTTTAATTTTAGTGATTACTAGCTGTACCCGGCCAAGCTTTGCTTTGGCCCACATATGTTGGAATTATCTAGAAACCGAAATTACCTCGGGCTGCAGAGCCAAAAGTCAGATAAGTTTAAAAAAAGTGAAGGAAAAAATTGATATTTTCAAAAGTTTGCCCTCTTCATGTTCTTATCCCATTTTTCTTCGTATTAGTCTCCAACTACCTTTCTCTCTACTTTTATCTTTCTCTTTCCCTTTCCATTTATCTTTCCTTTCATTTCCGTTTCCTTTTTCCTTTGCCGTCACATTTCCGCTTCCCTTTCTCTACCGCTCTCTCTTACCTCTCTTTTTCTGTCTTTCTCCTTTTTATTCCCCCCTCTTATTCCTTCACTAATTCCCTGTCTTACTGTCTCTCTCCCCATTCTCTTCATTCCATTTTTATTATATTCTCCCTCTCTTTTTCCGTCCCTTTGCCTTTCCCAGTCTCATTACTCTTCCCCTTTCAATAGGGAACTGGGTTTAGCATAACATACCCTGCATTCCACTTACAATTTCATACCATCATTGCTTAAAAACATTCCGTGGTGTTCGAATCGCTTCTTGTAGCCATAATTGGGTATCGGGACTAAGAATCACTATGAAAATATCTCTATATAGCAGACCCGGTCAAAACCTTTCATTTTATATCAGTATTGCTTAGAAGCATCCCAGGCTCATCCGGATCCACTTATTGACCCACATCTCGGAACTTGACCTAGGAACCATAATGGCTACGATATCTGGAGACTTGACCAAGAAATCGTAATGGGTACGGCTCTACATGAGAGTCCGCTCAACACCTTTCATTTGGTACCAATATCCCTAAGATATATCCCGGTGTTATCCGGGTCCACATATTGACCCATATCTTGGGATCCCACGTCGGAATCGTCATGCGCCGTGATTAAATAACAATATCGCTGAGAAATTATCCGGGGCCATCCGGATCCACATATTGACCTACATCTGGGGACCTGACCTAGGATTCATAATGAGTTCATCTCTATGTAAAAGCCCTGCCCTTCAGTTGACACCAATATCGTTTAGAAATTTTCCGGGGCAATCCGGGTCCACGTTCATTTGGTACCAATATCCCTGAGAAATATCCTGGTGTTATCTGGGTTCGGGTGCTGACCCACATCTTGGGACCCGACCTACGAATCGTAATGAGTTCATTTCTATCTAGAATCCCTGCTCAGCACCCTTCATTTGATACCAATATCGCTGAGAAATTTTACGGGGTCATCTGTGTCCACGTTTTGACCCATATCTGGAGACCCGACCTAGGAATCGCAATGGGTACTATTCTATGTAAATTCTCTGCTCAACACCTTTCATTTGATACTAATATCGCTCAGAAACATTCGAGGGTCATCCGGGTCCACGTTGTGACCTATATCTAGAGACCCGGGCTAGGCATCACAATTATAATAGTTCTGTGCTGAAGTCCTCATCAAGACCTTTCATTTGATACTAATATCGCTAAGAAACATTCGAGGGTCATCCGGGTCCACGTTGTGACCCATATCTGGAGACTCGACCTAGGAATCACAATGAGTACTATTCTATGTAAATTCTCTGCTCAATACCTTTCATTTGATACCAACATCGTCCAAAAATATTCAGGGGTAAGCCGGATCCACGTTTTGACCTTTTGACCTATATCTCGGGAACCGACTTCCGGATCTGAAAAAAATATGCATAAAAACCATCTAGGGCAAGGTACTAAGCTGGTGTGTAAATTTGGTCAAAATCCCTGCGCGCGTTTGGGCGAAAGCCGGCGACAAAGAAATGGGCTTGATTTTTATATATATATAGATTATAATTGTTTTACATTAACCTGGCAATTGATGATCGATTAAATTAAAATATTATAGAAAAGTAATCATGATTAATAGCCATTAAAAAACTAATCAGGAATAATCATATAATAATTTTTTTTTTTTAATTGCATTGATTATTTTTAATTGCTTAATTTTTTTTAATTGTTTGATAATTTTTAATTGTTTGATTATTTTTAATTGCTTGTTTATTTTTAATTGTTTAATTCTTTATAATTGTTTGATAATTTTTAATTGTTTGATCATTTTTAATTTATTGATTGTTTTCAATTGCTTGGTTATTTTAAATTATGCGATTATTTCATTTTATATGATTATTTTTGATTACTTTTTTCGTACGAAACAACTGTACGCCATACGTATGAGTAAAATTTTTCATGCAAGTATAGAAATATTTAATAGATTAATTAATTAATCATGCAATTAAAAAAATTAAAAATAATTGCATTATTCATAAAATAATTGTATTAATCATGCTATCAAAAGGACTAAAAATAATTGGAAATAATCCGAATTATTGTCTTAATCGTGCAATTAAGAAAAAATAATTGAAAATTGTCCAAATAATTGTATTAATCATGGGATTAAAACAAATCAAAAATAAACGAAAATAATCAAATAATTGTGTTAATCATGCAACTAAAAAATCTAAATATAATTGAAAATAATGAAATAATTGTATTAATCATGCAATAAAAAAAGCCAAAAATAATTAAGATCAATTGAATATAATCCAATCAGGCAAATAAAATAATCACAGGTAATTGAAATGATCCAAATAATCACGCATTTAAAAAAATCGAAAATAATCCAATTAATAGTATTAATCATGCCATTGCAAAATCAAAAATAATATATAATAATAAAAGTAAGTAAAGCCAATTGAAAATAATCCAATTAAAAAAATTGAAAAATAATTTAAAATAAATAAATTGAATCGTGCAACTAAAAAGAAAATAAAAAATAATTGAAAATTGCCCAAATAATTTTAATAATCATGCAATTAAAAAAAAATCAAAATTAATAGAAAATAATTAAAATCAATTGAAAATAATCCAAATAATTGCATTAATCATGTAATTAAAACAAAATCTAAAATAATTGAAATTAATCAAATAATTGCATTAACATGCAATTAAAAAATCAAAAATCAGTGAAAAAATCAAATAATTGTATTAATCATGCAATTAAAAAATTAAAAGCAATTCAAAATAATCCAAATAATTTTATTACCACGCAATTAAAAAGAAAGTATTTCTATAGAAACCCGCTGAACGCAAAAGAAAGGGGAGACCTCCACTGCGTTGGAAAAATCAGGTGGACAGCGATGCTGCCTCCCTCGGTGTTCCCAAGTGGCGCCATGCTGCACTAAACAGAAGCAATTGGCGCGCTCTGTTGGACTCGGCCAGAATCGTCTAGACGGTTAAGCGCCAATCGAGAAGAAGAAGAAGAATTAAAAAATATTAAAAATAATTGAAAATAAATAAATAATTGTATTAATCACGCAATTAAATAAATCAAAATTAATTTAAAATTATCCAAATAATCATGCAATTAAAATTAATTAGTCGATCAATTAATAAGCTTTTTTCAGTTTAATTTAATTAATCTACAATTCGAAATGAGTTAGATACACTAAAAAGGTAGAAGTAATCGTATTTAATCATTAATGAATTACAAAAACAAAACATGCTTTAATTTATAATCATTAAAATTTTTAGCCATTAAATAACAGGCCTAATGTTAGTACATGCATGTATATATATTTAAGCAGATTTAGTTACATTTTAGTACATTAGAAATACTAACCGCTAACATTTGTCCGCTCATAATTGTGTTTTGCACTTTTAATACTCGTACTCTTGAACGGTTAATTAGTTTCAAGCCAAAACATATTTCATAAAAATACCACGTTATTTATGGGCAGAATTTTTCATTTTGCAACTTCATTTAACTTTGTGTGGTCATTGTGTGTGTGTTGCAGGCACCCTCTATAGCAGTCAACGAAATCTCTGCTAATTACATAGTTACATAATGGCATGAACAGAAATATAAAAGTGGCGTCTACAACTAAATACAATTTTAAGCTAATTAGTGGAAAAATGAGAATAGATGCTTTTTAAAATTTTTTGGCCATCACAGTCTGCTGTTAGAAAAAGCATTGAGGATAATTTGTGTGTAACTTTCTTTAAAAATTCAGTGGTTGTGACTTGAAAAATCTTTTGTGGAATTTAGATTTAACAAGTAAAAGCGCGGCTGTCTTCGGCCGTACCGAAGACTTCATACCTTTCATGAGTGGGGAAATGAAAAGTTACCTATGTATGTACATAGCCTGATTAAGTTTCATTTATAATTTTAATTCTGTGGGTTATTTATGGAAAGATTTATTATAAAAAATGGTGTCTTGGCTATTTAAATGGAGGAGCTACACACCAAAATGTCCATATCTGAACAATCGGTTGTATGGGAGCTATATGTTATAATGGTCCGATCTTGACAATTTTCGGTAACCCCGTTGGGGCCCATATGGGTACAAATACTTCAAAATTTCAGGCCGTTAGCTGTTAAAATGGAGGAGTTATACACCAAAATGTGTATATCTGAATAATCGGATGTTGTGGAACTATATGTTATAGTGGCCCGATCTTGACAATTTTCGGTAACCTTGTTTGAGCCAAAATGGGTACGTCTACTTCAAAGTTTCACGTCCAAGCTGTTTAAATTGGGAAGTTATGCACAAATTACATCCAAAAATTTCATGTATATCTGAATAATCGGTTGTTTTCTATGTTATAGTGGTCCGATTCGGCCGGTTCCGACAAATGATCAGCTGCAATATAACAACAAACCTGTATTCTGAATTTCATTCAGATATCTCGAAAACTGAGGGACTAGTTTGCGCTCACACAGACGGACGGACGTACAGACAGACAGACAGACAGACGGACAGACGGACAGACGGACATGGCTTAATCGACTCAGCTCGTGATTCTGACCATATCGGTATATATTTTGGTGGGTCCCCCACGCTTCCTTCTGGTACTTTCGACAAAAATTTTTTGGCACTAAGTTATAATACCATTTCATTCTCATGAAAGGTATAAAAAGCAGAGTTTTACATTTCAGTGCTTTGGGTACCCAATTTTTGAACGACAGCGTCAGCGCATTCGACGAAAATAACATATTTTGGCCTACCCTCAAAAACTCAATAAACTCATTATTCTGACTTTGCTTTTCTTTTTTAACGATTTTAAACTGTCAAGCATATGACAAGATGCTCTCAAGTACAGATAAGGGAATAAATTGGCAACTGATTCATAAAGTAAACCAAAGCACGTGCAATCTTCATTTTAATTGAATTTATAAATTTTTTTTTGCCAAACAAATCCCATTTGATGCCCCTTTAAGCTGTACACACTCGTCTCTGCATATGATTGTACTTGATCTTCAATCAGTATAGCTTAAGCTGCTTTTGGTATATAGAAGAAAAAAAACACACACACACACTCACACAAAACACTTTTGAGTCACTTTTTTCTAGCTGCAGATGTTTAAAAATTTACAGCGCAACTCAAACGTGATTTAAAATTGCACGTGTAGCGCAAAAAAGTGCTCAACAAGTCAAGGGTCACATTTTTTCTATGTATTTTTTAAACAAAAATGTGTGTTTGGTTATTCGTAAAGTACATATTTACATAAAATATAATTTTTATGCTACATGCTCACACAAAAAAAATTTGATTTTTGCCTTTTATGTACTTTATTAATCTATTCATTAAACTCTGTTATATTGAAAGTCACTCATTTTCTTCACGCTGCAAATAAACACATAAACACATACATACATATCTATATACATATGTATGTATGCGCATTTTTTTCATCCTCATGCACTCAGGGAAAAACAGCATTTTAAAATCAAAAATAAAATTTTTGTTTTCATAATGCACGTTTTAAACCAAATCATTTTTATTTTAACAACGAAATTTTTTAAACTAATAATGAAATTTTTGAATTAAGAATGAAATTTTTGAAGTAAAAATGCATTTTGGATTTAAAAACAAACATACTTAAATTAAAAATGAAAATGAATGTTGATTCAAAAACTCGCTCTTTCTTCAAAATTTTTTTGTGATAAAATATTTTTTTGTGAGAAATCCAACAAAAAAAATAATGAGAAACGATTTTTTAAATTTTGTTTTTACACTGATTCATATAATTCATGGATTCTTTTTTAGGAAAAGAGAAGTATTATTAGGTTATTACAATTCAATACAATGTTTAATGTTCCACTATGTGATGGCGATGGATTGAATTTCAGGTTGATATCATGGTTCGAATCCGAAGGAGAATATAAAATAGAGAAAAAAAGGAGAAAAAGGAGAATAAGAAATAAAGATAGCAAACAGTTAAGGTGAAGTAGAAAAGAAGAGAAGAGCAAGCGGAGGATATATTTTTGTAGTTGGGACTCGGATTGAGAGAAGATGAAGAGAATGCCGTTGAATACAATTTCGAATCCGGAAGAGAAAATTATATAGAGAACACTGCAGCGTTTTTTTCTCATAGTGCTTAAAACAAAAATAAACATTTTTAAATTTAAAATGTTTTTCTTGATGTAAAAATTTTAAAATGAACATTTTTAAAATAAAAATGTTGGTATTTACATCACTTTTAAATACGTTTTTGCCCATTTTAAGCGCGTTTTCATATGTTTTTATAATTTTTTCCCCTGAGTGTACATATTATTATGTAGTCTTAGTTTATTTTATGCCACCAATAAGTATGCCCAGCATGTAGCCGACGTAATGTGTTGACATTTTGACACTTCACATGTCACATTCACATGGCAAGTGGACTACGTGGCGTATACGCAACCTTTGCGGGTGGTGAGCAACACACAGTGGGCGTTTCGCTTTCGCAAGCGGCGGAAAACTAATACATAATTTAAAAAGTAAAAAAAAGCAAAAAAAAAAAATATCTTACATCGGTTTTTTTTTAACAAATAAAAAAAATCTTGAAGCAACTAAAAAATATTTTTCCTATATTTAACAGGGACCCATAAAAATCATTATTCGTTATAATTTCAATGGAGAAAATCAAATACTTGCAAACATCGTAGAAGAGTATCTAGTAGTATGTGTGTGTGCATTAAAGGCCTGCAATTGTTGAACTATTTAACATGCCACATTTGCGACATCATGCAAATGTCATGCCTTGCCATGTTGCTCATACATGTTTAACAACGACATACAAAGACACTATCGAAAAAATTCAAATCAAACCTATACATTTTTTTTATAATTGTTTGGCATGCATGAACATCGAAAAACAATTTTTCAATACATGCGACATGTGCGACAAGTGCGACACATGCGACACTTGCGACATATTGTGGCAGCATTATTATTTATACTACAATTCCGTAAAAATTAGCATTGTGAGCGAAATCAAATCAAATTTTGCAAGTGGAAGATGCGCCGAATATGAATCTGGTCTCAACAAAAAAGAATTATAATAGTTATGTACCTACATACATATGTATGTATAGATACATAGCCCAGAAGCCAAATTGACATGTACACTAGACTAGACATGAAAAATCTTTAAAAGTCCGTCCCTAAATATAAAGCTAATGTTAAGGAGGTCTCCGGACAACATTTTTTTTTTGATCCCGTTTGATCGCGCAAAAAACCACCGAATTTGTTTTTTTTTTATAATTTAGTTATTTGAATCCGATTTTTAAAACTGATATATCATTATTTTTGTCCTATGAAGCTCTATATTTCCTTCTAATGTTCTTTTGAATTCTGAAGTCGTTTTCACATACATAGCTGGGTCTGCTATCTATGTTGTACGTCCATAAATTATCCTTTTTTAGAGGTCAAATAACAAAGTTACAATAAAAAATCTTTTTCGGAGGTGTTTCGCGGGATCAAAAAGATGAAAAATATTAGCCGCTTTCGATTCACAATTTCTCTGCTGGCTATAAATTTCCTTCTGTCAAATTTATATGTGAATGCTAGCGAGCAGAGGGAAATTTTTATCGACCAGTTAGCGAGTATGGCTACTACTCATTATGGGTTCAAACATTTTTGTTCGATCCGACCTCGCTTGTGTGATGGCGAATCGAAAACGACAATTGTTCCTTAAACATAATCTAGCACATATCTGTGTTCATATCGAACAGTAGCTTATGTTGAAAGGCAAATTTTCAAAATACTCTTAAATTTATGTAATTTTCTAGCAGTTCCCCGCACAGGTTTATTAAGTAAAATCATTGAGACTGAAGCCGGTTGAAAGCCCGAGAAGGAGTTTAAACATCATATGATATCATAAAATTAAGAAGGCCGGTAAAGTCAGCAATTTCAAAACCATTAAAATCTTATCATTTTCTGTTTACTGAGATTCTGAATTACGGAAAAGATGCATTCAGATAGAGTAACGAACGATCAGCTGCTTTTATGCGTAAGTAATTTCACCACGAACGTCGCGTTTTAAAAATTTGGAATTTGATTGCGGAAAATATATATTAGGGGCGATCATATGCAAAATTTATTCATATTTATTTCATTCATAGTTTTTCTCAATGTGTGCACAAACACAAATTTATAACAGATGTAATAAAAACATTTGTAATGAACATTCAACAGCTACAAAAATGCGTGAAAATTGTAGTTCATTATTATCCCCCTATTTTCTGAAATTACCTTTTTCATCTTTATATACTAAAAAAATCGTCCTAAAACTTTATAAGAATGTATAAAAATGCTTCTAAATTCATTACTGCATAAATAAAAGTAAAAACCAAATACCAAAATAATGTGTTTCAAAATTACCCCATAGGTAAGCCTCAGAGTCTCACTTTCAGTTCTACGAACTTTTTAAAATTCAGTGATTAGGAATTATTGATATAAGGCCATAGATATTATTTATATTTATGTTAATAATATGATTAGGGTTAATGAACAATTATAATTATAGCTTATATCCTTTTCCCTATCTCTATCCTTATCCCTATTCCTATCCCGTTTCGTTTTTATATATGTACATACATAGTAGATAAATGTTTTCTCAATAAAAAGATAATAATCTACATATGAATGTATGTACGTACGCACATATATTTTCATACAACAGCATGAAAACATACTGCAGAGGCATGTTATAGAAAACAAAATCGAACAACAGTATAGGTAACAACAATGACATGTTACAACATTATGTTTGAGTTCGAACGACATGGCAAGACAGTATGTTTGAGTTGGCACAACATGGCAAGACAGTATGCTTGTGATGACATGGTATGACAATGTATGAAATTTTTGAAAAGGACAATTTTACAGAAAATGTTGAACTTTGCAGTACTTTAGTGTGCATGTCTGAAAGAGCACCACTATTCGAATCCACCATGATAGGAAAATTTTAAACGATATTCAATAACATAGATGCTCATGGACTATCCCCTTGAATCACATTTTTTTTTGGTTTTCCCCCCAGACATAGGCACAGATACAAATTTGCCCTTTGAATATAAAAATATTCAAAGCTTCCCCTTTCCATAAGAAATTGAAAATTAAACTAACAAATTCAAAATAAATTCTTTTGAGAAAGTTGAATTCTTGAACTAAATATAAAAAAAATTTGAAGAGAATCAAAAAAACTTTTTCTTTACAAACGATGCTTTGAAGTAAAACCTTTGGTACGGAAGAAAACTGTTGCTGCGAGGAAACTAACATTTAGCAGTCCCTAAAGATGTGATTCGTGGGTTCAAAAAATTTTGAGTTGTGCAATTTTTGATTTTTTCAAATTTCTCAAACACAAGTAAACAAGCACAAGTAAATTTTTGTAGATATCGCCCGTTTTATGCAATAGGGATTTAACTCGAAATTTTCGATTTCTGGGATTTTGCCATATATTTCAATAACTGGGTCGTGCCTTTGAATCTAGTCTTATAAAATACTCAAAAAGATAAAAATAGCGGAAATAAAAGTGATTTTGTAGTTAGCCGTAGAAGGAAACTATTTGAAATTATAAAAGTTTATTTGCGTTTTCCCAAAAAAAAAAAATTTTTTAGTTAAATCCCTATTGCATAAAACGTGCGATATATTGTATTTCCCCTTTCAATACGAGAGCGTTGAGCACCCTGGTCCAATAAAATCTGAAGTAGTCATTATTTTTTTAGTTTTTTTTTTGATCAGAAATCAAACTTATTATTGAGCGATATTTTATTATTTTTTTCGAGTTTTTTTTTTTTTTTTGCATATATATGTATGTACATATGGACGCTTCCAGTCTAACTCCCAAGCAAAAAAAATTAAACTAAAAAAAAATAATAATGATTATTTCGGAAAAATAAAATATCGTTCATGTAATAAGTTTTATTTCTAATAAAAAAAAAACTCAAAACATAATTTTTATTTTAAATGAAATGTATAAAAATGCAACTTATAATTATTAAATCTCCTTTTTTATTATAAAACGCATAATGATTGGGGTCACTGAGATTTTTTTATAATTTTTTTATAAATTTTTTTATAAATTTTTTTTTATAATTTTTTTATGAATTTTTTTTATAATTTTATTTTATAATTTTTTTGATTGTTTTATTAATCAATTTTAATTTATAAATATTTCTCAAAAAAAATATTTTTTTATAAATTTTTTTTTTAATTCTTTTTATACTTTTTTTTTATAATTTTTTTTGTATAATTTTTTTATTGTTTTATTAATTTAATTTATAAATATTTCTTAAAAACAAAAAAAAAAAAAACAATATTTCATCTTTCAGCCAGCCTACTACATATTAAAATCTGATTTTTTGGTTTTCCGCCAACTTCGTTATACTGCTACTGACTTTAGTTATCATTATCTCATAGCGAGAAATTTCTTTGCGGGTACTTTGGAATTTTCCACCGCTATCGAAAGCGAATCGCCCACTGTGTATCACACACATACATAGGTATACATCTGTGTGTATGTGTGTATATAGGCACTGTAATTGAGTTACTGGTTCATGTATGACAACTGCTGATGTTTACTTGGTTAACTACAGCGACTGTAATATACCGTCTTCTGCTTTTTTTTACTCTAACAGTTGTTGTTGTAATTGTAGTGAATGTCATTATTGCTTAAAATTTCAAATTTCATTTGATTAAAATTGTTTTTCAGACTCACTCGATTTACTTTTTGTTGTTTTCTTTTTTTTTGTTTCTCTTTACTTTTGGTTTAATTTTTTATGCAGCCTTTTTGACGTACATATATATACCTTTTCGCTAAAATGCCAAATATTAACATTATATGTCACATACAGACCCTACTCTCCCACAGCAATTGACAGCTGCAGGAGTTCTGTAAGTTGCAGCTTAAAAGTATCAAATTCCAAATGGTCATGTGTTGCTATTGTTAAACTCTGGTCGTTGATTATTCTTGTTGCAACCATAGCTTCGATTTAATGTGCGTGGCATTGCTTGCTCGAGGCATTTTTTGGCCACTCACACTTATTGTAGATTATATCCATCCCCAATGCACACACATACAAGTATAAGCATTTATGTAGCGATATAACTTTGATGGCATAGAAATGAGCCGTCGATTGTTGTGCATTATAAATATTTGCCTATTGAAATGTGAAATGAGAAACGCATTCACAGCGCAAGCATAAATTACTATAAAGAGCAAAATCACACAAAAAAGCTCAAATGGATTTGGTTAGAAAGTAGCATAATAATCTATATATTAATAGGCTAACATTTTTCCCATACAAACAATTGCCATGCTGTTTAGCACATTTAACATACTCATATCCACATAAAATTGATATGGATGTGTTCGTATGAGTCAGGAGCAGTGCATAGGCATATAATTTTTTCTATAAATTAAATTTTTAGTTAAGAGAAATAGATATCGTAAACGTGTTTACAAATATCGTAAACACAGTTGAAGAGTCGCTTTAATTTAAAAGCGCTCTCTCTATTTTATATGCATTGGCCCAGTTTACGCTCAGATCAAAATCAACGCGGCCAAATATATCCTATTGCTTTTCCATTAAAGCGAAAAATGAGAGAGAGGGCGGGAGAGCACACTGATTAATTTTAATTTTGACCAAGGCATATCTAACAGGTAGGCTCGGCGGCGAATTGAAAAACTTCTTTTTTTATTTACAAAGGTAGAGTGTAATGTCAGAATCAAAGCGAATTCACATCATGGCCAATAGGAATGGACGAGCCCCAAGCGAACTCAGATTTTAACCACGGCGAAATATCATTTTGACATTACACTCTACCAATTACAATAACAAAATACATGGGAAATTTCTGAATTCACCACCGGGCCTACCTTCCTAGATCTGCCTTGATTTTGACCATGATTTCGCGTCGGACCGTGATCAAAAGGGCAAATCAGTCTTGCGATACAACTGGAATTTGGAAAGTGTTGTTTATCTCCGCGAAAAGGAATAATTTTTGTACCAATACAAAGTTGAAAAATAAATTGCATGGTCGAATTTCGAGCACCGGCGATACTAGTATAATATAATATAATAAAATGGCGCTATTATAACTCTGACAAGCTTTATGGCCGAGCTTCTCTCCCAATTCGAGGTGTGCTTCTTTTGTTTTTTTTTTTTCCTACTAATTGGGTGGACCTGCAGTTTTATACCGGCTCCGAACGGCGAATGCATTTTTTGTGAGAAGCTTTTTCATGGCAGAAATAGACTCAAAGGGCATGCCTCCCACTGCCGAGAGGTGACCGCTGCTCTTAAAAACCCCAATAATTGGATTTTTACTAATTAGAAAAATTGTTTTGGTGTTGTGCTCGGACCGTGGTTTGAACCCGAGACCTCTGGCATAGCAGGCGAGCGCTCTACCCACTGCACCACAGCGGCCATATGTGTATTAGCATATTCATATGTGTTCATGTATGTAGAAATACAAATACACATACGCATGTGCGTTTAAATAAATGCAATAAAAGCGGCAACGTTCTTGTTGTTGCATTTCGCCATCAACAAACGCTGCGACGCATAAAAGCTCAATGGAATATTAATGTGGAATGCATTGCAAGCATTGATTGGAATTCTCGCCAATATTTTTTTTTTGCCTTTAACCAACTTTTTGTGTTCAGTAATTTATTCAAACATGCTGGTGGAGTGTGCGCAATAACTCTTGCTTTTAGGCGATTCATTCAGCTTGCCTGTACGTGCACATATGTATACATAAATGTACGTATGTATGTATGTCTGTATGTATGTATGTCTGTATGTAATTTTCCTGATGCGACCTATCTATCAAATCTCCTGTGTTTTTTTTTTTTGTTTTTTTTTGTGGCGTTTTCCCAAATTTACGAAAGCATGAAATCTACTCTGCGTTAGCCGGAAGTATCTTTGCGCATTAACATTTTGATGATGGATACTTTAGCAAAATGTTCACTGACTCATATGCACATATGTATGTACGTATACAATTTTAATTCCAAAGGTGAGTAGTTCACTCTCAAAAGTAGCTATGTGAATTTTTCTTATTAAACTATAAATTAGAAAACCCCCATCATTACTTGAATGTTTTTTTTTTTGTTACCTGAAAGCTTAGTCCATAAGGAATTAAGGAAAATGAAAAATCTAAACCGCAATATGACGGATTTTTAAAAATTCAGTGTTAAGTATTTCACATATATGTATATCTAGTTTTGAGACAATATTTTTTCAAGTAGCCAGTCTTTAGACAGTTTTTTGAAAGAGTATTTTTTATTTAATGTTTTTTTTTAGAATGCGGAAGTATTTTGCAATACATTTTTAAGACATAGAGCCTTTTGAAAGTGGACTACTCATGCATACAAACTCCAAAAAATCTATGCTTTATTTAAGGCTTTTTTCAGACGCTAATAAAGCTAATAAAGCAATGCCTGCACTTTCTAAGCGAGATAAGTTTAAAATAGCTTCTAATAAGGTTTATTTTGCTATGTTGATGTCATCAGGCCCATAGGACTACTTTCTCTCTCTCCCTCTCTGAGAGGAAACTTTGTTCGCAAGGCTTAGCGCCATGGGAAAAGAGACATAGATAATTTCTTATAATAATGGATTATATGAAGTTTAATTAATATAATTAATATAATAATATAATATAAATTTAATTACCTTATACTAAGGCTTATTAGTCACAGAAAAGATGACCTGAATCATTCCTTACCATAAAGTATTATACATATGTAGTTTAACTAACTTATAATAAGGCTTCCATAAGTGAAAATAAAGCATTTTTTGTATCGCTGAATAATTCACATGGGAAATAAGGCTTAGCGAACTCTACCTCCTTATAATAAGGCAATTTCTGGAGCTTAATTTCCTTATAATAGTGTTTGTTCGCCATAACAAGATAAGGCCTATCTCATTCATGTGCTCTATTCGCTCTATTGCTCATAAAACTCCATTTCTCTCGCTCTCTCTCTGTATCTGTTGGGGAGACAACCCAGCGGCGAACATTGCCTACCACACTACTTCTCCCCAGTGATGTATACTACACATTATGAACAATGCCAACTAACATACAATGTGTATGAAAAAGTAAGTTGGATTCACAAAAATGAATTTTGTTCATTTTTCTATTTTTCTTTCTTGTTGTGTTGCTATGTATAATAAATTCGAAAATTCCATAGAAATAAAATAACAATCACATTGAAGAATCCTTTTTGTTACAAATTCGTTTCTGAATCAAGCGCTGATAGAATAAAATTGTTTAAAATTGAAAAAAAAAAAAAAATGTATAAAACAGATTTTAGTGCTAAAAAATGCATCACTTCTTCATGGACGTTCTCCCTATGCAGATATATTGGATTATTGGCGAATTTCGGTGTTTTCTGTTGGTGTTTTATGTGGTTTTTTCTTGAGTTTCCCTAATTATGCACGTTTCCTTAAATACATACCAGTAGCAGTCCCAGCATAAATTGGCTGGGAAAGCCTATGTGTGAAGCAGTCATAAGCCCTTTGTATAAATTTCTTTTCTGTACTATCTGAAATTCATTGCATATGTGCATATGTACATATGATTAGTGGGAGTAGTGGTCGTTTTTGAATTCGAAATGTCTACTTACAGCTTACAATGTAAACGGAATTGTGTAAAATCCGCCTACATTCACCTTACAAGGTAAGCTAAGGAAGATTCGAGGTGCCTACCAACAACTTACAATGTACGCAGAATTGTATTCAGTCCGCCTACATCCACCTTACAAGGTAAGCGAATGTAGATTCGATCTGCCTACCTACAGCTTACAATGTAAGCGGGATGGTATTCAATCCGACTACGTTCACCTTAGAAGGTAAGCGAAAGTAGATTCGAGGTGCCTACCATCAACTGACCCTGTAAACGGAGTTGTATTCAGTCCGCCTACATCCACCTTACAACGTTGGCGAAGTAGTATACGAACTGCCTACCTACAGCTTAGAATGTATGCTAGTTAGTGATATGCTCATTGGATGAACACCTTACTACCCTGATTACTTCGTATTTAACGTGTAGGCGTTCACTCTACATTTGCGGCCATGTATATGAAAATGTATAACAGATATGCGTATGAGGTGGTGTGCATTACAGCCTTACATGTGTGCATGACTTAATCGATTCTGTAAGCAACATTTTCGCCGCTGGGAACTTATAACAGAGAGCGGCCTTTGCCGAGCGGCGAAAATGTTGCTTACAGAATCGATTAAGTCATGCACACATATAAGGCTGTAATGCACACCACCTGATATACAGATCTGTTATACATTTTCATATACATGGCCACAAAAGTAGTGCGAACGCCTACACGTTACATACAAAGTAATCACGGTAGTAAAGTGTTCATCCAATGGGCACATCACTAACTAGCATACATTGTAAGCTGTAGGTAGGCAGTTCGAATCCTACTTCGCCAACGTTGTAAGGTGGATGTAGGCGGACTGAATACAACTCCGTTTACAGGGTAAGTTATTGGTAGGCACCTCGAATCTACTTTCGCTTACCTTGTAAGGTGAACGTAGGCGGACTGAATACAATTTCGCTTACATTGTAAGCTGTAGGTAGACAGATCGAATCTATCTTCGCTTACCTTGTAAGGTGGATGTAGGCGGACTGAATACAATTGCTCTTACATTGTAAGTTGTAGGTAGGCAGCTCGAGTAAGTGAGAAACCTACAAACAAATTCTCTCACAATGTTGACGAACTATAACTTACATATAAAAGACCTTATGCTTATATAACTTTTTGGCGTGAAAATACATGTGTAACTATTTGCGTTGGTAGTTCAGCATGAGTGTATCTATTGCCATAAATTGTTTTACGACACCAGTTAAATTGAGATATTTGCATTCATTTGGTGCGATTTCCTTTTCATTTTAAGCTTATACGCATATTTCAAGTACTAAAGTGAAAAGGATATTAAATTTAACGTATGCAATGTGCAAAAAATTATAAAAAAACTAAAGATGTGATAAAAGGTAACGATCTATTAAATGCAAAACATTGTTGTTGAATACAATTTTAGCGCTGTGTAACGTATACAATTTACAATGTAAGAGGTGAAAATAAAAAATGAAGAAGAACACAAAAGCGAAAAAAGTAGAATTACAAAAAGTAACCATAAAAAAAAATTAAGAAGTAAATTAAAAAAATAAAATATATGACAGGAAGAGTGTTAAAGCATTGTGAATACAGAAAATTTATATGTTGAGCAATAAATATTTAAATTTAGTTAACACTTTCTATTAAGTAAAATGTGCAAATATGCCTGAGTGCTTGAGAATGATAGTTTTCCCGGTCTACCACAATTTCAAACACCTTTTAAGTATTTGAATACTGCTTAAGCATTTATATCGTTACTCTGATCTTGATAAACGCTTTTTGTTATTCAAAGCTCCTTTAGCAGCGTTGCCATTTGGGCCACTAAAGTGGCAATTTGAACCTTTTTTAAAGCCAGGCCACCTGAACCCAACTTTTTGAAATTATGCAATATTTGAACCTTTTTAAAAATTCGGGCCACTTTTGGTCCTTTTTTACTTTAAAAACTATAATTAATAAATAATTTTTAGTATTTTCTTAAATATAAGAACAAAAAACCTCTTTGTTACTATTTTACTTTGCATTAGCAACTCTCCGTTTCGAAAAGTTCTTTATTTAATTTGTTTGCAAATACTACCCTTGAATACTTTGAAATTTGGGCTGTTCGTTAAGATAATGAAAACGCACGGAGCAGCCCAGACACACACAAACATATGTATAGTTCGTTGATCCGTAGGAAAGTGCAAGAAACGTAGGAATTTTACCACAATTTACATTCTTTGCACTCATATTCGCTCTTTTTTGGTAAAATTCCTACGGTTCTTGCACTTTCCTACGGCTCAACGAACGCTATAACAGTTTTTTTTAATTCCTTGCCTTTCTCGGGTTATTTCGTCTGCTCAACGAACAATCATATTAACGCTGCGTTAGTGTAGAGAATATATTAAATTCCATTTTCTTTAAGCATTAAATAAACCACAAAAATAAAATGTATTTTAATTGTTGGGGTAAGTGGAAAAAAATTCAACAACTATTTACAGCGAAGGTTGAGTGTATAGCTATTTCACGAAAAACCATTTTCGATCATCAGCACTCTTTTCGGAAGTGGATGCACCGGGGATTGAACCCGAGTCCATTCCAACTTCAGCCGCAATGATGATCGAAAATGGTTTTTCGTGAAATAGCTATACACTCAACCTTCGCTGTAAATAGTTGTTGAATTTTTTTCCACTTACCCCAACAATTAAAAATTGAATTAAAATAAAAATTTCGTGCTAAGCACTAAAAACTCTTTCAAGTAAAATGTATTTTAGCTAAAAAAAAATTGGGGCCACTTTTTTTAATTTTTTGGGCCACCTTTTGAAATTTTTGAGCGGCAACACTGTCCTTTAGTATGGCGAGAGCTTTATTTTATCTGCTTCCCAATTCCTGCAGAAAGTTTGCCGAAGCACGTTAAAAACCTTTTGAAACCAAAGTAATCTTAAGATGTCGTAGTACGTTCTAACTGTACAGTGAAACATTTTCTGAAAATATTTATTCTCAGCCAAGTGTACTAAAGTCACCGCCACATTAAATTCGTTGCACTAAAATTTCAAAACCTTGCTCTCTTTACCCATTTACATTTGCATTTCAATTGTTTATTAGCTTTAAAGTGTGACAAAAAATGTGTACATATCGCATCCTAAGTCATAAACGGACACAACTCAAAATTCAAAAATTTTCCGTAGAGCCAAAAAACTTTTTAGTGATACATATATTCTGTATACCGATTTATGAAAGAAACCCGATTTTGAAAATTTTGAGTTGTGTCACTTTATGATTTAGGATGCGATATATGAAAAAGTAAGAGTATAATCAATTTTTTTGCTGTTCGCATATTTTTTATACGTTCACCCTTAAGCGTTCAATGCTAATATTTGCGCAACTACATCACTCACTGAGGAATGAAGTACAATTTTCACTTTTATTTATGCGACAGAGTCGAAGAGCGCAATAAAGCCAAAACAACGCTTGTCAATGCTTTTTGTATAGGTAAGTTTTAAATGATTCATGCTTCCGGCGTGAAAAAAAAAATACTGCTCAGGTCAATCGTATCGCATGTACACAAAAACACACACACATAGTCACAGATGCACACACACACGCTTGCATGCTGTGTGTGAGAAGGAAATGTGACCAAAAATGTGCAATAAAGCAAACTATGTAGAGTCCCTGCAAAAAATGCGATTAATCCGAGACGTGTCCGGGATCAATCGCAAGGGAGCATGCGACTAATACAATTTTACATCGCTTTATATGGAGTGAATTGATTGCATTTGTTCGAGCATGTCCTATGAAGAGACTAATTATTCAACTTGTATACCCGAACGGGTACCAATGTAGATTAATCGCTTTCATCCCGAAAGGGTGCAAATGTAGATCAATCGCTCACATCCCGTAAGGGGACAAATGTAGATCAATCGCTCACATCCCGCACGGGTACAAATGTAGATCAATCGCTTTCAGCACGAACGGGTACAAATGTAGATTTTTCCAAATTGTTAGCCAGGGCAATTTTTATTTATTTTTTATTTATTTATTTCATGATTCCATAAGTTAACGGATACAATCAAATAGTAGTTAACTTAATCTATAATCTAGAAATTAAAAAATTTCATTCAGATTAATTGACTATATACTTACATTAAATTAAAATAATTAAGGCAACAGCTCATTAAGTAATACTTTAAAAGAAAACTTAGATGCAGAAAAATCAAATGCTAAAGAATTTGAGATCGCATTGAATTCTCGTAAGGCTCGCAGAATAGGAGCGTTATAAGCATACTGGGTTCTAGCACATTCCAAGTAAAAAAAAACTCATTACTCCGAAGGCTTCTTTGCGGGATAAGAAAGCTTATGCGTTCAAGAAGAATTGGAGCATCGATCGTACCGTTGAGTATGTCGAAAATTAACGAAAGAGATAGCATAGTCCTTCTGGTCTCTAGGGACTTAAGATTAATTAGTAAGCACCTGGCATTATAAGAAGGGATTGGCTCAGTGAATTTCACGGATCTCAATCCAAAACGTAAAAAAGTTCTTTGAAGGCGCTCGAGTCTTTTAATATGACAATCATAATACGGACTCCAAATAAACGAAGCATATTCTAGTTTGGCGCGAACAAGAGATGTATATGGCAGTTTTAATGTGTATGGATCCGTAAAGTCAGAGCCAAACCTTCGGACAAGTGCCAAAGTGGAATATGACCTCGCTATGGTTGAATTTTTCAATAACAATCTTTAAAAAATTTGAAATGTTCATACACTGAAAAAACAACTTACTCAGATTATGGAAAAGTGGGAATGATTCGGCGCTAAAGACGTATTTCCATATTTTGATGTACGATTTTCTTCAAATCAAGGAATAAAAACCACGTTTTAAAGAAAATTGTACATCAAAATATGGAAATATGTCTTTAGCGCCGAATCATTCCCATTTTTCCATAATCTTAGTAATTTTTTTTTTGAGTGTACATATTTAAATAAAGATTATATAATGTTTTATGTTTGTAAAAAAATCTCAATAAATAAATAAAAAGAAATTTAAGTTTTGAGTATGCATTATATGAGCGTAATGTAAAGGATTTTTTCATAGGATATTTTAGACAACAATTTGTTAAAATTATTATTAATCATTGTTATTAAAAGAAAGGGTGTTAAATTCGTTTTACCGGTTGTTCTAAAATTTTTTAAATACATTCCATATTTTTGTAAAATTTCTACACTTAAGGAATCTAGATTTGTACCCGTTCGGAATGAAAGCGATTAATCTACATTTATACCCGTACGGGAACAATCGGGGACTAATTGTAGACCGATTGTTCTCGAAAGAGATCAATCCGGGACAAATCTCTTTCGCGATTAATCGCACATTTTTTTGCAGGGGTATGCGTGTCAATATGAACATGCGCAAAAATACATACACAAATGTGTACATTTGGCTATATTTTGTGCGGTTAGATGGCAACATCAGCCGTAATACCTTTGACTCTTTCTCTGGTGAAACGAGAAAAAAATGGAAAAAATGAATTAAAACTCACAAACAGAATGGAAGAAAAGCAAAAGGGAAATGTGTAAAAGTGGCTGTTAAGAGGATGAATGTGCAAAAAAAAAACAAAAATGCATAGAAGCGGCTTTATTTTCTGGAATTTTGCAAGCAAACTCAAACACACATACACATATGTATATTAGCAGATGTAGTTGTCTGTGTGCATAAATTTGCTCTGATGAATGGGCCACAGCACCCACTTCTATGCTAAATTTGCGCGAATGCATATACACGAACATATGTACAATGTGCATACATATCGCAGCCTAAATCATAAAGTGACACAACTCAAAATACAAAAATATTCAGTAGAGCCAAAAAACATTTTTTCTTTACATTGTAAAGTTTACAAGCAATGATATATGACAAAAGGTCACGTATAATGGCTAATTTTCAGTCAAAAGAGACACCTATTGAAACGTTTTTTTTTTGCAATCGCTAGAGATATGACCGTTTTATGATAAATAACCGCTTTAAAAAAATTTTGAGTTGTGTCACTTTATGATTTAGTGTGCGATTTGTACATTAGGCATGGTCGATTTGTATGGAGAAAAATTAATCGATATCTCGCCATCGAAATTGGGATTCCTCTAATTTTTCTTAGCAGAAAACTCTTCCACAACATTTGTCTAAAATAAATTTTTGTGTTCTGGAATTTGTTTTTTATGGAACTAGACAGATCTTTAAAAATCAAAAATGGACAAAAATGGCCAAAAAAAAATAACCAGGCCAATATGCATGTGAAATTCAATCAAAATTCGATGCTGAATTCAAATATGAAAACAGAATTAAAATAGGAATTAGTCGTTTTTGAGATATAGCCTGATTTGCGGGTTTTGGAGGCTGAATGCCCAAAATCGCATATTTTCGCCATTATCTTTTGCTGTGTACCATATATGTATCTTGATTGTTTTTTTTTTTTTGCAAATTTCTTAAAGATAAATCAACACAATATCGGAACAATTATTTGAAATATGTATTATTTTATCTTGCGGTATAGGAGAACTAGAATGCACTCTTTTTTCTTTAGCCCACAATCATGATATGGCATATCTATGCGATATCGATGATTTTTGCTGACAGCACTTTGTGTGCAATAAATGCTCCAAATACAAAATTTCAGAATTTTAGCTGCAAAAATTGACGAGTTTTTCCCTAAAGTGTAGCGACTTATGCTGCTTGAAAATTGTTTTTTGCTTCCAGTGGTGCACCATGGCGTATGAGTAACCTTGAGTTTTCTTAGAGCGGATATAAATCGGTCCGGCCTAATATACATGCATACATGTATGGTGCTAAATATATACATATATGGTTCTAAACAAAAAAGCATATTAAATCTAAAATGCAGTGTAGGTAAGTAGCTTTTGGCTATTATTATTGTCGTTCTTAGTTGGTTTGTCCTTTTTACTTTTACTCTCTCTCCTTTTTTGTATTATTGTTATTAGCATTGATTATTGTTGTTTTTCTGTTTTTCTGTTTTTCCCTTTTTTCTGTTTTCTCTTGTTTATATAAATCTATCATCGACTTGCATGTGCCTGTGTGTGTGTGTGTGTGTTGTATGCCTTTTTGTGCTACTCAAGCGCTTGGGACGCCACTTAAAGATGCAAGTGCCAGTGCAAGCTATCAAAAGTTAAAAGGCTATATCACTGTAAATGATGAAATGATGAGTGCAAAGTGGTCGCATTTAAGTGATCTACTTGAAATAAAAGTGGCAATAACAGGCAATAGACATAAGGCAATCAATGGTCAATAGTGTGGCAAGTAAGTCATCACTCAAACGTCGCAGGTGTTGCGCTTTGGTGTCAGGCATACATATATGTAAATATAACTACTCGTATGTACATAGATACATAAGCCGCTTTCGATTTACAATTTCTCTGCTGGCTATAAATTTCCTTCTGTCAAATTTATATGTGAATGATAGCGAGCAGAGGGAAATTTTTATCGACCAGTTAGAGAGTATGGCTACTACTCATTATGGGTTCAAACATTTTTGTTCGATCCGACCTCGCTTGTGTGATGGCGAATCGAAAACGACAATACATATATTTATATGTAGTAAACATTGCTTTGCAAAATATGACTTTTTTTCTAATTCAGCAAAAGAAACTCTGACTCTAAAATTTAGTCAAAATCGCTTTTGTCTGAGTAGGAGCAAGACTCGGCAGTTACAAACACTTGACTGAAAGTGTTTGTTTGGAATTAGCTTATGTTAAATTAAGTCACATTTTGAGCTTAACAAACAGATCGATTTTCTTTGCACTTGCCCTTGGTATGCGCTTTAGCATTCCTTTTTGTGTTGAGAAGCTTTTTTTTATTCGAAAAATCAAAGCAAACAAATCAAATGTAATCTATGTAGTTTATTTGGTTTGCTTGCAATCGTAGAACTTAAGTAAATTTAAATCTCAATAGAGTAATCTCATTTTATCACACACGTGAAAGCAGAAAAGGACTCATGCATACACACACACACACGCGCATACGTACGAATTTGTTGGGGTATTGATGTTCAAACAGCTGGTGCTGCCACCTTCCCAAATTATCTGTAAAATCGTTTGCTGTGCTATTGCAGCTTCAACTTACAAACTTTTCACACGAGTGTTCTATATCTGCATATACATATACATATACATATACATATACATATACATATACATATACATATACATATACATATACATATACATATACATATACATATACATATACATATACATATACATATACATATACATATACATATACATATACATATACATATACATATACATATACATATACATATACATATACATATACATATACATATACATATACATATACATATACATATACATATACATATACATATACATATACATATACATATACATATACATATACATATACATATACATATACATATACATATACATATACATATACATATACATATACATATACATATACATATACATATACATATACATATACATATACATATACATATACATATACATATACATATACATATACATATACATATACATATACATATACATATACATATACATATACATATACATATACATATACATATACATATACATATACATATACATATACATATACATATACATATACAAGTATGTAAGCATACTATTTCTGTAAGTCAGCTTATTTATCAAGCCAACAACTACATGCTATGCTACTGCCAATCAGTTACGGCACAGGTGAATGTTTAAAAAGATTGCGTGCGATATTTGTTATTCTCATTTCCCCCCAAGGAACATTTACTTTCACACCTAACACATTCAGTTCGGTTGCTCAAGTAGAATGTCCGTGTTGCGAAGTTTTTGACTTTTCTTTCTTTATAATTTGTTATTGTTGCAAAATACACGCATGTATATCTAAATATGTACCTATATGATACAATTTGCAATTCACTTTGGGGTAGCAAAATTTTCTAGCTTGTATAAATATACATAGATTGATTGAGAATTTCATACATACGCTGTAAAAAAAAACCAACCAAAAAGCGAAACCAAAGAAAAATCTATCTTATTTTCTCTCAATTGTATAAATTTTTCCACAAAAATATGTGATAACGGTTTTTACTATGCGCAACAGTTTTCTTCATTACTGTCTATATATGTATGTATATTATTCTTTGACTAATTTTGTTATTGCCAATAAATCTCAGTTGTAATAGAGAAAGCATTTGTGAGTGGTGAGAATGTTGAAAAAGGATTTCTGGATTGAATTAATTAACTACATAAATTAATTTATTTAATTACTATAAATTTAAAAAAATATTTGGATTATTATTTGGATTATTTTCAATTGCTCTTGATTTTAATTATCAATTCACTAATTGATTAATAATTGTATTTTGTATTATCAATTCATTAATCGATTAATAATTTTTATTCGTACATAAAAAATAATTAAAAGTTGTAGCGGCGCTGATTATTATATATTAATATGTAATTGTAATTGCATATAATCACTTATGTACACTTATGCCTTAAATTATGTTTTGTCATTTTACTGTCGTGACTACTGTATATGTATAACAATTTGCTACAGTCCTAATAATTTCGCCACTAATGTGTAAACTACATATGTTTGTATTCAGAGCGACCTAACTGTAGCCTGTTTTGCTCTCTCGCCTATTTATGTACTTAATTTGGATGCCTATGTTATAATCAGAACATTTACATATGTATCTACTCAAAGTGACCTAACTGTAAGTTGTTTATGTATTTTAACTATTTACTTGATTTTTGACGCCTATAAGAGAAGAACATTTGTCATAATTATTCATTCGATCAGTGACTGCCGAATAAAGCGCATCAACCACCGCATCTCTTGCGCCTTATTTTATTTCAAAGGATCGAACATCTAATATTTTTTGGACGTCAGTAGACACTTGCTGGCTCTGACGGACGGAAATATTAGATAGGGAAACCATCTTCCCCTACATTGGCGCCCAACGTAAATTCTATACAAAATTATAAAAATTAATAAGATTGGTTAACACGAAAAAGCGGACGAATTAAGTGGATATTGCTATTTAGACGCTTGAAGACATTCGTGGCTCTTGCGGCTAATAGTAAACACCACTAGAGGATCACGTGCCCATTAAACTCCGTCATCAGTGTGTCCAACTAAAACATCGTCAGCGTTCCTAGTTGCTCTATGGTCAGCGAGTTCCATCATCAGCGGTTACTGTGTGTTGTTGCGATTCCAGCGTTGTGTTGTTGTTGCTTTGCCATTTGACATTGCTGCTGGCCATCATACATACATACATACGTTGTTTGCCTCGCTGTGCTAGTTGACGCCTTATTTTTATTAATTGCTACTATTAAAACTGGCATTCACCAGACATCAAGTAGTAATTTCTTCACGAATCGGATTTTAAACCAATTCAGATTTGTGTTTTGTTGTTGTAAAAACACAGATTCCCTTTATTGCTATATATGCATACGATACGTAAAAGTCCAAGACTAAACGAAAGCCCGATCATGGATGGTTCGAAACAGAACAAAACTGCAAATACAACAGCTAGCACAAGTCAAAATGCCGCTAGTTCCAGTGTTCCGGCAAATACCGGCCAAGCTGTTAATGCCAATGCTAACGCTTCTGCTAATGTAATCCTTACAGAACAGCAATTTCGTCAACTGCTAGGCAATTTGCATGTTAGCCAAGATACCAGATCGACGTTTAGTAAGTGTAGCATTCGTTTTAGTGGTGGTCAAAATACCAATAAAATAGAAGACTTCATTGCTACGATTTTAGTTTATAAAGAAGCTGAAAATATATCTGACGAACGAGCTTTGACCAGTCTGCCATTACTTTTTGAGGGCTACGCGTCATCATGGTGGCAGGGGGTTCAGAATGAAGCCAGAACTTTCGACCAAGCTATAGACCTTTTGCGTAAAGCCTTTTCTCCTCCTAAACCAGATTGGCGCATATTCGCTGAGATAAATCAGAAAAAGCAGGGTTTTAACGAGTCGACAGATGAGTTTATATGTAAAAAGAGGCAACTCTTTGCCCAACTCAAAGAAAGGCTTAGCGAATCAACTATGTTAGATATAATTTATTCACAACTTCTGCTAAAAATCCGAGAGAGAGTCCCTCGCGAAAATCTAAATACCTTCCAAAATTTATTACAAAAAGCTAGAGAAATTGAAATGTTGCTCATGGAAAATAAGGACGAACCTTATAAACTAACTGACAGTCAGGAGAAATCAAACACGCGTTGCAGCTACTGTAGAAAGAAAAATCATTCTACCGAAAATTGTTTTAAGAAAATTGAAGCAGAGAAAAAGAAAGCTGTAAAAGTAAAAGAAACTAATTTTAGCTGCTATGGGTGTGGCGCTTCTGGTTACTACCGATCAAATTGTCCTACTTGCAACAAGAAAAATATTGTCAACAGCCCACAAAAGCTAGATTTTAATACTGTTCAAAGCACTCTCATAGGCAGGAATGTACCCACCGTAGACATAAATGTAAATGGTTTGAAAGGTGAGGCCTATTTGGACACAGCTGCCCGCACGAGCGTTGCTAGTAGTCAGCTATTTAAAAAGCTTAAAGAAAAGGGTGTAGAATTTCAAAAAGTATTCGCGGAAATTAAGTTAGCCGATGGTATACCTCGGAAAGACATAGTATATTCAACGATCGTTGATATCATAATTGGAAAACGTTTAAAACGCATACGATTTATATGTTTGTCGAACGCCAAAAACAACCGAACGTTGCTAGGCATTGATTTTTTAGAACAAGCCGGTATCGTTATGGATATGGCCCAGCGAATATGGCATTTCAAAGATGACCCGAATACGATTTTTGAGTTCAAAATGCATACAACAGAAGTAGAAAATTACATATCGTTGACAGAGGCAAATGTGAGGAAGCACAATGCAGAATGTAATGCAATGAATTCGTTTATGTCGTGGTTTGAAAAAACCAATAGCGAAGGCACCGAAGCCTCGATAAGTGAATGCCCGAAAAATGATTATTCGCCGAAAGGCATTAACAAAATATTTGAGGATAGTGTGCCAGAAGATCATGAAGTGCCGGAAGGAAGTGATTTATTTCCGCCTTTGAAGAGAATCAAAGTGACCGATAAAGCTGAAAGGAGAGTAGACTGGTCAATTGATTTACATTGTTTTGATATAAAATTACGCTCAAATGAAGGGATGCATCTCCACGTAAACCAAAAAGCTGTTTTGGAAAAGCTGTTAACGGAACAAGCTGATATTTTCAAGGAATCATCCAAGCCGATAACGCAGATAGAGCACCATATCAAAACCGAGGAACATACACCGATCTCTTCCCAACCGTATCGCATTTCACCAGCTATGAAAATTAAGCTTAAGACGGAATTAGACAGCATGCTTGAAAAGGGCATAATTGAGGAAAGCGAATCTCCCTGGTCATTTCCAGTTGTTCTAATCCCCAAAAAAGATGGAGGCACTAGGTTTTGCGTCGATTATCGCCGCTTAAACGCAATAACCATAACTGATTCGTACCCTTTACCTAGAATGGATGATCTTTTACATGCTGCTAAGGCAACACCATTTATGTCTACTATTGATTTGAGGGCCGGATATTGGCAAATAAAAATGGCAGAAGCAGACAAAATTAAAACCGCTTTTACTACGCCATTTGGAATATTTATTTTTAATCGTATGCCATTTGGACTGAAAAATGCTCCGGCGACGTTTCAACGCCTAATAGATAAATTTAAATCTGGTCTCCCACAAATTTTAATCTTGGCTTATTTAGATGATATTATAATATGTTCGAAAGATTTTACGTCACATATTATAGATCTAAAGAGTGTATTTAAAAGATTAAGTGATTTTGGCTTCCAACTTAATAGAGATAAATGCTCGTTCTGCTGCTCAGAAGTAAAATACTTAGGGCATATTTTGACTTCAAAGGGTATAAAGATTGATGAAGAAAAAACCGAAGCTATTTTAAAACGGGCCAACCCGAAGAATGTAAAACAAGTCATATCATTTTTGCAAACTTGTTCATGGTATAGACGTTTCATTCCAAATTTTGCGGAAATAGCAAAGCCGTTATCAGAACTGACAAAGAAAAATGTCACGTGGATGTGGACAAATAAACAGCAGCAAGCATTTGATAAACTTAAAATGCAGTTGTCATCTCCACCAGTTTTGCAGCAAGTTAATGAAACAAAACCATTCTTTTTAAAAACGGATGCAAGCAATTATGCTCTCGGAGCTGTGTTACTGCAGGGGGAGAAAGATGAGGAGCATCCCATCGAATATGCAAGCCGCCTTCTACTTCCAGCAGAGAGAAATTACTCGACTACAGAACGTGAGGCGCTCGCCGTTGTCTGGGCTACCGAAAAGTTTCGTGGCTACATCGAGGGTGCAGAAATAACCGTGCTTACTGACCATCAACCGTTGAAGTGGTTATTTAGCTTGAAGACGCCCACTGGACGCCTTGCAAGATGGTCATTGAAGTTACAGGTGTTTAATCTGAAGTTTAATTACTACGCAGGCAAACAAAATGTGGTCGCTGATATGCTCTCTCGTCCTCCTTGTGCATCGGTTAGCCATGCAACGTTAAAGTGTGAATGTTATGCCACCGAAATAGATTTTCCTAGAAAAGGCGCGGAAGAATTTCGTAACGTTCAGCTCGGAGACCCGGATATTAAAAGTATTATTGAGTCATTTGAAAGGGATGACGAAAATGTCACTAAACATACGAACCGCGGTTATATAATGATGAACGACATACTATATCGTTTTTGCTCGGAAGAAGACTCCGAAAATGGCCAGTTGGTAGTACCAAGCAGCATGAGAAATACAATTTTGGAGAAATTCCACGATGATCCTACTGCCGGTCACTACGGTATTGATCGCACTACTAGCCGCATTACGCCGCATTATTTTTGGCCAGGAATGCGAGCTGAGATAGCGAACTATGTTAAATCATGTATTGAGTGCAAAAAGTATAAACCAACAAATTTGAAACCTGCTGGTCTCATGCAAACGGTTTGCAGTAATAAAAGATTTGAAGTCATCGCATTAGATTTGTTTGGACCTTTGCCGCGTACCAGTATTGGTAATCGATGGGTACTCGTCGTCGAAGATATTTGTACTCGATGGGTGGAGCTATTCGCGTTGAGAGACGCTACTGCAGGAAATTGTGCAAAAATCCTTCTTAACGAAATTGTATTAAGGTATGGAGTACCTCGGCGAATACATGCTGATAATGGAGGCCAATTTGTCTCAGCAATAATGCAAAAACTAACCTTCTGTCTGGGTATTAGTCAATCGTTTACTCCTGTGTATCACCCAGAAGCCAACCCCGTCGAGAGGAAAAATAGAGACCTGAAAACTCAACTATCAATATATGTTGGCAAGAATCATAGAACGTGGGACACATGCCTACCAACAATAAGATTTGCCATGAACACAGCGAAATGTGACAGCACTGGGTACACAGCAGCATATCTTACATTTGGTCGCGAGCTGAGAAGCCCACTTGAAGCTCACCTTGATTTAAAGGCTATAGTGGAAGCAGAAAATTTCGTGCCACAAATAACGCCTCATTTGATAAAACTGGCTGACGTTTTGAAACTCGCTATGGAGACACAAGAAAAACAACAGGACAAAAATAAAACCTATGTGGATAATAAAAGAAGAACGCAACCGAATTTTAGCGTCGGAGACAAAGTGTTGGTGTCAACGCATGTATTAAGCAAGGCCAGCGAAGGGTTAACAACGAAATTTGCCACTCGCCGTGACGGTCCTTATCGCATAATGGCAAGAAAGGGGGCATCATCGTACACCATCGCTTCGCTTGAAAATCCTGATACACCTATAGCAACACACCACGCAGCGGATCTAACCCCATACGAAGGCCGCGACACTGAACCAAGGTACCCTCATAGGAGAAGGGGTCGGCCAAGGAAAGTTGCAACTCCAAGTCATACAACGCCAAGCAACGCAACACAACAAAAGATGCAAAGCAACAACAATGAAAATCAGCAACACAGTAACGACATCGCCACCTCTAGAAGAAGCCTACGGCAGACAAAAACGTTTGAGGGCTGACTGCATCATCGGGACGATTTCTGCGTCAGAGGGGGAGGCTGTAGCGGCGCTGATTATTATATATTAATATGTAATTGTAATTGCATATAATCACTTATGTACACTTATGCCTTAAATTATGTTTTGTCATTTTACTGTCGTGACTACTGTATATGTATAACAATTTGCTACAGTCCTAATAATTTCGCCACTAATGTGTAAACTACATATGTTTGTATTCAGAGCGACCTAACTGTAGCCTGTTTTGCTCTCTCGCCTATTTATGTACTTAATTTGGATGCCTATGTTATAATCAGAACATTTACATATGTATCTACTCAAAGTGACCTAACTGTAAGTTGTTTATGTATTTTAACTATTTACTTGATTTTTGACGCCTATAAGAGAAGAACATTTGTCATAATTATTCATTCGATCAGTGACTGCCGAATAAAGCGCATCAACCACCGCATCTCTTGCGCCTTATTTTATTTCAAAGGATCGAACATCTAATATTTTTTGGACGTCAGTAGACACTTGCTGGCTCTGACGGACGGAAATATTAGATAGGGAAACCATCTTCCCCTACAAAGTATCTATATGAAAATAAATATTCGCGTAATTGAAAGAATAATCAAGCAATTAAAAACAATAATCTAAAAAACATTATTAAATACGATTATTTTCACTTGTTTAACGATTAAAAGTTTAATTAAATTAAAAAATGTATCAATTAATCCATTAATTAATTTTACTTGCATGATTAATTGGATTTCTAATTAAATTAAAAAGTGCCTTAATTAATCGATAAATTAATTTTAATTGCATGATTAATTGGATTAATTTCAATAATTTTGCGATACTTTAATTACATGATTAATACAATTATTTGATTATTATTTTTTTTAATTGCGTGATTAATACAATTATTTGATTATTCTCATTTATTTCTAATTTTCCTTACTACATGATTAAATAATTAATCGATTAATTATTTTTATTCTTGCCTGTAATATGTTGCTCATGCGTACGGAAAAATAATTTAAAATAATCATATAAAAAAAAAAATAATAAACGCTTAATTGAAAAAAAAATCAAACAATTAAAATGAGTAATACAATTAAAAATAATCAAACAACTAAAAATAATTAAGCAATTAAAAATAATCATAACATTAAGAAAAGATATGTTATTTTTGATTACTTGGCTTGTAACCGTGATTATTTTTTTTATTAATTTAATCGACTATTAATTTGCAGGTTCATGTAAGACAATTTAAAATAATCATGCCTGAAAATAATCATACGGAAAAAATAACTAAAAATCATATAAAAAAATAATAATCGCTTAATTGAAAATAATCTATTAAAAAGAGTAATACAATTAAAAATAATTAAGCAATTAAAATTAAACATACCATTAACAAAAAATATTTTATTTTTTATACCTTTCATGAGAATGAAATGGTATTATAACTTAGTGCCAAAAAATTTTTGTCGAAAGTACCAGAAGGAAGCGTGGGGGACCCACCAAAATATATACCGATATGATCAGAATCACGAGCTGAGTCGATTAAGCCATGTCCGTCTGTCCGTCTGTCCGTCTGTCCGTCCGTCCGTCTGTGTGAACGCAAACTAGTCCCTCAGTTTTTGAGATATCTGAATGAAATTCGGAATACAGGTATGTTGTTATATGCAGCTGATCATTTGTCGGAACCGGCCGAATCGGACCACTATAACATATAGAAAACAACCGATTATTCAGATATACATGAAATTTTTGGAAGTAATTTGTGCATAACTTCCCCATATAAACAGCTAAGGACATGAAACTTTGAAGTAGACGTGCCCATTTTGGCCCAAACAAGGTAACCGAAAATTGTCTAGATCGGACCACTATAACATATAGTTCCACAACATCCGATTATTCAGATATACACATTTTGGTGTATAACTCCCCCATTTTAACAGCTAACGGCGTGAAATTTTGAAGTATTTGTACCCATATGGGCCCAAACAGGGTTACCGAAAATTGTCAAGATCGGACCACTATAACATATAGCTCCCATACAACCGATTGTTCAGATATGCACATTTTGGTGTATAACTCCTCCATTTTAACAGCTAACGGCGTGAAATTTTGAAGTATTTGTACCCATATGGGCCCAAACGGGATTACCGAAAATTGTCAAGATCGGACCACTATAACATATAGCTCCCATACAACCGATTGTTCAGATATGCACATTTTGGTGTATAACTCCTCCATTTAAATAGTAAAGACACCATTTTTTCTAATAAATCTTTCCATAAATAACCCACAGAATTAAAATTATAAATTAAACTTAATCCGGCTATGTACATACATAGGTAACTTTTCATTTCCCCACTCATGAAAGGTATGAAGTCTTCGGTACGGCCGAAGACAGCCGCGCTTTTACTTGTTTATTACTTGGCTTTTAATCATGATTATTTTTTTTATTAATTTAATCGACTATTAATTTGCAGGTTCCTGCAAGGCAATTAAAAATAATCATACAATAAAACAAATGATTTGATGTAATGATTATTTTTGATTATTTTTAATTTAATTATTATAAATTGGCAGATTAATGTAGGACAATTATAATAATCATTAAATTTAAAAAATCCGCAAAAATTAACCATTATTAATTTTAGTCGTTATTTAACATGTCTGGATCAAAGTATCATTGCACGTTTGCGAAGAAGGAAAATCGCCCAAAGTCACTTCTGTATTGCTTTACGACCACTTTCGAGAGCACGCCAAACTTTTACCTTTTCAACATCAGGTTCATGTGACATTTTGTGTGTCAACATCTCTGTGCGCGGGTGTGTGGTTGTGTGTTTGGTAAGTAGCATTGAATTTCGATGTATTCAGAACTTTATCGCAAATTAAATTGCAAATCAAATTAGCAAAATTCAATTTCGCTGTGCTTATGTGGTGACGCTTCGCGGATTTGTTAGTTGAAATTGCGCGTGTTTGTTTGTTTGTCATGTGGGATTTTTGCAATTCGTAGTTGAGCTTTTGCAAATTGAACAGAGTACATAAATGTAACACGTAAAATGCTATTAGCAGTGTAAATTATGTACATTTTAAGTAGTATTAGCTTTGTTGGTGTAAATTTTAATTGCATAAAAAAGGTAAAATGGTTATGCTCAAGGGCAGTGCAGAAATACATTTTCTCCCGCTAGATGGCGCTCGAGTTGAGATATAGAGAATATTCGCATTTATGATCCGATTATGCCACTAAGACTAGAGGTATAACAATCATTATTTAACAAATTAATATTGAAATCGCCACAGACAATAATATTATCAAAGTCAGTAGAAACAGACAACAGGTACTCGAAGAACTCACTAGCACTGCAATATTTACTGGGATTGTAAGCACAACAGATAAGGGTTTGCGACGCTACAGTGCATAATCCAACAGAGAGATATTCAACATTACCACTAGTTGACTGAGCTACAAAATTTACTTTTAGATGATTTTTGAAGTAAATAGCTACCCCACCACCTTTTTTCCCTCTTCTATCATTTCTTAACAAATTATAATTTCTAATGGCAAAATGAGCATCATCAACTTCATGTCTGAACCACATTTCAGATACACATATCATATCAACATCTGAATATTCAAATATATTTCTTACTACGTCCATTTTTTCACTTTTAAGACTTCTCGCATTGAAGTGAACAATTTTTAAGCCCTTATTAAGACTGCACAAAACATTTATCATTGCCAGACTACAATCATCAACTTTAGATGTTGTGTTATTGGACAACATCATGGCACATTATAGAACAATAAGCAAAAGCAACATTATGAAATATAACAAGTAAGGAAGCCTAAGTTCGAGTGGAATCGAACATTAGATACTCAGCTGTATGCTTTCATTGTTTGTTTTCGTTTGAAGGAAACACGGTATATAAAGAGAGTGCTGTATAAAGTGGGCGTAGCCACGTCCATTTTCAACATTTTTATCAGTTATTCAACTAAGCATATGAATATTATTCTTTGTGCAAAATTTCATTCCTTTATGACTTCTAGTTACAAAGATGTCACATTACAAATTCCCAAAGGGTAATCCAGAAATATCTTTGTTAAAAAGTAGGCGTGGTCATAAACCGATTTCAATACATTTTTGCGTGTCTATTAACACAGGTTATAAAAGTGTATAAACCAAGTTTCGTCATAATATCTCAATTATTTGTCGAGTTATGGGCTCAGAAATCTCGTATATTCCTTTGTCTAAAAAGAGGCGGGGCGACGCCCATTTTCCAAAATTTTTCTATTTTTTGTTTCCGGTCTATTGTGGAACTCATGCCACAAAATTTCAATGAATTATCTTTATATTTGACAAAGATATCGCTTAAAAAGTTTTCATTAGGCCCCTTTATAGTTCCCATATATAAAAGTGGGCGTGGTCGTCAACCGATTTCGCTAAAATTTTGAACATGTATTACCACAAGTAATAGAAGTGTACACCCCAAGTTTCGTCATAATATATCACTTATTTGTCGAGTTATGGGCTCAGAAATCTCGTATATTCCTGCTTCTAAAAAGAGGCGGTGCCACGCCCATTTTCCAAAATTTTTCTGTTTTTAGTTTTATGTCCGCAGTTGGACTCCTGCCATAAAATTTCAATGATATATCTCTATATTTGACAGAGATATAGCTTAAAATGTTTTTATTGGGCCACTTTATAATACACATATATAAAAGTGGGCGTGGTCGTCAACCGATTTTGGCAATTTTTAGTCCAAACATTTGCCTAAGTAAGTATATCACGCGTACCAAATTTCATCGATACATCTTCAATGGTTTCTGAGTTATGACTCGTAAAACTTTCAATGTTTGCCCCTTAATAAGTGGGCGTGGCACCGCCCATTTTCCAAAATTTTTATGTTTTTTGTTTTGTGTCCATAGTTGGACTGCTGCCATAAAATTTCAATGATATATCTTTATATTTGACAGAGATATCGCTTAAAATGTTTTTATTAGGTCACTTTATAATACACATATATAAAAGTGGGCGTGGCCGTGAACCGATTTTAACAATTTTTCATCAAAATGTTTGCCTAAGTAAGTAAATCACGCATACCAAATTTCATCGATATATCTTCAATGGTTTCTGAGTTATGACATATAAAACTTTCCATGTTTGACCCTTAATAAGTGGGCGTGGCACCGCCCATTTTCCAAAATTTCATCAAATTTCTTCATAGGGGCCTGAGCTCAACACGTGGGTAAAATTTCATCGCTCCAGCTCTATTAGTGACTGAGATACCAAATTTCCGATTTTTTCTATATAGGAAATGTGGGCGTGGTCATGGTCCGATTTCGCCCATTTTCAATACCAACCGTCCCAGTCTCGATACCAACTTGCATTTCAAATTTCATCAAAATATCTCAACTTTTGCGCGAGTTATCGTGCTCACAGACGGACAGACGGACGGACATGGCTCAATCGATTTCTCTTTTCACCCTGATCATTTTGATATATATAAGTCTATATCTATCTCGATTATTTCATTCTGTTACAATCCACCGTTATGAAATCAAAACTATAATTCTCTGTGTACTAGTACAGCTGAGTATAAAAACAGGGGCATGTGAAGAGTCAAAATATAAACATAGATGTGCTAACTTTACAATAGACAGATACATAATATATAAAACTAATGAGTACATACAGCAACTGGAACTGCACCAAGTCATCGTCGGACGTAATCTTTGTTGACACACTGTTTTTGGCTTTATCACTTCTGACGTACACACACCCACGAAATGTGTACACAGATACCAGCTTTTTCCCCTTCGCAGCTTGATGGCTTTTTGCAGCAACTGAGCAATATTAGTATCAAATTAAAGGCTTGAAGCAGAGCTTCAATAGAGTGTTCACTCCATTCCAACTTCCAAGTCTATTAGAGAGAGGCCAAAAGGTGGACCCAGATGGGCCAAAAATATTTTTGAGCGCTATTGGTATCAAATTAAAGGATCTGAAAAACCGCAAGAGTGATGCTGTTTTGATAGGTATACGAGTGGAGTTGACTTACCTGGATGTTGTTAATGTAGCTCCACTGAAGGATAATTGATGAGAAGGGGGATGATTGGATGAGGATGATGGTTATGATGCTTGTGGATATTTGCCACCGGGAGGGCTTCTATGCAAAGCGTGGACGATTTTAAGGTTTCGGTTGGATTCCGTCGCGATTTATCACGCAAGCGATTGACGATTAACGGAAGTGATTAATCGATTTGATGGCTATATTAGACGACGAACGGACCGATTCGGCGAAACGCGAATATACGAATAACTAACTCGACTGCTATACATGACTGCTAGATCACCTCGGTGTGGTGATCTTGGTCCGACTTGTAATATAGACTACGAACGTTGGCAAGATGGGACTTGCCTGTAAATTGAAGACAGATGGACTGACCGCTATACTGGAAAGAGAATCTAGTATCTCGGTCGGACTATGACAGTGATGCCAATAGTTGAAAGTTGGAGTAGGGTTGCCAAGTCATGCAATCTTTTAAATGCACGTAATGCATATACGTAATTTAAGTGAGCGCAAGTCACTTAAACAGGATTCAAGCAGGGTTTCTCTTCATCGTTCATGCTATTTGCATATCTCAATCGGTTCTCGAGATATCTGAAGCAGTTCAAATGATATAGACCGATATGAGGACCCGAATGGCCACGCAATGTTATTGATAGGGAACGATAGAGCAGGAGGGAGAGGCGGAGGGAAGAAGTGGTAGAGAGTGGTAGATAAATATTGAGATTGTTAGGCAGTGTCGTAGTGTGATTTGTCGCAGCGGATCGGAACGCGTGCTTAGTAGTTTCAACTAAAAACTCTCTAATGTCGCTTTCTCTATACACACATATGGCAAACTTACTACGCTATTCAGGCAACTGTATTTCCGAAGACAAGTATCTTTCGAAGGGAAGAAAATGTTCCTCTCAAAATATAGTTAGTTGTCTTTGGAAAAATAATGGCCAGAATAGCCCTGCTAGACGTGTTAAACGTGTAAAATAATTTTCAATACTTCTTTCATTTAATTTTCAAACAATCATGCAACCTTGCTGAGCACTAATCGCTTGTAAAGTTTCATCTTAACCGCTTAACTGGCAAACCGAGTCATGCCCAATGCTTACTTTGCTTTACTTTTAAGTGCACGCGCGTTTACTACTCGTATTTACAATAACAACTTTGCGCTACTTTGCACCGCATCATCCATCCATCCACTTCAAGGTGCTTATGTTCCTTCGAATGACTGTCACTTTATTACTATGTTACGCCCAATGCTCACGCCCGCACTCCATCCGTGTCCTGGAGCAGCAATAAATACCAGGGACCGTAACGGTTATAAGTGATATCCAAAAAGTTGATTTTTAACGATTATTTTCTGAGTTTTATTTTTTGCTCAGAAAATAAAAGTTTTTTCTTGAGTTTTATTTTTTTGATCAATCGCCCTGACAGCGACTGGCAAGCATATACCGGTGCTGAGCGACCTTTTGCAAAATGCACTCAACATTGTAAAAACCTGGTCTCTGAAATGCGGGCTCAGTGTCAGCTCTGAGAAAACGGAAATGGTTCTGTTTACCCGCAAACATAAGATACCTGAATTCAAACCTCCGTCCATAAATGGGAAGGAGATTAAACTTTCTACCGAGGTTAAATACCTTGGTGTTATTCTAGACAGAAAACTAAACTGGAAACGGAACGTAGAAGTACGATCCCAAAAAGCCATGCTAGCACTTTACGCATGTAAATCAGCGATAGGCAAGAGATGGGGACTTTACCCCCAAATCGTCCATTGGCTGTACACAGCGGTAGTGCGTCCTATTTTCTTCTATGCAGTCACCATATGGTGGCCAGCACTGGAACTCGAAACCAATAAGAGCAAATTAACTAGAGTGCAGCGAATGGCTTCCATACTTATTAGCGGAGCCCTTCCCTCCACCCCAACTAAAGCTCTCGAAACCATCCTATTTCTTCTCCCCACGGATATACAGGGGAAACTCATTGCCAGCTGCAACGCGGCAAGGCTCAATGCAACCGAACCCTGGAGGGCACCAGATTCGGGCACGCTCAAATTCTTAGTAACGTCCCTGCCAATTTTCTAAAGCTGGACTATGCAATACCAGCCTTTTGTTGGGATAAAAAAATTCTCCACAAGAATCCCGGAGAGGAGCGAGTGGAGGAACTTAGGGGATCCCGACCCTAATACACTGCACCTTTACACGTACGGCTCTAAATTGAACAATAGAGTTGGAAGTGGGTTTTTCTGCGAAAAGCTTCATCTGAAAGTAAGTTTGCGCCTACCCGATCACTGCAGCGTCTATCAGGCTGAGCTCATAGCCATATGGGAAGCAGCTCGTCGCCTGACAGATCTGCCAGACATAAATTCTATCAAAATCTTCTCTGACAGCCAAGCTGCCATAAAATCCTTACAGAGTAACAATACTACATCTATAGTTGCAATGAAATGTAGGGAGTCTTTGAACAAACTAGCCGGAAGGTGCGACCTGAACGTCATTTGGGTTCCAGGCCATAGCAACGTTCGGGGCAACTGCATTGCAGATGAGTTAGCAAGGGAATGCACAAGCTTGCAGGATATCACATCTGCGACATGGGTTGGCCCCCCGCTTAACTCATGCAAGCATTGGTTGAGATCTCGCTCCATTGAACAGGCTAACGCTAGATGGGCCAAGGAGTCAACTTGTGTGATTTCTAGGCAAATCTGGCCTAGACTGGATGAGGCTAGGTCTGTATCGGTGCTGCATCTGAATCGGCTCTCTATAGGTCCGCTGGTGGGACTTCTAACAGGCCATTGTCTTATGGGCACTCACGCCTCTCGCATGGGCCTATATAAAAACGACTTCTGCCGCAGCTGTAGGGACGTGGAGGAAATAGAGAGTGTTGAGCACTATCTATGCCACTGCCCCGCACTGTCGCTATCCAGGTACCGCTTCCTCCATAAACACTTTTTCGAGTGCCTGGCGGAGATGGAAAATGCAAGGACACTAGATTTTCTGCGCTTCATGAAACAAACGCGCTGGTTTAGCTTCACGGGCATCTAATCTTATCATACTTTTGAATCTAATTTTTCCGGAAAGGTTTGTAAATAGGGATAAGGAAGCTAGGGCTCCCGTGTGGTATCACAATGGGCCACCTCGGCCTAAGTGTGTCCCCGCTTTCATGAATTGCGGAGACAGCCACCTCAACCTAACCTAACCTAACCTATTTTTTGATCAGAAAATAAAAGTTTTTTCTTGAGTTTTATTTTTCGATCAGAAAATAAAAGTTATTTTTTGAGTTTTATTTTTCCCTCAGAAAATAAAAGTTTTTTTCTGAGTTTTATTTTTCGATCAGAATATAAAAGTTATTTTTCGAGTTTTATTTTTCCCTCAGAAAATAAAAGTTATTTTTTGAGTTTCATTTTTCGATCAGAATATAAAAGTTATTTTTCGAGTTTTATTTTTCCCTCAGAAAATGAAAGTTATTTTTTGAGTTTTATTTTTCCCTCAGAAAATAAAAGTTATTTTTTGAGTTTTATTTTTCGATCAGAAAATAAAAGTAATTTTTTGGGTTTTATTTTTTTGCTCAGATAATAAAAGTTATTTTTTGAGTTTTATTTTTTTGCTCAGATAATAAAAGTTTATTTATAAATTTTACGTATTTATGTGACGAGAGCACATATATACTATTAAAAATGTAATTTTATGTATATACAAGAATTGCTCGTTTAAAGTCATTAGATTTAAGTAAATGCTTCACATACAATAACTTTATTTCTGTCCTACAGAGTTTCTAAATGATACATATTTATGTACCTAATCACAAACATACATAAAATTACATTTTTAATAGTATATATGTGCTCGCGTCACATAAATACGTAAAATTTATAAATAAACTTTTATTATCTGAGCAAAAAAATAAAACTCAAAAAATAAATTTTATTATCTGAGCAAAAAAATAAAACTCAAAAAATTACTTTTATTTTCTGATCGAAAAATAAAACTCAAAAAATAACTTTTATTTTCTGAGGGAAAAATAAAACTCAAAAAATAACTTTTATATTTTGATCGAAAAATAAAACTCAAAAAATAACTTTTATTTTCTGAGGGAAAAATAAAACTCAAAAAATAACTTTTATTTTCTGATCGAAAAATAAAACAGAAAAAAACTTTTATTTTCTGAGGGAAAAATAAAACTCAAAAAATAACTTTTATATTCTGAGCGAAATATAAAAATCAAAAAATAACTTTTATTTGCTGAGGGAAAAATAAAACTCAGAAAATAACGATTAAAAATCAATTTTTTTATAAAAATCGAAAAAATAAAAGTTAATGCACCTAGAGGTAGTCTGCGTTACGGTGATTACATCTGTGACTTCTTTTGCGTTTAGCGTTTCTCCTTCAGTATGATTTTTTTAGTCAAAATTTAAAAAATAACGATTATTTGCAATCCCTGATAAATACAATGCGCGACCGCAGTTACTTTGCCTCTCGCTCTTTCCCCCTCGTCATTGTCAATTGTCCTGTCCTCGTTCGTCCTTTGCTGATTGCCTGATTCACCTCCAATATTCGTTGTGGTTGTCGTTGTCGTTAGCGGTTTGTTGTTATTGTTATTTGGTTGGCATGCGCTTGAATTGTGTAAATTCACTGTTAATCCATAAATCTATCTACCGTCCAACGATTTTGTTATTTATTTCGGTACGTTTTTCGGCAAGTTTTCTGCTTATGCGGCGCTTAACTGTTTTGCTATTCAAAGTCAAGCGCGCTCAATTGCTTTGCTATTCATATAGTTGTTGGCGTGGTTGGTGTTGTTCTTGATTTTTGACGTTTTAATTTTTTTATTACAACACAAAATATATTTTGCTTCTTGACTCTACATATGTATTTTGTTATTGTTTTCTTTGTTATTATTGTTATTATGTATTTCTATTATTGTTGTTGTTTGTAATTTGTTATTGTTTATTTCTCGCTTTTGCCTGCTGGACTCGCTTCTGCATTAACACTTAAAATTATTTGTTCGTTTATTTGATGAAGTGCTGCATTCTCAATGGCCGCCCAAGCATCCAAACCAGAATTGCGACCATTTGTTTGTCTTATCTTCAAAAAGCATGACGTTTAGACAGCAGAGTGATTTAGATACATTTATTTTCGCGATTAGCACTTTGTTAGGACGCGCAGCTATATTTACATACATACATTTTGATGGCTATTTTGTATATTCCGCAGAAACCATAGCTATCCTGCAGGGAACTCAATAGCTAGTGAGCAAAATTTCTAGTTCCGCACTAGCGAAAAGGTGTCAAAATTGAACTAGATCAATTGTAGTTAGACCCTCACCAGTACAGAAGAAGTGAATTTAGTCACAATTATAAGACACACTTTGATTTGTATGCAATTTCGAATTGACAAAAATTTCATGTATTTTATTCGTTCATCCATTTGCCGTCGGGTTTGCATATTTCTATAATTCTCAGATTTTTAGTGAAGCATATAGTACAATTTGCATCTTCAATTAATGAAATGAAATGTTAGCCTTTTGCTTTTCCGATCCCTCAGTATTCTTTTTAATTTTTAATTTTATTACTTTTTCAATATTTTTTTTTACATTTTTATTTAATAAATAAAAAAATTAAATAAAAAAAAAATTATCATCCGCCTCGACACCGACAGTGTGTCAAATGCTGCACTTAAGCGGCAGATGTAAAACTGTAGAATTTGTAGGTACTTATGTATAGCTAGTTCAGAACCATCTAAATTGTGCCAATAAACGAACTAGTGAAAACTGTAGAATTTAGTACTAGTTCGGAACTATCGAAAATGTAGTGCAGAGCGTGACAATTGACACCGCCTAGGATATCGTCATGCTAAATTCGCCAGTTGATAACATGCAAAAGAGATTTAGCTCGCACTAGTAGTGTCGAAAAATGCACTAGAGGCGACCTAGTTCGGAATTAGAGATTTTCCCTACAGGGTATAAATTAAACACATACACATCCATACATACATATATTTACATCATGCTTTGTGAAGCAAACGCCAGCGAAATTAATTGAGGCACAGTTTCTAAGCGTAAAATATCAATAATGTAAAATTTATGTACAAATGTTTTAAGAAAAGTAATAGTTATTTATTTATTTACGAGTACCTGTTACAAAATATTTATCATTTTGCTAAATAAACTGTCAAAATTTTTATAAAAACTCACTTATCAACGTCGTATACAACAATTTAGGCATTAAATAAAAATTGTTTACGTTAGTCTTGACTATAATGGTTGTAAAATGTATAAAGTCGTTCATTTGAAAAATTTTAGTTGTTAGTTAGTATATGCATATTGCTGCGATTGTCAATTAGAGTAGGCTCACGAGTTTATTATGCAACAACCAGACCTATTATTTAATGATTATATGCTTTAATTATTACTAATTAAATTATATTTTGTTTTTGTAACTCTTTAATGATTATATACGATTACTTTCAGCTTTTTAATGATTAAAATTTAATTTAATTAAAAAATTACATTAATTAACCGATTAGTTAATTTTATTTGATTATTTGATTATTTTGAAATAATCAAAAATAATTGAAAAAATCTAAACAATTGTATTAATCATGCAACTAAATAATCAGTTCAATCAAAAATATTTGAAAATAATAATAATTAATACAAATATTTGATTATTTTCGATTATTTCTAATTTTCATAGTTAAATTAATTTTGATTGTATGATTAATGCAGTTATTTCATTATTTTGCATGAAAAATAATTGAAAATCCAAATAATTGTATTAATCATGCAACTAAGTAATAAAGTCAATTAAAAATAATTTAAAAGAATAATAATACAATTGTCTAGTTATTTTCGATTATTTCTAATTTGCTCAGTTGCATGATTAATGCAATTATTTGATTATTTTAAATTAATTTTCGATTTTTTTAGTTGCATGATTAATACAAATATTTGGATTACTTTCAATTATTTTTAATTTTTTAATTGCATGATTAATGCAATTATTTGATTATTTTCATGGTTAATACAATTAATTCATTATTTCCAATTAATCTTGGATTATTTCAGTTGCATCATTAATACAATTATTCCATTACACTCGATTATTTTTCAATTTTTTAGTTGCATGATTAATACAATTAATTCATTATTTTCAATTATTCTTGGATTATTTTAGTTGCATTAATATAATTATTCAATTACTTTCGATTATTTTTCGATTTTTTTAATTGCATGATTACTCGTAATATAATTATTTGGTTACTCTCAATTATTTCTGATTTTTTAGTCGCATGATTAATACAATTATTTGATTAAATTTTTTTAACTAAGTGATTAATTAATTAATCGATTAATTATTTGTATGCTTGTGTGAATGGTATTACTCATATGCAATGGCATACAGTTGTTTTCTACGGAAAAAATAATTAAAAATAATCATAAAAAACTTAATCGTAAAATTTAAAATAATCGAGTGATTCAAAACAATAAAAAATTAAAAGCAATTATAAAATTAAAAATTAAAGTAATCAAATAATAAAAATAATTAAGTATTTAAAAATAATCAAAGAATTAAAAAAATATTTGATTATATAATTATTTTTGATTATTTTTAATGGCTATTAAAATTAAACATGATTATTTTTTATAATTTGTTTTTAATCAATCCATTACTAATTTGCACGTTACTGTAAGAAAATTGAAATAATCATTAAAATTGAGAAATCTATGAAAATTAATCATCATTAATTTTAATGAGAATTTAACAGGTCTTAGCTCAACCGAAAAGATTTTTTTAAAGAAAATATTCGAAAAAAATATAATAAGAACTAGGTAGCAAAGGCAGAGTGTCATTAAGCTACTGTTGTTGGTATGTGGATTGTAATGGAAGGAAAATTGAAATTTAAGCGAAACAAAGCTGACGGCGGTGGTATCTCAATGGTATAGACAATGGACTACCAATCGAACGACTTAAGTTCGATTCTCGGTTGAGGCCGCTTGAAGAAGTCTGATGAGGGGATGTGGTGGTCTCCGAAATGGATCCATAACTTCTACCAAAAAAATTTTTTCAATTTTTCTTCATTAAAAAAAATGGCCAATAGCTCATTTAAATTCACATATAATAAGAAATTTGTTTCAGATAAAAAATATTTTGACCGCCTTTTTCAGAACAAATACATACTTATGTGCCTTGGTGATTGCGAGAAGTAGCACTACCCGCAGGAATCTCCAAAAAAAGCTTGCCTAATCTATTTCAAGCAAGTGTTAAGAGTCACTTCAATAGTCATATTTTTCAATTTGGGTTCAAACATTTTTCGCGTGTCAACTTACAACTGACAAAACTCTGCGCATACAAGAAAAATGCAAAACTATTATAATTCTATGAAATGCATGTAATTTCAAAATGCAAACCACAAAACACAATTAAAGTGTATGTACGTAAATTTTTAACAAAACATAATTGCTAAACTTTGCCACAGCAAATGAGCCAAATGGGACCCTCGCAATGGATTAAATATGATGTGTAAAACGTTTGACAATGGCAAACACACAAACGTATTTATTAAGCGAAAATTACCCTGTAGGAAATTTAATTAATTTTAAATCACTTTATAAACTACTTTATTTTCAATAACAACTAATTGAAAATGTGACTTTTCCTTTGCAATGAACTGACTTTTTTAACACGGCGATGTCATAGCAAGCAGTCAATTGCCCTATCCTGCATTTGTTTTCAACTACTTTACTAGTAGTTTAAAATAAATAACTATCTTGAGTTTCTTTTCAACTACTTTACTTGTAGTTTAATATAAATAACTTAATCCTGCATTTGATGTCGAAATTCAAGAAATGGTAAAAATGCGAAGCAAATTTTCCTCAAATTTCGCAAATTGTTCTCAAGTTGATAAACAATATTTGAGAAACAATTGAATTTATCTTAATTTTCAAATAATAAATATGAAACAATATTTTCTCCGTTTGAGAATTTCGTTTTCAGTGTTCAATGGGAAGTGAAGCTGAAAAACGGTAACCAAAAAAAGGAAAAAACAATCTTGGCATACTTAGATCTGAAAACATGTGTTTACATATAAATATGTACATATACATACAAGAAACTGTCCCGCGCTGCATTTGTTTAAAGCTACTTTAAAATTAGTTGAATATAAATCACTTTTTAATATATTTATTTTTGCAACTAACTTTTTTTTTTCCGTGAGGGTAGATGAAGCATCACACACATAAACAGACACACACACATAAATGCAGATAATTGAAATTTATTTACAAAACAAGCGTTTTTGTTAGTACGCGGCGTACATGTATTACATACATATTTTAGCTAAATTAATTCAAGTCTGTATTGTTGCATTCGTGCTAACTCGCGTGTGCATGTGTTAGTAATCGTGTCTATTTGTATGTATGTATATACATAGCACGCGCATAAATCACGCGTAGCAAATGCTCATAAATTAATTTCACAGAATTTTATTATTTCATTTGCTGCTTACCAAAAGCTGCCAGCGCTTGTACATACATATTTATGTATGTATGTATTTATATTTACCATGCATGCTCTACATGTTAACTTCCAGCACGCTGGAATCTCATTCCGCCATGACATTGAATCTAGCGCAAGTTATTAATAATGTCTTTTCGCTGCCGTTGCCGCTGCCTGTCAAATTTGTTTCAATTTAATTTAATTTTCGGCAAGAAAAATCGCAACACGAGAATTATGTATGTATGTAAGTTGATACATGCATGAACAAATAACTATGGTAAACATGCATTAGGGTGTGCCGCATATAGCTAAACTTAAAAGTCTTTTTTATCACTCTGTTTCGAATCGAAGTTCAGCAGGGGTCGCAAATTGAGTGAATATTACAAGATAATCTCTAATTTTTATGAAGTTTCGAATTTATAAAGAATTCTATTTATTTTTTCCTTTGCCTAATTTCAGTCGGCTATGAATATTTCTGCAATTCTCAGCGTGTTAATGAAGCATTCGATATATATGTATAACTTTTTCATGTCATAATATGAAATGAAATGTTCGCCTTTAGTGGAGCGTGTTGTAGAAAATAATTAACATTTGACTTATATTTTACTTAAAATAATATTTATCAACTTACTTAAATTACATATGTATGTACCCTGCAGCAAATTGCGTTAGCTCCAGTCTAGTGCAGAACTAGTTCAAAACGAGACAGCGTTGGTTCTCGTTCTTTCCCAACGCAATGCTTTCAGCTGTCTTTTTTAACACGGCGGTGTCCTACGAAGTGGCAATTATACCCCTCAACAGAACTATGGAACGCGTTCGAAACTACTTGGTATATGGACAGTGTGGTATATTTCAAAAATCAATAGTTTGGAGATAGTTCAAAAGGAATCACCTAAGGAATAGTTCAAAAATTTGGTCGGTGTTTGGCCGCGCTTTACAAAAATTATCCCCAGCCTGCAGAATTCCTAACCTACTGAAAATAAATGCGGTATTATATCTGTGTTCATATGGAACAGTAGCTGAAATGTACTTAAGGAAAAAATGAGTTACTTTCCCAAAAATTGAAATAACTCATCTCAGAGAGTACATTCTGCAGTTTTTGTTTAAGATATTTCTCACGCTTTCAACCAGCTTCTGTCTCAATGATTTCACTTTTATACGCAGATGACTTAAAAGTCTTCATGAATATTTCAAGTGTGTTAGATTCTACCAAACTTCAATCTGACCTTAATAATGTTGCTAACTGGTGTAGCAAAAATCAACTGCATTTTAATTTAAAGAAGTGTTTTCACGTTTCTTTCAGTGAATCTCGTTCTTTGGTTCCTTGGCTCTTTACTTAGCACCGTGGATGAAATTTCTGATCTTGGTGTTGTCTTCGACTCCAAATTCTTAAGAACTGTACTCTTACAAAATCATATTTTATGCTCTCTTTCCTCCGTCGATTTAGTTCTGAATTCTCTGACCCTTATACCTTGAAACTTCTCTATACTGCATTTGTGCGTTCTAAGTTAGAATATGCTATTTTCATCTGGCGGCCATATTTCGACTGTCACATTCGGAGGCTTGAGCGAGTTTAAAAAACTTTTCTTCGTTTCGCCCTGGGCTCCTTACACTTTACTGATCCGATACCTTCTTATAGTGCTAGATATCAGCTTATTCATTTAAAATCGTTAATCTCCAGAAGGTCTGTACTCTCTCTCATTTTTGTCTACGACATCTTACGAGGAGCTGTATATTGTACTTACCTTCTTGGATGCATTAATTTCAATATCCCTACAAGAAGTCTTCGTTACCAGGATATTTTTTATCTAGCTCGAGTCCGAACTTTCTACACTTCTAACTCTCCTATATACAGAACGCTTAGCGATTATAATTCCATCATGAATTCTACTACAATCGATTTCTCTATGCCTTAATTTAAATTTAAACTTTTGCTAAATGAATTATTTAATTAGGTGATTTGATTATACTTTCTTTTTAAATAGCATAGTCGTAAAAAAATTTTGTATTTCTGGTTTTAAGTCAATACTTAATAAAGTTCAATTTTTGACTGGGTCCTTTCTAGCCCAAGTGCCCTTTATGGTACGCTAGCCCCTTACTGGGTATATTTAACTACATCTTATATTCATTTAGTTTGGGTCTTTTCTGGCCCAATGTGTACTTTATGACAAGCTCGCCACTTACATGGTTTTTTTTTTATTATTTGTATATTTGTTACATTGTTCTTTAAATTAAAATATGTAAATAATGTCATTATACCTTAGTACATCCTTCTATCTAGTCTGTAAGATTCTTGTAATCATAGACTTAAATAAATAAATAAATAAATAAAATCATGTGCAGGGAACTGCTACAAAATTATACCAACTTACGATTATCTTGAAAATTTGCCTTTCGACATAAGCTGTTGTTCGATATGAACACAGATATTATAAAATACTAAGTTTTTGAAACATAATCATACAAATGGCGAAATTATCTCCATTCACCTACAAATGCCAAATAATATTACTTTGGTTATATGTACGCCCTTTTAACCAAGTTCCATTTGGTACTATCCAGCAAAAAGCCAGCAAAAAGGGACATTATTGTAAAGCGCAACGTGTGTTGTAGCTCAACTTTAAAGTAATAGCCGTAAACATGAAGTCACACCAATAAACTCTTCCGCTCTGCATCGCTTTAGAACCAGTACTAAGCAGGAGCGGATTTACATAGGGGCAACATGGGCAGCTACCCAGGGCGCCGTTTCAATAGGGGCGCCAAAACTAAGCCAAAGAAAAAAAATTTTTTTATTTACCAAAAAAAGTTTTTTTTTTTCAATATTACAACAAGAATGAAAGATTTTTTCAATTTTTTACAGAGAAAAAATTAATCAAAGTACATTTCAGAACATTGGTACAGTTCTTAACCTTCGCCCCCATTGGGACTTATATATTCGTATCGCTCATTTGCTGCATTTGCACTTTTCAAAATACACAACTTTTCAGAAAGGGCCATTTTGAGATTCAACCGCCATATGGTGCGCAAGTAAATGCAACATTTGGTTTGTATCTGAAGCGCTTAGTTTTCAACAAATCATAAAGAATTTTTTACTCAAATGGAGTATGATATAACTAACTATTCTGCAGCATTAATACTCTAAGCACATTCGAACCGGCAACTGCAGAGCAGCATCTGTCGACCAACTTCTTGGCATCAAACGTCGTCTGAAGTAAACATCTGAAATATTTTAAAGACGACGGCGTTGAACATGGCTACGTATTTAAAATGCACACATACACACGTTTCTGCCTGTACATGTGCATTGTCGCTTGTCAAATTAGAAATAGCTCTATATTGGCGGCAGCGACAAGTGCAACCCTTCTGCCGTGAAGTCGTGCTGGCGTTAAAATGTGTGCGCCCATAAGAAAATGTTCATTTTAATTTTGACAGCTCGCTGCTTGTCACTTGCTGGTTTGAATGTGCTTAGAGTATAACTCAAAAATCACGTTTTCTGATTTATGCCGGTCCTGCAGCAAATCAGCGATATGTAAACACCAAGGTTTAGCAGCTTATGTGCAGTAAATAAAGTGAAAAATTCAAATTTAATTGAAATTTCAAATTTAAAAATGAAGTAGGCATTGAAGTATTTTTTCGGAGAAATGCGCGAGCTCACTTTTTCAAAGGAAACTAAGATCAGAATATTTTCTGTTTCGGATTAATTTGAATAGTTCGCGCCTCTATACAATGAGCTGCCTATATTTTATGTAATCTTAAAAGTCGTTCCGAGTTAAAAACATCAAAAAAGTGTCAGTGAATTAATGTTTTTGTGAAAAATAGAAGAATGAGTGCAAATATGAAAAAGTTAAGCGGCGCTGCAACAAAAAACGTGCAGCCGAGAAAGTGCATAAAGAAAAAGATGTACTGTCGAAAATCCCTAAACATGATTGTTTTGTTTTTCAAACTCCTCGAAAAGAAAATGACTCCGTTGTTGATCATAACCAAAAAGGTAAAAATTCATAAGTCAATTGATCGACAGCTAGGTTAGCCCTAGATTCTGGGCCAGAAAGCTAGACTTCGCTACCTGGGAGGCACCCTACTGTCAAAAATTGTGAGTTTAGTTTCAGGACGAAACATTTTTACTTTTAATTACTTTTATTATTTGCACCTAAATTCAAAATAGACCGGATTAGCCTACACGTAAAGTAACACAAAATAGAAACATTTTTACTATAAAATTGTTTTTCAGATTCGTATGATGAACTGCAATTTAATGATATTGCGAAATCTGAGCCACCCAATAATGAGGGTTTAAGATCAGATCATTTTGAAGGTTAGAAAATGCAAAAAATGTGGTACCTATATAAGAATCGAATCAAATTTCTTCAATCCGTAAAATATGTCAGTAATGAAATGTCACCACACGAAGGCAAGTACGGTTTTTTTGGAAATATTGGGGCGCGGCTTGATTTGTTTGCCCAGGGCGCTTCTAGAGGTAAATCTGCCCCTGGTACGAAGACTAGTTGTGAACACTCTAGTTCTAGACTGTCGTTTTTCGGTGTTGTGCCTTATACTAGCTGCAGGGTACGTATAGCATGCGTACATATGTATATGCAGTAAGTGTTAGTTGAATTAAGAAAGTATGTACTACTATATTTTACAGGATGAATTGCTATTGCTGCTGATGAATGCATTGCTTGTTCAGACGCTGCTGTCATCTCCAGCGCGCGACGTTTTCAAGAGCTCTTTCTTAGAATTTCACACATGTGCACTACTGATACACGGACATTACTCAACGAGCAGTAAGAAGTAGCATGAATTATTTCTAGATATGTCAGCTTTGCTTATTGCAATTGGTATAAATGAGCTTGACTCTTCTATTAAAGCTGGTGTATACGCACACATATATACGTATATACGTACATAACCATAAGCACATATGTATGTATATAAGTATGAATATCTGTGCATGAATAACTTCACAATCTTACGCGCAATATTTTGCTCCAACACTCATTTATCAAAATGCCGTCAGCCAAACTATTAAAGTGAACACATTCCTAACTTCCATTAGCCGAAGATGTTTTTATTGAAATGGTTTGACGACGCTTAGCGAGCGCCACTAGACTTTTACTTTAACATTTCACTTGCATTGCTTCATGTGCTGTTCTGTCAGATAAAATTAATTTATGTCAATTTTGCGGCATTTCAAATACAACGTTGTTGTTGTTGCTATCTGTTGTTGGAGCTGTTGTTTTTGGAGTGGTTGTTTTTGGAGTGGTTGTTGATGGAGTTGCAAATGTGAAATATTTGCTTATTTATAAAGAAAAAACTCCTTCTTTGTACGAAGAGGGACGGACGTATTCGATGGTGTAAAATTTACTCTGTAAATACATACATTAGGCTGGGGCGATTTGTATTAATCGATATCGTGCCATCGAAATTCGGATTCCTTTCATTTTTCTGAGTAGAAAACTCCTCAGCGACATTTGTCTAAAATTAATTTCGGTGTTCCGGAATTTGGTTTTTATGAATCAAGACGGATTTTTGAAACTCAAGAATGGACAAAAATCGCCAAAAAATTAACTCAGCCAATATGCACATCGCTCTGAACCAATTCTCAAAATTCTACGCTGAATCGAAATACGAATCTGGAATTAAAGTCAGATGAGTCGTTTTCGAGAGCCAGATTTCCGGGTTTGGAGGCTGAATGCTCAAATTCTCTCGGTATAAGAGAACTTGAATGCTCGGTTTTTTGTTTAGCACAAAATCATGGTATGGGATATTTATGTTATAGTCACACGATATTGATGATTTTTGCTGACAGCACTTTGTGCGCAATAACTGCTCCAAATATAAAGTTTCAGAATTTTAGCTGCATAAATTGAAGAGTTATTCCCTAAAACGTTGACCTATGTATGTTGCTTGCAGTAGTACCCCATGGCGTATGAGTAACCCTGAGTTTGCTTAGAGTTGAATAAAGTAAGTATCGCAAGTAAAGCACGATATCGACTAATTTCCATAATAATCGCTCTGTCCTAGTGTACATAATTGAGAATTATTTGCTTAAATATGCTTATTTTTAATAGGAATGGGAATAGGAATAGGAATAGGAATAGGAATAGCAATAGGGATAAGTATGTATATACATAGGGAAATTTATTCAATGAAAAGATTTACGTTAGGTGGAACATTTCCGTGTCAGCTAGTTAATTATAAATTAAAAATACATAAAAGTCATTACATATTTAATTTGAATAAAAATTGTTTTTGATTTTTTTTTGTAAAAAAGTTTCATTGAATTATATTAAGTAGTAGAAAAAGATCTTCTCTATATTAGAAAAAAAAAACAAAAAAAAATCTAGCTCTTCTCGTTGAATTGATATGCGTTTGAGCATAAAAAATCACACTGTGAGTCGCTAAATGGAAAAAAACCGATATCAAAAAATTTTGAGTTGTGTCACTTTAGTGATTTAGGTTGCGATATGTTCACTAAGGTGGAGTGAAAACAAAAGGAGATTTCTGCTTGTTTTTTTTTTTAACGTACCAGCAATGAAAAGTAGCCTTTATACGAGTTAATGAACCCCACAAAATTTTATGGCGATAGGATGACGTTTTGAACGGCCCCCAGCCCCGCAAAGTTGAAAGCAGTAAGCACGATCTGGTACAAATATAAAATTTTGAAAATTATAAAATCAAAAAAGGAAGCTGTATAAATGTATATCAAATTAAAGGAAATCAAAATACCAATCGAATGGTATAAAAATATTCCAAATCGGTGAAGTAGTTTTTAAGTAATTGCAATTTAAAAAATGCCGCTGTGGTGCAGTGGGTAGAGTGCTCGCCTGCTATGCCAGAGGTCTCGGGTTCAAACCACGGTCCGAGCAAAACACCAAAACAATTTTTCTAATTAGTAAAAATCCAATTATTGGGTTTTTTAAGAGCAGCGGTCACCTCTCGGCAGTGGGCGGCATACCCTCCGAGTGTTTTTCTGCCATGAAAAAGCTTCTCACAAAAAATGCATTCGCCGTTCGGAGCCGGCTTTAAACTGTAGGTCCACCCAATTAGTAGGAAAAACAAAAAGGAGCACACCTCGAATTGGGAGAGAAGCTCGGCCATAAAACTCGTCAGAGTTATAATAGCGCCATTGTATTATATTATAATTTAAAAAATGCATAATATAAATTTTGGCCTTTAATAACTTTTGTTGCTGTTGTTTGCAAACAAAAATTCACTTTAATACTCAGATTAGCCATGTTTATCAATCCCCATACCTAGTTTTTTGATTTTATAATTTTAGAAATTTCACATTTTTACCAGATGGTGCAATTTTTTCAACATTGTGGGGCTGGGGCGCCTCTAAACATGCGAGTAGGTCAATCAAATTTTACAGGCTTATTTCTGGGCTAGAAAGGTGCCGTTCTGGCTTTGGAACAAATTGAATTTCCAAAAAAAAATTTTCACTGCACCTTAATGTTCACTTAGTGGTTGAGACTAGGATTGGTGCATAATATGACTTTATGACCACAACTATCGATAATATCAATGAAGTAGCTGCCATTCGAAGAGTTATATACGAGCTCAGTTTTAACGTTGTTTAACATCTCTTTAAATTTTCGGCTTCGAACTCTTAAAATAGCACAACTCATTTGCGACCCTTGGTAGCCAAACAACAATAAAAACTTTGCGACTTGATAAAATATGATTACTCGTAATTTTTGCTTTATCCTTGCCGCGTACTTCAGCAATAACTCCCCTCATCCCCCGCTTCTCCTTCCAACTAAGCAGCCAAGCTTGGTTAAAAGCTAACGAAAAAACGAATCGAGCGTGAAAAATGTAGAGAGTAAATTTCAAATTTACTTCTTTTTAATGTTCAAAACAAACGGGAAGGGCACGTTTAAATAATAAAAGGGAATAGAATGGAAATGCGCCACAAAATTGTTAAGAAAGTAATGCGAGCATCTTTGGTTGCCACAAAAATGTACGCAACGCTGATTCGCCGCTTGCATTGTGTGCAAGGAAATGTTAGTGCGTGCCTGCATGTGTGTGTACGAGTGTGTGTGTGTGAAAAGCTGGTACAATTACCTCTGCACAAACGAAACGAAAGAGAGAAGAAATAAAAAAACTAAACAACTGTGAGCCGACAAAGTACTTCAACACTTTTGTGTATTTACGCGTGTAAGTATATATGTATATACCCTGCAGCGAAAGTCCAAACTAGTCAGCCAACCTACCAGTTAACTGACTAGATAAATTATGGGAGTTGCGCAACTAGATTCATAGGGGACAAATTGAGATTAGTTATGAAACAAGAAGTTTTGCCAAAAAAATGGTTTTAAATTAAAAACGAATGTATCCGGGGTTTCTGGAGGTTGCAATGAACACGTATGCAGTAAAAGTAAAGCAACTTCTTTATTGTTGTTGTAGTATTTGAACCCTGCGTAGTAGGCACCTTGTAGATTTAGTTGGTTGCAAAGTGTTAGATCATTAAATCAGGTGAATGCCACAAATATAACATAGTTTGAGATGTTAATATATCCGTGTACATTAGATACTACTTCAGCCATAGAAAAAAGTACATGATATGTTTGTATAAAGTCAGAAAATCATCAATATAAATGTCAAGCTTAGAATGGTCAACGTGTTACTTATTCACAATGTTAATGTTAATTTACCTAAATATTTAATATGCAAGATCACAATCTAATGTGCCTGAATTCTTTAATTTAAATATCATATTCCAATAACTAAATAAATGTATTAGAAACTTTATTTTGCATCTTTTATTTTCATTGGAGTAGCATGTAAAACTAGTCAGTCTACTGGTATAGTTCTGTTATCTACACTGACTAGTCAGCAAATTGGTATGATGCTGGTGTGTATACTGACTAGTCGTCAAGTGGTATGATGCTGGTGTGGATACTGACAATTGTCATTTCCTAGGTCATCACCGTATTAAAAATACCAGTTGCTAATATGAAAAAAAGATAGATGGCTGACTAGTTGAGCTGTATGACCAACTAGTTGTCAATTAGTTTACAGCTAGTTGATTTCGCTGCAGGGTATATGTATATGTATGTATGTACATGTTTAGGTATGTATGAGTGGGTATGAATATGTGCTTAAAGTATACGAGAACAACTTCACGAAAGTATACTTTCACCAACTAATACAAAATGAGCTAAGAATGGCGTAAACGAGTGGTTGTGTTTGTTTTTGTATTTTTGTATTTTTGTATTTCTGTTTTTGTGCGCTGGTGTTGGTGAGTGTTTGTACGTGAGTGGATTTTGTTTGTTGCTTCAACAATTCGCGGCACGCGGACGACCAACAGTGCGTATGAGGAACTTTTTAATACAAAACACAAGCACACATACATCCATACAGTACATATACAAAATAGCCTTAGAGTGTTGGTGGATGCGGCGGAATGTGGTGTATGTACACTTATGAGTGCGTACAAGTAGCGGAATAATGCACATGAATAAGTTTTGTTTTTTTTTTGTTAGCTACGGTCAGTATCGGCTGTCATAGGCACGACTGTGGCACAGCAATACAACAATAGCTGCAACACAACAGCCACCAGAGCCAGGAATGCGATGCGATCAGGCAAACAATAGCAGAAGGTATGCACGGCGCACAAAGAATGGCATCAGAAATTAAATGAAAGGACAAAAAGTTTTTTTTTTCCATGAAAAATTCTGTTTTGTATGTTTGCGTTCACTCTGCCTTCAAGTTAACGGTGTACAAGTTTTTATGTACAAAGCGAAAAAAATAAACAAAAAAATAAAATGCATTTAAATAATAATTTTTCTATTTTGTTTTTATTTCTTTCTTTTTCTCCTTTTTTTTGTTTAGTGAGTGAGTTCGTTATTTTACGTTGGCTGAAACTATTACACGCTTTTGTGCTGTTCAAATAATTTAGTGCAGAATAGGAATTTAATAAAGTCTTGGCAGATGTTTGTATGAATGCAGCGCTTATCTGATTTATGCATACTTTTTTCTTTGTGATTTTAAAGAAACTTTGTAACTACTTTATATTATTATTGTAACTACTTATGTACATATATACATACTTAAATGAAGTTCAATTGAAAAGTAAGCTAATGTTAGTGATTTCTTTGAGCTAAAAGTAAACACTTTGGAGAACATTAACTCAATTATATACTATTTTGGTAAATTTGTTGGGCATTTTTTTTTTATCCTGAGTAAGCTCACGCTGAGAAATTTTTATTTCGCTCATGCATCTATACAAAGCACACCTGTTATTTAATGATTAAACATTTTAATGTTTATTAATTAAATCATATTTTTTTCTGTCATTTTTTAATGATTAAATTTTAACTAAATTAAAAATACACATTAACTATGCGATTAATTAAGTTAAGTTGCATGATTATTTGGATTATTTTCATTAATTTTTCGATTCTTCTTTTTAATTACATGATTAATATAGTTATTTGATTATTTTCAATTATTTGTGATTTTTTAATTGCGTGATTAATTAATTTTAATTGCATGATTAATTGAATTATTTTCAATTCTTCTTCGACTTTTCAATTTTTGGGTTTTTTATTTGCATGACTAAAACAATTATTAAATTATTTTCAATGATTTTTGATTTTTTAATTGAATGGTTGATTATTTTGAAATATTTCTAATTTTTTTAATTGCGTGATTAATTAATTAATGCAGTAATTAATTTTATTTCATGATTAATTTGATTATTTTCAATTCTTCTTCGACTTTTTAATATTTATATTTTTTTATTTGCATGATTAAAACAATTATAAAATTATTTTCAATAATTTTTGTTTCTTTAATTACATGATTAATACAGTTATTTAATTATTTTCAATTATTTGTGATTTTTTAATTACGTGATAAATTAATTAATGCAGTAATTAATTTTAATTGCAGGATTAATTGGATTATTTTCAATTCTTCTTCGGCGTTTTAGTTTTTAGATTTTTTATTTGCATGATTAAACAAATAATGAAATTATTTTCAATATTTTTTTTGTTTTTAATTAAATGATTATTACAATTATTTGATTATTTTGAATTATTTTTAATTTTTCTACTTGCGTGATTAATTAATAAATAGATTAATTATTTTAATTCTTGCCTGAAAAATGTTGCTCATACGCAACGGCGTACAGTTTTTTACGCTGAGAAAATAATTAAAAATAAGTGTTCATATAAAAAGAATTAATCGCATAATTGCAAATAATCGAGCAATTAAACACAATTAAACAGGTATACGATCAAAAATAATCAAACCATTAAAAATAATTAAGCAATTAAAAAAAAATTAAGCAATTAAAAAATCAATCAAGCAAACAATTAAAAATAATCAATCCATTAAATTTAATTAAGCAATTAAAAAAATTAAGCAATTAAAAAATCAAGCAATCAAACAAGTAAAAATAATTAAGTAATTAAAAAAATTAAGCGATTAAAAAATCAATCAATCAAACAATAAAAAATAATTAAATAATTAAAAATAATCATACAAATAAATAAAACATATTGATTACATGATTATTTCTGATTATTTTGTTGATGACACCTTTTTTTAATTTTTGAATTAAATTGACTATTAGTGGCCAGCTCAATTTAAGACAAATATTATAATAATCCATAAAACTAAAAAATCTAAAAAATTAATCATTATTAATTCTAAAGGGAATTCAACACGTATGATACAGAGTAATATGTAACAGAAATGTTTCGTCAGTTATTTAATTTATTTTATTTTTTTTAGTCCGAGAAAGAAATCCAAAACTTATGCTTCCGTTAAAACCGTTTGCTCTAACTTTTATATGAGTAAAATTAATTTTTTTTTAAGTTAGATACAGCCACACATACAGATACATGTGTATATTTGCTTATATCTTTTTTACCGAATTATAGCTATTCTAGAATATTTGCTTTCTTTGCACATCCTAGGAGGAATGTACTTGTGTATGCGCATATGTCAAATAAATTTTTCCTCAGTGTAATTGGGCGTTATTAACTTTCCATCCATTAGCATTTTGATTTCGGTTTATTTGACATTTAAATGCATCCCCAAATTTCCATATTTCACTCTGTTCTGCCAAATGTTATTTTGCCTTCATTACGCGCTTCGCTTATTTTCTATTTCTAATACATTTGTTTTACCTTACTTTTCTTTTGTTTCATAGCAATTGCATATTTAACATTAAAAAATATCACAAAATACATTTATTGATTGGCTAACATACGTAAGTAAGTGAACATACTCGTTTCTATGTGCACAGAAGTAAATAAAATGTAGCAGAAATTGAAGTTGCAAGCTGATGTAAGAAGATGTGCCAAAGCTCTGCTCTACACTAATGGAAGGTATACCTCCCTTTACTTGCTTGCTTTCTTTTTACAGAATGTCACTTCGTTGTGCTCAAGCCAAATAAAATGTGCGTAAACGTGTGTTTGTATGTACAATATTTTTTAAACGTTAAGTGCTTTTTCGCAAGTAAATATTATTTTAGATCAATTTATGGCTTGAGTTTTTTTGGCGTTTTGTCGTAAATAATTGATTGCAAAAAAATATTTCAATGTGTTTGTTGTGTATGGAAAGGGAAGGCGTTTCTGTGTTTTACTTTTCTCTTTGGTTTACTCGCGCTGAAATACATTTTTATTTCAATTTTTATTTATTATTTGGATTTCTGTTGAAGGTTTTGGTAATATTACGAACCATTTAACATCTTGGGATGTTAGTGATTAAAATAGTTGATGACAAATTGAGGCGCTTTTTGAAATTTAAATCATTCTGGTAACCAAACGAAATCATCAACAAACAAAACAGAAAAGAAACTATTAATCAACCCTAACAAAAATTTTATTATATTTTTTTTTTAGTAAAATCTACGTCTACTTAGAATCTATATTATTAATACGCTAACATAAATTTTGTTCCATTTTCTCCGTCGAAACTACTGAACCGATTTTAAAACTAAGAACACCATTAGAAAGGTATTGCTCTGCGCCAATTTTCATTAAAATTGGTTGGAAAATGCGCCCACAATCGTCGTTGGAAAATTCCGGTGTGGTTGTTGTTGTATGTTTTTGAACAGCAATGCATAGGTGAGTTTGTGCGTGCTCACCAAACTTACCATGGAATTGTGAACATGTTTGGGTGTGTAGTTTTAAAGAAGTAGAAACGTAAAAAAGTAGCAAAAGCACTACAACAAAAACACAAAGTCAAGTAATAAGAAGGATAAGAAATAATAAGGAGGAAAGGAATTGAGTAAAGAAAAGAGCAGAAATAGGAAGCTCATGACTCTAGTCATATCGTTATATGTATGCTTTGTTAGATTCAAAAATCGTGCTTTGACACAGAGTTTTAATCCCTGCAGGGAACTCAATAACTAGTGAGCAAAATTTCTAGTTCCGAACTAGCGAAAAGGTGTCAAAGGGGAACTAGATCAATTGTAGTTAGACCCTCACCAGTTCAGAAGGAGAGAATTGTGTGATCATTATAAGACACTTTGATTTGTATGCTATTTCAAAGTGACAAAAATTCTATGAAAATTTTTCGTTCGTTCAATTGCCGTCGGCTTTGTATATTTCTGCAATTCTCAGATGTTTAGTGAAGCATTTTATATAAAGAGTTTTCTATTTGCATCTTGTATGAAATGAAATGTTCCCCTAATTATGCTTTTCCGATCCCTTAGGCTTATTTTTAATATTTTTTATTTTATTACTTTTTAAAAATTACATAATGTAAATTTTTATTAAATAAATAAATAAAAAAATATTAGTTAAAAAAAAATAAAAAAATTATCATCCACTGTTTAAGCTTTGATGGGAGAGGGGAAGGCGAGTTGCTTTTTTGGAGGGAATTGGATTGGGTTTGGCTACGGGGAGATGTAGCATCTTTTGTTGGGTAGTGTGGGGGTGGCTACGGGGAGGTGTAGCATCTTTTATGCGAGTGTGTACATATGTACGTGTGTATGTACATATGTGCATATATTGGATGTATATATGCACATACATACCATATTTACAACCCTTGTATGTATTCAGGTGGGGAGGAGCGTGATTGCGGCTCCAAGGTTGGGCGAGAGTGCCAACCTCTTTTTCGTTGTGAAAAATCCCGAGTACGATTTGCTCCTTCATGCTATATAGCTCGAACAATGCATAAGACGGCTGAGAATTACCGCAGTTTTTCACAGCCGCATGCAAATGCACGAACGAAAGCTATACAGCATAAGTTGCATAAACATACTCGCCCCCCTAGACGGCTTAATCGTCTAGTAGTTATCCCATGAGGAGCCGGTTATCCGGCTCGAAGGACCATGAATAGTTCACCGGGGAAGGATATTCCTCAGGCGAAATTAATATGGAATGAAAGACCAGAAAAAAAAAAGGTTTAATGAGTAAATTGGAATGGATTTATTAATAGGAATTTTCTGATGCACATATATAAATTGGAAAATATGTATATATGGATTTTGTATATGTGTATTTAAAACATAGGAGTTTTGAGGGATGAACTTACCGCTGTGGTTGGATAATCGCAAGTGTTTTTAAGAAGGCAAAGGAAAAGCGCGCTGACCGGCAGAAAATTTAATTTTCGTTAAGTCAACGGTGTTGCGCTTTTGTTTGTGTACATATACTTATATATGTATACGTGTATGTGTGGGTGCATATGCATATTTAGAAACGCATATGCATTAGGGGTGTCCGAAATATTTAGACTCCTAGTCTAAACATCCACCTTGATACCGACAGGATTCCAACCCGCGCCCCTCAGATTGAAACGCACATGCGTTAGCCAGTCGGCCATCGCGCCACTTGCATGAAGTGTGTCAAATGCTGCACTTAAGCTGTAGATGTAAAACTGTAGAATTTTTAGGTACTTGCAGCTAGTTCAGAACTATCGAAATTGTGCCAGTAAACGAACTAGTGTAAACTGTAGAATTTAGTACTAGTTCGGAACTATCGAAAATGTAGTGCAGAGAGGGACAATTGACACCGCCTAGGACATCGCCGTGTTAAATTCGCCAGTTGATAACATGCAAAAGAGATTTAGCTCGCACTAGTATTGTCGAAAAATGCACTAGAAGCGACCTAGTTCGGAACTAGAGATTTTCCCTACAGGGATGTTATTAAATGGTCATAAAAGGCATAAAAAAAGAAACATCAAAGGCTTTTATATAGTTTTAAAAAACATCTATGTAGTTGTTGCTGTAAGGAATTAACATATAACGAAATCACAAAAAGCTTTGATATTTCCTTTTTAGTTTTTTAGTTTTTTTTTTGTCAAAAAAATCCCCTTAAAAGCCGTAAATAAACGCATCGAGCACTTTGCATAAAACTCTCAATCTCTCTCTCGTTCGCGCGTAACTTCCTCTCTTATCATCATCCTTATGCATTTTGTGTGTGAAATGTGTTTGTAATGTTGCGGCATGAAAATGAAAATTGCATTTTCTCATTAGCGAAAAGTGCATGCAGCGTAATGTATTCCATTTGTTCACATTAGCGCTTAAGCGCACACATGGCGACATACATAGATATGCTTATGTTGCGTGGGTGTGTGTGTGTGGTTGTGTGCTCGTGCGTTAAGCGTGTGATTCTGTCGAAATTCGCGTGCAAAACTGCCAATGGATTTTTTAATATCACTCAATTTCAGCAAAAGCGCCGAAATAAACCAGTAAACCAAAATAAAGTATGTATGTAAATACATCGTGTATTGAATGCAAGAATGTCAGAAAGAGTAGTTAGTGAGTTGCACTATACACCAACAACAACATACGAGTATAGCAGGGATACAGGAGTACTACCCTGCGGAATGCCAGAGGTCATAACAAAGCGTTTACAGCACAGATACGACTTAAGCCAGCTTAAAAACCGTGTAGAAACCCTATAGAAAGTCTTCAAGTTTCGAGACATTCGAAAAGTCTCTGTAGATGTAATCGACAAGGCCGAGATACAGAGCTCAATAAAAACTGCAAGGTTGGAGATCGTGGATCTTCCGGATATGAAACCATGTTGGTTACGGCAAATGAGACATTTGATCGAGAGATAGGTACATACATACATATTTTTTTCACGAAGCATTCGAAGAGTTTGTAAATGGTAGATGGTTTGGAGATAGGTCTATAATTACAAATATTGTTTTTTTTTTGTTTTCGTTTTAGTTTTTGTTTTTGTTTTTTTTATGTTTATGTTTATGTTTATGTTTATGTTTATGTTTATGTTTATGTTTATGTTTATGTTTATGTTTATGTTTATGTTTATGTTTATGTTTATGTTTATGTTTATGTTTATGTTTATGTTTATGTTTATGTTTATGTTTATGTTTATGTTTATGTTTATGTTTATGTTTATGTTTATGTTTATGTTTATGTTTATGTTTATGTTTATGTTTATGTTTATGTTTATGTTTATGTTTATGTTTATGTTTATGTTTATGTTTATGTTTATGTTTATGTTTATGTTTATGTTTATGTTTATGTTTATGTTTATGTTTATGTTTATGTTTATGTTTATGTTTATGTTTATGTTTATGTTTATGTTTATGTTTATGTTTATGTTTATGTTTATGTTTATGTTTATGTTTATGTTTATGTTTATGTTTATGCTTATGTTTATGTTTATGTTTATGTTTATGTTTATGTTTATGTTTATGCTTATGTTTATGTTTATGTTTATGTTTTTGTTTTTGTTTTTGTGTGATCATCATTTTGGTCAGCTTTAGAGACTTAAAGACCCTGAAACCCCCTCCCCCCTTGAACTAATAAAAACACTGGTGCAGAGCTCGCTGCATTGAACAGGCCAACACTAGATGAGCCAGGTAGCCAACCTATATGATTTCCAGGCAAATCTGGCTTAGACTGGCTGAGATGAGATCTAAATCGGTAATACATCTGAACCGGCTCTCGATAGGTCCCATGTTGAGACTTCTAACAGATCACTGCCTCATGGGCATTCATATCTCAGAGAAATTGAAAGTGTTGAGCACTAGCTATGCCAATGTACAGCACTGTCGATTGCCTTAGACACTTCTTCGAGAGTCTGAAAATCGCAATGATACCAGATTGATTAGCTACGCAAGCATCTAATCTTAATCTACTTGTGAAATATATTTTCCGAAAAGGTTTTTAATGGATCTAGCAAACCTTGACTTCCATATGGTATCGGAATAGACCAATTCGGCCTAAGTATGCCCCCGCTTTCTGGAATTGCGGAGGTTACTTCAATCTAACCTAACCTAACTTAACCTCATCTAACCTAAGCTAGCTTAACCTGACATAACCTAACTTAACTTAACCTAACCTAAGACCTAACCTAAACTAACTTAAGAAAAAACCTAACCTAACCTAACCTAACCTGAAAAAAAACCTAACCTAACCTAAAAAATACTTAACCTAACCTAAAAAACCTAACCTAACCTAGCTAAACCTGACATAACCTAATCTAACTTAACCTAAACTAACTTAAGAATAAACCTAACCTAACCTAACCTAAAAAAAACCTAACCTAACCTAAAAAACCTAACCTAACCTAGCTTAACCTGACATAACCTAACCTAACTTAACCTAACCTAAGACCTAACCTAAACTAACTTAAAATAACCTAACCTAACCTAACCTAACCTAACCAAACCTAAAAAAAACCTAATCTAACCTAGCTTAACCTGACATAACCTCACTTAATTTAACCTAACCTAAGACCTAACCCAAACTAACTTAAAAAAACCTAACCTAACCTAACCTAACCTAACTTAACATAACTTAACATAACCTAACCTAATCTAACCTAAAAAGAATCTAACTTAACCTCACCTAACTTAACATAACCTAACCTAATCTAACCTAAAACAACCTAACTTAAACTAACCTAACTTAACATAACCTAAGACCAAACCTTACCTAACTTAAAAAAAAAACCTAACCTAACCTAACCTAACCTAATCTAACCTATCTTGACTTCACCTCACCTAACTTAGCCTAACCTAACCTAGCCTAATATTGCGATATCTTGTCACAGAACCATATACTCAAGTGTTTTTGAACAAAAAATCCTCATCATTTTGTATCTCTTCTCAACCTCTCCGACTATTAGAGTGCTTGGCGCTTACTTGTTGCTTACCTGGTAATTCCGTATGCACATACATACATAGAATATATGTGCGTACATATACGATTACAAAATACTGCTTAGTCCACTCTAACCCGCATAAATTCTGATGCTAATGAGCGTAAAGTGCTCGGGAATTAAATGAACCAGTTTTTTTTTGTTTGTTTTTCGCTGTTGACATTTGCAACCACTAACCAACATTCAGCTGATACTGCACTTCAAGTCGAAATTTCGTCGTACGTTTCATTGACTTACAAACAAACATATATACATACATAAATACATACATACATATCTACATTGGCATTGGAAATCATTTGAGGCGAAAGAGTTGCATTGCAAGTTGCTAGCTCTGGGGTTTTTACGAATTTGATGAACGAAGCAGCGCTATAATAACATCTTTTATTGTTCCCTTTTTACATGCAATTTCTGGAAAGTGGCAAGTGGAAAGTGCGTGCCAGCACTTACGTATGCTAATGTAAGAGCATTGCGTGTAACACAAGGAGTAACGAGGTGCAATAAAAAAAACAGGAACGACAAAGTAGAAGTGCAATAAATACATGCCAGCAATAAACAAATTGCAAGCTGAACTCACAACACGTATGCCTCGTTTATGTACTAAATACATAAATACATACATACATATATATGCAGATGTTTACACAGGATGTTGAGTTATTACAGAAATTTTTTAATTGACATAACAATTCCATTAAAACAGTAACTCACTACATTCAAGCGTTTGTTTCTGCTTCCACAGCCAAGGCGGTTAAAATAAAAAATCACTTCAAGCGTTTCAGATTGAAATTGTTCAACCATTTTTTTTGTCTATTTCTTTGTTATTATTTCATCTTATAATGTTGGCCATTTATGTGCTTTGCGAGTACTAAACAAATTGTGCTTATTTGAGTGGCCACTTTTGTGTGCTCAGTCGGTGAGTATCCGCGCTTTATGAAAATCTGTTGAAGAAAGTAATCAAAAACGCATTAAAGAAAAACTCAATTCAAGCAATAAAATTAAGCAATAAAATTACCAACATTGTTATGCTCCCTTTTTTTCGAATTTCGATTTCAATTTAAATTTACTTTTTTTTTGCGTTTTGCGTTTGCTTGGGCTTTAAGGTCCAGCAGATTTAGTATATTACAGCAAAACGACGCTCATTTGCTCTGCTGCAAATATTTTCTGTTAGTAGAAAAAAAATATTATAATTCTTCCTTTTATGCACTCATATCTCAAATAAATAGAGAGGGAGGAAATTGAGTTTTATGAGCAAACATGGGCATTAGAAACTTTAAAATAAGTGGAAATAGCTGCATGGACGAGCTTTCCTCGGGCTGTAGGCCTCTGAAAAAGTAAAATCAGTTAAAAAAAGTGAGTGAAAAAATTTATTTTTCCAAATGTTCGCCCCTCTTCATGTCCTTATCCGTTTATTCTTCATATTAGTTTCCCACTCCCTTTTCCTTTGCTACTCCCTTTCACTTTTTCTTTCACTTTCTCTTTCACTTTCTCTTTCTCTTTCTCTTTCTCTTTCTCTTTCTCTTTCTTTTCTCTTTCTCTTTCTCTTTCTCTTTCTCTTTCTCTTTCTCTTTCTCTTTCTCTTTCTCTTTCTCTTTCTCTTTCTCTTTCTCTTTCTCTTTCTCTTTTTCTTTTTCTTTCTCCTTCTCCTTCTCCTTCTCCATCTCCTTCTCTTTCTCTTTCTCTTTCTCTTTCTCTTTCTCTTCCTCTTTCTCTTTCTCTTTCTCTTTATCCTTCTCCTTCTCTTTCTCTTTCTCTTTCTCCTTCTCTTTCTCTTTCTCTTTCTCTTTCTCTTTCTCTTTCTCTTTCTTTTTCTCTTTCTCTATCTTTTTCTCTTTTCCTTTCTCTTTCTCTCTCTTTTCCCCTTTTTCTTTCTCTTTACATTTCGCTTTCTCTTTCCCTTGCTCTTACTCATTCCATTTCTCTTGCTCTTTCTGGTTCTCTTTTTCTTTCTTTTTCTGTTTCTCTTTTTCTCTTTCTCATTCTCTTCCTTTTTCTTTTTCTCTTTCTCTTTTTCTTTCTCTTTTTCTTTCTCTTTTTCTTTCTCTTTCTCTTTCTCTTTCTCTTTCTCTTTCTCTTTCTCTTTCCCTTTATCTTTCTATTTCTATTTCTATTTCTGTTTCTCTTTCTCTTTCTCTTTCTTTTTCTCTTTTTCTTTCTCTTTCTCTTTCTCTTTCTCTTTCTCTTTCTCTTTCTCTTTCTCTTTCTCTTCCTCTTTCTCTTTGATTTCCATTTCCTTACCCTTTCCGTCACATTTCCTCTTCCCTTCTCCTTCCCTTCCTCTACCGCCTCTTCTGTGCTCTCTTTTTTTCCTCTACCCTCCCCCTCCTATTGCTTCTCGATAGGGATCATAATAAGTTTATGTGGTAGATCTGATTCCGGTGTCATCTAAGTCCATATTTTGACCCATATCTGGTCACCCGACCTAGAAATCATAACCAATACAGCTCTGTGTAAAAGATCTGCTTAATGGCTTCAATTTGAGACCAATATCGTCCAAAAATATTCAGTAGAAAGCCGGGTCAACGTTTTAACCTTTTTACCTACTTAAATACATCAGAAATAGAAGAAGAAGAAGAAGAAGAAGAAGAAGAACAACAATAACAACAGGAAGAAGTAGAAGAAGAAGACGAAGAAGAAGAAGAACAACAAGAACATGAACAAGAATAACAAGAAGAAGACAATCCGCAACGCTTGATTTGCGCAAAAAGTGTGAATTATGCAGCTAAACAAAACACGCCTTTCTATTTACCCTTACATAAGCCTTATTATAAGGTTATTAAACTCCGTATTTATAGACCACGTAAGTCCTTATTATAAGGGATTATCCTTTTTCCAAATGGCGAATAAGCCTACAATCGCTTAAAATATATCGCCAGGTGTGAAATTTCTAAATATATTTACATACATACATACATACATACATACATACATACATACATACATATAAAACCATATGCCATTACTTAGTTAAATTGAAAAAAAAGTTTAAAAAAACTCAATTCAATAACTCCCAATTGCTGCATAGCTTTACTTATCCATTCGGCTGACAATGAGCCACAAGCCACCCACATGCATACATACATAAAAGAATTTACTCGTTGTTGTGTTCACTAAAAAAGCTTTTAGTTATTTTTAAAAATAATTTTATGTGTAACATGAATAAAATAAATTCTCATCATATTACATTACGGCAATCGAAAATGTTTGAAAATGTAAAGAGAGAGAGAGAGAGCGAAAGAGCACTTTACGGTTACCGAAGGATAAGAAATACTTTGCATTCAAGGGCCAGCAGCAGCAGCAGCAACGTGTAGCTCATGTGGCATGCCCTGTCATTTTTGTTATGCTGCAGTGGCTACGTTGGAAGCACCCTGTCATGCTTGTTATGCTGCAGTGGCTACGTTGGAAGCAATCACATCATCACCCGACAATTTGGCACGCATTCGCCTCATCTGAAACCGCTCTACACCTGCACGTTTACCGTAGTAAAAACATTTGTGTGTGTGTGCGTGTTTGTGTGTTCACATTTCTTCATGCTTTGGGGCGTGCCCATCATTATATCGTTATCCTTATCAACAACTCATAAAAGCATGAGAGAACACAGCAACGTTGCAAGCTCAACGAAGTAAACTGACAGACAGATAGACAGTCAATATTATGATGGTAAATCGAAGTTTGAAAACATGGCAAAATTGTTGGAAAATGTTGCTAAGGGTTTTAAAAGTAAAAGGGAAGCAAGTGAGCGTTTGGTTGGTGCACATGGTGTATATGCATAAGTTTATACATATTTATAAATATGTACATATGTATTCATTTGTTGTCAGCTTAAAACTTAACACTTAGCTGTTTCTTCTCCTGCTTAAATGTGTTTTATCTTGAATACATATATGTATATTTATGTACGTCTTTACCGACTTACCGAGGTCCCATTGGAAGTGAAAATTTATTGAAAAATTGACACTGCCATAATCAATGGCAAACAAAAAGTGAAAGAAGACTAAGAAAAACGAATACCAGTATGCATACATATAAATACATATGCACGGTATGCCACACGGACAACTTCAAAGACAGATAAAATTCAAATATAAGACGTAAGGCATACTCACGAAAATCGATTAAGTCGCAAATTTACCTGTTATCCTTTCAACGTATACAAACAAGCAAAGCTCAACATACTCGTACATACATAAATGTCACTGGTTTGCATCAAGAAGTTCGCATCTCAAAAAAAAAAATATAATCACTGCTGACAATATAATCTTTGCGCATATTTTGTTCGCCACTTTTTCTTCAAAACTTTCAGTGAATTAGCGCGTCTGCCTCAAGTTTGTAATTGTGTGAAAACAAATCCCTTGTAATTTCTTGTTATAATGCTGTGTGACTTTCTTAAAACTTGATATTTAAATAAATTGTTTTTAGAATTACTACTCTCTTGCTGCAAGTGAGCCAAATTTTATGTATATTAGGCCGTATCGCAATAAAAAAGTGCACCGTATGCCTCCCCCCATATTATGTATTCTCGGAAAACATTTCCGCAACAATATTTTTTTTTGACGCCGCTAGATTTTGCCCAAAAACATTTTTCTTCATACCGAATCTTAAAGTTTAATACACCAGTGTCTCTGCCTTAGTACTTAGTTTATACCACCTTAATGTACTTTTTAGGCCTGCATGTTGGGTTAGTTTAGTTTTAGTTTAGACGAATATCATCCCCACGGCGTGCTTATGAGTGTTCGTTTGCGTTTCACACTCATCAAGAACGCAGAGTGAGAGTTTTGTTTGTTTCTTCACTCATTTTGAATGAGTGAGGTTGGAATGAGCCGCTCACACTGCGTCTGAGGTGAGCCGCTGTAGGTTTTCTCTTCTCTCGTTGTAATGCATATATTAGAATACGTGAGCTGTATCCCCCATCAACGGAACGGAAATTCAATATGCAAAAATTAATGCTAGATTTATGTGCTAATTTCGTCCAGCACCCACAGTTTTTTTTTTTTAATTCTTAAAAATTTTTTATTTTTTTTTAATTTCAAATTTGGTTACCCCATTTATATAAAATTTACACTGAGAGAAAAAAAATATATGGAGGGGTCAAAGAAATTGTTTACCTATTTTGAACACTACTTTCTTTGTTTTGAGTAAATTTTCCTTAAAACATGTTAAAAGGTTTATAAAATATTGTTGTTACATGCGTTACCATGGTTTCATATACTTGTTTTGAAAAAATTCATACATTAAAATAATGAAAAATTCTTTAAGCGCCATTCCATTCCCAACTTTCCTTGTTTTGAAGACTTGATTTCTTTAATTTTGAGAAATTAAATTCCCATATAAATCCCCATGGCAACGAATTTGTTTGAAAGTTTTTTTTATGTTTTTTCCACATTTTTGAGAAAATTTACACAAAACAAAGAAAATTTTGTATTGGGACGCGTGTTCAAAATAAGGAAAATTATGTCTTTGATCGAGAGAAATTTTTTTTTTGAGTGTAATAAGCCTAAAGCTGATTCCCCATAGAACTTTATGTTGCGCTACGTGACACTTTCTGCGTGACAGCTGAGATTAAAATACATGTATCTATATGAGGTTTCTCACATAACAAAAAGTAACGCAACGCCGAAGTTACGTAAAGCACAAAGTTGCCCAAATCTCAACTTTTAGGGGCGTTGAAATTTTTTTTCAGTTTCACTTTAATTCAAATGTAAATAAACAAATTAAAATTTCACACAATTGAAAAATAATTTAATAGATTTTTATTTTCTTATTTACTTTTTTGTAAATAAAACGGAGAATGAAAGATTTTTCAGAAAATAAATATTTTTTGAGTGATGTTGCAGCGTTCATTGTGGCATAGTTTTTCAGTTTTGCGTTGTTTGGCATAGAAAGCGGCGTAACGCAAAGCGGAAAAAGTTTTATGTGGAATCAGCTTAAATGAACGCCATGATAACGAACTGTCATTTACCAAAAAGAATTTTTTTGTTTTTAAATTTTAAGACTTTTTTTTAAATTTCTTCATACTACACACTACAGGCGTTTGGCTGCCTCATCGCCAAGCTCATTCCTCACTCACTCAGAGTAACATATGAGGGCGCAGCTGAGGAGAGGCAGCGCTACTTGTTTGCCTCCTATTGGCTGCGCACTCTGCTGCCGCTCAAGCAGAGCGCTCGCGCTATTGGGTGGCCTCTGTTGTTTGCACACTCAGAGGATCTTCATGAGTGAGGCATGTGTGAGTGAGGAGCCAAAATGACAACTCCGACAACTCATAAGATTTTCGATGCAGCGCTGAATGATTGGGGGTATTCCGATACATTTGAGTCCCTCCTAAAGCGCCTCAGTAGAGACGTTGTTAAAGGCACCCGAAATATCAGGAAAGACACCTATAGTTAAGGGTCTTTTTCGGTACGTTGTACAACGTTTTGATTCTTTATGCTGTTTATCTTCCATCACGCCAAGTTAAATGCGTCTTTGCTAACATTTTTTTCGCCATGCGGTCTAATGTACATACATATATGCATATGTATTGTATATGTATTATCTGTAAGTAAAGTGGAGGTGCAGGAATTTCTTGCGATCTCCGAACTTATTGAAGCATAATAATTAAGTGAGTAAGCAGACCGCACGTAAATAAACCCGCATGCACGTGTGTTCAAGGATATGTATAAGCATATTCACAGATAAATAATAAAGAATTCGACGTGGACGTATGGCAAGGAAAAAATGGAGTATACGAGTATTCATTATTGCGTATTTCAAAGCCTTGCTTTCTTTCATTTAATAATTTAAGGCGCAGAGGAAAGTTTCGCATTTTTCGAAAAGCAAATTAAAGCAAATACAATCAAGTTAAGTAAAGCTTTAAAATATGCTATGGATTTATCTTCTGCTTAATAAACTAATTACGCAAAATGGATAGAAATTAAAATACTTATTATAATTAATTATCGAAATTACCTCAGCATAATAAAGTCGTACAATTAGAGAAAAACTGGTATCTATACCTACTTGCTTTGAATAAGTAATAATAAAAATGAGCTTAAAATTCATAGGCGGCAGTATTTTGGTGGTCACACCTCTACGCTAAAGGTCACACCAAAATGTGCAACAATTCGTTTAAACTGAATTTTCCAAAAAAATAAAAGAAAACAAGTAAAAGCGCGGCTGTCTTCGGTCGTACCGAAGACTTCATACCTTTCATGAGTGTGGAAATGAAAAGTTACCTATGTATGTACATAGCCTGATTAAGTTTCATTTATAATTTTAATTCTGTGGGTTATTTATGGAAAGATTTATTAGAAAAAATGGTGTCTTGGCTATTTAAATGGAGGAGTTATACACCAAAATGTCCATATCTGAACAATCGGTTGTAGGGGAGCTATATGTTATAGTGGTCCGATCTTGACAATTTTCGGTAACCCTGTTTGGGCCCATATGGGTACAAATACTTCAAAATTTCACGCCGTTAGCTGTTAAAAGGAGGAGTTATACACCAAAATGTGTATATCTGAACAATCGGTTGTAGGGGAGCTATAGGTTATAGTGGTCCGATCTTAACAATTTTCGGCAATCTCGTTTGGGTCCATATGGGTACAAATACTTCAAAATTTCACGCCGTTAGCTGTTAAAATGGAGGAGTTATACACCAAAATGTGTATATCTGAATAATCGGATGTTGTGGAACTATATGTTATAGTGGTCCGATCTTGACAATTTTCGGTAACCTTGTTTGGGCCAAAATGGGCACGTCTACTTCAGAGTTTCATGTCCTTAGCTGTTTAAATGGGGAAGTTATGCACAAATTACATCCACAAATTTCATGTATATCTGAATAATCGGTTGTTTTCTATATGTTATAGTGGTCCGATTCGGCCGGTTCCGACAAATGATCAGCTGCATATAAGAACATACCTGTATTCCGAATTTCATTCAGATATCTCAATAACTGAGGGACTAGTTCACACAGACGGACGGACGGACAGACGGACAGACGGACAGAAGGACAGACGGACATGGCTTAATCGACTCAGCTCGTGATTCTGATCATATCGGTATATATTTTGGTGGGTCCCCCACGCTTCCTTCTGGTACTTTCGACAAAAATTTTTTGGCACTAAGTTATAATACCATTTCATTCTCATGAAAGGTATAAAAATAAAGGAAAAAAACCAATGGAAATATCACCGCGATGCTCACGCCAAAGTTAAAGTGAAACAAATGTTGAATCGCGTTAAACGCCGCAGATGTTTTCAAACGTTTTTATGTATGTATGTATGTATGTTTATCCAACAGGCAAGCAAAGGGCTGACAGACATAATAAAAATAAAAAATGATGGAAATAACGTAGATGAGCTTAAAGGCTGAGCGCGAATAATGGAAAAGGCACATACACACATAAATCTGCCACACACAAGCATACCTATACGCCCGCACCCTCACCCGCACTCGCACTCGCACACATAAGTGTGGAAGTTGAGCGAAGTATTTTGTTGGCGCACCGAAATCATTTAAAGCTTTAAATTTAAAGTTTAAAATCATACGACATACATATGTATTTGCGTGCATGCCTATGGGGTGTCGACTGCTTACATACATACATATGTTTTTTATATGTGTATAAGTACGTAACTGCTGGGCGCAATGGCTTAATGCCTACACAACTGTCGAATTCATAAGTCCTTTTTTCCGTGTTCGAGCCACAATGCAATAAATTTCTTTAATCCAGACATGCTAAATTCACATTAAAATTAATAATGACTTATTCATTGGACTTTTTAATTTAAATATTTATTTTATTTGGCAAATAATAATCAACTAATTGTTGGGGTAAGTGGAAAAAAATTCAACAACTATTTACAGCGAAGGTTGAGTGTATAGCTATTTCACGAAAAACCATTTTCGATCATCAGCACTCTTTTCGGAAGTGGATGCACCGGGGATTGAACCCGAGTCCATTCCAACTTCAGCCGCAATGACCCAACGGATAAATACACACGGCCATTGAGACTCTGCGCAAGCTGTTGGATTTTCCCCACTTTTGCCTTTTTCATTTTCAACATTAACGTTAGTGTGTATATGCTTTTGCATATATTCTCCACAAACGTGCTGAATTTTTTGTTGTAGGCAGTTCGCAATGAACATTGTTGTTGGTATTTTATTTTATGTATATACCAAACAACGTTAACAATTTTACTTGAAAGAGTTTTTAGTTTTTTTCCACTTACCCCAACAATTAAAAATTGAATTAAAGTAAAAATTTCGTGCTAAGCACTAAAAACTCTTTCAATAATCAACTAAATTAAAAAATTATAAAAAATAATCATTATTATTAGCCATTAAAAAATAATCAGAAATGATCATATAATTAAATATTTTTTTTTTTAATTGTATAATTATTGTAATTGTCTTGCATTAACTTGACTAAATTAAAAAATAATAAAAAAATAATCATGATTAGTACCATTAGAAAAATAAACAGAAATAATCATATAATAAATATTTTTTTTTAAATTGTTTTATTATTTTAAATTGCTTAATTTTTTGTAATTATACGATTGTTTTTAATTGCTTGATTAATTTCAATTATGCGATTATATCTTTTTATATAATTATTTTTAATTATTTTTTCCGTACGAAATAGCTGTATATGACCAGAATAAAAGTAATAAGTCTATTAATTAATTAATTAATCACGCAATTGAAAAAAATTTAAAATAATCGAATAATTCTAGTAATCGCACAATTAAAAAGAAATCGAAAATTAATTGAAAATAATCCAAGAAATTACGCAATTAAAATTAATTAATTGATTCATTGGTGTATTTCTTTAATTTAATTAACATTTAGTCATTAAGAGCTGAAATCTGATCATTAAATCTCGGCCATAAAATACGTCAGAGTTATAATAGCGCCATTGTATTATATTATTATTATTAATCATTAAAGAATTACAAAAACCCTTTTTTTTTTAATTAATAATCATTAAATAACATACATATATCTAGCTTAAGATGTCATATATAAATTTTGGCACAGATTGGAGACTAGTTGTGTCACATAAGCTGATCCAATCAAAATGATTTACGATGGAAATTGATTGCGAAAAAATTTTGTTTTTGTAAATTATTGCAATTGTAGTTTTTCCAACTTTATTCTGATTGCAACGTAATTTGATTGAAATATTAACCACTTTATGTGATTTCAACGTAATTTTATTGCAATTCTGATTAATTTTTAATATAAAGCGTCACACATATACACATTTAATCAGCAACAGTTATGACTGCTTATTCGTGGTTGGTTGATTGCTGGGTATGCGCAAATCGCAAAAATCCATTCATAAATGGGCCCATTTTTACGGCAGGTGTGTGCATATGCTTTATTTACCCTACCAGCCATTATTACCCACTTCTCAGCAAAATTCTCACACAACTACACATTATTTGTCAATGTAACTCAAATACATAAGTACATACATTATGTTCTCTAGTATGCGCTCACTTATGTATATGGTATAGTAACACTGAGAATGCTCTACCTAAAACTATGTAATAAATAACCGATATCTATGTTACTAATAGAGATAGAGAGAGTTAATATATGGCAGTAAAATATGCACTGCTCCTGACATAATAACCAGAAATTTTACCGTATGTGTAAGTAGGTGTTACCTTTACGAGTATCGATGGCTGCCAGTGTACTTAGTCTTACGGCGTTGTGATTTTTGGGTTGTTTTGTATAAGTATGGTGTTGTCGTTGTTATTACTCTTATTACCTAATTTGTGATTTTTATTTATTTACTCATAGATTTCTAAATCGATTATCGCCAGCTCCTTGTCACAATAAAATTATCTACCATTCAGAAGGCTAAATTTATTTCATTATATTTGTTGCTTCATTTGTCTTTTCGATTTTTTTCATTTGATAGATTCAAGCAGGCGTAAATTGAGTAAATGCTAATAAGCAGTTTTTGCAGTAAAAAAAAAAATTAAGAACGTATTTAATTTGGTATTGATTTTGTTCTTTATCTAAAAAAATGTGAATGTGATATTTGATTAGGCGGCACTGTCTTCAAATTGTTAAAGCAAGCGAAGGCTGCGCTCTCATTCCAACACTTGGAAGGAGAGCTCTCACAATAAAGGCACTTCTGTGCTTTTCATAAATCCCGCTTAATTCCTATCACACAGTTCACAAATCTAATCTAATTTCATTCACATTAGCAGACAATACTTCATCAGCTAATGAAATTTGCAAATGATACGAATGAAAGTGAAGGATCTCAATTTTGTTTTTTTTTTAACTGAAGTTTGCCGGAATTCTATGAATTCACTTAACACGCACAAACGTATGCATGATTAACTTTTTATTGAGAATTGTTAATAGTGATATGTTTTCCCTTGATTAAATCAATAAGCCAATTAGCCAAAAGCAAAACTAAAACAACTAACAAAAAATAAAAAAATGGAAATGGAAATAAAAGATAAAATCAACTATTTAATTACTGGTATCTGCCTTGAGTAGTAGGCGCTTAATTGAAAAACTCATAAAATGTTTGCGCGTACATACAAACAAACATACAAACATACATACATATTGACTAGGGATTCCAATTTTTCCGATTTTTGCGATCCCGGGATATTCGAGATTTTTTTTATAATTCCGGGATCCCGGGAGTGGTCCCGGGATTTGGACTTTAATTACACAGGCCGGCAAAAGTTCCAAAAAATTTTCTAACTCAAATAAAATTCAACTTTTCTAAAGGATTTCGGTGCGCTGATTCTGAATCTGAAGTCGGATTTTCGGTAATATGTGTAGGTTTTGATTTTTTGCTATATTCACTGCTCAGTCTCTTAAATTACCTACTTACTTTCATTAAAAGATGATTGCAGCTGTTGAAAGGACGATAATTTCTCTTAAAAACAGCGCTTTGCTTTTTCGGGTGTCTTATTCAGATGTCTACGTTCTCTTCAAAAGAAATGATCGTGCTTTCAATAGATGTAATCAGTTTTTAATGAAAGTGAGCAATTTTAAAAATATTGAGGAGTGAATATTGCCTCAAACTGCGTTTTTCGCCTCTTTGGACATAATAATAATAATAATACAATGGCGCTATTATAACTCTGACGAGTTTTATGGCCGAGCTTCTCTCCCAATTCGAGGTGTGCTCCTTTTTGTTTTTCCTACTAATTGGGTGGACCTACAGTTTTATGCCGGCTCCGAACGGCGAATGCATTTTTTGTGAGAAGCTTTTTCATGGCAGAAATACTCTCGGAGGGTATGCCGCCCACTGCCGAGAGGTGACCGCTGCTCTTAAAAAACCCAATAATTGGATTTTTACTAATTAGAAAAATTTGTTTGGCTCGGACCGTGGTTTGAACCCGAGACCTCTGGCATAGCAGGCGAGCACTCTACCCACTGCACCACAGCGACCACGACATGGACATGAATATCTAAAAAACTACACCGAAATCCTTTTGAAACGTAGAATTTTATTTCTGTTACAAACATTTTTCGACAAGTATTATTTTCCCACATTTGGGGTTGAAAAAAGTAAATACATTTTTAGAGAAACGCTAGAACTTTAAAATGCAAAGAAAAAATAGATTTTTATTGCCATTTTTGTTATTTCATTAGTAACAAAATAAAATAGGAACGTAAAATCATGCGTATTATTTAATAATACCTAAGAGTTACTTTAAAAAGCACAACCAACAACGAAAATTACATACATTTGGTGAACAAAAAATTTGCCTTTACAGTTGGTACTTTTAGGATATTATTAAAAAGGCAATCATTGCAATCATTTAATAATTTGCAATAAAAATTTTTTTAGAATTTAACGACGCAGTTTGTTTAAGCGAATAAGCTTCCCGAAAAATTCAGAAACTTAATGCAACTTCTGAATAGATAAATATCGGAGGCACAAATTTTGATATGAATTCCGAGTATGCAGCTGCGTATTTAATTTTAGTACAATGTTGTAAGACTATCAAGTCTAATTAAAATTTTGTTTCCACTTTATTCCATTATTTACTTTCCATGTGGAAAAATTCCAAAAAACTTTGAGAAATAAATGACCAAAAATCAGGGAATAGAAATTATCAAATAAATTTTGCCACAAGCAAAAAGCTTTAAAAAAACATAACGTACGTTACCTTACAACGCGTACTTCAACACAAAAAATTTTAATTATTAAAAAAAAATCAAAAATTTTAATCCTTACTTTGACTAATGGACTTTTTTATTCTAGCAAAAATGTCGCACTTTCTTCCGGCTGTCACATTTTTTTGTTCTCTTCCACACAGACTCAACACTTTTTTAGGGATGTTTGTTCTATTGACAAAATATAAAACTGGCCCGACTACGGCAACATTTTCTGCTCTTAGCACAAGTAAAAGGTTGCATTATTTTTGTTTCATTCATCACATGAAAAATGCAACACTTTAATAGGGCACTGGGCACATGTTGATAATGGTGCAATGTAATAATGCAACATTTTCATTCAGAATAGGAAATGCTATTAGTATACAGATCTGAGACCAATAAAAATTATATAAAATATAACTTTTCTTTGCTTTAATAGCGGAATATTCTCTCTTTATCTTATCCCGAAAATCCCGGGATACAATTCTAGCTATCCCGGGATTTTCGGGGTGTTAAAAAGGGCGGGATCCCGGGTTCCCGGGATTGGAATCCCTAATATTGACATACAAGTATCTATGCTTTTGCCATTTTATGCACATTCCATTTGCATGGCATTTGTATGCTCTATTCGGGCTTAACTATACAGAAACAAATCGATGAGTGAATGGGAGGGGGGTGGGGGGGGGGCTCCCACTAAGCCAGTCGTTGTAGGTACTCTGCTGATAAGCTCTTTGTAGGAATATTAGCTTTGTGCTTTTTTTTTTATTTGATTTGCTTTGTTGTTGTTATTATTTCCTTTAGTTCTTTTGGCATTGCTTTGTTGCGCCCAATTTATATCACAGCCTTTTCAATTGGGTGTCAGGTTTGTTTTGCATGTTGTGTGATCGCAACAAATCGAAGAAGGATGTGCTCTTTGATGGCGTGCGCTTATCTAAATGCGCCAAGCACACAAATACACACATCCACCCACACGCGTACACCCCCACACACACACAGATACACACATACATTAGTATGAACTTGACAACGCTTGCCTTTTTGCACATCAGAGTCTCTGTCTGAGTGATTTGAGCTGAATACTCACTCACACAAAGTGTTCGATTGTTTGTGCGTGTGGTGGAAGATAGGGAGGGATGGATCTTTATTGACAGGCTTTCGTCTGTATCTGTTTCTATTTCGTTCGAGGCTGTCAAAAAGTTTACTTTCGCCAGCAACAGCGCCTGTTGGCTGTCAAATCTGATGAACTGTTTGCTCGGAAACTCAATTTTCGCGCCAATTTTCGTTTTGCTTCTTCTTTTTTTTTTCAAATAACTTCTTGCTGAAAATCCATCTTGTCCATTGATGCAAAAAAAAGAAAAGAAAAAAAAAAACGCCCCAAATGGAGCAGAGAATATGCGATAATGCTAATACAAAATAAGTACATTGAAATAAATGAAAAGCAAACATATTGGCAGCATGCCTGTTTTAGAGAGGGAGGGAAATCTGACGTACTTACATACATATCTATATTAATTTATAAACAAGTGTGATGTCAGATTTTTTTTTATGTGCACAGATGTGCTTGGTAATAAAAAAAAGAGCAAAAAAAAAAACAACTCTCACAGCTAATAATTAAATGTTTAATGAGCTAAATTCAAAGAAAAAACTCATCAATTGTGAGCAAAACAAGTCTTTAGCTAAGCAGATGTTGAGTTGATGCGCGTATGAGAAGTTGATGCGCGTATCATGCCCTTTCTTTAAGTTTTGCTGACTAGCTTACATTATTATTATTACATATTTAGGCGTAAATGTTGATTTGTATGTACACTTGACCTACATACATATGTAAGTCTTGTTTGAATATTTTAATAAAATCCTTTCAATTGAACTTAAAGCTTTTTACAGCAAACGCAGAAAACGCAAATCATTTTTTCTGCAAAAAAAGGCAAGTAATAAAAGTAAAACTTTTACAAAGTAATTAATCCGACAACTCAATTAGAGCGCGTTTTCAGCAAAGCTGCTTTGGCCACAGTAGCCGCAATAGAAAATTGTTAAATTTTTTTTGTAATATAAAGAAAATAAATAATTAAAAACAACAACAACAACAACAACAACAACAACAAAGAATTCAATTTATTCATTTTGTCACACTTGAAATGCAGCAAATTGCAAATTTTTAAAATAATATTACTTGCCAAATATATATACATATACTCTAACTAAATTAAATAGTCGCCATGACACCACGACGTCATCAACATGTACACTCAGGGAAAAAAAATTATAAAAACATATGAAAACGTGCTTAACATATGCAAAAACGTATTTAAAAGTGATGTAAATACCAACATTTTTATTTTAAAAATGTTCATTGTAAAATTTTTAAATCAAGAAATAACATTTTAAATTTAAAAATGTTTATTTTTATTTTAAGTACTATAAGAAAAAAAAACGCTGCAGTGTTCTCTATATCATTTTCTCTTCCGGATTCGAAATTGTATTAAACGGCATTCTCTTCATCTTCTCTTAATCCGAGTCTCAACTACAAAAATATAGCCTCCGCTTGTTCTCCTCTTCTTTTCTACTTCGCCCTAACTGTTTGCTATCTTTATTTGTTATTCTCCTTTTCCTTCTTTATTTTATATTCTCCTCCAGATTCGAACCATGACATCAACCTGAAATTCCATCCAATGCCATCACATAGTGGAACATTAACCTTACGATTACCACAGATTTTTATGTACGAAGTTTATCATTACCCACCCGGGTGACCCATATACATTTTCTTGCTTTACGGACGCTTTCGCGTGCTTTAGCTTTTTATTGCCCAAACATATTTATTACTATTGTAAAATGTAAGCCTGTTAATGATTAAAAATATTTAATTTAACTATATTTGGTGAAATTAAGCCAACAAAAACAATAAACACCCCTTAATGGGTGTATATAAAATAAAAAATTCAAAATTTTGGATCCTAAGGCAAAGCCTGAGTGAATAATGCGATTACGACACATTAATTATCTACTTAAATTTGGCATTGAAGCATTCATATCCAAAATACCATTATTCAAAAAAAAAAAACCGATCAACACAAGGCGAGCGGGTTGTGAAGGACTTTGTTGACCCGTAAAAAGATTCCTGTAGAAATATCGCCATATATACCTTTTTTACTAAATTATCATTAGCCAAAGATTAGTGGGATGATGTTTATGGTGGGAAGAATAAACAGAAATAAAATATGTGTATGTGTGTATGTACATATTATATTCTAAATGAATTCCACCCGTCAGGAGCATGAAAGGAGATTTTCTCTGGCTTTGGTATTATCTTTTAATGCTCTAGATCAGGCATCGGTACTTTTATCCATATGAGTAAATTAAAAACATCACACAAATTTCAACCAATGTAGCAGAAACCGGTCTGTTCTCCCCAACACAATATCTTTCACAATTTTGAAGACCTTGCTTCTAGAAGTAGCAAAACTTGCTGCATTTAAAATATACGGAGGAAATCAACCAGGTAATATCAAGGTTCTTCAGTCACAGGCTTTCCCAGAAAGCTCTGTTATATCCAAATTATGCTGAAGTCCATTACGCATAATATTACTTGAAGATTCTACATAAAATCGGCAATTGTATGTACCTTAGGAACTATTTGCTCGAAAGAATGAATTTATCAATGCCCTTCCTTATTTCTAATAAAAAGGACAATCTTCCAGCAGGTTGATGAGAGTAAAGATGAAAGAGAAAATGCCATAAGTGTTTTGATATGAAAATTAAACCAAACACTAGTCAATTATGCATAAAATGCAATAAACCCATTTGCGATGAACAAAGTATCAGCCAAACAAAATGCATAAATCGTTGTATAGATCCTTCAGTATTTCGCTTGGTTTGAAATCAATTTTTATTCTATAAATTTTCTATAAACTTTATAAAAACAATCAAAATATAGTTAAACAATAAATTTACAAAGTTATAGCAACAACAATATGTGCATATACACGTCTTTTCATATGAAAGTGTACTGGGTCACCCGGGTGGGTATTGGTAAACTACGTACATAAAAAGTCAAAATCGCTAAAAAAGCATATTCCAGATGAAAGAAAAGTTCAAACTTGTTATTATCTGAAAGAACTCGAAAAATTGATCAGTGAGTAAAAAGCGTTTTAAAATCGGTCCAATGGTTGCTGAGTAATCGCAAAAAGAAAACACAAAAGGTCACCCGGGTGGGTATTGGTAAACCTAAGGTTAAACATTATATTGAATTATAGTAACCTATTTATACTTCCCTTTTCCTAAAAAAGAATCCATGAATTATATTATATTATTGTAAAAACAAAATTAAAAAAAATCGATTCTCATTATAGCTTTTGTTGGATTTCTCACAAAAAATTATTTTCTCACAAAAAAATTTTGAACAAAGAGCGAGTTTTTGAATCAATATTCATTTTCGTTTTTAATTTAAGTATGTTTATTTTTAAATCCAAAATGCATTTTTACTTCAAAAATCTCATTCTTAATTCAATAATTTTTTTTTTAATTTACAAATTTTCATTTTTAAAATAAAAACGGTTTGGTTTAAAACGTGCATTACGAAAACAAAAATTTTATTTTTGATTTTAAAATGCTGTTTTTCCCTGAGTGTACGCCCACGCAAAACTGTCAATGGAAAAAATAACAACATCTGAAACACATTTAAAATTTTATAAACGTAGGATTCTTGCGGATAAGTATTCGAAAATTGACATGAAGTATTGAATATTAAATGCTAAAACTAAAAAAAGTGCAAACAGATGTACATATACAGCATACACATGTATAGATGTATGTATGTATATTTAGGAACGTTATATATGCACATGCATATGTATGAAAAGGTAGGAATATAAGCAAATCACATCCGACTAGATTTTTTAATAACCACTAAAACGAAATGCCAAATATGATTATTAGGTTTGCGGAAAATTAAAAACGCGCAAACCTTATAGCAACACAATTATGCGCATTAGGTTTTATATACTATCCCAAAGAATGTATTTCAATAAACATTGAGGGCGATAACGGACCGAATGGTTGCAAAGACTGTATCAAGAAATTAACACATTGAAGATAATTACTTTTAAAGCACAAATGAGTAATTTGAAAGAGAAGTTGAATTGAAAAATTGCATTATCTTTTCTCAATTCAACTCGAGAATCCCCCCACTAACCAATGCCGACCTGTTATTTAGCGATTAAAAGCTTTAATGATTAATTGATTTAATTAAATCGCGTTTTATTTTTGTAATTCATTAATGATTAAATGCGTTTACATATTTTCACCTTTTTGTTGATTAAATTTTAATGAAATTAAAAAAAGTACATTAATTTATCGATTAATTAATTTTAATTGCATGATTATTTCAATTATTTTTTAATCTTTTAATTGCATGACTAACACAATTATTTGATTATTTTTTTTATTTACACGATTATCTAACTATTAACTAATTAATTTTAATTGCATGAATATTTTCAATTATTTTTCAGTTTTATTAATTGCTTTACTAATTAATTAATTAATAAATCGATTAATCGATTCTTTTATTTTTTGTATTAATTGCATTAATAATTAGTTAATTAATTAATCGATTAGTTATTTTTATTCCTGCCTGAAAAGTGTTGCTCATAAGCTCATAAGTACAGTTGCTTCGCATGGACAATATAATTAAAAATAATCATATAAAAAGGAATAATCGCCTAATTGAAAATTATCAATCAATTAAAAACCATTACAGAATTAAAAATAATAAACAATTAAAAATAACTTAGAAATTTAAAATATTCATACATTAAAAAAAAATTATTTGATTACGTATGTGATTATTTCTTATTATTTTTAAATAGCTATTAATAATGATTATTTTTAATAAGTTTTAAATTTAATTGATTATTAATTAAGACAATTCAAATGATAATTAAAACAAAACAAAATCATGAAAATAAAAAAATAATAAACACAAATAAAAAAGTTAATTGATTATTTCTGATTATTTTTTTAATCGCATTAATTATGGTTATTTTGTACATTTTTTATTTTTTTGATTATGTATCTGATTATTTCTGTTTATTTTTTAATGGCTATTAATTGTGATTATTTTTTCTAATTTTTTAATTTAATTGATTATTAATTAAGATAATTAAAATAATCATTCAAAAAAAAATCATGAAAATAAAAAAATAATAAACACAAATAAAAAAGTTATTTGATTATTTCTGATTATTTATTTAATCGCTATTAATTATGGTCATTTTGTATATTTTTATATTTAATTGATTGCTAAGTAAGACAACTAAAATATTCATTATAATAAAAAAATGCCAAAAATAAGAAAAAATAAGCTATTAAAAATAATCATACAATTAAAAAAAATTATTTGATTATTTCTGATTATTTTTTAATCGCTATTAATCGTAATTATTTTTTATAATTTTGAAATTTAATTGATTATTAATTAAGACAATTAAAATTATCATTAAAATAAAAATAATCAAAAAAATTAATCACAGAATATTGTTTAATTATTTCCGACGCGTCATTACATATCGATAACTCATGGGCATAATCTTAAAATAGACGTATCAGAAACTGAAAAAGCCTGCATGTTAATGAACTTTAAGCAGATTTAAAAAAAAAACTAAACTATCGAATATTTTCCACAGACACTGAAAATGAGATTCTATTCAGCAATATTTTGGATTTACCAATCAAACATTTGATATTTATACTTACTAAGGAACTAGACAAATATTCGACTATTTCTTAATTGTCTAAGTCAACTTCCCAGTAAAACGAATTCCCAATTAGAATTTTCGTCGAGAATTAATAACAATCGTAATGTTAAAATAAACTACATACTATGTAGTAGTACATACACATACATATGTAGATATACAAAAGTCGCTCTGATCAGCTGTGTGAGAAACGCAGAAAATTATTGCTTCACAGAAATACATAAGCAATTGCCTGCGTAACGTCAAAGGCATGTCTGTAGAACACCTGCTATCGTACAAAGCGAAATTTTCCATTAAAAAAATTATAATTACTTCAATGGAAAAGCTGCAAATGAATACATGTGTACATGAGAACATGAGAACATACGTACATATGTACACTGTACATATAGCTCTTCGTTGATCAAAAAATCAAATTTAAAATTTTATTTCGCTTATACAAAAGATACGTGTCCAATGTGTCCATACAATTAAGGTACCTAACTAATATTTGGCTAGCGTAGAACTAAACTGGTCTATCTAACAAAATACAAAATTGGAGAAAATAGATGAAACGCGTTTTAATGCAGTGTGCGATTGTTGATGTATGTTAAGTGAATATTGTAAATTATTATGTTAGCTTAATAGTTAACTTAACATTCTACATTAAAAAAAATTATTATAGAAACGTTTTTTATATAATATTTATATGTTACAAGAAAACTTGTTACATAGATCACTTTAGAATTTTCAATTTTTAAGGAAGTTTGAACTACAAATTGAAAATTATATGAATCAAGTAAAAAATATGTGAAAGGAAGTACTTTAATTGCAAAAATAACATATACATGTTCGTAAATGATCACCTCTGCATTAAAAGTAACAGTAACCTAGTTTTATCCACGGCGGGCTGGTAGAAAATCTTCTGGATTGTTTTCTGTTTCATTTCTGCGGTTTACATGTGGAGAGACAGGTTAAAGGGGTGATGAATCGGTGGTAGAAATTTCAACATTTTTTTATGTCCTGCATTTTCTTGAATTTCAAAACGCGTATGTCGCTGCCCTGATCTGGTGTAAAATTCTGCAAGAACTCTATGAAATCATGTAGGTTCACGCTAGATTTCTTTATATTGACGGATTTATATGTTTCACAATAATCATCATTAAACTGCATCACAGATTCACCCTTGACAAATTTTGCCTTTCGCATTTGGGAAATTTTTCCACCGTCGTCTACTATACTCTGGTAGTCCCTGAACATTGGCCGTAGTTCGTCAAATGACTTAAATTTCCCCACCATATTATTAACATCAAAAGGAGCATGCTTTCTACAATTTTTAACCAATTCCATCCACTCATCTGGTGTAAGATCATACTGGTGTATGGTAGTCTATGCTAGTTGGACCACTTTAGAATTTCTTGAAATGACAAAAGGACGTGAATTCTAAAGTGACATTTTTATCGTTTGGACACTTTGGTGAAGAAATAAGACATACATCAATTTTGCACGGATAAATTTATGATTTTCAAGTTCAAAAATGTGCATAACTCGATTTCTGAAAAAATGTTAGATAGACCAGTTTAGTTCTACGCTAGCCATTTATTCTTATAACAGTTTCAGGAAAATATCTTTTTATGCTCTAAAATTTAAACGAAATTTAATTGGCACATTTTTTGGCATTTTATTAATTTTTAAGCATTAAAAAATGCCATAACATTGTTATTTCATCACATTCTACTAACACGCAATGACTTTTTACACAAGCCACTCAATCCCTTACTGGTACTAATCTGCTACTCTAAGCAGAGCGTGTAAATTCTTTTTTTTTTCGACGAACTAAGCCATTAAATCAAAGAAAATCATTGAGTTATTTGAAGTGTCATTATGGCAGCGCGTATCAACCAAATCATCGACAGTAAATACCAAAAATTTATATGAGCAGCAAAAAAAGAAAAAAAAAACTTGCTTATTTGACAGGCGAAATTGTTAAATAATTATGGGTGAGAAAATTGGAAACGAAAACGTGAGAATTGCGTTTGAGTGGCTTCAAAAAAGAAATTAACAGGTCATGATGATAAATTCAAATTATTTACGTGGCTCATACCCTAAAAGCTGACTTTTTTATTACATTCATATGTTCGTTATATTATAACACGTACATAATATGTACATTAGGCCGGGGTGATTTTTATGGAGGAAAATTAAATGATATAGTGCCATCGAAAGTGGGATTCCTCTTATTGATGTGTAAACATCTTTGCTGTAGCTACGAGTGATTTCGAAAAACAGGTAAAGTTTACGCGTAAACGTAAATGACCTTTGTGTTAGTGCACTGCTGCGTCCGTGTGAATCGCTTGGCATTGTCAGTGGTAGGTAGGTAGATAGACATGTACTTACAAATGCTTGCATGCATAGCCATGCAAATGCAAATATCAACAACAACAGCAACGAAGCGAAGTGAAGTTGTTGTTGTTGTTTTCTGCAACAATGCGACAAATAGTCAAAATAAAAAGGACCAACCTGTTTGAACATGTATGCAAATGTATGGATATGCATACCTACATCTACCTATCTAATTTTCTGTGCAATATTGGTATCAAATGAAAGGTTTTGAGCAGGACTTCGATATGAAGCTCTTTTCATTGTGACCCCTAGGCCGGGTCTCCAGATATGGATCAAAACGAGGACCCGAATGATCCTTGAATGTTTCTGAGCAAAATTGGTATCAAATGAACGATCTTGAGCAGGCCTTCTTCAGGGAGCTCTATTCTTCATGGTTCCTAGGTCGGGTCCGGAGATATGGGTCAATACGAGGACCCGGATGATCTTGCATGTTTCTGAGCAATATTTGTATCAAATGAAAGGTTCTGCGCGGGGATTCTACACGGAGCTCTACTCTTTATGATTCCTATGTCGGGTCCCGAGATATGGGGCAATACGAGGACCTGGATGTCCTTGAATGTTTCTGAGCAATATTGATATCAAACGAAAGGCTTTGAGCATGGATTCTACAGGGAGCCTTTATGGTTCCTAGGTCGGGTCCCGAGATATGGGCCAAAATGTCGACCGGATGATCCTTGAATGTTTCTGAGCAATATTGGTATCAAATGAAAGGTGTTGAGCAGGGATTTCACATAGAGCTCTATTCATTATGAGTCCTAGGTCGGGTCCCCAAATATGGGCCAAAATGTGACCCCGGATTAACCCGGAATGTGTCTGAGCAATATTGGTATCAAATCAAAGGTGTTGAGCAGGCCTGCTACACGGAGCTCTACTCTTTATGATTCCTAGGCCGGGTCTCCAGATATGGGTCAAACGTGGACTCGGATGATCTTGCATGTTTCTGAGCAATACAAAATAAAACAACATAAAAAATCAAAAGTCAAAAACCAAAAACCAAAACAAACAAAAAAAACAAAATAGTAGCAGTCACAATGACAACAAAAAATTAAAAAAACGATAGTCGCCTTTTAATCCATAGAAAACCAGGAAAAAAGGAATAAGGAAAAGGGAATAAATATCCGATTTCGAAACTGTTTACACATCAATGTTCATGAATACCCGTTATTCACGCTTTAATTTTTTTCTGAGTAGAAAAATCTTCAACAATTTTTCTCTAAAATTAATTTTGATGTGCCGGAACTTTGTTTTTATGGACCAAGACGGATTTCTGAAAATCAAAATTGGACAAAAATCGACAAAAAAAAAATAACCAGGCCAATATGCATATCAAGTTCAACCGAAATTCTATGCTGAATCCAAACATGATATCAGAATTAAAATCAGATAAATCATTTTCGGAATATAGCCTGATATTCGGTTTTGGAGGCTTAATGCTCAAAATTGCATATCTTCGAAAATATATCTTGCTATGTAAAATACAATTTAAATTTAAAATTGCTTAAAGATAAGCCAACACATGTCGAAACAATACTTTAAAATTATAATTTAGCTTTCAATTTAATTTTTCAATTGCTTAAAGATAAATAAATTTAATATAGCAACAATATTTTAAAATTATAATTTAGCTTGCGGTATAGGAGAACTAAAATGCGCTCTTTTTCCTTAAGCCCACAATCGCGGTATGGCATCTCTGTGTTATAGTCCTGCGATATCGATGATTTTCGCTGACAGCGCTTTTTGTGCAATAAACGGTTCAAATACGAAATTTACCAATTTTAGCTGCATAAATGGAAGAATTATTAGTCAAAACGTAGACTTATGCTGCCTGAAATTTATTTTTATGCATCCAGGAGTAGGCACCCCATGGCGTATGAGTAACTTTGAGTTTTCTTAGGGCCGTTTACTCAAATCTGATTAACGCTAACCGGAGGATAAAGGACCGGTTAACTTATGGACTGCATTATCGACCACATGATAAATGTATGGTTTGGTGAAGTTTATAATGATGTTTAACCGGACTTTAACCGTGATTAGCGTTAATCAGATGTTGAGTAAACGGCCCTAATAGAGTTGAATAAAGTAGTAAACAAGTGGTTAATTTTCTAGCGATTTTTGTACATATTTGATTTTCAAAAATTCATCTTTTTCCATAAAAACCAAATTGTGGAATATCAAAATTAATTTTACACAAATGTCGCGGAAGAGTTTTCTACACAGAAAAATTAAAGGAATCCCAATTTCGATGGCACGACATAGGTTAGTAAATCGCGCCGGCCTAATGTATGTACTAGGGATTCCAATTTTTCCGATTTTTACGATCCCGGGATTTTCGAGACTTATTTTTATAATCCCGGGATCCCGGGATTTGTCCCGGGATTTGGACATTAATTATTTTCCCACATTTTGAGGTTGAAAAAAGTAAATATATATTTCGAGGAACGCTACAACTTTAAAGCGGAAAGAAAAAATTGATTTTTATTGCCATTTTTATTATTTCATTAGTAACAAAATAAAATCGAATCGAATACGCCGATACCCACGAGCTACTTTCTCTCTAATTCACGACTTAACTTTGTGAAAGAAGTAAAAGATTTGGGAGTGATTTTTGATACGAAATTTTCTTTCGTACCTCATGTGAATTTCATACTACCGAAGGCATACTCACTTCTAGCCTTTATACGTCGAAATAGCTCAAACTTTACTGATCCTTACACTTTTAAGTCTCTATATACCAGCTTAGTTCGTTCAAGGCTTGAGTATGCTTCGGTTATATGGAACCCAGTTTACTCGATACATGCATATCGCTTAGAGCGTGTTCAAAAGGCATTTATACGCTTTGCTTTACATCCCCTAAAATTTAATGAGCCCATCCCATCTTACGAATCCCGCTGTATGCTAATTGATCTTAAAACATTAGAGAATAGAAGAAAGATACTGTCACTTTCTTTCATAACTGACATCATTGTTGGAATTATCGATTGCCCGCATCTGCTTGGTTTAATTAACTTTAATGTACCGTCAAGATTGCTTAGGCACTCTTATCTTTTTAATATGGGAGTTTGCCGTACTAATTATGCTTTAAATTCGCCAATAAACAGAGCGTTAACTGAATTTAATAGCCTTGCGAAGAAATATGAAATTGATTTTGGGCTTGGAAAAAATTATGTTAAATCTGTTTTAATTCAAGCTTATCGCTAATATAGATACCGTTAAATTATATTAAAATATGTAATTGTAAACATATATTCTTTGTAACTTAGGTTTTTTTTTTTTTAATAGTCTGTAAGAACTGGTTTCATAGACGAAATAAATAAATAAATAAATAAAATAGGAACGTAAAATCATGCGTATTACAGTAGAATCGCACAAAAGTTAACCAAATGGTTCCAAGGGAATTTAACTTTTCTGAAATATTAACTTTTCCAGGTGGTTTTTAAATTTGATAGAATATGGTAATAAACATAATTTTTGGGATATAACATATCAAATTTATTTGAATATCTCAGTTTTAATCATTACAAAGCAGAAACTTAGATTTAATTTACATACATAAAATTTGCTAGCCATCCATCACTTCCATAAAAATTTTTTCCAGGGTACATTTTGGCAAATTCAAGCTTAGCTCTTGATTTTGAAATTGGACCACTAATTGCACAATTGCGTTGCCTTTGGTTCAAAAACCATTTATACAACCTTGCCTCGAGAACGGGATATTCCGACTTGTGCAAAGTTTTCTTGGTTGCCAATTCCTGTATGCTTGTCACTGCCTCCAAAATTTCATATCGTTTTTTTCTTTATTTTTGAGATGGCCACTTTAGATACACTATAATATAATGCCAAGCGGTTTCCGTGAATACCTTCATCAAGTTTTCTTAAAATATCAGCTTTTTGATGTAAATTCAACCTAATTTGCGATGGTTTATTCCGCTTTATTGCCATTTTTAACACACAAACTATGTATGTTTACACCACTCAATAGTTCAAACGACTAACTACACTTGTACCTCGCGACACCGACAAAAATTTTTACACAGAAATTCGGGGAATGCACGCAAATTCCGGGAATACATAGGAACAAGGGGAATGAGCTTGTTTTTGCTGAGAAACAAACGGTTGGATTTGAAAAAAAATCGATAAGCTCAGAAAAGTTAACCAAGAGTTAACTTTTTGGAGCCGTACGTGGGCGGTAAAATTTGGTTAACTTACCCGAAGGTTTAACTTTCTCGCGAGTTAACTTTTGTGCGATTCTACTGTATTTAATAATAACAGTTACTTTAAAAAACGCACCCAACAAAGAAAATTACATACAAAACATTTGCCTTTACAGTTGGTACTTTTAATATATTGATAATAAAGCTTGTGATCATTTGATAATTTCCAATAAAAATTTTTAGAATTTAATGACGTTCTTCGTTTAAGCGAATATTTCCAAGCTTGCCGAAAAATACTGAAAATTAATGCAATATTCGAAAAAAATTAAAAATCGGATGCACAAATTTTGAGATGAATTCCGAGTATACAGCTGCGGATTTTGTTTTAGTACGTAATGTGAAATTCTCAAATAAAATTAAACTTTTTCGTGGTTTTTGCTAATTTTATTTTATGAATATTGTTTGCATTTTCTTCCATTATTTACTTTTCATGGGAGGAAATTGCAAAACCCTTTGAGATATAAATGGCTAAAAATCAGGAAATAGAAATTATCAAATGAATTTTACCACAAGAATTCTAAAGATTTTAAAAATACCTTACGTACGTTTCTTTACAACGCGTATTTCACAACAAAAAAAAATTTAATTACTAGTTTACAGCCAAAAAATATTTAAAAATGCAGATATGGGACTGCTGAGGTCGGAACTATTTTTTTTTAATATTTTGTATTGTTAGGTTTTTGAGATAACGGTAATTTTGTGTTTTCTTGGTTATCACTTCACTCAAAATTTATTTTCGGAAATCACAAATGCGATAACCACAATTAAGCACGCTAATTTTTAAAAGAATAACACTTTCCTGAATTTTACAACTTCCTACAAAAAACTTAATTTTAAAATCAATTTTTTTTTAAAAATCGCAAGTAATTTACAAAATTTTGATTTCGACCAGCTGTCACTCAGCGAGGTTATATCTAATTACTATAAGTTGCACATCGACAGTTTTAATTGTCTTTCGAACGAGGTACTGCTTGTGATTATCGCATTTGTGACTCCCGCGAAAATAATTTTTCAATGCAGTGATAACCAAAAAACCCTAACCATACAAAAAATCACAAAAAAATTGTTGCGAGCTCAGCAGGCCCATATCTATTCTCCCCAAACCTGAATTTCGTGGTATTTTTTTTAATTATTTGTAGCCTAGTGTTATTAAATCAAAAATATTAATCCTTGCTTTGCCTTTTTTATTCTGGTAAAGATGTCAAACTTATTCTGCATTTTCTTCGGACTGTCAAGTTTTTTTGTTCTATTCCACACAGATTTCATACATTTTTTCAGGCTGTTTGTTCTATTGACAAAATGTAAAACTGGCCCGGCTAAGGGGCAACTTTTCTGTTCTTAGCACAAAAGGGTTGCATTATTTTTGTTTCATTTATCACATGAAAAATGCACCATTTTCATAGGGCACAGGGTAGATGTTGATAATTCTGCCATGTAATAATGCAACATTTTCGTTCAGAATAGGAAACGCAATTAGTATACAGATCTGAGACCAATACAAATTATATAAAATACAATTTTTCTTTGCTATAATAGGGGAATATTCTCTCTTTATTTTATCCCGAAAATCCCGGGATGAAATTCTAGCAATCCCGGGATTTCCAGGGTGTCAAAAAGGGCGGGATCCCGGGATCCTGGGATCCCGGGATTGGAATCCCTAGTATGTACATATATGCATATATTTAGTAATTACATTAATTTATGTGCTCGTGTCTTAAAATGCCATACATGTCATGATTTTCAAGCACATGAATTTAGTGAAAAAAAATTTAATTCTATGACATTTCTCATCAAGAATCAATATATATGCACTAGTGATGAGCGATATATCGCAAACGGTGATTTTTTCACTGTGAATAAAAAATCACAAATCGCAATTGCGATCACTTCTTCAAAATAGCAGTTCACTACTTATTGGCAACTGCTATCGATGTAGCAAGTAAGCAGTTCACCTATGTGAATCGCAATCGCAAAAGCATTATAAATTTCTTTTTGTTTACACTTTTGAGCAGACCACATACGTATTACGTACATATATAGAAATATAAGAAAAAAAAATTATTGAATTTACAATTTGTCTTTGAACAAGTAAGGAAGCCTAAGTTCGAGTGGAATCGAACATTGGATACTCAGCTGTATGCTTTCATTGTTCGTTTGCGTTTGTTCGATATAGGGTGTATTTTATATGAAACGAGTGCTGCATAAACAGGGCGCAGCCACGCCCATTTTCAAAATTTGTATCAATCATCCAAATAAGCATATAAATATTATTGTTAGTGCAAAATTGCATCCCTCTATGACTTTTAGTTACAAAGACTTCACGTTACAAATTCCAAAAGGGTGTTCCAGAAATATCTTTGTTAAAAAGTAGGCGTGGTCATAAACCGATTTCAATACATTTTTGCGTGTCTATTAACACAAGTTATAAAAGTGCATAAACCAAGTTTCGTCATAATATCTCAGTTATTTGTCGAGTAATAGGCTCGTAGATTTCTTTGCATAAAAAGAGGCGGTGCCACGCCCATTTTATAAACTTTTTTTTATTTTTTGTTTCCGGTCTATTGTAGAACTCATATCACAAAATTTCAATGAATTATCTTTATATTTCACAGAGATATCTCTAAAAATGATTTCATTAGGTCACTTTATAATACCCATATATAAAAGTGGGCGTGGTCGTCAACCGATTTTGGTAATTTTTCGTCCACACATTTGGCTAAGTAAATATATTACGCGTACCAAATTTCATCGATATATCTTTAACGGTTTCTGAGTTATGACTAGACTGCGGATCTTTATGCAATTGCATATTTTTAAGGAAAAGAGATAGCGATATGGTTCCAAAGAGAAAAATGAAAGTTATTAACAAAATATTCTAAATTTTCATATTTATTTCTGCATATTTTGCATATTGCATATAACTTGCATATTGCATATAACTTGCATATTTGCATATAACTTGCATATTTGCATAATAATTGAGGTTTTGCAGTTTTAATCCGCAAGTTAGTCTCGCGGAGTTCCCCTAATGTCTCCAATGGCCCTAATAACAGAAGCTTTTGAAGGACTTGACGCTACGTCAGCATCATGTGGGCAAATAGTTTTGGTCAAAATTGAAGCTATTTCAAAAAAGAACCTGCTTTTGAAGTCATATTAGGAGTAGCCAAAATACTTTCAGGTGATAACAAAATATTAGAAACTGGAATACAGATTCCCAGTCAATTTTGGAGCGAATTTAAGCATTGCTCCGGTTACATCTTGTGATGTTGAGCGTTCAGCATATAAACGGATCTTAACCGATAAGCGTCACAATGTAGTATATTGTGGTCTTAACTACAACTAAAATTACCTCTTTACATTAAAAATTATTATAATAAAAATTAGTTCCCATTTGCAGTTTGTTTTTGGGTGTTAATGGGTTTTATATTTGCATAGAACAAAAGATTCAGCATAGAACATATGATTTTTGTATTCAACTATACTTTACTTATTGTGTATATCACTTAAAATTCCATATCTGATGTAAAAAAAGGTGTACTTTTAATTTGCATATAACTTGCATATAACCTGCATATAAGTTGCATATATTTTGCATATCCAAAACAGAGCAAGAAAATTCGCTTTGGAATGTGAATATATAGTTTTGAATCAATATAACTCTTAATAAATCATTTTAATTTTTTTGCATAAAGATCCGCAGTCTAGTTATGACTCATAAAACTTTCAATGTTTGACCCTTAATAAGTGGGCGTGGCACCGGCCATTTTCAAAAATTTTTGTATTTTTTGTTTTATGTCCGTAGTTGGACTCCTGCCACAAAATTTCAGTGATAGATCTTTATATTTGACAGAGATATCGCTTAAAATGTTTTTATTAGGCCCCTTTATAGTTCCCATATATAAAAGTGGGCGTGGCCGTCAACCGATTTTGATAATTTTTAGCCAAAACATTTGTCTAAGTAAGCAAATTACGCATACCAAATTTCATCGATATATCTTCAACGGTTTCTGAGTTATGACATATAAAACTTTCAATGTTTGCCCCTTAATAAGTGGGCGTGGCACCGCCCATTTTCCAAAATTTTTGTACTTTTTGTTTTACGTCCGTAGTTGGACTCCTGCCACAAAATTTCAGTGATAGATCTTTATATTTGACAGAGATATCGCTTAAAATGGTTTTATTAGGTCACTTTATAATACCCATATATAAAAGTGGGCGTGGCCGTCAACCGATTTTGATAATTTTTCGTCAAAACATTTGCCTAAGTAAGCATATTACGCATACCAAATTTCATCGATATATCTTCAACGGTTTCTGAGTTATGACATATAAAACTTTCAATGTTTGACCCTTAATACGTGGGCGTGGCACCGCCCATTTTCCAAAACTTCATCAAATTTCTTCATAAGGGCCTGAGCTCAATACGTGGGTAAAATTTTATCACTCTAGCTATATTAGTGGCTGAGATACCAAATATCCGATTTTTTCTATATAGGAAAAGTGGGCGTGGTCATGGTCCGATTTCGCCCATTTTCAATACCAACCGTCCCAGTCTCGATACCAACTTGCATTTCAAATTTCATCAAAATATCTCAATTTTTACGCGAGTTATCGTGCGTACGGACGGACGGACGGACGGACGGACGGACGGACGGACATGGCTCAATCGATTTCTCTTTTCACCCTGATCATTTTGATATATATAAGTCCATATCTATCTCGATTATTTCATTATGTTACAATCCACCGTTATGAAATCAAAATTATAATACTCTGTGTACTAGTACAGCTGAGTATAAAAATATTTACAAACAGCGATATTACTGCGGAATGCGTTGTTATTGCCATCATTTTGTTAACATAAAATAAAGACAGGTTATATCGCTCAGAAAACGCAAAATTAATCTCTACCGGTAACTGATGATTTTATACCAGTCCATGCAATCGCAATAGCAGTTTAAAATCACAGTGATTTAAAAATAGCAATCACCGAAATCACAGATATCGAAAAATCGCAGTTTCGCTCATCTCTAATATGCACATGATAATACACCCGTCAATGAATGCAGCATTATGTAAGGTTGAATTGCAAGGAAGTCAAGAAAATATACATATATGTATTTTTAATGTACATACAACTATGTTTACACATTTCTTTATATAAAATTCTTTCTAACTACTCAATAATTCAAACAATCTGCATACATAATATATTATGTACATATTCACACTGCTAACAGTTGAAGGTGTTGCTAAGGCATTTTGGCAACTTATTGGCGTTTGCGTAGGCATAAGTTTATTCAAAAAGAAAACAATCTAGTATGTATAAAAAATCCATCATATTTAATACAAATATCACGCCATACTAATAAACTTGGCTTTCATACAGACTCAATTGCGAATTCTCAGCTCAATACATACATTCATATCTATATATCAACTTATTTGTATGACTGATTTAAGCTTTTATCGCCTTTGGCTTTGACTGCACTGCGTTCTTTCTTTTTGTTGTTTTTTTTGTGTGCTTATGAACTTCCCAGACAACGCCGTTCGCAGGTTTCCTTTGTGCAAAAGCGATTTCGATTACCATAACATCCTTTATAGTTGAATTTTCTGCAAACTGCCTTGTCAAAGTACCAGCGCGTTTGTGTGTGTTGCTTTTTGTTGCAAAAATGGCCTTCATTCTGTCCCATGTAACAATTCACTTGATCTGTGCGAGTGCGAGAGTGCGAGAAAGACAAAGAGTACGAAAAAAAGGACATTTTTTGATTAAATTGCTGAAACACACATATATACATATGTATTTACATATATACATACATATACATATTTAATAAAATGTGTGTTTTTTGTGGTTGAACGTTGATATCAAAGATGCCACAATTAATTGAAACGTGACTGTAAATCTAATTTCCTACGCATAACGCAAGCAAATAGGCCAGTCAAAGCGATATATGAATGCATATAATAGGGATCATAAAATCAAACAAGAAATGTGTGGGCGATGTAAAAATCAGACGGAAATACTATGTATGTATGTATGTAGTAATATTATCGATAAAAAAAAGTTAAAGTTTATGGTTCATCCTGCATTACACGCCTTATGAGCAAATAATTGCTAAAGGTAGAGAAGGTGTATGAATGAATCATGCTTGCAACCATACTTAAAGTGTAATAAATACTTTAAGTAAAAAAAAATCTGTATCCAGAACCGTGAAATGTGCGATTTTAAACCAAAAAAACTAAGGAATTTTCATATTCATGCCAAAAATTAAAAATATTATAATAATTGAACATTTTTCTTGACATAATGACATTCTGACAGTAACGAAAATTATGCATTTTTTCTTTTAATTTCCAATCGAATGAGCTCTATTCTAAATATAATATAAGCTAAAAATACATAAAAAAATAAAATAAAATAAAATACAAAAATGCAATGCGCCAAAAATGTATTAAAACTAACAGACAGATGTCAATGGGTACTTACAAATTCAAAGTACATTTGCACAGCGGAAAATGAGTGTGCACTGAAACTAGAAAAAAAAATATAATGCTTTTCTGCGGCAGTGAAATGACTGGAAGATGACTAGCTTACTGGTATTACATTGTGACAGAAATTGAGTGTTGTTTTCTGGGGCGGAAAAATTCCTACATAGAACAAAAGTAAAACCCCCAATTCCTTTTGCTCCCTGAGGTAATTTTTTTTATTGCCATTTTAAATATATGAAATTTTGAATGAGTGATTAGCCGTTTTCGATACACAATTTTTCTGCTGGGTATAAATTTCCCTCTGCCAAATTTATATGTAAATGATAGCGAGCAGAGGGAAATTTTTATCGACCAGTTAGCGAGTATGGCTACTACTCATTATGGGTTCAAACATTTTTGTTCGATCCTACCTCGCTTGTCTGATGACGAATCGAAAACGCCAATTTTTAAATAAATTAAAAAAGGGTTAAAATACATATCTTATAGAAATATGTTGTTAGGAAGCATATATTAAAATTCGTCGAGCTTTCATTTCGTAGAATAATTTAATACGCTAACACCACCATGAAGAAGTCGTTTTGAACCCTTTTTTTAAATGTTCGATAAAAATAATATTTTGAAGGTCGTTAGAGGGTTAAAGTGTTAAAGTAAATAAATAATAAATAAATATTAATTATAAAGAATAAAGAAAAAAATTAAAAATTTGAGGTGACTCGCTTAAATTTGAGACAAAATCTTCGCACGTGAAGGAAAAACAATTGCAGTTTCAAAGAAAATATATCTTATATTATAAATCGTCGTACCATACGAAAACTAACATATTTAAAATTTCTGGCGAAAGCTATCAATAAAAAAATTCTGTACGAAAAGTAGAACATTTGACTTTTGGCCGACGAAAAGTAATAAAATCGAGTTTTGGCTGACGAAAAGTAATAAAATTGACTTTTGGCTGACGAAAAGTAATAAAATCGAGTTTTGGCTGACGAAAAGTAATAAAATTGACTTTTGGCTGACGAAAAGTATCAGTAATTATATACTGTTTTTACATAAAAATTGTTGTTGTTTAAACGAAATTGGTAGTTTTCGTCAGCCAAAAGTGGATTTTATTACTTTTCGTCAGCCAAAACTCGATTTTATTACTTTTCGTCGGCCAAAACTTGAACTTTTTACTTTTCGGCAGCCACAAAAAATCTGATGTTAGTTTTCGTATGGTACGACGAAATGTGAAATGGAAATTGTGTTTAAACTCAATTAGCGAGAAAACCGCTGAACGGATCCTCACGAAACTTTGCACATCTAGGTATTTTCACCCGGTAATTGCTATAGGCATATTTTTAATCTGATTAAAAGTCAGGGATGGGCACCCCCATACAAAATTTTCCTTTTTTTCGTAATTCTTGAAATATTTGTACTAGAATAATGAAAATTTTTGTGAAGGAATAATACAAAAATATATACTCAACGGATAAACAATTTAGGTCTTGGTAAAGCAGGGATGGGCACTCTCCTCCCATATAAACTGAAATTTTCACATCGAATATCTCTGGAAATATTTGTAGTAGGGTACTGAAAATTGGTGTGAGGGCATGTGAGATAACTATGTATTAAACGGGTAAAAATGCCAGGTCTTCGTAAAGCAGGGATGGGCACCTCCCATACAAACTGAAATTTTCAAATCGAATATCTCTGGAAATATTTGTAGTAGGGTTCTGAAAATTGGTGTGAGGGCATGTGAGATAACTATGTATTAAACGGGTAAAAACGCTAGGTCTTAGCAAAGCAGGGATGGGCACCTCCCATACAGACTGAAATTTTTACAGCGAAAATCTCTTGAAATATTTATAGTAGGGTACTGAAAATTGGTGTTGGGCATATGAGATAATTACGTACTCAACGGACAAAAAAAAATAAGAAAACTATCTTTGACGTCAAGAATGATATTTTTCTATGTAACTTTTTTGGACTAACTCAATATGCTAATATTTTTAAAAGCACGTGGTGTGAAACCCGCGGGTAAACTCTAGTTTTGAATGAAAATGAGGCAAGTGCATATTAGCAAATGGAATATATAATACCGCTTTTTAATTTGTAGTGGTCTGACTTTAAACATTTGAATATTTTATGTAAAAAACTTGATTTGGACTTTCCTATTTTTTCTTATGACCATTTCAGTGTTTACATTTTTCCAATTGGATACTCGGCATAATTCCATATCTGTAAAAATGCAAATTTCTCTCGTGGTAAAAACGGTTTTGCATTTTTGTTTATGAGCTATTGGAACATTAACTTACTTACTTACTTTTCCCAAATTTTATTTTCATTACAGCTAGTTTTGTTTTGCTTTCAAAAAGCTTGACGATGTGCAGAAATATAAAATAAAAAATTGAAATAAATATTGTTTGGTTCTTTAAACGCAAGATGTACGAGTGTTCTTTATACTTTTTTTCAGTAAAAATATCAAAGAAACTAAAACCCTCTTTGGCTTTATTTCACCACACACCACTGTATGTTTATTCAAACTGCAAATTTGTGTAACATGATTAAGAACTTTTCTAATAAAATCTTCACCCACCATACCAATATGCTACCCCTTTATATTTAAATTGTAATCCCGCTACTGAAAACAAACAAAATTTACAAAATGTAGCATTTTTAGGCGCTTTATTTCACCTATTTTTTCGAGCTCTGGTGATCAATGCCGCCAGCTCACCGTTACTTTAGACGATATAAATAAATAAAAGAGATACATACGGTTAGGCGCATTTGGTATGAGTTTAGCGAAATTTAGCGATGAAGATTAGCGATAGCTTTGTTTACAGATAACGGGAAATAGGGAGTGGTTGAGAAACTGATTCAGGGTGGCATAGTGTGATTTTCCGCAGCGATGCCGGACGGGTATGTCCGTATATATAATATATATATGTATGATTTCTGCACAACTGGTACAGCGTGGATCCCTTAGTTAGTAGTATCGCAATATATTTTATAATATGCATGGCTAACTTAAGTCAAAACTTAGTTTTAGCTTTAGTCACGTTGGTGAAACTGGGCCTAAGTCATTTACGCGTCCAATATTCCATGCTCATTCACAGCGCATATGACTTTTTGCTTCAGAAGGAACTTAGAAATACATAAAATCCAGTGAGACCTTCCGATTTTCACTACATTTTACAATTTGAAAATTTTCTTCTCACACATAAAACTCCTTCCACTGTAAAGCTTTCAGCATTCGGTTTTTGTGTACCTATTTCATTGATTTTATAATCTCAAGAGCACTAAAATATTTTTAGTAAGAATTAAGCAGGAAAAGCACTTGACTTATGTATTAAGATATAATAGAAAAAACAGGAGGAGGATTTTGCTTAACGAAAAAAAAATTACTTAACTTTCTAACTGAGGATCTGTTGTAATGCTATAATACACATTTCTTCGGTCTGTTTATTATCTGGCATTGTCATAATTTATTTTGTTCGCTAACAAGACGACAGATGATACAAACACAAACACACGCACATAACTATATATTCGCACAAATTTTGGTATGGTAATTTATTTTTGGTGAATGACGCGGAAATAACGAAACTATGCCGAAAAAAATTTGTCAATCTAATAGCGTGACTGCATAAATGTGTCTATATACATATATGCGTATGTATGTATGTATATTGGTTTGTATGCATATCAGCTTACTTACTTAATTCCTTGCAATGTGCGTTGGACTGTTCCGCCTTTGCCAAAACTATCATGACCACCGCCATACCAACGACAAATGCCAACGCTGATGAACGCATATTTTATTTCTTTTTTTTTTTTTAGCTTTTTCTGCTTCTCTTTTTGTCTTTTGCACTTAAGTATTTATGACACCAATATAAGCTTAGATGAGAACGAAGACACACAAGAAACGACAGTTAAATTAGCAGATGCCAAACCTGCAACGCAAACGTTTTAATTATTTAAGATTTACTTATTTAGTTAATAGATATACCAGTTTTATTTTATTTCATTTTTTTCAAATTCAGAAAACACCAAATTGTCGAATGGTTTTGAGCTAAACGTCAAGCGTTTATATCTGCTTAGTTAATTGCCATGCCACGAACCGCAAAATCCACAAAATCTTACCGCCAACTGAGGCGTCCCAGCGTTGCTGATCCGCTTTTATACAGACGCTTCATAGCCGGTGTGCTGTTGTATTTAATTTTCTAGTTTTTTTTCTTGTTTTTGTTTTTTTTTGTTATTTTTGGTGGACATATGGCGCAAATGTTGGAAATGGCACACATTCTGACTGGCGGGCACACACTCTGGCACTTAAATACAAACAACAAAAGTAATACGGCAAAGTGGAATACTTATTAACATATGTACATATTTGAGTGAATTTTCGAAAATTTAAAAATTATGAAATTTGCCGAATGCCTTTGAAGTGAATGAATGTTTTAAGGTGTTCCAGCAATTTTGCATTTTGTCGATTGTCGAAAATTGGCTGAAAATTGCTCACTAAATTGTTGTTGCATTTTATTAATCATAATTCACTTAATAACACAGTCTAACAAATTACTTTTTGGTTGCCCGTTTTTCCGACAGCGTAGGAATATGATGTATTGTGGAATGATTTTCCGTCATACCTTGTCAAGTTTGGTTTGAAGACAAACCAGTTTCGGCTATTATGTGCCATCTTCAGTGCCGTTTTTCGTCCTCAGTGCCGCTTTTCGTTCTCAGTGCCTTTTTTCGTTCTCAGAACCGGTTTGTCTTCAAACCAAATTTGACAAGGCATGACGGAAAATCGTTCCACAATACAACACAGTCTAACAAGTCTTAACTTTTTTCTTGCAACGGAGTGATTATGATATTTTTCTGAAAGAGCACGTCGCGTTGATCACTTTTGGTGTACAAGATAATACTCCAGAACAGTTGAGTCGTTTTTTATTTGCACTTCAAGGTTAATATGTAGTTTTAGTACAAGTTTGGTTGAAAATTGAGATCTATAGCGCTACTCTGGCAACTGTCTTTCCAAGGAGAACTATCTTTTGAGAGGAAAAATTCGTTTTCCTTTCGAAAGATACACTCAGGGAAAAACAGCATTTTAAAATCAAAAATAAAATTTTTGTTTTCATAATGCACGTTTTAAACCAAACGATTTTTATTTTAACAATGAAAATTTTTAAATTAAAAAAGAAATTTTTGAATAAAGAATGAAATTTTTGAAGTAAAAATGCATTTTGGATTTAAAAAGAAACATACTTAAATTAATAATGAAAATGAATGTTGATTCAAAAACTCGTTCTTTGTTCAAAATTTTTTTGTAAGAAGTCCAACAAAAACAATAATGAGAATCGATTTTTTTAAATTTTGTTTTTACAATGATTCATAGTATAATTCATAGATTTTTTTATGAATAGAGAAGTATAAATAGGCTACTAGAATTCAATATAATGTCGAATGTTCCACTATGTGAAGATTGGATAGAATTTCAGGTTAAAGTCATGGTTCGAATCCGCAGGAGAATATAAAATAAAGAAGAAAAAGGAAAATAAGGAGAATAAGAAATAAAGATAGCAAACAGTTAGGGCGAAGTAGAAAAGAAGAGGAGAACAAACGGAGGCTATATTTTTGTAGTTGGTACTAGGATTCAAAGAAGATGAAGAGAATGCCGTTGGATTCAATTTCGAATCCGGAAGAGAAAATGATATAGAGAACACTGCAGCGTTTTTTTTCTCATAGTGCTTAAAATAAAAATAAAAATTTTTAAATTTAAAATGTTTTTTCTTGATATAAAAATTTTACAATGAACATTTTTAAAATAAAAATGTTGGTATTTACATCACTTTTAAATACGTTTTTGCCCATTTTAACCAGAATCAACCCACGAGCACCATAAGGTAACGCAAAACATCCCTTTACATATACAAGAGAATAAACAAAAGGAAAAGAAAAAACACCAGGCAAATGCCGATTTGCATTGAAAAATTAATGTAGCTTTGCAAAGAGGTAAAGATCGTGTTATTCTGTACTCAAATGTCGAAGCTATTGCGTGTGAAAATGAGGTGACAAAAATTATTACTGAAAATTCCCGTTTTCAGATATGGCATGTCGGTAAATATAAGTATATTGTATAACTTTTGGAATAAATTGTTAAAATAATTACACCTTTTGAAAGCTAATGAAATTATCTATGTATGTAATGTAAATATGTTTTTAAATGAAAAATTCTTCTTTCCAACATATTTTTACATTTTTCTAAAGGCGTTACCATCCGTGGGTCGTCTAGGGTACAGGTGTTTTTTATTGGGCTTCGTGTGATTTTCTCTGCCGTTGTGTAAATTTAACTAATGTAATATTATTAATTTGTTGGAATTTTATAAATTTTCTGCTTGTAGAGGTTTAACGTTACAACAAATGCTTGATTTCATTCAAGATCAAGATAAGGCATTCGACGAAGGTGGACTAATTGACATACCAACTGTCATTTAGGTACATACATGGAGCCTCATCAATATTACACCATTTTTGGAGAAGATAATACTGAAGAGGAATGTGCGGGTAAACCAGATAATGTTTGCCCGACCTAACTAAAAGGCGACTAAGAAGTTGTAATAGGTGGTAGCTCGATATTACCCCATTTTGTCCAAGAAGATGAATGGCTGAAGAATATTTCAAAATTTTCTCTTCCAATTTTTCCACTGGCGAATACGAAAATTGTCGTAATATACTACGTCATGTTCAATTTGAGAAGTTTTTTAATTATTGTTATTATTTATCAAGCATATTTGCGAAGAAAGTGCAATATATGCTATTGGCCAAAATAGGCCAACCCTACATATGGAAGTGTTAAAAAAAAAAAATATTTTATTTGCATAACTTTACTTAAAACCTACTTAAATCTCAATAAAGTGAATTAAAAATGTGTTTTTTTTTTTTTGAAACAAAAAAAAATGTTTCCAAATATCATTTACCCTTTAAACAAAAACCTGTACCCTAGGCGACCCACGGCTACCATATGGTAACGCTAGTTTTTCACATTTTCGGAAAAGTGCGACAAGGTATTGGAAAACGGACTTCATTTTCATGCTCAGGAGGTCGAAATTTATTGGTGTACATACTTTTATGAAAATCTGAAACAAAAAAAGTTCTGGGAAAATCCGGGTTAAGCACGTTGCTGGGACATAATGTTGCTAGTAACATGTTGCGCCGTGTTTCTACAAATTTCTCACAACCACTCACATGTATTTCCTGCAGAAATGAGAGTTACTGATAACTGCAGTTTTACTCACACGCAAAGTCTAAAACAATGGTAATTTTTTTACATGTTTAAACGTGTATACTTAATTGATGGGACAGTTGTAAAACTCCTGAGGTAGACCGACCTAAATGGCAAAATGCGTGGCTGTAGCGAACTTTAGCTTTAACCCCAGACATTTCGCAAACACAAGCGCTATGCAGCATGCGTTTTATTATATTATGAACTTGCATAGAAAATGTATGCACTAAGTGCTGAAATGAAAAACAATACACATACCTACATACATTGTATGTACATATATCGTATAGCTAAGTCAAGCTAAGTTAAGTCGAAATTTATAAACACAAAGCAGGCGCAACAAAACCGCCCAAAGAAAATATCTACATGAAAGAGCCTCTGTGCGTTTGAATCTGGGCACCAAAACGACCGTATAAACAGAAAGCTAAGCAAAACAAATAATTTGTATATTTGTGTATATTTAATGGATGCTGCTGGTACAAGTAGGCCGGTCGATCGGTCGGTTGCCAGCAGAAGTCAGCCAATGCAATGTTCATTGCACGCTCTCGGCCGTTCCCTGCCAAGAAAACAACGAAACGTTTGCTTTTGTTCGTTTTTAGCAACAATTTTTGTTTTTGTTGTTTAGGGGAAATTTGTGCGTGCTGGGAATATGACTCAGTACAAATATACATACAAATGTGTATACGAATATAGTACCTACATATGAATATGTTAGCGAAAGCATACATTTTTATTGTCATCAGCGTATGGAATGTACATACCGTCCGTATGCACATATGTATGTATGTATATATGCCCGTACTTAAGCAAGTGTGTAGGAATACTTATTGGTAACAAAGTTGCCACTAAGCAAATTTATTTGCTACCAAAAATTGATCAAAATGGCTTTCGATCTACCAAATAATTTTTATTGTTTGCATGTTTTTGGTCTTTTACGTTATATGTATAAAGATTTTGTCTGCAGAGACTCATAGTGAAATTTTATGGCGCATAATTTTCTAGAACATTTTAACCCTCTAACGACCTTTAAAATACAATTTTTTTTGGACTTTCTAAAAAAGCTGTCAAAATAACCTCTTCGTGGAGGAGTTAGAGGGTTAAGGTATTGTACGAAATTATAGCTCGTGCAATTTTACTATACGTTTTCTAACAACACATTTTCATACGATATGTATTTTAACCCATATTTTCTATGATTTAAAATTCACTCAGACAAAATTTTGCAAATTTGAAATGGCAATAAAAAAAATTTTATCTCAGCGAGCAAACTGGTTTTTGGGGTTTTACTATATGGTTAGTGATCTTTAGTTCTGTGCGGAAATTTGTCCACCCCCCGAACAACAACCCTCAATTTGCCACCCCGAACAACAGCCCTCCATTTGCGTCACACTGTATTTACACCAATGTGTGCCTAGGCGTATGAGCAACTTTTTTCTAATAGAGACTTTTTAAACCTAATCACCGAATTTTGAAAAGTTACGTAAAACCGAAAGTGAGACTCTGAGGCTCACCTATGGGGAAATTTTGAAACACATTATTTTGGTATTTGTTTTTTATTTTTATTTATGCAGTAATGAATGCAGAATCCTTTTTATACATTCTTATGACGGTTTATGACAATTTTTTGATATATAAAGATAAAAAAAGGTAATTTCATAAAATAGGGTATATTAATGAACTGCAAATTTTCACACATTTTTGTAGTTGTTGAATGTTCATTGCAAATGATTTTATTACATCTGTTATTCGTTTTTTTACTGTGCACACAATGAGAAAAACTACGAATCAAATGAATATGAATAAATTTTTCATATGATCGCGATTTATATATATTTTCCACGATCAAATTTAAAAGTTTTAAAACGCGACGTTCGTGGTGAAATTACTGACGCATAAAAGCAGACGATCGTTCGTTTCTCTATCTGAAGGCATCTTTTCCGTTATTTAGAATCTCAGTAAACAGAAAATGATAAGATTTTAATGGTTTTGAAATTGCTGACTTTACCGTTCTCCATAATTTTATGACATCATATGATCTAAAGATCTATGGTGAAATACGACGAATTCACCAGAAGGAGGAAGTATGGTGAGTTCACAACGTAAAAACCTCACTGGATAGACCTTGTAAACAACGAATTCAAAATTTAGTTGAATTCTAGAAATGTAATCTAATGACGATAAGGATACTTAAGGTGAGTCTTTGAGGCTCACTTTCGGTTTTTCGTTACAATTTTATACGATTGCGAAAAAATGGTTAAAATAAATAAATAGCCCAAAGATAAAAATTATTTCATAATTTATGAACATAAATGAAGGAATACCCAAAATTTCAAGCAAAAAGCTTTTTTGGTTTAGGAATAATTCGCTTTTAAACTTTAAAGTGAGACTGAGGTGCTCACTTTAGAGGATTAGGGTTAAAGTGTATTCATATTTAATGCCATTTTTTTCAGAATATCGAAGGATGTGCAATAAAATCATAATGGTACACAGTCCTTCAGAACCTCAAAATCGAAAAAATTTCACACAGCTCTATTTGAAAGTCGCATAAGTACGTTATTGAAGAAAACTTTAAACTGTGCCATTTTTGAAGACTCTTTGGAACTGGCGTGTTCTTTTCACCCGCTCAGAAAGCGACATGAACACATGAAACTTCGAGTGTTTTCTCAACAGTTTGGTGGTCAAGTAACAAAATGCAGTAGACCAGTGTTGTTACTTTAACATATCGCACCCTAAATCATAAAGTGATACAACTCAAAATTCAAAAATTATCAGGAGAGGCAAAAAACTTTTTAATTTTTATAGGCAATGATATGGGAAAAGGCTACGTAAAATAGTTATTTCTCAGTTAAAAAAGACTCTGATGGAAAAGATTTTTTGGCAGCCGCTAGAGATATATTCTGTGTACCAATTTATGGAAGAAACCCGATTTCGAAAAATTTTGAGTTGTAACGCTTTTTGATTTAGTGTGCGATATGTAAAAATTTAACAAAAAAAAAAATCGAATCGTTCTACCAACGGAAAAACCAAAAAAAAACCTATCAGTTTTGTTAGCAAAGGCCCACAGATGGCAGCCCGAATTGGTATGAGCATTTCGGTCACGTTTTCGGACTTTCGGAGTGAGAGCGTAAAAAGCTTTTGTGCGCAAGAGCTCTCATATCTATGCTATGCCTATGCTCTCGCAAACTTTATCGCTGTGGATGGTAATATTTGAACTGAATTTCCCTGCTGTTGCTTGTTGCTGGCGCTAAGAAAACTCTTTGTGGATATGCATAACATACGTGACACATATTGATTTACATTTCCATAAGTAGACACATATATTAGTACACACATACACTTAAACAAAAGCATCAGCTGTAGCTGCCGTAAATATCGCATCCATTTGTTATTTTATTGCTGTTTGGCTTTACCAACGGTCTGTCTGCTGGAGTTGATTTACATAAGTGTTTTCAAAAATAACTCTTCGTACGTGCCTCACTATTTCGCCTCAATGATTTTATATAGACAATGGAGCATAGGGTTAACTTGCGTACCCCTAAAATGCTTTACCATATGTGAACAATTGGGAAAATTATTTTATTAGTTATACAAAATTTAGGGGGCAATTATTTTTGGAGAATAGCTCTTTTCCTAGTACTCTTATCTAATATGGGATACATAGTATCAAATATTTGAGGAATATATTTTATGCCAGACATTGGCTTTCTAGCTCACGTGAGTAGAGAAGTAAGAAACATCGCACACATTTTTACCAAATTTTAGGCGGAGGTAGCGGCGATACAGGAGGCGATTGAATGCTTGAAAGCAAGAAAAAGCGAATGTAAAGATGTTTACAACTTCTCAGACAGCCAGGCTGCACTGAAATCGCTTGGGGCTGTCATATGAATATGCGGAAACGTGAAAAATTGTCGCAGATCTCTAACTGAGATAGCTGAGCATTTTACCATTCACCTCCTATGGGTGTCTGGACACTGTAACATACCTACAGGAAAACGAGATGGCAGATAAACTTGCTAGAGGGGCACATCCGCTTTAATTTCACTCTAGTGGAAGGGTTTAGGTATGCCACCGCTACCTATCAGCAGGCTCATACTGAAGGAGTTCTACTTCAAAGCAGCAAATGACAAAGGTGGCATTTTCTGAGTACTTGCAACCATACTGGGGGCTCTTTTGGCTTAACTGGAACGCCAGACGGAGAAAGGGTCTAGTAGGACTCGGAAGATCCGAGCTAGTACTAATGAGTGGACGATTAACAGGCCATATAATCCTTGGGAAACTTATAGTAATGATGCGTAGCTGCATATTACGATTACTCTAGGGCCTGCGGGGTCGCAGAAGGGGAGCCCGAAGCAGTAAAACACCTGCTGTGCGATTGCCAAGCCCTAAGAAGGTGGAAAATGAAGCATTTGCCGACTTGCGGATCGAGGAGATAGAGCTACATTGGAATTCAGTAAAATTCTAAGATTTGTGGAGTCCACACGATGACTCGCAAATAGCGAGACCTTCCGATTCACGTGGTATCACAATGTGACCTTCGGTGCCTTAGTGTGCTATGTGGCAACTAGCAGCCCCTGAAACCTTTCCTAACCTACCACTGTAGCAGCGTAAATTTATCTGCGCTCACACAACACAATCTCTCTTCAATTTTGCCGAACAATTTTTTGCTCACTTTTCTCGACCCATCTTGCTTTTATGTCAGTTGTATGCGGTGCTCCCCGAAGACAAGAATTCCGAAACTCTATTTGTCTGAAAAATTATTTCCGAAACTTCTTTTCAGAAATAAATTTTCAGAATGAAAAATTCCGAAATTTTTTTTCCGAAATAAAAATTCAGAATGAAAATTTCCGAAATTTTTTTTTTCCGAAATAAAAATTCAGAATGAAAAATTCCGAAAACTGTTTTTCAGAAAAATTTATTTTACTGTATACTACAAGGTGTTTCACGCAAAAGTACTGTGGAACGGATACTATTCCAAAAAATAATTCTGCCGGCTGAGGGTTATTTTTTTTTAAAGCGCGGCCGAAGGTCGCCAACGCAGTAAAGTGTTCTGCGCGAAATTAAATAGTTTCATTGCCGTCTGATTTTTTTCTGAACTTTGGCTTCGGAATTTTGGATTTCTGAATTTTAGCTTCGGGATTTTTGATTCTGAATTTTGGATTTCTGAATTTTGGATTTCTGAATTTTGGATTTCTGAATTTTGGATTTCTGAATTTTGGATTCTGAATTTTGGATTTCGGAAATAATTTTTCGGGAAAATAAAGTTGCGGAATTTTTGTCTTCGAAATTCATGAGGGAAACCGTTGTAAGCCGTATTCTTTGAGCGAACATCCGAAATACGTAGTTGAATTTTTAGACAGAACAGTCCCACTTCAACACGGACTTTGCCTCCGGTTATTTAGTTCAAAGTATTATGTATGTTTGAGTTACGTCGCGACGTTTTCTTTTCGGGTTACAATGTTGCCCTTTTTCGTTTTCTTAGCCATTCTGTAGGTTTTTTTAGTCATTTCATTAAATATCAATCTCTAACTATGTAGCTAAAAGGGTACCTTATCTACAAATTCAGCAGGTTTTTAGAAAGTTAGTTTACGTAATTCGATTAGTATATAAAAGGGCAAAGTTTTTATGCGAGAAAAGAACACGCCATTAATTCCGCTCAGCTTCTGTGTAGCGTATGCTCGCTAAATTGTTACTCTTCCAACCGCTTAATATATTGTAAAATGTAATTTTTAACATCAAACGAGACATAATTTTCGGCGTTAAAAAAATTCGTCTGATGGCGTGTTCTTTTCTGACAAAAAATTTTGCATTTGAATAGCTCAATTATCGAATTATGTAAACTGACCTTCTATAAAATTACTGAATTTGTAGTTAATGTTGCCCTTTTACTTAGTCATAGGTCAATATTCTTTGAAATGACCAAAGAGATTTACAAGCTGGCTAAGAAAATCACACAGAGCAACATTGTTGAGAGAAAAGAAAACGGCATAAAAACTAATTTGGGAATTTACTGCATCATGTACCACAATTAACTAAGCAAAGCAACTCGCACTCGCGTAAAATCAAAATCTCTATAAGTTTTGTTACCAAATAAATTCAATTACCGCATATGTTCGCCTATAATATTTAATTTCTATTAAAAAAAAAAAAAGTTATTCACCCTACACTCTAATGAAAGCGCCAAATAAAAAGCGTAAAGCACTTTGTGGCAAGGGGAAATTTTTGTGGAACATAAAAATCGTATACATCGCTGCTGCGTGTGTGCTCAATGTGCCACATAGAAAATTGCTACTGCCAAATGTGGAATGTGAAAACTGCTGAAACTAAACGACAATGAAATAATCCCTTCGGCAATAGCGAAGACGAATAGCCAACAACGGAGCGAATGTTGGTGTGTGTGTGTTTTTGCATATTCGGAAGGAATTTTGTTGTTCATTTTGTTCAGCTGAGTTTCTATTTAGTTCAGTTCAGTTAAGTTCAATTGCGATGCTTGCGATTCGATGCCGCGGCGATTTCCTTAAATCTGCTCGAGTGTTGTTAGTTCAGTTAAGCTATGCAATTCAAACGGTGCGAACGTTTACACGGCGGTTACTACGCGTAACGCGTTCAAAACTCTATGAGAAGAGTTAAATAAAGCTTAAGGGAATGCGATTGTAAACAGATTGGCGCACATGCATATATACGAAGGCAGCAGTGAACTTAAACTTAAATTTTAAGGCACTAAATAATGCTTAATGTGGCAAGATTAGCAAACAAATATTTGACTTTTTTGGACAATAGTTAGAGAGCGGCAGTTTGTGGATATGTGTGCATATGAAGGATGTCCAACTGCATCAGCTGATGATTGAATGTTATTGAAATCGTTAAAGGATAATAGATGCACAAGCATACAAATATGCATATATATACATACATATGTACATCAATGTGCATAATAATCGCTAATGCATAAAAGACAAAAGACTGAAAACGCGTGTGAAAATATTAAAAAAGAAAACAAAAAAAAACAAAAAAAAAAACAAAAAAACAAAAAAAAAACCAATGGCTGAAGCACTTGCATGCGCGTATCTTCTATCTATTGTTTAAGGCAAAAAGTAAAATGCGAAATTATTAAAAATATTCCTGTTGCATTTTTACTGTTGCTGCTGTTGTGGTCATTAAAGCGTGTATTATTGTTGTTTTTGGCAATTAACTTAAATGCATAAGTATGGCGTGAATAAAAACAAATAAACACAATTAACATGCACGAAATATATTAAAAATTAAAATGTGCATATTTCGTCATGTTGCCAATTGCTGAACAACGCTCAATTTTAATAAACATTGTTTGACTTTTCACTATTGCCGTTATTACATATGTACATATTATTATTGTTGTTGATTGTTATTGTTGCTGCTGCTTTTATTGCTGACCTATACAAATAAACACATACATACATATACATAAATGATGCTCAGAATGATGATAATGATGCTGCTTGTTATTTGGGTTATTGTATTGTAAGGCAGCTGCACGTGCGTGTGTCTATTAGTGCGTGTAGTTGTGCTTATATTAGTGCTGGTATTAATGCTTGTGTGCGCCCACCCACCATGTGTGTACCTACTTTGTGTGTAAGCGTCGTGTACGCGGCTTGCTCCACTATCTACTTACTTCATGTCTCCCACGCCGCGCCTATGCAATGAATGCACTTGACTTTGACTGCGTCAATTTGCTGAAAATCTGCACAATTATTAGTTATTGACTTTTTTTTTTGGCTGGCGTAAATTGCTTTGGCACACAACACAACACTCTTTTAGTCACTTGAAAAATTTGGCAAAATTGCAAAAATTAAATCCTATATATTTATGGCGCTTTATGCTTTTGCAACGTCGCGTGTGTGAATATACCGTTCGTACTACATAAACACATAAATAAATAAATTGTGGCGCGAAAGCTGAAATGCGAATAAATAGGCGTCAAAATATTTATACATACACACGTATTTAGATACATAGTATGTACATACAAATGTATGTATGATGCTGCTCGCGAGCGCTCATATCTATGTGTGCATGTGTGGACACGCTGCGGCTTTCATGAATGAATAATGGTGTGTATGGCTATAAAGAAGGAAATTGAAAATATTTTCAAAGCATATGGCAGCAAAAACAAAAATAAAAATAAAAACAAAAACATAAACGCAAACAAAAACAAAAATAACAATAAAAATAAAAACAAAAACACAAACAGAAACAAAAATAAAAATAAAAACAAAATAAAAACAAATACAAAAACAAAATAAAAACAAAGACAAAAACACAAACAACAATAACAAAATACCTAAAGCCTTGCAATCGAGCGCAAAGCAGAAGTGTTGACGGCCAAACGTTTGCATGAACATTTGCCAATGGCTAATGGCGAGTGGCGAATGGTGGACGCGAACTTTCAAAGTGTGCACATTTGCCACAGCAGATAAATCAACGATGAAACAATAAAGTTTTGCTAACGCTACAAAATTAATAGACCAACTATTTCTATGGAAATTCACGTCAAAGCGAAATGCCAAAATTGAATCTAAAAGTAATTAAAGTTTAATTGAAAAAATGCCTTTGAGGAAATTGATTTGATGAGCGGAAAGTGCGAAAATTTTGAAAAAACAAATTAACTAAACCCAACAGCGAAATAAACGAATAACAAACAGAAAGCCGTAATCTATTTAAGAAAAAAAAAATCTAATATGTGTATTAGTCATTAAAAACAGCTGCTAAGCACAGATTTCGCAGACAAAAACAAACAAACAAAAGTTTTGTGTGCCGCGCCACTTGATGTGTCTAAGTGCGGATAAGCTGCTGTGAACGCAACGCACTACACAAATTCTATGCAAATTTGCGTACATACAAACATACATGTATAAATTGACATTCTAAAAATACTTTGCACTTTACTGATACATACCTAAATACTTTCCCATGAATGAACATGTGATGTGTAGATACAAAAATACATACATATGTACATAAAGCGTTGTATTGATTTTCGCTTAATAAAATAAGCAGCAAGGTTACATACATATATATGAATATGTAGCTAAATGTTGGGATGCCCTGCTGGATGCCTATCAAAATAACACTGTAAATACAGCTGTACATATAAATATATAGAACAAATATTTGTAAATAAAAAATTAAAAAATTATATTTTATAATATACATACATATGTAAATAATAAGTTAAAAATAAAAATAGTAGCGGCAAACGCAAGTTTCGGTAAAAAACGGGTAATCAATAGTGAGTAGTGAATAGTGAATAATAAAGCAGAAACTAGTAAATAAAAAACCAATAAAAAGTGGCATAAACAATAAAATAAAATACTATATTTAACTAACATGAAATCAGAAAATAAAAATTCATTTCAACTTAACATTTGAGTGTAAGTAATTTATATCGACGGCTGCATAAAAGATCACCCTATTTCAGAAAATTATTCAGAAACGCCCTATTTCAGAATTTGTTTCAATAACGTCCTATTTCAGAAAATTCTTCAAAAACGTCCTATTTCAGAGATCTTATATATGGAATTTTCTCTGAAATAAGGCGTTTTTGCACCAAATCTGAAATAGGACGTTATTGAAAAAATTTTTGAATTAAGGCGTTTTTGCAGCAAAATCTGAAATAGGACGTTATTGAAACAATTTTTGAAATAGGGTGATCTTTTACTCAGCCGTCGATATGTACATATGTAGGTACTTCATTGATTAACGAAAAATAAAATTTACTTATATGTTGTCAATGCTTCTAAGTGCAATTTTTTGACATACATAAATCCACGAAAAATAAAACTTTTCTAACAACACATTTTTTGGACTAACTGCACACGAAAATGATTACACTGTGTGACAGTGAAAAAGTAGTTTTGGGCGAGACATATCCCTAGTTTTAGGTCTGGTGAGGTATATAAAAATTGCATATTTAGAATTTCCAATATACCCCCAAAATCTGGAGACTGGACTAAAATTGTTAAATTTGTACTTACCCGGATTGTGGTAGAAAACAAATTTAGGAATTTTAGTATGAAAAATTTCACATTAGAAATTGATTATAGCAGAATATCCCAGGAATGCCTACGCGGATATTCAAAAGTTATATGTCGTTGCAAACAGAATTAATACGAGATTGTTCTAAAATAGTTTAACATGTACACTGTTTAACAAATTCATCGAGAAATGCTTGATTAAAAATGAAAAAAATTTAACAAAAATTGAATTTGCGATATATTTTTTACAGTTTCTCTGCCATTTATGAGAACATATTAACAGTTCGTATACTGTTAAAAGTGTCAAAATATCGTCTTTTCAATGACATCAAAACCATGTTGATGGGATAAACGGAGAAAAAGTTATGATACAATATATGACTTAACCTATGAAAAAGGGATTTTTGGCCCCTAACTCCAGTTATTGGGGGTGTATTGGAAATTCCAAGTATGCAGTCTTTGTATGCGTGGCAAGGCCTATAACATACATATCGTCGGTCTTCTGCCAGAAACACGAATGTGAAATTTTTTCTATGTACGATGTCTGCTCTTTATCGGGTATATATTGATGTAATAACAATTAATATTGGTATAATTTCTTGTGTAAACATACATACATAATATGTACTTGTATGTACAGAAGCATATATACAAATACTAATTGTTATTATATCAATATATACCCGATAAAAAGCAGACATCGCACTTAGAAAAAATTTCACATTCGTGTTTCTGGCAGGAGACCGACGATATGTCAACCTCGAAAAAAGTACTTTTAATTTGTTTCTATTTGATGTGTTATACTGATTTCAGACAGAAAATTAATGTAGTACATTACATTTATAATTTAACAATAAATTTTTGTGTATCACACACACTCAATTAACAAGGAGATGTCACTTTTCATAAAATAATATGTTGTTATTGACAAAAATTTTTGAATAAATAATCCCAGTAAACATTCGGAGTCATAAAAGAGTCAGAAAGAAATCCTAAACTGGAGCATTCATACTTATTATGAGCTCATTTTGGAGTCCGAAATGTATGTATTTCTGTTATTAAGGTGGTCTCCAGATATGAGCCTAATTTCAGACATTTTATGAGCCTGAATATGTAGTAAAACAAAAAAAAATTTTCTTTTGTTTTTGCATTTTCCTTCCCCTGCCCCAATTCTCTTCATCCTCTCTCACCATTCACCCCAGCTTATTCTCCTCTTCTCTCATTGATTTCGTCCAGAAGTCGCACCTGTCGAGCAAAACAGTTGTGTAGATATCACCGAGCTGAAAGTGATGTAATTTGCCCTTATGAACGAGCTGATACAGAAAATATACGAATTATTTTTATAATTACCTATCCCCAACATAATCAGCAATAATTTCGCTGCTTTGAAACATTTTTATTACACTCAAAAATTCATAAATAAAGTATTTATATATTTGTACATTTGTCAAAATCGTAAGCACAACATGTCCGAAAAATTGATGATGGAAAAAAGTGTCCAAACTCACATCATATTATTGTGTTAATCAGAAAAAATCAACTATGCGTTCAGAATATAAAAACACAACTGTTGCACAATCGTTGGGATTCTGAACGCAACCATTGTGGAACCTGCATTACTTGCTTTATAGTGTATTTGTATTTTCCTCTGGATTCGAACATGAGATTCAATCGAACGCCATAATATAGTGAAACATTCAACATTATATTAAACTTTGGTGATACTTTCATACCTACTTCCCATTTTTCGAATTACAATTATCATTTAAAAAAAAACAAGAAAAAAGCATTATAAAAAAAATTTCCTAAGCTCATACATATTTCACACATGATTGTGATTCATATCCGACTCCAAATTATGAGTGCTCTGAAAATGTTTAATAATAATAGTACAATGGCGCTATTATAACTCTGACGAGTTTTATGGCCGAGCTTATCTCCCAATTCGAGGTGAGTTCCTTTTGTTTTTCCTACTAATTGGGAGAGAATGTTTGCTGGGATAATAAATTCATGCCAAAACTAATTGACGGTTGACACTGAAAACTTCAAAATGAAAAAAAAAAACGAACTTACCTCCTAGAGGTGCATTGGATTTTTATTCGATTAAAAATTCAATTAATTAGTAATGGATCCATTAATAATTGAACTTCTGTATGGAAAAGCGAGCTTCATTATCAACTTAATGAAGAAAATGTGGATAATTACTCCATTAACCGCCTGTGTGAAATCAGTATTATTCATTTTTTAAATTTTATTAAAAACTTTTTTTTTATATTTTTGATTTTGAAAAGGTTTGGTTTTTATACCCACTAATAATATGCATATACGATTATTGTTTGATAAGTACGTGGGATTTTGTATAAGAAATAATTTGTTTGGGGAAAATGCAATTTATTTTTCGACATAATCTACCTCTAGCTCAATACACTTAGACCAGCGTTTTTCCAATTTTTTTATTCATTTTTTTTTTTTTCAAGTTTCTCAAAAAGACATTTTTTTCTGTCATTTCCTCTTCGTTTGACCCGACTCTCTTATGTGATGGATGCAAGTTTCATCTACGGCAACAAAACGGCGCAAAAATTCGTTCGAATTGCTTTGAAGTTATCACACGATTACACTTATTATCAAGTGTATCTTTTTCATGTCTAAATATTCATGTAAGATGTGATGTATTCACTCAGTTGAGTTGCTTGTGATCTCAGCTATTTCACGCAATTTCATTCTTCGATCATGCAATATCATTCCATGGATTTTATTGATGATTTCTGATGTGACTAGACACTTCTTTTGAACGTTCCGCATCTTTTTGTGCTAGTACGACCACAACGGAGTTCAGTAAACTACTTTTTAACCATTGAAAATGTTTGAGCAGAGTACACGTAGTATTTATCGAACATTGTCTTGGTTTCCTTCATAGATTTTTTATGAAAAAAAAATTCTTAAGCAGCAGACGAAATTCACTTTTTTCCATTTTTGTTGAAACACGCGAGGTTCTCGGTTTTAAGTTGCTATCAAACACAAACTAAATTGGGTAGATTGCTCAGACCTTTACAGTAGTCTTTTATGAGATGCAAGGCAAATTCTTTATACGGTAATGGCAGGGCGAATTCGGCAATATTCGCATCGATTCGCTTTAAGTTTTTGTCCATCAGAATGTCAAACTCAAAGTCAAATATTTCTTTGTATGACATTCTTCTGCATTCTTCTGTACACGGCGAGTTAAAAACGAGAAGAAGAAGAAGTCAGCTGTTCACTTACCATTATCATATGAATGAATTTGCCTTGATGAGATGGTAGTTCACGTAAGCAGTGTTGAAATCAAAATTACTCGTTGAAAAATTCTAAATATCACCGACTTACCAAACAACACTCGCGTCTTATTTTCAGGAAATTGCACAGTACACTAAATTAAGAAAAGTTACCTATTAATTTAAATATTAGTAACATAAGCTTAAAGCTATAAGATCCAATTGAAAGCATAAACCATCTAAATTTTTTCCTAGTCTTACAATAAATTATCCTCTGTGTAAAAGTGTATGTAATAAATGAGAAAAAGAACATAAAAAGTAATCAAAAATTCTTAGTTAATACAGACGCCACAGAAATTTAAGCGCATAAAAAGTATGTGCAGGATAAAGAAAATAAATAAAATGAATTTAAATTATGTAGTTCAATAAGTTTCAACGCATTTACGATAACGGTTGAGTACGGTAAATTAGCGCTATTAAATCAAAAATACGGATAAGTGCACGAATTTAGTATAAATGGTTTGATGACGAAATAAAAACAATACAAATACGTATGCAGAAATGGTTTGCGAATATTATAGCAAATAAATTTAAGGTTTAATAAAATCCATAATAACACTATAAATAATAATAAGCGTAATAATAAATAGAAAATATTAACGTGCTCGCAACGTTTGTGCAACATGATGATTATGATCATCATTATCAACATCATTACAAACACAATCAACAGCAGCTGGAGCAGCAGCAGCAGCCGGACCAGGGAGTAGTTAGAACATAATACAAAAGTCACATAAATAACAACAACAACAACAGCAATAATAATAAGAATAACAACCACAACAACAACAAGAATAACAAGAACACATTAAAGTGTATGAAAACCAGCAGCAAAATGGATTATAGCCAATTAGATGCCGATATTAATGGCAACATAAATACTGGCAATATCAATACAAATGATTTCCTTGCCATATTCACCACGGCCACCACCGCCACCGCCACAACTACAACAGCAACAAGAGCCACCGATGCGGCTGCGACAGCTGCGAAAGTGGAGGCAGCTGGTTGGCCTGGTGGTGGTGGCAGTAACCGAACATATTTGTCCATCCCGCCCAACAGCAACAACAATAGCATTAGTAACAACAGCAACAACAACTTATATGCCAGTCACAAAAACAGCAATAACAACTTGTTTGCCAGTCACAATAGCAGCAACAATATTAGTTTGGCCATTAGCAATGCAACAACAACACTCAACCCGCCTTTAGTAACAGTCGATAGTAGCAAATACTATGTCAATGGTGGCTTTAGCGGTGGCAGTGGCGTTAGCATTGGCGACAATCAATACGGCCTCACCAATTTACTCGATAGCACATTACAAGGCACCGTCACAACGCTCAGTCCAAATAATTATGTCAACGATAGTTACTATTTTTTGAGTAGCAACTTTTACAATAGTAGTACAATTTATGCTGGCGGCAGCAATTACACCAATCAAACATTGTTAACGCAACTGGCGACAGCAGCAGCAAATCAATCGACGAGCAGCGGCAACATAACGATGGAAGTGCAATGGGATGGCCGCTATCCGAGCGGCTATACGTTGCCGCAAATTGTGGTCGCCTCCGTTATTGTAACGATACTAATGATCATCATTGTAGTGGGCAATATGCTGGTCATCATTGCGATAGCCACGGAGAAATCATTGAAGAATATACAAAATTGGTTTATTGCCTCGCTGGCGGTGGCGGACTTTTTTCTCGGTCTCATCATAATGCCCTTCTCGCTGGCCAACGAACTGATGGGCTATTGGATATTCGGCAGTTGGTGGTGTGACATACACTCGGCGATGGATGTGCTGCTGTGTACGGCATCCATAATGAATTTGTGTTTGATATCGTTGGATCGCTATTGGAGCATAACAAAGGCGGTGGACTATTTGAAGTCGCGTACGCCGGCACGAGCGGCCGGTATGATTGCATTTGTGTGGACGTTGTCGGCATTAATTTGTATACCGCCGCTGTTGGGTTGGAAGGTGAAAATGCCGGAGGGGCCGTTGCCGAAATGTGCGGTAAGTGAAATAAGCGGTTCATTTACGTTTATAAATATTTGCGCACATACATACATATGTATATGTATATCATATATTTACCAGGGGCGTACGCTTTAGATAAGCCGAAAGGCTCGGCTTGCCTAAATATTTTCGTTCACTTCATTTTACGTATTTCTTTAAAATGTGGTTATCTCACGCTTGAAATGTGTTTACTGCTTAAGTTCTCATAGCGCCTTAGCCCATAGACAACATGCACGCGTATTTTGTTTGTACAGACAATGACAGCACAACCTGGTTTAGTGAGCATGCTTTAACAGCTCCACACATGCACTTTTATGAGGATTTCAATAGAGAATGATAAAACTTCTTTTCTCACTTTCTTTAACAAAGAAAATAAAAGAAAGAAAAAGAAATCGCTAATGGCTATGCTTCATACATAGGCTGGCCCAGCCAATTTATGCTAGGGCCGCCATTGCACACTGGTCACATTTGTGTGGATAGTGGGACAAAACTCAATTTCTTGCAAACGGAGGGACCTACCGAAACCAAATTTTGCACATTGCTGTCCCACTATACGACTCATCTTTCACAAAAATTAAAAAGATATACGTTGTAATCCACGCCCACCACTAACACTAGTTTACAGCCAAAGAAAACAAGAAAACCAGGAATGGGAGAGGATAGGAATTGTCCAGCTGAGCTTGGAACTATTTTTTTTTTAATTTTTTGTATGGTTAAGTTTTTGAGATAACGGTAATTTTTTTTTTGTAGTGGTCTAATAAAAACTCGCTGAGCGATAGCTGGTCAAAGTTAAAATTTTGTGGATTTTTTGCGATTTTTGAAAAAATTATGATTTTCAAATTAAGTTTTTTATAAAAAGTTGTAAAAATCAGGAAATTTTTTTTCTTTTAAAATTTGCCCATTTAATTGCAAAGACTTTAAGCATAATATCAGAGAAATCCGATGAATACTTTATTTTTGGCGATTTTTTTCTTGTGAAACAGAAAAGATATTTTGGATGGAAAACTTTGTTAGGTGACTTAACTATGTGAAAACGACTTCATAGGTCAAAAGGACATTAGAAAGAAATATACAGCTTCCAAAGGCTAAACTAATGACATTTCAATTTTAAAAATCCGATGTCAAATAACAAAGTTACAATTTTAAAAAAATATGTCAGCGATATTTCGCGGGATCAAAAAAAAAATTTATGGAGAGTGGGACAAAACTCAATTACTCAGATTTTATCGAAAATAAAGTTTCATCGAAAACAGTCGATTTACATATGTACAAAAATATGTAAAAGGATCATCTTGAGCAACAATATTTATTATAGACTAGTTACATTTAATATGATATTTTAAGAAAAAGGAAAAAAGGGAAAAATTTATAAACAGGCTTCTTAAGAGAAGACTTGAAAGAACTCAAATCTGCTTATAAGACCTGGTCCAGAGTGGTCGTTCATTGTTAAAAGTTTAAATGAAAATGCTAATGCTTGAAAATTACGCTCATAGAAAAACTAAGATTTCTTCATTTTGTAGTTTGCTGAAAATAAATTGTTCTCACTGTTTCTTTAGCTAAATCATGAAACATAGCTTTTTCTTGCGTTTCCATAGTTATCCGCATTTTTTAGCACTCAAACTTGAAATCTCGCAAAAATCATAATACACTTATTTACGCAAACTTTTCCAGAAATTTTTTTTTTTTTCAAATGTGTTGAACTTAAATGAGCCAAAGTAACGTTTAATGGTGTCTATTGCGTATAGAAGGAGGTTTTCCATAAAATTCAATACATTTTCCACGGGAATGCATGACAGAAATCTCTTTTTGAAACACCAAAATTTTTTACTTTTGTGTATGGGGGCTGACCAGTGTGCACTGATATCAACCTACTTATGTACAATATACCATATATTATAAATATGTTATAGCTTTAAGTAAAGTTATATACATTTATGCCATTGCTCCGTAGAATTGCGCGCTTTCAAAAGTCTGCGTTTATTTTGTTTCCAGTCTGCGGCGGTAAAGCAATGCAATTAAGAGCTGTTTTTGTTTTGGTTTTTTTTCTGCTTTTGCCTCAGGCTATACGCACAACTCGCTGCGTCGTTTGTTTATTTCTTTAATTTACTTGGAAATTGGAAACCGCAATGGTTTATCATCATCCGCAACGCGAACGAATGACGTTGGGCTGCGACGCGACATTAAGAGCATTTTCGGTGGATGCGGCCTTTTTGTGTCTTATTTAATTGATGTCAGCTGGAAATTGACACAAATGATTTACGTCTATAATAACTGACGAGCTTAATTGTCTGTTATGGGTGGGGGAGAGTAATTTGCCGGAGGCGATGTTTGTGGGAGGCTGCGGCAATGGAGTAAAGTTTTTCTTATACAAATAATAACATTTTAATGCTTACATACATACATACTAACATATATCCAGCGCTTTGGAGGGAAGAGAAAAATTACTAATAAATAAAGGTTTTGCATTTCCTGTAAGAAAAGCAAAAGCAAAACTCTTTTATTACACATATGTATATATATGTATATATATATAGGTTAGGTTAGAGTGGCTGCCATAGGGGCACACTTAGGCCAGTGCATAGGCCCATTGTGATACCACAAGAAGAAAACAGATTACTCCTCCTTTTTAAACCAGTTTGATAACCTAATGAAATTCACCAGGTCCTTTATGTCGACAACCGCGACTTTAGAAAGGCACTCCAGGAAAGGTGTCCCAAGAAAGCGTCGTCTGGCGCTGTTAAGAGCAGTGCAATGGGAAATGAGGTGTTCGATTGTCTCCTCTTCCTCATCATCTTTGCAGCTTCTGCAGCATCTACGGTACGGTGCACCCAGTCTCTCTGCGTGTTCCCCGATGAGGCACTGTCCTGTGAGCACCCCTACAAGGTTCGAGATTTCCTCTCTCCTTAGAGTACATATTTGACGAGATCGCTTGTGGTCCCAATTCGGCCAGGTTTGTCTTGATGTTCGACATACTGGGTTCTGTTGCCATCTATCGCTTGCTAGTTTATAGATATGCCGTTTAAGCATTAGCTTGCATGTGGCAAATGGCATACCTATGCGTTCTTTGTCAGGAAGAACCTGCTCGGTAGTGCCTTGCCTTGCAAGCTATTCTGCCCTACAATTTCCCTCGATATCCCTATGTCCCGGGACCCACACGAGGTGCAAACGGGTCTGTTTGGCCATCTCCTGCAGAGATCGGCGACAGTCCAGTGTTAGTTCAGAATTGAACGAGTTGGAGCCAAGAGACTTAATTGCTGCTTGGCTGTCGCGGAAGATGAATAGATCCCTGTGGATAGGTTCTTGTCCTATACGGTTGACAGCCTCCATTATAGCTGACACTTCAGACTGGTAAACGCTGCAGTGGTCGGGTAGTCTAAAAGCTAGCTGTAGATTCAAGTCATGTGAAAAGACTCCACCTCCAACTTTGTTGTCCAGTTTCGAGCCATCGGTGTAGATGGAAACGCTACCTGGGATTGGATAGCACCGATTTGGCTCTTCCCACTCATCCCTTTTTGGAATCCTTGTTTCGTAGTTGCTGTCTGCAACTATTGGAGTAGTACAGTACGTATATATATGCTTGCATATAATTTTACTGAATTGCAAGAAAAGCATATTTATTACACAAATGTTTATCTACCTACGTATATTTGCGACTAAGCCATTGTTTGCCATTCTACAGCCAAGCTTAAAAGAACGCATTAACAAAAGAAAATCATTTTTCAAATTTTTATTACAGCAAACATGAATTTCTGGCAACCTTTTTTGCAGTTAAAACCGCAAAACCGCAAGAAAATTGCCGAGATAAATTTCTTTAAAATAAATATCTTCCAGCTATAATAAATCATATTAATGTGCGAGCAAAACCACAACTGACTGACAATAATATATAAATATGTATGTATGCATCTATATACGTAAATGTGGCTATTTGCTTTATTTGAGTTAAATCTTAAAAATAACCCACAATCTTTATTTCATTTCATGATTTCGTATGATTTTTTGTTTTTTTTTTTTCTATAGAAACTTGTGTAGCTGTGATAATTGCTTAACCACAAAAATACCGCAATGTAAGGTAAAGAAAATGTTAACAAACCCAAAAAGAAATAAATGCTCACTTTAAAATAAAAAAAGTTTAATTAAATGAACGACAAAGTCGTGAGCGGGAGAGAGAGGCTGTGCCGGAGAGCGCAAAGTGAGATTTGCGCTACATTGGTTCCCATGTACCCTGTAAGGAAATTTCTACACTAAAAAAAAAAAATTACTCAGATTATGTAAAAAGGGGAATGATTCGGCGACATATTTTCATTGTTTTGAACACAATTTTCTATAAAACGTGATTTTTTATTCCTTGATTTGAAGATAATTGTACATCAAAACAACGAAAATATATCTTTAGCGCCGAATCATTGCGATTTTTCCATAATCTCAGTAAGTGGGTTTTTCAGTGCAGTTCAGAAATAGTGCATTTTTTGCCACTACTAGTGCGCGTACATACACTTTTCCATATAAATAACTGGCGATGCCATTGGCAGTGTCAATGATCCAGCGCTGCATTACCTACCTAACTGAGAGAAAAAAAATATATGGAGGGGTCAAAGAAATTGTTTACCTATTTTGAACACTACTTTCTTTGTTTTGAGTAAATTTTCCTTAAAACATGTTAAAAGGTTTATAAAATATTGTTGTTACATGCGTTACCATTGTTTTCATATACTTGTTTTGAAAAAATTCATACATTAAAATAATGAAAAATTCTGTAAGCGCCATTCATTCCCAACTTTCCTTGTTTTGAAAAATTGATTTCTTTAATTTTGAGTAATTAAATTCCCATACAAATCCCCATGGCAACGAATTTGTTTGAATGTTTTTTTATGTTTTTCCACATTTTTGAGAAAATTTACACAAAACAAAGAGAATTTTGTATTGGGACGCGTGTTCAAAATAAGGAAAATTATGTCTTTGATCGAGAGAAATTTTTTTTTGAGTGTACTCGATAGTTCTGAACTAGCTACAAGTTCCTACAATTTCTATAGTTTACATGTGACATTTAAGCGCAACATTTAATACTCTTCAAGCAAGTGGGTCGATATCACAGTAGCTAACGCTTCGGACTTTGGGCGACCGCGGTGAGATTCCTGTCGCTTTTGAAGTGACTAATAATGGTTTTTTGTAAATTTGTGATTGAAAAGAACAGTCAACTAGTATTTATAATAATACAATGGCGCTATTATAACTCTGACGAGTTTTATGGCCGAGCTTCTCTCCCAATTCGAGGAGTGCTCCTTTTTTGTTTTTTCCTACTAATTGGGTGGACCTACAGTTTTATGCCGGCTCCGAACGGCGAATGCATTTTTTGTGAGAAGCTTTTTCATGGCAGAAATACTCTCGGAGGGTATGCCGCCCACTGCCGAGAGGTGACCACTGCTCTTAAAAAACCCAATAATTGGATTTTTACTAATTAGAAAAATTTGTTTGGTGTTTGTCCGGACTGGGGTTTGAACCGGAGACCTCTGGTATAGCAGACGAGCACTCTACCCACTACAACACAGCGGCCACAACTTATTTAATCAGAGGACAACATTTCATTTGATATCAGGGCAGATGTAAATAGAATACCGTTTATATCAAATGCTTCACTAGCCATCTAGCAAAGCCGACGACAAATGAACAACAAAAAATGCTCATAGAATTTTTGTCACGAAATTAAATGAAAGTCTATCTTAAATTCGTCACTCAATTCACTTCTTCTGAACTTATTGAAGGTCTAACTACAATTTAACTAGTGCCTTTTTGACAGCTTATTCCTAGTTCAGAACTAGAAATTTGCTCACTAGTTATTGAGTTCCCTGCAGGGTAGGTATGGCTGCTTTAAATACGTACTTACATATATATACATATACATATTTGCTATTGAGAAATCATAAGCACTAAAAGCGAATGCGGTTTGGTCGTGATAAAAATCAAAGAAATAAATTTTTACAACAGAAATTACAACAAAACAATTTCGTGTACATTTTCAGTCTAAATGTGCTAATGAAAGTCACGTCAAATGTACTTTTGCTAATTTATGCGAGTTTTTGTATTCTTTTTTAACGAGCAAGATATATAATAAAATGTATCAAACCGCAAAATCTTTCATTTGCGGGTTAAATGAAAGGTTTTTCATGAAATGGCGTAAAATTACATATAAGATATTAGATAAATTTTTTTTTCCTTTTCAATATTTCTTTGAGATAAGAACTTTTAATTAACATTTTTTCATACTTTCAAATAATTCTGTCTTCTGTAAGTTGAAGGTAATTTCGGGCGCTTTTTATACGCTTGCTTTGGAATTTGATTTTTAATTTGAACTCTTCTTCATCATCATCATCATCATCATCATCTTCTTCTTCTTCTCCTTCATCTTCTTCTTCATCATCGACATCATCATCATCATCTTCTTCTTTTTCTTCTTCTTCTTCTTCTTCATCATCATCATCATCATCATCATCATCATCATCATCATCATCATCATCATCATCATCATCATCATCATCATCATCATCATCATCATCATCATCATCATCATCATTATCATCATCTTCTTCTTCTTCTTCTTCTTCTTCTTCTTCTTCTTCTTAACTACCATTATGTTTTGTGATGCCTGCGCCAATTGGAAATACAAAACGAATCCAAATGGCTCTCCACCTGATCTTTCTTTGTGTGATGACAGGAGGTAATTCGTCTTGTATTCGTTAAGCGCCAAACTCATTTTCTTAGCCTCTTTATCTAGCTTGGAGAAGGCAGAACATACAGCGCGATTGTTAGTGCCAACGATATCAATATCATCGGCGTAGGCCTATGTTTACTTATCCTATTACCAAAATACATATTTCATTGAATGAAGCGAAGAACTATAAATTTTTAGTCTTATGTACGTGAAATTAAAATATCATAAAAGCTTTGGCAACATATAACCTTTCCACACGCTCCTCAGACCACTGAATATCTGAAGCTTCACTTTTATTTCTACTCAATGGCGCTTACAATGTAATCAAGGCACTTCTCTTTCGACAATGTGGTACATTTGTCTACTTGGTATTTCAATTTGGTGTTGTCAAGACATTCCACATAAGCATCGATATTTTTACATCTCAACGAGCATTTGTTTATTTTTTTTATTATAATATGTAAGTATGTGATTATTATTTGTATGTTCTTTAATCAAATATATTATTCATTACAATCAACTCATTCAACGACAGTGTATTTATGAAATCTATTTACACTTTGTTCTTAGCAAGTGATGCTTTGATCACATCGCTCATAACTAAGAGCTTAGCACTTGAGTGAATTAATATGTTTGACTTGCACAAACATCAAAGACACATAAGCCCTCTCATGTATAATTGTTTACATACAAAACATTTAAACTTGAGTTTTGTGGCGAGAACTTTTGTGAAGTTAGAGCTTAGGAAATCACTGAGTCTCGCGTCAAGTGCAAATAAAAACTTCAGTACTCGCTCACATAGCATAAAGAATATTGGATGGCATAGACAACAATTTAACGTGCTTACAATATCCGGATAAGACAGTAAACTTTCTTTTTCAACTTGTACTCTATAGCTGGCTTAAATCGATGGCTTTGAGTACGTATGTATGTAGGTACATGACAACCCTATCACAGTATCCTTCAGTAAATTTACACCATTTAAATCACATAATTTCTTAGATAAATGAATTATATGAAAACTAGTATACTCTTCGGTTTTCTTTTCTGTTGCCACAAAGTGCTCGTCGTCGTTTTTAATTAACAAAATTACATTTGAAAATTTATCGCTTGATTATGCACAATGTTAAGTGAGCTGCCATTGAGTGAAGGGCGTTGATAGCTTCAAGTGCCTAATTAAGTCAGTGCTCATGTTTTGTATGTGCATATGAACAGACATATATACATACATACATGCATACATACACGCGCATTTTTTTTGTTAAGTTTGCCACGCTGCAAGCCGAAAAACTGAACGGTCATACAATTTTTAATAATATGCGTATATGTAGCTATTATATATTACAATTAAACTGTATAAATATATTAGGCCGGGGTGATTTACTAAGCTATATCGTGCCATAGAAACTCGGATCACTCTAATTTTTTCTCGTAGAAAACGCTTCTACGACATTTGCCTAAAATTAATTTTCATGTTCCCGAATTTGGTTTTTATGCAGCAAGACGCATTTTTGATCATAAAAATGGACAAAAATCGCCAAAAAATTTACTACAATCTAAATCAGAATTATTTGTTTTTTTTTTTTTTACTTTATTCAACTCTAAAGCCCGGTTTCACCAACCGGTCTCAACTTAGTTAAGCCAATTTTTTTAAGTTTTCAGTTTCACCATGCAACTGAGCTAAGTCACAAGTTAGTCAGCTTTTGTCTTGACTAAAAATAAACTAAGAATTTGAGTCGCTTTAGCAAATTCAACAAACAAAAGAGCGAATATGACAAAGAAATGAGCAAATACAGCAACCAAAACAACCAAAAAAACCAGTATTTGCCATAAAAAGTTGGTTGCAAAACTATTTTCTTAGACTATTTGGTGAAACCCAAAAGTAAGTTAGCCCCAAATCTGTCAAAACTTAGTTTTAGCTTTAGTCACGTTGGTGAAACCGGGCCTAAGAAAACTCAAAGTTACTCATACGCCATGGGGTACTACTGCAGGCACAAACCAATTTTCCAGCAGCATACGTTTGGGATATAACTCTTCCTCTTATGCAGCTAAAATTCTGAAATTTTGCATTTGAAGCATTTATTTCACACAAAGTGCTGTCAGCGAAAATTATGAAATATCGGTTGGCCATAACATAGAGATCCCGTACCATGAAGAAAACACAAAATGCAGTGAAAAGAGGAGTGCATTCTATTTCTGCTAAATTATAACTTTAAAATATTATTATTATGTTCAGTTTACTTTGTCTTTATATAATTTGCAAGAAAATTGAGGATATACATACGAGTATTATATGCAGCTAGAGATAATTACGAAAATATGCGATTTTGGTAATTCAGTCTCCAAAATTGTCAATCAGGCTATATCTGGAAAACGACTTATCCGATTTTAACTGTGATTTCATATTTGGATTCAGCATAAAATTTTGATTCAATTTGATGTGCACTTTGGCACGCTTGTTTTTTTTTTGTCGATTTTTGTCCATTTTTTTATTTTAAAAAATTCGTCTTTTTTCACAAAAACGAAAGTTCGTAACATCAAAATTAATTTTAGACAAATGTCGTGGAAGGGTTTCTACTCAGAAAAATTATAGGAATCCCAATTTCTATTAATTTCACTCCATAAAAATCGCCCCGGCCTAATGTTCATAGATGTTTAATTAAGTATAGTTGCAAGCATAGAAATGTTCACAAAATATTTTTACTTGCATACAAATATTTGTATGTATGTGTGTATATATGTACTCATGTGTTGATGCGCTCTAATGTGCTTTAGCTCAGACGGGTTGGTAAACATTTTGACAAGTGATTTTAATTGGCATCACCATCAAACATGGCTGGCACCCCATCTCACATACCATTTTTATTTCTGTGTCTATTTTGTTCGCTTGATAATCACACAAATATGATTCGCGTGACTCAAACCACGCGCGTGTCACATAGAAGTTCTAGGCAGTGAATGGAATGCGAGTAATTTTATATGCAGCCATAAGTAAAGTGCATATGTAAATATGTATGTACGTAATTGATTTGAACTATTTGATCTGGAAATTATTTATGCAATTTTACATATTTTAAAATTTTTCGGAAGCCTATCTGATTTCTATTTTAGCCCATACTAAATTTTATTGGTTAACCTGCTACCACAAAATATGCGAAATATTTAGCCACCATACAACAAGCAAACAAATGTCAATTTGTCGCTATTCGGTTGTGGCTAGGCGTGCGTGTTCATGTGCATACCCAGCCATATGCATGTATGTATGTATGTACGAGTATGTGCATATGAGTATGTAGTTTGTGGTGGCATGGTGGCAGCATCCAAATTAATTCAAGCCAGCGTAAAATTAGCATCACGTTTAGTCGCAGCATTCCACAAAATAACTCAAAATAATAGCAAAGCGTAATAAGCATAATTACATTGTTTATTTATAAGCGAAAACAATAAAGTGATATTAATTTGGCCTTTGTATGCCTTTTTGCGTTGGATGCGACCGGCGTGTGTGTGTGTGTGTGTGTGTGTGTGTGTGTGTGTGTGTGTGTGTGTGATAATATCTACTAGCTAATAGGCAACTAAATATTAAAATGAATCTTTTATAGAATTTTGTTTGTATAGATTTAGTGGAAGATAAGTTAATTACGCCAATTATTGGCTTTAAAGTATAAAAAAACTATGGAATTATTAATTAATGATATAATTCAATTATAAATATGTAACTTTTTTCCTTCGTAAATATTCAATAGTAGAAAACATTTGGAATTTTGCATTTTCCCAAATGCAGATTTAAGAATTTGTTTAATTTGAATGTTCTATAGACAAACTCGCTAAAGGCAGCAGAAAAGGGAGACCTCCACTGCGTTGAGAAGATCAGGTGAAGAGCGGTTCGGCTTCGCTTGGTATTTTCAATCGGCGCCAGGCAGTACGAGACAGAAAAGAATGGCGAGCTTTATTGAACTCGGCCAAAATCGTAAAGATGTTTCGCGACTGTTAAGAGGAAAAAGAAGAGGAAGAAGAAAAAGAAGAAGAAGTAGATGAAGGAGAAAAAGAAGAAGAAGAAGAAGAAGAAGAAGAAGAAGAAGAAGGAAAAAAGAAGAAGAAGAGGAAGAAGAAAAAGAAGAAGAAGAGGTAGATGAAGAAGAAAAAGAAGGAGAAGAAGAAGAAGAATAAGAAAAAGAAGAAGAAGAAGAAGAAGAAGAAGAAGAGAGGGTCAGAGATAGAGAGAGAGAGAGACAGAAAGAGAGATAGGAGCAGAGAAACAACTGAGACAGACAATGTGAGACAAAAAGAGAGAAATCGGTATTGATATTGTTCCTAGGGTTAGGTTAGTTAATAGTGGCTGCCCCGCTCGCCCAGTGCAGAGACACATATGTGCACTCCTGACGGCTTGTGGTGATACTACGTGGAGCTCTTGATTCTTGCCTTGAAAGAGAAAGATTAGATTCCTATGAAAAGTTCGCTTCATTTGGCATAAGATGTCAGATACCTTTATGTTTTCAAGCTCCTCCAGATATCCAAAGGATTATCTGTGGAGGAAAGCGTACCTGCATATAGACAGCGCGGAACAAGAGCATAGGTATTGCTCCACGATTTCTACCTCTTTCTTATCCCTGCAGCTGCGACAGCAGTCATTGGTAGGGAAGCCTATTCGCGTTAAATGTATGCCCAGTGGCACGTTATTATACCCACTAGAGTGCCAATGTAGGGACTATTGGGAAGAATCACTGATCTAGACCTTTTCTGATGCATACTGGACGAGATTTTCCTGGAAAACAAGCAAGTGGACTCTCCAGCCCATCTCATATTTGCTTGTTGTATAAAGTAAAATCATAGCCAGTTTTTACATGTGTGAAAAGGAAAAGCCGCCCAGCTGTTGGCCATCGTTGCCTCTAGATTTCTTCCATCCCTTGCCAGCTCGTCTGCGTTGGAATTACCGGGATGGAACCCATACGTTGGTTTAGAGCCTCCCTGCAAATAACGGTGACCCATGATGTTGAGTTGCTGCATTGCAGGGATTTTATGACCGCTTGACTGTCAAAAAGAAAAAATCGTGACGGCTTTGCCCAATTGCAATTTTCCTACAAGGCGAGCTGCCTCCCAAATAGCAATTAGCTCCGCCTGAAAAACACTGCAGCGGTCTGACGGCCGTAGTCTAGCGTTAAGTTGGAAGTGTTTCGAAAAGATTCCATTGTCTAACTTGCCATTTAAATTCAAGCTGACTGTGAAAATGCATGGAATGTGAATTAAGGATCCAAACAAGTCCTCCCATTCGCTCTTCTCAGGTATTCTTCTAGAGAACTTATTGTTCCAGCATGTAACAGCTCAGTGTAACAGAGATTGTGCCTAAATAAGCAAATAATTTGCAGAACTAAATGTTCATGAAACCATGATGTTAAATACAAAGTAGTTTGGTTCCACAATAGAGCTTTTCTTCCTCTCAGCCCCATTACAACTTCGAGGCTCGTTTCGTTGCAAAAAAGGCTTATTATACGCACTGTTTTGTAATTAGTAGCGCTTCACAAAAACTGGACAAAAAATTGGAGTTCTTTATCAAAGCATCGTTCTTCCAATTAAAATTTGAAATATTTGTGTATGCATGCGTGTATATTAGGATGGTCCTTAAAAATTAAATGAGCGATTTTCTTCGCTCTCACCTACTACATCGATAACAGCACGTTCAAAGATACCACATATAAATTTTTGCCCCAATCGGAGATTGTTAAGGCGTGTCGCAAAGCGGCCAAAGTTCAGATAACCATAAGGGATCCCTGTGCGACACCCCTTAACCTTCTCCGATCAGAACTAAAATTTATATTTGATATTGAGCACAAGACTATCGATTTTGGGCTTTAGATATACAAATAATTAAACTTCAATTCTTGAGTCTCCATAGAGTTTTCTGAACTTTGGCGCCTGTGAAAACCCCTTAGCCGTTTCCGATCGGCAAAAAAATTTGTATGTGATATCTTCTATGCTATATTATTTAGCACCGACCTAAGCGAACCTCCTACCCTATAAAATTTGCCTCCATACATTTCGGGACCAACCCTCATGTATATAAAAATTTTATATTTGCGTCGAAGGCTTAACATAAAACATATTTATATATTATAATAACATCCACCAAAGCACAAAAATTCAATTTTCCTATACGCACAACCTAATTTCTATTCTGGCCACAAAATTATTTAACACCGTTGCTATTCTGTATAATTTCTGCATAAGTTTCGCTGTTTAGAACATTTCTGCATTATGCCCGACATTTGTGTCCAGCTTTAAGTAAATGTTTTGCCTACAACCACATTTAGAGTAGGGTGTTTTTATCAGGTTTTTGATTTATCGCCGAAGGTAAAAATTTACTTGCGTGGATGGCCCGGCCTGGCCCCTTCAGCCTAAAATAACTTTATCCCTTACGCATAACCAAAGACAACACAGCGTTAGCACTAAGTGGTTATTCTTCCCGTCATATTAACCTAAGTTATTTTATTTATTTTGTTTGATTTTATTTTATTTTTCCAACCACAATTTCCGCATTTCCTCTTCCCATCTTCCCATCGATTTTGCTGTTAAATTGAAAGTAACTCCCTTAGCTAGGATTAGTGTCAAAAATTGTTGGGATTACTGCAGCACGTTTCAGGGTTGGGGTTGCGTTATCTCGCTGTTGTGGCCATTCGGTTATCAGCCAAAAGCAAACAGAAAAATTACCAAAAATGTGAAAACGTCGCATCTCATTCACTTAGCCCACTTACCCCACTTCGTTTGGCCCCATTCCTTTTGGTTGTCATAGCCATTTACATATAACATTTTGTCATCACAGCTGTTGTCATTGTCGGCACGTTGTTGGGCTTTTGTTTTTATATTTTTTTGGGGATATTTCAATTTTCTCTCAATCACTTTTTCACTTACAGCGGCTTATTCTATTTACCTTTTTTTTTTGGTTTCTTTCCTTTTTTGCCTAATGTTTCTCTGTTATCTTAATTTTTAATATTAAGTGGACAAAAAACATGCATAATGTAAATTAAATTAACTTGTACAGTTGCAGCGGCAAATGAATGCAAGAGTAAAAATTGAAAGCAAACACAAGCAAAACCGCAATAAAAAAAGACAACGAAAACAACTGAAAATCATTTGAGCAGCAGCTTAGTTGGATACATAAATTTAAAATCTTCAAAAACCTCAAAAACTTTTTAAAGAAAAACATCATTTTGCTTTTGCTTTTACACATTTTGTCAACAAAGAGCTAAATCGAATTCAATTGTAAGAAATTGGTTATTTTTGATAAGATAAAATGTTAATGCATCACAAATTGGACAAAAATTGCCACTTAAAATTGATTTAAATAGATTTTTCAGCCTTAATTTATTGTCTTTTATTATGCACAAGAATTGAGTGAAATTTGTATTTGTATATACTAAAATGTTGTGTATTGAGTAGAGTGTCCTTTTTAATCATTTCTCAGCTTAACATGTTATGCAAAGTAATAAGGGCAACGATTGAATGTAAGGCAATGGTGTGGAGCGCATTTGTAAAAATCTTTATATATGTATGTATGGATACTCGTGCTACGCTAAGCTGTAGATGTGCAGGAAAAGCGTTGCCACCTGTTTAAAAATTAAAATTTTCTGCATGGTTTGTTTGATTTTTTAAATTTCAGGTACCATATGAAACGGCTTGACCCGAAAATGCAAATACTATTATAATTTTTACAAAAAGGGTTGCCACCTATTCAAAAATTCAATTTTACTTTACATTTTCTTTGATTTTTAAATATAAGGTGTCATATGGAAGGGCTTTGCCTGAACATATAAACGTGCTTGGCCTGAAAATTTGCAATTTATTCTAATTTTTACGAAAAGGGTTGCCACCTGTTAAAAAATTATTATTTATGTTTTAGCTTTTCTTTGATTTTTAGGTCTAAGGCTTCATTTTAAAGGGCTTTGCCTGAAAATGAGGAATTTCTTATAATTTTTACAAAAAGGGTTGCCACCTGTTCAAAAATTCTGTTTTACTCTATAGTTTGTTTGATTTTTAAATTTGAGGTGTGATATGAAAGGAATTTGCCTAAACATATAAGGGAGCTTGGCCTGAAAATGAGCAATTTATTCTAATTTTTACGAAAAGGGTTGCCACCTGTTCAAAAATTATTATTTATGTTATAGCTTTTCTTTGATTTTAAGGTCTAAGGCTTCATTTTAAAGGGTTTTGCCTGAAAATGAGTAATTTCTTATAATTTTTACAAAACGGGTTGTCACCTGTTCAAAAATTCTGTTTTACTCTATAGTTTGTTTGATTTTTAAATTTGAGGTGTGATATGAAAGGAATTTGCCTAAACATATAAGAGAGCTTGGCCTGAAAATGAGCAATTTATTATAATTTTTACAAAAAGGGTTGCCACCTGTTAAAAATTAAGAAAAAAAAGAAAGGAAAAGAAAATAAAATAAAATAAAATAAAATAAAATAAAATAAAATAAACTAAAATAAAAGGCAAGCGAAAGTGAGAGACACGGAAAATAAAAAGGATAAAGGGAAAAATAATCGCAAATAAAAGGGAAGGGGAAAGAGAAAGTGTAGTACGAAAAATGGCATTTAGAGGTCGCTAGAGGAGTAAAATGTTCCAGAAAATTATTCGACATAAAATTTCAGTAGGAGTCTCTTCAGAACAAATCATTGTAAAATGAACCTAAAAGACCACAGGAAGCTCGGCCCTCGGAATTTTAAATGTGTATTTTTTCCGGTTCTACTGAATCGATCGAAATACTGCTTTTGGGAAAGATTAATGTTTTTTGATGACGTTTAACATGCCGGCAAAAAAAAATGTACATAAAGGTGGTATAAACTAGGTACTGTGTGGAAGAGACAGCAATGGCTCACATAGGGTTAATAAAATTATAGGTAGAAACCCTACTCTCAAGCCAAAGACATTGGCGTAGCAAACTTAGGGATCGGACCATACCTAAATAGTGAAGATATGGAAAAAATTGATTTAGCGACATCCAGCGGCGTCCAAAACAAAATTAAAATTTTTTCCAGAAATGTTTTCGAAAGAGAAATCATAGGGTGGGGGAGGCGAGGGAGACGTACTGTGGACTTTTTTTGGTCCATATAAGGGAAGACAACCTAATGAGTACTGGTCTTCCGCCCACAAATTGTCGCACAGTGTAATTGTAAGCCACACAATCGCGTGGCCGGGTTTATTATTATATTTTATTTAAGTAGTAGTAAGGTCATGTTTTGTGTTTCATTTTACACAAAAATTAATTTCAATCTATTAGTTGTATTGATTGATTCATTGCTCAGATATTGAGCGTATGCGCTCTTTCAATGCTTTTTGTTTAAATTTATTAAATTGTACATTTTTGGAAGCAAATCAAATCATCGCACAAAAAACAAAAACCAAAAAAAAAAAAAAACAATCTGAAAATGAATCTACATGAGCATAATTCGCCATCAGCTTCAATTTATTGAATACACTTGGCTTGATTTTGACTCTATAGATTAATTAAAACGTTACTGAATGGAAAGTAATTAAGACCAAAAATTCTTTGCACTCGTAAAATCTCATGCAATTGCGTATACGAAAAACTTTCTTTAGTTGCTCACATTTCAGGCTACGCATCGCATCTCTTTCGTAACAACTTCCGATTGTTCATTATTTTTTCATTTTTTCCATTCGTGCTTTTCCTCCTTTTCAGCTGCTTCCTCTTCATTTCCTTGAGCACAATAAATGACCAACGCCAGCGCTTGTTACCAAATGCTAGTATATAGAGGAAACAATAATACAGTTGAGTAATTCAGATCATCGATTTTCTGTTTTCTGGTTATTTTGTTGTCTTCGATTGTGGTGATGGTGGCGGTGGTAAAAGAGATTTTGCAAGCTTACAATTATAAACCCTGTAGGAAATTTAATTAATTTTAAATCACTTTATAAACTACTTTATTTTCAATAACAACTAATTGAAAATGTGACTTTTTCCTTTGCAATGAACTGACTTTTTTAACACGGCGATGTCATAGCAAGCAGTCAATTGCCCTATACTGCATTTGTTTTCAACTACTTTACTAGTAGTTTAAAATAAATAACTTTATCTTGAGTTTCTTTTCAACTACTTTATTTGTAGTTTAATATAAATAACTTAATCCTGCATTTGATTTCGAAATTCAAGAAATGGTAAAAATGCGAAACAAATTTTCCTCAAATTTCACAAATCGTTCTCAAGTTGATAAACAATATTTGAGAAACAATTGAATTTATGTTAATTTTCAAATGATAAATATGAAACAATATTTTCTCCGTTTGAGAATTTCGTTTTCAGTGTTTAATGGGAAGTGAAGCTGAAAAACGGTAACCAAAAAATGGAAAAAACAATCTTGGCATACTTAGATCTGAAAACATGTGTTTACATATAAATATGTACATATACAAGAAACTGTCCCGCGCTGCATTTGTTTAAAGCTACTTTAAAATTAGTTGAATATAAATCACTTTTTAATATATTTATTTTTGCAACTAACTTTTTTTTTCCGTGAGGGAACATAAATACATACATGTAGTCGAAAATGTATATGTAAAAGGCTTTGTATATACATACATACATACTGGTACATATGTATGCTTGTTTTGAGGTCAGCATCAAAAAGAAAAATTAAAATAAAACGAAACATATCATCGAGCCAGCATAAATGGCAAAGCTTTGTGCATACATACCTTTGGGCTGGACTTGTTGTTTGTGGCGTGAAGTACAGAAACAGGAAGTTGTAAAATTGTAAGCATTTTTTTTATGTTATGCTTCGTGTTGCAGAGATTTATTGTATTTTTTTTTTTTTTTTTTGTGATTCAACGTGCTTCATCATTAAAAGCCGCCCTAAACTTTTCGATGACACACACCTTTAAAAAATACAAATAAAAAAAGTTTAAAGTAAAATTAAATATTTTTGACAAAAAAAGGAAAAAAACTGTAAACTTTCGCAATGCACAATTTATACGTGCTGGTCGTATAAATTCACTGCATTCACGTTTTAATTTTGCAAGAAATTAAAGTGCTTTGTGCTACTTTAAATATCTGCCTTTAAAGCAGGTATCTGTGTGTATGTGTGTTTGTGTGCGTTTGTTTGTTGCGTGCAACGGGTCGTATACGTAACTATTAAAATGAGTAAGCAAAGTCAACAGTAATAAAAGAAAATCAACACAATGGGTTGGGTCTCAAGAGTATTCAAGTTACAGCTGAGCTACTCATCGTAAACTTGAGCATTTAAGCCCTTTTAAGCTAATTTGTCATAGAGAGGTTTTTGCTTACAGTAGATTGATGTGCGTAAGTGAAATAAAGTGAGCAAAGCTGGAAAGCAACTAATGCACATTATAGTACATACATCGTTATGTATGATGTACATAACTAAAGAAGTAAGGAAAACTGAGAAAAAAAATTTTTTGCACCTAAGATTTACAAGATTAAAAGTTGCGTTGATAATATTCAAGATTAAAAATTTGTATATGAAGTTTTTTCAAGCTTTTCCTACATATCCAAATCTTAACTAGAATTATATGTCAGTGGCGTACGTTTCATACAAGCGGAAAAGCCGGGCCTGCCTAAATGTTTTCGTTCATTTCATTTTTGAATTTCTTTAAAATCTGATTATTTTACGCTTGAAATGTATTTACTATTTAAGTTCTCATGACGCGTTAGCCCACCAATAAAATTCACATTGTAAGATAGCATTACAATAATGCAGTCGCCACTGTAATATCCCACAACTTGCTCCTAAAATCTTTCTAGGCGAAAATACACCAGCAACCCACATCATAACGTGTATTTTGTTTGCACAGCCAATCACAGCACCACCTGGGTTAGTGACAGTGTTGCCATAACTTTTCCAGAGTTACAGCTAGATTCTCAAAAAAAAAGCTAGAAAAAGCTAAACAAAAATCTTTCACACACAAAAAAAAAAAAAAATTTAAAACTAAAAAAAGAAGCTAAAATAAATTACGAAATTACCTAGTAGAACTTGATATCCTTTCCGAGCAACATCAAAAATTTTTCAGTTTTGTTTTATTTTGTTTGTGTTTATTACTTCCCTTCCTAGGACATACAATTTTAAAAGCGAGTATACAAAATTGTATGCCTATACACGAAGTATAGGGAGTAATAGGGTATCTATTGACAAGTACGCCCGGATTAATAAAACGATGATCCCAAGTCCTGCTGCGAATTTAATGCTTTATTAATAGATGTGATGCATGCAAAAAATTTACAAGCAAATGCAACAACAATTTTTTGATCCTGATGTTTATCTGGATCAAAAATCTATTACAATCTATACGGACCCTAAATGGATCCAGATAAACATCCGGATCACAAAATTGTTGTTTCATTTGTATGCAGGGGAACTCGCCTAATGTGTTCAATAAATTCAAGGTCAATTTAACATACACGCCGTGAGCTTAATGTCGAACTCTCGTGACCGAGATGTCAAAATTGTAAGGAATACAAAATAATTTGACACTCAGCTCACGGGCGAATGATGTATAAACTCAGATAATGAAGAATTTGGCGAATTGTAAACACGAATGCATGTAGAGAATATGCAGAAGTCAACAAATTGGATAGCTTTTGAAGAAGAACCAGAAGTCAGCTGATCTGAAGAACCGACCTGTTTAGTGAAGCCTGTATAAGTTATTTATTTTCATGTATTTACTATATGTAAATTTGTATTTCAGTATCAATAAAAATAACGAAATGTTAAAAAAAAATGTTTTACATTAAAATAATGGTAACTATGATGACTGTATGTATGTATATAAGCAGTGAGCAGCGCTCATTTTTTGGGGAGTTTTAGCAAAAAAAAAAGCTAAAAAAAACCAAAGCTAAATCTGAATTTTTGCAGCTAAAAGACAAGAAAAAAGCTAAATCTAGCTTGAAAAAAGCTAGAATGGCAACACTGGTTAGTAAGCATGCTTCAGCAGTTCCACACATGGGCTTTTATGAGGCTTTCAATACAAAATAGCATAGCTTGTTTTCTTGCTTTCTCTAAGGAGAAGTTAGTTAAAGAGCTAAATTGAAAAAAAAAAGTAGCAAAGCACTTTTTTTTTAATTTTTTGACATAATACAGCAAAGAAAATTACATAAATGGCTAATGGCAATGCTTCTAGGCTTCATAGGCTTGCCAAGCCAATTTATGGTAGTGCCGCCACTGGTATACACATGTATGTACGAACCAATTCTAGAAAGTGCAATCAACTCGCTTTCAATCGAAAATTGTTTAAAGTTAGTTTTGCCGCTTATAATAAATCTTAATATTGATAATTTAAAAAGCAAAAGTAAGCAATTTGTGACTACTCAAATACATAGCAAAGCATATTCCTACACATATTTTCGCATATATGCATACATACAAGTCAAATGTAAATGTACAAAAAATACAAGAAATTTCGCTTTCCGAAAAGTTTCTCTTTCATCGTTAATCACAAGTATTCATGCTCTTTACTTTTTCTTACATTTTTCTTCTGTTTTATTTTACATAATATACATACGTACGTATACACGCTAACATAAATATATAATTGCATATGTCTCTATACACATATTTATGTTTATACACATATTTTAACTTAGCCAACTGACTTGCTTCCTTATTCACTTGCTGTTTACTTAAGATCTTAAGGAGCTTAGGAAGCTGGCAAAACTGCTTCAAAGTGCTTCAGCATCTTCAGCAACGCTGCCGCCACTCGAATTCGGGCATTCGCCTGTCATTACAGCTTTAATCTCTGCTTTCTCTAGCAACTTATATGTGTTACTAGATTGTTATTATCTAAGCATGCGAGTAATAATTTTCAAGTTTGCCCTGCTTAAAGCTACAATAGATACACATAAATATATAAATGCTATATGCTGCCTTATAGGAACTTCAGAGCCATACATAAGAAGATAACACACATGAAAATTCTAAAGCTTTTGAGGTTTTCAATTCAATTTAAACAAAAAATGTGCTTAAGCAGTCATCATATCTAGTGTATTTCTTATTTTTTTTTGGTCTAACGTTAATTAAGCGAAATGTGTTTTTGTAGTTGCTAAAATAAAAACAGAAAATTTCCTGCAGGGCCCGAAGTGAAATATTTTCTTTAAATGTATGTTTTTGCTTACAAGATCTCAGCTTTGGGCAGTCATGTGTGCGTCTGCTTAAAAATACACAAATGTAACATTCAACTTGTCAGTTCTAACAATCACTAACAATCTGAGAATTGCAGAAATATTCAGAAATATGCAAAGCGGATGGGAAATGAAAAAAAATACATGTTACTTTGGAAATGCAAATTCAGCAAGAAATATTTTACTAAGCTCAATAAAACGTTTTCTTATTTATTTTCAATTTTTTTTGCTGTAGTTTGCTGATATGCTCAAAGAACTTAGGCGTTCAAGAAATATTTGACTTCGGTCAAGAAAACCTTTTCTTATTTATTTTCATTTTTTGTTGTTGTAGTTTGTTGTTCCAATTCATCGAAACATAATTTTCTTAAATTCTTCTTGATATTAGCAAAAAGATTTTCTTCATTTAAGTAAATTTAAGAAAAGATGTTCTTATTTATTTAAACATTTTTTTTTCAACACTTTTTTCTATAGATTTTGTTAGTGTTCTTGAATAAGAAAATAATTGTCTCATTTTTGGAAAACTCAATTTCTTAATTCTAGTAATAATTAAGTCAATTTTTCTTATTTCCCTAAAAATTTTCTAAATTGAGTTCAAGAAAGCATTTTTCTTGATTCAAGTATACAAATTTCTTTCCGTGTTGAATTTAACTTGCCTTTGAATATATGAACACAGTAAAAATTTTAGTTTAATTTTAATTCCATTTTGCTATTTATATATAACAATGCCAAAAAACATAAAATTAAAAATATTCTGGTTTAAAAAAAAGAAGAGAATATTGAGAGACAGAAATTATTCTTGGTGTCAAATTAATACTTTCTTGGAATTAAATCAAAACCAAATTTTCATTATTTTTAGAATATTTCTGGTATTAAAAATAGTTTAAATGGTATTAGATCTATCCGAAAATTGGAATAAATTGTATGCTTTTTTGGATTTACAAATAAACCCCCATAAAATTTTCAGTGGATATACCACAAATAACCCATTATCCCGAAGATTAATGAGAAATTGAATAACGCTAACATTGTTTATTTACATAAAAATCCAAAACAGTAGTAGCAAACACTAAATTAGCTTATATATCCGGCCCAGGACAGTTTTTTTTAACACGCTTTTATTAGCTTCACCTGTATGTATGTATGTATGTATGTATGTATGTATGTATGTATGTATGTATGTATGTATGTATGTATGTAACTTCATCCCATCCTAAAAGTTGCAAACATTTAACTAAATTATTATATCTTTCAAACATTCACTTTTTTGTGTTCTCTCTATTATTTCTATTCTCCTCCGGATTCGCAACATGACATCAACAGCCCAACGGCATCATATAGTAGGACATTCAACATTATATTTTATGCTATATTGCGGCTTTTATGTTACCTTTCTTCAAAATAGCCTCTATGAATTTCAATTCACTCCCGTATACAGGCCAATAAGTAACAAGCTTGCAGGGTACGGAAAACCTCACTCACGAACGCTCAAAAATACATTCTTCTCAAATCACAAACAAATGTTCAAAGAAAAACGTATAACCACTCAAATAGCGAGCGAACTAACGCGCAACAGCCAGCGATCGCTCATAGCATTGGAGATAAACTCAATGCATAAATTCACTCAAAAAAAATGAAGCTTGTAGCTTTCTGTTTTGGGTTTGTTGTATTTGCAATGAAATCAGTCGCATGTACAATGTACATACATACATACGTATGCAGAGCAAGAACTGGTTTTGTGTTTTGTGTAACAAGCTTTCTGTTTGTCGTTGTTGTGTTTGCAATAAAAACAATCGCATGTACATATGTACATATGTATGCAAAGCAAGAACTGGTTTTGTTTGTAATTCATTTAAGAGTAAGTTCTGAATTAACGAAAAGGAACCCTAATTACATTTTTATACAATGTTTTGTAAACGTGAGGTGAAAAAATTTTCTCCAAAAATAAAAAAATAAAAAATAAAAATAAAAAAATAAAAAAAAAAATGCGCCACTCGGGACTCGAACCTGAGCTCCTTGGTCAGTAGGCAGCATACCTCACCATTACGCTACAAACGTATTCGGAGCTTTATTGTCTAAATTCGAATTTATTCAATCAGGTTTCTTTTTTTTTGTTCTTTTCAAATGCTTCACCTCAACTTCTCTTCACTTCTCTCTGATTGTAAAATATAACAAAACGTTTGGGAAGCTAGTTTGGAAAACCTTGAATAAAAGGGTTTGGAAAATATTGCATAATAAGCTAGTTTACTTCACTGCATATTGGGATTTTTGGTAGAAGTTATAAATATATATGTATGTAGATCTATTTCGGAGAACACCACATTCCATCAGACTTCTTTTTACTTTTATTCTTGCGTCCGCATAAAACATCCTTTAATGAAAAATTTCACTAAAAAGTTAAAAATAAATAATAGCTTAAAAAAACTAAAAAACACGCTTTAATCTTAAAAATGGTACTAAAAATTGAGAAATAATTTAATTAGAAACAAAATGATGAACGAAAATATAAGTATTTAAGGAAAAGGGTGGGGGTGCTCAATAATATTTGAACATGAAAATATTCGATTCGTACAACTAGTACAAAAATATACCCAGTTGCGAAATTAAAGAGTACGATATATGAAATCTCAAAAAAGTCAAAATAAAATTATTAGTAAAAAAACACCGATTTTAAATATTTTTTGACATACTGAGCACCCCACGCTTTTCCTTAAATTCTTATATTTTCGTTCATCATTTTGTTTCTAATTAAATTATTTCTCAATTTTTAGTACAATTTTTAAGATTAAAGCGTGTTTTTTAGTTTTTTAAGCTATTATTTATTTAATTTGTTTTGCATACAATTTGTAGTTATGCAACCTTGAAACTTATTTAGTCTCTAACTTCGAAACTGCACATTTCACAGCTATGAAATTTTGGGAGTTGATGCATGTGATAATAAATTGTTGATTTCCATAAAAAGCAGAGAGCAGAAATCGATAATTTTGTTGGATACACTTTTATGGCGGTTAGGACTCGATATATATACATATTGTAAATTTTACACCAATTTTTTGGAGATGTCCAGGGAAATTTCGGCACCGTCGCGCTTCTCGTAGTGTTACTGAAAAAGAGACCCTCAACTGCTTTATGACTGAAAAAATAAAGCAAAATGTACCCTCATGATATTTAATTAATCTCCTGCATTACACGGAAAGAAATTTGCATACTTGAATCAAGAAAAATGCTTTCTTGAACTCAATTTAGAAAATTTTTAGGGAAATAAGAAAAATTTACTTAATTATTACTGGAATTAAGAAATTAAGTTTTCCAAAAATGAGCAATTATTTTCTTATTCAAGAACACTAACGAAATCTATAGAAAAAAAGTGTTGAAAAAAAAATGTTTAAATAAATAAGAACATCTTTTCTTAAATTTACTTAAATGAAGAAAATCTTTTTGCTAATATCAAGAAGAATTTAAGAAAATTGTGTTTCAAAGATTTGGAACAACAAACTACAGCAAAAAAATTTAAAATAAATAAGAAAACGTTTTCTTGAGCGAAGTAAAATATTTCTTGCTCAATTTGAACGCCAAAGTTCTTTGAACATATCAGCAAACTACAGCAAAAAAAATTGAAAATTAATAAGAAAACGTTTTATTGGGCGAAGTAAAATATTTCTTACTGAATTTGCATTTCCAAAGTAACATGTATTTTTTTCATTTCCCATCCGCTTTGCATATTTCTGAATATTTCTGCAATACTCAGATTGTTAGTGAAGCATTTGGTATAAGGAGTTCACTATTTGCATCTTCATTTATATTAATTGAAATGTTGTCATTTCAGTGAACAAGTCCTAGGAAAATAAGTACTAGTTGACTAACTATGGTTTTCTAATCCCTCATGATTAGTTTTCGTTTTCCTTATTTTTTACGTTTTTAATATTTTTAGAAAATTTTTACTTGATTTAATATTTTATATTTTCTTATTTACTTAAGCTCGTATAAGAAAAGTTTTACTTGCAACAAAAAAATTATTTCCTAATTATTTATTTCTAAAAACAAGAAAAAAACACTTACTGTAAGTAAATTATTTCTTATTTATTTAAAATCCAATTTTACTTGAAGCAAGAAAATGTTTTCTAATTTATTTAAAATCCATTTTTGCTTGAAGTGAGAAAACTTTTTCTTATTTATTTAAAATGCAATTTCAGTTGAAGCAAGAAAATGTTTACTTATTTATTTAAACTCCAATTTTCTTGGATTTTCTTGATATTAAGAAATAATTTTCTAAGTTCAAAATCAAGTCTAATTTTTCTTGCCTCGGCATTGATTCTAGTAAAAAATTCTTTCCGTGTACTTACTTAAACAATTATTCGATTCGGGCCATTTATTTTAGTAGATTTAATTACTCCTCCGGATTTTTTTTTATTTTGTTTTTTTTTTTTTTCTTATAATTTTTTCTTAATATTTTTTTTTTGGTTTCGATTTCAAACCAAAAACACTTTGATGGTAATATAATTGAGAACGAGAAAGTTTTTTATGCTTTTCAGGAATTGTTTTTAAACCATAAATGATTAAACTTCCTTAGAGAGAATTTTAATACTTTTCAAGACTTTATTTTGAAATTATTTTGGAATAAATAAAATTGTAAAACTTCTCATAGTTTAAAAGTAATACTTTTTGGCATTAAAATTCAAATTCCAAGAATGATTAAATTGAGTACCAAATAATATTAGAAATAAACTATAATTTTTTACTGTGTAGATATGCTTGGACGTATGTAGATACATATATCTACATATATATATACCTCTCTGTTTCTCTAATGAGATGCTCTACAAATTCTTCATGCGCAAAATGATATCAAAAGGACTTCCTACTAAAAGACGGTTGCAAAAAAATATTTATTCGTGTATATGAATATATGGTTTGTCATCATCACATACATATTTATTTACATACTTACAAACACAGTGGACATATGTAAATTTACTTAGTTTTTCAATAAACTCACCATGATTGCAGTAGAAATTTCGAAATAAGAAATATAATAGAAATGTGTATCAGTTAATATGTTGTTCAGATGAAAGTATTGTGTGTAAATTTGCGAAATTTCATCCGAGTGATTTCTAAGTAAAGAAAAAAATGGGTTAAAATACATGTCGTATATAAATTATTTTCTAATATATAGTAATTGCATATGCTTTAATTTCTTAGACTACACAGGCCGACAAGAAATTTGACCATAAACCAGACCATAGTTTCCTAAAGGTTTTCGATGCGCTGAATTCAAATCTGGACGCAGAATTGCTCTATCACGTCAGGATTTTGAGATATCCTAACCAAAATGTGCAAAAAACACCGTTTTTGCCTATTCTTGAGGTTATATATAAACGACAGATTATTTTTTTTTTTAAAAAAAAGCACACATATCATCTTAAAGAAGAAGTCTTTCTCTTACGAATGGCGTTGAGTTTGCTCAAATATCTTTTTTTTTTTTGCTAAAATAGAGCAATTTAAACTTTATATGAATTAACGTAGGTATGATGCAGTAGAACACTTACCTCTTACGATAAGTCTGCAAATTTCAATTGCTCCATCTTAGCGAAAAAAAAGATATTTGAGCAAACACAACGCCATTCGTAAGAGAAAAACTTCTTCTTTAAGATGCTATGTGTGCTTTTTTTTACAAAAATAATTTTTCGTTTATATATAACCTCAAAAATAGGCAAAAACGGTGTTTTTTGCACATTTAGGTTAGGATATCTCAAAATTCTGCTTCCAGATTTGAATTCAGCGCATCGAAAACCTTTAGGAAAGTATGGTCTGGTTTGTGGTCAAAAAAATCGGTCTCATTTTGTCGGCCTGTGCTATTTTAACCCGCTAACACCTCCACGGAGTGGTTGTTTTGACCGCTTTTATATAAAGTCTAAAAAATTAGTATTTTTAAGATCGCTAAAAGGTTGAAAAGCTCACAATAAAATTTCACTAGGGGTCTTCGTAGACAAAATCTTTGTACACGGAACCTAAGATCCTCCAGCTTTGGTTTAATGGAACCAAAAAGTAACAATTTTTACTTTTTGGTTGCTTGCTTTTCCGACAGGGTAGGAATATGATGTATTGTGGAATGATTTTCCGTTACCCCTTGTCAAGTTTGCTTTGGCTACATGCTGCTTTCGACTAATATGCACGGAAAAAGATACTGAAGATGGCGCATATTAGCCGAAATCGGTTTCTTTTCTAAACCAAACTTGACAAAGGATGACGGAAAATCGTTCCACAATGAACCAAAAACTCCTAAAGTTGATTTCTAATTTTTTCATTTTTAGTTGCTACATTTCTACGCATTCAATTTTTAATTTTAATAAAAAATGAATTTTCCCAATGAATTTTCCCACATTCAATTAAATATGAATAATTGTTGCATATAAACATACATATCTACAATAAATTAAAGATAATGATACATATATGTATATATGTATATATATATATTCACACTTATTATAAATTGCGTATGCAATCATTTTACAATCGCGCTTAATTGCACGCGCAAATTACACAACGTTTTTGCAGTCGAGGGAATGCGTTCGCGTTAATTTCATATACAAATTAAATTAATTACATTATTACATTGTATATTGTATGTAAATATTGTAATTATTGCAAATATTGATGCACATAAAAATTTAAATTAGTATAAATAAAAATTGCAATACTTTTAATGACGAACGGCATAGCGCCATTTCAATAGAGCCATTCAATTTAATTTATGTATTTGGCTATGAATTTTAATTTAACCCAAAGTAGTTAATAAAATACTGCACTGAATGAAATGAAAAGGGCGGCCAATAGGTGTGACTAAAAGCTATTTGCTGTAAATATGATATACGTACAAGAGTCTTTCTTTTTTATGCATAAGCAGAAGAGTATTCTTGCTAAAAAATGTACTGCCAAAAACTGTATTCCCATTCTGCACTTGCAAAACTTTCTCTTACTAAACACGCTGTGCACATTTACACATGCAATGCAACTTACTTATATATGTATGTATATTTTTTGTTTTTATTATTATTTTTTTTTACTTTGCTAAGTATTACATCCATCTTAACGCCATTAGCGTCACATCAATCTAAGCGCTTTCCTATGTGTTGCTATTAGCTCTAACCATCGGAAATAATATAAAGAACTTAACGAAATTTTTAGCTGAAAATGATTTATATGCTCATTTTTTGTTGCTGTTTTTTTTGTCCTTAATTCAGATGGAATATACCCAGCAAGCATAGTCTCTAACGTTAGAAATTTTGTCGAGATTACCTTAGATAACTAGTGTAATTCTCCATATATATAATCATATGCAATTTAGGCACATATTGCGTTAATAAAATCTAAACAATGAAAAAATCATGTAAAAGACAAAGCTTTGTTTTTCATTTCAATTGGAAGTATTTGCAAATTCTGATTAGAATCTCATTAGAGAACTACATTATAATTCGATTCGAGAATTATAATTTTCTCGATTTGAGAATTAGGTACCCTTTTGTTTGAGAACGCTATGATTATCGATAGATTTTCGAGTCGTCCTCTAACGTTAGAGGTTTGAGAATGAGGCTAGTTCTCGAGTCATTCTCAAATCGATAACTAACCTCAGTGTTTGTTGGGTAATTATGTGCGTACGTATGTATGTCGTGTACAAATACATAAGGCACGAAATACAAACTAATAGCCTGTCTACACATGACTTCGTTCGCTTTTATTACCTGCGTTCACTCTATCAAGCTTCGTTCAAGCTCGAATCCAGTGCCGAACGCCGCTAATTTCCATACGAAATGCTAAGAGCGAATAGGCGAAATCTACGAGCATTCATTCTGAACAATCTCGCCAACCCTGGTAAAATCCATGCATACTCTAATTTGGTATCGAAAATCTATCGAAATCTTGCAACCAGATGAAAACAAAAACGCAAAAATACATATTGAATGAATTAATAAGCTCTGTTGTATATAAAATTATATCTTTATTTAATATACACTTTTTCTACATCGTAAATTTTCAGTTTTAATTAGGGTTCAGGTATGCCTCATTTCGGCTCCTCACTCACACCTGCCTCACTCATGAGGTTGCAGCTAAATGAGTAGGTATCCCCTGAGTTTGCAAATAACAGAGGCCACCCAATAGCGCGTGCACACGGCGAAGTCGATTTCTACCTGACGCAGTTTCTATCTGGAGACGGTTGTTTCAAGGCCTATCTTTACCGCTTTAAGCACGAGTCAAACCCAACGTGTGATTACTGGGGGGGGCAAGCAATAGAGGATGTATATCACGTATTCTTTGAGTGTGCAAGATTTTACGAATCCAGAAACAAGCTCCGTAGACTATTTGGAGGAAACTATACACCTGAGTCATTCGTGAAGCATATGCTAGAAAGCAAGACAAAATGGAATGCAGCGAGCGACGTAATAGCAGATACCATGAAAATACTGAGAAGCCTAGAGAGAATGCGGCGAATGAGCGGCGACTAAAGAACCACGAATCATGTCAGATTACCGCTGCTAATCATAGGCACTTCGAGACCTCGAGTGGAACGGATACGTATAGGAGTTCAGCCTCCTACATCCGTCATCGCGCGTGCCGCGGAACTTAGGCGTCCGCATATCACTTATCACAGAATAGTTAGTTCGAATAATTGACCACTTCGTGTGGAACGGATACGTACAGGAGCTCAGCCTCTTGCATCCATTACGGATACGTACAGGAGCTAGGCCTCCTGCATCCGTCATAGCGCGTGGTGTGGAGCTTTGGCCTCCGCAGACCACCAGACCACTAAATAATGACCACTTCCAGTGGAACGGATACGTACAGGAGCTAGGCCTCCCGATCCGTCATAGCGCGTGGTGTGAAGCTTTGGCCTCCGCAGACCACCAGACCGCTAAACAATGACCACTTCCAGTGAAACGGATACGTACAGGAGCTCGGCCTCCTGCATCCGTTACGGATACGTACAGGAGCTAGGCCTCCTGCATCCGTCAGCGCGCGTGGGGTGGAGCTTTGTCCTCCGCAGAGCACCTTTCAGTGACCATTACGATGGGAACGGATACGTACAGGAGCTAGGCCTCCTGCATCCGTCAAAGCGCGTGGTGTGGAGCTTTGGCCTCCGCAGACCACCAGATCGCTAAACAATGACCACTTCCAGTGAAACGGATAAGTACAGGAGCTCGGCCTCCTGCATCCGTTACGGATACGTACAGGAGCTAGGCCTCCTGCATCCGTCATAACGTGTGGTGCGGAGCATTGGCCTCCGCAGACCACCTAACACTGATTGCTTCTAGGGGAATGGGAGAAGCCTCCAAAGGCAGACTGAGGGAAATAACGCGACCATTACGGACACTTCGAGCCTTGTGCTCAACCTACCTCCCGACGGTAGCTTGACGGTAGTACCTAGGGGTTCGGTACGATGACAGTAGGAGGTTTAGTGCTGGTTAGGGTCCCACACTGACGGGGTAAAGGCTTTCGATGCTTCCTCCTAAAAAAAAAACAAAAAAAAAAAAACCCAATAGCGCGAGCGCTCTGTATGAGTAGCAGCAGAGTGCGCAGCCAATAGGAGGAAAGCAAGTAGCGTTGCATCTCCTCAGCTGCGCCCTAATATGTTACTCTGAGTGAGTGAGGAATATGAGCACGGCCTCATAGCTTGGCGATGAGGCAGCCCAGCGTGCGTAGTATGAGGAAATTAAAAAAAGTCTTAAAATTAAAAAAACAAAAAAAAATATTTTTGTTAAATGACAGCATATATATAGTACTTCTATATTGATAGTATTCTATCTGTGCAATGTGTATGAATTCATCCAAAAATTTTGTGCAACTGGCAGTTCTGCGCATGCGCCTCAATTACATTTAATGTCATCTGTGAATATGTGTGACAAATCCATTCAATTGAGTTCAGAGGCATTTGAAAAAAAATTGAAAGGCATCATTGTGTTCTAGGGGGCTTATACCCCTTTGATTTTAGTTTTTGAATTTGTTTATAATTAATATAAGAAATTTGCCACATTTATTTTGAGACCCAAACTCTTGTGAATTTTTGTATGAAAATTAGTGGAAATGTTCTAGAAAAATCTATTTTCTATGCACTTATATTTTTATGAATCGCGGCCGAAAGCGTTCCATGTTAAAAAACTGTGGTCCGATCCATGGGCATTATATCAAAAAGTAGAATTTTGCCGTTTGAGGCTTATGTTTGTAAAGTATGTACGTTCAAAGGCCGCCAGCACGGTGATCTAAGCAAAAGTACTGCGAATTTCTAAACTGAATAACAGGAAAATTTAGACAACGAACTTTTGGACACAGCAACATATGAGGACCAAAGTTCAAACTACGTTACTCTCCAAACCGACCTCAACAGGGAAATACAGGTAATAATATAACAAGACGGATGAAAGAAAGGACTACGAACCAATCGCTGTATTTACAGCGGATAAAAGGTGGACGGGTGGGAGCTGCAGTGTTTTTTTCCTGGAGCAGACTGGCGGTCACATACTAACAGGGCACTGTCATCCCATCTCAAGATGGGACTGGTGCAAAGACATGGGTACACGGCATGCATCGAACCCGATGCTGACTATAAAGCCAAAAATACCAGCAAGCTAAAATACTAGAATTAAAATTTTATTTGTATTATTATATGATTTTTAAAAGTATATATGTATACATACCAGGGATGGGCATTATTCAAAATTTGAATAATTCAATAACGAAAAAATAAAAATAAATTTTTATTCTTCATTCTCATATCCTTGAATAAAGAATAAATTTTTATTCTTCATTCTCATATCCTTGAATAAAGAATAAATTTTTATTCCTCATTCCGGCGCCCTTGAATAAAGAATAAAAATTTATTCTTCATTCTGATACCCTTGAATAAAAAATATATTTTTATTCTTCATTTTGGTGCCCTTGAATAAAGAATAATTTTTTATTCTTCATTTTGATACCCTTGAATAAAGAATAAAAATTTATTCTTCATTCTGATACCCTTGAATAAAAAATAAATTTTTATTCTTCATTCTGATGCCCTTGAATAAAGAATAATTTTTTATTCTTCATCCAAAATTGGTTGAATAAAAAATAAAATTTTATTTTTCATTCAGATAATTTTGAATAAAGAATAAATTTTTATTCACGTTATTCAAATTATTCTTGCAGGTCACACAAGTAAATGATTTTGCGAATATTTTCCTGAATACGAACCAAGTATTTTCCCGAGCCCCAACCGAATATTTTTCTGAATCCGAACCGAATATTTTACCGAATACTTTCTCGAATCCGAACCGAATATTTTCCCAAATCCGAAACCGAATACTTTCCCGATTCCGAACCGAATACTTTCCCGAGTCTGAACCGAATACTTTCCCGAGTCTGAACCGAATACTTTTCCGGGTTCGAACCGAATACTTTTCCGAGTTCGAACCGAATACTTTTACGGGTCCGAACCGAATACTTTTCCGGGTCCGAACTGAATACTTTTCCGAGTTAGAACCGAATATTTTTCCAAAACCGAACCGAAAACTTTTCCGAGTGCGAACCGAATCCATTTCCGAGTCCGAACCGATTACCAGCTGTAGTTAACGAAGTTATGGTAAAAATTAAAATGCATATGTATGTATGTATAAGCAAAAGACGTGTGTAGTGTAGTCATCGGTTTTTAATGAAATTTGGCGCCGTTCTATTCAAATACAAGCACATTTTCATACCATAACTTCGTTAATTACAGAGCCAGCGGGTCCCGGACTCGGTACAGTAATCGGTTCAGACTCGGAAAAGTATTCGGTTCGGTTTTGGAAAAATATTCGGTTCAGACCCGGAAAAGTATTCGGTTCGAACCCGGAAAAGTATTCGGTTCAGACTCGGGAAAGTATTCGGTTCGGAATCGGGAAAGTATTCGGTTTCGGATATGGGAAAATATTCGGTTCGGATTCGGGAAGGTATTCTGTAAAATATTCGGTTCGGATTCAGAAAAATATTCGGTTGAGCATTTGGGTTCGGATTCGGGAAAGTATTCGGAAAAATATTCGGTTGGGGCTCGGGAAAATCTTGGTTCGTATTTAGAAAAATATTCGCAAAATCATTTAATTGTGTGACCTGCAAGAATAATTTGAATAACGTGAATAAAAATTTATTCTTTATTCAAAATTATCTGAATGAAAAATAAAATTTTATTTTTTATTCAACCAATTTTGGATGAAGAATAAAAAATTATTCTTTATTCAAGGGCATCAGAATGAAGAATAAAAATTTATTTTTTATTCAAGGGTATCAGAATGAAGAATAAATTTTTATTCTTTATTCAAGGGTATCAAAATGAAGAATAAAAAATTATTCTTTATTCAAGGGCACCAAAATGAAGAATAAAAAATTATTCTTTATTCAAGGGCACCAAAATGAAGAATAAAAATTTATTTTTAATTCAAAGGTATCAGAATGAAGAATAAATTTTTATTCTTTATTCAAGGGCGCCGGAATGAAGAATAAAAATTTATTCTTTATTCAAGGATATGATAATGAAGAATAAAAATTTATTTTTTATTTGAATAAAAATTTATTCAAAACCGCCCATCCCTGATACATACATATTTATGTAAGAAATCTATCTATCTATCTATTGCGTATGTAAAGATATTTTATTTATTTTATCCCTTTTATTGTCACAAATACATATAGCACCGCTTCGACATTTTTTAATTTTTTAATACGAGAATCAAATAATAAATATGTAAATTCCCTATAATTTTTTTTATGTGCCGTCACTGCGGTTTATTTTGAATTCATATGTCATTTTTCAAATTTGATTGCTCGGTTTTCTCTTTCTTTTTTTATATGTCTGTACTGTAATGTTGGCTGATGGAACTCGTAGGTATTACGAATATAAGAGTACTATATATATGGATGAGAGTTCGTTATCATGGCGTTCATTTAGGCTTATTAAATTTTATTTAAATTTACCCCAACTTTAAATTAAAAAAAAAAAATTGCTTAATAATTGAAAAAAAAATGTGGGTGCTGGACGAAATTACCACATAAATCTGGCATTCATTTTTGCATATTGAATTTTCGATCCGTTGAGGGGGTCCGGCTTCACGTATTCTAATGTATGCATTACTGACTGATTTTCTGCGCAGCGTTATCACACTCACACGCTCACACGCATTACGCCGAGAGAAGAGGACACTTGCGGCGGTTCACCTCACACGCAGCGTGAGCTGCTCATTCTAAACTCACTCATAGTCCAACCATTGACCGACGGCGTCATATCTCTCAGTTACCTCACGCAATAGTTGAAAATCGACACCATTCACGCACGTAAACGCACGCATACCCAACGCAAGAATCAGTTGTTTTCCTTTGTTTACATTCTGCATTGTTTTTGGTTTGTTTGGAATGAGTTGAATAACAGCGTTACCATTGTACAGCAAAGTATACATGCAGTTTTTGATTTCGTAGTAACTTGTGTTTGGTTTCGTAGTAATTTTTCTTGAAAATCTTATTATTCATAGAATTTATTAATAAATAAATTTTTAAATTGAAAGTGTTGTATCATGATAATTTAAAATCAAATATTAATTGCAGTTTTGTTTACTTCTGACTCCGTGCTTCTACATTTTCTACTACTATTTCTTAAAGGCTTTTAAGAATATGTACATTAGGCATATAACAAATTTTGACGAAAAATTTGGCATACCACCACGTGGTGTCAAATATTGTACAAGTAATGAATATCACTTTTTTAGGTGATTTCGGTTCAAAAACGTTCCGCGCAAAAATGGATTTCTAAAAAAAGTCAGATTTTTTTTTTATTTTTTTTTAATATTTTTATTTTTACATTTTTGTCAATTGTTATAGTAAGAAATAAGTTTTAAGTTTAAAGTATATGATGATTTACACAATGGTAAAATGTCTTGCACAATTTTAATTGCACGCTCTGCGCAGATGTACAAAACTTTTTTTGTTTTTTCAGCAGTTCTGATAAAAAAGTAATTTCGTTTTGCGCGGAAACTTTATTGCAATTTCGCAAAAAAAAAATAATGGGGTTCATACTTTTTTATGCTCTATTCGACTATAGTATGCCGTTTTTCGTATTTGCAAAAATTGTAAAAAGTTATATGCCTAATAGTCAAATGTATTAAATGCAACAGTCAAAAATATCCACAATAGTCAAATTTAGTAAAGAAAACACAGCAGGAAAAACTTAATTTTCTTCTATTTAAATTTTTATCTGCATATAAAAACAAATAAAAACGATTGATACAATATGTAGTAAAATTTAGTAAAAAAAAAAACGCCAAAAAACCTTCATTTTCTCTATTTACATTTTTATTTCCTTGTAAAAAAACAATTGCGGCAATAGTCAAATTTAGTAAAAAAAACGCAAGAAAAAACTTAAATTTTTTTATTACATTTTTATCTCCATATTTAAAAAAAAAAAAATACACTTATGTTAACATAATTTTATAATCGGCAACATTCGGAATAGTTATTGAGGTACTTTGGGAGCATATTGAAAGATTCGTACTAATTTACTACAAAATGATCGCTCCGGCAACCCTGTTGCAAAGAGAGCAATCAGCTGACACGTTATTACGTGAAAAATCAAACTGAGCTAGGTTTCTACGATACGTGCGTTAAAGGGGCCTTCGTCATGCGTTGGTGAGTGGGCATTTACACTACAACTCCATAAGACAGGTTGTGTCAGCTGACACGGGCTACGTGCGTGCGTCGTTGACTGGTTGGGCTATCATTCAAAATGCGTGAAGAAACAAACAAAACTCTCACTATGTGTTCTAGATGAGTAAGAAACGCAAACGGTCACTCTTCAGCATGCCGCGAGGATGAGATTCCTTACTCACTCACACATACTCTGAGTTTCTTCCTACCCTGGTTTAAATGTTTAGTTACAGCAAATCAATTCAACTACATTGAAGACGAAGAAGTAGAAGAAGAAGAACAAGAACAAGAAGTCAAAGTAGAAGTAGAAGTAGGAGTAGAAGAAGAATAAGAAGAAGAAGAAAAAAAAGAAGAAGAAGAAAAAGGAGAAGGAGAATGAGAATGAGAATGAGAAGGGGAAAGAGAAGGAAGAGGAGAAGTAGAAGTAGAAGTAGAAGGAGAAAGACGAGGAGAAGAAGAAAAAGAATAAGAAATGACAAACTGAACACCGATAACTAAGTGTGGACGGGTTAGTTCACAAAATACTTGGCAAGATTGTTCGAGTGCGAATTACGTTATGTGGAGACAGGCTATAAGTAGGTATGCATGTTTTAGTTAAGTGCTGTTTCTCACATCACAAACTTACACATTAACACATCGTTCGATAGCACAAAGCAATGAAATTAATAGTACGTACATTTAATGGAAGCAAAAAAAGCTAAGCAATTTTATTTAAGACAAAGTAAAAGCAGGGCATAATAAATTTATATATCTGCATGCATAAATATTATGTATTGTAGCTACTTATGTATGTATATACATACATTGATTAAATGTTAGCCGACATACATACATAAATTTTATAGCAACATAATCTAGAAAATTAAAGAATATTGCCTTAGTTTATTAATATTCGCATTTCGAACATACGCATCTATATACATAATTCTCTAGGGAATTTCCGTTGATTACTACAAAGGCTCAACAGCAATCCGTCAATCAACCTCCTAATAGAACACACTATTAATTTCCCTTTTTGGCAACCAATCCTCTCCATCATGTCACACTCTCTACTTGACTGCAAAATTACCTTAAGCTAAATGATGACAATGTTGGGGGTTTTGTTGTTGTTGTTGTTGTTGTTCTTGTTGTTGTTGTTGTTCTTGTTGTTGTTGTTGTTGTTGTTATTGTTGTTGTACTATCACTCTTGTGCGTGCGTACTCTACACAGATAATTTGTAATTTTCCACTTGTTTTGCCAATTATAATAACGAACGGCCCACTTGGCGCTGGCTGCTGCTGGGCAATGCTTTGCTTTGGTCGTTTGGACTGCTGCTCGCTGCTTCGTGGCTCTGCGGCTTTGCTTTTGTGCTAGCCGCCTTTTGACTTTTTCCTGGTTCACTTCCTGTATGACTTTACTCGTACTACTGCTAAATAACCATACGGCGGCCATCATTTCCACTTGACTAATAAATATTATGTAGATACATAAGTCAGCTTTTATTGCTGGACATTTAATGTTAAATAGCAGATATATAGAATAGCGACGATTAATTGCTGTACATTTTATCTTGTCGGCCGTTAATGGCGCTCTCCCATACTGTCTTATCCCCCAGTAGACACGTGCCTCATTCGACTGTTAAGAATGGCTTAATTTAAGTAGATACTTTGCAGCATTTCAACAGCTCTTGACGAGACTTTTCTTTGTTCAAATCTTTTCGTCTGATGTTTGAGTTTGAAATTTAAATGAAATCTTTTTCATTTTCGTTTAGTTTAGTTTTTTTTATCTTCTTTTTTTTACTTCTTGGAAAACTTTTCAATTATTATCATTGTGTATATTCAATTATTATCATTGTGTATATTCGCTGTTCTGCGAGTGAATTTAGTTGAATTGTGATTGCATTCGATGTCGAGCAAGTTTACGATTTATTTGCACTACTGGTTCTGCTCTTTCCACACTGAGAGAAAAAAAATATATGGAGGGGTCAAAGAAATTGTTTACCTATTTTGAACACTACTTTCTTTGTTTTGAGTAAATTTTCCTTAAAACATGTTAAAAGGTTTATAAAATATTGTTGTTACATGCGTTACCATGGTTTCATATACTTGTTTTGAGAAAATTCATACATTAAAATAATGAAAAATTCTTTAAGCGCCATTCCATTCCCAACTTTCCTTGTTTTGAAGACTTGATTTCTTTAATTTTGAGAAATTAAATTCCCATACAAATCCCCATGGCAACGAATTTGTTTGAAAGTTTTTTTATGTTTTTTCCACATTTTTGAGAACATTTAAACAAAACAAAGAAAATTTTGTATTGGGACGCGTGTTCAAAATAAGGAAAATTATGTCTTTGATCGAGAGAAATTTTTTTTTTGAGTGCATGTTTTTTCGAATTTTTCCGAATTTTCTTTTCTTTTTTTGTTTGTCTGTTTTTATACAAAGTTGACACAATACAAATTAGGGCATCAGTTGTTTCTGCATTTTTGTTTTTTTTTTTTTGAGTGTTTGTTTAGAGCGCAACTCCTTAATTATGCATATTTCAAGCGCTTAAAGCAAATGGGATTTAATTTTCAAATTTATAGCATTTTCATGCTGTGCGCTTTTAGTGCGTGTGCCAGAGTAGGAAGAAACTCAGATTATATTTGAGTGAGTGAGGAATCTCATCCTCACGGCGCACACTGGGGATTTTGCGGAAAAAAGTCAAATTGTCAACATACTCTTCATGCAATATGCAGTGATATTTTGGAATTTAGACTAAATGGTACAACCAAATCAAAAAGAATTACTCCGATCTGACTGCTAGTTTTTTTTTATAGCCGTCTCAAACTCAGTACTTGTATGTTTTACCGAACCAACTTAATTTAAACCTAAGAATTTCAAAACGAATAATCTTTTATTATGTGAGCTAACGTTTTTCTTTTTATTTTTTATTTAAAGTAGGATATTTCAGTCTACTAAAATTGAAAAAATAAACTCTGCAGAGACTTAAGTTTTTTTTTTTTGTTTATTTTTATGAACATATAACAAAAATCCCTTTTTTCTCCAAACATTTGGACCTGTAATTTTAGCGCCACTTGCCTCCAGTTGGAAATCACTACTAATACATTGTTTCATATCTGTTTTTACATTTTTAATCAATTTCAAGTGCCCCCAGGTGCCCCTTTTCAATTTATTGTATTATACAGTACAACATTTTTCAGCTAATTGATTCGCGACTCAATTCTGATAAGGCTCTTTTGTTTAACATAACTCAAGAACCACTAGTCGGATTTTGTTTAAACAAATTTATAAAAATCAAGAATTACTAGTACTTTCATCTGTTTGTATAACGCTTCGCTATATAGGCAACAGTTTCCCAGTTATAAATAAATGTATGGAGAAAAAAAAATATTTTTTGCCTAAAAATAATTTTTTTTTTTTTTAATTCATAAAAAATCGAAAACGGTAAAAAAGTTCAAAGTCCTATTATTTTCACGTAAAGTCGCATAACCTATGAACAAAATGATACATAAATCAAGAAAATCGATGAACGCGTTTCGCTTTTATTCACAATTAAGTACAGGTATGGATTAAAAATTATTTTTATTTTTTACTATAGGTCCAAGGGAGGTACCCCTAGGGAGTGGGCGATTTCAATTATTTTTTGTACCGTCAATGCCCTTTATGAGGGTAATTGATATGCGAAGTTTCGTAAAGATATCTTACTTTTTTGAGCTGAAATTAAAATTTGTATTTAAATTTTTTTTTTAATTTTTTACTATAGGTCCAAGGGAGGTACCCCTAGGGAGTGGCCGATTTCAATTATTTTTTGTACCGTCAATGCCCTTTATGAGGGTAACTGATATGCAAAGTTTTGTGAAGATATCTTACTTTTTTCGGCTGAAATTAAAATTTGTATTTAAATGTTTTTTTTTAATTTTTTACTATAGGTCCAAGGGAGGTACCCCTAGGAGTTGACCGATTTCAACCATTTTTGGAAATTTTCTTAACTAGCTCATATATAACCTGTCTGCAAAATTTCAAAGCCCTACGACAACTCCTTCTATTTTTTTCCGCTGAATGTATGGAAGCTTCCCCACTGTGCGGCGTGCTGATGAGTGACCGTTTGCGTTTCTCACTAATCTAGAACGCAGAGTAAGAGTTTTGATTCTTTCTTTATTCATTTTGAATGAGTGAGGTAGGAATGAGCCGCTCACGCTGCAGTCAATAATGCATACATTAAAATATGTGAAGCTGGACCCCCCCCCCCCCGTCCCCCCTTCAATGGATCTGAAATTCAATATGCAATGAAAATGAATGCTAGATTTATGTGCTAATTTCGTCAAACCACCAAATTTTTTTTTTAATTTAAAAAGAAAAAAATGTATTTCAAATTTGGGATAAATTTATATTAAATTTAATAAGCCTAAATGAACGCCATGATAACGAACTGTCATTTACCAAAAAGAATTTTTTTAGTTTTTTGACTTTTTAAGACTTTTTTTTAATTTCTTCAGACGTTTGGCTGCCTCATCACCAAGCTATGAGGCCTCGCTCATTCCTCACTCACTCAGAGTTACATATGAAAGCGCCGCTGAGGAGAGGCAACGATACTTGCTTTCCTCCTATTGGCTGCGCACACTGCTGCTACTCATGCAGAGCGCTCGTGCTATTGGGTGGCCTCTGTTGGTTGCACACTCAGATGCTCCTCATTCAGCTGCAACCTTATGAGTAAGCCTTGTGTGCGTGAGGAGCCAAAATGAGGCAAATCCGAATAAAAGCCCGTCTCCTCATAACTTGCTTCGCCAGCGAAACATCTATCTCGCTAAATAACCCGTCTCCACGTGGCTGATCGTTATTCGGTTTAACATTTCTCTTTCTTTTCCTTCTTAAATGTTTGTATGTTTGCTTGTTTTTCCGTTTTTGTTTTGGTCTGTGTGAGATTACATAGATTTTCGATACAAAATTAGAGAAGGCATCGATATTATCGCGTTTGGCAAGAGGATTGAGAACGAAACAAGTGTTTCATTCTTCACTCTCTCTCAGAAATTTGTATGGAAATTAGCTAGTGTCGGCACTGGTTTCCGTGTCGAACCAAGATTGAGAGAGCGAATGCAGAAAAAAAAAGCGAAGCGAAAGGCGTTATGTGGAGACATGGTATAAGTATGCTTAGTTGAGTGCATTTCGTTTTACTTCCATATAAGTCAAATCAGTCAGTCATCTAATCAGTTGCCATAGCTCAATAAACTACATCAGCTATTTCTTCCTAGCGCTAACTAACAAATAGATACACCAAGCCAAGTACGTTGTAGACATTTTATCTTTCACGTATTAAATGTTAACTTTTGCCTTTGCTGTATTTACACAACTGATTTGTATTCATTCGGGTTTAAAGCTGTTAGTGTGGCTGATGGACTTCTTCTCTAAATGCACTCATTCACACATTTGTATGCCCAAAACTTGTGTGGAAAAGTTGGACCAAAAATTTGCATCGGCAAATTTATTCACACATATTCGTGTTAATACATTTATGATTTATGATGTTTGGCAGAAGGGACAGACGAAAGTCTCAGCTGGAGTACGAAAATAACATAAAAGTGAAAACTTTCTCCAAAAAAAAAAAAAAAAACCAGTAGAAATTCTATGAATACTCTAAAATCGACATTAATATTACAAAACTTTTAATAAAATTCCTTTTGCTGGCGACTTTCAAGGAATGCAGTTTGGTATTTCAGTTCAGGGGTGCAGATCCAGTGGCTCTTGTGACTTTTTCTGACTCCCAGAAAATCACTGTGGCTTCGTGTGACTCCTAAAAACCAAACGAATTGAGCGCTGTCGCCGCCACGGCTCAACTCAAAAAAACCATACAATCGATCAGCTTTCAGTGCTTAGATTTTTTTAAAATTTTTTTTTATCATTCCGGGAAAAAATTTGGTTGTAAAATTATGCTGCTTTTGTTGAGTGACTCCGTTATTCGACTTGGGCCCGCACCCTTGTTTTAGTTCAACCCAGCAAATATTCTCGAAGCTCTCATAATTTTGGAGTCCGATATGAAACCGAATGGAGAGATGATGCAGCAAACTGGGTCAGGGGCTAGAAAATGCAAAATCAAAATATTTTTAGGTGGCAAATGAAGAAGAAGAAGAAGTATTTTGTTTTACTAGTTGCTGTGTGAATTCCCTACACTGTGGATTAAGAGGCTGAAATTTCTGGGGGCACTCCACTTTTCTGACCTCGGTGATTTGGCTGATTTGGATCCTGTAAAAATCTTAAAGTTCGCTGAATCCACCTCTTGGTTCGAGTAGGGGTTTAGATCCTCATGGTATCACAATAACTGCTTTTAGTCTCAAGTGTGTTGGTGTGCACCAACAGCCACTATTACCTAATCTAAGCTACTAGTCATAAAGGAGGGAAAAAAGCTACTAGTCATAAAGGAGGGAAAAAAGAGTCATATATGACTCGGATAAGAGTATTTTTCGAATCAAACAAGAGTCATATATGACTCCGATAAGAGTATTTTTCGCATCAAATAAGAGTCATATAAAAGCAGAATTAAGAGGAAAATATGAATAGAAAGGGAGTCATATATGACTCTTATTAGGGCTCCAACGATATATGAAACTAGGCTCATATCGGACGACCAATTAAGAACAGATATACATACAGTTCAGACTCCAAACTGAGCTCATAATGAATGTAAACGCTCCGACTTAGCACTTATTTCGGACGCTTTTTTTTATGAGCCCGAATGTTTGCGGGGAACAATGTTTTCAAAAAGTTCCAGCGGCAAATTTTGCAAACCTTTTGTTCTGAGTTTTATTTGGTATCTTTGCTTTCATATGTGTAAAAATAAAATTCTGCAACTTTTTTAACATTTTACTACTTTTTTTCTTATTAGATATCACCACTGTGAATGCGCATTAGGGCGGAGTGAATTGGGGCTTTTTTTGAAATCATTACTGAAAATTTTTGAAATTTCCTCGAATTTTCAGAATTTTTACATAAGCTTGGAGACACTGATTTAAATATTTTTCATCGAAAAATTACGTATATTTTTATGAGAAATTAGCAAATTAGTGTTATCTAACTAATGAATTTATGCATTCTTTAATGGAATGGGGGCTCCTCCAAATAAAGGCCTAGGTCAGTAATATTTGGCAGTCTTACATTTTTACTAGAAATGCAATTTTCTGCAAATAGAGCAATAATGATTTCAAAAAAAGCCCCAATTCACTCCGCCCTAATGCGCATATGTGTTTGGATTTATGAAGTAAATTTAAATAACATTTATCGGAGGCAAAGTTTGTCATTGCAAATATGTAGTTGATAATTGAATGAGTGCTGGGGTTGCAAAATTTAAATCCATATATATGTATGTATGTGCAAATTCATTTACATAGACACATACATATGTATGTACATGTAGTCAACACAAACCAATATGCTCGTTAAAAGCTGGCAACACTTTCTTTTTTTGCAAGTTAAAGTTGTAGATACGGGCATGACATTCATAGTTGGGGCCTAAAAGCAGTACTTTGCCAAAACTTTGAACGAACATACATACAAACTTGAAAATCATACATACATACATACGTATAGATCCATACATATGTGTATGTATACCAGAGCTGGGCGATAAGGATTACATGTGTAATCGATTACTCATAGGATTACGATTACATTAATCGTAATTTCAAAATTTCTTAAATTACGATTACAGTAATTCTTATTTTTGTAACGACGATTACGATTACAGTAATTGTAATTTCAAGTTTTCTACGATTACAATTACAGTAATCGCAATTTTTGTAAAGACGATTACGATTACAGTAATTGTAATTTCAAGTTTTTTGCGATTACGATTACAGTAATCCTTATTTTCTGTAATCTTAAATTACAAATTTAAGAATTACATGTAAAAAATTATTAAAATTGCTTTTTGATACTAAAAGGTGTAGGGTGGAAAATATGCTTGGCACTGAAAGAAACTAAAAACTATCAAAATTATGTAAAGCTTTCAATTTCACACATAGTCTAACCATTTTGAAATATTTGCGGTTGAGATAGCAGCTTTTAGTCGGCTGCAGACAATGGCCTAATGCATAAAAATCGAGCTACAGTGGCTCACAGAAGTATTTTGCATCTTAAAGGTGCTTTCTTTATCAGAGGATATTTTTTTAAACAGCTATACAGTGACTCACAGAAGTATTTTGCATAAAAAATTTATAAGGAAAACGTTAGAAATTCGCCTATTTCTCGAATTATTTCGGAAATTTTTTTAATATGGTAAGCTGGAGCTTCGTACTATACGAACCATTTATTAAAAATCCAAAAATGCATGGCCGAGTAATAGAACAAAATACCTCCGGAGTTTCTCCAAAAATTAGTAGAGTCCATCCCCAAGCCCTTGGAAGCCATTTCGAAAAAGTATGGACATCATTAAAAATATTAAGCAGCCTGTAGAGGCATTTATTCGCCAAAATTACCAAATTGCAAAATACTTTTGTGAGAAAAACTGTTTGCCTTTTTTTTTTTTTTAATTTTATGTTAAAGATGAAATGCATTTTTGTATTAACCTTCAGCTATAATATCATATTAAAAAATATCCTCTGATAAAAAAAAAGCATGTTTAAGATGCACACCCTGCTTACATCGTCAGCACCTGTGGAACGGCTGTTTTCGTTGGCGGGCATAATAAACAGTCCTCGACTCCATGCACTTTCCGATGGTTCTTTTTAAAAGTTAGGTCTGCTTAAAGCTAATATTGAATATTATTGAATATAAATAATGCAAACAGCAGCCTTAATTTTGCATTGTTATTATTTGCGCTAGTTTTCTGTCTGCTTTATACATATCCCAATTTTAATTGTTTACTGAATGTGTGAGAAATAAACACATATCTATGTAAAAATTGTTATTATTTATTGGAACACGATGTTGGGCAAGTATAGCACTGTTTTGTACACATTGTATTCCCAAACAACGATAACAGTAATCGTAATTTCAAGTTTTTTACGATTACGATTACAGTAATCGTAATTTTTGTAAAGACGATTACGATTACAGTAATCGTAATTTCAAAATTTCGAAGATTACGATTACTGTAATCGTAATCATCTTGTAATCGTAATCCTTATCGCCCAACTCTGATGTATACATATATATACCCACTAGGCCCATTTGTGAGGTGATGCGATTTTTTTTCAATGAGGATACTTGCTTTTGTTAGATATACCGCAGGTACTCCTAAAGTATATTGAGCGGCACGTACAAATTGAGCAGAGAGATGATTTCTTCACTGACTAAAGTATGAGTTAAGAAGAGTAAACCGAAACAGAAAAATTTATACGAATGAACACACATAACAAAGTTAGTTGGTAGGCAACTGTATATTCAGCACAGCAATACTGCTACAATTTATGCTGAATACCTAACAAGAGTATAATAAGGACCATATGCAAAATTCATGCGGTTTGGAATGAAATTCCGAAGTTTTTCATTGCTTTTTTTACTATACAAAGTCATTCATGCGAAGGCGGTTATCGCGTTCGATAGTCATGTGGCATTGTAATAAAAGTTGTTATCTTCCCTAAAGGATATGTAATGACGAAAGTATTGAAATTTGTAGATCTTTGTGCCTACTGGGTATACATACATATATGCATATGCTTACAATTTGTATGGCATTTAGTTTCAATTTGTACAAAATTAGATGAGAAATCTATTAAGATTGCAACTAAGCAGTAAAGTGAATTTCTATCGCTCGATAATCGAATATTTTCATTTCCAATTAGGGTTTATTAAGAAAAAAAATGTTTGAAAGTGTTTGCAAAATTCAAAACGATAAAATCAATAAATAGAATTAAAACTTTGTTTGCAAATAACAACAAATTTAAGCTCAACTGTGTTCAACGTTCGTTCAATAAATTCTAAATTAATGTTTAAATTTTCTAGTTAGATAATATTTTTGGAAGCAAGTAAATTAGTGTACGTCAAAGTCTGAGAACGATGATTGTGTTTCCTTGGCGCTTGCATTGCGCTATTTCAATCTTCAAGGCTTCGTTGCTGCTGTTTTTATTTTTTTTTTTTCTTTTTTTTCGTCATATAATTTTTTCATGTTTCAGTTCATTGATTTTTTGTTTGTTTTACTTAGTCTGTGATTTCATCAAGTGATTTCCGTATGGCTGCTGTGCTCGTTGAGTTGGTAAGAAATGCCAACACACAAATATAGAAAAACACACAGAAACTTGACGCCTTATTTGTATGCAAAATGTTTCTTAAAGCTGTCGTACTACTTATCTACGTACATTCGCTGGAATTTCCTTGAATCTGTTGGCTGCGCTGCCGTGCTAGCCAAGGTCAATGCTGTTGGCTAAAATGCTAACAAAAACAGACACAAGAATAACAAAGCGTTCAAGCAAAAGCAATAAGCTGATTTCACTTCAAGGAATTAAATTTAAGCATGAATGTTTGGAGGCATTGATGGTAGAAATCTAATTGAAATTTATGTTTGAAGTTGAATTTTTTGTGCAAAATCTATGAGGAGACAATATTGGTTTCAATTAATAGAAAAATATTGTTCGGCCTTGAAATCAGCGCTGTTCAAGATTGTGATGATTACCAGAAATTATTTTGGTAAAACATATACAAACCTAATCAGATACATATACTTACGTATGAACATTAAGGTGGAGTGAAAACATATGTAAATTTTTTGTTTCATTTTTTTTTTTTGAACGTACCAGCAATGAAAAGTTGCCTTTATACGAGTTAATGAACCCCACAAAATTTTATGGCGATAGGATGACGTTTTGAACTGCCCCCAGCCCCGCAAACTTGAAAGCAGTAAGCACGCTCTGGTACAAATATAAAATTTTGAAAATTATAAAATCAAAAAACGAAGTATGAGGATTGATAAAGATGGCTAAGCTGCGTATTAAAGTGATTTTTTTTTTTTTGAAAAAACAACAACAAAAGTTATTAAATTACTTGCAATTACTTAAAAACTATTGAACCGATTTCCAATATTATACCATTCAATAGGTATTTTGATTCCCCTTAATTTGATATACATACATTTCATATATGAAAAGTAAGGAGGGTAAAAGGGGGAGTTGACCCCGGCAGGGGGGTATTGTGGAACCCACTGGAAAATTTTACATCTAATTAAAGGGAATTAGAATACCTATCGAATGGTTTAAAAATATTCGAAATCGGTTCAGCAGTTTTTAAGCAATTGCAATTTAAAGAATGAAGAATATAAACCTTGACCTTTAATAACTTTTGTTGTTGTTGTTTCCAAAAAAAAAATCACTTGAAAGAGTTTTTAGTGCATAGCACGAAATTTTTATTTTAATTCAATTTTTAATTGTTGGGGTAAGTGGAAAAAAATTCAACAACTATTTACAGCGAAGGATGAGTGTATAGCTATTTCACGAAAAACCATTTTCGATCATCAGCACTCTTTTCGGAAGTGGATGCACCGGGGATTGAACCCGAGTCCATTCCATATTCAGCCGCAATGACCCAACGCATAAACACACTCGGCCACTGAAACTCTGTGCAAGCCGTTGGATTTTCCCCACTTTTGCCTTTTTCATTTTCAACACTAACAAAAAAATCACTTTAATACTCAGCTTAGCCATGTTTATCAGTTTTCATAATTCGTTTATTGATTTCATAATTTAGAAATTTCACATTTGTACCAGATCGTGCTATTTTTTTCAACTTTGTGGGGCTGGGGGCACCTCGAAACATGCGAGTAGGTCAATAAAATTTTACAGGCTTATTTTTGGGCTAGACAGGTGCCGTTCTGGCTTTGGAACAAATTGAATTGCCAAAAAAAAAATTTTCACTCCACCTTAATGAACATACATACATGTGTTGTGTTTTTTTCATATTTATGTACATACATCTGAATGCAATAAATAGCCAATGATTCATACGTTTTTCCCCATAACCTCTTGAGCGCCTTCCCTCATCACCAGCAGCCACTTAATTGGAATTATTGGGCAAAGTTTTTATGCTTTTAATGGGCACATAACTTTTTCGGGCTTCCTCGCATCAAAAGTTTCTATTGGACTTGGGCTAAAAGTTCGATAACAATTTTCAAGAAATTTATTTATGAAATATATTAAAATAAATTGCTAAATTTTTAAGTGGACATGGCAAATGGTTCTGGTTGGTCCAACAAAAGCATAGCGTAGCAGCCACTGCGCAGCTTTTGGTAGCGCATACATACATATGTGTACGTGTGTATGTAGATCGATTTGTTAGTGCAAACATTTGCTCCTTTTGCTGCTGTTTGCTTAAATATATTAAAAAGAAAATTGGGATAATTGAACAAACGTTGGCTACTACATAAACTAGTCTGCATGCACATACATGGAAACATGCCTAAGCATATAAAACAAAAGCATGCGTGTTTGTGTTTTTGTGTGCTTTCTTGCAACTTTTTGTCCCCTTGCGACAATATTTACGTACACAGGTGTACCTATTTATACATATACAAAAGTGTATAGTAGAATACGCAAACCATTCACAAGGCATACATTTAGGCGTTTTCCATATTAAAACAACGGGCAACAGCTGGCTTGGTCATTCATTGCGTATGTTTGTATGTTTGCATTAACTGTAAGCTGCTACAGATCGTATCATATTTTAGTCACATATGACCAATATTTTATCTAAATTGCGAAAGGAAAGGGGTTGAGATAAGGGCAAGCCATGCGGAGATGTTGAAATGTTTTTCGTTGTTGGTCTTTGTTGTTGTTCAGTAAACTTATTTTGCAGTAAAACATATTTGAAATTCACACTTTTTTTGTGCGTATTCATATGCATACATATGTACATACCAGAACTGGGCATTCTCCCATTACGTGTAATTAAGTAATTGTAATGCAGGGCTGCTCAACGCTCTCGTATTGAAAGTACAAAACTCAATACATCTACAAATTTTGTATATGCACGGAAACATTTTTTTGCTCATTTAATTTTTTTTATGAATTCCAATAAAATATTATTTTAGAATTTATTTTCAAATGGTAGTATCAAATACATAAATTTTTTTTTATTTTTTATATGAAAATTTTTTGAATACAAATTTTTTACAGTGCTTTCATTTTTTGAATTTTTTTTTCATTACAAATTTGTTATTGTAAATTTCGATTTCTTACGGCAGTGCTCGAGTTCCTATACAAAGTGCCTTTGCTCTGCACATTCAATATGAATCATAGGCACATTCATATAAAATTTTTTTATATCTGAGTGCTTATGGGAGTGCAAAGAAAATTTTATTTTCATATTTGAAGTGAAAATATGTATCTGTGCCTATGATTCGGAATAAAACAAAAACAATTGTGCTTTGAGTGCCTGAGGTGAGCAGCCTTGTTGTAATGGAATCAATGACATGGGTTTGAGAAAATTTTGTTATACAATTGTTTTTTGTGCTTGTTTTTGCTTTTTTAACTTCTTTTATTTATTGTCATTTTTGTTATTTTCTTGTTTTTGTCTGCTTTGCTTTTATTTTCTATTTTGTTTGTTTTTTTCCAAAACCACACCACAAAAAATTTTCTTAATAAAATGTAATTATGTTTGTTGGGGTAAGTGGAAAAAAATTCAACAACTATTTACAGCGAAGGTTGAGTGTATAGCTATTTTTTGGTTTTGCTTTTGTTTCTTTTTTCTTGTTTTTGTCTGCTTTTTATTTTCTATTTTGTCTATTTTTTTTTAAATTCGAAAAAATGTTTGCCAAAATTACCCTACCAAAAAAAAAAAATAATAAAATGTAATGTTAATTTTTCCTTTTTTCGTTTTATTTTTTCATTTTTTTTTAATTTTCTGTTTTGTTTTGTGTTTTCGTTTATTTTTTTGTTAATTTTTTTTTTTTGTTTGAATTTTAAAATGAAAAAAAATAATTATATTTTGTTTTTGTTTTTATTTTTTTTTACTTTTTTTGTTTTTTTTTCTATTTTTTTTGGTCCTTGTTTATTTTGTATATGGCCTGTTTTCGTTTTTTCTATTGTTTGTTTTTTCTTTTTTCCAAAATTACCCCACGAAATTTTTTTTAATCAAATGTAATTATTTTTATATGAATTTTATATGAGGAGGTCCATAACAAAACGCAATAATTCCACCAAAACAATTTTTTGGATAAACGAAAAAAACTAATTTAAGTCAATAGGATATATATATTTTTTTAAACTGTTGTTGTAGTTTAATAGTTATCTAAAAACAATACAAATCATAAAAAAAAAAATGTTATCTGGCAATTAGTTTTTAAGTTATTTAGATTAAAAAAATGGAAATGTTGCGTTTTGGTCCGTCCAATAGTATTTATTTCATTTTGTTCTGAACATGTATGGAAATGTTGCGTTTTGATATAAACTAGGTTTGTAATTTTGGCTTTTTGCTTTAAATAATTTTTTTTGATTTTAATTGCTTATACATATTCTATAGGAAAATTAAAAACTGTTTTATATCAACAGTTTTTATTGCATTTAAATCACTATATTAACATACAAGTATTACAATAAATTCACATTATATTACAATTGCAGTGTCCTCCTCCAAACAATCACATAAAGTTATAGCATCTCTTCAATTGGCACTATTTCCCTGCTGATCTAAAAATATCTTGGTATAATACTCCAACTCAGAAATTTTGGACCACTGTTCGCCAAAGTTTTCTCAAAATATTTAGCATAAAAAGAATTGGCAAATGTGTTTACAATATTAAATGCAAAGTAGTTATTCACAAAGGTAGTTTAATCAAAGAATATTTCTAACAACCATAAAAATAAAATTAATTTAATTGGATAGATATGGAAATGTTTCATTTTGGTCTGAACTAATATTTTTGGTGTTGAATAACAGTAAAATTATTGACCTTTGGTATGTTTTATAGCAATGGTTACATAGGTTTTAATGCGTAGAATTGGATTTAGTTAAAAAACCAAAATATTTGAAAAGTGGAATTATTGCGTTTTGTTATGGACCTCCTCATATGAGCTATTGGCCAGTTTTGAATTAAGAAAAATTGAAAAAAATTTTTGTTTTTTTTTTGTTTTGTTATTGTTTCTTTTTTTCTTGTTTTTGTCTGCTTTTTTATTTTATATTTATTCTTTTTTTTTCAAATTCGAAAAAATGCCAAAATTATCCTACCAAAAAAAATTAATAAAATATAATGTTTTTTTTTTCCTTTTTTTTCTTTTTTTTTTAATTTTCTGTTTTGTTTTCGTTTATTTTTTCTTTATTTTTTTTTGTTCGAATTTTAAAATGAAAAAAAAATTAATTATTTTTTGTTTTGTTGGGGGTAAGTGTATCATTTTTTATTCTTATTTTTATTTTTATTTTTTTTATTTTAATTTTTTTATATTTTTTGTTTTTTCCCTTTTATGTGGTCTTTTTTATTTTGTATATGGCCTATGTTTTCCTTTTTGTTTTTGTCTTTTTTTAAATTCGAAGCAAATGTTTGATGAAATCGCTCTACCAAAAACATTTTATAGATAAAATGTAATTATTTGTGTTTCGGATGGCTTCTTCTTTTTTGTTTATTTTTTGTTTTGTGTTTTTATATTTTTTTTTTATTTTTAATTTTTGTTTTCGAATTTCAAAATTCAATAAAAATAAAAAAAAAAGACAAACAAAAAACAAAAAAAAAATCATCCTACCGAAAAAAAATTATAATTAAATGTAATTATTAGATACTTTAGGCGATTCAATTAGTTTGTATTTTATATTTTTTTTATTTGTATTTACATTATGTAATTGAAGGTGCCCAGCACTGATACATACATACATACACACAAAACCAAAATTTTAAGAAGAACGTAAGGAAAAATTTTATGCCTACCCAGTAGGCCCAAAGATCTACAAATCATCAGTACTTTCCTTCTTACATATTCTTTAGGGAAGATAAGAACTTCCATGACTTTGGCCCCCATGACTATCGCACGGCGATGGCCGCCTTCGCATGAATGACTTTATATAGTAAAAAAAAGCAATGAAGCGAAAGCTTCGGGATTTCATTACAAACCGCATGCTTTTTTCTTTTGGTCGTTATTATAATCTTCAGGTATTCAGCATAAATTGTAGCAGTATTGTATTGCTGAATATACAGCTGCCTACCAACTAACTTTGTTATGTGTGTTCATTCGTATAAATTTTTCGGTTTCGGTCTACTCTTCCCAACTCCTACTTTAGTCAGTGAATAAATCATATGTGCTCTATTTGTACATACGTGCCCTTCAACATACTTTAGGAGTACCTGCGGTATATCTAACAAAAGCAAGTATTCTGGCAGGAAAAAAAAATCGCATCACCTCACAAATGGGACTAGTGGGTACGGATGGTAAGCTTATGCTTGTGAGAATACATATATCAACTTTGCTTTACCTTTTTTGCAAAGATTACCACTCTATACTGTAATCATAAATATATTTGTAGCATAAACATTTTTGTAACATCTTTCAGCGCAAACGGCACTCAAATCTTCTCTGACCGCTTATGCTCGCTTGATTTTTCGTAATATTTATGGCTTTAATATGTGTTAAGGCTATCAAAATCAACAAAATCCCTTACTCGTACACGCCACCCGCTACATATTTATGTAGAAACTTGCGCATATCCTTATCAAAGCGGATTGGTTTTAAAAAAGGAAAGGGAATGGGAAGGGGGAGGGTGGTTTGGGGGCACACAGCAACAGAATTTGCCACGTTTTATTGTAAGCGTAAAAGAAAAATGCCTAAAAATGCCAAATCAAAATTCAAAGTTTCAGAACCGTTTGCTGATAAGAAAGTTACATAAAACTTTTGTACTTAAAAGCAGAATGAATAATTTTGGCATAAACTGAAATAGGCACAAAAGGTTTGCCGGCCATTGCCGCGGACTGACCACTATTTAAAAGAAAAAAAAAACACAGTAGAGAATTTTATTTAATTTTGCACTAACATGAATGGGCCTCTTGAGCTTTTGAGCCGATCACTTAACCACAACAACGGTATTGGGGACGTCGCTAATTGCATGATTTATTTATTTTTATTTTTTCTGTATAATGTTACGCACATACTTTTTAATAACTTTGGCGCTGAAAAAATTTTAATAAATACAAAAATTGTTTACGCCAATTGCGCAATTCTTAAAGCAAAACAACTTAATTTTTGCTTTTGTGTAAAACTTTTGCTAAACTTATAAATACTCGTAAATTAGTTTGAGCTTAAACATAAAAGCTTTAAAATAAATTCCACTTTGAACTTTACAAGCGAACACAATTTGAATTTATTTCTAATTTATGCCTAATGCGCAAAATACTTAAATTTAAAAACGAACTGTTTAAAATGTTGAAGTTCTGAGTGATTGAGTCGATTGAAATTTAGTGACGTGTTGCGGCATGGACATATAGCTTAAAACAGCTCAATGTGATTAGACACACAGTGGCTGTCAGTCATCAGCGAACGCAAATGGGCAACGAGTAGGTGGTGTGAGAATGAGGCAGAGAAAGCGAATGCGAATGCGAGAAGGGCAGTTATAGCAAACGGAAATGGTGGAAATTAGCAGTTTAACTGCTACGTTGTTGATAGAGCCGGTAGAGTTTTGATTTAAATGCTTTAAGCTTTTGGATAAAAAGAAGGATTTAGCAATGTTTGAAAGACGTTTATAGAAAGTGGTGTGTGATGTTGCGCAATTGAGGTTGAAATTGAGAAGTTGAGAAGTTTGTCAGATTAAACTTATTTCTTTTGTTAACAAATCAAAGAATGAAGAACACAAAAAGTGAAAGTGAAAAGGGAAAAGGGAAACAAAACGAAACGAAACGACACAAGATGCTGAAGATGGCACATACACTCAGAGAAAAACAACATTTTAAAATCAAGAATAAAATTTTTGTTTTCATAATGCACGCTTTAAACCAACCCGTTTTTATTTTAACAATGAAAATTTTCAAATTAAAAAGAAATTTTTGAATTAAAGCCTATATCGTCGTACCATACGAAAACTAACATATTTAAAATTTCTGGCGAAAGCTATCAATAAAAAAATTCTGTACGAAAAGTAGAACATTTGACTTTTGGCCGACGAAAAGTAATAAAATCGAGTTTTGGCTGACGAAAAGTAATAAAATCGACTTTTTGCTGACGAAAAGTATCAGTAATTATATACTGTTTTTACATTAAAATTGTTGTTGTTTCGTCAGCCAAAAGTCGATTTTATTACTTTTCGTCAGCCAAAACTCGATTTTATTACTTTTCGTCGGCCAAAACTTGAACTTTTTACTTTTCGTCAGCCACAAAAAATCTGATGTTAGTTTTCGTATGGTACGACGATATGACACTACATTTTTTCCCTTGTTTTTTTTTTGGTTTGGAAAACCCACCGAAAGTCAAAAAACAAAAACAATTCTTCCACAGGTTGAAAAGAGACAAATACTCCCTCAAAAACAATTTGATTGACATTAAACTTCAAACTAAATGAAAATAATATTTATTTCAAAAATTAATTTTTTTATAAATTTGAATTTAAATTACTGAAATAAAAAAATTATGAAACTCAAAGGGCAGGATAGCTGTGTATTCCATGTTATAAAGAGTAGCCAGTGCGCAGTATTCTATTTCTTCCGGACTTCTTCTTTCCCCTTACGGCCAAAGCAGAAGCTTACAAGAGGCAAATTTAAAATTTGTATTTCCATAAAATGTTTATTTTAAATATAATTTATTTTCTAGTTGTCAAACTGAAACAATTGTCAGAAAAAATGACCGAATGCCAAAAAACCTACCGAAATACAAGCTGGCTCGTTGGTTTTTAACCGCCTAGATGGTATTTTGTTTGTTTTTTTTCAATATAGCTTGCTCGCTTGGACCAACGCAAAACTGTATTTGACCATCTCCTTCACACAAAAAACCTGGTAAAATACCAGAAAAAAATTTAGTGTCATATGGGCTTTAAGAATGAAATTTTTGAAGTAAAAATGCATTTTGGATTTAAAAAGAAACATACTTAAATTAAAAACAAGTAAGGAAGCCTAAGTTCGAGTGGAATCGAACATTAGATACTCAGCTGTATGCTTTCATTGTTTGTTTGCGTTTGATGGAAACACGGTGCACTTAATATAAAGCGAGTGCTGCATAAAGTGGGCGTAGCCACGCCCATTTTCTAAATTTTTATCAGTCATCCAACTAAGCATATGAATATTATTCTTTGTGCAAAATTTCATTCCTTTATGACTTCTAGTTATAAAGATGTCGCGTTACAAATTCCCAGAGTGTTCCAGAAATATCTTTCTTAAAAAGTAGGCGTGGTCATAAACCGATTTCAATAAATTTTTGCGCGGCTATTAACACATGTCATAAAAGTGTATAAACCAAGTTTCGTCATAATATCTCAATTATTTGTCGAGTTGTAGGCTAAGAAATCTCGTATATCCCTTTGCGTAAAAAGAGGCGGTGCCACGCCCATTTTCCAAAATTTTTCCATTTGTTGTTTCCGGTCTATTGTAGAAATCATACCACAAAATTTAAATGAATTATCTTTACATTTGACAAAGATATCGCTTAAAATGTTTTTATTAGGTCACTTTATAATACCCATATATAAAAGTGGGCGTGGTCGTCAACCGATTTCGCTAAAATTTTCAACAGGTATTACCACATGTAATAAAAGTGTACACACCAAGTTTAGTCATTATATATAAATCATTTGTCGATTTATGGGCTCAGAAATCTCGTATATTCCTGCTTATAAAAAGAGGCGGTGCCACGCCCATTTTCCAACATTTTTGTGTTTTTCGTTTTATGTCCGCATTTGGACTCCTGCTAAAAAATTTCACTGATATATCTTTATATTTGACAGAGATATCGCTTAAAATGTTTTTATTAGGTCACTTTATAATACACATATATAAAAGTGGGCGTGGCCGTCAACCGATTTTGACAATTTTACGTCAAAACATTTGCCTAAGTAAGGAAATCACGCGTGCCAAATTTCATCGATATATCTTCAACGGTTTCTGAGTTATGAATAAAACTTTCAATGTTTGCCCCTTAATAAGTGGGCGTGGCTCCGCCCATTTTCCAAAATTTTTGTGGTTTTCGTTTTATGTTCATAGTTGGACTCATGCCACAAAATTTCAGTGATAGATCTTTATATTTGACAGAGATATCGCTTAAAATGTTTTTATTAGGTCACTTTATAATACACATATATAAAAGTGGGCGTGGCCGTCAACCGATTTTGACAATTTTCCGTCAAAACATTTGCCTAAGTAAGTAAATCACGCGCACCAAATTTTATCGATATATCTTCAACGGTTTCTGAGTTATGACTCATAAAACTTTCAATGTTTGACCTTTAATAAGTGGGCGTGGCAACGCCCATTTTCCAAAATTTCATAAAATTTCTTCATAGGGGCCTGAGCTCAACATGTGAGTAAAATTTTATCGCTCCAGCTATATTAGGGACTGAGATACCAAATTTCCGATTTTTTCTATATAGGAAAAGTGGGCGTGGTCATGGTCCGATTTCGCCCATTTTCAATACCAACCGTCCCAGTCTCGATACCAACTTGCATTCCAAATTTCATCAAAATATCTCAATTTTTGCGCGAGTTAGAGTGTTTACAGACGGACGGACGGACAGACGGACGGACGGACGGACGGACGGACGGACGGACATGGCTCAATCGATTTCTCTTTTCACCCTGATCATTTTGATATATATAAGTCTATATCTATCTCGATTATTTCATTCTGTTACAATCCACCGTTATGTGATTAAAACTATAATACTCTGTGTACTAGTACAGCTGAGTATAATGATTGTTGATTCAAAAACTCGCTCTTTGTTCAAAATTTTTTTATGAGAAAATATTTTTTATGAGAAATCCAACAAAACAATAATGAGAATCGATTTTTTTTTAATTTTGTTTTTACAATCATTCATATAATTCATGGATTCTTTTTTAGGAAAAGGGAAGTATAAATAGGTTACTACAATTCAATATAATGTTTAATGTTCCATTATGTGATCGCATTGGATTGAATTTCAGGTTGATGTCATGGTTCGAATCCGGAGGAGAATATAAAATAAAGAAGAAAAAGGAGAATAAGAGAATAAGAAATAAAGATAGCAAACAGTTAAGGCGAAGTATAAAAGAAGAGAATAAGCAGAGGCTATATTTTTGTAGTTGGGACTCGGATTGAGAGAAGATGAAGAGAGTGCCGTTGGATACAATTTCGAATCCGGAAGAGAAAATGATATAGAGAACACTGCATCATTTTTTTTCCTCATAGTGCTTAAAATAAAAATAAACATTTTTTGAATTTAAAATGTTTTTTCTTGATTTAAAAATTTTACAATGAACATTTTTAAAATAAAAATGTTGGTATTTAAATCACTTTTAAATACGTTTTTGCTTATTTTAAGCACGTTTTCATATGTTTTTATAATTTTTTTCCCTGAGTGTAGCCTAAACCGGTTTATAAGCAAATCAAACTTGACAAGGTATGACGGGAATTCATTCCACAATACAGCGCAGTCCTACCCCGTCGGAAAAGGAAACAATAGAAAAAAAAATAATAATAATGCGGAATATTGATATAAGAAACTGCAAATAAAGCTCAACTCTAGTTTTATGACAAATATCACTGAGATTTTTGGCTGACTGTTAGCGCTGGCTCTTTCTTCTTTTTTTTCTTTTTTTCCCTCACTTTTTCCTTGTCCGCTTTTTATTCATGTGTCAATCATGCGTAATTTATGAATGCATAAACAAATAAAGCAGAATTCAATAAAATTTCAGTAAAATGCAAAATTCAAAAGAGCTATTCTGCCACCATTTTGTTGAATTGAATTCATTTTGAAAATGTTATGCGATTGTGGTTTCTATTGTAGCAAATGTTTTATACATGTATAGGTTCTGATATATTTGCATATGCCTAGATCAATCATGCATCAAACGTGCATGTGGATACCCATCAAAAAATCTACGCCTTATTTAAGGTTTATTCCAGAAGGTGATAAGACTTATGAAATAATCTCGACAAAATTCGAATAGACATAAGTTGTATGAGAAAGGCGCATAATAAGGCTTATTTTTCTGTGTGGATGTCATTAGGCCATAAGGACTACTCACTTTCTCTCTCTCTCTATCTCACTCTGAGAGCAAACCTTTTTCCAAAGGCTGATACGCTATGGAAAAAAGCCTTAGATAATTCCTGATAATAATAAGGGCTTATATATTGTTTAGTTACCTTATAATAAGGCTTATATTCTCGTTTTGAGATATGAGCGCATAGCAGAAAATTGAATATTAAAATGTTTTGAAGCAGAGCGATTGAGCGCACGCAGCAAGTAGCGCTGCCAGCGTGTATTACTTATTGAGCGCCTTTGCTTATGAATGTGTTTGTAGGGAAGTTTATATTATAAATACGTATATGAAAGTATGCATGTTTGTTTGTTCATATGCAAATAATGGATTTTTATTTTATTTTATTTTTTAATTTTTTTTAATTTTTTTCTTTTTTTTTTTTTTCTCGCAACAAAAAAACACGCATCACATCAACGCTTCAGTGCCATGACAAAAAACATGTTCAGCAAAATGGCGCACTAAAATGCATAGCAATCGATATTTTAGCATAAGAAAATAAAATATTTTTAATAAAATATCACTAAATGCATTTTGCACATGAACAAAAATTAAAAAAGAAGTCAGCGAAACAAACACGGCGCAACAAATTTTTGGCAAATGGCAAAATAAACATGGCAGAAAAACGTTTTGTTTATTTATTTATTTCATGTCAAAAATTTACATCAAATTTACGTTAAGCTGAAAATTTTAAAATGTAAACATACTATATATTCATATTCATAAGCTTCAAGTGTTTATTTATTTACTTATGTATTTATATTTGTAAAAGCTTTTTGCTTGTTGTATTTTCATGCTCTGTTTGCTGGCTCATGTGTAATAAATAGCGGACAGCTTGACTCGCTTAAATATGTACATACGTGTATACTTAAATTCAAAATCGTAATTGATATACATAAATCCATTTTTTTAAATTAAAATGAAATAGCAACACAAAACAGCTGCAACTTTTGAGGATTAAAAGGAAATTGATCAGCCCACTAAATGCTGGGCATTTAATTAACAGTTTAATGCATTTGTTATTGACAGCTGCCTTTTAAGCTTTAATGATTTATTATTAAAAAAGAAGCTTTTAAAGCCATTAGACAGGCAAAATTTTATATGTGATTAATATTTTTTTATTATACATACATACATACATATGTACATAGCTACATGAGTACAAATGCAGCTAATAAAATATTTCGTAAAGTGCCTACAAACATATTAGCATACATACATATAAGTACATTAGGCCGTCTCGCTTTATAAGCTCCAGAAAAAAGTCCGACCTTTGTTCAAATGTTTCAGAAAATTATTCGCCATAAAATTTCACTAGAGGTCCTCTCAGAAAGTAATTTTGGAAAAAAGAAGAAATCCTCGGAATGTCAAATGTGCTTTATCGAGGATTATAATGAAGCTATCGACATTTGTGTAGTGGCCGCTGTGGTGCAGTGGGTAGAGTACTCGCCTGCTATGCCAGAGGTCTCGGGTTCAAACCCCAGTCCGAGCAAACACCAAAAAATTTTTCTAATTAGTAAAAATCCAATTATTGGGTTTTTTTAAGAGCAGCGGTCACCTCTCGGCAGTGGGCGGGATACCCTCCGAGTGTATTTCTGCCATGAAAAAGCTTCTCACAAAAAATGCATTCGCCGTTCGGAGCCGGGATAAAACTGTAGGTCCACCCAATTAGTAGGAAAAACAAAAAGGAGCACACCTCGAATTGGGAGAGAAGCTCGGCCATAAAATTCTTCAGAGTTATAATAGCGCCATTGTATTATGTTATTATATCGACATATGTATGTTCTACTTCTTTCGCAAAAATTTGATAATCTTTTACTGGCACAAAAAAGGTGCATTAAGTTCGTAAAAACTAAATACTGGGTGGTAGTCACCCTAATGACGCACATAGGGTTAATACGGTTAGATAATAAAAACCGTCCTCTCAACGCAAAGACATTGTTGCACTAAACTTTAAAAGCTGATTAAGTATAAATACCGAAGTAATGAAGAAAACTGTGTTTGGGCGACTTCTAGTGGCATCAGGCTAGGTTAGGTTAAATTGGTTGGTCATTAATGGCCTCACATAGACTAGATGAGTTAATAGTGTTGCCAGAAAAGTTCTTGAACAAAAACAAAAAAAAAAGTGTTATTCCGAATATTTTTTGCAAGGAGGCATTTTAGAGGCAGTGGAAGGCAAACTTTTTTTTGCGATACGGTCTAATGTACATACTACATACATACCTAATATGACATGCTATGCAATGCTTAAAAATTTTATGTGCAATATGTGAGTATGAACAATAAGAGATTTAGAGAAAATAAGAATTGCTGGAATTTCCTTTTTTGTAGGCAAGAAAATGCTAAGCATTTTTCAAGCACAACTTAAAAATTTCAAAAATTGGCAGAATTTTTCAAAAACTCAAACGTTACACCTTGCGTTTTGCATACATAGATATGTGTACAGGAAAGTCAACAAAGCTTTATTGCCTATATCCAAAACTCGACCGATTCCGTACCAGACGCACATAGGTAGATATTCAAGTTTTATGAGGCCAAAAATATTTTATTGTCTACATCTATTCAAAATTGCTTGTTTGATGTAAAATTTTAATAATTTCTGTTAAAAGTCGATTTTATTGAAAAAATATACAGTGACTCAAAAAAAAAATCATACGACATAGTTTTTAAATTTATTTCAAAGAATTCTGTCGAAAATTTTACTTTCTTATTTTCGTTTACAAATGTAGCCAATTTTTATGTAGCTTATGGAAAAAATTTTAAAAATCGTAGAAATTTCTAAAAGTGGATTAAAAATTTCAAAGCGAGGCCAGAATTTATAGAAGATTTTGAGGAGATTTCTAAGTGTGCTAAGTGGCGCTATTATAATTCTGACGAGTTTTATGGCCGAGCTTCTCTCCCAATTCGAGGTGTGCTCCTTTTCGTTTTTCCTACTAATTGGGTGGACCTACAGTTTTATGCCGGCTCCTAACGGCGAATGCATTTTTTATGGTAGAAATACTCTCGGAGGGTATGCAGCCCACTGCCGAGAGGTGACCGCTAATCTTAAAAAACCCAATAATTGGATTTTTACTAATTAGAAAAATTGTTTTGGTGTTTTGCTCGGACCGTTGTTTGAACCCGAGACCTCTGGCATAGCAGGCGAGCACTCTACCCACTGCACCACAGCGGCCAATAATCATGATTAATAACCATTCAAAAATTATCAAAATTAATCATATAATCAAAAAAAAATTTTTTTTTGATTATTTTTAATTGCTTAATTCATTTCAATTGTTTGATTATTTTAATTGCTTGATTATTTTAATTGTTTGATTATTTTCAATTATAAGATTATTTCTTTTTATATGTTTATTTTTAAATATTTTTCTCATACAAAACAACTGTACGCCGCATTTTTTAGGCAAGATACAAATAATTAGTCGATTAATTAATTCATGATGTAATTAAAAAAATCAAAAATAATTGAAAATAATGAAAAATAATTTTATTAATCATGCAATTAAAATTAATTAGTCCATTGAATAATTAATCGAGCAATTAAAAAAATCGAAAAATAAGCCAAATAATCATGCAATTAAAATTAATTAATCTATTTATTAATTAATCATGTAATTAAAAAAAGTCAGAAATAATTGAAAATAATCCAAATGATTGTATTAGTAATGCAATTAAAATTGTATTAGTAATGCAATTAAAATTAATTAATCTACTCAATGATTAATAGAGCAATTAAAAAAATCGAAAAGTAATTAAATATAATTAAAAATAATCCAGATAATCATGTAATTAAAATTAATTTTTAATTTAATTAAATTTTAATCTTTAAAAAGGTGTAAGTAATTGTATTTAATCATCACAGAATTACAAAAACAAAATGCTTTAATTAATAGTCATTAACATGTTTAATCGTTAAATAACCGGTCTGTTCTGAACTGTATAAAATAATGAATTATTTATTATATTAACAACTTTCTACATGCTAGTAGTAGTAGTGACATTAATATTATTAGATGCTCACGGAAGCAGAAGTTTCAGCTTTGGAAAATTTCCGCAAAGGATATATAACATAAATTTGTATATATACTTATGCAACTACATATCGCATACATGTTTACAAATAAAGTTCCCTAAATGTACTTAAGTGCCTCAAGCAGCACTTAATTACTCATACCGAATTTTGGTCGCACGAATGGCTGAACGCCCACTTCATCGATCGTATATTTGTTTGTATGTTTTATTCTTGTGTACATATTTATATATTTTTTCCGAGAAAAATAGCCAGCCTACATGTGTATGTGCATATAATTCATAAGACATGCTCACATGCTTCCTTATTATTAGTTGTTAGCCAAAGTAAATTACTGTTCATCAAGACAGACATCCACTGGAATTTAATCCGGTTTGCGAGTTCATTTGGGGCAAAAAAGGATAAAATGTATTCAAAGGCATGCTAAAAATACATAGAGTTAATACATAAACACAAGTACATACAAATTTACTGTGGGCGGATATTACCTACTGCCTATCAAGTATGAATGTATTTTGAGATCTGTCGCAGACAATGATAAATGTTAACGCACAAAGCAACACATTTATGAGCCCGAATCTGAGCTTGAGAGGCGTTTTCTCATTTTTGTGCACATTTGCCGCACTCTGTGAATAATTTGCTACCTTTTCGGCTTAAGTATATCTAATTTGCAATTTTATTAATTATATCAATGTATGCAGGTTGAGCACACAATAATAAGTGAATGTCGCCTAGTGCTTATTAAATCAGTCGATGTCCGTGCCGGTGCCAAATTAATTGCACAGTTTTCGATTGCAAGGCAATTCGCAAGATTTACTTTTATTTATTTATTTACGCAAAAGTTTTTGGGTGCGCACGGACTGAAGGAGCGCTTAAAGCATGTATGTATGCGTGTATGTATGCGTGCGCGTGCGAGTGTGCTTTTTCTTAGAAAGGATGCAAGAATATAAAAGCGCTTTTATTTGTAATGAAAAAATTTACAAATTACAAATTACAAATGTTCAAAAAGAAGAAAAACCTTGAATATTTTTCTTTGCAATAATTACTTTGCTTAAATTAACAACCCAGCAAACATTATGGGAGCGCTCATAAATTTGAAGCCCGATATGAGTCCGAAATATGGGCCTCAATATTTTGAATTCATATATTAGTCCGAAATATAATTGAAAAATGAGCTTCATAATTTCGGACTCCGATATGAGTCCAAAATATGTGTGAAATATGAGCCTCTGACTTTTGGAGTCTGATATGAGTCTAAAATATGAGCCTTATACTTTTGGAGTCTCATATGCCGCTGTGGTGCAGTGGGTAGAGTGCTCGCCTGCTATGCCAGAGGTCTCGGGTTCAAACCCCAGTCCGCGCAAACACCAAAAAAAATTTTCTAATTAGTAAAAATCCAATTATTGGGTTTTTTAAGAGCAGCGGTCACCTCTCGGCAGTGGGCGGCATCCCCTTCGAGAGTATTTCTGCCATGAAAAAGCTTCTCACAAAAAATGCATTCGCCGTTCGGAGCCGGCATAAAACTGTAGGTCCACCCAATTAGTAGGAAAAACAAAAAGGAGCACACCTCGAATTGGGAGAGAAGCTCGGCCATAAAACTCGTCAGAGTTATAATAGCGCCATTGTATTATATTATGAATCCGAAATATGTTTGAAATATGATCCTCAGAAATGTGATCAAATATGAGCCATATATGACTCCTATGTGATGAAAATTATGAGCCTACTCTATTTACGAAAGTTTTTAAACAAAGAATACTCTGAGCAGAAATTCATAATTTAATAAGTAATAAAGGAAGAAAAAAAGAATCATATATGAGTCCATTAAGAGTCTATTCGGAGTCAAAAAAACGTCTGATATGACTCCGATAAGAGTCAAATAATAGCCTTTTCAGAGTCGAAAAAGAGCCATATATGGATGCGAAAAGACTCATAAAAGACCAAAAAATTTGTGCAAAATATCAGTCCAATAGGATTCATATTTGACTCTCATTCAGCCTCATAAGATATATGAAATTCGCCTCATACCGGACGACCAACGCAAAAAGGGAAATACATTCATTTGTGACTCATAAACGAGCTCATTATGAACGCTCATGCTCCGATTTAGGACTCTTTTATGAGTCCGAATGATTGCTGGGAATGAGTAACTCACACTCACACACATGCATATTAAGGTGGAGTGAAAACATATGGAGATTTTTTTTTGTTCTTTTTTTGAACGTACCAGCAATGATGCCTTTATACGAGCTAATGAACCCCACAAAATTTTATGGCGATAGGACGACGTTTTGAACTGCCCCCAGTCCCGCAAAGTTGAAACAAGTAGCACGATCTGGTACAAATATGAAATTTTCAAAATTATAAAATCAATAAACAAAGTATGAGTATTGATAAAGATGGCTAAGCTGAGTATTAGAGTGAATTTTTTTTTTTTTTTTTTTTTTGAAACAACAACAACAAAAGTTATTAAAGGTCAAAGTTTATATTATGCATTATTTAAATTGCAATTATTTAAAAACTACTGAACCGATTTCGAATGTTTTTATACCGTTCAATAGGTATTTTGATTCCTTTTAATTTTATATACATTTTATAAATGAAAAGTAAGGGGGATAAAAGGGGGGTTGACCCCCACAGAATGGGGTTTTATGGAACCCACATAAAATGTATATTAAAATAAAGGGAATCAAAATACCTATCGAATGGTATAAAAATATTCGAAATCGATTCAGTAGTTTAACGTAATTAAAAAATGCATATTATAAACTTTGATCTTTAATAACTTTTGTTGTTGTTGTTTCAAAAAAAAAAATTTGTTCACTTTAATACTCAGCTTAGCCATGTTTACCAATCCTCATACTTAGTTTTTTGATTTTATAATTTTAGAAATTTTGTACCAGATCGTGCTATCTTTTTCAACTTTGTGGGGCTGGGGGCACCTGTAAACATGCGAGCAGGTCAATAAAATCTTACGGGCTTATTTCTGGGCTACAAAGGTGCCGTTCTGGCTTTGGAACAAATTGAATTTCTAAAAAAAAGTGTTCACTCCACCTTAATGCATATGTAGATAACCTGCAGCAAAACGCGCTAGTTCCAGACTAGTGCAGAGCTAGCTCAAAAAGGGACAGCGTTGTTTCTCGTTCTATCTCAACACAATGCTTTCAACTGTCTTTTTTTGAACACGGCAATGTCCTACGAAGCGACAATTATCCTCCTCTGCAGTACTTTGGAACCGATCTAAAGTACTTCTTATGTGCACAGTTCTGGAATAGTTCAAAAAGTAAATAGTTCGTAGTTAGTTCAAAAGGAAGCACTTCAGGACTAGTTCAAAATTGTCGGTCTTTGGCCGCGCTTTACAAAAATAATCCACAGCCGGCAGAACTCTTAACATTCTGAAAATAAATGCGGCATTGTATAATAAAATACCAGTTTTTTTTAATTTAGCCTTACAAAAGGTGGAATTATTCACATTCACTTGCAAATGCCAAGTAATGTTACTTTGGTTATACGTTTCATTTGGAACTTACTACCCAGCAAAAAACAGCAAAAATTAAGCGCCATTATTGTAAAGTGCAAAATTTGTTTTTGCTCAACTTTAAAGTATGTAATAATAAAGTAACATAAATTTTGCATGAAGCCATCCCGCTCTGCATCGCTTTAGAACCAGTTCTGATATAGTTGTGAACACTCCAGTTCTAGACTGTCGTTTTTCGGTACACTACCCTACTTTAGCTCGAGGGTATATATGCATGTACATACAAACGCATTAGACCTTGCAGCAAAGCATTTTTCTCATAAATTTTTGGTCGTTCACATGAGCAAGGAAATGATTAACGAACGGCTGTGGCAAGCATTCGCATATGAGCGCATATAAACATATATGTAGATACATATGTATGTATGTATGTATGTATGTATGTATGTATGTATGTATGTATGTATGTATAACTAACTCATTTAATACACTTTACCAATGTGATGTATATTTAGCAATTTATTTTGTGCGCTCCATCACATTCATGATATCCTGTGTGTTACCGCAGCTGTCGAAGCCAAAAACGGACGCACATATATGTATGTACATACTTTCTCACTTTCGCATATTTATGGTCACCCTGCAGCGAAAACGTGAACTGGTATGCATGTAAACTACCCAGCAGGGTTTTTCCATATTTTGGTAATGGCTTGAAATTGTATTCAATGAAATAACGCATTACAAATAGCTAAGAAACACTCCTTCGCTTACTTTGCTCATTACTTGTAATGCGGCAGCTTTAAAATTATTATTTTTTCGCTTACTGGTAATGCATAAAATAACCGAAAAGGTTTGGAGTACTGCCGTTATTTTTTTGCAAACGCTTTGCTTTGATTTTAATTTTTCTACGAGTAAATAGCAGTTTTGCAAAGCAATTTACCCTCATTCTCGTTTATTTTGCCAGTTTTCATTATAAAACTGTCGTGGTTAGTCGCGTTATTCCATCGTTGAACATTTTTTAAATAAGCCAATACCTGTGCAAATACATAGTGTAATAAATATTATTCAAATAGTGTTTTTCTTTTTTACAAGCTTTTATTTAACTTCACTTTTTGTATGTATGTATGTCGTGGAATTTTGCAACGAACATTTAAGATACTTCTAGTTGAGCTAGGTACTTGAAGGTACCCGAAGACAATGCAATGTGAAATAAAAAAAATCCGATAGATGGCGCTGGTGTCGAGATATTTGTAAAATTCGTATTTACCGACCGAATTTGTTCATATCCGGTATATATATTGCCTATGAGAAAGTAAATACATCTGTGGAAAAAAATCGCCGCTAGGTGGCGCTGGTGTCAAGTTATTTGTAAAATTCGTATTTACCGACCGAATTTGTTCATATTCGGTATATATATTGCTTATGAGAAAGTAAATATATCCGTGGAAATAAATCGCCGCTAGGTGGCGCTAGTGTCAAGATATTTAGAAAATTAGTATTTATGAATCAATTTTGTTCCTATTTTGAACACGTATTACGAAGTAATCTATTCGCAAAAGAGTATAGTAAAACCGCTTAAAAGACTCCACAGGAATTGGATAATAAAAAACTGGCTGAGCAGAAACCATCAAAATGTTAAACATAGTACACTTCATATTAAAAACTGTTGGACTATATTGATAGTGGGAGTGTTGACAAATATTAGATGTAATATGCATTGTAAAACTAAAAAGGCAAAAATAAAACAAAGTAAAAAAAATTATTTAAAAAGCTTTTATTTAATATTAATATAAAAATTTACTAAAAAGGAAAAATATAATTTTTTTATATTTTTGAACAAGATTTATATTAGTCCTGAGTTCATTTGGATCTTAATTTCAATCTAAGCATACATTTAACGTATTTCTTCAAAGCATTTCTGTATATGTATCAACATAAATAAAAGCGCGGGTACTTATTAGATATTCATGTTATAAAACAGTATTGGTGAAATGGAAGGAAGCGATAAAAACTTTAAATTCCAATTACGTGAGATATGCATTACGTAAAGAGGACCCGCGCTTTTATTTATGTTGATACATATACAGAAATGCTTTGAAGAAATACGTTAAATGTATGCTTAGATTGAAATTAAGATCCAAATGAACTCAGGACTAATATAAATCTTGTTCAAAAATATAAAAAAATTATTTTTTTCCTTTTTAGTAAATTTTTATATTAATATTAAATAAAAGCTTTTTAAAAAAATTTTTTTACTTTGTTTTTTTAAATACATTTTGCAAGGAATGTTTTGATCCTTTATTCATTCTGTTTGCTATTTGTTTTCGGCATAAATTGCTAACTCATAGTTTTAGAATTATTTTTTTCCGCTTACCGGTATTGCATAAAATAAGCGAAAAGATTTGGAACACTGCCGATATATTTTGCAAAGCCTACATTGATTTAAATTTTTGTAACTAGCAATTTTGTAAAGCAATTTACCCTCATTCTCGTTCATTTTACCAGTTTTTATTACAATGCATTATAGATTACTATACTGGATTGTGTGATATATGCAATTACTTATACCAGTGGAAGAACTTATTTATTATTGAGCTCTCAAGACCATTTTTTTTTTTTTTTTTTTTTTTTGTGTTAAGGAAAAATTGGTATGAAAGATTAATACTTGTTTGGTAGAAGTTATAGATCCATTTCGGAGACCACCACATCTCTTCATCAGACTTCTTTTTTTTTTTTTTTTTTTTTTTTAACATTTTTTATTTATTGGCGTCCGCCGAGATCGAACCTCGGATTTTCCGGTTTGGAAGTCTAATGGCATCACCATTAGGCTACCGCCGCCTTGCATTTTGCTTGTATTAATTTTTCTTTTCATTTTTTCCTTTTTACAACCTACCATCCAGCAGCAGTGACCTTGCCGACGTTATCGGTATTTGTCACTTGTCTGTTGAAGAGATGTGGTGGTCTCCGAAATGGATCTATAACTTCTACCAAACAAGTATTAATCTTTCATACCAATTTTTCCTTAACACAAAAAAAAAAAAAAAAAAATGGTCTTGAGAGCTCAATAATAAAGTAGTTATCAAAATAAAAACGACCAAAAAACCAAAAAGAAAGAACTTATTACTTGTAACAGCTTACTTTTCTCAATATTAGTAGCGACTTTATAATGCATTACTGTCTACCATATTGTAAGACAATACCGCCAATGACATGCCTATGTTAAAGTAATGCAATCCGTATTCGAAAGTGTAAGCGGAGCATTCCATGGTTTGTACGGGACAAATTGTACGAATTTTTATAGTTTTGGATTTGAATTAAAGGCACACCAAAATGTTAACCAACAAAATATCTGGTGCATTATTACTGTTTGATAAATCTCTTATTAAAATCAGAAACTTGCTTTTTAAATATTCGCGTATGTGTGAAAAATCTTAAAAAAGTTATGTGTTTGTACGGGACAGGGCTGGTCTACCATGATCCTTGGTTTATGCGAACCAGGTGCAATTTTAGTCAAATTAATTGTATTAGAAAAAAAATAAAAAAGTAAATGTGGTAGCACTAATATCAAGGTTTATTCAAACAACAAAAATATTAGAAATAAGGTTATTCCAAAAGAATTAAAAATGCTGTAATGTAATTTTTTACATTGTTTGTACGGGACGAAAAGTATAAATCTTTACAATTCACAGACAAACCAAAAGGTTATCAAACAAAGTTTCTAGTACATCAATATTGTGTGGCTAATTTATAAACAAAAACCAGAAGCTTGCATTTGAAAAACTAGTATATGTGTGAGAAATCGAAATGTTTGTACGGGACAAATTTACCATCTCCCATGGAATGCTCCAAGCGATGAATCAAGATTTCTCGATGATTTTACCCATTACATGTAAGAGAAAGCCCTGCTGGGTAGTTGATCAACGGGTAGGAGACGGAAAAAAACATACCAGTTTGCTTTCTATTAGTTGTTCAGCTGGTATGCAAAAGACAAATTCGATGTGTTTCCTGAGTTCGTCGATTTCACTACGGCTTTACATCAGCGTTGCGCAGCCTCTTGCCCGCGGGCAGACCAGCTGTTTGCGATTCACACGTATACACACCGATTGTCACTACTACAGACAAATAAAGAGCGTAAAACGAGCGCTTACGATGGGACCAGGCGATCGTCAATAATAAATTTGCCTTCGACTGTCGTGAAAGCAAGTGGTCGCTAGGTGATCGTCGCTTGAAATTCTTTTGTTTTATTTGCAGAAGCCAGACAACAAACAAAACTATGAAGAGTTTGCATATAACATACGTATGCATTGGTATACGTACGTTGTTTCATAATTTCACAAAGCGTCCGCAGCATGACCCTGCTCGCTCGACATTAGCAGCACCCCACACATCAGAGTTGCATATCAGTTGCTCTAAAAAATTTAGAACTTGAAAAAAAAAAAAAACAAGAAAACTGTCGTATTTGTAATAAAGTAGTGAGGTCAAAGAGCATTTTCTAATTATGCAAATGAATACACATATGTTTTTTTCTATATTATTAAAATATACCACCATTCTACCACGACCTTAAAATATTTATCTCACATATTTTCGCTGTGCTGGCAACCCTCTTCTGTCCATGTTAATTTGGGAGGTGAATTTCCCAAAATCCCATCTCAAAGCTTGTCTACAGTTCTACAGTGATGCAGACTGGTTAAGGCGGATTCATCGTTCAAGTTCAGAACTTTTTTGCCATGTGGTTGTTGTTGTGTTTTCGGAGTGTGAGAGGAATTCCGAAAAGTTCTGAACTGTTTTTATTAGTTAACTCAAATTCAACTTTAGTTCTGAACTCGAACGATGAATCCGCCTTTATTGTTTGTCGTTTTCCACTTTGGCCTACAGTAGGCGCACCAACACACACTAATTTTCGGAGATTGTTTGAATGTGTTTGTGTACCCATCCCTGCTTTACATATCTCTACAATTCTCAAACGATTAGTGAAGCACTTGGTATAAAGAGTTTATTATGTTCATCTTCACTTATATGAAATGAAACGTTGCCCTTTGTCTGAATAAGTCCTAGGAAAATACTAGTTGACTACTTATGTTTTCCGATCCCTCTGGTTTTTTCATTTTTATTTATTTATTTTACTTATTTTTTTTACATTTTTATAAAAAAAAAATTAAATTAAAAAAAAAAAAAAAACTTTAGTCACCTGACTCCGACGAGATTCGAACTCGCGATCTGCTCGATTCGAAGCCAGACGCCCTACCAACGCGCCATCGCACCAATTGTCTTGAGCATGTCAAAAGCTGCACCTCAACTGTATATCGCTAGCTTAGAATGCAAACTGTGTAAGTCCATTTGTATGAAAAAGTGTATTTTTATGTAGAACGCTAGAAAAATCAAATACGCGCCACGCTAAACAAGTCTGTGATAATTGTCATATTTCTACTCGTTGTTATTCAGTGATACGCAAATTGTGTAAGTCCAAAAAACGAAGAAAATTGTGTAAGTCCAAAATTTTACATGAACAGAAATTTTTTTTTCATTTCGAAATTTTTTTTATTTTTTGTTTTTTGTCTCTCCTACAAAGTTTGAAAAAAGGATTTACACAATTTGCACTCTAAGCTATCGATATGTGAACTAACTTTTTTTTGGTATGTGTTCGACTGGTATTTAACTGGTATGAGCTGATGCAGAGGAAGACAATTGCCATTTCGTAGGACATTAACACATGAAAAATACCAGATGTTTACATGGGAAATTTACAGTCGGGCAAGTAGTTGACTGTACCATGCAAACTGGTATAAGTCTAATTTGCAACTGGTTACTTTCGCTGCAGGGTATGTATTACATATTTACGTGTGCGTTGTATACATTTAAGCACCTAAGGTCGAATTACTTATGTATGTACATACATACGTAAGTCGTTAGGTAAGAAAAAATCAACAACAACAACAAGTAGTGCAATGCTGGTTGACTTGTTAATGCCATACCAGTCTATCGACATCATCAATCATCATAATTCTGGAATTCAGAAGTGTTCGCTGCTGCATACAAGCACATATACACAGACATACACACATATCTATACATACCTGCACGTTTATGTACATATTTATATATGCGGTACATATGTACATATGTATATTGCATACTTAACAACTTCATCGCATAACAGCAGCAACCGCTCTTTGGTGTAATTTAAGCCACAGCAGCTCACCATCCTTAAAAGCCTTCCACTTGGCACGGTGCCGCTTGCTGCTGCTGCTACTGCTGTTGTATGACAAATGGTTTGCTTTTTGGCTTTATGAAAATTTTAGTGGGCTTATGTACGCATGTACATATGTATGTGTATGTGTTTATATGCCTGAGTGCCTGAATGTGCGAATTTTACTAACTCTTTATAAGTATGTAAATACAGGCAAGTGTGAAAGTAAGTAAGCTTGACTTTCAAGCCGATCGGTTTTTAATAAAGGAATAAAAAAAGAAAGAAAGACAAATGAAGCCAAAATTGTACTCCCTTTACGCTGTGCTTCATTTTACATCGTCTAAACATATGTATATGTACATATATTTACCTGCCCATCAAAAAGTATAATAAGCTAAAGGCCTAGTAAAGGCGAAAATAGAAGAATAGAAAGAGAGAGGAAATTTGATTTGTATGAGCAAACATGAGCAAAAGCAGCGTAATGTGCTGTGAGCGCAAATAATTTCGTATATACGTTCACACATTTTCGATTTCCGCTTAGAAAAAATATTCAGTGTGTATTTTCAGCTAACATGTACATATATACCTGAACAGATTTTTGTAATACCTTATTAAAACCTTATTATATAATCCCTTATAATAAGGAATAAGGTGAGCCAATAGCGAATAAACCTTATTATAAGCTATTAAAACACCACATAAGACTTTGTTATAAGAAATTATCTAAGTATCATTTTCCATGGCGAATGAGCCTTGGTTATAAGGTTTCGCTCAGAAGAGGAAAGTGGTCCTTTTAGTCTAATGACATATACACAGCAAAATAAGCCTTAATATAACCCTTTGTTCATACAACTTATTTCGCTTAAAATTTTCAGGCATTATTTTGCAAGCCTTATCATCATCCGAAAAAACCTTATATAAGGCGTAAATTTTTTGAAGGTTATGTACATCAAACACTTTTTATTTTTCATAAAAAAAATCTTCCTCTTTTGCAACATTTTTGAAGTTAACTTCTTAGGCGGCCATACAGAGTTTTTATGGAGAGTGAAATTTGAAATTTGATGCAACGAAAGTTGCCCCCGGAAATAGCAGCCATTTTAGTTGATTTTTAATTTTTAAAAAAATCACCTTGATATCTCGCGCGGTTCGAACTCACAACCCCTCGCTTCCAGACCAGACGCAAAACCTCTGCGCCTCCAAACCACTTGCGTTGAGTATGTCAAATGCTGTACTTAAATTGAACTAACAAGTACAACTCACCACCTATTGAAAGCAACAAGTAACAAGTTTGATATTTGCAAATACATACATAAATACATATTACAATGAAAGCAACCACCCGTTTTGTTAGTTCAGTTTATGTGCAGCGTTTGACATAGCCCACGCAAGTGGTGTGGCGGCGCAAAGGTTTTGCGTCTGGTCTGGAAGCGATGGGAGGTGGGTTCGAAGCCAGGCGACTGATTTTTTTTATTTTTTTTATTTTTTTTTATTTTTTTATTTTAATAATAAATAATAGCTTAAAAAAAAACTAAAAAGCACGCTTTAATCTTAAAATCGCACTAAAAATTGAGAAATAATCTATATATATATATATAAAAACCAAGCCCATTTCTTTGTCGCCGGCTTTCGCCCAAACGCGTGGAGCGATTTTGACCAAATTTACACACCAGCTTAGTTCCTTGCCCTAGATGGTTTATATACATATTTTTTCAAATCCGGAAGTCGGTTCCCGAGATATAGGTCAAAAGGTCAAAACGTGGACCTAGCTTTCCCCTGAATATTTTTGGACGATATTGGTATCAAACGAAAGGTATTGAGCAGAGAATTTACATAGAATAGTACTCATTGTGATTCCTAGATCGGGTCTCCAGATATGGGTCAAAACGTGGACCGGGTGACCCTCGAATGTTTCTGAGCGATATTGTTATCAAATGAAGTCTTGATGAGGACTTCAGCACAGAACTATTATAACTGTGATGCCTAGCCCTGGTCTGCAGATGTAGGTCACAACGTGGACTCGGATGACCCTCGGATGTTTTTGAGCGCTATTGGTATCAAATGAAAGGTCTTGATGAGGACTTCAACATAGAACTATTTTATTTGTGATGCCTAGGACGGGTCCCCAAATATGGGTCAAAACGTGGACCTGGATGATCCCGGAAAACTTCTCAGTGATATTGGTATCAAATGAAGGGTTTTGAGCAGGGATTTTACATAGAAATGAACTCATTACGATCCCTAGCTCGGGTCCCAAAGTGTGGGTCAACATACGGATAACACCGGGATATTTCTCAGGGATATTGGTACCAAATGAAATGTGCTGAGCAGGGCATTTACACAGAGATGAACTGATTATGATTCCTAGGTCTGGTCTCTAAATGTGGGTCAAAACGTGGACTGGGATGGCCCCGGAAATTTTCTGAACGATACTGGTGTCAACTGAAAGGCAGGGCTTTTACATAGAGATAAACTCATTATGATTCCTAGGTCAGGTCCCCAGATGTGGGTCAAAATGCGGATGGCCCCGGATAAATTCTCAGCGATATTGTTATTTAATCACGGCGCATGACGATTCCTAGGTGGGATCCCAAGATATGGGTCAATATGTGGACCCGGATAACACCGGGATATATCATAGGGATATTGGTACCAAAAGAAAGGCGGACTCTCATGTAGAGTCGTACCCATTACGATTTCTTGGTCAAGTCTCCAGATACCGTACCCATTATGGTTCCTAGGTCAAGTTCCCAGATGTGGGTCAATAAGTGCACCCGGATGAGCCCGGGATGATTCTGAGCAATACTGATATAAAATGAAAGGTGTTGACCGGGTCTGCTATATAGAGATATTTTCATAGTGATTCTTAGTTCCGATACCCAATTATGGGTAAAAGTGACGATTCGGACGCCACGGAATGTTTTTAAGCAATGATGGTATCAACTGAGAATTGGAATGCAGGGTATGTTATGATAAACCCAGTTCCCTAGGAAAAGGGGAAGAGTAATGAGACTGGGAAAGGCGAAGGCAAAGGAACGGAAAAGGAGAGGGAGAATATAATAAAAATGGAATTAAGAGGATGGGGAGAGAGACAGTAAGACAGGGAATTAGAGAAGGAATAAGAGGGGGGAATAAAAAGGAGAAAGGCAGAAAAGGTGAGTTAAGAGAGAGCGGTAGAGAAAGGAAAGCGGAAATGTGATGGGAAAGAGAAAGAGAAAAGTAGAGGGAAAGGCAGTTGGAGACTAATACGAAGAAAAATAGGATAAGAACATGAAGAGGGCAAACTATTGAAAATATCAATATTTTCCTTCACTTTTTTTAAACTTATCTGAATTGTGCTGAGCTCTGCAGCCCAAGATAATTTCGATTTCTAGATACTTCCAAAATATTTTAAAGTGTGCCGTTTTTCGTTTCAAGTACCTATAATTGAAAGTGGGCCAAAACAAAGCTTGGTCGGGTACAGCTAGTTTAATATAAAAACAAAACGATGAACGAAAATATAAGTACCTATTTAAGGAAAAGCATTAGGTGCTCCGTATCAGTCAGTTTTTTTGTTGCTTTTTTTTTATTAAACAATTTTCTTTGTCATTTTTTATTAAATAAAAGTGCCACCCGAATATCGGGTATTACATACTAGTTAATTATTAAAATAAAAACGATCAAAACCAATATAAAAACCAATCGGATGAGCTTGCCGATAAACAAAATCTAATAACAAGAACAAGCATCGCCTTGTCTATACCCAGCAGAATTTGAGGTAAGGAGGTGCATATTCAGTAGAATATTCATTATGAAAAATACCCTGAAACTAAGTTCAAAATTCATTGCTGAAAAAATAACTGAACACGCAGTGAAGACATCAGGTGTACTGAAATATATGCTATGGAAGTTCTCCCTGCGTATTCAGGCCTTTTTTCCTACAGAAACTCTCCCTTCTCGTTCAGCAGTTTTTAGGTAGTTGATTTTCGACGCCACCTTTATATAAAAACGAAAGGGAAATTTCAGATTTTAGAACTACATCTCTACTGAATATTCAGTAGGAAATATGTGCTGTTTTCCAGCTGATAAATACTGCAGGGTAAATAGAATTTGTACAAACAAAAACACACAACCACATGTATGTATGTACATGCGATAGTTTTCATTGTAATATCCCTGCAAAAAAATGTGCGATTAATCCCGGTATACGTAGATTTGTCCCGGATTGATTTCTTTCCGGAACAAGCGGTCCACAATTAGTGCCCGATTGTTCCCGAACGAGTATAAATGTATACTAATTGTAGACCAATTGTTCCCGAACGGGTATAAATCTAGATTGATTATATGTAGAAATTTTACAAAAATATTCAATGTATGTATGTATTAAAGAAAACAATAGGTAAGACTAATCGAACACGCTTTCTTTTAATAACAATCATGAATAATAATTTTGACAAAATTTTACGAAAAATATCCATTGAAAAATCCATTACGATTATAAACTCAAAACTGACTATTTAAAATATTTTAATTTATTGAATATATTTCTTTACAAAAGTAAAACTTATTGTATAATATTTATTTAAATAGGCATGAACATTTATAATTTTTAAAGATTGTTATAAAAAATAGCCTTGGCTAACAACTTTGAAAAATTCCTCACATATCTTTTACACTCGCATAATGCATTCTCAAAACTTTAAATATTTGGAGGAAATACTTATTTTTTTTTTAATTTACAAAATGAAATCTAATCGAATAAACTCTTCTAATATATAAAACGATTTATAATTTTTAGACATTTTCAGAATTGGGTGAAAGCGATTGATCTACATTTGTACCCGTTCTGGTATACAAATTGAACAATTAGCCTCTTCAAAGGACATTCTCGAAAAAATGCGATCAATTCGCTACATATAAAGAGATGTAAAATTGTATTAGTCGCATTTTCTTGCAGGGATTTATTTGCAAATTCGTTTCTCATATGATATATGAAACTTGTTACTTGTTGCTTTCGAGCGAATATAAATTGATGTAAGAAGTTAACTTCTATCACGTGTACTGTGCTACACGCGGGGTTTTTTTAAGAAAATATTTCATAAACACGACGTTAACAAACTATTTATTTTACTAAAAACAAGTACTTATCAAAATATGTATAAAGAAAGAAATACTTACTTATTTTCTTTTCTTTTACAGGTAAGTCTGGTCATACATGGATATACACAATATTATTTCACCATTATACATATATATTAATTCCAGTTTGGTAAGTTTATATATTGCATAAATGCAATCACGTTTCGGGCTTGGCTCTGGTTTACGAATTATGGACCATCAAAACTCGTAATTGCAACTTGGTAAAATACTGTTTTTGATTGTTGAATTTAAAAGCCCAAAAATTATAAAAATGAGCTTTTTGCAACCGTCTTTTTCTTTTGTTAAAGTGGTGTTGGTGTTCAAAGTCAGGCCTTTTTTCCTACAATTTTCATGCCAAAGCGACAGGGCGTATGAGTAACTATTTTCAATGAAGGAAATATATGAATACAAGGTTTTAACTTGTTCGAATTGTAGCTGACTTTTGACCCCATTCACCACTGGATAAAATTATAAAAATGAACAAGTTAAAAACTTGTATTCATATACCTATTCCCTTCATTGAAAATAGTTACTCATACGCCCTGTCGCTTTGGCATGAAAATTGTAGGAAAAAAGGCCTGACTTTGAACACCCACACCACTTTAACAAAAGGAAAATACTGTTGCAAAAAGCTCATGCGATAAAAAATTCACCCCTCAAATCCCTTTCCATTGGTTATGTCTCAAATATTTTACATTTTTCAAATGACAAATTCGCTTCGATCACTATTATGAATAACAAGTGATGCCATTTTTTTCTTTTTCTCTTTGGAATAACGGAATTGTTTAACAATTTTTGCCAACTCTCCATACGAACTCAAAGAAGACAAAAAAAAAAGAAAAAATACTTACGCTTTTCGCCCTCAAACTCTTGATTCCTCCTCCATGATTGCGGTTAATGCCACTCCGGGTTTTCATTGTTGTCAAACACCTTGTCAGCAAACTTGTCCGTCGTGCCAAATATTTAACTTTACTCTTACGTAAAGCATAAAACAAAGCGAACTCAACGAAGGCACAAGTGAAAATGGGTCGACGAAATTGTCCCATCAGCACATTCCAAACTGCAGCCTCTGGAGTGTAGTAGAGTTGTAGATGTTGTTGGCTGTTGTTGGCAGTTGAATACAAAAAAAAAAAGAAAAATATTACAAAAGAGACTAACAAAACCAACAACGCCTACAACAATACAAACTTAATATGTATGTATACATGTACTAAATAGATATCTGTGGACATTTGAAAGAACAACCTAAGTTGACCTAAGTGCATTTTCAGCTTTTTTTATCATAAAGATACATTTTAAAATACGCTCCTTTCTGTCTAATCGGTGTTATGATATCATTTCGGGTTCAGGAGATATGATGAATCGAAAATCATCTTAAGTCTATATTTTTCGCATATGCATATGCAAAAGCCACTTAACTTAAGATAAGATAGAAGTGATAAGAAAAATTGCAAGAATTCCTCTTGAAAAAAGAACCTAATTTAATTTAAGTGGCATATTTTTTTTAATATGCTTTTGAAAAACCAACCTAATTAGCAACTTAAGTCGATTTTCTATCATATTTCAGTTTGCCAAATGAACTTAATTCCAATTAGGAGGCTAAAATTCTATAAAATTTTGATGAAGATCAATTTGAAAAAAGAACCTAAATTGAGATAAGTTGGTGTTTTTTTCAAAAAACAATTTGGAAAAAGCACTTATTTTATTTGAAATCCATTTAAATAAAAACCGTTACTAATTTTTCTTCGCTAGCTTCAGGTCAATTAAAACAAGATGTTTTCCAAATTAGCCGAAAATTTGGAGAAACAGCTGACCACATATGATGCACAAGAATTCATGATGAGTGAGAAAAACATAGAAAACAAAATGACAACAACACTAAAAGAAAAGCAATACTCAAAGTACGAGAAGTTACGGAAAAAACGAAACAGCATATTAAACGACAACAAGCATGACGATTGGTTTGTAAATCAAACAAATGTTGAGTTCCCGCCAGACATTAAAGCTCTACTCTCAAAAGGCCCAAAATTCGGTTTACCCATTGAAAGAGATAATTTCCCCCTTTTCCAATACATTGCGGATGGAGAGGAACTAATACAAACGATTGATAGCAGAGACAAGCAAGAAGACGCGCGTACCAAATTCTCATTCCTAATAAGGAACCATACAAAAACAAACACATATAATGAAATGGATTGTGCAATAGCAGACACAGTGGAGCAAACTAAGAAATTCCTGAAACAAAATAATAATATTAGAATTTTGAGTTCCGACAAAGGCAACAAGACGGTTGCAATGGAATTAAAAGATTACAAAAATAAAATGTTATACATATTAGAAGACTTAAACGTATACCGAATGCAAAGAATTGATCCAACCTCAAAATTACAAACTAAAAATAACAATACTGTAGATAAGCTTTTTAAATTGGGACTTATTTCGAAAGAAGAGAAATTTAAATAACATTCGACAACGGCAATTTCCCCTAGAATTTACGGACTCCCTAAAACACATAAGGAAGGAACGCCACTTAGACCGATTTGTTCAACAATTGGATCGCCAGCATACAATTAAAGCAAATACATCGTAAATATATTGAACAACATAACAACGGGCTCAAAATATAACATAAAAAATACACTAGAGTTTAAAGAAAAAATTAATAATACTTACATATGTGACGATGAAAGATTAATCTCCTTTGACGTGGTATCACTTTTCCCAAGCATACCAATACAGTTGGCACTTGACGTAATATTAAGTAAATGGACCAAAATAAAAGATCATACGAAAATACCGAAACAAACTTTCATGGAGATGGTTAAATTTTGTATACAGGAGAATAGATATTTTAAATTTGACGATAAAATTTACACACAACTGAAAGGACTACCTATGGGATCTCCCACTTCTCCAGTGATCGCTGACATTGTAATGGAAGTATTATTAGACAACACAATGGAAAAAATAGGATCAAAGACAAGATTATTAACAAAATATGTAGATGACTTGTTCGCCATTGTACAAGAAAAAGAGGTACAAAATACACTAAACACTTTAAATTCCTTTGACAAAAACATAAAGTTCACAATCGAAGAAGAAGAAGACGGAAAATTGCCATATTTGGACTCGCTTATAACAAGAGAAGGAAACATACTAAAATTAAAGTGGTATAAGAAACCTACCTCGTCTGGAAGAATCCTCAACTTCCACTCAAGACACCCTAAAACTATGATTATAAATACAGCAATGGGCTGTATACGACGTATGCTACAAATTTCAGATGACACTTACCACGGAGAAATAAAAAGAGAAATAAGACTGTTATTGCAAAACAATGATTTTCCAAAAAGAACCATCAAAACATTAATGTATAAAGCACAGTTAAATAGTCAGCAAAATAAAACAAAGCAACCAAGAATTTTCAAGTCAGTCACCTATGTACCTAAATTATCAGAAAGGATGATAAAATCGGATTTCTATAATAAAGAAAAAATAATAGTGGCCCATAAGCCTAGAAATACTTTAAAAAATCTTTTTAATAAGACTAAGTCAAAAATTCCGGAAATTGAAAGAAGCAATGTGATATATAAAATACCGTGTAATGGCAAAATAGACGAACCATGTGATAAAATATATGTAGGCACAACCAAATCAAACTTAAAAACTAGACTAGCGCAACACAAATCGGATACCAAATATTGTCAGACAAATACGCAAAAAGGAGCGCTCATGGCCCACTGTGCGGCTACTGGACATGTGCCGAATTTAAACGAAGCAAGTATTCTCCAACAAGAACAAAGCTACAATAAACGATTCACTCTTGAGATGCTACATATTATAAACACACCAAAAAACATAAGACTGAACTATAAAACGGACACTGACAACTGGGCTCATGCATATAAACATTTATTAGATAATAAGTAAATAGTTCTAAACTCCGCGTCGAAATAAAGTGACGTGTTAAAGCAATGTATGTATATTTTTTAAAATTTAATTTTTCGTTTATTTATGTACGTTATTTATTACTGTGTGATTTTGTTAGTTATTTTCGTGTTTTTATAAACATATAATGTACATATGTATATATATGTTCTTCTCCCAATTTAGTGTTTTTTAAAAGAAATTAATTTGTTTTTTGTTATTCTTGTGTTTTTGTAGCCCTTGAAAATGATCACCGAGGGTGATCGAAATATATCGGGAAAATAAAAAATTTGGAAAACATCTTGTTTTAATTGACCTGAAGCTAGCGAAGAAAAATTATTGACGTATATAGGTCGCCAAAAACAACTATAAAAACCGTTACGCCAAGAAATAAAAATTCAATTTAAAATGAACAACAGAAGATCGTTTTATCATGTCACGCTCTTACTTCTATGAAAATATATAATGGATAGACCCTGTGCACTTGCAAAACTGTTTTTTGCTTTCCTGTAAAATTGCGAATTTAGACTTAGGTTGCTTTTCCAAATGTCCACAGATATATGTATATGTATATGTATATATATTATGTACATCTGTGTGTATGTGTAATTATGTATTTTATGTATTAGTCGCATTTAAAAGCAATATCTTTGTCTGCGTACTGTGTTTTTATGCCGGTGCTTAGTATCGAGAGACGCCAGCCCATTATACACGCCTTAAACAGACACTGTGGGATTTATATGAGGCAATAGCTTTTGGTATTTTAGTTTTTGTTTTCTTTTCTGTTTTTTTTTTTCAGACTTTGATAGTTTTACTTTTGGTGCTTAACTTTCTACTAGAGCTCTTTTTGCATGCACACGCATATACATATGTACATAAATACATGCATGCTTGTACTTTTACGTATACATATATGTACGTGTGTGTGCCTTGCATTTGTCTCTTGTGTGCCGTTATTCCTGCCACTTTGTTCTAATTTCCTCAATGACGCTGCTTTGAAAGTCTACACCACTCCAACACTCGCATATCATTTCGTCCTTAATAACTATTGCAAACGTTGATTCACACGTTCATGTGAATACATACATACATATTTACATGCATATATAGATACTAGACCTCTGCACAATACCATTTGCCTCTTCTATATTTGCGAATACTCTATGCATTGTACAATTAGTCACAGCACAATTTCAACGCAGATACGAATATAACCCATACTTTTCATTTGGAATACAAATACTATTTCTATTTGCTCTGTTGGAGCGATTAGTGTACACTATTCGCCACGATAGAATAGAACATAATAATAACCATGTTATGAAGTATTCGCAAAACCTTATTGCTTCTTTGGTTTGTTTGTTTATTTAATGTGCATATGGCATTAAGGTGGACCAAAAAATAAAAGCCCAACAAACATATGTTCCATTTTTTAATGATAAGAAATGTTTTTCTTGTTCATTAAGGACTTTGAAAAAAATTATGTATCATCACTGATATAAAAGGAGAAAGAAATTTGGAGGCATTTGCACGACCTCTAAATTTTAATATATTAAGGAAAAATTTTAGGTATAGATTTCCGTATTATATCCGCATGAAAATCGGGTTGTTCCGCGAATTTCGGGAGAACTTTCTTTCCTTCATAAAACCACCTTAATATGCCAAATAAGTTTCCTAACTAATGCCGAAAAAATCAAAACAATCGAAGTATTGGTTACCGAGTTATTTTAAAATATATAGAACAGTTGGAAATATGTAGATCGTAAAACGCTCTGGTTCGAAATTTATTTTAGACATATGGTTTCTTGGGCAAAAAAGCTTGAAATTACCCAAATTTTTATAATTGCGATGTGTCCATTAATTTTTGTTTTTTGGCCCCTACCAATCGACCCGCCCTAGAGTGTATGCATATGCACATACACACACTCACACCAGCAGCGTAATTTTGCTGAACACAACGTCTGGATCTGTGTTTATGAAAATATGTATGTACATACATATATTTCGATTATATTCGAAGTATTCGCAAGTAGTGTACACTATTTGCAGAACCTTTTTAAGGTCATGTAATTGTCGCTACGAATAAGTAATTGTATTGGTTCTGTTTATGGTTGTGCTCTACTTGCGTTTATTCTAAAACGACAGAAACAAGTAGGTACTGTAATTGGACGGCCGCGAATATTTTGTTGGCCGTTTCGAATCCATTCGTGCAGCCTTCTAATAGATACATGGTATATATGTATGTAAGCCCAGCAAAAAGTTTAATAAGCCTAAGATGAAGCCTAAGCTGTTAAACAGGAATACGCTGGCAGCGCTACGAGCTTTTATACGCTAATTCGCTCTGCTCCATACATTTTAATACTAAATTTTCTGTTATGCGCTCATAACTAAAATAGATAGAAAGAGAGGGAATCGAATTTTATTAACAAACATGGACAAAGAGAGCAAAATGTACGGGAAGCGTCAAAAATTGTGTATTGTTTACACTTAAATGCGCAAAGTATTTGAATTATGCCGCTAACCAAAAACCGTCTTTTTATTATACCTTATTATAAGGCATTTGATTACCGCAGAAGGCCTGATTACGAGGAATTATCTAAGCCTTATTGACCATGTCGGAAAAGCCTTATTATTATAATGTATATACATATATAACACATGCGGCTTTATTATCACGAACTATGTATCTAAGTCTTATTCCCATGGCGGATAAGCCTGAGAAATAAGGTGTGCTCTTAGTCTTTACACCTGCCTGATGACATCTATACAAGAAAATAAGCCTTATTTTAAGCCTTTGTCCATACAACTTTTGTTCGCTTAGAATTTTCAGGCATTTCGTAAGCCATTACATCTTCGGGAGTAAACCTGAAAAAAGGCGTAGATTTTTTGGAGGGTGTACACTAGATGAGTTTTTTTTTTTTGTATGGGATTCATTGAACTTTCTCAGATCCTCCCTCCGGCACCGGAATATGAAAATAGGATGTTTTAGAGTAAGTAAACTGAAAAAAAAATTTCACTTTTCCAAAAACTGGTTGGAGCTACACCGAAAACCGCGCAAATTCCCAGAATTTCAAGGTATGTTTAGATTTATGTCTGAAAAAAGTTAGGATTTTGCCCAAGAAAAAAAATTGATAACCATACGAAGAATTAACTGCTAAATCGAATGGCGTATTCAGTCAGTTTTTTGGTGCACTACCCAGCGAAGGTAATATCGCGGTCTAAAATCATCATTTTCTTTTTTTCTCACGAATCTTCTACTTCTTGCCTATACTCTTCCCGAAAACGGAAATTATTTTCCAACTAAATCACACGGTAGGTTGTGTTATTTAATCCATAAATGTATAGCTATTAAAAATCGAATAATATTTGGATGAGTTCATCAAGTTTAAGTGAAGTAAAGTCGGGTATAAAAGGGTAACATACCTTAAAATTTCTAAATTTTTTTAAAAATTTTGCTCTTGAAGACGATTTTTTGGGTTATTAGTGATTGTTTTATTTGGTTGGATATCTCCACAAATGTAAAAAAAAAATCGGAAGATCAAGACCGTGGATAGCGGAAAAAACCGTGGACCCGGATGGCCCCAAAATATTATTGGGCAATATTGGTATCAAATTAAAGGTCTTAACTAGGGCTTTAATATGGAACTCATTACATGACGATTTCTTAGCCAATTTGCGATATACTGGCGAATAAGTGGTTCAGGATGACTACAGAATATTTTAAAGGATATCGGCGACATTTGAGTCTAATTTTTTACTTATATGTGTCGAAACGGCGGACACAGCAAAATGGATTGGCTTTACATTGAAGTCCTGGGCAAAATCTTTATTTTGATACCCATATTGCCCATTAATGTTTTGGACCTATCCGGCTCCACTTTTTGTCCATTATCCACGGTCTCGACCTTTGTATTTTTTTTACATTTGTAGAGTTACACACCCACATAAAAAAATCACGAATAACCCAAAAAACCGCCTTCAAGAGCAAAATTGTTAAGAAATTTAGGAAATTTTAAGATATGTTACCCTTTTATACCCGACTTTACTTCATTTAAACTTGAGGAACTCATTCAAATATTATTAGATTTTTAATAGCTATACATTTCTGGAAAGCGCATTAAATAGCGCAGCCTACCGTGTGATTTAGTTAAAAAATAATTTCCGATTTCGGGAAGAGTATAGGGCAATAAATTGAAGACTCATGAGAAAAAAAAGAAAATGATCACTTTAGACCGCGATATTACCTTCCCTGGGTAGTGTACCAAAAAAGGGAATACGCCATTCGATTTAGTGGTAAACTTTTTTTCTGGTGCAAAATCCTAACTTTTTTCATACCTAAATCTAAACATACCTTGAAATTCTGGGAATTTGCGCGGTTTTCGGTGTAGCTCCATCCAGTTTTTGGAAAAGTGAAATTTTTTTTTTCAGTTTACTTACTCTAAAACATCCTATTTTCATATTCCGGTGCCGGAGGGAATATTAAAAAAAAACTCATCTAGTGTATACATGGTATATGAGTATGTATATGCATAAATATTCGCAAGTGCTATTTGAATTAAAATAATATATACTCGTATGTACATTAGAGCGTATCGCAAACAAAAAAGTTCGCCGTACGCCCCTCCTCCCCCTCCGTATGATTTATTTTTCGAAAACATTTCTGGAAAATTTTTTTTAATTTTTTTGGACGCCACTAGATGTCGCTAAAATTCATTTTTTCTTATCCTCGGTATTTATGGTCCGATCCCTAAGCTTGATACACCAATCTCTTTGGCTTTAGAGGAGGGTTTCTACTTTACAAATGTATTAACCCTAAATGAGCCATTGGGGTCACTTCCACACAGTACATACTTGGTTTATACCGGCTTAATGTGGGTATGTTCAGAAACGCAGCATGAAGCGCAACAGCGGCAGTAATTATTTTTTGGATGATTGTGATGAGCGACGCTGCATGCTAAATTTACGTTTATGAACGCTGTGCTTGAACTACAAAATCATAATGCGCTTCAAACTGAGTTTCTGAACAAAGCCTGTAACTTTTTTTTGTAGCCATGTTAGTCGTCGTCAAAACTCATTAATCTTTTGCAAAACAAGTATTTCGAACGAATCAGTAGAACCGTAAATAAAACACAAATAACATTCCGAGTAATATAAGTTTTTCGCTTCCTGTGGTTTTTGGATTAATTTTACAAATATTTTTTTCTGAATAGACTCCTACTAAAATTGTATGCCGAATAATTTTCTATAACGGCCTAATGTACATACATGCATATGAACTTGTTAGGAAACTACTTTTTTTCCGCAATTGCAGTGTGTGTCCTACTTCCAATTGACGCGCACATCTCAAAATCAAAGGGTTTGTCATTGAGTGCGATAAAAATATTTCTTTTACAAAAAAGGAAAACAGAAACAAAAAATCAACAAAAAATCAATCTTTTTATTTCTAAAACATATGTACATACATATGTACAAAAAGGCTCACTTTTCCGCCCAACCTTCCTAGAAGCCTATCGCTATTTAAATCGCATTTCTCGGCGACTCGCACCCAACGCCAATATTCCTTGATATAAAACGAAACGCAGCAATAAATTTCTTTCGCCATAAATAGATTTTGTAATGAATTGTCCGGCACGTAGCATCAATTGCTTCAAAGCATTTTATGTCAATATCGAATTCGCCACAAATTGAAGCATTTGAACATTTTGTTGTCAGCGCTTTGTGCCGCTAGTCTCCAGTGGCAGATACGTTGTCATCAGCAGCGTGATTGTGTGGAACGAGTGTAAATTACATTTTATATGTACATATATTTTATTTGATGATGAAACGCATGATACATACATTAAATCGATATACAGAAAACGTTATGATATCTACAACCATATTGCGTAACCTTCTAGATATACATATATGTATGTATTTATGTATGTATGTATGTATGTATGTATGTATGTATGTATGTATGTTTGTATGCATGTATGTCTGCAGACTCACTTGCATCTCTGCTATTTCGTATGAATGCTTTGTCTGGCGCCAATGATGACACCATTCAGCAGCGTCTGTATCCTACTAAAATGCCTCTATTTTGCGCCACTCGCATTTTCAAGCAAATGTACACACATACAAGCACACACACACACACACATGTGTACATATATTATATGTATGTGTGCTTTTTCACTCATTTCTACTTTCACACTTTTACTATGCACAGTAAAAATTTTAGTTTAATTTTAATACCATTTTGGTAATTATACATATATAGCAATGCCAAAAAGCATAAAATTAAAACCAGGAAAGAAACTAGCAGCAAATTTTCTATCAGATGTCGAAGGCAGGCAATAGCTCAGCGGTTAGAACTGTAGTTATTGTACTGCAAGTTGCACAAGTTAGAGTCTTGGCAGAAGCAAAAGTAACCTGATGAGTCTTAGAGGGATCTAAGGTGAAACAGCTGTAGTTACATCCATGCATATATATAATACTCCTATATTCGTAATACCTACGAGTTCCATTAGCCAACATTACAGTACAGAAATATAAAAAAAAGAAAGAGAAAACCGAGCAATCAAACTTGAAAAATGACATATGAATTCAAAATAAATTTACATATTTATTATTTGATTCTCGTATTAAAAAATAAAAAAATGTTGAAGCGGCGCTATATTTGTGACAATAAAAGGGATAAAAGAAATAAAATATCTTTACATACATACGTAATAGATAGATAGATAGATTTCTTACATAAATATGTATGTATACATATATATGTACTTATAAAAATCATATAATAAAACAAACCAAATTTTAATTCTAGTATTTTAGCTTGCTGGTATTTTTGGCCTGTTAGTCTGTGACCGCCAGTCTGCTCCAGAAAGTGTGAGAAGATAGTTTGCAGTTTTTAAGTGGTATGACCGAAGTATAATTTTGGCGATCTTGCAAGTTGACATCCACTGGGAATCGCCTGTACGTATCAATGCTTGAAAGATACTGCAGTAGTCCGGGACTCAAAAGGATTTTTTAATCCCAAGCTCCGTACAACCCAGTGCAGCTCCCACCCGTTCATCCTTTATCCGCTGTAAATATGTGGAACATATAGCGATTGGTTCGTAGTCCTTTCTTTTATCCGTCTTGTTATACTATTACATGTGGTCCCCTGTTCAGGTCGGTTTGGAGAGTATCGTAGTCTGAACTTTGGTCCTCATATGTTGCTGTGTCCAAAAGTTCGTTGTCTAAGTTGTCCTGTTACTCAGTTTAGAAATTCGCAGTACTTTTGCTTAGATCACCATGTTGGCGGCCTTCGAACGTACATACTTTACAAACATAAGCCTCAGACGGCAGAATTCTACTTTTTGATATAATGCCCATGGATCGGACCACAGTTTTTTAACATGGAACGCTTTCGGCCGCGATTCATAAAAATATGAGTGCATAGAAAATAGATTTTTCTAGAACATTTCCACTAATTTTCATACAAAAATTCACAAAAGTTTGGGTCTCAAAATAAATGTGGCAAATTTCTTATATTAATTATAATAAAATTCAAAAAACTAAAATCAAAGGGGTATAGGTCCCCTAGAACACAATGATGCCTTTCAATTTTTTTTTCAAACGCCTCTGAACTCAATTGAATGTATTTGTCACACATATTCACAGATGACATTAAATGTAATTGAGGTGCATGCGCAGAACTGCCAGTGGCACAAAATTTTTGGATGAATTCATACACATTGCACAGATAGAATACTATCAATATAGAAGTACTATATATGTATATGCATCCATGCTTAAAAAGTTTTTTCTAGTTTCTAAAAAATAAAAAAAAAATAAAAATAAAACCATTCAGGTTTAAAAAAAAAAAGAAGAGAATATTGATAGACAGAAATTATTCTTGGTGTCAAATTAATACTTTCTTGGAATTAAATCAAAACCAAATTTTGATTATTTTTAGAATAGTTCTGGTAATAAAAATAATTTCAAGGGTATAAGATCTATCCGAAAATAAGAATAAAAAGAAAAAAAATAACCCATTATCCCAAAGATTAATGAGAGATAACTTTAACATTGTTTATTTACATAAAAATCCAAAACAGTAGTAGCAAACACTAAAGTACCATATATATCGAACCCGAATCCCCATAAAAGTGTATACAACAAAAAGTAAATTTTACAGGACACAAATTTCTTAATTTATTTTGCATACAGTTTGTATGCAGTCTTGAAATTTTCTCTAACTTCGAAACTGCACATTTCACAGCTATGAAATTTTGGAAGTTGATGCATGTGATAATAAATTGTTGATTTCCATAAAAAATCTGAAATCGATAATTTTGTTGGATACACTTTTATGGCGGTTATAACTCGATATATACACATATTGTCAACTTTTACACCAATATTCTGGAGATGTCCATGGAAACTTCAGCACCGCAAGAGAGATCTTCAACTGCCTTATGTCTGAAAAAATAAAGCAACATTTACCCTCATGCAATTTTATTAATCTCCTGCATTACTTACTTGATACAATTATTTCATACGCAATGCACTTTTACAAACATTTTGTTTATTTATTTTGACTTTTTTTCTGATATTTTTTTCTTAATCTTTTTTTGGTGTTGATTTCAAACCAAAAATGCTTTGATGGTAATAAAATTGAGAAAGAGAAAGTTTTTTATACTTTTCAGGATTTGTTTTTAATCCACAAAGAATTAAACTTGTTTAGAGAGAATTTTAATACTTTGCAAGGCTTTATTTTGAAACTATTTGGAATAAATAGAATTGTAAAACTTCTCATAGTTTTAAAATAAGACTTTTTGGCATTAAAATTCAAAATGATATTAGAAATAAACTATCATTTTTTACTGTGTACAAATAATAAAAATAGAAGGTGCATATAAGCGTAGATAAAAGTGCATACATACATACATAAATAAACACATATGCAGGTACACACATATGTGGTTATATTATTTCCTACCACACATATGTATGTATGTATGTATGCCAAGATTTTCTTACTAATGGCCACTTGCCGTAAGACAATTGCTTACTTTACCAAACAGTCTGTTTGGTAATTTTTGTGTTGCATGTTTTCTTTGGTTTTCTTCTCCATTTTTGGTTGCTTGTTTTTGTTTTTGGTTGCTTCTTTTCATTTTTTGTTTTTGTTTGCTTGCTTTTGTTTTTGTTTTTGGTTGCTTCTTTTCATTTTCATTTTCTTTTTTTTTTTTGTCTTACCATGCCATTGTAACTGCTCTGTTCTGACTACATATTATGATGACTATTGTTTTTAATGTTCTTTGTTTTTTTTGTCTTTGTTGCTGCTCATTATTGTTGTTTCATTGTGTTTTTGTTTCCCCCTCAAAGCAGGTACATAAGTGCGTAATGCCACTCCAACCAACCACAGACATTTTACACAATTCTGCGGTGTTTATTTTTAGCATTATATTTTGCTGCTGAAGACATTATAATAGTCAACGTATGCATTTCATTGCAATGCTCGTAATTATGCACAAAGTGGCTACAACAACATACGCTGTTTAACGGTGTTTATTGGCAAAACGTGCTTTTAATGCATTTAATGGACTTGAATGTTGCATAGCAAATAAATAACGCACGTATGTATACGCATATAATATGTACTATGGATGCACATACATATGTATACCATAAAGATACTCATAAATTAGTACAGACAGTAATATTTCATTGCTTTTTATACTCAGCTGTACTAGTACACAGAGTATTATAATTTTGATTTCCTAACGGTGGATTGTAACAGAACGAAATAATCGAGATAGATATAGACTTATATATATCAAAATGATCAGCGTGAAAAGAGAAATCGATTGAGCCATGTCCGTCCGTCCGTCCGTCTGTCCGTCTGTACGCACGATAACTCACGCAAAAATCGAAATATTTTGATGAAATTTGGAATGCAAGTTGGTATCAAGACGAGAACGGATGGTATTGAAAATGGGCGAAATCGGACCATGACCACGCCCACCTCCCCTATATAGTAAAAATCGGAAATTTGGTATCTCAGTCACTAATATAGCTGGAGCGATGAAATTTTACCCACGTGTTGAGCTCAGGCCCCTATGAAGAAATTTGATGAAATTTTGGAAAATGGGCGGTGCCACGCCCACTTATTAAGGGGCAAACATTGAAAGTTTTATGAGTCATAACTCAGAAACTATTGAAGATATATAGATGAAATTTGGTACGCGTGATATATTTGCTTACGCAAATGTTTTGACGAAAAATTGCCAAAATCGGTTAACGACCACGCCCACTTTTATATATGGGTATTATAAAGTGACCTAATAAAAACATTTGAAGCGATATCTCTGTCAAATATAAAGATATATCAATGAAATTTTATGGCAAGATTCCAACTAAGGACATAAAACAAAAAACACAAAAATTTTGGAAAATGGGCGTGGCACCGCCTCCTTTTAGGAGCAGGAATATACGAGATTTTGGAGCCCATATCTCGACAAATAATTGATATATTATGACGAAACTTGGTGTATACACTTTTATTACTTGTAGCAATACATGTTGAAAATTTTAGCGAAATCGGTTGACGACCACGCCCACTTTTATATATGGGTATTATAAAGTGGCCTAATAAAAACTTTTTAAGCGATATCTTTGTCAAATATAAAGATAATTCATTGAAATTTTGTGGCATGAGTTCCACAATAGACCGGAAACAAAAAATAGAAAAATTTTGGAAAATGGGCGTGGATACGCCCACTTCATGCAGCACTCGCTTTATATAAAGTACACCGTGTTTCCATCAAAGGCAAACAAACAATAAGCATACAGCTGAGTATCTAATGTTCGATTCCACTCGAACTTAGGCTTCCTTACTTGTTACATTTTGTTTTAAACGTGGAATCGCATAATGTGTGTATGTGTGTATTTTTAGCGGAAATAATTTTTTTTACAAATATAATCTAGACATTCGGGTGCGCATTGCACAAAATTCTTACACATCTACACATTTTTCAATGAAACTCATAGACACACATCTTTTTTTTCTATTATGCGCGCATCTGCCCGCTTATTTGGTGTTACTATACCGGCCTAAAAGTATGAAATAAATAACCGATTTTTATATTATTAACAGAGAGAGAGAGCGAGGGAGGCGAGAGACTTAACATATATGTCGCACACTGGGGCCGAGCGTGCTCAAAATTCAGTTTTTAAATAATGAGTTTTTCAAAAAAATAAAAACGCAGTATTGTTCCCCATAAAATGCTACACTTCTGGCCCAATTTTCAGCTTTCTATCGTTTTTCAGTTGGGAGTTATCCATACAAAAACATGGCAAATTTTCCAAAAAATATTTTTTTTTCAAAGTGAGAAATTTTAATGTGTATTTGAAATAGTTGGTGTAAGACAAGGATATAAAATTTTATTATTCTGGTTTTTCCATAACATTAAGTGAAGCCTATATAATCGATGAGTGTTTTTTTTTTTGGAACTAGATGTTTTGGAACTAGATGTGTTTTTTTTAAATATTTTTTTTCAAAATGGATTTTTTTTAATTTGCGCAAAAACGTAGCAAATGTAAAAATGCAGCAGTAAAATATGGTCCTTTGTGACAAAGAATCCGAGTTCAGAACCAAAAGCAAAGTCCGCATTTTAAAAAAAAGTGAGTTTAAAAATTGCATTCCAATTTTAGTTAAAAAAAAGACCTATATCTGGTTGAATTTGATTCTGTTCTATCTTAAATTTAGTTCATCCATTATTTACTGGTTACTTTAGTTACAAATTGTGGTTAAGGTTACTTGTCAAGCCAGGTTTCTTTAATTTAGACTTGTAAGTTGGATTATAATATGAGTTCTTTGAAGCACATGTTGTGTTACTCCAATTTTGTTTTTTTTTTATGTTTGGCATGAAAATGTGTGGGGAAATACGTGTTCTGCTTAAAACGCTAACGGTGAAACTCCTAATTCCCATATAAACATACTTGTGTCAACAGAAAACTTTTAATATCCCGAAACAACAAATTGGAGAAAACCATTTTTGTATACATACATATGTACCTGCACCTGCATATTTCATCAATGAGTTAATAAATAGCCGCTAATGGTTTAATATAATACACATTGGCTATTTTTGTACAGACATACTAATATAATAATAATATAATACAATGGCGCTATTATAACTCTGACGAGTTTTATGGCCGAGCTTCTGTCCCAATTCGAGGTGTGCTCCTTTTGTTTTTCCTACCAATTGGGTGGACCTACAGTTTTATGCCGGCTCCGAACGGCGAATGTATTTTTTGTGAGAAGCTTTTTCATGGCAGAAATACACTCGGAGGGTATCCCGCCCACTGCCAAGAGGTGACCGCTGCTCTTAAAAAGCCCAATAATTGGATTTTTACTAATTAGAAAAATTTTTTTTCGGTGTTTGCTCGGACTGGGGTTTGAACCCGAGACCTCTGGCACTCTACCCACTGCACCACAGCGGCCACCACACCACAGACATACTAATTGTGATTTAAATAATTTGTTTACAGATCTTGTAAAAACTGGTCACCAATGGGTTAATTCATGACCGTTAATGGGTTAAGATTCCAGATATTACTGGTTTTAGTGTAGATACAACTAATATGATTTAAATATTTTGATCTAAGAATTAAGTGAAAAAATTTGGTTAAAAATGGGTTAACGCGTGGTCGTTAAGGGGTTACAATTTTTGGGATTTACTATTTTAGTATCGATATACCGATTCTGATTCAAGAAAATTAAACTCGAAACTAAAATAAAAACATAGGTCACCAACGGGTTAACTCATGACCGTGAATGGGTTAAGACGCTATAGATTAACTGCTTTAGTGCAGATAAAGCGATTCTGATGTAAAAAAGTTGATTTCAGAATTTTGAGCGTCCTCATATATATAAGTGGCCCCAGTGTGTGTCGGTAAAATGTGCACTGCACCATTCATAATTACCAGAAACTTTACCGTGTGTGTAGGTGTGCGTTACCCGTATAAAATCGGGTTTTCTGCCCACCAATGGCTGACATGGTAGGTACATACATATAAAACAAAATAAACTCGGCGTGCGTCAAATAAAAGTAAATCTGATGAAGAGATGTGGTACCAGAGAATGTAAATTTACATTCTCTGGTGGTACTCTCCTAAAAAGATCTATAATTTCTACCAAAAAAAAATTATTTTTTCACACTACAATTTTTCCTTAAAAAGAGAAAAAAAAACTGCTCATAAAAATTAAGCAACTGTGGAGTAATTAAACGAAACTACTGCACGGATTTTTGCAAAATTTTAACAGTTTATTCTTTGGATAAGTCCTCTCAACAAAAGCTATATTTATTCTCACTATATGGCGCCGGAGTCGCTATATTCGCAAAATCCGTAAATATCCGTGGAAGAAGAGATAGAGGGAACAGGAGATGGAGAGTGTTAGGGAGATTTGTAGGCAGTGTCATAGTGTGATTTGTCGCTGTGAAGCGGAACGGATATTTGATAGTCTCTTTTTAATTTTATAATTTGAAATATGCCTTTTTGGCTGAAAACTCAAGGAAATAAGATATTTTGAATGAGATTAATTTGAAATATGACCTTTGTTAACATATTTTTTAGTTTTCGTTGTCTTTTGTGTTCCTTATACAAATATTTTGTCTGAGGAAACCACAAGTGAAATTTTATGGCGAAAATTTTTCTTTCAACCCTCTAGCGAAATACTACTTTTGGGACTTTCTAAAAGAGTAGTCAAAACGAACTATTCACTGGGGAGTTAGAGGGTTAAAATATTCGACAAAATTTATGTTCGTACAATTTAGTATAATATCTAGAATATTTTAATCCACTATCGATCTTCAAAATAAATACTATTTTTTTTCAGACTCTCTAAAAAGGATTCGAAACGATCTCTTCGTGGACGTGTTAGCGGGTTAAAGTATTCTACGAAATTAATGCTCACGCAATTCTTAGATATACTTCCAAACAAAATATTTCTGTACGATATATATTTTAACACTTTTTTCCATTTATGTATAAGTGCATATGTGTACATTATTTTGACGGATCTTTTTCATACGATATAAGGCATTTTAGAAGTTTCCATTGAAGACAACATGTGTATCATTCTCATTTAAAATTCCCATTTCAATAAAGTCCCATACTGAGTAAAAAATGGAAATACGACCTTTTCTTTAATCACGCCTAAATCAGGTATTCAAATAAACTAAATTTTTCAAACAATTTTATTATGATAGTTAAAGATTATCATAAACTATTACTCTACCAAACTCGCTAAAACTTTAGCTTCGGTAAACACATATATTTTAATCTTAAAATAGCTAAGCAATAAAAATTAGAATGCTTGCGGCTAAAATGCCACTTAGCTGCAGCATCTTATTTGCTTGTGCTGCCTTACAATGTTCCATCACAGAAAATATTTGTAAGCCAAGGTAAGGTAATAAAATATTTTAACTTGCCCAAAGGTAGTCAAACTTTCGCTCCCTGCTTATACGACGCAGAATAAATAACTTTTGTACTAGTATATATCTATATACATAAACGTGTTTAGACATGTATGTATATAGCTGAATCTGTGTATAACATTTTAATTACCATCGTTGTTATTTAGTAGCCAACGCTGAAAATTTTCTCTTCCCTCCGCTTTTGCTGCTGTCGCCTTTGCGGTGTCACTGCCATTGTTAAGTGACAATTTCCATGCATAAATATTTGTATGTGCGCATGTTTTTATGAATTTATGCTTGGGTTTATGCAGACATATTTATATTATATATATGTATTAATATACAAACACTGAACTAGGTACAGGCAGTATTTACTATACATACCTACTGCTTATTATTGGCATCTACATGGCGTATGATGAACATATTGCTGTTTGATGGCATTTGCAGCGCACTTCCGTCGCAGCACATCCTTTCACTTAACTCTATACTCTACAATGTACAGAAAGTAAAAGAAGAAACAAACTATAAAAAAATTACTCATAGTTCTTGGCATTTTTGCCGCTGTGCAGCGTATTTTATTAGTTGATAACGATAAAATAGCTGCTGTTGGCATGAAAATTAATGAAGAATGTCGCTGTCAAAAGTTTCCAGAATTTCTGCAACATTTTCAGTTATATATATATATATATGTATGTATGTATGTATACTCGCTTTGTACATAAACATTGTTAGTTTGTTATTTGTTCTTACTGTGAAAATATGCTGTGGCATCATAGGTCAGCAAAATACATTCTTTCATTTTGTAATATTTCTTTTTGTACATCTTTGTGCTTGGCATTCTGCAGAGCAGTTTTCTCGCCCACCCTCACAACCAAAGTGTGATAATTAGTTGTGTAAACATTGCAATTATTTAAATGATTAAGTGAGGGGTTTGCTGAGTTATCTTTGAGTACGAAAACTTTACGATGAAACTAAGCAAGAGAGTTTAAAATTTTGCGCAAATAAACGTGTTTTTAACACACAACGTAACTACTCCTCTCGAACTTTTGATCCCCCTTCTCGATGCATCAGTGTAAAAATTTTAAGCCAAACAATCATATATATTATTTCTAATTGGTGTTTTATAAATATCCCTTTTTCTGCTCGCATAATTCACCAAAATTAATAAGTAAGGCATCGTTTTAAAGGTATTAATTAGCTATGCATGCGAAACGGTGTTTTATTGGGCGTGGTACTTTATATGAAAAGTGAGGAGGGTAAAAGGGGGGTTTACCCCCGCAGCGGGGAGTGTTACGGAACCCACATAAAATGCATATCAAATTAAAGGGAATCAAAATACCTATCGAATGGTATAAAAATATTTGAAATCGGTTCAGTAGTTTTTAAGTAATTGCAATTTAAAAAATGCATAATATAAACTTTGACCTTTAATAACTTTGGTTGTTGTTGTTTCCAAAAAAAAATTCACTTTTATACTCAACTTAGCCTGTTTATCAATCCTCATACTTCGTTTTTTTTTTTATTTCATAATTGTAGAAATTTCAAATTTGTACCAGATCGTGCTATTTTTTCAACTTTGTGGGGCTGGGGGCACCTCTAAACATGCGAGTAGGTCAATAAAATTTTAAAGGCTTATTACTGGGCTAGAAAGGTGCCGTTCTGGCTTTGGAACAAATTGAATTTCCAAAAAAAAATTTTCACTCCACCTTAATATATACGAGTATATCAAAACGATCAGGATGAAAAAAATGATTGAACCATGTCCGTCCGTCCGGTCGTATACACTCTAACTTGCGCAAAAATAGAAATATTTTAATGAAATTTGGTACACAGATTCTAATGGGAACAGAGAAAGTTGGGGTTGCAAATAAGGCATATGTGTGTATTTCGAAAAACACGTAAAACATGATAATTCAGTCACTAATAAAGCCCGAGTGATGAAATGACGTTATGCCGTTATGAGGAAACGTGCTGAAATTTTGAAAAATGGGCCAATAGGAGCAAATTTTCAAAGATTTATAATTCAAAACTCAGGAACTGTAGCAGATAAATCGATTAAGCCAAGGCAAAAGTGTGGAAAAAAATTACCCAAGTCGGCAAGAACCACATATACGCACATAAAAATATATATAAAATATATAAAAATATATTGCACATACATACCTATATAGGGATAATAAAAAAATTTTATGCGATATCTTTGTCAAACATATAGGCAATTCATTGAAAGTTCCATAAGGTCCACCAAACCAAATAAATAATAAGTTTTTTAAAATGGGCGTGACAGCACAAACCATACCGACTGGCGCCACGTATGTTTTGTTATTTTTTGCGCAAGATGCGCACGGGTCCGGCTAGTTATCAAATAAACGCTTTAAAGTATTGCCAGTGTGCTTTAAATAAGCATGCGAATCTGTGTGCATGTGATTATTTTGCGTTAACCCTGAAATTTACGTGCTCAAAGGCTTCAAGGAGTCACTTGACAAGATAATGTCCATAAGTGCCTAAGCTACATAGAAAAATTGAATTTCCAACAGCCATAAACTGTAAAATTGATCCAATGTATGTTCAAATTACTATTAACCGCTTTTTGCACATTGTGCCATAAAACATAATTCAGAAATATATATATATATACATGGATATGCCGATACAAATCTGCAGCAAAAAAATAGAATAAAAGATTGAAAAAACACATGTAAAATCAGATTTTTAGTTATCGACATCACCCTGCAGCAAAACGCGCTAGTACCAAACTAGTGCAGAACGAGTTAAAAAAAGAGTTAGTGTTGGTTCTCGTTCTATGCCAACGCAATGCTTTCAACTGTCTTTTTCAACACGGCGATGTTCTACGATGTGGCAATTATCCCATTCTGTAGAACTTTGGAACGTGTGCCAAACTACTTACTATATGGACCGATGGACCTTGCTGGTATAGTTCAAAAATCTATAGTACGAAAATAGTTCAAAAGGAAATCAATCTTTGGGAGTTAGTTCAAAAGAAAGCACTTCAGAACTAGTTCATAAGTGGTTGATCTTTGGCCGCGCTTTGCAAAAATAATCCTCAGCCGGCAGAACTCTTAACATACTGAAAATAAATGCGGCATTATATTATAAAATACCAAGATTTTGAAAAATTTAACCATACAAAAGGTGGAATTATCCGCATTCAACTACAAATGCCAAGTAATATTAGTTCGGTCATATGTAAATACGTTCTTTTAACCAAGTTATATTTGGCACTGTCCAGGAAAAGACATTAAAAAGGGATGTAAAAAGAAATTTTTCATGAAGTCACAATAATGAACTCTCCCACTTTGCATATCTTTAGTAGCAGTTCTGCGCTAGTTGTGAACACTCTGCATCACTTCAGAACTCCTTCTGAACTAGTTGTGAACACTCTGCATCCCTTTAGAACTCCTTCTGAGCTAGTTGTGAGCAGTCTAGTTCAAGAATGCCGTTTTTCGGCACTGTTCCTTATTTTAGCTGAAGGAACTGGACTGCCTCACTGCAGCAACAACAATAGGAAAATACTGTATCTAATATTGTTGAAATCACATTGGCACAATGACTTCATTGACGCAATTTTGTTCAATTTGTGTACCAAAAACACACACAAAAAAACACAAAGAAAAAACCAAAACCAAATCCGTAAAATCTATGTAATGACTTTCTCTTCCAATCGCATGAGTTTTTTGCTTGAGTACTTTTTCTCTCCTTTGATTTGTTCAAAGACCTTACAACAATGTAGCTAAATTTAGAAATACAATGTATGTACTTGCTTTTCTTTAAAAATGGCAAGAAATAATACACACACATTACAAAAAAAGGAAAGGAAATCAATACGGAAACGAAACAAAATCAAACGGAAAACATCTTAAAATGTATGTGGGTATGTTTAACTGCCTGTAGTTCAGTATGTATCACATAGAGCCATACAAGTAACATGTATGTATATTTGTAAATATGTAATACATATGTACGTGACAATCACCGCAGCATGACTACTCACATAACAACTTATAGAATTTTGCTGGAAAAAGCAAAGCGAGTAAAAGTTAAAATATTTTTGTAGAAGACAGCGAACATGCTGGAAATTAGATTTTCACCATTGAGTGCCATTAACATAACTTTTCGCAGCATCACATGGTATGAATTCGTTAAAAAAAAAAGAAAAACAAACAAACGCAATGCGAAGAAGAAGAATCAACAGATTTTCATATAGCAGTACACAACAATCAGAGCGTGAATTGTGCTGACCGAAATCCACGCCACGCGAAGTTCATAAGATTAGATTGAACTGCTGCTCACTTGACAGGAAGACATACATTAAAGTAGGCGGACAAGCACTGTTAGGATATTTGCTACAAAACTTACAAAAACAAAACTTTTTTCTATAGACTTTGAATCCAGCCAAGTATTCGCGGTCGCGTTTATTGAAATATTTTTCATCTACTCAAACTCACATACATATACTTTCTCTGTTTTTATGTTTGTACATACATACGAGTATCTGCAGAGATAAGCATCTCTTACTCAACAAAATATAAAAATTCCATAAACGCATTGCCCAAGTGGTGCAACACTTCATTTTAACACGCGTCTACGTCGCTAAAATTGCTTTTCTATTTCGCATTGCAGAATTTCATAGCGCTCATGGCATGGCATGTCTTACAGTGGTCTGTTGTGGAGCAGACGGGCAACAGTTTTTCGTTTAAGCAAAGCAATAGTCGCGACAGTCGCGGAAAAAGTGGCTTGTGGAAAGCTTGCTGTATGTTTCATAAATCTATGCGTAATAGCATTGACTGACGGCAGCGATAATCCGGACTATCTAGCCAATTCGGAGTTAACTTAAGAATTAAATAGCAGTAATTCGGATTATCTTTTTGGAAAGTGAAGAAAAAGAGTAACCATAAGTAAACAATCGGAATTCAAGTGCGAAAAGTAGTAAAGGAATAAATTACAACGTGTGACAGTGAAAAAGTACTCCTGGCAAGACATGCCTCAAGTTGTAGGCCTAGTCAGCTATATAAAAACTGAACACTTAGAATTTCCAATATACCCCAATTTCTGCAGATGGGGGCCAAAAACTCCTTTTTCATAGGTTACGTCATATATTGTACCGTAACTTTTTCTCTGTTTATCGCATCAACTTGATTTTAATGTCGATGAAAATATGACATTTCGCCGCTGTTAACGGTATACGAACTGTTAATGTATCTTGATAAGAGCCAGAGAAACTGTAAAAAGTATATCACAAATTCAATTTCTGTTCATTTTTTTCATTTTTAATCAAAAATTTTTCGATGAATTTGTTAAACAGTATACATGTAAAACAATTTTAGAACAATCTCCTATTAATTCTGCTTGCAACGACATATAACCAGGGACGTAACGGTTATAAGAGAAATGGGGTAAAAGTCATATTTAATCATTATCATGAGAATAACCGTTATTCAGATTTTTATTTTTTCTTGGTCAACTATAAAAATCAAGCCTATTTATTTGTTAATAATTCTGGCCGATATTGGTATCAAATGAAAGGTGTTCAGTAGGAATTGTAGCTCTGATTACCTCTTTTCATTTGATATCAATTTGCTTAAAACATTCCAGGGCATCCGGGTCCACTTTTCACCCATAACTGGGAACCCGACCTACGAATCTTAACAAATACAATGCTATGTAAAAGCCCTGCTCAACACGTTTCATTTGATACCAATATCATCCAGAAATATTGACAAATAAATAGGCTTAATTTATAGCTGACCAAAAAAAAAAAGATAAAAATCTCAATAATGGTTATTCAGGCCCAAAACAGTTTTTTGGTTGCCATAACGGTTATTAAAGCCCAAAACACCTTTTTGGTTGCTATAACGGTTATTCAGGCCCAAAACGGTTTTCTGATTTTTATAATGGTTATTAAGGATCAAAAGGAGATAAAGCAGTGTTTGATTTTCCTATGCACGCGTGGGGGAGCTTTTTATAGCTTTCACACCGACGAGTCAAAGCACTTAGTTAACGCACAGAAATTTTGCAAATTTCTATTCAGTCAGCAGTGAGCTGTTGAGCTAGCAGGTTGTGTTGCTCGAGCAGTCTCTGAATGCTTGTAAATGATTGTGTGTTGGGGTGGTTTTTTTATTTGGATTTTTTACGTAATATTTTTATTAGGAATGATGATTTTGCATTTCGTCTCATATTTTTTTATTTTATTTTTTTTTTGTTTGTGGTTTTTTGTGAAGTTAATAATAAAAATACTATCCTTGAAAGAGTTTTTAGTGCTTAGCACGAAATTTTTATTTTAATTCAATTTTTAATTGTTGGGGTAAGTGGAAAAAAATTCAACAACTATTTACAGCGAAGGTTGAGTGTATAGCTATTTCACGAAAAACCATTTTCGATCATCAGCACTCTTTTCGGAAGTGGATGCACCGGGGATTGAACCCGAGTCCATTCCAACTTCAGCCGCAATGACCCAACGGATAAACACACTCGGCCATTGAGACTCTGTGCAAGCTGTTGGATCTTCCCCACTTTTGCCTTTTTCATTTTCAACATTAACGTTAGTGTGTATATGCTTTTGCATATATTCTCCACAAACGTGCTGAATTTTTTGTTGTAGGCAGTTCGCAATGAACATTGTTGTTGGTATTTTATTTTATGTATATACCAAACAACGTTAACAATTTTACTTGAAAGTTTTTAGTGCTTAGCACGAAATTTTTATTTTAATTCAAGTAAAATTGTTAGCGTTGTTTGGTATATACATAAAATAAAATACCAACAACAATGTTCATTGCAAACTGCCTACAACAAAAAATTCAGCACGTTTGTGGAGAATATATGCAAAAGCATATACACACTAACGTTAATGTTGAAAATGAAAAAGGCAAAAGTGGGGAAAATCCAACAGCTTGCACAGAGTCTCAATGGCCGAGTGTGTTTATCCGTTGGGTCATTGCGGCTGAAGTTGGAATGGACTCGGGTTCAATCCCCGGTGCATCCACTTCCGAAAAGAGTGCTGATGATCGAAAATGGTTTTTCGTGAAATAGCTATACACTCAACCTTCGCTGTAAATAGTTGTTGAATTTTTTTCCACTTACCCCAACAAAAATACTATCCATTTGTAATTTGAAAATTTTAGTTTTCGACAATGATTGAGTTTCTTTTGGGTGTAGCCAAGAGCTTTTGTGCTTTTAACCAGAGATGTAGAGTAATTATTATTTCATTTTCAAATTATAAAAAAGTCTCACTAATTTCCTTCCGAATTATAAAAGTCTTTTGTCAATATTTTTTTTCTGATGAAAATGATAAAAATTTTCTATAATTATTATTCAGAAACTTATATTTTAAAAATCTTTCCATAATAGTTATTTCAAATATATTTTTTTTAAGTCTTCAAAGACTTTTATATTGAGACAAATTTGAAAAAAATCTTTGCGTAATTATTATCTGTAACAAATTGTTTTTTATATCTTCAAAGACTTTTTCATTGAGATGAAGTTCAAAAAAGTCTCAGAAAATTTTCAATAACTTTCATATAAGTACTTCAAAATTCAAGCAAATTTCCAATTTGAAAGTGTATGAAAGATTTTTATTGAAGATATAAAAAATAAATTTGTTACTCAAAATAATTACTACTTGAAGATATTTTTGAAATTCGTCTCAATGAAAAAGTCTTTGAAGACTCAAAAAACAATTTGTTACGGATAATAGTTACTCAAAGACTTTTTTCAAATTTGTCTCAATATAAAAGTCTTTGAAGATATAAAACAAAATTTCTCATTTATAATAATTACAAAAAGACTAAAAAAAATATCTCAGAAATAACTATTATGGAAAGACTTTTAAAATATGTTTCTTTCAATAATAATTATTTTTGATTTTTATTTTTTCTCTTATAATAATTACAACTCTGCTTTTAACACATGCACAATGTTTGAAAGTATTAGTGTGATAAACCTTGAGATAAAGGTTATTTTTGCGTAACCTTTTCACCACACTAGAAAAAATAACCGTTATTTTCGGTCTCTGCATATAAATTTTGCATATCCGCGTAGACATTCCTGGGATATTCTACTTTAATCAATTTCTACCATGAACTTTTCCATACTAAAATTGTTAAATTTGTACTTACCCGGGTTGAGATAATCCAGTTTAACGCCGTCGTCACTCAAGTCTATAAGAAAACTTTTTGGTTGCTTGTTTTTCCGACAGGGTAGGAATATGATATATTGTGGAACGATCCTCCGTCATCCCTTGTCAAGTTTGGTTTGGAGACAAACCGGTTTCGGCTAATATGCGCCATCTTCAGTGTCTTTTTTCGTTCTGAGTTATTTTGTGTAAGTTCGATAGTACTATAGTAACTGACTTCCATCGTTTGGTCACGTACTTCGTGTTCGTGTGATGTGTTCGTGTGTTCGTGCATTCGTGCGTTCGGGCGACGTGCATACGTGCGTGCGTGCGAGTCTGTGCGTTTAGGTATGTAAATCTATTTTTGTATCCTCATTAAACAGACAGGTAAAAGTCCGTTATTGTCCTCTTACATACCTAAACGCACAGACTCGCACGCACGCACGCATGCACGTCGCCCGAACGCACGAATGCACGAACACACGAACACATCACACGAACACGAAGTACGTGACCAAACGATGGAAGTCAGTTACTATAAGTACTATCGAACTTACACAAAATAACTCAGAACGAAAAAAGACACTGAAGATGGCGCATATTAACCGAAACCGGTTTGTCTCCAAACCAAACTTGACAAGGGATGACGGAGGATCGTTCCACAATATATCTATAAGAAAAATTTAAGATGAACTAACACGCTCTGCTCAGCTCACGCTACAGTTCATTTAGCTTGTGCAATTTAAAATCCACTAGATCAAATTAATTTACTTAAATCATTAAATTGACCACTGTGCCACCGCCGCTCGCCCACTATGCTGCAATAATTTCATTTGCACATTTTTCACTACTGTATTGTTTCAGTGGTGGCGCATTATGACAACCGATTTTATATATGTAGATATTGGTTAGCAATATCCTTGTTGCATGAAAAAATCTTAAACAGCAGCCAGAACTGCGGACAGGATTCAACCAAAACCACTTCAGTGTTTGATCGCGCGATGTTTGGGTGTGTGTTTGTGTGTGTGCATAATGTGTGTAACGAAGCGTTTTGCGTGTGTAATGCGAAAATTGACATAACTCAATAATATCACAGCATGATGCTGCTACTATATCAACTTGAAAATTTGATAAAGCTTCAAATGAAAAAAAAAAAATACTGACAATAAAAAAAGCTTAGCAAGAAAAGCAACACTGCTTTCGGCTTAAAAGTTTAAAGTGTAAAGCGTAAAGCGTAAAGTGTAATGTATATAGGTAGGTGTTATGTGTTATATGTTTAGCGACTATGTCTAGTTGCAGGCACAACCAATAAAAAATATATTCACACGCTCGCGCGCGAGTTGAGGCACGTCCAATATTTACGTGCGCTGTTCGCTTGCTATACCCGCAAGTGTTTGCCAGTTTCTGGTGAAATATTAAAGACCATAAAATCTTAACTTTAAACACACATACATACATATTTTCACACATATATCTATATACATATGTTTACAAAATGCCTTTGATTGCGAGAATAGTGCCAGTGTTGCACAACACACAAAGCAACAATCATCTACTGTCTCTGCAGCGAAAGTCCAAACTAGTCAGCCAATCTACCAGTTAACTGACTAGATAAATTATGGGAGTTGCCCAACTAGATTCATACACGGAAAGAAATTTGTATACTTGAATCAAGAAAAATGCTTTCTTGAACTCAATTTAGAAAATTTTTAGGGAAATAAGAAAAATTGACTTAATTATTACTGGAATTAAGAAATTGAGTTTTCCAAAAATGAGACAATTAGTTTCTAATGCCTCAGACACACATGTGGTATGAATATTATAATATCAATATTATGATTTGTCTATACTATGAAAATTTTCAATTAAACTACAATATGAGGGTGACACATATGTGGTACAGATCGCAATATTTTGACTATACTACGATGTGTGTCTCTAGCATTATTCAAGAACATTAACAAAATCTATAGAAAAAAAATGTTGAAAAAAAAAAATGTTTAAATAAATAAGAACATATTTTCTTGAATTTACTTTAATGAAGAAAATATTTTTGCTAATATCAAGAAGAATTTAAGAAAATTGTGTTTCGATGAATTGGAACAACAAACTACAGCAAAAAAAAATTGAAAATAAATAAGAAAACGTTTTATTGAGCAAAGTAAAATATTTCTTGCTGAATTTGCATTTCCAAAGTAACATGTATTTTTTTTTCATTTTCCATCCGCTTTGCATATTTCTGAATATTTCTGCAATTCTCAGATTGTTAGTGAAGCATTTGGTATAAGGAGTTCAGTATTTGCATCTTCATTTATATTGAAATGTTGTCATTTCAGTGAACAAGTCCTAGGAAAATAAGTACTAGTTGACTAATTATGGTTTTCTAATTCCTCATGATTAGTTTTTATTTTCCTTATTTTTTACGTTTTTAATATTTTTAGAAAATTTTTACTTGATTTAATATTTAATATTTTCTTATTTACTTAAGCTCGTATAAGAAAAGTTTTACTTGCAACAAAAAAATTATTTCTTAATTATTTATTTCTAAAATCAAGAAAAAAACACTTACCGTAAGTAAATTATTTCTTATTTATTTAAAATCCAATTTTACTTGGATTTGCTTGATATTAAGAAATTATTTTCTAAGTTCAAAATCAAGTCTAATTTTTCTTGTATCGGCATTGATTCTAGTAAAAAATTCTTTCCGTGTAGGGGACAAATTGAGATTAGTTATGAAACAAGAAGTTTTGCCAAAAAAGGGTTTTAAATTAAAAACGAATGTATCCGGGGTTTCTGGAGGTTGCAGTGAACACGTATGCAGTAAAAGTAAAGCAACTTCTTTATTGTTGTTGTAGTTTTCGAACCCTGCGTAGTAGGCCCCTTGTAGATTTAGTTGCTTGCAAATTGTTAGATCATTAAATCAGGTGAATGCCACAAATATAACATAGTTTGAGATGTTAATATAGCCCTGTATATTAGATACTACTTCAGCCATAGAAAAAAGTACATGATATGTTTGTATAAAGTCAGAAAATCATCAATATAAATGCCAAGCTTAGAATGGTCAACGTGTTACTTATTCACAATGTTTATGTTAATTTTCCTAAATATTTAATATGCAAGATCACAATCTAATGTGCCTGAATTATTTAATTTAAATATCATATTCTAATAACTAAATAAATGTATTAGAAACTTTATTTTGCAATTTTTATTTTCATTGGAGTAGCATGTAAAACTAGTCAGTCAACTGGTATAGTTCTGATATCTACACTGACTAGTCAGCAAATTGGTATGATGCTGGTGTGGATACTGACTAGTCAGTCAAGTGGTATGACTCTGGTGTGGATACTGACAATTGCCATTTCCTAGGTCATCACCGTGTTAAAAATACCAGTTGCTAATATGGAAAAAGATAGATGGCTGACTAGTTGAGCTGTATGGCCAACCAGTTGTCAATTAGTTTACAACTAGTTGATTTCGCTGCAGGGGTGTGACTGTCTAGCAATTGCCCAGAGCACTTCAAATATTCATGCATACATACATACAAAAGTACAAAATGAAAAACGTTTTCTTAGGAAAATTTATGTTAAAGCCCCGGATAAGCGGTTATTGTTTGGATTGTTAGCCAGATTGACGTTATGATTGAAATGTCGGCATGGCCAGTTGTATGAATAGAGTTGACTGACTGACTGACTGACCGGCTGCGCGAGTTTAAAGTCAGACCAACCAAAGAGGCAAAGCAGAGCAAACGTTCACTCATTCCACGGTACCCATTCCGCAGTTGATACTCCGGCAAAAAAAAAAAAAACGGAATCTTGCAATTACACTTTTAATTTATTTTACATTTGTTGGTTCTTCCTCTCGTTCGCTTTGCTTTTACTTACCTGGCGCGTTGCCAACAAAATTAAATTAAATGCAAGCAAACAAACCGAAACAATGGAAAATATTATCTTTACGGCAGCGACAACACAAAATTAGAGTGCTTTAGTTGTACTTAAGGAAATGTGTATGTAGCGGGGAAATGCTGCAGTTTTTTATTATATGGAAAAGCCACATAATTCCTAAAAAAAAACGTTAACATTTTCAATTCAATTCAATTCAATAATTTATTTCGTCTATGATATACAATCTTACAGACTAGAGCAAAAGTAAGAATAAAACAATGAGTAAACCTAAAGTTTAAGAGTAATACAGAGCAAGCGAACTTTTAAATGAAGATCTAGAAGATGAAAAATCAATATTAACGACCCTTGAAATATTATTAAATTCTATAAGTGCTCTTAATATTGGAGCTAAAGAAAGGTAATTTGCTTTAATGGTATTGAGATGAAAAGGTAGTGGAAAACGTAAAATTCTATGAGGAACATTGAAATTGATAAGCTCAAGCAGATCAGGACAATCAATATTACCACATACTATATCAAAAATAAACATTAGAGATTGAATAATTCTTCTGTTTTCTAGGGATTGAATATTAATTAATTTACACCGGGCGGAATAAGGTGGAAGCGGATCAGAAAAATTAAGAGTCTGTAACGCAAATTTTAGGAATTTTCTTTGTACTCGTTCAATTCGTGACGTATGGCAAACATAAATCGGGCTCCAAATAACTGAGGCATATTCGAGTTTAGATCTAACTAGCGAGTTAAAGAGGGTCTTTCTGGTATACGGATCTCTAAATTCTCTTCCATACCGACGTAAGAAAGCCAAGTTACTATATGCTTTAGGAATCAGATAGCAGATATGGTTTACAAAGGTAAAGTTTGAATCAAAAACCACCCCTAAGTCAACAAAATTTTGTAGTGAGGCTAGATTTTCGTTTTGAATATAATATTTGGAAAGAAATTTATTAGAAGATCTTGAGAAAGATATGTGGAAACATTTATTTATATTGAGTTCTAAATTATTATTACTGCTCCAAGTAATTAAATTATTTATATCATGCTGAATAAGCAAAATATCAGACGCACAAGTTATTTTACGGAAAAGTTTAAGATCATCTGCATATAGCAAAAATCTGGAATATTTGAAACACGAGCCAATATCATTAATGAAAAGAATGAATAAAAGTGGACCAAGAATACTCCCCTGCGGTACTCCAGAGGTAGCGGCAAAAGAGTGGGATTTACAGTTTTCGATTTCAACAAATAAAGTTCTATCTGTAAGGTAAGATGCAATCCAAGAGAGAAATACAGAATGAAAGCCTAGCTTTTTAAGTTTTCGCAATAAAATGACATGTGAAACCTTGTCAAATGCTTTTGAAAAGTCTGTGTAGATAGTATCTACTTGTGACCCATTTTTAAATGCCGATAAGCAATATTCGGTGAAAACTGCTAGATTAGTTACTGTGGAGCGTCCACTGACAAATCCATGTTGATTCGGCTCAACAATGCTTTTACATACAAAGGATAGCTTGTCCTTAACTATTTTTTCAAAAAGTTTAGAGCAAACTGATAATTTGTAGATCGGTCTATAGTTTGCGACATTATGTTTGCAACCGGACTTAAAGATTGGGGTGATGGATGCCACTTTCCAACGATTGATAAAAACTCCTGACGATAGCGAGAGATTAAAAATTTTGCACAGAGGCACTGAAATAGATAAACTACATTTTTTAATTAAAAATGAACATAACCCATCATTGTCACATTTAAAAGAAGATTGAATAGTAGAAATCGCATTTATAACGTCAAGTTCAGAGATGGATAGTGATCCAAAATCTAAAGTTCCAGAAGAAGCATCATGAAGAGACGTACTATTGTCAGAAAAATCGTCAGTAGAAAAATTTGACTTAAAAAAGAGCGCAAAAAGTTCAACAGTATCAACTAAAGACTGCGAGGAGACTCCATTGAAGTTCATACAAGTTGGGATATTTGAAGACCCTTTTTTGGAGCGAACGAAATTCCGAATCAATCTTCTATGCTTTTATGAACAGCACGACGAAAAGTAAAGTTTTCCAAAGCTAAAAAGCGCGGCAGTATTTAAAGCGTGAGTTGGAACTTTTTGCAACACGCTGCACAAAAAAAAAAATGGTTAAAAACGCGCATCATTCCCAGCGGAAAGTTCACTCTTTGTGAAAGTAGCTGCATTTTACGTAAGTACGTGACGATTTAAACTGCATACATAAATTCGTACGAGTACATGCTTTACAGTTAAGTGTGAACAATGTAGTATGTAGTATACTCCAGTGGCGGCCCTAGTATAAATTGGCGCGGGGCAAGCCTATGTATGAGGCATAGCCATTAGCCTCACAAAAGCACATTGGTGGAACTGTTAAAGCATGCTCACTAATCCAGGTTGTGCTGTGATTGGCTTTATAAACAAAATACACGCGAATGTTGTTGAAAATACACGTTATCTGGTGAGTTGGTGGTGTATTTCCGCTATTTTCCTAGATGACAAGTTGTCGGTTATTAATAATAATTAATTGCTTCTTTGGTTTGTTTGTTTATTTAATGTACATATGGCATTAAGGTGCACCAAAAAATAAAAGCCTAACAAACATATGTATGTTCCATTTTTAATGATAAGTAGAGCTTGGAAAAATAGGTGAAATCAAGCGCCTAAAAAATGCTACAGTTTTTAAGTTTGTTTTCAGTGGCGGGATTACAATTTAAATATAAAGGGGTGCCATATTGGTATGGTGGGTGAAGATTTTATTAGAAAAGTTCTTAATCATGTTACACAAATTGGCAGTTTAAATAAACATACAGTGGTGTGCAGGGCCGTGCGCAGGAATTAGCCTTGGGGGGGGTTTAATTTTGGTTTGCATTCGCATACATTTTTCGCTAAGATCAACATATTTGCTGAAACAGATATCCAGACCCATACACCATAAATTTAAATGTTCTCTAACTTTTCTGAAACTCATTATGATTCATCAAAACCTAGTTAACCAGGTCCTGAATAGTACACGGAAAGAATTTTTTACTAGAATCAATGCCGAGACAAGAAAAATTAGACTTGATTTTGAACTTAGAAAATAATTTCTTAATATCAAGAAAATCCAAGAAATTTGGATTTTAAATAAATAAGTAAAAATTTTCTTGCTTCAAGTGAAATTGGATTTTAAATAAATAAGAAAACATTTTCTTGCTTCAAGTAAAATTGGATTTTAAATAAATAAGAAATAATTTACTTGTTTTTTGAAATAAATTAAGAAATAATTTTTTTATTGCAAGTAAAACTTTTCTTATACGAGCTTAAGTAAGTAATGCGAGAGACACACATCGTAGTATAGTAATAATATTTCGATCTATACCACATATGTGTCACCCTCATATTGTAGTTTAATTGAAAATTTTCATAGCATAGCCAAATCATAATATTGATATTCTAATATTCATACCACATGTGTGTCTGAGGCATAAGAAAATATTAAATATTAAATTAAGCAAATATTTTCTAAAAATATTAAAAACGTAAAAAATAAGGAAAATGAAAACTAATCATGAGGGATTAGAAAACCATATACCACATATGTGTCACCCTCATAAGTATTGTAGTTTAATTGAAAATTTTCATAGCATAGCCAAATCATAATATTGATATTCTATGACATGTGTGTCTGAGGCATAAGAAAATATTAAATATTAAATTAAGCAAATATTTTCTAAAAATATTAAAAACGTAAAAAATAAGGAAAATGAAAACTAATCATGAGGGATTAGAAAACCATATACCACATATGTGTCACCCTCATAAGTATTGTAGTTTAATTGAAAATTTTCATAGCATAGCCAAATCATAATATTGATATTCTAATATTCATACCACATGTGTGTCTGAGGCATAAGAAAATATTAAATATTAAATTAAGCAAATATTTTCTAAAAATATTAAAAACGTAAAAAATAAGGAAAATGAAAACTAATCATGAGGGATTAGAAAACCATAATTAGTCAACTAGTATTTTCCTAGGACTTGTTTATAGAAATGACAACATTTTATTTAATATAAATGAAGATGCAAATAGTGAACTCCTTATACCAAATGCTTCACTAACAATCTGAGAATTGCAAAAATATTCAGAAATATGCAAAGCGGATGGCAAATGAAAAAAAATACATGTAACTTTGGAAATGCAAATTCAGCAAGAAAAATTTTACTTCGCTCAAGAAAACGTTCTCTTATTCATTTTACATTTTTTTTTTCGCTGTATTTTGTTGTTCCAATTCGTCGAAACACAATTTTCTTAAATTCTTCTTGATATTAGCAAAAAGATTTTCTTCATTTAAGTAAATTTAAGAAAAGATGTTCTTATTTATTTAATATAATAATAATACAATGGCGCTATTATAACTCTGACGAGTTTTATGGCCGAGCTTCTCTCCCAATTCCAGGTGTGCTCCTTTTTGTTTTTCCTACTAATTGGGTGGACCTACAGTTTTATGCCGGCTCCGAACGGCGAATGCATTTTTTGTGAGAAGCTTTTTCATGGCAGAAATACACTCGGAGGGTATGCCGCCCACTGCCGAGAGGTGACCGCTGCTCTTAAAAAACCCAATAATTTGATTTTTACTAATTAGAAAAGTTTTTTGGTGTTTTGCTCGGACCGTGGTTTGAACCCGAGACCTCTGGCATAGCAGGCGAGCACTCTACCCACTGCACCACAGCGGCATAAACATTTTTTTTCAACATTTTTTTTCTATAGATTTGGTTAGTGTTCTTGAATAAGAAAATAATTGTCTCATTTTTGGAAAACTCAATTTCTTATTTCCAGTAATAATTAAGTCAATTTTTCTTATTTCCCTAAAAAATTTCTAAATTGAGTTCAAGAAAGCATTTTTCTTGATTCAAGTATACAAATTTCTTTCCGTGTACTGTTTACAGTACTTGTTAATTGAAACTGCTCACTGTTTTCACAAAATGAAAATTTTTTGTTATCAGTACAATTTTTTTTAAAATGCCAAACGAACATATGCTACACAACTTTGTAATTTCGGAAAGCTCCAAGTGCAATTCAAAGTGCCGAACTTATGTATTGGCCAACCTTATTTTTTGCAACTTTTACCAATTCTTCTTCCGTAAAATTATTGTAGGGTAAGCTGGGGTGCCTTTGACACCTTTTTTTTGAAGTCTCATATCTCAGACATTTTTGGGGAAAACTAAGGTTTTAACAATTGACAATAACTATTCATTATTTATCTCAATATTTGAGTAGCTAATGAGTTATAAAAAAGCACGTAAATACCTTTTTCAGATACTTTTTCAAAAAAAGCCATTTTGTCAAATGTGCCCCCTGATAGGGGTACCTGTGACTTGAATAGGGGCACATGTGACCATCACAATGTAAACTAAATTTTTATTAATTTTTAACTTTAAAAAACGAGGCATTATGTCATAAAACAAGATTAAAGTTTTTATTTAAACATATAATAATATTATAATAATAATAAGCGAAAATATATGGTAAATTCACTAGCTCTTCTAATGTTGTACGCTGTAAATTAAATGTGTATTAGAACACAACACCTGTGGTAGGTATGTTGTATTGTATTTTGTTGTCAGATGCTTACTAAAATTTTAATATGAAAAATACCAAGCAAAAGTGAAAAAGGTAATATTATAAAAATATAAATGATAAAAAACTTGAAAAAAGTCAAACAATAAAAATAAAATCGAATAGGAAACTCAATAAACATAGGCTGCGTTGTTGTATTGATGTTATTCTAATTTTTATGGGAAAAACTAACCCTGCTGATACAATTGTTATAAACTTATACCACTTTATAAAGTTATACTACTTTAAAAGAGCTTGTGAATAACCCAATGGATATTTGAAAGTTTATATCGAATTAATATTTTATACGGAATCGAGATGTTCTAGATGGGTTTGTTTTGGCAGGTTTAGCTTTCTTAGAGGCACATAAACCTTTAATTGGTCATATTATTTTATTTGAAATTCGTCAAAGGCACCCCAAACTGGAAAGTCAAATGTACCCCAAATGACTTTATCCAAAATAATCATCACAAAATTTTTTTTTCTTTCAAAACATTGAATAATTAAGATTTATTTTAAATATTTACGCTTCGAAGACCCAGTTAAGAACACTCATTTAAAAAAAATGTTCGCTTTACTTGTGAAAACGCTTACGTGTTACTATACAAAAATTACATCAGCTAACGGAAAATCATCGAATCATGTGCTACTTCGCTAAGTATTAAAGCAGAGCTGCCAAATTAGGTATACACATGTGTTATTGTATAAGGCTGCATTCAATTCTATTTTTGTGAAGTTTTTATAACGTTTTTACACCGAAAATGGCAAAGTCAACGGTGCCCCAAAGTCAAAAGGACCCCACTTTACCCTAACTAATATGTATTGTCAAAAATTATGAGTCAAAATTCAATGCAAAATTTATAAACTGTATTTTGAAAAAATCATTGCAACTTAGATTTGGCCATGGGGGGTTTTACCCCCGAATAACCCCCCGTGCGCACGGCCCTGGTGGTGTGTGATGAAATAAAGCCAGAATAGAAAGTGATTTTATTCGTAAATATATTTATTTATGTGTTTTTAATAATTTTAATTTGTTATATAAAAAAATCTATAACAGAAACCAAATATATTAAAGTAAACAAGTTTGTGTAAAATTCGCCAATTTTTCAGAAAAATTTGTAACTTTTTGAGTAGAAATTTTATATTATTTTCTAGTACGCAGTTTTTTTTCGACTTGTAAATTCGCATGAAAAAAAAATGTAGAGGACAGCTAGAAAAATGAAAATAAAAAGTAAGTAAATTATGGCATAGTTAATGTTCCAATAACTCATAAACAAAAATGCAAAACCGTTTTTACCACGAGGGCTTTTTATAGATATGTAATTACGCCGAGTATCCAATTGGAAAAATGTAAACACGGAAATGGTCATAAGAAAAAATTGGAAAGTTCAAATCAAGTTTTTTTACCTAAAATATGCAAATGATTAAAGTCAGACCACTACAAATTAAAAAGCTGTATTATATATTCCATTTGATAATATGCACTTGCCTTATTTTCATTCAAAATATATTTGGTTTGAAACTGTAATTGTGCGAAGATTTTGCCTCAAATTTAAGCTAGTCACTACAAATTTTTAGTTTTTTTTTCTTTATTCTTTATAATTATATATTTATTTATTATTATTCTTTATTATTATTAAAGAAATTCATAAAATGAAATTAACGAAAATATTTAGGCAATTCGGGCTTTTCGGCTTGTATGAAGCATCTGCCACTGGCATACTCACATGCGGTCTGATACGCATCGCGAAAAAAAGTTCGCCGCACGCCACGCCATATGATGTCGTCTTTGGTAAACATTTCCGTAGCAACTTTTTTTTTAATTTTTTGGACGCCGCTAGATGTCGTCCAAACACATATTTCTTTATATCTTCGATATTTATCTCGGTCGTATACTAAAGTTTAATACACCAATGTCTTTTGCTTAAGAGGGCGGTTTTTACTATGCAGTCGTATTAACCCTATGTGCGCCATTGTGGTACTTGCCACCCAGTACTTAGTTATTTGCTTTCTTTTACAGAGATTTTTCCGCGCAGACCACTAGTGGAATTTTAATGCGAATAATTTTCCAGAACATTTTAACCCACTAACACCCAATACAAAAAGTTTATTTTGAGACTTTTTAGAAAGTGTGAAAAAATAGTCTTTTTAATTTATTTTATGCACTTTCAAACTTATCTATACGTTTTTCATAACTTGTAGCTTAATATGAAAAATTCACAAAGCCCTGTTTGAAAGTACACTATACATATGCGCATGTATATTCACAATGCTTCTACCACAGTCGGGCTTAATTTTCGGGTAGCCAAAAAAATATGATTTTTCTAGTTGCTGTTGAATGTTTTCATACAATTTACAATGTATGTATATATGTACATAGTTGCATATCTACCCAAAAGTGACGAATGTGCTGCGTATTTAGCAGTTACCACATTTTTTTTTTAACATGACTTTTCCAAAGTTTCCATTTGTCGCAGCAAATAAATACGTGCTTAGAATTGACGCTTTTGAACTTTGTATTAAATTTCTTTTTGTTTCCTTTGTGTTAATTAGTCGCTCTCTCAAACTTGGCAAGGGCTTTGCGTGCGCACAAGCGAATTTAAATGAATTCTAAATGTTTCACTCTGTAATTTGTCTTTCATTTCCCTTCTCGTACACAACCTAAACATTTTCACGCATGCTTTGTTGCGGTTTATTTTCATTTCATTATTTTTTATAAGCAGTAAAAGCGCTTTAAAAAACGTTATGAAAAAGTCTACGCAAGAAAAAAAATTAAAAATTAAAACACATGAAATTTGTTGCCGCATTCAACTGCAGCATTTTGCTACAAAAACACCACCAAAAACTTCATGCCAAATTTTTATGTATGCAGTTTTACAGTCCAGACGATTTCTGCTCCAACAAAGTATCTGCAGTGAAAGCCAGACTGCATTGAAGGCACTGGAAACTGCGCGAACCTCTTCAAAAATTATTCACGAATGTACAAAGTCTAAGCTTGGCTCCGTAGCAAAATGGAAGAAACTTCAACTTAGATACATACCTGGGTACTCGGACACACTGGTAATCAAGGCAAGGAACTGGCCAATGAATCGGAAATTTGCGGATCGGCGGAACAACCAACTGCACCGCAGCCGATAATAGCCACTAGTATAGCACTCTGAAGTACATCAGTGACTCCATGAGTGGAACCCACGGGAGACACTTCAACTCTACAGATTCCTGTAAAATAACAAAGTGCTTTCTGAGCGAACCTAACAGTTAGGTAGCAAACTTCCTTCTCAAGCAGAGGAGGAGGCAGCTTCGGGCCCGTGTGGGGTTGATTACAGCACACAATCAATGGAGACAGCACATGGCGACCATAGGCATCATCGAGAACTCATTTTGTCTATGCTGTCTGTAGGAGGACGACGACGGCACAGAACATTTTCTCTGCAAATATCCGGCTTTCTCTGAACTAATATTGCCGCTTTCTCAGGTCAGATGTAATGAAAATGGCGAAATCACATTCTTTACCACTCGACAAACTTCTCAAATTTATTAGAGGATCTGGGAAATTTGAAGAGGAGTTCTGATTCTATGCCACATGAAAGGGCAGACAATAAAACTGCGTAGATCAGTTGCTTAGTTTCTAAAAGAGATATATGTGATTTTCCTTCTGCAGACGAACAAACGTTGCTGCCACCATGAGCATTATAGAGGAACATAAAACTGCTCGCATTGTTATGAAAACAATAAAAAATGATGTCGCTTTTTAAAACTATTTGTCAAAATATGTCATCAAGTTGGGATAAATTACTTTTTTATTGAATTGCTATAGCATTGTTAGATTGTAAAAAAATATCTATTAGTGCTGTGGTCAAACAAGATGTTGAAAAGTCATAAAAAAGCAGCGATTCTCTTGAGCTAAAAAAAGACATTATCCATCTATTATTAAATCGAAAGTTCATCCACTTTAGGCTACGTTAAAAGCACATAAAATGGCAAATAAACTCTCCGACGAATAAGTGACTAATAACAAACGATTAGTACAACGATTTAAGCGCATACCCAAATGATGTGATTGAATTTGTTATTTTCTTAGCTGTTGGGATTTAAATCCAGCAAAATTTCTTAATTTAAAAATGCCAACAAATAGAGGCGTCAAGCGCGCCGCAGAAACAATCACACCAAACACTCAACTATATTGGCATTTAGCCATGAAAATGTGACAGCAATAAAACACATTTCCAACAGCCGGCCAACGGACCAGCCAGCCCGTCATGCAACGCGCCAGCCAGTCTTTTGCGTTTTGATGGTTGGCAGCATAAAATAAGAGAGAGAGTGGATACATTGGTACTGGCGTTGCTTTTAACAGCACTTTAAGCCATCCATATAAACAAGAAAAAACAAATAAGCGGATATATAAAGTTTTTATAAACGAGTAATGGCGAAGATTTTGCAAAATGATGAAAAGCATACGCGTCATATATGTACATATACATAAACACAGACACATAAATACTTAAGTAACCCTGCAAAAAATGCGATTAATCCGGGACGTGTCCGGGATCAATCGCAAGGGAGCATGCGACTAATACAATTTTACATCCCTTTATATGGAGTGAATTGATCGCATTTGTTCGAGCATGTCCTATGAAGAGACTAATTGTTCAACTTGTATACCCGAACGGGTACCAATGTAGATCAATCGCTTTCATCCCGAACGGGTACAAATGTAGATCAATCGCTTACATCCCCAACGGGTACAAATGTAGATCAATCGCTTCCAGCACGAACGGGTACAAATGTAGATTTTTCCAAGTTGTTCGCCAAGGCAATTTTTAATAACAATCTTTAAGAAATTGGTAATGTTGATGCATATATAAATAAAGATTATATAATGTTTTACTTTTGAAAAAAAAAAATCTCAATAAATAAATAAAAAAAATTGTAAGTTTTGAGTATGCATTATATGAGCGTAATGTAAAGGATATTTTCATAGGATTTTTTAGGCAACATTTTGTTAAAATTATTATTCATCATTGTTATTAAAAGAAAGGGTGTTTAATACGTTTTACCGGTTGTTCTACAATTTTTTAAATACATTGCACATTTTTGTAAAATTTCTACATGTAAGGAATCTACATTTATACCCGTTAGGGAACAATTGGTCTACAATTAGTCTACATTTATACCCGTTCAGGAACAATTGGTCTACAATTAGACTACATTTATACCCGCACGGGAACAATCGGGGACTAATTGTGGACCGATTGTTCTCGAAAGAGATCAATCCGGGACAAATATCTTTCGGTATTAATCGCACATTTTTTTGCAGTGAATACAGATACATAAATACGTAAATTCGTTTTTATGGTGACAATATTTCCGTTTACGGATTGTTACTATCAAAAAAAAATTGATATAACGAAATTGGTTAATGGCAACAAAATGTGGAAAATGATTTTTTTTCCGAAAATCCATATTTGACTTAACTTTGAATAATCAAAATTTTGAAATGACTTTTTACTCATCTTGCCGTAAACCTAACAGACTCACTTTGTTACGATGAAAATATACTTATGTATGTACATATCGTCGTACCAAAGAAAACTAACATACGATTTTTTCTGGCTGAAGAAAAGTAACAAGTTCGACTTTTGGCCGACGAAAAGTAACAAAATCGAGTTTTGGCTGACGAAAAGTAATAAAATCCACTTTTGGCAGACGAAAACTATCAATTTCGTTTAAACAACAACAATTTTAATGTAAAAACAGTATATAATTACTGATACTTTTCGTCGGCCAAAAGTCAAATGTTCTACTTTTCGTACAGAATTTTTTTATTGATAGCTTTCGCCAGAAATTTTAAATATGTTAGTTTTCGTATGGTACGACGATATGTACTTAGCATTTTGATTTGGATTTATTTATAAGATTAGGAATGAATGAAAACTCAAATGGATTGAATTTTTAATTTCAAAGACAACAAAGAATGCACACAAATATAGTACAGACGCATATATGTATGTATGGATATGTATGTACATATACTTTTACATACATATGTACGTATGTATATTAATTAAATTCACATAAGAGTTGGCACATACAAAGCAAAGGAATTAAAATAGAAATTTTCAGATAAAAATTATTAGTAAATAAAGCCTCATACATCAGTCCAAAATCTTAATAACAAAGCCAAACAGAAGCATTCTATTTTAAATGCATTCAGACGTTCTAAACTCACATTTAAATTTATAATGCTTAATTTTTTCGAATTTTTCAAGATTTCTTCAATTAATTTGATGATTAATTAATTATATTAACCTGACAATTAAGAATCAATTAAATTAATTTATCAAATATTCATGATTAGCAGTCATTAAAAAATAATCAAAAATCTTTTTTTCGGATTTTTCAATTTTAAAGATTGCATTAACTAATTTAAAGATTAATTAGTTACATTAACCTGAAAATTAAGAATCAATTAAATTAATTTAACAAATATTCATGATAACTAGCCATTAAAAAATAATCAAAAATAATTTTTTCGGATATTTAAATTTTAATGATTGCCTTAATTGTATTAAATTTGCCCGGAAATTAGTAATCGATTAAATAAAGAAAATTATAAAAAAATATAAAATTATAAAAAATAATCATGATTAATGGCCATTAAACAAATAATCAGAAATAATTTTTAATTAAACGTTTTTTTTAATTGTATGATTATTTTTTTATTATTTTTAATTGCTTGATTATTTTTAATTATAAGATTATTTTCGGCCAGAATCGTCTAGACGGTTACGTGCCAATTAAGTAAGTTAAGTATAAGATTATTTCTTTTTATATGACTATTTTTAATTATTTTTACCGTACGAAACGACTGTACGCCATGGCGTATGAGTAACATTTTTTAGGCAATAATACAAAGAATTAAACGATTATTTAATAATCATGTAATCAAAAAAAATCAGAATTTTGAGTATAATTGAGAATAATCAAATAATCGTATAAATCGTGCAGTTAAAAACCAATAAAAATAATTAAAATAATCATGCAATTATATAATAATCACTGATTAATTTTAATTTAATTAATTTTTAAACGTTAAAAATGTGCATTTTATCATTAAAGAATTACAAAAACAAAAAACCGCTTTAATTAAAATTAGAATTTTTAATCACTGAATAACAGCTCTGTCGATTAGTAAATTAGTCGATTAGTTGATTTTGATAGCATGATTATTTGAATTACTTTTATTGATATGATACGCACAAAAAGCTTTACATCTTTGGAAAATTTGCTGCTTAAAATATTTATATTTAAAAAAACTTTAAAGCATTTAATTTTTTTTTAATTGAAAATTCAATTAATTATGTTAATCAAATTATAATTTTTTTCCATTGATACATATATATGTATGTATATATTCCCAGCCAGCAAGGTACCGTACATTTTACGAACATTGCGATTTACGAGCTATTCCTGAATAAGAAAACAATAACAAAAAAAACTTTTTTCTATCATGTCAAAAAAAGAAAAGAAAACGAAAAATTTCAAACTCAATATTTTAAAAGTAAGTATGTATGTTTGTAAAATTTCTACATTTACGATAAAAAAAACGGACGCAAAAAGATTCATATACGAGTGCTTTTTCGATATATTTACGACACTCGTAGGCACTGAACATTTTAAAGCGAAACAGTATTCGTAGGCGAATCGTAAACGGATATCATAAACGATATTTTATTAGAGTTTTCTTCGAGAAAACATCCGTTTACGAGCTCGTTTACGATGATTTTGCTGGCTGGGTTATTATTTACATATATATGTATGTGATATTTCATTCAATCTCATTTAATAATTCGCTAAAATAATAATGCGTGATTGCAATTTACATTTTCAATATTTTTAGTGAAAACTCTCTTAAGTCGGAAATGAGGAGAAAACTGAAAAGAAGCAATAAAGTGCTAACGAATTTTAAGGCGGATATGGAATTTTTCTCTGCATATATGTTTGTATGTATGTATGCATGCAACCAACAACAAAATTCCTTAGTTGTTTGTTTCGTTCGTTTTGTTGTTCAAAATTCATAGTTGCGTGCTTGAGATAAGATGCTGCTGACCTTGCGCTGCTTTCATCTTTCCTAACAAAATATTTTTCATTAAAATACTTATGATGTATGTACGTAAGTAATGCTGCTCTACATCCAGTGAGTTAAAGGATGCTAAGTATGTATGTACATACGTACATACATACATACATATACATATAGACATACAAAAATATTTTGCTGAAAATTCCGGGCATTATGATTATCGAACGTCCAGTCATCGTTAGCAACTGATTAAATATTTACATTCATTGTCTTATGTATATATGTATATAAGTATGTATGTACAATAGGGTGACCGTAAAAAATCGATGTCACATTTTTGTCAACGGGAACCCCATAAAATGATCAGCCTTTGCAGATATTAAGATTGCCAAAGTTTAAGAACGATTGGATCATATTAACACGTGCCGCTGGGCGCTTAAAGTTTGAAAAAACTTGATTTTTTGGCCGATGAGCGACGTTTTTGGGCCGTATCTCCAGGTAAAGGCATGTTGTTCCCACTAATTTATATTCCATACATATTTTTTGTTATTTGTAACCGAACCGAGCTATTACAGCCTTTGTCACCAAAAATTTAAATAGGTACCTCTAGGAACAAACTTATGATATCATGAAAAATCTCTTATCTATATATTAATAGGCTAACATTTTTTCCATACAAACAATTGCCAGGCTGTTTAGCACATTTAACATACTCATATCCACATAAAATTGATATGGATGTGTTCGTATGAGTCAGGAGCATTGGTGCATAGGCATATCATTTTTTCTATAAATTATTTAATTTGTTTATAATTAATAAATAAAATTTTTAGTTAAGAGAAATAGATATCGTAAACGTGTTTACAAATATCGAAAACACAGTTGAAGAGTCGCTTTAATTTAAAAGCGCTCTCTCTATTTTATATGCATTGGCCCAGTTTACGCTCAGATCAAAATCAACGCTTCCAAATTTCTCCTATTGATTTTCCACGGCGGCCTGCTCTATAAAATAAAAAATACTCTCCCTACAAACTACTTTCTATTTATACAATCTTATCTAAAAAATCGTTACTTTTTCGTCAAAGAAGGAGCAGAGCAGTCTGAGCTTTACGAGAGCTTAGCAGGCGTCCCGCAAGGTAGTGTAATGGGCCCAATACTGTACCTACTTTACGCATACGACCTCCCAATAGCAGAAGGAGTCACTATCGGCACTTTTGCCGATGACACTGCTGTACTGGCTTCAGACCTCAACCCTAACGTCGCCTCACTCAAGCTTCAAAGAAGTTTAAATAAAATTACCCATTGGCTGAAAGACTGGCGGATAAAGTCAAATGAATCAAAATCTGTTCAAGTGACGTTTACCACTAGACGTAACACTTGCCCACCCGTAAAACTCAATGGCATTGATATACCGCAAAGTGACGTAACAAAGTACCTGGGTATGCATCTCGACAGAAAACTAACATGGAGAACCCACATATTCACCAAACGAAAAGCTCTTGGTATAAAACTGAGAAATCTTTATTGGCTCATGAATCGAAACTCCCAACTATCAATCGACAACAAACTCCTGCTCTACTCAGCTATCTTAAAACCCATCTGGACCTATGGCATACAGCTATGGGGAGCCGCAGCAAACTCAAATATAGAGATTCTCCAAAGATTCCAATCGAAAACCATTAGAATGATTGTAAATGCGCCCTACTACGTCACGAACGACCAACTATATCGTGACCTAAAGATACCTACTATCTCTCAAGAAATCAGAAAGTATGCTGCATCATACAAAATGAGAATATTAGCTCACCCCAACCCACTCGTTCTAGCCCTGACGGCAAGACCAACCAATTTCATACGCCTCAAAAGAAAATCATTTACAGATCTTTGCTGATGCACTACAATAAATGGATATGCTACTGAGAGCAATCCATACATGCCCACCATGTTTATTAAGTCATTATTAATTACTAATTACTTTTAACGAACCACAAAATTGTTAGATGTATTTTATTTATACAGTTGGCAAAATATATTGGATGCTAAAAAAAAAAAAAAAAAAAAATTTTCCATTAAAGCGAAAAATGAGAGAGAGTGCGGGAGAGCACACTGAGTAATTTTAATTTTGACCAAGGTATATCTAACAGGTAGGCTCGGCGGCGAATTGAAAAACTTCTTTTTTTATTTACAAAGGTAGAGTGTAATGTCAAAATCAAAGCGAATTCACATCATGGCCAATAGGAATGGACGAGCCCCAAGCAAATACAGATTTTAACCACGGCGAAATATCATTTTGACATTACACTCTACCAATTACAATAACAAAATACATGGGAAATTTCTAAATTCGCCACCGGGCCTACCTTCCTAGATCTGCCTGGATTTTGACCACGATTTCGCGTCGGACCGTGATCAAAAGGGTAAATCAGTGTTGCGGTAAAACTGGAATTTGGAAAGTGTTGCTTATCTCCGCAAAAAGGAATAATTTTTGTACCAATACAAAGTTGAAAAAATAAATTGCATGGTCGAATTTCGAGCACCGGCGATACTAGTTATAATTATTTTGCAAAATTCGTTAAATAAAAATGTAAGCTTGAAATGAAATACATACATTTTTTGAGCATATTTCAGGTATTTTTAGGCATATATGCATATAGAGATTTTTTCGTGCATATTTACGAGCATATTTCAATTATTTTTCGGGCATACTAGCATGCATATTTTGAATTTTTTCGTGCATATTTTTAGTATTCTTTAAAGTATAAATGTTGGATTGGGAAAACGGTTTTTTTTACATACGTTAATGTATTTATTTATTATTTTTAAGGACACAAGGATACAATAATGAATACTCTATTCTACAGCTTTCCTCAATGTTCTTTTTGAACAGTCAGGATACAACTTTCGGCATTGGCTAACGACTTGCAAAATATATTGTTTCTGCTCCTCATCTTTGGTTAGAAGATCATTGAAGTCAGTAATTAATTTCACCCCTCGTTCTGCAATATCGTTAACGACCTTTAGTGACTTCACAATCTCCAATCCTTCCTTAAAACTATTGTTTTTCGACCAGCTACTGGGGTGTTCTTTGTCATCATCATCCCCATCATACGCTCCATCACTGTCCTCGTCTTCTTAACTATCACTATCTATATCTATGAAGGAAAAGGGAAAATACCGTAAATAAGGAAAATAATGAAGTTGGTTTGAAATAGTTGAGGTTATTTTTTTTTTTACTTTGATAAATACTGAATATTAGAAACCAATCTACTCAAACCTTTTCAACAAAAATAAAAAAATTCAAACCAAATGAAAAGAAAATCTTGCCTATGTTGAAACATTCCGATCGAATTTGTTTGTCCTTTTTCGCAAGTTCCCTTTGTAGTTTTCTTTCTTCAGCTCGAGCTAACTTCAAATCAACTCCAAGCATAGAGCCTGGACGACCCTTCTCCCTTTGTTTCAAAAGAAATTGCTTTTCTTCTGATTTCATCATGGCCAAGGCGTCTCGACGAGCGATATCAAAGATATCATATATCTTTAAGGCGAACTCTTAGATTTTGTTCCTTGCAGCTTCCGATTGTTTTTTCTGGTCCTTCTGTAAATTTCTCCACTCTGCGTAAAGTTTCTCTAATTTAGTAATAGCACCTTTTTCATGTTTTATAGGAATTCGAGCTTTTCCCCAAAATACAAGTATTTCTTGAATAGTAATTTTTGCTGAAACCTTTAAGCTCAATTTCACACTACGCAAATTGTAAAATAAAGTGGCGAGAACTTGGCGATTAGAGAGCAATTTACAACCGGTTATATGGTGAGCCGGATAGCCTACAATGAAAATTGTATCTTTGTTTTGTATTTTTATGGCAGAAGTGGAGCCATTATTTTAGGGACAAAAATGAGAATGATAAACCTTAAAAATAGAGGGGAAAAAGAGACATTTACTAGTTTCGAAGTACAAAATAAAAAAAAAACACAAATCACTCATATTTAATTGTTTTTATTGAAAATACCTGGACTTCTGCTATATTAACTACTCAAATTCTTATTTACAACTCAATAAATTGAAAAAATTGGTATTGCAGAAACTTCGATAAGTAATTTAACACGAAAAGACCGGCAATAGTTTTGATTTCTCCGAAATAGACCCTGTTACTCGTACATGCAATTCACAAATGGCATTTGGTAAGTAAATAGCGCGCGGTAAGAGCCCGTGCACAATTGACTTCGCTTTGCTTCAGAGTTTTGCTTTGACAGTTCCGTTCAGGGACATGTTCACAATTGAGGTGAAGCGAGTAAAGCAAAGTAGGTATAAAGTTAGCCATGTCTCAACTTTTTTACACTTTGATAAACATCTCCCCTTGTGTGCGTGTGTGCAAGTTTGTATATCTACAGAAGTGAACAGAGAAAAGTAAAAAATAACATTCGAATAAGCAGAAAAAAGCAAATTCCCCAAATATTTTACCAAAAATCAGGTTTATAAATTAAAACAAAGAAGTGAAGTGGAAATTGTAGCAAGCATCTGGAATTTCGCTTTGCTTACGTAATACATGAACGGCTCCTTACCATACAAGGGAATGCGAAGTGTTACATAAGTTAACGTGTAATTCTTTTAATAGATGTGCGTTCCTAGAGGTATGCATAGGATATAAATTAGTGGGAACAACATGCCTTTACCTGGATATGTTAATCATGAGAAAATAATGAAGATTTCCGGAGATACGGCCCAAAAACGTCGCTCATCGGCCACAAAATCAAGTTTTTTGAAACTTTAAGCGCCAAGCGGCACGTATTAATATGATCCAATCGTTCTTAAACTTTGGCAATCTTAATACCTGCAAAGGCTGATGTTGTTGTTGTTGTAGCCACCAAGACACTCCCCGAAGGTTTTGGGGAGTGTAGGGGATGTGACAGTCCTTTGCCGGATAAATCCGGTACGCTCGGGTACTAGTCCCTTCTGACACTAGCCCGACTGTCGTGCGAACGATTTTTTTGGCCATAATCAACCTTCTAGGCCGGTGGATTTTAGTCGCCTCTTACGACAGGCATTCCTTACCACGGGTATATTCTAAGCCCCCTAACCCGCTGGGGGACCTGCAAAGGCTGATCATTTTATGGGGTTCCCGTTGACAAAATTCCTCAAAAAATTTCCCCTCCCTATCACTGCGGTCACCCTAATGTACAAAGTAGGTATATGTTATTTTTAAATATTTAACTTTTAATATCTCAAAAGTCAATAATAAATAGCTTAAATGTATGTATATCCGCTCCAGAACCGTCACTCCGGCCGCACTTCTAAGCGCCCATACTGTAATGTTTACTTAGTATAGTCGCTTGTAAACTAATAAACACAAAATAGCACTTTTGAAAATCCCAAAACACATATACATAAATAGAAAAATTTTAAATTTAAATTTGTAAATAGAGTGCGTAACATTTTATCATATTTATTCACTCATTTATTTATTTATTTGAATAAGAAGCAATGAGAACTATTTAATATGGATTTTGTTTTTTAATCTACAGCAGGGCTGCTCACCTCATAGGCACTCAAAGCACAATTGTTTTTGTTTTGTTCCGAATCATAGGCACAGATACATATTTTCACTTCAAATATGAAAATAAAATTTTCTTTGCACTCCCATAAACACTCAGATATGAAAAAAATTTTATATGTATGTGCCTATGATTCATATTGAATGTGCAGAGCAAAGGCACCTTGTATAGGAGCTCGAGCACTGCCATAAGAAATCTAAATTTACAAAAACAAATTTGTAATGAAATAAAAATTCAAAAAATGAAAGCACTGTAAAAAATTTGTATTCAAAAAATTTTCATATAAAAAATAAAAAATTTTTTTATGTATTTGATACTACCATTTGAAAATAAATTCTAAAATAATATTTTATTGGAATTCATAAAAAAAATTAAATGACCAAAAAAATTTTTCAGTGCATATACAAAATTTGTAGATGTATTGAGTTTTGTACTTTCAATACGAGAGCGTTGAGCAGCCCTGATCTACAGCTTAATACATGCAATAGCTTTTGTAATGCACAGAAAAAGTTCTGTTGTATTCTTTGTTTACTTTAAGGATTTAAACATTATCAAGGTCATAACAGACACAAATAGATATATGTATGTACATATATGTATAAAAAGAGTTGCCAGCGCTATTATCATTATTATCATTATTATTTATTTATTTTTATTTTTTCTTTTCAACACAAGCAGTATAGAAATATAAATCACTTTTAAAATTTACAGACAATGTATTATATGGGCATCCAGCGAAAAATAATAATTCTTTGCAGAAAAAGCAATAAAATAGCGTTGCCATTGTGTATATATGTGTATGGTTTCATTTGATAATACACTTAACAATAAACTCATATAAAAGCGTTGATGATCTGGAATTAATATTTAATATATGTATGTAAGTATAATACCTATTATATGCATATTATCAATAAGCACTTTTTCTACAATACAAGCGATTTCAATTGACTTAGCAATTGAATTTATTTATTTTTTTTTTTTTTTTTGCTTATACAATATGAAATATTATATAAACTAACTAAAGCGCAGCACTAGCTACTGGGGAGCAATTGAATTATTGTTTGCTTCTCAATGGCGCATCACGAATTAATTGAATACACATCCGTTGGCATTTGTGTTGATTTAACATAACCCTTTTGATTGACTAGGAATGTGATATATGTATGTATACATAAATACATACATATGTATGTATGTAGGTATTCCACAAGCGATATTTATGTAAATTTGAAGATACTCCTATTACATAACGTCGGTCTCCTGCCAGAAACACGAATGTCACATTTTTTCTAAGTGCGATATCTGCTCTTTATCGGGTATATATTGATATAATAACAATTAATATTTGCATATATGCTTATGTGCATACAAGTATGTATTATGTATGTATGTTTACACAAGAATTTATACCAATATTAATTGTTATTACATCAATATATACCCGATAAAGAGCAGACATCGTACTTCTGGCAGAAGACCGACGATATGCATATCTATACTCCCCGCTGAAAAGCTCAATTTGCACGTACGAAATATTAAATCAATACCAGCCAACAAACGCATAACTGACGCATGCTTACCCTCCAAAAAAGGTACGCCTTATTTATGGTTTATTCCAGAAGCTTTATAGGCTTCCGAAATAATGCCTAAAAATTCCACTCGACCAAAAGTTGTATGGGCAAAGGCTTATAATAAGGCGCTGATTTTTCTGTGTTGAAGTCATCAGACTGTAAGGACTACTCTCTCGCTCTCTCTCCCTGAGAGGAAACCTTATTCCCAAGGGAATCTTATATGCGGCCGCTGTGGAGCAGAGGTCTCGGGTTCAAACCCCAGTCCGAGAAAACTCCAAAAAAAAATTTTCTAATTAGTAAAAATCCAATTATTGGGTTTTTTTAATTGCAGCGGTCACCTCTCGGCAGTGGGCGGCATACCCTCCGAGAGTGTATTTCTGCCATGAAAAAGCTTCTCACAAAAAATGCATTCGCCGTTCGGAGCCGGCATAAAACTGTAGGTCCACCCAATTAGTAGGAAACAACAAAAGGGGCACAACCCGAATTTGGAAAGAAGCTCGGCCATAAAACTCGTCAGAGTTATAATAGCGCCATTATATTATTATTATGCAAGTATATATATAATAAAACTTATTAGTCATAGGAATAAGGCTTACATTCGTCCCGATAATAAGAACTTCGGTGGTATTTAATTGCCTTATAATAAGGGATAATAAAAATGTGTTTTTATTTAGCTGCATAATTCACATTTTTTTCAGTTTTAACAGCTTAGGCTTCAGCTTATGCTTAGGTATCCTTTTGCAGTGTTTGTAGGTATGTACTTAGCCATTGATACACATAATTATGTTTATGCAATGTTTAGAACGCAATTCTGGCACTTGCTGCTACGCAAATGCATACACACTCGTACATACTAGTTACGCGAATATAATGGCTGCCAAGCGCAATCGTACCACTGCAGCACATTTGTTGTTACGTGTATGCTCATGCGAGTTATTAACGCGTGCAAATTTCGCCAATATTCAATCACGTATTTGCTTTGTTACTCGCTGCTGATATGGCGGCAATTGAGCACGCATATCAATAAAACAGTATACTGAAAACAATAAATACCCTGCAAAAAAATGTGCGATTAATACCGAAAGATATTTGTCCCGGATTGATCTCTTTCGAGAACAATCGGTCCACAATTAGTCCCCGATTGTTCCCGTACGGGTATAAATGTAGACTAATTGTAGACCAATTGTTCCCTAACGGGTATAAATGTAGATTAATCGCTTTCATCCCGAACGGGTAAAAATCTAGATTCCTTAAATGTAGAAATTTTACAAAAATATGCAATCCCAGCAAAAATCTGGTCATCGCTATTAGCTGTCAGGCATGATAGAAGGCCTTGCCATGGAACATCTGGCGAGTTGATCACTTCTTTCACGCATTGCCAGTAATGTAGTGGAAAAGTAGAATGGAGCGCGAAAAATGAACTGGAATAAATACCAGTGGAAATTTCCATCACGCCTTACATTTTTCGCCTTCTTTCTCTGCTTCCCTGTAAGCTATTCTTTATTTGATTCACTAGAATCCTTGCGGTATTGCGTGATTTATTCGTTCGGCAGTAATGCAGTGCGCAAGTCCTTCCCTCCAATGAAAAGCCCATGCTAATGTCAGGCATTATGTCAACGAATGTGGAAGCGATTGCCAGGGTTTTTCTGGATTACCCTCTTAATTCCACGGTCATCGAGTTTTTTGGTGGGAAGTATTTAAAAAATTGTAGAACAACCGGTAAAACGAATTGAACACCCTTTTTTAATAACAATTTTAACAAAATGTTACCTTAAATATCCTATCAAAAAATCCTTTACATTACGCTCATATAATGCATACTCAAAACTTACAATTTCTTTAATTTATTTATTGGGGTTTTTTTACAAAAGTAAAACATTATATAATCTTTATTTAAATATGCTTGAACATTTACAATTTTTTAAGGAAAAGTCTACATTTGTACCCGTTCGTGCTGGAAGCGATTGATCTACATTCGTTCCCGTTCGGGATGAAAGCGATTGATCTACATTTGTACCCGTTCGGTATGTTAGTGATTAATCTACATTGGTACCCGTTCGGGTATACAAGTTGAACAATTAGTCTCTTCATAGGACATGCTCGAACAAATGCGATCAATTCACTCCATATAAAGGGATGTAAAATTGTATTAGTCGCATACTCCCTTGCGATTGATCCCGGACACATCCCGGATTAATCGCATTTTTTGCAGGGTATCAACGAAATTCCTTGACAATAAAATATGCGACTGAGTAAAGGGTAAAAGATACGAGTATGTGTGTACCTTATTGGGATTAGCATATGAACTGTGATGTTGAGCACATAAAAACATGAAGGAAGTATAATAAATATTTGTATATATATATATATGGATGTATGTATGTAAATGTGTATGTAGTATATGTGCATATTAAAAAATCACACATTAGAAACAACATAAAAATTTCATTTTTTTAGACTAGCTTTTTTCTAATAGCAATGACAGGCAACAGCCATAATCCGGTCTATCTAACTAATTCGGAGTTATCTTGAGCATTAACTGGGGTTAATCCGGAATATCTCTTGAGTTGGTGCTCAAAATTTTAGCGAATTACGGCATTTTGTAATGACATCCCTGGCGAAAAATTTCTATTGTGAATGAAAGTGAAGAAAAAGAGGAAGCCAAGGCAGATCTAGCAAAGTAGGCGCATAGGTGAATTCAGAAATTTCCATTGATTTTCGTTATTGTAATTGGTAGAGTGTAATGTCGAAATGATATTTCGCCCTGGTTGAAATCTGAATTCCTTCGGACTCGCTCATTCCTATTAACTGACCATAATGTGAATTTGCTTTGATTTTGACATTACAATCTTCCTTTGGAAAAGAAAAAAGAAATTTTAAAATTCGCCTCTGGGCCTACCCTCCTTCAGCTGTTCTGTTAATCCGCAGTATTTGCCGTCTGTCAGCGTAAAAATTGAATCGAATTAAGTGTTTCGGTAATCGTGATTATAGCTGCCGTCTGTCAAGGCTATAACGAATGTCCCTAAAAGTTCACAACAAACATACATATATAATTTGTCAACTTCATTTTTATTGGTGGAATTGTAAACATATTGATCAAAAACTGAACAAAATAACTAAAATAAATAGCTAAAGCTATTAGCACGGAAATTTTTTTACTGGAATCAATGCCGAGACAAGAAAAATTAGACTTGATTTTGAACTTAGAATATAATTTCTTAATATCAAAAAAAATCCAAGAAAATTGGATTTTAAATAAATAAGAAAAAGTTTTTTTCTTCAAGCAAAAATGGATTTTAAATAAATGAGAAAACGTTTTCTTGCTTCAAGTAAAATTGGATTTTAAATAAATTTATTCTTATAAGAAATAATTTCCTTACGGTAAGTGTTTTTTTCTTGTTTTTAGAAATAAATAATTAAGACATAATTTTTTTGTTGCAAGTAAAACTTTTCTTATACGAGCTTAAGAAAATAAGAAAATATTAAATTAAGTAAAAATTTTCTAAAAATATTAAAAACGCAAAAAATAAGGAAAATGAAAACGATGAGGGATTAGAAAACCATAATTAGTCAACTAGTACTTATTTTCCTAGGACTTGTTCACTGAAATGACAACATTTCAATTAATATAAATGAAGATGCAAATAGTGAACTCCTTATACCAAATGCTTCACTAACAATCTGAGAATTGCAGAAATATTCAAAAACATGCAAAGCGGATGGCAAATGAAAAAAAATACATGTAACTTTGGAAATGCAAATTCAGCAAGAAATATTTTACTTCGCTCGAGAAAACGTTTTCTTATTTGTTTTCAATTTTTTTTTGCTGTAGTTTGTTGTTCCAATTCATCGAGTAAGAAAATAATTGTCTTATTTTTGGAAAACTCAATTTCTTAATTCCAGTAATAATTAAGTCAATTTTTCTTATTTCCCAAAAAATTTTCTAAATTGAGTTCAAGAAAGCATTTTTCTTGAATCAAGTATGAAAATTTCTTTCCGTGTAGACTATTTTTTGACCATGACTTGGCATATATAGCCGCACTGTATGCTGGGCGCATTTTTTCTTAACTCCCGGCGGTTTTTGGTATAAAAGCATCATCTGGAAAATGATATATCTGCATATGCTAGATATAATCTCGTGAGAACATTATGCGAGTCAACCCTGAAAGTTTCGTTCTTATAAACAGAAATAGGAAATAGAAATAAAACACTTACTAAGTACAGCGGTAAATCAGGCAATGAAAAACTTACACGCACAGGTGATTCCAAAAAAGGAAAAGCACAAGAAAATTGATTTGTGCGCATGCAAAATTATCTAAGCTAAATAGTTAGACATTATTTACAAATGTCACTTAATGCTTTTACATACACATTTGTATGTACATATTTACATGCAAGTATAAATTTATACAAAGGAACTCGTACTACCTACCGCTTTTATTGTTTTTATTGCAACTCAAATCTATGTAAATCAAATTTTTATATATTTTATTTCCAAATTTTATTGCCTCACGTTTACGATGTCTACAACATACATACATAGATAAGTATATAGATATTATTCTAATAACAAACCGTTTCACGTAGCATTTGTCTTGCTGAAGTAAAGTAAGTGCGAAAGTTATTGCATTCAAATAGCGCTTCAAGGGCATTTTTATTGTCTTGAGACATTTTATGGGCGAACATACATACACATTCGCAAGTGTTGTTGGTCGTTCTACTGCCAGAAATATGAATGTGAATATTTTTTTAAGTGCGATTTCTGCTCTTTATCGGTCATATATTGATATAACAACAATTGATATTTGCATATATGTATGTTTATGTACACACACACACGTACATATTATGTATGTATGTTAACGCGAGCTAATATACAAATATTATTATTAACCCTATGTGCGCGCTAAGCAAACTTGGTACACCCACTACTTTGTTTCTACGACCCTAAAAGTACTGCCAGACGACGCAATGAAAGTACTTTCATAAAGTGGCAGAGTAAAATTTTCTCGTCTATTTGTACTTATTATTTTGCATGTTAAACGTCGTCAAAAATCATTAATATTTTGCGCAAGAAGTATTTCGATTGCTGCAGCACACCTCGAAATAAAACACATCTTTATATATATCTTTATATATATTACGCTAAGCGATTTTTTGTAAGCACCATAACTTTTACACCGTTATACCGATTTTCGAAAATGTGGTGTCAGATGAACCCTGCAGTAAAAATCCGCAATGAATCCTTGATGAATCACTGATGCAATTCACCTATGACGAGGAGGCATCAGTGAATACTTTCATATAAAGACTGATGAATTTTTCATATAAATGGTTTGCTTTCCTCAGAAAAAAAAAACAAGAACCAATAAAAATATACTGAGTTATGACGACAGTGATGAATATTCAACAAAGAATCGTCACTGATCCTTCAGCAGTGAAACAAATTTACTGCAGGGAAAGGGCTTGACCTGTAGATGTGCAGGAAGGTTTAATTTTTTTGAAAAGGGTTGGCAGATGTTTGGAAATTTAATTTTACTGTATAGTTGGTTTGATTTTAAGATTTTTGGCACCATATGAAAGGGCTTGACCCGATATTGAGCAATTTAATAAAAATTTTACAAAAAGGGTTGCCACCTGTTCAAAAATCCATTTTTACGTTACAGTTTATCTCATTTTTAAATTTGAAGTGTCATGCAAGGCCTAGCACTGAAGATGGGTAATAAAAGGAAAGGGAAGAGGAAAATGAAAGGGACGGATATATCGAAGGACAGGAAGCGAAAGGGGAAATATGAAAAATAAAATGGATAAAGGGAAAAGAAAGCGCAAATAAAGGGGAAAGGGGAAGAGAAAGCGAACTAGAAAGAAAAAGAGGAGCGCGCCAAATGGCCTTTTGGAGGTCGCTTTAAGGTTACCATAGTCTAGAAAAATATTCGGTACAAAACTTCACTATGGGGCTCCTTGGTCAAAATCTTTGTATAAAAAATCTAGGTCCACAGAAAATAAAAATAACCAGTAGGTAAATTTAATTTTCCTGTATAGTTTTTTATATTTTAAAATTTTTGGTACCATATGAAAAGGCTTGACCTGATATTGAGTAATTTAATAAAAACTAGTATCTCCCGTGCTCGAAATTCGAGCATGCAATTTATTTTTTCAACTTTGTATTGGATTACCAAACTTAGTACTCAAAGTATTATAAAAGTAATTAAAAAGCACCTCAAATAAAATAAATACGAATTAAATAAAATTGGAATAAAAAGAAAAATATTAAAATAAAAAGAAATAAAATAATAAATAAATTAAAATTAAAAGGCCTAACAGTGAGTAAAGTGAAATGAAAACAAAAATTTAAATAAAAATAAGTATAAAGCACACACACGGGTATTATTTTATATTTTTTTTTATTGGCAAAAATTATCAAAAAAAATAACGTTAATAAAAATTCAAAGTAAAATGAAGCCGTAAGCCCGAAACAAAATTTTATTATTATTTTGTTTTTGATAATCAACGAAACAAAATAATTTTGATAATTTTTTTTTTTGATAATCAACGAAACGAAATAATTTCAATAATTTTTATTTGATATTCAACAAAACAAAATTTTTTTGTTAATTTTTATTTGATGTTCAACATAACAAAATATTTTTGTTGATATCGTTGTGCAGCCTTGCCTTTTTCTCTATAGTATGGAGCATTGCAACTTGCAATTTGCAAGGTCTACTTCTTACAGCTTTTTAGCTTTCTTGCGCTCTGGCGCTTATAGAACTCATAATAGGAAGCAAAGATGACTTGATACGAAACTCTTTCTTGCTCTCCCAATTTCACGATTTTCCCAGGGGTTTTATTTGGCTTTGTTGTCAATTTTCAATTTCATTTTCACTTTTAATAAGTATGGGGACGCAAATTTCACTATATGTATATGCATATGTACGTATGTATGTATGTATGCATCTAAATTTTAAATGTTTATTTGTTCCACTACTTTGTGAAAAACTTGAAAAAGGTACAATTATACATACATATGTACATAATATAAATAGGAAGAAAGGTACAAAAATTAATCCTTTTCGCAGAGATAAGCAACACTTTCCAAATTCCAGTTGTACCGCAACACTGATTTACCCTTTTGATCACGGTCCGACGCGAAATCATGGTCAAAATTAAAATTACTTAGTTGCTCTCAGTGTGCCTCCCGCTCTCTCTCCCATTTTTCGCCTTAATGGAAAAGCAATAGGAGATATTTGACCACGGTGATTTTGATCTGAGCGTAAACTTGGCCAACGCATATGAAAGAGAGAGAGCGGTTTTAAATTAAAGCGACCCTTCAACTGTGTTTACGATATTTGTAAACAGTTTTACGATATCTATTTCTCTTAACTAAAAACTTTATTTATTAATTAGAAACAAATTAGATAATTTATTGAAAAAATTATATGCCTATGCACTGCTCCTGACCCATACGAACACATCCATATCAATTTTATGTGGATATGAGTATGTTAAATGTGCTAAACAGCCTGGCAATTGTTTGTATGGAAAAATTGTTAGCCTATTAATATATAGATTTTACAAAAAGGGTTGCCACCTGTTCAAAAAAAACAATTTTACGCTATAGTTTGTTTGATTTTTAAATTTGAGGTGTCACATGAAAGGGCTTTGCTTGAGCAATTTATTATAATTTGTACAAAAGGGGTTGCCACCTGTTCAAAAATTCAGTTTTACGCTATAGTTTGTTTGATTTTTCAATTTGAGGTGTCATATGAAAGGGCTTGGCATGTAAATGAGTAATTTATTAAAATTTTTACAAAAAGGGTTGCCACCTGTTCAAGAATTCAGTTTTACGCTATAGTTTGTTTGATTTTTCAATTTGAGGTGTCATATGAAAGGGCTTGGCATGGAAATGAGTAATTTATTAAGATTTTTACAAAAGGGGTGCCACCTGTTAAAAAATCCATTTTTTCGCTACAGTTTATCTCATTTTTAAATTTGAAGTGTGATGCAAGGCCTAGCACTGAAGATGGGTAATAAAAGGAAAGAGAAGAGGAAAAGGAAAGGGACGAATATTCCTGAAGGAAAGGAAGCGAAAGAGGAAAGAATACGGAAAATAAAATGGATATAGGGAAAAGAAAGCGCAAATAAAGGGGAAAGGGGAAGAGAAAGCGAACTAGAAAGAAAAAGAGGAGCGCGCCAAATGGCCTTTTGGAGGTCGCTTTAAGGTTACCATAGTCTAGAAAAATATTCGGCACAAAACTTCACTAAGGGGCTCCTCGGTCAAAATCTTTGTATAAAAAATCTAGGTTCACAGAAAATAAAAATAATCAGTAATTATGAAGGTATATCAAAAAATTTTCAAATGTGACAATAAGTGGTCTTTCATCCTCAAATTGTCGCACAGTGTAATTGAAAGCCACAGCATCGCGTGGCCGGGTTCACTAGTTACGTATAAAAGACTATGTCTTAATTGTGTGAATAATAAATAAAATGAAATGAAATGAAATTTTCTAGAATATATTAACCCTCTAACACCACTACGAAAAGGTTATTTTGACATGTTTTTTAGACAGTCTGAAAAAAAAATAGTATAAATGCCACATTTAACAAATATCAGCTTCTTAAAGCCAAGCAGTGAACCACTCTTTGGTTTTACCTTCATTTGCTCCAGTATTTGCTGCATATACATATATTACTAACTAGATACTGCTAACCCCATTTCGTTTTTAACGCCGCTTGTCTGCTGACGTTTCGTCGCTTCATTGCACTGCCTTTTGGCTTTTGTTTGCTGATGCCTGTCGGCTGATGATGCCGCCATCGCCATTGTCGTCGTCAACTTCGTCACCGTTCCACTTTCCAATTTGACAGGATCCAATGAAAAAGTTGCCTTCACTTATCTGCGTTTGGCATATTTGTACAACAACAAACAATGACCGCGGAGGAAATATAAATGACAAAAATTAAATAAAAAATAAAAATAAATTAAAAGAAGAAACATCAAAATTTCAGTCGGCAAAAAATAAATCAAACCGAGCAGGGAAAAATATCAAACGCGCATAAATAATCGAGAAAAAGTTGAAATGAAAATGAAAACTTTTTGTATGCGCTGTGGATTTATGAAATTAATTGTTAGTACTGTTTTTGTCATTTGTGTTATACTTACCTTCTGACAGATCTACAAACTCTTACCGGTGTAAATGCATATACATACTTATATCTATATATACTTATTTTTTATAACAGAAAATGTATTTTTATGCATACATACATTGTATATGAGTTTGATGGAAAGGTTTAAGAGTATTTTTGGTAATTGATGTAGCAGCAAAAAACCCTTGGAGAACTGTTGACATTTCTTGTCAAAATCAGCTGTCGATAGATCGAGTTTTATCGCAGCAAACTCGACTGTACATTTCACTGTGTATAATTTAATTACAGTTTTCTCAAATAAGCTAAAAATTTAATGTTAAATTACACTTGTCTTACCTGGAAAGAGTTTTCATTTTTCTGCATAATTATGCATACATATGTATGTGTGTCTACACAGTAGATATATGTACCACAGGAGATGTCGCATCCGCTACGTTAATGCCAATCGCAGTAAATCAGACCCCGGCAAAACTAAAACTGAGATTGTGTTAGTGAGAACAGAGAGATTTATGCAACAGTGGTGTAAGAACTAAGCATATGGGGCAAACGTACAAAATAGCAACGTTTTGAAAATAAAATAAATACTTGAATAATAATGAAAAATGTATTACTTAGGAATTTATAACTTGAAAAAAATGTTTTATAAATTAATTTGGATTCAACAATGTAAAATATTGGAAATTAACTTAAAAAAATGTTTTATAAATTAATTTGGATTCAACAATGTAAAATATTGGAAATTCCAATAATAAAAAAATATCTATAAGGAGCTTTTAGTGTAAAAAATATACATTAAAAATTTATTTGAAGAATATTCATTGAGAAATAGTTGAGAGTTGATATCATTCACAAAATTTTTCCAAAAGTACATAACTAAACTTGTTAAGGTAATCAAGGATGGGGCGTAAGTTATAACTGAAGATTTAGTAGAACCTTTAAGAATACAGCAAATTTTATTATATGAATTGAAAAATAAAGCATTGCAATTTTGCAACTTGGAAATTTGGTTGCAGTACAAAATGATTTATTATTCATGGTCATACATACGCAATGGCACACTGTCGCATAAAAAACAAAGCAACGCAGCCAGTGCTTGTGTTGCTTCTTCGCTGTCTAAACAGCGACTGAATCACAGAGCGTAAGCCTATGTGTGTTATACTCATTAACTCACGTGAGTCGATTTGCCGGGCCTTGCAGTAAATGCAATTCGCTATAATCGCTGCATTCCTATTTGCTTTTGTGACAATGCTTACCGTCTACTGCTGCTCATAAGCTGTTAATTAAAGCCATATTTGTGCTTGACGTTGTTTTTGTGTGTTTGTTGCTCCACCACCACCACTGCTCTTCTGCGACGGAAATGCACTTGTAATTACACTATGTAGAGACGTCGATGATTGATTTCCACACATCCGTTTATGCTGCTTGTTTTGATGTGAACTCATCAAACCTATACCTATGTACGTGCATCCATACATATATTTGCTGGTATGCTCATACAAATGCTACTACATACCAGTGGCGTATGCTTCATACAAGCCCGGCTTGCCTAAATATTTTCGTTCAGTTCATTTTACGAATTTCTTTAAAATGTGGTTGTTTTACATTTGAAATGTGGTTACTATTTAAGTTATTCAATTTATGCCTCTAAAGTTCTGATGGCGTGTTAGCCCACCAACAACATTCAAGTTGTAACATAAAGTTATAATAATACATCCTCCACTGTAATATCCGAGAACTTGCGCCTAAAAGCCCTTAATGAAAATAGCTCAAATACAAAACCAACCCACCCCATAACGTGTATTTTTTTTTTACAGCCAATTACAGCACAACCTGAGTTAGTGAGCATACTTTAACAGTTTCACACGTAGGCATTTATGAGGCATTTAAAACAGTATAACAAAACTTGTTTTTTCGCTTTCTCTAAGGAGAAGTCAATTGCTTATTTTCAGAGTTAAGTTGAAAAAAAAAAAATGTAGCGACACTTTTTTTTTATTTTTCACATCATTTTTGTATACGAATAAGGAACCGGTTTTGACATTTGTGATTTGATATTCAACAGTGCTGTTCACAGGCTGATATTTGATATTTGGCGACTGTTGATTTTGAGTAATATGAAATCAGCATAATATCAAAATCAGACATAAGCGTCATTTTAAAAAGCAACGAAAATCAAAATAGAATAAAATCAAACATTTCACGAATTTTGATAATTTGACTTCAGTTTTACAAACAATGCTTAAAAGTCGAGCTAAAGCACCAATTTCTTAGATATTCTCTTATAGCAAATCCATTTGCTACTGCTGAAATTGCCATCGCTATAAGTAAACTAAAAACACCTCTGCGCTTTTGTGTGAGATTCAGAGATTTCCCAGTGAGTTTGGCGTCAGCAATCAATTCAATTCTTCCCAAATGATTGTAAAAATAACTACTCTTCTACTTGTGTAGATAATTCACGTTGTGATGGTGACGAACTTGAATTTACTTACTTTCAACTGAGCCAGTCTGGTTGAATTAGGCACAGCTAAAGCAACAAAAGACATATATATCTATATTTTCATATTATCCATTGTATACCAAAACTTAATTATTCTTCATCATCTTCATTTTCTCGATTTATTACAATACGTTCAGTTACACACAGTATGAGTATAAACAACAAACCAAATATACAAAACGAATTTAATCAAAACTAATGACGGAACCGTATTCAGACTCTCAGTTAATGCAGCAAAGAAAATTACATAAATGGCTAATGGCTATGCTTCATGCATAGGCTTGCCCAGCCAATTTATACCAGCGCCGCCACTGTTACATATATATACACCTTTATACATGTGTGTGTGTGTGGTTGTGTCGATAATATACTAGAACATTATTTTATTTGCTTTTCAATCGTTTCCTTCCATTACTTTAACGTTGTTATGCTGCTTTTGCAATTTAATTTTCTATCGTTTATTGATTGCTGCTGACGAGCTAACTCACTTGCACACAAATGCTTTTGCTTAACTCTCAAATAACTTTATTATTTATTTAATTCTATTATATATATATGTATGTGAAGTTGTCTGAGCCTGAGTAGACAATTTCTGTGCATTTAACTCTTTACTTTTTCCTTTCAATTCAACTGTCGTCTGCTCTGCTGCACTTTGCAATTTTGTGATTAATAAGCTAATTTAACGACGATTGCTAACAGAATTGATAAGCTTAGGAAAATTGACATAGTAAACATGGTAAATGTGTACAGAGTTAATCACTAGGAAATGTGATAACAGCACTAATTGCCAACAATAATTGGCATTGGAATTGTGCAAGATGTGTCTCTATTAGAGTGTGGATATACATATGTATGTATGTGTTTGCGTAATTTAATTCTGAATCTAAATTTGTGTACTATCTGGATCATGTAGGTATATATACAAGAAATAATGAAAACACATAAGTCTTTATGCTACAAAAATTGTATTTTAAATTCTAAGAAATAATATTTATGTAATACTAATAACTAGGGCAACCAAAAAATTCCTCTAAAAAATGCTTTTTTTTTATTTCAGTTCATTTTCTTAAAACATAAAACAAAATAAAATAAGGGCCGATTTCATAATGAAACTCATAAAGCTCCTTTTGTTAAAAGTTCCTTTTAGTTAAAGAGCCATTTTATCGTACTTTAAAGTAGGAGCGATTTCATAATCTATATATATATATAAAAACCAAGCCCATTTCTTTGTCGCCGGCTTTCGCCCAAAATCGTGGAGGGATTTTGACCAAATTTACACACCAGTTTAATTCCTTGCCCTAGATGGTTTATATACATATTTTTTTCAAATCCGGAAGTCGGTTCCCGAGATATAGGTCAAAAGGTCAAAACGTGGACCTAGCTTTCCCCTGAATATTTTTGGACGATATTGGTATCAAACGAAAGGTATTGAGCAGAGAATTTACATAGAATAGTACTCATTGTGTCTCCAGATATGGGTCAAAACGTGGACCCAGATGACCTTCGAATGTTTCTGAGCGATATTGGTATCAAATGAAGTCTTGATGAGGACTTCAGCACAGAACTATTATAACTGTGATGCCTAGCCCTGGTCTGCAGATGTAGGTCACAACGTGGACTCGGATGACCCTCGAATGTTTTTGAGCGATATTGGTATCAAATTAAAGGTCTTGATGAGGACTTCAACATAGAACTATTTTATTTGTGATGCCTAGGACGGGTCCCCAAATATGGGTCAAAACGTGGACCTGGATGATCCCGGAAAACTTCTCAGTGATATTGGTATCAAATGAAGGGTTTTGAGCAGGGATTTTACATAGAAATGAACTCATTACGATCCCTAGCTCGGGTCCCAAAGTGTGGGTCAACATACGGATAACACCGGGATATTTCTCAGGGATATTGGTACCAAATGAAATGTGCTGAGCAGGGCATTTTCACAGAGATGATCTGATTATGATTCCTAGGTCTGGTCTCTAAATGTGGGTCAAAACGTGGACTGGGATGGCCCCGGAAATTTTCTGAACGATACTGGTGTCAACTGAAAGGCAGGGCTTTTACATAGAGATAAACTCATTATGATTCCTAGGTCAGGTCCCCAGATGTGGGTCAAAATGTGGATCCGGATGGCCCCGGATAAATTCTCAGCGATATTGTTATTTAATCACGGCGCATGACGATTCCTAGGTGGGATCCCAAGATATGGGTCAATATGTGGACCCGGATAACACCGGGATATATCATAGGGATATTGGTACCAAAAGAAAGGCGGACTCTCATGTAGAGTCGTACCCATTACGATTTCTTGGTCAAGTCTCCAGATACCGTACCCATTATGGTTCCTAGGTCAAGTTCCCAGATGTGGGTCAATAAGTGCACCCGGATGAGCCCGGGATGATTCTGAGCAATACTGATATAAAATGAAAGGTGTTGACCGGGTCTGCTATATAGAGATATTTTCATAGTGATTCTTAGTCCCGATACCCAATTATGGGTAAAAGTGACGATTCGGACGCCACGGAATGTTTTTAAGCAATGATGGTATCAACTGAGAATTGGAATGCAGGGTATGTTATGATAAACCCAGTTCCCTAGGAAAAGGGGAAGAGTAATGAGACTGGGAAAGGCGAAGGCAAAGGAACGGAAAAGGAGAGGGAGAATATAATAAAAATGGAATTAAGAGGATGGGGAGAGAGACAGTAAGACAGGGAATTAGAGAAGGAATAAGAGGGGGAATAAAAAGGAGAAAGGCAGAAAAGGTGAGTTAAGAGAGAGCGGTAGAGAAAGGAAAGCGGAAATGTGATGGGAAAGAGAAAGAGAAAAGTAGAGGGAAAGGCAGTTGGAGCCTAATACGAAGAAAAATAGGATAAGAACATGAAGAGGGCAAACTATTGAAAATATCAATATTTTCCTTCACTTTTTTTAAACTTATCTGAATTGTGCTGAGCTCTGCAGCCCAAGATAATTTCGATTTCTAGATATTTCCAAAATATTTTAAAGTGTGCCGTTTTTCGTTTCAAGTACCTATAATTGAAAGTGGGCCAAAGCAAAGCTTGGTCGGGTACAGCTAGTAATATAATATTAAAAGGCTCCTTTAAGCGAAAATATTGCAAATGACAATGCCGTCTTCGACAGTCGCGTCAAATTATTGTCATAAATTTAAAATTATTGAAATTTATCATTTGTTTTTTTTTTTCTGAAAGTAAATAAATTTTTTGATTGTGGCTTTAATTTTTTTGTAAAAAACAGTAAAAAGAAGCATAATTTGGTAAACCAGTGCAGAAAAAATATGAAACGGTCATCAACCTGACAAAAGAGGAAAAAGATGAATATTGCATTATAGGACTCAACAAAGAAAACAACAAACAAAATGGGTTGAAACATTTTAATAAATTCTTGATATTTGGTTTTGACAGACTGCAGAAATTAAATTTTTTCCGGCAAAAGGGATTTTTAAATCACTTAAATGCCCGTTTTTGTGTATTTTCCTTTAAAGGAACTTTTATCTTGAAAAAGACTTTATGAAATCGATCAACAAATTAAAGGCTCCTTTAGATTTTAATTTGATTATGAAATCGGTCCTAAAGTAAACTAAAATAAAATAAAATAACAAAATGTAAACTCTTAGGAATATGTCTCAAAAGAGAAAGACAACATGCCGGAATCGTAATTTGGCGTTAGGTCGGTCGCACGTTGATCGTACCTCAAAGTTGCTTTACTCTGACATTCGATATTACATGTTAAAGTGAAAAAATTCTAACTATCACTAATATATTTTGTTGAATTTTTTACATATTTAATAGCTTTTCATCGAAAGAGAACAATTTAAATTTATTTTTCCATCGATATTTACAAAAATTTTATGATCAAACGCTTGAGGTCAAAATGCGATTTGCTCCATATATTTTCATACATTTCTACTCACCTGTCAAAAGCGCGACCGACCGAACGCCATATTTGGATTCCGCTATAAAAAATTTAATTTATGTTGCCACATAGAGCATCTCCGATCAACACAATAAAAAATGGGAGCGAGAGTGGAGCTCGCAGCAAAAAAAATTGGGAGTTAGGGGCAGAGCCAGGGAAAAAACATGTTTGAGAATGGAGCAGCAACGAAGCTAAAGAAAAAAGAAACTTTTGCTCCGATGCCCTGGTTGTGAAGATTAAACGAAATATATATGGGGGGTTAGATGTGCAATGAAGTTTTATTGAAATTACCCGACGTCTATACATGCCATATCTGGAGCAATTCAATTGACAAATTGAAGCGACTAGCCAATCAGAGAGCAGAAAATCCGTAACATATTTTTTCCGATTTTTTTTTTTTTTGTAATTTTCATTTAATAGTGAAATTAGCATAAATTAGCATTTATTATGAATTTGGCAATTTTTAGCTTTATCAAAAGTAGGTCATAATGTATATTTTTTCTTAAAAACTACCCTAAATTAAGCAGTATGTGATAGCTACCATAGAAAAAAACTTGCTTGTGCCAATTTTTGGTTGCCCTACTAATAACAGTTAATTACACTCACATACGCATTCCCAAATAAATAAATACTTTCTTACATATTTTCATGACTTTCTCATCATTAGCTTTTATTGCAAAAGAATCGACTGCTCATAATCGCTTACTTAGTAGGCAATTGTTGAGCTGTCCATATTGATTGGCATTAAAGCTGCCGTAATAAATACTCACATATAAGCGATTTAGTGTCAATATCAAACGAGGCATCCGAATCGGCATTGTTTTGTCGAAAATATACCATTCAGGTACATATGTCCCTTTACATTGTCTAACGCCCAATCGGAAGAAGACGTTGTGTCTAATTTTATTACTCCCCGTTTGTCAAATGTAATTTATTAAATCCGCTAGTCGATTTCGGTCAATTAAACTTCTGCTGCAATTCTAATCACTGACTACGCCAAAATTATCATTCGCCTTGATTATTTCAGATGTATGTATGTGTTGCCAGTGTTTAACTGCCTTATTGGTATCTAATCGCCAGTCTTGGCATGTGAATGCTTAATGTTTGTTGGAGTAATGATGTTAAACCGTCTATGTATGTACAGATGTATGTACATTTGTATATTATTGCAATTATTGTACCTACTAGTGTGCCTTTAATGATATTCGGCATTTGCTTGTCAGAGAGGTAATTGATAATCCTGCGCTTATTTATATCTACATACATTAAATAGGCGAAAAATATGTACATCTAAATGTGCGTAAACATAATACAGCGTGTGTGTTATTGGAGCTTTAGTAGCTATACATATATATATATGTATCAGTGGGGGACGCTTCGTAGAAGCCAAAAAGCCCGGCTTGCCTCATTAAATTTTACGATTTTCTTTAAAATCTGATAAGTTCTCATATCAAATATCAGACTGTGAAAGCGTTAATTTTGATATGTGGCGATTGTTGATCTTGAGTAATATGAAATCAGCACGATATCAAAATCGGACAAAAGCGTAATTTTAAAGGGCGACGAAAATCAAAATAGAATAAAGTCAAACATTTCACGACTTTTGCTAATTCGACTTCCGTTTTACAAACACTGCTTAAAATTCGAGCCAAAGCATCCATTTTTTAGATATTATCTTATAGTGCTATAATAAGCAGATTCACTTGCTATTGCTGAAAATGCCATCGGTATAAGGAAACTAAAAAGTACCTCTGCGCTTTTGTGTGAAATTCCGAGATTTCTGTATAAGCTTGGCGTCATCTATCAATTCAGGGTGAACAACTTGAATTTACTTTCGACTGAGCCAATCTGGTTGATGCGCTGACCAAAGTAGGTATAGCTAAAACAACAAGTCATATACATATCTTCATCCATTGTATATCAAAACTTAATTATTCTTCATCATCTACATTTTCTCGATTTATTTCAATACATTCAGTTTCATAGAGTATGAATATAAACAACAAACCAAATATACAAAACGAATTTAATCAAAGTCAATGACGGAAATGCATGTAGACTCTCAGTTAATACAGCAAAGCAAATTACATAAATGGCTAATAGCTATACTTATTACATAGGCTTTCTAGCCAGAAATTTATTCTAGTACCGCCACTGATATATCTACATATACATATGTATATTACGCTATGCATGAAGGTGCTCCACTGGGCTGATGAAGTTGATTTATTTACATATATTCAACGTAACATAATATTAACGTCTTTGTATGTTAGTATATACAGTACCTGGATGCTTGAGCTTATCTCGGGCTGCCATTTTTTCGCAGGTCCTCGCAAGCGAAATAAAAAGTTAAAATAAAAACTCAGACCCGACCTAGGCATCACAATTAAAAGAGTTCTATATTGAAGTCCTCATCAAGACCTTTCATTTGATACCCATATCGCTCAGAGACATTAGAGGGTCATCCGGGTCCACGTTTTGACCCATATCTCGGGACCCGGGATAAAAGTTAGTAAAAAAATTAAATTTGTCGAGAGTTCACCTGCATACCAAATTTTATGAAAATCGTTGGAGCCGTTTTCGAGATCCTGATTATATATATATATATATATATATATATACTAGCTGACCCGGCAAACTTCGTTCTGCCCAAAATAGATTTTTTTGTTAATTTCATTTCAAAAATTGTTATTACATCGGTATTATTTTTAATAGAAAATTAACGATTTTTCACTACTTCATTGTGTATACAACTTCAAAAATATATAATTTTAGTATTCAGTTTAAGGCTACACGATACACAACATTTTTACACCTTTTCCAGTTTAAGTTCAGAAACTTACAATTGAAGTTCAGAAAATTACAATTGAAGTTCAGAAAGTTACAATTGAATTTCAGAAAAGTACATTGAAATTCAGAATTTCCAAATGAACTTCAATTGTAACTTTCTGAATTTCAATTGTAATTTTCTGAAATTCAATTGTAACTTTCTGAACTTCAATTGGAAATTCTGAACTTCAATTGTTATTTTCTGAAATTCAATTGTAACTTTCTGAACTTCAATTGTAATTTTCTGAAATTCAATTGTAACTTTCTGAACCTAAACTGGAAAAGGTGTAGTTTTCTGTTCCGGATATTTATTTTCACTGAGTATTGGCTATTTTAACTAAGTAAGTAAGGGTATTGATATAGTATACCTCCATAATGGTTTTCAGGACCCTCCTCCAACCCCTTTAGATATATTCAGCCTCAAAAGTTTAGTACGCAATGCCCCATTTTTCGATAAATCTTTTTTTTTTTTGGATGGACATGGTATTGATATCGTATATCTGCATAGTGATTTCTATGTACATGCCACGAACGCTTTTAGGGATATTTAGCCTTAAAAATTAAGAACGCATGGTAGGTGCCACGCCCTTTTTTCCCAAAACCACTGTTTTTTTCATAAGCATGCTATTGATATCGTTAATCTCCTGATCAATTTTCAGGTCCCAACCTTAAACGCTTTTATAGATATTCAGCTTGAAAAATTAAGTTTGTATGGGAAGTGCCACGCCCCCTTTTCCGATAACCTACACTTTTATGCGCAAAAATTGTTTTGATATCATATAGCTCTGTACCGATTTCCAGGTCCCTGGCTTAAATCCTTTTAAAGATATTCAGCTTAAAAAATTAAGTGTTGTTGGCAGGTGCCACGCCCCCTTTTCGTATAACTCCTATTATTTTGCATTAATATGGAATTGTTATCGTTTATCTCCACACCAATTTACAAGTCCCTAGCGTAAACAATTTTAGAGATATTCAGGATGAAAAATTAAGTTTGTATGGGATGTGCCACGCCCCTTTTTCCGATAACCCCCACTTTTATGCGTGGGAATGGTTCTGATATCATTTAGCTCTATACCAATTTTCAGCCCCCTACCTTGAACTGTTTTAGAGATAATAAGCTTTAAAAATTAAGGTTGTATGGGAGGTGCCACGCCCCCTTAACATTTTTTAATTTTTTCTTCGACTAAACCTTCGCGGGGTAACAACAACCAAACCCCCCTGAGAAAGTATTTGATTTGGTTCAGCCGTTTCTAAGTTTTAGCGTTACAATTAAATACCAAATCATTTTTATATATATAGAATAATATATATATATATATATATATATATATATATATATATACAAGAATTGCTCGTTGTAATTATGTAATTATGTATACTTAGTGGTTTTTGAAGGAAAACAGAAACAATCTTTGACGTCACTTGTCTTATTATAATTACATGCATAACTACTTTTGAAAAGTATAATGGATTGCTTCGTTGTGAGTTTTCGGCTATATATTCAAAGAGAGTTCAATTTCCAACAGCTTTGATATGATAATACACACATAAACACATATGGCTGCTTCAGTAATCATCATTATTTTTGTTTAAGTTCCGTAGCATAAAATGTTTTATTTCCTAACGACTCGTTAATTGTAGTATTTTTAAATTTGCTATGAGTAGATACTAATTTTATGTAAGGCTTAAAAACCAGGCGTTAAAGTCTAAATATGTGCAAATATCTATCCGCCACACACACACACATATACACTTGAATCTAGTTAATTACGTTTGACTTAAAAAATATATGCTTACAAGAGTATCACTCGCCCATTGGAATCAGACGCATGAAAGTCAGACATTCGAACGAAATCTTTTAAATTAAAATGTTGGAATGGTTGGCACCACCTTTGGTGCTTGTGTGATTAGGAAATTATTCTCATTGGAAATATATGTATGTTCAATTGTTATTCTACCAGGAAACGTTTACTGAATCAGATAAGAAGTATTTCGAATACTACACGCAATTACTTATTAGATTACTTTCGAATGAATAACATTTACGAATTTTATTCAGACAAGGATATAAACATAAGTATCTAAGTTTGTTTACTACCAAAGCGACTTTGTGATAAATCTAGAGCTTTATTCAAAATATGTTATATTTAAATGCGTATCAAGTTAACATTCTCACTAAAACTTCATGATTTAATATTTCCAGAATAGCTAGCGGGAAAAAAATCGAAGAATGCCATTATGTATGCGTATATTTATATTTCGGCATTTGCCATTTCCAGCAGACGTTCATAAGCAATTGTCACTCAAAGGGAAGAAAACATTCTGCGCAATAAAATGTCAAGAAATCTGATAATAAGGACTAAGCACAAAGAAATATCATCACCAATCATTTATTGCTTGCATATAAGTATATAAATAGCACATATGTATGTATGTGTGTGTGTGTACATATTGATGTGTATGTGTTTATGCAAATAATCTTACTTATCTAGTTTTATTTTCTGCTTTTTTTTTTTTTGTAAACATATAAAGCAAAGGGCAACACCGCAAAATGCTGCAGGCATGGAGCTCAATAAATTGTTCAGCTGTCAGCTAGCATACATTACTAAGTGTTTGTATGAATGAAAACACATACATATGTATGTATCTACGCATAAATACCCTGCAGCAAATAGCGCCAGTTCCAGGCTAGTGTAGAATTAGTTCAAAAAGGGCCAGTGTTGGTTCTCGTTCTATCCCAAAGCAGTGCTTTCAAAAGTCTTTTTTAACACGGTGATCTCCTACAAAATCGCAATTATCGCCCTCTGCAGAACTTTGGAACGCGTTATAAAGTAGGTACTTGCTATATGAACAGTCCTGGGATAGTTAAAAAAACAATAGTTCGGAAATAGTTAAAAAGAAAGCACTCCGGGAATAATTCAAAAATCATCGGTTTTTGGGCACGCTTTACAAAAAGAATATTTAGCCGGCAGAAATCTTAATCAGACCTGGGTAATATCAAGTACCAGTACGACTTGTGACAAGTACATTTTAAAGGAATTGTACTGGTACTAGTACTGGCATTCCCAAAATTTCAGGTACAAGTCCAAGTACAAGTACAAGTAATTGCAAACTAATTGAAGTTTTAGCAAATACTTCAAAGTATTTGAAAAGAATTGAAAGTACTTGAAAATAATTGAAAAATGTACTTGAATTGAATTGTAAATAATTGAAAGTACTTGAAAAGAAATCAGCAGTAAAAGGGACATTATTGTAAAGTGCAACATTTGTTGTTGCTCAACTTTAAAGTAATAGCTGTAAACATTAATTGTTCATGAAGTCACAATAATAAACCGTCCCAATCTGCATACCTTTATTACTAGTTCTGAGACTAGTTGTTAACTCTCTAGTTCTTGAATGCCGTTTTTGGGACTGTTACTTATATTAGCTGCAGGGGTAGATACAGAAATACATGCATGCATATATTTATATACATATATATGTACATTAGGGCGGAGTGAATTGGGGCTTTTTTTTAAATCATTATGGCTCTACCTGCAGAAAGTTTCCTTTCTAGTACAGAAGTAAGATTGCAAAATATTATTGGCCTAGTCCTTTATTTGGAGGTGCCCCAATTCCATTAAAGAATGGACAAAATGCTCCAGATGCATAAAATTCATTTGTTAGATAAAATTAATTTGCTAATTTCTGCTAAAAATATACGAAATTTTCCGATGAAATATGTTTAAATCACTGTCTCCAAGCTTATACAAAAATTCTGAAAATTCGAGGAATTTCCAAAATTTCAAAAAAAAAAAAAAATACTTCTGTACTAGAAAAGCAACTTCCTGCAGGTAGAGCAACAATGATTTCAAAAAAAGCCCCAATTCACTCCGCCCTAATGTACATATGTACATATGTATATACTATTATGCTTATATAGCTATACATAACTATGCGCAATCAATTACATATTTTTTTTGTCTGACAATTTAGCATTTCTCCGAAAATCGTTCAGCATTTCTGTGTCGGCATTTCAATGCGTATTTCCGTTTGTTCTTGCTAGCAAATCGATGATATTTACATACATAAAAAATATGCACAAATTTAAATATCGAACATTTGTATTCTTATTGTATGTTGTTGGTAGTGCTGACAATGTCATTGATGACCACTGCTGTTGCTCTCTACCTTCTGGTTATATGTATGTATGTATAAGTACAAACATACGCTCACATGCACAAAATATGCAACCCAATAAACATCAAGCAAAAAAATTAAAAAGATATCAGTTCAAATAGGCTTGAAAAATCCAGTCAATTGGCGCCACGTTTGAGCAAATGAAATTCTCAATTTGAAAATAAGGCCAAAATCCCTTTAGTTTTAGTTTTAGTTAGTTCTCAAATGCAACTCAAGCATTAAGAAAAATATTTACTGGGATACGTAAATACATATGTAACCATACATATGTATATATACATACATAAAATGTATAGCAGCAAAAAAATAAACTTAATATGCGCACAGTAAAACTCTATTGCTGTTATATTTGCCAGTGAAAGTGAATGCGGAAGCGAAGGTGAAGAGGCAAGCAGCGGGAGTCGCCAACAAGAAAAAAGACCAAAAATACAAACAAAACAGAGAATCAAAAAATGCTACGAGATTTAACTTTTTTTGTACCTACCAATCTATGTATGTATGTATAGTCCTTTTCGTTGTGTCAAATATTGTTATGGTGTTTTTGTTCACTTTGTTGTTATTTTTGCTTTTCCCTTTTTTTTCTGTGAGAGGTCAACATTGTTGTGCAAATTTTATGATTGCTGCTGTAATTTGTTTGCTTTTGTGTTGCAGCAAAAAAATTTCCTTATTTACATACATATGTACGTACGTACATTCGCCCAATCGCCATTAGGTACAGCAGTGCGTATGAGTGACATTTATTGTTAGTTTTACTATTGAACGCTTCTTTCGTTTCTAGCGGCATACATATCTACATATATTTACGTATGTATGTATGCATGTATGCCCATACATACCCTGCAGGCAAAATTAAACTAGTATGAAAATAAACTAGTTGATCAACTGGTATGTAAAGGAAAAAATTCAACTAGTTGGTTTTCTACTAGTTGATCAACTGGTATGAAACGGACAAAGTTATACTAGTTGATAATCTACTAGTAATATACCAATTTATTTATTAACTGAATATAGCAGTTTGTGCAATTCTATCACAAATTAAGCTTTATTGGCGATTTTGAAGTAAATTTACGCTGTTATTTAACAAAAGAGTCAGAATAGTTTTTACCAATTTGCCAAAAAGAAAACCATTTCTCACAAAATAAATAATTTTAAGCGTTTTCATTTATTTTTGTGCAAGGGTATACAAGAACAATTACATACATACATATAGTATGTTTGCAGCAGGTGGCGAGAAGAGTTTAGGAAAGTTTAGTTAATTGATTTGGTTTCATCCAAATCGGAGATTCTATCAGCTAAAAAGTACTGAGATAATTAAAGTGGGTTTTATTAAATTAACTAAAATGCTATTTTTCACCTAGATGAACTGGCATTTTTCTAGTATTATTCTGACTGGTATTCTTCTAGTATACCCTTAACTGGTATTTTTCTAGTATGAAGCTTATGCAAGGGAAGACAATTGCCATCATGTAGGCCATCGCCACGTTAAAACTACCAGTTGCTTTCAAGTAAAATGGATAGTTGGTCAACTAGATGCCGACATTTTAAAACTGGTAGAATTGTAGTCAAGGCTGCAAAATAACGTTATTTTTAACAATAAACAAAAAAAATTTTGTTTCTGTTGAAATATTCGATTTTATATCCATTTCGTTTCAACTGTTATCAAAAAAAATTAACAAATTTTTTTTTGTTTTGATAATTATCAAAACAATTATTTCAAAAAAATATAGTTTCAAATTTAAACAAAAAAATTGACTTTTCAATAATTTCGTTTTCTATTAAGAAAAGAAATTTTACATATGTTTGTATGTAGGTATGTACATATGTACGTACATGAATAAAAACAAATACAATTTTTATTAATTTTTTTGTTATCAACGAAACAAAATTATTCTGATTAAAGGTTTATTGATAATTTTTTAAACGAAAAAATTTTGTTTCTGATAATTAGCAAAACAAAATAATTTTTGGATATTTTTTATTGATATTTTTTGAAACAAAATTATTTTGTTCATTTCGTTGAGCAGCCTTGATTGTAGTATGCAACTAGTTGTTTTGCCTGCAGGGTATGTATGTAAATACATGCTTATATAAATATATGCATGTTGTGTAAGGCTTTGTACATACATATGTTAAAGTGCTTGAAATATGTTGTTCGATTGTTAAGCGCATTAGCTACACTTATACACACATACCTACATATTCACATAATACCTAAAGGAGTATTCAATAAGTACAACTTGCGAACTTTGAGCTTATTTGTACATTTTGTTTTCTTTGTCGCAATAATATGTGTTAATTCACCATTAAAAGTGTAACTTTTGCCAAATTAAAGAGAAATTGAAATTATCATGTAGGCACATTAAAATTGTAATGAACTGAACATTACACAATATATATTAACATTTGGTTAAAGCATTGCCACGCGAAGGTTCGTGTGTTTAGTAAACCAACCAAACGGCTTTGGAAGCTTGCTTTTCAGCCTTTTGCTCCATCTAACACTCAAATTTAGTCAGATTTTGCTGAATGTACCCTGCAGCTATTATAAGGGACAGTCCCGAAAAACGTCAGTCTAGAACTAGAGAGTTCACAACTAACTCAGAACTGATTCTAAAGCAATGCAGAGCGTGACAATTTATTATTGTGACTGCACTAAAAATGTATTTGTACAGCTATTGCTTTAAATTTGAGCAACAATAAATCTGGGACTTTAAAATAATGTCCCTTTTTTTGCTGATTTTGCTGTTCAGTAACAAATGGAACTGGGTTAAAAGGACGTGCATATGTATGTATAATCAAAGCAATATTTCTTGGCATTTGTAGGTAAATGGCGATAGTTCCAACTTTTGTAAGGTTAAGTTTCAAAAACTTGGTAATTTATAATATAATGCAGCATTTGTTTTAAGAATATTAAGAGTTCTGCCGGCTGGGGATTATTTTTGTAAAGCGCGGCCAAAGATCAACCATTTAAGAACTATGCCTGGAGTGCTTTCTTTTGAACTAACTCCGAAAGTTTGATTTCCTTTTAAACTAACTTCGAACTAAAGATTTTTGCACTATACCAGCACTGTCCATATAGAAGTAATTTAGAATGCGTCCCAATCATCTAAAGAGTGGGATAATTGCCACCTCGTACGACATCGCCGTCTTAAAAAAAGACCGTTGGAAACAAAGCGTTGGTATAGAACGGCAACCAACCCTTTCTCTTTGTGAACTATTTCTGCATTAGCCTGGAACTAGCGCAATTTGCTGCAGGCAAAAAATAGCGCTGTTATATGCGCAAACATACAGCATTGCTTTATCAGTTTGATGTGGGTACCATCAGTCGTTGTGCTCGTGTAGTTATTTATGTATGTATGTGTATGAACGAACAACAAACAATTCACTGCAATTCAGTTCGGGTACGTTCAGCATAACGTCAATGACTTTGGAAACAAATAAACAGTACTGAACTGATATCCACTTTGGTTAAGAACTTCAGAGTCGCTGTCAGTGAGATGAAAAGTTAGATTTTATCTTATTGGATAATGCCTAATAAGTCTATGTAGAATGAAATAAATCATTAGTTGGGCGCTTTTGTAAACCTTTAATTCCTTAATAACAAATCCTTCGGCAGAAAAGTGATCAAGTGTGTTTTTTATCTGGAAAATACATATATACATAACAAGAGGTTATCCGCGGGTTTCACCCATCATGCTTTTAAAAATGTTAGCAAATTGATTTTGTTTTAAAAAGTTACATAGAAAAAATATCATTATTGACGTCAAAAATAGTTTGCTTATTTTTTTTTTTTCAGAGATGTAGAATAATTTGGCGTTTTCGATTCGCCATCAGACAAGCGAGGTCGGATCGAACAAAAATGTTTGAACCCATAATGAGTAGTAGCCATACTGTGAATGATAGCGAGCAGAGGGAAATTTTTATCGACCAGTTAGCGATTATGGCTACTACTCATTATGGGTTCAAACATTTTTGTTCGATCCGACCTCGCTTGTCTGATGGCGAATCGAAAACGCCAATTATTTCATTTTGAAATTTTAAAAAAGTCTTACAAATTTTCTTCAGGATCATAAAAGTCTTTTGATAATATTTTTTTCCTGATGAAAATGATAAAAATCTTCTATAATTATTATTCAGAAACTTATATTTTAAAAATCTTTCCATAATAGTTATTTCAAATATATATTTTTTAAGTCTTCAAAGACTTTTATATTGAGACAAATTTGAAAAAAGTCTTTGCGTAATTATTATCAGTAACAAATTGTTTTTTATATCTTCAAAGAGCTCCAGATTTTTTTTGAACATTTTTGAGTAGCGCGAACAAATGTTGTTCAATTGCTCGAACCATCATACAAGAAAGAAGGTAGTGTAAACGTCAAATTTTTGTCGCCATATTAACCACCTGACAATTATATGGATTATGACATTTCGTGCTGCCATATTCAGTGCTAAAAATCCTCCATTTATGTTATTTTTTATTTCCATGGTAATCATGGTATCGATTGCAACAAAGCGAATTTTTTAAATTTAAATATTGATATATATATTTATATATATATATATATAAATACGCACATTTACGTGTTAAATTCTTCATAACATCAGATCAAAAATAATTATATAAAAAATAAGATTTATTCTTAAAATAAGTTGCGGTAAGTTTGTGGAATATGTATAGTACATATTACATTTCTACTACACCTCCTGTGAATTTCATTGAAAAATTTCAGTGGTTTAGAAATTATGAATATTGGCACGACTTATGAACTTACAACCGAAAAAACAAGTGCGGTCGATGGCATGGTTATATGCAAAATTTATTAGTAAATACAAAATTTAATTTAGATGAAAAGGTACTAAAAAGATTTTTTTGCGAAGAATCTATTTCAGAATTAGGTAAATAATAAAATAAAGGAAAATAAATTTAGTAACGCAAGTAAAAACTAAAGAAAACTGCAACATAAAAATTTAAACTAAATTTACATTGTTATATAACTGCTAAACAATTTTTTTAATAAATATATTTTTTAAATGTGGAAATATTCTTGTATAAAACATTGAAACCAAATATGCATATATATATTTATACGTACGCAATAAATAATACATATAAAGAAAATCAAGAACTCTTACCTTATTCATAAAAAATCGAACAGTTTTCAAATATTGGGTCATATTAATAAAAGCCAAGCATTTACTTTTGCTTAAGATTTCAGACCTTTTACTCAGATTTTGAAATTTGGTTCATACAAATTAATGTCAAATTTCTGAAATTTTGAGTAAAAGCATTTGCTTGATTGTATAAAGGACGTTTTGATACCATTTTTCGACTTTAATAACTGCATAAATCTATTTTATTTTTTATGAATAACTTATTTTTTATTTTCTTTGAAAAGCTCATTACATCGGCTCATTTGTTTTGTTGATTAGCATATGTGAAAAACACCATTTCATTTAAAATACCCAATATTTTGTTCAAATATACCCTCAGCCAAAAACTTTTGATTGGGCAACGCTATCCTAAGTTTTTGACTTAAAATGAGACGTCAAAAATCCATATTATAATCAAAAATGACAAAGTCAAAGTGAAATGGAACTACCTTGATTGTTTGTATCATGGCTCGAACAGTTGTTTGTTTGTTTATTACCCGTATGTTTGTACGGGCATTTGAACAATTCGGGCATTTTGAAGTTTGTTTTTTTCTTTTGTTTATTATTTTTTTTCTTCTTCATATGTAGTTTTTTTTTATTTTTGTTTTTCCGGTACACATTTTTTTTGTTTGTAAGCTCGAATGTTCGAATGTTTGTACGGGCATTTGAACAACAAACGGGCTTCAAACAAAAACGATCAGTTCGAATTGCTCGATACCCGGGTATCTAGAGCCCTAGTATATAATTATCTCATATGCCCTCTAACCGATTTTCAGTACTCTACTACAAATATTTAAACAGATATTCGCTGTGAAAGTTTCAGTTTCTATGAGAGAGGGGTGTCCATCCCTGCTTTACCAAGGCCTAGATTGTTTATCCGTTGAGTATATTACATAATTATATACTCCTTCACACAAATTTTCTTTATTGCAGTACAAATACTACAAGAGATATTACGAAAGAAAGGAAAATTTTGTATGGGAGGTGCCCATACCTGCTTTTCAATAAGATTATAAATATGCCTATAGTACTCAGCGGATGAAAATAGTTTCGTGAGGACCCGTTCAGAGGTTTTCCTGCCAATTGAGTTTAAGCACAATTTCCATTTGACATTTATCATATAAGAAGAAGAAGAAGAATAAGAAGAAGAAGAAGAAGAAGAAGAAGAAGAAAAAGAAGAAGAAGAAGAAGAAGAAGAAGAAGGAGATAAGCTAAGTATGTTTTAAACTTGAAAATTAAATTGTAAACTAAATAGTGCTCATAATTGCAATTTTATTAGTGTCTAAATATGTAAAAGTGCTTGAACAATGTACTTGTAGATATATATACTTATATGCATAAATTTATGGGCGCGACGGGCGTAATATTTCCAACACACCTTGTCACCACTTGAGAACAGATACAAGTATCTTAGCCACTTTCGTCATGACATATGTACATTAAGCCGTATCACGAAAATAAAGTTTGCGTGTGTCAGTTTTATTTGAACACTTACGTCGAAAAAATATTTATGGTGTAAAAAATTTTTTTTTAGGCCCGCGTTAAAAACAGCTAAATCGCGTTTTTTGTAATAACTTCCTTATTTGATGTCCGATCTCTATGATCTTAATGTCGCAGAAAAGGTCTCGCTCAGCACTATATTTGCCCATATAAAGTTTCGACCTCAAAGGTTGTTCTGAGTTTTACCTTTAAAAATTTTGGAGTTACTATCCCTAGATTTTTTTATTTTTATCACTAGTACAAAGCTCTCAAAAAACCATGAGGACTCCGCTAAAAAAGTTGTAGCCTTTACTCACAAACAAAAAAGTTATACCGTTTTAAAATCAGAGAACCTGTTTTTTGAAAAATTATCCCAAGTTCTTATTTATATGAGGCAGTAACGCCATATAGTATGAGTTTTTGATTAAAAAGTATTCCAAGTCCTCGCTTGACTTGAGAATCTTGTACCGCGATGGAACAGCTACCAATACTGGATACATGATATGCCAAAAATTATTGATGATTGGACTATTCGTGCTGATCAACGTTATTTATATTGAATGATAATGGCTGTAGTGAAGATTTGGTAAGTATTCAAGTGGGATCTCTAAGCACAACGCGCTGGCTTACAACGGCTTCACGATATCTGCATCCGTGCGTATCGTAAAATCATCCAAATTATTTAGAAAAACTGCTATAGTTCGTTGTAAAATTATACGCGCCTAAGAAGAGACAACGGAAGTCTAAATGTATTATCAATACTTGCGCTGGATGCGTCGTCTGCCCCTAGAAATGCAGTTAATTATTCAGCCTACAATTGAAAACAACGCACTTTACTTTAATCCCCAAAACATCTTCTTATCTATGATAACCGAGACCAAAAATGACGATGTCCTCCAAATTTAGAGATATTTATGAAAGCAGTTTCAGAGCTCTGAAAGTGAATTCTTCGTCGCTTATATTACTTTGCTCACACTCAAAAAAAAATTACTCAGATTATGGAAAAATGAGAATGATTCGCCGCTAATGACATATTTTCATTGTTTTGAATAAAATTTTCTTTCAAAACGTTGTTTTTATTCCTTGATTTAAAGAAAATTGTACATCAAAACAATGAAAATGTGTCTTAAGCGCCGAAACAGTCCCATTTTTCCATAATCTGGGTAAGTTGTTTTTTCAGTGCAGGTTTCGAACGTTTAAAACAAATTGGTATTTATGTGCAGGGAATTCTCTTCCTTCTCATATGCATTTTATATACATATACTATGTACGTATAGTTTTTTCCCCTTTTCTTTATTTTTATTACCTCAACAATAGTTACTCATACGCCCCCACATCGGATCGCTTTGTATGTGAAAACTGAAAATATTTTCTTAAATATCTCGAAAATGGGAGTGCATACACTGCACTTCTAAAAACGCCATCGTAATCTGGAGCCAAAAATTAAGTTGACGTGTTTCGCCGTTCCTCTGTGGTAATTTTTTATAAAAAAAACAAGTGTTTCATTTTACAACGTTATAACTTTTTTGTTTGTGAATAAAGGCTAGAATTTCTTTGGGGGATTCCTCATGGTTTTTTGAGAGCTTTGTATTAGTGATAAAAATAAAAAAATCTGGGGATAGTAACTCCAAAATTTTTAAAGGTAAAACTCAGGACAACCTTTGAGGTCGAAACATTATATGGGCCAAATATAGTGCTGAGCGAGACCTTTTCTGCGACATTAAGATCATAGAGATCCGACATCAAATAAGGAAGTTATTACAAAAAACGCGATTTAGCTGTTTTTAACGCGGGCCTAAAAAAAAAATTTTTACACCAAAAATATTTTTTCGACATAAGTGTTCAAATAAAACTGACACACACTAAATTTTTTTTTTGTCCATATAACGTGATACGGCTTAATGTACATATGTGCCAATTGACATAATATGTGAATGGCAGTGACTTAACATGTGGTTTCCCACACTGAACAGATATTCGGTCAAATCGATGCGACTTACACAAATGCATCTGAGTGAGTGTAACAATGACTTAAGCTGAACCTAAAGAGGACATGACAGGACAGGACAGGTCAGGATAGTACCGGACAGGACAGCACAGCGGCTGTTGTATGGCATAGCAGAAGTACGTATGTAGTAGTAGTGTAAGTAGCTCTCAGCGAGTGAGCAGGTTACCTAAATACAGTTTGTGTCATTGACACCGACCGCCTTTTGCCATTCTATGGATGTTGTGTTGTGTTTTTTGCTCTCTCTCTCTCTCTCTCCCCAAACCAAATGTTAACCCCAATGCCACCACAGAAGGAACATTGCATTGTCATTTGTGTTTTACTTGTAAATAGTGGTGGTAACACTTTTGGGTGTGCCACTTTAACGACAAGCGGTCGATGGTGGCAATGACCACGCTAACTGCAGCAACAACAACTACAAGTATTTGTGTATATACGAGTACTACTAAAATGCATGTGATTTGTTCTGCTTTGGACACATACATCCATTTACTTTATTTTTGACTGTGTACAAATCAAATGATTTAGTGGGTAAAAAGCATGTGATATATGTATATGCGATTGTACATGCATACATATGTATGTCGCGTACGAATGTCATATCAATGTCGTTGACAGTCACTCTCTCTTTACCCTTGCCGTTTGCTATTGAGTGATTCTAGAGTGTTCGTACAATGAAATTCGCTTGAGGGCATCAATTGCAAAAGGATTGCAAAAGGATAAACCTGTGCATATACATTAGTTTCGGAGACACAGTTGAACGTTTTTTAACCCAAAGCTGTTAGATGAAGTCAATTTGTTCCAAAATTTCCTGATCAATATCTACAAGAAATATTTCATCTTTCTTGCACGTTTCTTTAAATTTGTCTTAACGATGAATTTAATTTCTTTATGGTAAAAACTGTGGCCGCTGTGGTGCAGTGGGTAGAGTGCTCGCCTGCTATTCCAAAGGTCTCGGGTTCAAACCACGGTCCGAGCAAAACACCAAAACAATTTTTCTAATTAGTAAAAATCCAATTATTGGGTTTTTAAGAGCAGCGGTCACCTCTTGGCAGTGGGCGGCATACGCTCCGGGAGTATTTCTGCCATGAAAAAGCTCCTCACAAAAAATGCATTCGCCGTTCGGAGCCGGCATAAAACTGTACGTACGTAGGAAAAACAAAAACGAGCACACCTCGAATTGGGAGAGAAGCTCGGCCATAAAACTCGTCAGAGTTATAAAAAAGCGCCATTGTATTATTATTAATATTATCCCACAAACTGAGGAAATAGTTTGCATTCAAACCGACAAACTACACGTACAAACGGACAGAATTTCAAAGTCATATATCTCCTAAACGAGAGCTAAACTAGAAAAATTAATAGCACCATCGTGTTCAGCGTGCCCGAATTATCTCCACTAGGTATGTCTCCGCTCTGTTGAAAAAAAAGTTCATTTTTCGTGCAGTGATATTAATTGCCTCTAAATTTGAGTTTTTTACTTTTCTCATCAAGTAAACTTTTTGCTTTCAAAATTTTTTTTTAAGCATCTCTTAATTAATGAAATAATAAAAAGAACTTTTTCTTTTACGACCAAAAAGCAATTGAGTATTCTTTACGCATACTATTTACATAAGTACACGGAAATAAATATGTTTTTATGGGCTCTACTTAAGTATAAAAGTTCTATGTCATTGACATTTAGGTATGTCATTTGAGATTGATTGACTGAATCTCAAAGTAAGCAAGCAATTAATATTAAATGCGAATTTTATGAATTCCACTTCAATAGCAGCCATAATTACATTATGCTAGCGCCGTAATTGCTTTTAATAAATTATAATAATAATTAACTAAATTTTATAAGAGGATAATAATATATGTATATTTAAAGCACAAACAATTTTGTTTGTAAACATTTATTTATATGCACTGCTTAATACAAATTTTAAGGTGTAACGAATGCTTCAGTGAAACACAGGCAAACATAATTTTCAATATGCAAGTCCATTAAAATTAAACGGAAACCACATTTAAATTATTTATCAAGATTTACATATGTTAAGAAAATGTTAGAATTTTATGTAATAATTTTATATAACATAAATGTAACAAAAGCAAAGTGTCAGACATTGGCAATTTGAGTAAAGTTAACTTGTCTTTATTAATGGAACTTTGCCCTTGCATAGTGTTTATAAGTTTAATTTTTATGCTCATCAGTTCGTGGAACTCTGAACGATCAAATGCAACTTAGAGTGTTAACCTACAGACGGACTGGCGGACGGACGAGACGCGATTCATTTCTTTTTTAATCTTAAACATTTTTATATATGAAACTCCATAACTATCTTAATTATTTTGTGCTGTTATAACCAAAAGTTATGTGATGAACACTGTCATACTCTATGTACAACTTACAGCTGTGCATGAAAATGCGAGAAAACTATTTGTGGCTGAAATAAACAACCCAGCTAGAAAAGTTATTATTAGTTCGGTCAACTGTGCCACTTGAAGTGCAATAATTTGAGTTATGTGCTTAATAAAGGCACCTTGCCAATGCTTTAATAATTGATTCAATGGATAAAGAGCTCTAATACTCGTAAGTAATAAATCAATTAAGCGTTGTCCACTACATGAGTGTGCACAGAAATCAAATGAATGTTAATAAAAAGGAACTAAAATAGATGTATGTATTAAGATGTATGTATATAAATAAATGGATATATAAATTCGAATGTATATTATCTAAGATAAAACGTGTGTAGAGTTGTGTACAAATTAATATAAATTTTACACAACACGAACAAACGCTAGAAATTATGAAAGAGCACTAGTCCAGAGGGTCTGAATTTCTTGCCTTGGGGAGGGGGTTAAAATTTAGATGGAGGCGCAATTACTTTATAGAAAATATCTTATTAAAATGACTTTAAATTAACTTTTTGACTTTGGACTTCATCTACAGAAATTTACAAGCAATTTCTTCATGCTAGACCTTAACCTTCTAACCACCACGAAAATAGCTGTTTTTAACCCTTTTTGGAAAACATATAGAGAATATCAATTTTCACACGTTATTCTAACAATTCAATGACTTCTTCTCAATTGGCGCTCAACAGTCTAGACCGGATAGATTTTGGCCGATTCCAACAAAGCGCACCAGTCGTTTCTGTTTCGTACTGCCCGGCGCGTATCAAAAATACCAAGACGGAGGCCAACTTCTTTTGCTGCATTTAGCGGATTTCGATAGAAATACTTTCTTAGCCGCAGCAATTTTTATGCGCTAAACTATGTCGCTATCTGCGTAAAGCTCGTAAAGCGCATCTTTAAATCTCCTTCGATACTCGTTGTTGCTAATGCGAAAAGGTACATAAATTTTCCGAATAATTTTTCTCCTTAACTAATAACACTATGTGACAAAATAAAAAAAAAAAAACTAAAAGTACTTTGTTCATGGTTAACATATGTTATACGCCTTACAAGCATACGAAGACTGCATACTTAGAATTTCCAATACACCCCCAAAATCTGGGCTTGTTACCCGGGTTGAGGTAGAAAATAAATTTAGCAATTTTATTATGAAAAATATCCTAGAAACGCCTACGCGTATATGCAAAAGTTATATGTCGTTGCAAGCAGAATTAATAGGAGATTGTTCTAAAAGTGTTTTCCATGCATACTGGTTAACAAATTCATCGAGAAATCCGTGATTAAAAATGAAAAAATTGAACAAAAAATTGGATTTGTGATATATTTTTTACAGTTTCTCTGGCATTTATCAAGATACATTAACAGTTCGTATACTGTTAAAAGCGGCGAAATGTCAGTTTTTCATCGACATCAAAATCATGTTGATTTGATAAACAGAGAAAAAGTTACGGTACAATATATGACATAGCATATGAAAAAGGTGTTTTTGGCCCCTATCTCCAAATTTTGGCGGTATATTGGAAATTCTAAGTATGCAGTTTTTATATACCTGACTAGACTATCCCTAAAGGGATATTTTTGGGAAATTTTTTATTTTAACTGTTTTGTTAATTTCAGTCAATTGGGTAATTTTTTTTTATTTTAACAAGTTTTCCAAAATTTCCTCTAAAGGAATTTTTTAAGCGGCTACTTTTTGCTAAAATGTTGAGTGTGATAGCTTTGTGGTTTTTTTTCCGTCCATAAAAAGTGTTTTTGAAAAAATTTCCTTAAAGGGATATTTTTAGGAAATTTTTAATTTTAACTTTAGTTTGTTAATTTCAGTTAATCGGATAATTTTTTTGGATTTTTTTTTATACTCAGCTGTACTAGTACACAGAGTATTATAGTTTTGATTTCCTAACGGTGGATTGTAACAGAATGAAATAATCGAGATAGATATAGACTTATATATATCAAAATGATCAGGGTGAAAAGAGAAATCGATTGAGCCATGTCCGTCCGTCTGTCCGTCTGTCCGTCTGTCCGTCTGTCCGTCTGTCCGTCTGTCCGTCTGTGAGCACGATAACTCGCGCAAAAATTGAGATATTTTGATGAAATTTGAAATGTAAGTTGGTATCAAGGCAGGAACGGATGGTATTGAAAATGGGCGAAATCGGACCATGACCACGCCCACCTCCCCTATATAGTAAAAATCGGAAATTTTGTATCTCAGTCACTAATAGAGCTGGAGTGATAAAATTTTACCCACGTATTGAGCTCAGGCCCTTATGAAGAAATATGGTGAAATTTTGGAAAATGGGCGGTGCCACGCCCACTTATTAAGGGGCAAACATTTCAAGTTTTATGAGTCATAACTCAGAAACCGTTGAAGATATATCGATGAAATTTGGTACGCGTGATATAATTACTTAGGTAAATGTTTGGATTAAAAATTGCCAAGATCGGTTGACGACCACGCCCACTTTTATATATGGGTATTATAAAGTGGCATAATAAAAACATTTTAAGCCATATCTCTGTCAAATATAAAGATATATCATTGAAATTTTATGGCAGGAGTCCAACTGCGGACATAAAACGAAAAATACAAAAATTTTGGAAAATGGGCGTGGCACCGCCTACTTTTAGAAGCAGGAATATACGAGATTTCTGAGCCCATAACTCGACAAATAATTGAGATATAACGACGAAACTTGGTGTGTACACTTTTATTACCTGTGGTAATATATGTTAAAAATTTTATCGAAATCGGTTGCCGACCACGCCCACTTTTATATATGGGTATTATAAAGTGGCCTAATAAAAACATTGTAAGCGATATCTTTGTCAAATATAAAGATAATTCATTGAAATTTTGTGGCATGAGTTCCACAATAGACCGGAAACAAAAAATATAAAAATTTTGGAAAATGGGCGTGGCACCGCCTCTTTTTAGACAAAGGAATATACGAGATTTCGGAGCCCATAACTCGGCAAATAATTGAGATATTATGACGAAACTTGGTTTATACACTTTTATAACTTGTATTAATAGACACGCAAAAATTTATTAAAATCGGTTTATGACCACGCCTACTTTTTCACAAAGATATTTCTGGAACACCATCTGGGAATTTGTAACGTCACATCTTAGTAACTAGAAGTCATAAAGGAATGAAATTTTGCACAAAGAATAATATTCATATGCTTAGTTGGATGACTGATAAAAATTTTGAAAATGGGCGTGGCTACGCCCACTTTATGCAGCACTCGCTTTATATAAAATCCATCAAACGCAAACAAACAATGAAAACATACAGCTGAGTATCTAATGTTCGATTCCACTCGAACTTAGGCTTCCTTACTTGTTTATTTTAACAAGTTTTCCAATATTCACCTTAGAAGAAAATTTTTTTCAAGTGGCTACTTTTTGCTTAAATATGTGATGTGAGTGTGATGGCTTTGTGGTATTTTCCATCAATGAAGTGTTTTTGAACAAATTTCCTTAAAGGGATACTTTTAGGAAATTTTTAATTTTTGTTAATTTTTCAATTTGGTTATTTTATTACCTTTTTTTACCAAGTTTTTCAAAATTAGCCCTTAGGGAATTTTTATTTAAATTAAACTGTTTCGTAAAATACATTTGTCACATTTATAATGTAAACAAATACATAATGTAAAACAAAATCTGCAAACAAAAAACAAGTTATAGCTTCGTTGTTTTCAGTAGTAAGCTGCTGCAAAAGCGTAAAATACATGATACATTAATCAAAGAAAAATACTTGTCGAGCTAAAATTAAGAAGAGAAAGCAGACCCATGATTAGTTCCTAGAGTTAACCACATTAATCTTCTCTAATTTATCTAAGATCTACATAAATAAAAGATGAGGGCACACAAAAAAAAAAATTAAAATAAAAAAGATAAATCAAGGTGAAAGCATCGCAATTTGTTTACAGTAAACAACATACTATAATTTTATACCTAAAGCAATCATAAAATCATCTCTTTCAACAGATGCAACCTGTGTAATTAGTTCCGTCAATCCATTCGAAGATGTGTTTCTCTGAATTCAATGAATGCGAATGTTGTAGCAATGTAGATATTCAAGTTTAAATTTTGCTGTTTTTAACTTTTCGCTTTATTAAATTCACTTTTTTAACATTTCAAATACTTACTACATACATACATTCGAAGCAATATATCTTTCATATCCTGTTGTCCTATTTATCTACTCCTGATATGCACGCCTTTCCGGGGTATTTCTAAATGTTTAACTCAGATTTTTTTTCTTGCTACTTGTTCGTTTAAAGCCCTTCTCTTCCACCATCACTTTCACACATCTGTTAAAGTCATTTAACTTTTTGTGTTTAACTTTTACTTGAGTGGGTATAACAAGGTGCATACTCTGAAAAAAATACCCGTAGTTAAATCAACAACTTTCCGCTGTTGAATCTCCGTATTTGATTCAACAGCAAAAGTATTTGTTTTAACGGCAAAGTTTTTGATTCAACAAATTTCCGTAGTTAATTCAAAGACGTGCGTTGTTGATTCAAAAACTCGCGTGCTGTTAAACATTTTTTAAGTAAAAAGAAAGAAGGATTTGAAAGAAAAAATAAAAAAATAAACAAAATTTTTCAAATTCGTTCAATTCGTTTCAATTTTAAAATAAAATAAAGTAATATACATACATAAATAAAAAAATTAATTAAACAAAAACTAATATCTATTGATAAACTCAGCTTTTTTTGATGTCGTGAGAGTTGTCTGCAGATGTACTGATGCGTTTGGAAATGGTGAATGGATGAATGACTAAAGTTCATTTGGTGACGGCGGGCCTTAGTATTAATATTACTACATATCGAGCCCTAACCGCCAAAAAGTGTATCCAATAAAAATTAAATTTTACAGGAGGTTTTTTTATTTTCTTTTAATACAGTTGGTAATCAGCCTTGAAATTTATTTATGGCCGGTTTCACAATCTGCGGTTAATTTAATCGCTGGTTAGTTTGACGTAAATTGTATGGCGAGCTGTCAAATAAATTGCTTCACCGGGCAAAAATCTCTGGTTAAGTGCTTAACCGGAGGTGGTGAAACCGGCCCTAAGTCTATGAAATTGTGGGAGTTGATGCGTACTATAAAAAGTTATTGATTTCCTTGAAAACGCTAAATTCGATAATTTTGTTGGATACACTTTATGACGGTTAGGGCTCGATATGTAAACATACTTACATATATTATATGTATAAAAAAATAAAATAAAATAATATCTATTATATTAAAAAAAAATACTATTTTTACAATTTTCTTGAGGTTAACTTAAATGCGTAAGTATTTGCTTCAATGGTGCTCGTTTTTCGACCAAAAACTTTTGCGGTTAATTCAAAAGCAAAAGTTGTTAGCTTAAATACGAAAAGTATTTGAATCAACAGTGCTCGCTTTTGGACTAAAATTTTTTGCTGTTAATTCAAAAGCAAAAACTGTTAACTTAAATGTAAAAGTATTTCCTTTAACAGTTTCCGTTGTTAACGTAAATACGAAAAGTATTTGAATCAAAAACGCTCGCATCTTTGAAACAACAACGGAGCGTTGTTGGGCACATTTCAACTGCGGAAAGTTGTTCATGTAACTGCAAAAGTCTTTGTATTTACAACGTTTTTTTTTTTTCAGAGTACGTTCATTTAAAACATTTTTGACTTTGCAAATGAAATCCAAATTAAGGCAGCAGCTATTTTTAGACATCCATTCAACCTAATATATTTACATAAGTACATACATATATTTTACGCTTCCTATGCCAACTTTGTTCTGCTTTCGTCAGGTGCCTAATGCCTCATTTTCATCATCTATGTACCTTTTTTTCCGTTTCACATTTATTATATTCTGTTTTATTTTGTTTTGTTATGTTCTGTTCTGTTTTTTTTTTTTTTTACTTTCTGCTTTCACTGCTTCCCTACTTACACCCCATTTGGGTAGGTTGAAAAATAATCACTTTTATTTGTAATTGTGTATACATTCATTTGTTGTTGGTGTTGTTGTTCGTGTTTCTGCTTGTGCTTGTACATGCTTACAGCACGCGTATTTACCTTTGTTGTTTGCAGGCTTTTAATATTCTTGTTCTTCTTCTTCTTGCTCTTCTTAACTTTTAATGATTAATTGCCTTCCGCTTGACTTCAGCTGCAATAAATATGCTGCGGCCCGGATTTTTACCAGCCAGCTCATTTCACTTTTTTTCCTTTTTGGGTTTGTAATTATTTGTGCAAAACTTTGTCGGTCGAGTGGTTTCCTCTCTTCGCTTCTTACCCAGCCAAACAGCTGTATCGCTTTTGTTTTGCGTTTTTTAAGTTTTTCATTAAATCCTATTAAAAGTCTTTTGTATCTTTTTTTAGCTGCAAAACATTGTATTCTGCATGAGTCAGGCTTTTATTTTGTTGTATTTATTTCTGCAGACTCCAGTGTAGGTAACTGTGATTTCATTGATTGAAGCAAAAATGAAAGGTCTATCTTATTAAAATTCATTAACTTTGTCCTCAATGTGTGTTGCATGACTTGCGCAATTTCTAAGTCAAAGTTAAATATCATTTATAAAATTAATTTGCACCTTTTTGGTCTAATGCTTATTGTTTAAGTTTGTTATTGCTTATAAGCTTCTTTGCAATTGAGTTGCACTAAACATATTTAAAAAAATTATAAGCCGATGATCTGCAATTCAAGTTTCGGCATTTTCTCGAGTATAAAAATGGAAGACATCCAAGGTGGGGTTTTTAAATTCTACTAAATTGAAAAAAAGTACTAGCCAGTAATAATAATAATAACTATAAAAGTAACAGTAATGTATAACTAACCCATTCATTTCTGTAGCGTCATCCCCTTGAACCAGGGATTGCAAATAATTGTTATTTTTTAAATTTTGACTAAAAAAATCATACTGAAGGAGAAATGCTACACGCAAAAGAAGTACACAGATGTAATCACCGTAACGCAGACTATCTCTAGGTGCATTAACTTTTATTTTTTCGATTTTTATAAAAAAATTGATTTTTAGTCATTATTTTCTGAGTTTTATTTTCTGCTCAGAAAATATGTAAAAGTTATTTTTTGAGTTTTATTTTTCCCTCAGAAAATAAAAGTTATTTTTTGAGTTTTATTTTTCGATCAGAAAATAAAAGTTATTTCTTGAGTTTTATTTTTCCATCAGAAAATAAGTATTTTTTAGTTTTATATTTCGATCAGAAAATAAGAGTTATTTTTGAGCTTTATTTTTCCCTCAGAAAATAAAAGTTATTTTTTGAGTTTTGTTTTTCCGTCAGAAAATAAAAGTTATTTTTTGAGGTTTATTTATCGATCAGAAAATAAAAGTTATTTTCTGAGTTTTATTTTTCCCTCAGAAAATAAATGTTATTTTTTGAGTTTTATCTTTTTGCTCAGAGAATAAAAGTTTCTTCAGTTTAATTTTAACTGCAGCTGTCGATTTTGCCACATTAATAAGTAGGTAAAGCTTATAAATAAAAAAAAATTAAAAATTTATTTATCTACTTTACCTATTTATATGGCAAAATCTACAATTGCAGCCAAAATTAAAGTGAAAAACTTTTATTCTCTGAGCAAAAAAATAAAACTCAGAAAATAACTTTTATTTTCTGATCGAAAAATAAAACTCAAAAAATAACTTTTATTTTCTGATCGAAAAATAAAACTCAAAAAATAACTTTTATTTTCTGATAGCAAAATAAAACTCAAAAAATAACTTTTAATTTCTGATAGCAAAATAAAACTCAAAAAATAACTTTTATTTTCTGATAAAAAAATAAAACTAAAAAAATAACTTATTTTCTGATCGAAAAATAAAACTCAAAAAATAACTTTTATTTTCTGATAGCAAAATAAAACTCAAAAAATAACTTTTATTTTCTGATCGAAAAATAAAACTCAAAAAATAACTTTTATTTTCTGATAGCAAAATAAAACTCAAAAAATAACTTTTGATTTCTGATAGCAAAATAAAACTCAAAAAATAACTTTTATTTTCTGATCAAAAAATAAAACTCAAAAAATAACTTTTATTTTCTGATCGAAAAATAAAACTCAAAAAATAACTTTTATTTTGTGAGCAGAAAATAAAAGTCAGCAAATAATGATTAAAAATCAACTATTTGGATATAACTTATAACCGTTACAGTCCCTGCCTTGAACCTTAACGTGATTTACTATATTAGCAGTAAACGTTTCTGTACTTTTTCTCTTTTTCGTTTCGCTTTAAGAAATGTGTTACTGAACACAAATTCACAAAATATCTATATATTGCTCCATTAGATATTACAAATTTAACTTTCGTCAAATTAAAATTATGCCATTAAATTAAGTAGCTTGCTAATATTTATAAATTATGTATGCGTATGTATGTAGCAACAAAAATATTTGGCGCTTGTGATGGCAAATGTTGATATGTAATATTTTTTTTTAAATTAGCACCGGGAGGTAAATGCACAAGCTCTTCTCTGGATAAACACACAAACACATTAGCGCCATATATCGCGACTTTGTTACCTTATATATGTATATATAGAAATATTTTTATACATACATAGCTACATACCAGTGGCGGCCTCGCATAAATTGGATCGCAAGCCTATGTATGAAGCATAGCCATTAGCCATTTATGTAATTTTCATTTCTGTTTTATCCGAAAGTCTAATTGCAGTTCCGTCATTGACTTTAATTAAATTCGTTTTGCATATTTGGTTCATTTTTTTTTTATTTATACGACATGAAACTGAATGTGTTGGAATAAGAAGAAGATATGTATATAACTTTTGTTGTTTTAACTACTTTTGATTTGGACATCACCAAGCCTGGCTCATTCAAAAGTAAATTCAAGTTCTTCACTATCACAACGTGAATTATTTACAAAAGCCAAGCAAAGTCGGAGAAACAAACAAACAACAGGAACTATGTTATTCTGTTTTATAAGCCTCACATAAGCCCATGTGTGTAACTGTTAAACCATGCTCACTAACCCAGCTTGTGCTGTGAATTGCTGTACAAACAAAAAACACGGGAATATTGTTCATGGGCTAACGCTCCATCAGAATTTAAGTAGTAAACACATTGGATAACTGAGATAGTAAACACATTTCGAGCGTAAAATATCCGCATTTTAAAGAAATTCCTAAAATGAACTGAACGAAAATATGTAGGCAAGCCGGACTTTTCGGCTTGTATGAAGCGTCCGCCACTGGTACATACATATTTACACGTACTTTATGGTATCTATTATAGGCCCTACCACAAATTGCCCTTGGGTTTAAAATCGTGCTGCTTGTAAGATGTTTAGTCAAGCACTGACAGCTTTTCGAGTTACAAGCTTGGCATGTAAGATAACAAAATGAAAATGTGCGTGCGGGCGTGTGGCCTAGCGTATATTCCCTGCAGGGAACTCAATAACTAGTGAGCAAAATTTCTAGTTCCGAACTAGAGAAAAGGTGTCAAAGGGGAACTAGATCAATTGTAGTTAGACCCTCACCAGTTCAGAAGGAGAGAATTGAGTGACCATTATAAGACACACTTTGATTTGTATGCAATTTCGAAGTGACAAAAATTCTATGAAAATTTTTCGTTGGTTCAATTGCCGTCGACTTTGTATATTTCTGCAATTCTCAGATGTTTAGTGAAGCATTTTATATAAAGAGTTTTCTATTTGCATCTTGTATAAAATGAAATGTTCCCCTAATTATGCTTTTCCGATCCCTTATGCTTATTTTGATTTTATTACTTTTATTAAATAATTTTATTAAATAAATAAATAAAAAAATATTAGTTTAAAAAAATATAAAAAAAAATTATCATTCACCTTGACACCGACAGGATTCGAACCCGCGTCCCTCAGATTGAAAGGCACATGCGTTAGCCAGTCGGCCATCGCGCCACTTGCATGAAGTGTGTCAAATGCTGCTCTTAAGCTGCAGATGTAAAACTGTAGAATGTTTAAGGTACTTGTAGCTAGTTCAGAACTATCGAAATTGTGCCAATAAACGAACTAGTGCAAACTGTAGAATTTAGCACTAGTTCGGAACTATCGAAAATGTAGTGCAGAGAGGGACAATTGACACCGCCTAGGACATCGCCGTGTTAAATTCGCCAGTTGATAACATGCAAAAGAGATTTAGCTCGTACTAGTAGTGTCGAAAAATGCACTAGAAGCGACCTAGTTCGGAACTAGAGATTTTCCCTACAGGGTTAGATTGCAATAAATTTTAGAAGAGAGCACTGCCAGCAGAAGGGTTAATTTGAGCGCTCAAACGAATTGCCATTAAGATTTGTTGTTGGTTGCTTTTGAATGTGAATGGCACATGATTGGTTAACCGCTTATTTTTGGCATTCAAACATACAGACATACATAAATACATGCATATGTATATATGCATTTAACCATACAAATACGTATGTACATACAACTTGCTTACTGCTTATCTATGGCAATGCGTTTCCGCATCAACAACCCAGATAGGCATCCGTTTATGTGAAATATTGTATGCAATTATGTATTGATGTATGTAAATACCCACCAAAAAATTTAAGCCTTATTTAAAAAGGCCTAAAAATTATAATGGTAGCAAATTTGTATGGTGTAAGGCTTAAAATAAGGTTGAATTTCCTGTGTTGATGTCAGCAGGCCATAAGGAGTACTCGAGTACTCTCTCTATGAGAGCACACCTTATTCCAAAGGCTTATACGCCATGCGAAATAAGGCCTAGATAAGTATCAGAGAGTTGGGAGTAGACAGAGTGAGTGCATAACAGAAGCAGCGCTGCCAGCGTACTTCTTTTTTAGACCTCATTTGTCAACAATAAGAAAAACTTTTTCGCAGGGTTCATGCATGTATTTGTCTATGTGTGTGTGCGTGTTTCGGTATGCGTGTGTACTGACTATGAGCGAAAGTGGCGAAGGCATGCATGTGTTGGCATTTTAAAGTTTGTCATAAATTATGCTTATTAGCTAATTTATTTTAGCTGACATCCTTATGTCCTATTTACAAAATTAATTCTATTTCATTTATTACATCGCTATGGTGAATTTTTATACCTTTCATGAGAATGAAATGTTATGGTAACTGCCGAAATAAAAATCTTGAAAGTACCAGAAGGAAGCGTGACAGATCCACTAAAATATATACCCATATAATCAGAATCAAGAACTGAGTCGATTAAGCCATGTACGTCTGTCCGTCTGTCCGTCTGTCTGTCTGTGTGAACGCAGCCCAATCCTTCAGTTTTCCAGATATCTGCATGAAATTTGGAATGTGAGTGTATTTTTATGAGAAGCTGATCATTTGTCATAATCGGCCGAATCGGACCACTATAACATATAGCTTCCATACAACCGATTGTAGATATATAGACTTTTGGGGTATAACTTCTCCATTTCAACAAAAAAGGGCATGAAACTTTGAGGTATTTGTACCCATATGGACCTAAATAATGTCTCCGAAATTTGTCAAGATCGGACCACTATAACATATGGCTACCATACAGCAGATTTTTCAGATATGGACATTTTGGGGTATAACTTCTCAATTTATACAGATAAGGACATGAAACTTTGCAGTATTTGTACCCATATGCACCTAAAGGATGTTAGTATGAACTGCCAAGATCAAAATATTTATAAATTAAAGAAAATCAGACCTATTCATGAAAGATATGAGGTCTTCGGTACAGCCGAAGACAGCCGCGCTCTTACTTGTTTTTTTTTTATTAAATTTATATAAATCTTTTTTGCATGTTAAATTACAACAACAAAATCTTACACGTGTTTGTTTAGCAAGTAATAGAACACGATTTGCGAAATTCGTATTAGATATTAGATATGTATTTTATTAATTTTTATGCATTCTCAAAGAATTACATTTAAGTTGTGCTTTTTTCGCTGTAATTCACACGAGGAGCACAAGAATTTAAATGAAAACGTCTTCCTGCATAAATTAGCAGAATAATTTTCGTAAACACATTATTATTATTAAGCACGAAGCAATTTTTCATTATCAATAAATAACTTCTAAAATTTAGAATCTAAATACATATTTATGTACATATGTAAGCAAGGATGGGCATTTTTGCACTACCACTCAAAGTGCATTACCATTCAGTAGTGAATGGTAATGCAAATGTGGTTTGCACTACCATTCAGTAGTGAATGGTAATGCAAATGTGGCTTGCACTACCATTCAGTAGTGAATGGTAATGCAAATGTGGCTTGCACTACCATTCAGTAGTGAATGGTAATTCAAATGTGGCTTGCACTACCATTCAGTAGTGAATGGTAATGCAAATGTGGCTTGCACTACCATTCATCGCATTCCCACTACAAGTACGATTTGTGAAAACCTATGATCGTAGTTTAGGTATTAAGTGGCCAATCTATTTAATAACGGGAAGGAAGTTTATGGGATATTCTACACATGGAATAAGGCTTAGAAAATTGATAATTTTATATTAAAGATGAAATGTGTTTATGTTTCTTAATTAATGTTTTTGTGTATATGAAGCTTCAGCTATAAGATCATGTCAAAAATTTTCAAATTAGTTCGAAAAAATAGGCTTTATTTCCCTTTCGAAAGGGCAATTAAGCCCGCAGACGGGGTTTTTTTTTTTTAAATATGGTGTATTAGTGGGAAAAGCGCTGCAGGCGAAAAGTTGGAATAAAAAATCGGGCGATTGAATAACGATCAGCCACGTGGAGACGGGTTGTTTAGCGAGATATTTCGCTGGCGAATCAAGTTATGTGGAGACGGGCTTTAAGCCTCTTTGTCTAGCAGCTTGGAGAAGACAGAACCTACAGAACGATTGTTAAGGCCAATCATGTCAAAATCAGCGGCGTACGCCAGTAGTTTCATGCTCTTCTGATACTCGTACAAGATGCCGCCTGTGCGGTTAGGTTCAAAATTTGGTCATCACTTGCAAATTTCTTGGAAATCTTTATGATCACCGCATGTTTTTTATCTTTTATTACCTATGTCGTGTGGCAAATTTTCTATTATTGTTGTAGAAATTATGAAAATAAGCAGATTTCATACATCGTTTAAAGTTCACTTTCCATTCTCCATATCATAGATGGGCACTTTTAAGTACCAGTAGTAATTCATTATTTTTACCCCTTTTACTGCTTACTTAAAATTTTTTACAGTAACAAGTAACGCGTTACTTATTACTTAAAACTTTTTACAGTATTAAGTACCGCGTTACTTATTACTGTAAAAATTTTACAGTAATAAGTAGTCTTTACTTACTACTGTAAAAAGTTTACAGTATTTAAGTATTATTTACTGTTTACTGTAAGACTACTGGAGTAGCGAGGATACAGTAGTCTAAGATTTTTCATACACACACACGCACACTGATGAGCACAAACGCATGGGTTGACGAGCATCTGAGGTATGATGCCCAATAAACATAATAGAAAAAAATCTCGAACGTTGAAAAAACGTTTATACACATTTCTAATTCCAGAGCATTTTGAAGTTGACAATTAAACGTACTTATTCTCAATTTTTTCTCAAATATACCAAAGTAGGTACCCAGGTATGTATAAATTAAGGACACGTTCATACATATATAACTACATACATATTCTATGTGTTCAAAATCGATAAAAGATTTTCTTCTTATTAAAAAAACTTCACCCAAAAAATCGATTAACTTTTGTTTTTTAAGTAAAGCAGATGAAAACTTTCTTCTTCCAGTTATTTGTTTACTCGAAATACATACTTACATAACGAAAAATCCATAAAAGGAAATCTTTATACTGAGCGAGAAATTGTTTACCAATTTTGACAGAATTTTATCATCCGCATTTTCTTTATTCTCAATTTGAGATGTATTTGTAAGTAATTGTATACCAAAACGGAAATTCATCTCAAATAGAATTCTCAACTTCAATGGCTTCGATGCCATTCCTGGAGAATTTTAATTTTTTTATAAAATCTTAACCTAGAATACAATTAAGATATTTGTTGGGACTGCCTCAAATAACATTTGGATGAAAAGCAATTTTATATTTTCGATTGATTTTTAAGTAGATTTTTGCTTACCGACGTTTTACCGAACATTGTGGTAAAAATATAGTTTTTATTTTCATATCCTTAATTTATCCATACCTGGGTACTTACCTTGGTATATTTGAGAAAAAATTGAGAATAGGTACGTTTAATTATGAATTTCAAAATGCTCTGGAATTAGAAATGTTTATAAACGTTTTTTCAACGTTCGAGATTTTTTTCTATTATGTTTATTGGGCATCATACCTCAGATGCTCGTTAACCCATGCGTTTGTGCTCATCAGTGTGCGTGTGTGTGTATGCCAATTCATAGACTACTGTATCCTCGCTACTTCAGTAGTCTTACAGTAAACAGTAAATAATACTTGAATACTGTAAACTTTTTACAGTAGTAAGTAAAGACTACTTATTACTGTAAAATTTTTACAGTAATAAGTAACGCGGTACTTAATACTGTAAAAAATTTTAAGTAATAAGTAAAGCGATACTTAATACTGTAAAAACATTTAAGTAAGCAATATTCTTTTACTGCTTACTGTTTGCTTTACTGAATTACAATTTTACTTCAGTATGCCCATCTAGCTCCATATGCTCTATATTGGATGGTAGAAAATTATTAAAAAAAAATTACTACTTAATAATAAAATACTCTTTCCATACCATTAATTTAAGTTTTATCTTTTTTATGAAATTAAATTATCTGTAACCGCTGCTAACAGTTATTACATAAGTTTATGCTTGTATACCTACTCATATAACATTGGGTCATATTAATAAAAGCCAAGCATTTGCTTTTGCTTAAAATTTCAGACCTTTTACTCAAATTTTGAAATTTGGTTCATACAAATTAATGTCAAATTTATAAAATCTTGAGTAAAAGCATTTGCTTGGTTTTTATTAATATGGCCCATTGTTGTTATTTTATTATATTATATTTTTTTTCTTTTTTTTTGTGCCATTTTTAGTTGGCTGATTAAATTATTCGATCAACGTTTAAATGAAAACATTCACGAGAAATAAAATGACCTTTTTATGTACGACACTACTATAAGTATTTCCTTATTTTCACACTACATTTGTACTCGAACGTGTGTATAAAAGTTATCCAATTTTCTTTTGACGCTAAACCATCTAAAAAATACATACATACATATGCGGTTTAAGAAAAATTCTGTTGCATTTTCATTTCATTTCGTTTTTACTATGTATTTCCTTGCTAATGACGCAAAAATAACAAATTTTTAACCGCCCTGCAAAAAGGTTTTGCTTACTGTTGACAAATCAGGTTTAAAAAAGGAGTACGCTGGCAGCGCAGCTTCTCACCTTGTGAGCCAGCGTTGCCGTTTGGGCCACTAAAGTGGCAATTTGAACCTTTTTTTAAAGCGAGGCCACCTGAATCCAACTTTTTGAAAATATGCAATATTTGAACCTTTTTAAAAATTCGGGCCACTTTTGGTCCTTTGTTACTTTCAAAACTATAATTATTAAATAATTTTTAGTTTCTTCTTAAATATAAGAACAAAAAACCTCTTTGTTACTATTTTACTTTGCATTGGCAACTCTTTGTTTCGAAAGGTTTTTTAATAAATTAATTTGGCAACACTACACACATTCCTTGAATACTTTGAAATTTGGGCTGTTCGTTAAGATAATGAAAACGCACGGAGCAGCCCAGACACACACAAACACATAGCGTTCGTTGATCCGTAGGAAAGTGCAAGAAACGTAGGAATTTTACCATAATTTACATTCTTTTCACTCATATTCGCTCTTTTTTGGAAAATTCCCACGGTTCTTGCTTTTTCCTACGGCTCAACGAATGCTTTTTTTAATTCCTTGCCTTTCTCGGGTTATTCCGTCTGCTCAACGAACGATCATATTAACGCTGCGTTAGTGTAGAGAATATTTAAAATTCCATTTTCCTTAAGCATTAAATAAACCACAAAAATATATAAAAATGTGTTTTAGCTAAAAAAAACATTGGGGCCACTTTTTTTAATTTTTTGGGCCACCTTTTGAAATTTTTGAGCGGCAACACCGCTGTGATCTCCTAACTTTCCAATACTTATCTAGGTCTTATCTCGCATGGCGGATAAGCCTTTGGAATGAGGTGTGCTCTCAGAGAGAGAGAGAGAGACTACTCCTTATGGCCTGATGGCATCAACACAGGAAAATCAGCCTTATTTTAAGCCTTGTGCCATACAAATTTGGCACCCTTATAATTTTCAGGCCTAGTATTTCGTAAGCCTTGAAGTCTGCGGTTTTAATTCTTAAATAAGGCTTCGATTATTTGGTGGGCTGCTACCGCAAAATGTAGCAACGCCTTAACACTTATCACACACACACCAACAAACAAAAAAACTCGCACTGTCCTCTGGCGCTACGGACATCCTGCTAGATGAATGTTCTTGCCTTCGCTTTGAACAACAATAATGTTGTGACACTACGCTGTAAAATTCTCATTTATTATTTTATGTTTTACAATTCGCTTTTTCTTTGGGAATGAAATATTTTGCTGTTGCTGACCCTTTTGGTGATAAATTTATTGTTGTCCATTAATATATTTTGTTGTTTTAATAGATGTGGTTGTGTCGGAGCATAAATACAGACACACATACCTATATATACATATTTGTGTATGTTTCGTAGATTAAAGTAAAATTGTTGTTGTATCGAAAAGATCCTTTAGCTATACATATTAGATTTCTATAGAAAATGGAGTTGGATTTTGCCGCTAAATCATTATTACGCGAACTTTAATTTGTGTCTGTTTAAAGTTAAGCAACACAACAAAATATTAAAGCAAAATGAGCTTCTCACTTTAATATGTGCATATCAGTGATATGAATGAATGCATTCCCCCACGCATTTACATAAATATGTACATATATATCTATAGTTAAAATTATAAACTTTAGAGGAAACACAACATCCGTATGAATTTATGTATTCGTTTGAGCAAGTATTTTCCATAAGGATGCATCACAAAAAGCTTGAAGTGAATGAATTGCCAACAACAACAAAAACAGCTATAAGATCATGTCAAAAATTTTCAAATTAGTTCGAAAAAATAGGCTTTATTTCCCTTTCGAAAGGGCAATTAAGCCCGCAGACGGGGTTTTTTTTTTTTAAATATGGTGTATTAGTGGGAAAAGCGCTGCAGGCGAAAAGTTGGAATAAAAAATCGGGCGATTGAATAACGATCAGCCACGTGGAGACGGGTTGTTTAGCGAGATATTTCGCTGGCGAATCAAGTTATGTGGAGACGGGCTTTAAGCCTCTTTGTCTAGCAGCTTGGAGAAGACAGAACCTACAGAACGATTGTTAAGGCCAATCATGTCAAAATCAGCGGCGTACGCCAGTAGTTTCATGCTCTTCTGATACTCGTACAAGATGCCGCCTGTGCGGTTAGGTTCAAAATTTGGTCATCACTTGCAAATTTCTTGGAAATCTTTATGATCACCGCATGTTTTTTATCTTTTATTACCTATGTCGTGTGGCAAATTTTCTATTATTGTTGTAGAAATTATGAAAATAAGCAGATTTCATACATCGTTTAAAGTTCACTTTCCATTCTCCATATCATAGATGGGCACTTTTAAGTACCAGTAGTAATTCATTATTTTTACCCCTTTTACTGCTTACTTAAAATTTTTTACAGTAACAAGTAACGCGTTACTTATTACTTAAAACTTTTTACAGTATTAAGTACCGCGTTACTTATTACTGTAAAAATTTTACAGTAATAAGTAGTCTTTACTTACTACTGTAAAAAGTTTACAGTATTTAAGTATTATTTACTGTTTACTGTAAGACTACTGGAGTAGCGAGGATACAGTAGTCTAAGATTTTTCATACACACACACGCACACTGATGAGCACAAACGCATGGGTTGACGAGCATCTGAGGTATGATGCCCAATAAACATAATAGAAAAAAATCTCGAACGTTGAAAAAACGTTTATACACATTTCTAATTCCAGAGCATTTTGAAGTTGACAATTAAACGTACTTATTCTCAATTTTTTCTCAAATATACCAAAGTAGGTACCCAGGTATGTATAAATTAAGGACACGTTCATACATATATAACTACATACATATTCTATGTGTTCAAAATCGATAAAAGATTTTCTTCTTATTAAAAAAACTTCACCCAAAAAATCGATTAACTTTTGTTTTTTAAGTAAAGCAGATGAAAACTTTCTTCTTCCAGTTATTTGTTTACTCGAAATACATACTTACATAACGAAAAATCCATAAAAGGAAATCTTTATACTGAGCGAGAAATTGTTTACCAATTTTGACAGAATTTTATCATCCGCATTTTCTTTATTCTCAATTTGAGATGTATTTGTAAGTAATTGTATACCAAAACGGAAATTCATCTCAAATAGAATTCTCAACTTCAATGGCTTCGATGCCATTCCTGGAGAATTTTAATTTTTTTATAAAATCTTAACCTAGAATACAATTAAGATATTTGTTGGGACTGCCTCAAATAACATTTGGATGAAAAGCAATTTTATATTTTCGATTGATTTTTAAGTAGATTTTTGCTTACCGACGTTTTACCGAACATTGTGGTAAAAATATAGTTTTTATTTTCATATCCTTAATTTATCCATACCTGGGTACTTACCTTGGTATATTTGAGAAAAAATTGAGAATAGGTACGTTTAATTATGAATTTCAAAATGCTCTGGAATTAGAAATGTTTATAAACGTTTTTTCAACGTTCGAGATTTTTTTCTATTATGTTTATTGGGCATCATACCTCAGATGCTCGTTAACCCATGCGTTTGTGCTCATCAGTGTGCGTGTGTGTGTATGCCAATTCATAGACTACTGTATCCTCGCTACTTCAGTAGTCTTACAGTAAACAGTAAATAATACTTGAATACTGTAAACTTTTTACAGTAGTAAGTAAAGACTACTTATTACTGTAAAATTTTTACAGTAATAAGTAACGCGGTACTTAATACTGTAAAAAATTTTAAGTAATAAGTAAAGCGATACTTAATACTGTAAAAACATTTAAGTAAGCAATATTCTTTTACTGCTTACTGTTTGCTTTACTGAATTACAATTTTACTTCAGTATGCCCATCTAGCTCCATATGCTCTATATTGGATGGTAGAAAATTATTAAAAAAAAATTACTACTTAATAATAAAATACTCTTTCCATACCATTAATTTAAGTTTTATCTTTTTTATGAAATTAAATTATCTGTAACCGCTGCTAACAGTTATTACATAAGTTTATGCTTGTATACCTACTCATATAACATTGGGTCATATTAATAAAAGCCAAGCATTTGCTTTTGCTTAAAATTTCAGACCTTTTACTCAAATTTTGAAATTTGGTTCATACAAATTAATGTCAAATTTATAAAATCTTGAGTAAAAGCATTTGCTTGGTTTTTATTAATATGGCCCATTGTTGTTATTTTATTATATTATATTTTTTTTCTTTTTTTTTGTGCCATTTTTAGTTGGCTGATTAAATTATTCGATCAACGTTTAAATGAAAACATTCACGAGAAATAAAATGACCTTTTTATGTACGACACTACTATAAGTATTTCCTTATTTTCACACTACATTTGTACTCGAACGTGTGTATAAAAGTTATCCAATTTTCTTTTGACGCTAAACCATCTAAAAAATACATACATACATATGCGGTTTAAGAAAAATTCTGTTGCATTTTCATTTCATTTCGTTTTTACTATGTATTTCCTTGCTAATGACGCAAAAATAACAAATTTTTAACCGCCCTGCAAAAAGGTTTTGCTTACTGTTGACAAATCAGGTTTAAAAAAGGAGTACGCTGGCAGCGCAGCTTCTCACCTTGTGAGCCAGCGTTGCCGTTTGGGCCACTAAAGTGGCAATTTGAACCTTTTTTTAAAGCGAGGCCACCTGAATCCAACTTTTTGAAAATATGCAATATTTGAACCTTTTTAAAAATTCGGGCCACTTTTGGTCCTTTGTTACTTTCAAAACTATAATTATTAAATAATTTTTAGTTTCTTCTTAAATATAAGAACAAAAAACCTCTTTGTTACTATTTTACTTTGCATTGGCAACTCTTTGTTTCGAAAGGTTTTTTAATAAATTAATTTGGCAACACTACACACATTCCTTGAATACTTTGAAATTTGGGCTGTTCGTTAAGATAATGAAAACGCACGGAGCAGCCCAGACACACACAAACACATAGCGTTCGTTGATCCGTAGGAAAGTGCAAGAAACGTAGGAATTTTACCATAATTTACATTCTTTTCACTCATATTCGCTCTTTTTTGGAAAATTCCCACGGTTCTTGCTTTTTCCTACGGCTCAACGAATGCTTTTTTTAATTCCTTGCCTTTCTCGGGTTATTCCGTCTGCTCAACGAACGATCATATTAACGCTGCGTTAGTGTAGAGAATATTTAAAATTCCATTTTCCTTAAGCATTAAATAAACCACAAAAATATATAAAAATGTGTTTTAGCTAAAAAAAACATTGGGGCCACTTTTTTTAATTTTTTGGGCCACCTTTTGAAATTTTTGAGCGGCAACACCGCTGTGACCTCCTAACTTTCCAATACTTATCTAGGTCTTATCTCGCATGGCGGATAAGCCTTTGGAATGAGGTGTGCTCTCAGAGAGAGAGAGAGAGACTACTCCTTATGGCCTGATGGCATCAACACAGGAAAATCAGCCTTATTTTAAGCCTTGTGCCATACAAATTTGGCACCCTTATAATTTTCAGGCCTAGTATTTCGTAAGCCTTGAAGTCTGCGGTTTTAATTCTTAAATAAGGCTTCGATTATTTGGTGGGCTGCTACCGCAAAATGTAGCAACGCCTTAACACTTATCACACACACACCAACAAACAAAAAAACTCGCACTGTCCTCTGGCGCTACGGACATCCTGCTAGATGAATGTTCTTGCCTTCGCTTTGAACAACAATAATGTTGTGACACTACGCTGTAAAATTCTCATTTATTATTTTATGTTTTACAATTCGCTTTTTCTTTGGGAATGAAATATTTTGCTGTTGCTGACCCTTTTGGTGATAAATTTATTGTTGTCCATTAATATATTTTGTTGTTTTAATAGATGTGGTTGTGTCGGAGCATAAATACAGACACACATACCTATATATACATATTTGTGTATGTTTCGTAGATTAAAGTAAAATTGTTGTTGTATCGAAAAGATCCTTTAGCTATACATATTAGATTTCTATAGAAAATGGAGTTGGATTTTGCCGCTAAATCATTATTACGCGAACTTTAATTTGTGTCTGTTTAAAGTTAAGCAACACAACAAAATATTAAAGCAAAATGAGCTTCTCACTTTAATATGTGCATATCAGTGATATGAATGAATGCATTCCCCCACGCATTTACATAAATATGTACATATATATCTATAGTTAAAGTTATAAACTTTAGAGGAAACACAACATCCGTATGAATTTATGTATTCGTTTGAGCAAGTATTTTCCATAAGGATGCATCACAAAAAGCTTGAAGTGAATGAATTGCCAACAACAACAAAAACATGTTCCACCAGTTAAATAGTCAAATATAATAGGAGATGAGCGGATGTATGGACGAGTAATGCATATACATATGTAAATATGTATGTATGTATATGAGTTAATACACTCGTTTATAAAATGCAATTGCGCATATGAATATTACACGGTATGTGCCTGCAGAAGTTTCCAAGCTCAAAGGCAATGCACTCAGTTGAATGTAAAATCAAATAAAAAGTAAAAAGTTCATAGAGACATTCATTTGAACTCGCGCTTATTCACCTTCAACCTGTTGCAAGCCATGGAATGTCTTGTATATACCAAACACACACACACATATGTAAATATATACAAACATGCACACATACCCTGTAGGGAAAATCTCTAGGTCGCTTCTAGTGCATTTTTCGCCACTCCTAGTGCAGGTTATCAACTGGCGAATTTAACACGGCGTGTCAATTGTCACCCTCTGCACTACATTTTCGATAGTTCCGAACTAGTACTAAATTCTGCAGTTTTCACTAGTTCGTTTATTGGCACAATTTCGATAGTTCTGAACTAGCTACAAGTACCTACAAATTCTACAATTTTATATCTGCCGCTTAAGTGCAGCATTTGACACACTTCATGCAGGTGGCGATGAACGAAAAAAATACATGAAATTTTTTTCAATTCGAATCTGTATACAAATCAAAATTTGTCTTATAATGGTGACTCAATTCACTCCTGCTGAACTGGTGAGAGTCTAACTACAATGGAGCTAGTTCCTTTTTGACACATTTTCGTTAGTTCAGAACTAGAAATTTTGCTCACTAGTTATTGAGTTCCCTGCTGGGTACACACATACACACATACATGCAAGCATATGCTAAGTTGAACGATTATAGCATTTACATACATAGAAGGAGCAATGGCGCACAATGGGTGATTGCGGCCAAAAATAAATTCAAAATTAAAGTATGAGTAAAATCATTTTTTTAAATAGAAATCGACATGTATATCAAATTGTAATAAAAAAGCTCAAATAAAAAGTTTTGAGTCTATTTTCGTTTAGCCGTACAGGGTGCCCAAAGTTGAGCAAAAAATAGGTTCTTTCATTTCTCAATGAACACACCTCATACAAAATGCTCTATCTCATTTAATTGTTAACACACGAACTCGAGTAATACATCATTACTACAGCTCGGAAAAATAGGTGAAATCAAGCGCCTAAAAATATGCTACATTTTGTAAATTATGTTTGTTTTCAGTGGCGGGATTACAATTTAAATATAAAGGGGTAGCATATTGGTATGGTGGGTGAAGATTTTATTAGAAAAGTTCTTAATCATGTCACACAAATTTGCAGTTTAAATAAACATACAGTGGTGTGTGATGAAATAAAGTCAGAATAGAAAGTGATTTTATTCATAAAATATATTTGTTTTTAATAATTTTAATTTGTTATATAAAAAAATCTTTAACAGAAACCAAATATATTAAAGTTAAAAAGTTTGTGCAAAGTTCTGGAAAATTCGCCAATTTTTCAACAAAATTTGTAACTTTTTGAGTAGAAATTTTATATTATTTTCTAGTACGCAGTTTTTTTCGACTTGTAAATTCGCATAAAAAAGGCAGGGCACAGCTAGAAAAAATTCTCAAATAACAGATATTAGTATTTTTTATAGTAAAATTCAACAAGCTACAAAACTTGCGAAAAGCTACAAATTTTTTAATTTTTTTATTATTATTTATTTATTATACTTTATTTATTATTACATACTCATGATTATTATATTTATTCAGCTTTCTTTGCAATTTCTAGCTTTCTTTGCAATTTTTCACGTGCAACCCATAAAAAACCTTAATAATTTATTTTTCTGGCATCCTAGTAATCAAAAAATCCAATTACATTCACGAAGGGCTTAGACCCAAATGAACCCCACCCTTAAACTTGCCCACTGGATGTGCTCACAAACATTACGTAGCATAATTTTAGGCGTTTGATTTTCACCTATTACACTGGTCGACAAGTTTTTGTTACAGAAATAAAATTCTACTTTTCTAAAGGATTTCGGTGCGCTGAATCCGAATCTGAAGTCAGATTTCCGCTAATACGTACAGTTTTTGAGATATTCATGTGTAAAGAGGCCAAAAACGTGATTTTTGGCTATATTCACTCCTCAATATCTTTTAAATTTCTTACTTATTTTAAAAATTGATTAAAGCTATTGAAAACGCGGACATTTCTCTTGAAGAAACCGTTTTAATATTTCATATATCTTTCTTGTAACTTGCAATATTGCATATTAAGCTTCATTAGTTTTGCAATATTTTCTCCATACAAAAATAATTAAAAATTTTGAAGCACGCTTTTAGGCAGTTTATTATATTATGGACGTATGTAAGTGGCTTCGTAAAAAAATTGTTCTGCTGAGCAACTACAAAATTTGATTGCGCCTATAAAATGCTACAAATGCTGCCGTAGTTTTCGACGACAAATACCTTGTTGTACAAAAACATATATTACTACATACCTAAATTAGATATCCGAAAAATTAAAACGTTGTCTTCAAGGGAAATGGCCGAGCTTTCAATAGCTTTAATCAATTTTTAAAATAAGTAATTTAAAAGATATTTAGGAGTGAAAATAGGCAAAAAACGTGTTTTTCGCCCATTTGGGCATGAATATCTGAAAACTGTACGTATTACAGAAAATCTGACTTCAGATTCGGATTCAGCGCACCGAAATCCTTTAGAAAAGTAGAATTTTATTTCTGTAACAAAAATTTGATGAAATTTTGTCGACCAGTGTTATCCGAGCTCTAATCATCACATAGATAATGATTTTCTCTTTCAGAAATTATAACCTAGTTGTATATAGCGGTCACTATTGAATTTATATGAATTTTCAAATATTGACAAAAAATTTCGATGAGAAATTTTGCTCCACTTTGAATAAAAAAATAAAAAAATTAAAAAAAATATGACCTCCTCAAATGCTTTTATGCTTTTATGCTTTGAAACAATATCTTCTTAATCAAACTGCATTTTCATTTTAAAAATCCACTTGAAAAAATCGTAAAAATTCGTTTGCTCCATTTTGTTTTATGAACTTTTTTATGGAAGGTGTTTTTTTAAGTTTTCGTGCATTTTTCCCAAAGAAAACGCCCAGAAATATACTTCAAAAAGTTTAATTTTTTTTGTATGGGGAATATTTGTCAAATTAATGAAACTTAAATATCGATATTTCCAATTCTAATTAAGATATTCGAAGAAACTAAACGTTGTTTTCAAGGGTAATGATTGTGCTTTCAACTGGTTAAATCGAATTTGAGTGGAAAGTAACTACACAAAGGAAATTAAGCAGGGAATAGAGGCAAAAAACGTGTTTTTGCAAATTTGGGCATGAATATCTCAGAAACTAGAAACAATTTGGAAATTCTGACTCCAGATTCAGGTTTAGCACACTGAAATCCTTTAGAAAAGTGTAATTTCATTTCTGGTATAAAATTTTTTTGAAATGCGATTTTTTTGTATGAAAATTTTATGATAAATTCTTATAAAATACTTAAAAGTGCATATATTTTTAATTTAAAAACTGTGAAGTGCTTTACTCCTTTTCTAAAATGATTACTGCATTTGATTTTTATTTCAAAAATGTACACACTAATCAAAATTGAGCATTTTAGCTATAATAGTTAGGAAAATGCTGAAATTTCAAAAATACCGTTTTATGGGAGATGGGCGTATTTGTGGGTGGATTTTGTTCAAATTTTCATAGTTTACCAAATTTCAACCAAAAAAGCTTAAGTTCCGAGTTTCAAGATTCTAGCTCACTTATTACTATTTTTGGCCGCGTTTGTATGGAGGTGCCCCCACTGTGGTGGTTAGAAGCAACACCAAATTTATTAGCTGAGTTCCCGTGGCAGTGATCCAGATCCGGATACAAATTTTGTAAGCAAATGCGACAACAATTTTGTGATCCTGGTATTTATCTGGATCAAAACAACCTATTACAATCTATACGGATCCGAAATTGATACAGATAAACGCCAGGATCACAGAATTCTTGTTGCATTTAGATGAAAACTTCTTATCCGGATCTGGATCACTGCCTCGGGAACTCGCCTATAGGGAAAAGCAATGCACACCGTGCGCAATCAAGTAATGAGAATGATTCTACAAAAAAAATCTAACTGATTTTCAAGGAAAGCATTTTCGAGGAAATACGAGCATGCAAACCCTTTAGTCAGAATGACTCATGTTTTATTCGCTTTGTTGCCTTTCCTAGACACTTGCTTTTAACTTTATTTGCAGAACATACATATATATGTATGTATGCGCATTAGGCATATAACTTTTTACAATTTTTGCAAATACGAAAAACGGCATACCATAGTCGAATAGAGCAACAAAAAATATAAACCCCATTATTTTTTTTTTTTTGCGAAATTGCAAAAAAGTTTCCGCGCAAAACGAAATTACTTTTTTATCAGAACTGCTGAAAAAAACAAAAAGTACAGTGTACACGTTTTTCTTCATAATAATAGATATTTATTTAACTAATAATCCTCCTATTATTCCAAACGCCTTTTAACGGGCCTAAGGGAAGTGCCCCACCCACCCCAAACTAATTTTTCTTCAGAAAATTCTGATTCAATATAATAATCACACAGCTGTGCGCGGAACGTTTTTGAACCGAAATCACCTAAAAAGGTGATATTCATTACTTGTCGAATATTTGCCACCACGTGGTGGTATGCCAAATTTTTCGTCAACATTTGTTATATGCCTAATGCGCATAGTTACTCGTATAAGCGTTCAGAAATTTTTTTTCTTCTTTAAAGCGAATTTTATCAATTTTCCATAAATTTTATTGAAATTAAAATAACTTGCGCCGATTTGCTTTCCAAGTTTAATATAACGTCTCCAATGCGCTGTTGGCAACACTTAGAACCATACATATGTGGTCTATGTGAGGGCATCTCTGGAGCTCAGCCAACATAGCCTCACAATGACAATTTATGTAATTTTAATTAGGCTTATTAGCTTTGAAAATTAGTTGCGGCTGCAATGGTTAAGTGAAGACTTTAATTAAATTACGTATGCGCGCGTGCACAATTATACATCTACATATCTGTGGCAATTTGCAATAATCGCTTAAGTCGAAAAATATGATTTCGAGATAAATTGATTTTTATATTCGAAGGCGTTTCTTCACAAATCATAAAAGTCGATTAAAAACTATGGACGCAAAATCAGTGAGCCATCCACAATGTTACGATCAAATTTTGTAAATAAAACAAAATGTCATGAAGAAATTTGATTAAGTATATACATCTACTTTGGCTGTTATAGCAAGTTTAATATACCTCTATTGTAAGTTAAGCCTAAATGTTTTTATTTATATCTTTTTATTGAATTAAGTTATAAGCATGGGGGTTTTACACAAATGTAGAGTTTTAAATGGAGAATAACTTGGTATATATAACTCGAAATCTTCCTAAGTCGACTTAAGCGGTTATTGTTTGTGACCACAGATATATCAGCATAAGCATTTAAAACAATTACGCACATATCGCTAGCTTAACGTGCAAAGTGGCTAAGTGCCTTTTTTTCAAATTTTACAGAAAAGACAAAAAACAAAAAAAAAAAAAACAAAACCAACCAAAAAAAAAACAAAAAAAATATCGATATGAAAAAATAATATTCTGTTAATGTAAATATTTAGCACTTAGCCACTTTTCTTCTTCTTTGAACTAAGTCAATTTGTGTATGCAGACATAATAAATTATCCACGAAGCTTTAAAGATTAAATCTTCTTTTGCTAATTTAATAAATTATAGCGTATTTCATTAAAAGTTATTTATAATAATTTTATTATATCTTTGCCATTAAATCTATTGCTCGCGCACAGACATTTAATTTGCATAAAAGATAAAACTTCCCTCTGAATTGTTTAAGGAGTTTCAAGCCTAACTGGTATTGTGCGCTTTTAATTTCTTCCAATTGGAGAGCCTGCAGAAACATGCCAGCATTTGTTTGATGCCACTGAAACAAACAAATTCCCTAAATGAAAGTATTTTCCTCAATTTATTTCTTGGTGTCAATTTAATTTTCTTCTTTGTGCTAGCGGCCGCTGTTCTTCAAGCCTTGACTTCTTGCATCTGTGCTAAAAGTTTGGTATTTATTATGCCATTACTGCTGATATGAATATCTACATACGTAAGTGGTCATATGAACAACTTTAGATACATGAGTGTCCACTTTCAAAAGGGGATATGTGAATTTTTCATATTAACTGACAATTTAAAAAAAAAAAGAAAAAAAAACGGAGAGACTTTTGAAAGTGCATTCGTGTTTAATACTATTTTTTAGAATATGGAAGGATTTTGCAGTAAATACTTAATGGACATTAAACACCTTTAAATACTGGCACACAATCCATAAAAAACTCAATAAGGAAAAAAATTTCACATAGACACTTTTGAAAGCCGACTACTCACATATGTCTCTACGCTCGTCTGCAGATATTACTTCTAACATATTTGCTTACTTGAAACCATATTTTAATTTGCTTTCTGCGTGTCTCAAAATGCCCCTGAAAACAATAAAAAAAAAAAATGAAAACATTAACATTAACATTATAATCATGCCAGTAAATTATTATATTATATTTAAAACTTAACTGCAGAAGCCCCTTCATATGCTAATACATGCACAAGTTGTAATAAATTTGTGTATCTAAAAAACAAAAACCAAAAAAACACAAAAACCACTGACCGCCTTTTAACTGACCGCAAGTTATTTTTTGCCAATTTACTTTAAATTATGTTTACACTGCCACAAGGAAATGTAATACTCATACGAAAAAAGTTATAGAAAAACTGCGGAAGATAATTGCTATTACAAACTCTTTTGCAAACGTTTCCTTTTTTCGCAACGAACAAATTGTCCGCCCAACCTAAATAGCATTTCACACATTACAGCATGTGTGCATAAAAAATTATGCATGTACACACCCACATAATACATATGTACATATGTATATACATACCAGAGCTGGAAAAAACCAAGTACAAGTACAAGAACAATTCTTCTTCTTCTTGATTGGCGCTTAACCGTCTAGACGATTCTGGCCGAGTTCAACAGAGCGCGCCAATTGGTTCTGTTTCGTGCAGCATGGCGCCACTTGGGAACACCTAGGGAGGCAGCATCGCTGTCCACCTGATTTTCCCAACGCAGTGGAGGTCTCCCTTTTCTTTTGCGTTCAGCGGGTTTCGATAGAAATGCTTTCTTGGCCGTTGCGCCTTCGTCCATTCTCATGACCTGCCCAACGCAGCCGCTGGATCTTTATTCGCTAAACAATGTCGATGTCTGTGTAAAGCTCGCACAGCTCATCGTTAAATCTCCGTCGATACTCGCCCACGCCAACGCGCAAAGGTCCATAAATATTACGATGAACTTTTCTCTCGAATACTCCAAGTGCCATCTCATCTGATTTTGAAATTGTCCATGCTTCTGCGCCGTACATGAGGACTGGAACGATGAGCGTCCTGTAGAGTGTGATTTTTGTTTGTCGAGAGAGGACTTTACTTTTCAGTTGCCTACTTAGTCCGAAGTAGCATTTATTGGCAAGCGTGATTCTTCGTTCGATCTCAAGAACAATTACCATTACCTAAACTCTGTAATTGAAAAAAAAATCAATTACAAAGTATAAGCATACTTTTTTGGTACTTGGTACATTTTCCATTACTTTCAATTACTGCAAGTAATTAAAAATAACTGATGGTAATTGGTATTAATTGAAAGTAGTTGAAAAATAATTGAAAAATTTATGTATTGAATATCAAGTACTGCATTTTATTGAAAAGAATTGGTAGTAATTGGTGGTAATTGAAAGTAATTGAAAAAGAATTTACTGATTATCAGATATCAATAAAATATACTTGTTAATCGGTTTTTTTTAATTATCAAGTAGTAGTATTTCGATGAAATATAAATATCAAATACATATTATTCATTACTTCACAGCTCTGATACGAGTACATCTGCACATCTGCGAGCATGTTTCCCTTGACAGCAAACAGCAGCGACAACTTTGCGGTGGCTTCAGTGGCGGCGTTGCTTCAAATAATTAAAATGTTTGCTTTGTGCAGCAAAAGTTTGTGCTTATGTATGCTTGTAAATGAATGTATGTCGGTATGCTTGTCAAATTACATATGTAGGTATACATCAGGGATGGGCAGTTTTGAATAAATTTTTATTCAAATAAAAAATAAATTTTTATTCTTCATTCTCATATCCTTGAATAAAGAATAAATTTTTATTCTTCATTCCGGCGCCCTTGAATAAAGAATAATTTTTTATTCTTTATTCTGATACCCTTGAATAAAGAATAAAAATTTATTCTTCATTCTCATACCCTTGAATAAAAAATAAATTTTTATTCTTCATTTTGATACCCTTGAATAAAGAATAAAAATTTATTCTTCATTCTGCTACCCTTGAATAAAAAATATATTTTTATTCTTCAGTCTGATGCCCTTGAATAAAGAATAATTTTTTATTCTTCATCCAAAATTGGTTGAATAAAAATAAAATTTTATTTTTCATTCAGATAATTTTGAATAACGTGAATAAAAATTTATTCTTTATTTAAATTTATCTGAATGAAAAATAAAATTTTATTTTTTATTCAACCAATTTTGGATGAAGAATAAAAAATTATTCTTTATTCAAGGGCATCAGAATGAAGAATAACAATTTATTTTTTATTCAAGGGTATCAGAATGAAGAATAAATTTTTATTCTTTATTCAAGGGTATCAGAATAAATAATAAAAAAAATATTCTTTATTCAAGGGCGCCGGAATCAAGAATAAAAATTTATTCTTTATTCAAGGATATGAGAATGAAGAATAAAAATTTATTTTTATTTCTTCGTTATTGAATTATTCAAATTTTGAATAATGCCCATCACTGGTATACATATATGCTTGTATGCTTACATGCATGTGAGTTGGCTTTTGTATTTTTTTTTGTCGCCGGCAAATCTAACTAAAAATGTGCGCTCGTGCATAACAAAATGGCTGCACGCATTCATAGTATGGCCCTCTTAATTTAGTCGCGGTCGAGCGCACACACGCTTTTGACATTTGTATGTGTACATATGTATGTATATGTATCGCCCACAAACGCACATGCATATTTTAACACACATATTTACGCTAATTGGAAATCGTAATGAACAGTGTTTGGAATAGTTCTATGTACGCTCACAAGCCCATTTTGATGCAACCAACTCAATATTCATTCGCTAAGCACACATATAGCCATATGTATATACATGCTTACATACATATGTATACATATATTAATGAGTATTGCCGCTGTGGTGCAATGGGTAGAGTGCTTGCCTGCTATGCCAGAGGTCTCGGGTTCAAACCGCGGTCCGAGCAAAACACCAAAACAATTTTTCTAATAATTAAAAATCCAATTATTGGTTTTTCTAAGAGCAGCGGTCACCTCTGAGCGACATACCTACCCTCCGAGAGTATTTCTGCCATGAAAAAGCTTCTCACAAAAAATGCATTCGCCGTTCGGAGCCGGCATAAAACTGTAGGTCCACCCAATTATTAGGAAAAACAAAAAGGATCACACCTCGAATTGGGAGAGAAGCTTGGCCATAATACTCTTCAGAGTTATAATAGAGGCATTGTATTATTATTATTATTGCTTTATATACAACCATTTTCAATGACCGCTGCTATAGAGAGAAGAAGTGTCAGCGATACTGCATATACAATAAAACTAGCAAAATCTTGCACGCCTATCCCTATTTAAGCCCATGTTTAATGGTGGCAGAGTTGTGTTGCCCTATTGACCGTAGTTTTGTTTAATATGCGGTCAACGCTTTGCACATATTTCTGCATAAATAAATGCATACATAAATATAATATATTGTATATGCATATTTATATGCATTGCTTACAGTGTGCCTGCCAGTCTGCCCGTTTTAGCAATGCTGACGCCCAAACCAGTGGTACACCACTGCGTATACGTGCTCAAATAATTCATTCACTGCTGTCGGAATTTTGTTTGAGGCAAAAGCAACATCATTTATGGTTTATGCAAATCTTTGGCTACGTGTTTGCTGTGTCCACCGTTTCGACACATATAAGTCAAAAATTAGACTCAAATGTCGCCGATATCCTTTAAAATATTCTGTAGTCATCCTGGACCACTTATTCGCTAGTATATCGCAAATTGGCTAAGAAATTGTCATGTAATGAGTTTCATATGCAAGCCCTAGTTAAGACCTTTAGTTTGATACCAATATTGCCCACAAATGTTTTGGCGCTATCCGGGTCCACGGTTTTTTCCGCTATCCACGGTCTCGACCTTTGTATTTTTTTTTTTTTACATTTGTAGAGTTACCCAACCAAATAAAACAATCACTAGTAACCCAAAATACCGTCTTGAAGAGCAAAGTTTTTAAAAAAATTTAGAAATTTTAAGTTATGTTACCCTTTTATATCCGACTTTACTTCATTTAAACTTGATGAACTCATCCAAATTTTATTCGATTTTTAATAGCTATACATTTCTGGAAAGCGCATTAAATAACACAGCCTACCCTGTGATTTAGTTGAAAAATAATTTCCGATTTCGGGAAGAGTATAGGGCAAGAAGTTGAAGATACATGAGAAAAAAAAAGAAAATGATCACTTTAGACCGCGTTATTACTTTCCCTGTGTAGTGTACCAAAAAACGGAATACGCCATTCGATTTAGCGGTTATGGATGGATATAAATTTTTTTTCTCGTGCAAAATCCTAACTTTTTTCATACATAAATCTAAACATACTTTGAAATTCTGGGAATTTGCGCGGTTTTCGGTGTAGCTCCATCCAGTTGTTGGAAAAGTGAAATTTTTTTTCAGTTTACTTGCTTTAAAACATCCTATTTTCATATTCCGTTGCCGGAGGGAATATTTAAAAAAAACTCATCTAATGTACATGCAGCCACATATCGTCGCTCCCAACGAAGACTAGCACGGTTCAGTTAGCGTGGAAGACTAGCACGGTTCGTTGTTCGCGTGGAAGACTAACACACTTCGTTGTTCGCGTGGAAGACTAGCACACTGTGTTGTTCGCGTGGAAGACTAGCATGCTTCAGTTCTCTGCGTGGAAGACTAGCATACTTCAGTTCCCTGCGTGGAAGACTAGCATGCTTCACTTGTTTAGGTGGAAACTAACATACTTCTGTTTGTTAGAAATAAGCTTAGGGGTTAAGCACATAAGGAGGATTGTCCGAGGAGTGAAAGATATTTTATAAGTAAGTGCAAGAACAATAATTCATACTGCAATAAAACTTTAAACAAGAACCTTCAGCCAAACTATATGAAAAGTATCGTTAGTTATTACTCGGAACTCTATATTTATATATCGTCGCTCTCAACGAAGACTAGCACGGTTCTATTTTTTTAAAAACATTGTGCACACTTTTTGTGTAGTACCAAAGCACTAGTCATTAAGCCGTATCACGTTATATGGACAAAAAAAAAGTTTAGTGTGTGTCAGTTTTATTTGAACACTTATGTCGAAAAAATATTTTTGGTGTAAAAATTTTTTTTTTAGGCCCGCGTTAAAAACAGCTAAATCGCGTTTTTTGTAATAACTCCCTTATTTGATGTCGGATCTCTATGATCTTAATGTCGCAGAAAAGGTCTCGCTCAGCACTATATTTGGCCCATATAAAGTTTCGTCGCCAAAGGTTCTCCTGAGTTTTACCTTTAAAAATTTTGGAGTTACTATCCCTAAATTTTTGAATTTTTATCACTAATACAAAGCTCTCAAAAAACCATGAAGAATCCCCCAAATAAATTCTAGCCTTTATTCACAAACAAAAAAGTTATAACGTTGTAAAATGAAACACTTGTTTTTTTATAAAAAATTACACAGTAGGGAGGCAAAAATACCACAGAGAAACGGCGAAACACGTCAGCTTAATATTTAGCTCCAGATTACCATGGCGTTTTTAGAAAATCCGGATTAGCTCCCATTTTCGAGATATTTAAGAAATAATTTTCAGTTTTCACATACAAAGCGATCCCAGGGAGAGGGGGAAAGGGGGAGAGGGAGAGGCTATGAGTAACTATTGTTGAGGTAATAAAAATAAAGAAAACTGCTTTTAATATCGTTCATATTTTCATTGTTCATGTACAATTTTCTTTAAATCAAAGAATAAAAACCACGTTTTGAAAGAAAATTGTATTCAAAACAATGAAATCATTCCCATTTTTCCATAATCTGAGTAATTTTTTTGAGTGTGAGCAAAGTAATATAAGCGATGAAGAATTCACTTTCAGAGCTCTGAAACTTCTTTCATAAATATCTCAAAATTTGGAGGGCATCGTCATTTTCGGTCTTGGTTATCATAGATAAGAAGATGTTTTCGGGATTAAAGTAAAATGCATTGTTTTCAATTGTAGGCTGAATAATTAACTGCATTTCTAGGGGCAGACGACGCACCCAGAAGTGTATTGATAATATATTTAGACTTCCATTTAGGCGCATATAATTTTACAACGAACTCTAGCAGTTTTTCTAAACAACTTGGGTGATTTTACGATACGCACGGATGCAGAAATCGTGAAGCCGTTGTAAGCCAGCGCGCTGTGCTTAGAGGTCCCACTTGAATACTTACCAAATCTTCACTACAGCCATTATCATTCAATATAAATAACGTTGATCAGCACGAATAGTCCAATCATCAACAATTTTTTTGCATATCATGTGTCCAGTATTGGTAGCTGTTCTATCGCGGTACATAATCAAGTCAAGCGAGGACTTAGAATACTTCTTAATCAAAAACTCATACTTATATGGCGTTACTGTCTCATATAAATAAGAACTTGGGATCATTTTTCAAAAAACAGGTTCCCTGATTTTAAAACGGTATAACTTTTTTGTTTGTGAATAAAGGCTAGAATTTTTTTTGGGGAGTCCTCATGGTTTTTTGAGAGCTTTGTATTAGTGATAAAAATAAAAAAATCTAGGGATAGTAACTCCAAAATTTTTAAAGGTAAAACTCAGAACAACCTTTGCGGTCGAAACTTTATATGGGCCAAATATAGTGCAGAGCGAGACCTTTTCTGCGACATCAAGATCATAGAGATCCGACATCAAATAAGGAAGTTATTAGAAAAAACGCGATTTAGCTGTTTTTAACGCGGGCCTAAAAAAAAAATTTTTACACCATAAATATTTTTTCGACGTAAGTGTTCAAATAAAACTGACACACGCAAACTTTATTTTCGTGATACGGCTTACTAGTCATATCTACATATATATAAATATAGAGTTCCGAGCAATAACAAATGCGGTGTTTTATTTGATGCGAAATCCAGGTTTTATTTGCACAACATATGCACATACTTAAAAGTAGGCCTAGTACAAGTCTAGGAATATTTGAAACTCATATACTTTTCATATAGTTTGGTTCCTGTTTAAAGTTTTATTTCAGTATGAATTATTGTTCTTGCACTTACTTATAAAATATCTTTCACTCCTCGGACAATCCTCCTTATGTGCTTAACCCCTAAGCTTATTTCTAACAAACAGAAGTATGTTAGTTTCCACCTAAACAAGTGAAGTATGCTAGTCTTCCACGCAGAGAACTGAAGTATGCTAGTCTTCCACGCAGAGAACTGAAGCATGCTAGTCTTCCACGCAGAGAACTGAAGTATGCTAGTCTTCCACGCAGAGAACTGAAGCATGCTAGTCTTCCACGCGAACAACGAAGTATGCTAGTTTTCCACGCAGAGAACTGAAGTATGCTAGTCTTCGACGCGAACAACGAAGTGTGCTAGTCTTCCACGCAGAGAACTGAAGTATCCTAGTCTTCCACGCGAACAACGAAGTGTGCTAATCTTCCACGCAATCAACGAAGTGTGTTAGTCTTCCATCCGAACAATGAACCGTGCTAGTCTTCGTTGGGAGCGACGATATGTATGTATGTAAATATTTATATATTTTATTGTATCTGCTATCGAAATTTCGTACAGCAAAGAAGTGGTATTTCAGATACGAATGCGTATGATTTTCCTGTCACCACTGACAGCATATTATTATTTCATCAATGAACAGAGGGCAACAATTACCTAGCTTGTCTGTTTGTTTGACAGTTAATTTAAATTGTTATAATTAGCCAAGAGCTTACAAGAAATTAGTTTTGGTAAATATGGAATTAATCTACGGCAGATTTAATAAGTATGACCAAAGTTAGATCTTCCTTCATTAACCACCGCAAGAACAATCAAAGGCAAATCAAAAGCCTTTTTGTTCTTAAAGTGTTTGCTATTGACAACGAAGCTTCACTGCAAAGTAGCAAGGCAACTACTGACAACACTGCTCCTACTCCTCCTCCTCTAACTTCCTTCCCTCCATTACCTGCTCCGATCCACTCAAACTCAAGCTACTTTATTTGTTATAATTGTACATGACTAGCTGACGTAAATTTCCGTTACGCATTTACACAAACTGAATGTGAAGTAAAGTTTGCATGCAACAGCAATAAAGCGTTAATTTAAATATTGACAGTATACAATTGTTGCATGTATGTAGATTTGTATGTACGTATGCATGTGTGCATACCCTTTCGCCTAAATAACCACCTTCCGGCTAGACCACAAAACAAAACAACATAACCTTGACGCTTTCTAAATACATACATATGTATGTATGTATGTATGTTTCGCTATTATCGGCTGTTTGGTCAACTTTTCGGAGACGTGCTCATTACCATTATAGTAATGCCATTATTCGTACTACCTACACGTGAAACTGAAATATCCATGAAAAATCACGTTCAAAAAGGACATGATCATGTATGTATCTACATGGATATGTCATTGCGAGTCAATGATTTTGGTCGAAAGGTGAATGTGTGTATAAAAATTTTTGTACTATATATGTAATAATATTACATGTTTAATGCATACCCTGTAGGGAAAATCCCTAGTTCCGGACTAGGTCGCTTCTAGTGCATTTTTCGACACTACTAGTGCGAGCTAAATCTCTTTTGCATGTTATCAACTGGCGAATTTAACACGGCGTGTCAATTGTCACCCTCTGCACTACATTTTCGATAGTTCCGAACTAGTACTAAATTCTACAGTTTACACTAGTTTGTTTATTGGCACAATTTCGATAGTTCTGAACTAGCTACAAGTACCTACAAATTCTACAGTTTTACATCTGCCGCTTAAGTGCAGCCTTTGATACACTTCATGCATGTGGCGCGGGTTCGAATCCTGTCGGTGTCAAGGTGGATGATAATTTTTTTTATTTTTATTTTTTTAACTAATTTTTTTTTATTTATTTATTTAATAAAAATTTACCATAATATTTAAAAATTAATAAAATAAAAAAAAATACAAATAAGCCTGAGGGATCGGAAAAGCATAATTAGGGGAACATTTCATTTCATACAAGATGCAAATAGAAAACTCTATATAAAATGCTTCATTAAACATCTGAGAATTGCAGAAATATACAAGGCCGACGGCAATTGAACGAACGAAAAATTTTCATAGAATTTGTGTCACTTCGAAATTGCGTATAAATCAAAGTCTGTCTTATAATGGTCACTCATTTCACTCCTTCTTAACTGGTGAGGGTCTAACTACCATTGATCTAGTTCCCTTTTGACACCTTTTCGCTAGTTCGGAACTAGAAATTTTGCTCACTAGTTATTGAGTTCCCTGCAGGGTACGTACATATGTAAACATGTATGTACGAGTTTGTGCTCCTTGTGGGCGTAACAATTGTGGCTGGTTTCGACCGACCAAACAATACAATAAAATTCAAACGGCTTGTGTCGTGACCAAAATATTACGTGATGGCGCGTACACACTCACACTTATACAGTATACAACTACCCTGCAGGAAAATCAATAACTAGTGAGCAAAATTTTTAGTTACTATCTAGGGAAAAGATGTCAAAAAGGCACTAGTTCACTTGTAGTTAAACCCTCGCCAGTTCAGAAGGAGTGAATTGGGTGAGCATTATAAACACACACTTTGATTTGTATGCAATTTCGCATTGACAAAAATTGTATGAAAATTTTTCGTTCGCTCAATTGCCGTCGGCCTTGTATATTTCTGCAATTCTCAGATGTTTAGTGAAGCATTTTATATAGAGTTTTCTATTTGCATCTTGTATGAAATGAAATGTTCCCCTAATTATGCTTTTCCGATCCCTCAGGCTTATTTGTAATTTTTTTTATTTTCTTAATTTTTAAAAATTATGGTAAATTTTTATTAAATAAATAAATAAAAAAAATTAGTTAAAAAAAAATAAAAAAAAAAATTATCATCCACCTTGACACCGACAGGATTCGAACCCGCGCCACTTGCATGAACTGTATCAAAGGCTGCACTTAAGCGGCAGATGACTGTCGGATTTCTGAAATTCTCAGATGGTTAGTTAAGCATTTAGTATAAAGATTATTCTATTTGCAGCTTCACTTATATGAAATGAAATGTTGTCCTCTGATTGAGTAAGTCCTAGCAAAGTACTACCCAGCCAAAAGGAGTCCGCACGGTGCTCCGTTAGGACCCCCTAAGCGCCCATGGATCCTATGGATGCTGCCAAAAGGCTTACAATGGAGCGTATCCGACGTAGAAAAGTGCCTTTTGAAATGTATAAAAAATTGCATATTTAGGAGTCCTTAAATGAGTGCTTTCGGAGTGTGGACTCCTCAAATTGTTCATTTAGAAGTCGGAAAACGCTCCTTCAGATAAATCAAAAAGGCACATTACGAACCCTTTAAAGGATTTATTTCGGCGTACTAACCTATAACTACCTTTTTCACTCCGCATTTCGAGCGCTCCGTCGAGGGATTGTCTTGGGAGTTTCATTACGCACCTTATTCGGAGCGCCCCGTATGTACTTGGTTAGCTGGGTAGTTGATCAGTTTTTCCAATGCCCAGGAATGTTTTTCTTATTTGTTTAATTTTTAAATATTTTTAATTTTATAATTTTTACTTTTTTATGCAATAAAAAAAGTAGTTTAAAAAAAAATATATATATGATCGCCCCAATTACATATATTTTTCTGTATTCAATTTTAAAATTTTGAACGCGCGATGTTTGTGGTGAAATTACTTACGCATAAAATCAGCTTATCTTTCGTTTTTCTATCTGAACGCATCTTTTTCGTAATTTAGGATCTCAGTAAAAAGAAAAATGATAAGATTTAAATGTTTTCGAAGTTGCTGACTTCACCGTACTTCTAAATTTAATGACATCTTATGTTCTAAAGACCTATGATGAAATACGATTCACCAAAATCCGGGGAAAGTGTGGTGAGTACACAATTAAAAAACCTCACTGGATAAATTCTGCAAACAACGGATTCAAAATTTAGTGAATTCTAGAAATTTAAGCTTATTTCGATTAAGATACTCAAGGTGAGTCTCTGAGGCCCACTTTCGGTTTTTCTTAACAATTTTATACGGTTGCAAAAAAAAATGGTTAAAATACGTAAATAGCCCAAAGATCACAATTATTTCATAATTTATGTACACAGATGGAGGAATACCCAAAGTTTCAGACAAAAATCTTTTTTGGTTTAGGAATAATTCTCTTTTGAGTTTTAAACTGAGACTGAGAGGTTCACTTTGGAGGATTAGGGTTAAATATAAGATTTAAGCTATAGAATTTGCATGAACTTGTAACTAGCACAGAACTATCGAGATAGTGCCCATAAAGGAACTAGTGCAGACTATAAAATTTATAGGCGAATTCTGTAACTCCGTCTCATCTCAAGTCACATAATTTGAGATTTGAGACATGAGACATTTTCAGTGACTTGAGCCATTTTTGGTATTCTGTAAGCCACAGTCACTAAAAATTTCACCAAAGACTGTGGTGAAAATGTACTGAGACTGTTTGAGATAAAAAAATAATTTAACGAATACTCTCTTATCGATTACATACGAAAATAGGTTTTGGAAATGAATTTATGAGCAATATATTGCATTAAAAAAATAAAGCGTATCATTACTACTTATCACTTACAAAAATAGTTATGAATATAATGTTTTATGAGTGTTTGATCTGAACCGATTCGCAAAAAAAGTCATGTAACGTAAAACATTGAAATATCGATAAATATCGTATCTCATCACTATTTACACTTGATCGAAATGGCGCAAAAAAGTAAGTTAGCAAAACCAGCAAAATTTTATTATTTTGCTAATTTCATACAAATAAACTTGTTTTATTATAGAAAATAGCAAGCGAACAAGCAAAGAGCAAACAAGTTGTAAGTTTTTATAAATTTTCACGCTTTATTTAGTTCACCTCAATGTTTTGTTTATTTTGTGACCTCCTCGCCACCAGGTCACTAATTACACTGGATCACAAAATGAAATTTTTTGTCTGTACTTTGGACGTGACTATCCTATCTATATGTAAAATCGGTCGCTGATTCCGAAAATCGGGTTCATTTTTAATTCTATGGGAAGGTTTTTGAGATATCGGCAATTTACCGTTATTTGGCCAATGTGTCCACTTAATCCTGTATATCTCTTTAACGCAGTGAGCTAACTTCCTTGGAGTAACACCAAACGAAAGAAAATTAAATTTCCTTTTCATGGCTCCTATAACATTTTTCTCTAACTCTTATAGTTTCTGAAATATTGACGATTAAATTTTAATTTTTTCGATTTTTTACGATTTTTTGAAGAAAAAATTGACTTTGTCAGACAATATCTTTAAAACCAATGTCTTCACCTTCGGTTTTAATCTTTTACGTGAAGCTCCATTCCATTAGCAAAAAAATAAGCTATCAACGAAGAAAATCCATGGTAAAATGGAAAAGTTATAGGCGATCAAGTAAATACAGCCAAGTCGCACAGTGCCTCTACACGGGTATATTTTATGCATGTTATACCCGTAAATGGGCTTGTATCTACTGCGCTGCCAATGTGCTGCTACTGCAGATGTGTAGGTATTGGTACAATATGCATAGAATGTACGCGTGCAGAGGCATTGCGCGACCTGGCTGTATTTACTTGATCGCCTATAACTTTTCCATTTTACAATGGATTTTCATCGTTGATAGCTTATTTTTTTGGTAATAGAATAGAGCTTCATGAAAAGGAGTAAAACCGAAGGTAAAAGTATTGGTTTTAAAGATATTGCCTGACAAAGTCAATTTTTTCTTCAAAAAATCGTAAAAAATCGAAAAAATTAAAATTTAATCGTCAATATTTCAGAAACTATAAGAGTTAGAGAAAAATGTTATAGGAGCCGTGAAAAGGAAATTTAATTTTCTTTCGTTTGGTGTCACCCTAAGGAATATAACTCACTGTGTTAAAGAGATATACAGGATTAAGTGGACACATTGGCCAAATAACGGTAAATTGCCGATATCTCAAAAACCTTCCCATAGAATTAAAAATGAACCCGATTTTCGGAATCAGCGACCGATTTTACATATAGAAAGGATGGTTGCGTTCAGAGTATTTTTTGGCTGTAGAGCAGTGTTAGTGACGTATTTTTTGAGACTTTAGACGTGATCCCGCTTACAGAATACCAAATTGTCTCAAAATCAATCTCACCACGAAAAAGTCTCCAAAAGTCTCTATTAGTGACTTGAGACAGCTTACAGAATACTAGTATTAGTACTACTTCGGAACTATCGAAAACGTAATGCAGAGGGTGAATATTGGCATATCGCCGTCTTAAATTTGCCAGTTGTTTATATGGAAAAGAGTGTGAACACGCATATTTTCCGGCTGGGTACTTAGATAAACGTAAAATGTACATGCATGTGAACATCTGTACATATGTACGTTTATGCGGGCACGTAAGTTCAAACCCATAATTAGGCTAAAAGGTGAACAAGGCAATTGATGATGGGCGTGTGAAAACAAAAATTGCTGCAAATTACATTGATGGCTATATTATATACTTACGTATATATGTATGTATATATTTATGTATTTCTGGTTGCCTAAATTGATTCATATTATAGCAATTTAGCTTGAATTTAATTACGCGTTGCTATTCCTCAAACCGTTGGCCACAGAATTGGTGGCACCATAAGCCGGACTGCTAATCGCGGTTTTCCTTAGTATTTTCTAAAGAAAATTCATGCTAAACATTAATATGTCATTTATTATAATTCTACGCTTATTACCCGAAGTCCAGTCATTATATTACTACCGCTGCTGCTTTGCCGCTCATATATTTCGATTGTGAGTACTTAGTTGATTATAACCGCCAAAGTTCAAACTTGCAGCCAAGCGTAATGGAAGATTTTTCGCTCATTTCACAGCCGTCACGTTTTTATTGCTGCAAACTTTTGGTGAGCGTTTTTTTTTGCCGTTATGGCATTTATATATTTTTTTTTGCTGCTGCTTCCATGATTAAATACATGCAAAAACCTGTTATAATGGCTGCCATTTAGCAAAAATAACAAGTGGCAGCGTCACCTTAACAACAATTGCCATGCTCTGCTACAATTTGCTCGAAAGCTTCGTGAACCGGCAAGGACTGTTTATCTATCGACGTGATTGCGTGACAATGTGCCATTTCCGTTTACATTTTCGTACAAATTTCTAAGCAAAGTGGCGTTAAGCATTTAACAATGCTGTTTTTTTTTGTGTTTGGAACGCTTTCAGCAGTCAACGATTATTCGGTGTACAAAAAAGAATACATTAAGGTGGCGCTCAGTATTTGATGATATCATTATATGGGGTAAAACCTTATATATGTATGTATATTAGAACGTATCACGGTGTAAGGAGGGAAAAAAAGTTGAAAATGTTCCCCCCTAGTTTGAACACTTACCTTATGAGGTTTTCAAAAAAAAAAATTTTAATTTTTTTGCCACCCTGTAAAAACACCGAAATTTGTTTTTTTTTTCTATAATTTCTATATTTTAGGTTCGATTTTCAAAAGTGATACACTTTTAGAAAGGTATTCACCAAGGCAATATTTCATCCATAGAAAATTTTAGCCCATCATGCCAAGTTCAGCTTTTATTATGTTTTTACTAAAACCAACAGCCTGTATTTGAAAAAAAAAAATCGTTTCCTGAAAACTAAGAAAAAAAGAATATTTACCTCCATATAATAAGGAAATAAATGTAATGCATTATTGCTAAATCTTTCCTTGGCTCTAATTTGCTGTAATGTTCTCGGCTACTTAGTTTAGCGAATATATAACCTAGGCGTTCCTCGTCGGCAACTTCTGTGCAATAATCACTTACTACGTGGACAAATCGCTCAGTATTTTGCGAATGGCATAGAAAATCTAAGTAAATTAATAGGTTATAGTTAGTATAATTAGTATCAATCACTGCTGTTTGGAAATATTAACCAAGTATTTTTATAACATTATTAAAATTTTGTAGTTCCTGCAAGTGCGTCTCAGAATAAAATTGCAAGCATGGTGGCTCTGAGATTCTAAATGACATCCAATCGAACATTTGAGTGTATGATGTACTATATACATATGTACATATGTAGCTGCCCTACTCTGCTCTGCTCTAACCTGCTCTGAACTTTTTTTTGTTCATTAAACAGACCTAATATAAATAAGTAATACTCTTTTTAAATTAAAAATTTTTTTTTTAATACAGGGTGTTGGTTTCAAATAAATTTGAATAAAAGCTAAAGTTGGCGTCGCAGGTTAATGGCTTATATGGGGAAAATATGACACGGGTTGAAACCTTTACAACAATGTATTGCTCGTTGAAATCAAAGACCAAATAGAAAATTTATAAGCAAAAAACGAATTTCGCTGTTTTTACAGGGTGCCGAAAAAAAAATTTCTTCCCATTTTTGAAATCTGCAACAAATAAACATTCGAACCAGGGGGAACATTCTAAACTTTTTTTGGCGATACGCTCTAATGTATATACATTTTAACTTGTAGATACATCCATATGTACATACAAAAAAACACTTTCTAACCTTTAATATCAAAATATCATATACATATATTAAATTAAATAATTATTTTCTATCTCTTTCTCTGCTTTCGATCCAACCCCAATAATGAGCTATCTTTTGGTCAGAGTTATTCATGGAATTTTGTTAAAAACATTTAATCTTAATATACTCGTATGTATATATTTATTTTTATAAAAGGACCTATCTTTATTATCTATATACATATTTACATAACATATGTATAACCAGAGAACTTAAAATTTATTATTAATAAAAAATTATTTATATATAATTATTATTTTTATTTTAATTAAAAATTATTTTAAGTTCTCTGATAATAACACCTGAAGCGAGTTTCTGTAAAAAAATTGCGAAAATTTTCGATCAAAATGACGTCACATTAATACGTTCCACACTTTGTCACCACCTAAAAAGCAAGTGAGAATCTATCGATTGACGTCATTATGACGTCACTCGGTCGAAACTATTGATAGAGTTCAGTTACAGAAACTCAGTACTGAAATGGAAAATAATGGCAAAAAAATGTAAATCGTAGAAGGACAAAAAAAATTGCGGCGACAACAATGAACTGCCCGAATAAAATAATTTAATTAAGTTTTGTGTGTGTTTATGGCAGATAAATGCTCTTAATCGCATTAGGTTTTTGTGCGAGCAACATGTTGACAGCAGCAACAGCAACAGCAATAACAACAGTAATCAGAAATAACCGCTTAGCTTTGTGAACGTACGTGTAGCACTTTTTAATTAGCAATTTCATACAGAAAATAATAAACAAATATTTAATTTCATTACAATTCACTGCTTGCCACAGAAGCATAATTATAACTTTTGGGCAGTGCCAGTTTGGGAAACTTTGTATGCTCTTTCATTCACATTTGCACTATATAGATACAGAAAAAAAATTTGGCTAACTTATTTTTGTTTCTGGAAGGAGTTTGAGTTGTGTAAGCGTCTGGATTACTTGGCAAAATATGGAATTTGTTTTATTGAAAGCGAGGAAAAACCTTCTTTTAGTTTCTCTTTCATTCAGATGTTGCTGGGAATTTTTGTTTTTTTTTTTTTTTGGTACGGAAGGTAGAGTTTATGTGAAAAGAAATGATATTATCACTAAAATATAATTTATTTAGAACAGAGATGCAGCTACAGTGACTCTTGACTCTTTGTGGCTTCCAACAACATCACTATGGCTTCCAACAACAAACGAATTGAGCGCTGTCGCCGCCACGGCGCAATTCAAAACAAGCGGTCACCAACATTCTAACCAGTGTTGCCATTTTAGCTATTCTGCAGCTAGATTTAGCCGACGCACAATGGGAACGTTTCATACAAAAAACGGCCATAAATAGTAAAAATGGACCTAGAGTGCTCAAATTTTGAAAATAAGCTTTTTTTATGAATATTAGTACATGGTGTAAAAATGCACTTAATCTGATGACAAATTCTCCCACCCCCCATATAACGGGTGTCGCGAAAAACCATTAAAATGCATTTATTTTCGAAACTAATTAAGTTACAATGCTGAAATTCAGTATGCAAGCATCTTTGATGAATATTAGTACATGGTGTAAAAATGAACTTAATCTGATGACAAATTCTCCCACCCTCCATATAACGGGTGCCGCGAAAAACCATTAAAATGCATTTATTTTGGAAACTAATTAAGTTACAATGCTGAAATTCAGTATGCAAGCTTCTTTGATGAATATTAGTACATGGTGTAAAAATGAACTTAATCTGATGACAAATTCTCCCACCCTCCATATAACGGGTGCCGCGAAAAACCATTAAAATGCATTTATTTTGGAAACTAATTAAGTTACAATGCTGAAATTCAGTATGCAAGCTTCTTTGATGAATATTAGTACATGGTGTAAAAATGAACTTAATCTGATGACAAATTCTCCCACCCTCCATATAACGGGTGCCGCGAAAAACCATTAAAATGCATTTATTTTCGAAACTAATTAAGTTACAATGCTGAAATTCAGTATGCAAGCTTCTTTGATGAATATTAGTACATGGTGTAAAAATGAACTTAATCTGATGACAAATTCTCCCACCCTCCATATAACGGGTGCCGCGAAAAACCATTAAAATGCATTTATTTTCGAAACTAATTAAGTTACAATGCTGAAATTCAGTATGCAAACTTCTTTGATGAATATTAGTACATACATGGTGTAAAAATGAACTTAGACTGATGAAAAATTCTCCCACCCTCCATATAACGGGTGTCGCGAAAAACCATTAAATTGCAATTATTTTGGAAATTAATTAAGTTACAATGCTGAAATTCAGTATGCAAACTTCTTTGATGAATATTAGTACATGGTGTAAAAATGAACTTAAACTGATGACAAATTCTCCCACCCTCCATATAACGGGTGTCGCGAAAAACCATTAAATTGCAATTATTTTGGAAACTAATTAAGTTACAATGCTGAAATTCAGTATGCAAGCTTTTTTGATGAATATTAGTACATGGTGTAAAAATTAACTTAATCTGATGACAAATTCTCCCACCTCCATATAACGGGTGCCGCGAAAAACCATTAAAATGCATTTATTTTGGAAACTAATTAAGTTACAATGCTGAAATTCAGTATGCAAACTTCTTTGATGAATATTAGTACATGGTGTAAAAATGAACTTAATCTGATGACAAATTCTCCCACCCCCCCCCCCCCATAACGGGTGCCGCGAAAAACCATTACAATGCATTTATTTTCGAAACTAATGGCGTTTTCTTTTCTGACAAAAAATGTTGCCCTTTAATATCTCAATTATCAAATTACGTAACATGACTTTCTATAAAATGGCTGAATTTGTAGTTAATGGTGCCCTCTTACTTAGTCAGAGGACAATATTCGTTGAAATCACCACAAAAGCTTACAAAATGGCTAAGAAAATCAAACAGGGCAACATTTTTTCGAGAAAAGAAAACGGCATAATTGAGTTGGAATGCTGAGGGGCAATTATATATATAGGTATAAGCATATATTTGTAACTATTTCAAAAATATTTATTTAATTATCTATGTGACGTTTATGTATACTTATTTAAAAACTCTTAGGTTTTGGATCCCCACGTAAACTCCCATTTATAAGGTAACGGCACAGGTGGGAGACGAAATAGATAAATGCAAATATCAACAAGTTTATGCGTACCAAAGACTTTATACCATTTATGAATGATAGAAATTAAATTTTATCTGTTTAATTGCATAAGTTACAAATACTCAAATTTATCTTGTACATATGAACAATCCGTTGTATGGGGGCTATACTTTATACTGGATTTGGGCGATTCCGACAAATGATAAACTTTACATAAAAATACATAGTATTTCGGCACAAAGTTATAACACTATTTCATGTTCATGGCTGGTATAAAAAGCAGCAAATGATAGTATATCGCTCATTTACTTCTATACTATCATACCTTAATAAGCTGATTTTACGAAAAAGCCCTTTAAGTTTTGGATCGCTATATATATGTACATCAATAATACATATAGCACCGATAATTTTTTGATCTCAAACTCTAAATTTTCAATATATCAGACCGAAATTTCGTCATATAATGCACATACACATATGTACATACACACACATGCATGCATACCCATCCTTACCTGAAAACTCGCGTTTTTGAGTTATGATACTTTTGAAGTAAATAGGACAAAAGTAAGTATATATGTAAATATTCTATATAAAATTGCATTAGTTAATATATTAGCGATTTTAAAGCATAAACATATGTATGTTAAAACTGCTCATCAATGTTTTTCTCTCTAGCTACACATGTGTACATATGTATGTACATCCATAGTGATAGCGCGCATATACACCTCGTCGAAAAATATGAATTAGTGAGAAGAGCGCGCGTGAATGATGAAACTGACTATGGGGGGTTATAAAGCATTTCGTATCAGGTCATAAAATTCATAATTCATATGACATATTTTTTATTCAACTTTGAGCACCCTGTATGGTTAAACGAAACGGAACTCAAAAAATTTTAAATGGGCTTTTTTTTTGTCACATAAGATATCTGTCGATTGCAGTTAAAAAATATTTATTTATCACTACTTTAATTTCGAATTTATTTTTGGCCAAAATCTCCCATTGTGCGACGTTTAGCTATAGACATTCGCGTTTAGCTATTAGCTATTTTCTTTAGCTTATTTTCTAATCAGTTTAGTTATTTTAGCTATAATATTTTTTTCTGCAATTTCCTCACTTTTGCAAAAAATATCGACTCTTTTGCGCAATTTTATCGTAAGGCCCATTTTCTCGAAATTTACTTTTTGATTCAAATTCGTTCTACATCACTCAGCGCATCACCTGGCGAAATATTATAGTTGTACCAAAAATTGGCTTTCATTTTTATCGTAAGGGACAATATATACTTTTCTGTTGAGCTCGAATTTATCGTATCGCCCATATACAAAATATTTAGAATATACATACATAAATAGCTAATAGGAAATCGAAGGTGGAAACTATATTACCATGACCCCATCATTGAAAATGCAATAGTATGCATTAAGACACTTGTATTTGCCACATACAAACTTTTCAAATATTATTGTAAGGAATATTTATTCAAATACGCTCATAAAACATTGATACACAGTAAAAATTTTAGTTTAATTTTAATACCATTTTGGTATTTATATATAACAATGCCAAAAAGCATAAAATTAAAACCATTCTGGTTTAAAAAAAAGAAGAGAATATTGAGAGACAGAAATTATTCTTGGTGTCAAATTAATACTTTCTTGGAATTAAATCAAAACCAAGTTTTCATTATTTTTAAATATTTCTGGTATTAAAAATAGTTGAAATGGTATAAGATCAATCCAAATTTGGAATAAATTCTATACATTTATGGAATTAAATCAAAACCAAATTTTGATTATTTTTATAATATTTTTGGTAATAAAAATATTTTAAATGGTATTAAATCTATCCGAAATTTGGAATAAATTTTATACTTTTTTGGATTTAAAAGTATACCCCATTAAAATTTCCAGTGGATATACTGCGAATAACCCATTATCCCAAAGATTAATGAGAAATTGAATAACGATAACATAGTTTATTTACATAAAAATCCAAAACAGTAGTAGTAAACACTTAAGTACCTTATATATCGAGCCCGAATCCTCATAAAAGTGTATCCAACAAAAAGTAAATTTTACAGGACATAGTTTTTTAGTTGGTTTGGCATACAGTTTATATGCAGCCTTGAAACTTATTTAGTCCCTAACTTCGAAACTGCACATCTCACAGCCATGAAATTTTGGGAGTTGATGCATGTGATAGTAAATTGTTGATTTGCATAAAAAAGCTGAAATCGACAATTTTGTTGGATACACTTTTATGGCGGTTAGGGCTCGATATATATACATATTGTCACTTTTATACTAATATTTTGGAGATGTCCAGGGAAATTTCGGCACCGTCGCGGTTCTTGCAGTGATACTGCCTTATGACTGAAAGTAACTATAAAGCAAAATTTATTAGGTTCAGTATATTAATGAACCATCTAATTGCGTGTTCAATTTCATTTAAATATACCAATAAAAAACAGTAAAAAAATGCTCTTCTGTAAAATTTGCTTTTGTCCCTTACGATAAAGTCGCACAAAGGGGTCGATATAATGATATTTTGTGTACCAAAACTTTACAGAATGTACTTTTCCTTACTCGAAATCTATACGAACAAGATGTGCGAAGAAATATAAAGTCAATTTATAAGGTAGTATTTCTATGCTGGGCAATGTGTGTCAATTTCATATCAAAAACTTCACGATTATGCGTCATTAAAAAAATTAAAAAGTAATGGGACCTTTTCAATAAGATTTTCAAAATCAGCGCACCAAAATCCATAAACATCAATCATCGAACCTGCAAGGAGGATTTCGTTGCCAACCAGTTTTATTTGGCTATTTTTGAAGAAAACTATTTTTGGCTATTTAGGTTTGAAAAGAAATTGCTTAGCTATTTTTAGCTTTTTTTCTTATAATCTAGGTATAAGCTCCAAAATATTCTGGCAACACTGATGCTAACTAATGTAGTGCAGAGCGTTCTGCGCTCACCAACACAAACACTCTCACAGTTTTGCCGTACTATGACATTTATAAAGCAAATTCTTAAATTTAGCAAATTTTAATTGGATACAAAATTCCCTACATGTCGAGCTTGCCACACTTTAATGTTAATTCATTATAAATAGCTATTCTTCCTTGACGGTATAACATAAAAAACTGAATGCAAAGAGCGAAAAGGCAAACATGATTTCTCAACTGACTTTCTTAATAGCAATTATTTACATATAATAAAGCACAAATATGTTTTTGTTTTGTACAATTCAAATGCTGTGAATACGAATGCAAATTAAATACTTTGCATTAATTAATTAATTTGTATGTATGCATGAATACTTGTTTTACTATGTATGAAAGATAGCAAATTACTCGTAATGCAAAAAAAGTACAAACGTATATTAGTGCGAAAATATTTGAATTTGAATTTAAAAAATGTTGAGTACTTGCATATCAAAGTGAAAGCCAACAGACACAGTCAGTTTTCTCCATGATGACACAAAGACATTTCTTGGGCAGAGCAGACGAACGAAGACGTACCACATACATACATACATACATAAATAAGTGTAAGCACGACATTCAGCAAAGCTAAAAGGTACTAAAAAAAGTAATAATTTTATTGAAAAAAAAAAGAAAGAACCTCCTCAACTAGGCATATCTATATTTTAGAGCTGGATGGATGGGATGGTAGGAAAAAGGATGGGAAAGTGAAAAAGAATGTGAAAGAAAAATGCTTTGAAATGGAATTTTAATGGATTTCCACTTGGTATTCGAATACGCGCGCGCATTACAAACAACTACTCATTGCTACGCATTTATGCATAAATATATATGTATATATATGTGTATATACCCTCCAAAGAGTATTGGTAATAAGCTGAAGGCATAAGAAAGGTGTATCTCAAATAGAGAACAAATATGAGCCAAGAGAGGAGTGTGGCGCGAGCGCAAGAAATTTTGTATCTACGTCAGACGCCGGCATTTTGACTCATGTGAGTAAATGAGAAACATCGCAACACATTTTATTCTATGTCTACAGATAACGTTTTTCGCTCTTTTTTTCTGCATTCGCTCTCTCAATATTCGTTTGACCTCAAAACCAGTGCCGAAACTCGTTAATTTCCATACAAATTTCTGAGAGCGAATGAAGATTGAAATACTTGTTTCGTTCTCAATCCTCTTGCCAAACCCGATGTTATCGATGCCTTCTCTAATTTTGTAATTTTGTATCAAAAATCTATCGAAATCTCACAGAGACCAAAACAAAAACGCAAATATAAGCAAACATTTAAGAAGAACAAGAAAGAGAAATGTTAAACAGAATAACGATCAGTCACGTGGAGACGGGTTATTTAGCAAGATGTTTCGCTAGATGTTTCGCTGGCGAATCAAGTTACATATGTGGAGAGAGGCCAATGTAGCGCAAATCGCTCTGCGCTCTCACACACAATCTCTCTCAGAATTTTGCCAGAGTCTGATCTACGTTCACGCATAGATTGCCGCTCAGTGTACTTTCAGCTGACGTGCAAGCAATATAATAATAATATAATAATACAATGGCGCTATTATAACTCTGACGAGTTTTATGGCCGAGCTTCTCTCCCAATTCGAAGTGTGCTCCTTTTTGTTTTTCCTACTAATTGGGTGGACCTACAGTTTTAAGCCGGCTCCGAACGGCGAATGCATTTTTTGTGAGAAGCTTTTTCATGGTGCAAGCAATATATGTATTACAATGCTGAATTTATATTAATATTAAAAAACCAAGTTCTGAAAAAATTAACTATGTAGTATTTGACAATTTTTAGTTTTTTTTTTCGTTTGTAAAAAGAAATATTGCACAAAATGTAATTTTAAACTAATGTGAAAATAGTACTATTAAACAATTTTTGGTTCAATTTTTCCTCAGTGTATGAATTAGTGTTATTTAATTAATAAAAGTGAATACTTTTCAGCGCGAGTAAAATACATTTTTATAATATTAAATAAATAAGCCACAACGCTTAAGTTGCGAAAAAAAATGCATGCAGCTAAACAAAAAACACCCTTTTATAATCCCTTATATAAGCCTTAATATAAGCTAATTTCCTATGAGGAATATAACTAACTATTAGGTATTTAAACAACATATACGCCGTTATTATACCTAAATCTTAATTATCATGGCGAATAAGCCTTAGGAATAAGGTTTACTCTCAGAGAGGAAGAGAGAATAGCCCTTATGACCTGATGTCATCAACACAGGAAAATAATCCTTTTTTCATACAACTTATGTCGCTTAGAATTTTCAGACTTGTTTTATATGTAAGTCTTATCATCTGCCGAAAGAAGTCTTAAATAAGGCTTAGATTTCTTGAAGGGTATATGTGCATATGCACGCTCATACAAATAAGAAAAATTACACTAACACACACTCATAAAACTTGCACATGCCTCGCTCAATGCCATTTCATTGCCATGCTTTATTTTCATATCAACCCTTTTGCTTTTACTTCTGTTATTGTTTTTTTTTTCTTTATTGCTTTTGATTCTTTTTTCTGTGCTTTTTCCTCATTTTTTTTTCCTGTTTCTTGCGTTGAAAAGTACCAGTTGGGGAGCAGGAAATGAGCAAAATGAATAAGTGACTGACTAACTGTCAGGGGCGTCACGTATGTATGTATGTATGTATGTATGTATGTTTGTATGTTCGAATGACTTGCCTGTGTCGCTGGAAACGCCGGCGCTGCTGTGCCTCGGCATATTTTTCTGAACGCACGGCAAAAATGAAAATTTCTTGCATACTTTTTTGAGTTATAGGAGAAAAATGCAAATGTGTCTTATGTACGTAAATATGTTCAAAAGTATTGCATACCGACACAAAGTTTAAATACAAAATAGAAGAAAAAACAAACACATTAAAACAAATTTTGTTTTTGACTGAGCGTGTTTGCACAGTCCTTGTTAATACAGACGCGGTGTACAAATACAAACATTTCAAATTATAGTGCCATATTTTTATTTAGTTTTTATTTTATAAAGAAATGCATTCTGTCCCAATGAACTTTCGTCATTGTCTAGCAAATAATAATATGAGTCGCTCTTTGTATGAAACTTGGTTGTCTATGCGAGTTTTGGCAATGAAGTTTATTATAGTATTATACAAATATAAATTCATTCCTCGATGCGTGCAAGTTTTCAAGTATGGCATCTTACTAGATGATAATCTTACTAAGCAGCGCTGCCATATGAAAATGCCACTGATGCAGTGCGCTACTGAGATCATAGGTACATGAATACACCAGTGGGTAGTTACGTATGTATGTAAATATCAGACTGTGAAAGCGGCGATTTGGCGATTTATTGATTTTTAGTAATACGAAATCAGCACAATATCAAAAGCGTTATTTTAAAAAGCGACGAAAATCAAAATAAAATCAAATCAAACCTTTCACGACTTTTGCTAATTCCACTTCAGTTTTTCAAACACTGCTCTCTCTAATATTGCTATAATAAGCAAATCCATTTGCTACTGTTGAAATTTCCGTTGGTATAGGGATTCGATATTTTTCTATAAGTTTGGCGTCAACAATCAATACAGCTGAATTCTCTTCAAATGGTTGTAATATTAACTTCTCCTCTGCTTTTGTAGATAATTCACGTTGTGATGGTGAAGAACTTGAATTTACTTTCGACCGAGCAAGGTTTTTTATGTGCTCACCAAAAGTACAAGGGATATTTTGTGAACCAAAAACTCGGTTAATTGACACGACGCACACTGCAGTGATAGCGGCCAAAAATAAAATCGAAATTAAAGTATTAGCAAATCAAATTTTTTTGAAAGTGATTGACAGATATAACAATTTGTAAAAAAAAAGCTTATATAAAATTTTTTGAGTCTCGTTTTGTTTAGCCGTACAGGGTGTTAAAAACTGAGCAAAAAATAGGTCCTTTTATTTCTCAACAATTACACCTTATACAAAATGCTGTAACTCATTCAATTATTAACGTATGTAATCGAGTGATACATCATTACATAGATATTGATTTGGCCTTTTAGAAACAATAAGCCTTTTGTAGCCAGCGGTAACTCTTAGATTTATATGAACTTTCAAATATTGACAAAAAAAGTCGTAAAAAAAAATTTTGCTCAATTTTAAACAAAAAAATAAAAAAAAATAAAAAATATGACCTCCCCAATTTTTTCATATGTTTTGAAATGATATATTTTTAATCAAACTGCATTTTAATTCTTGAAATCCACCTGCGCTTTTCGCTTAAATAATCTTTTTCCCATTTGACTAAAAGTGCCTTTTTCAAAACGCAATAATTAGGCTACTTTTGACATTATGAAAAATCTTATTCTTAGGCGACTAATCGAATAGTTTGTTCACCGTGTTGTAGGCAATGGTTCACACTTTCAAATTATGAAAGAATTTTTTTTATCAGCGTTATCATTATTTTTTTGCAGCCTTTTTCTTTTCGAACAGAAAAAAAAATTGTGTAAAAATTGGAAAATTTCAACATGAAATAAAAAAAAAATACAAAATATGACCTCTCCAAATTTTTAATATTTGGTGCTAGTGAACGTGCTTTATAAACAGGTGAAGAAATCTTAAAAATTCGTTTGCGCTTTTTTGTTTTATGAACTTTTTTATGGAGTGAGTTTTTCTAAGTTTTCATACATTTTTCCCATACAAAATCCCCAAAAGTATGCTTCAAAAAGTATTAATAATTTTGTATGGGGAAAATTTGCCAAGTTAATGAAACTTAAACAACAATTTCTCCAATTCTAATAAAGATATCTGAAAAATTTAAACGCCATATTCAGGGGGATGGTTTATGCTTTCTAACGGTGTATTTGATTTTGAATAAAAAAATATTACATACAAGATATTAAGCAGGGAATATAGTCAAAAACGTGTTTTTTTGCCTAATTGGACATGAATATCTCAAAAACTAGAACCAATTTGAAAATTCTGACTTCAGATTCAGATTCAGCACACTGAAATCCTTTAGAAAAGTATAGTTTCATTTGTGGTATAAAAATTTTTTTAAATGTGATTTTTTTGAAGGAAAATTTTATGATGAATGCTTATAAAATGCTCAAAAGTGCATATATTTTTAATTTGAAAACCATGGAATACTTTCCGCTTTTTCCAAAATGATTACTGTATATTATTTATATTTAAAAAATGTGTGCTCTTATTAAAATTGAGCATTTTAGCTATAATAGTTAACAAAATATTGAAATTTCAAAAATACCGTTATATGGGAGGGGGGTGTATTTGTGGGCCGATTTTGTTCAAATTTTCACAGTTTACTATCTTCAATCAAGAAAGCTTAAGTTCCGAGTTTAAAGTTTCTAGCTCAATTATTACTATTTTTGGCCGCGTTTGTATGTAGGTGCCCCCACTGTGCGACGACGTTAAAACGAAAAAATTTGTAAAAGTCCGCCCTTAAATTTGAAGCTTGTGGTTATTGGGTTTCGGGACAATTTTTTTTTTTTATATCACACGAAATACCGCGGAAATAGTTTTTTTTATTGTAATTCTGTTATCTTACGTCCGATTTTTAAAATTGAAATGTCATTATTTTTGTCTTGTGATGCTCTATATTCCCCCCTGTGGTCGCTGTGGTGCAGTGGGTAGAGTGCTCGCCTGCTATGCCAGAGGTCTCGGGTTCAAACCACGGTCCGAGCCAAACAAATTTTTCTAATTAGAAAAAATCCAATTATTGGGTTTTTTAAGAGCAACGGTCACCTCTCGGCAGTGGGCGGCATACCCTCCGAGAGTATTTCTGCCATGAAAAAGCTTCTCACAAAAAATGCATTCGCCGTTCGGAGCCGGCATAAAACTGTAGGTCCACCCAATTAGTAGGAAAAACAAAAAGGAGCACACCTCCAATTGGGAGAGAAGCTCGGCCATAAAACTCGTCAGAGTTATAATAGCGCCATTGTATTATATTATTATTATATTCCCCCCTAACGTGCTTTTGAGCTGTAAAATAGAAAAAAAAAAAAAAACAAGTAAGGAAGCCTAAGTTCGAGTGGAATCGAACATTAGATACTCAGCTGTATGTTTTCATTGTTTGTTTGCGTTTGATGGATTTTATATAAAGCGAGTGCTGCATAAAGTGGGCGTAGCCACGTCCATTTTCAAAATTTTTATCAGTCATCCAACTAAGCTTATGAATATTATTCTTTGTGCAAAATTTCATCCCTTTATGAGTTACAAAGATGTCACGTTACAAATTTCCAAAGCGTGTTCCAGAAATATCTTTGCTAAAAAGTAGGCGTGGTCATAAACCGATTTCAATAAATTTTTGCGTGTCTATTAATACAAGTTATAAAAATGTATAAACCAAGTTTCATCATAATATCTCAATTATTTGTCGAGTTATGGGCTCCGAAATCCCGTAGATTCCTTTCTCTAAAAGGAGGCGGTGCCACGCCCATTTTCCAAAATTTTTCTATTTTTTGTTTCCGGTCTATTTACATTTGACAAAGATATCGCTTAAAATGTTTTTATTAGGCCCCTTTATAGTTCCCATATATAAAAGTGGGCGTGGCCGTCAACCGGTTTCTCTAAAATTTTGAACATGTATTACCACAAGTAATAAAAGTGTGCACACCAAGTTTCGTCATTATATATAAATTATTTGTCGAGTTATAGGCTAAGAAATCTCGTATATTCCTGCTTCTAAAAAGAGGCGGTGGCACGCCCATTTTCCAAAATTTTTACGGTTTTTATCTTATGTTCGTAGTTAGACTCCTGCCATACAATTTTAATGATATATCTTTATATTTGACAGAGATATCGCTTAAAATGTTTTTATTAGGTCACTTTATAAGACCCATATATAAAAGTGGGCGTGGTCGTCAACCGATTTTGGAAATTTTTCGTCCAAATATTTGCCTAAGTAAGTGTATCACGCGTACCGAATTTCATCGACATATCTTCAACGGTTTCTGAGTTATGACTCATAAAACTTTCAATATTTGCCCCTTAATAAGTGGGCGTGCCACCGCCCATTTTCCAAAATTTTTGTGTTTTTTGTTTTATATCCATAGTTGGACTCATGCGACAAAATTTCAGTGATAGATCTTTATATTTGACAGAGATATGGCTTAAAATGTTTTTATTAGGTCACTTTATAATACACATATATAAAAGTGGGCGTGGCCGTCAACCGATTTTAACTATTTTCCGTCCAAACATTTGCCTAAGTAAGTATATCACGCATACCAAATTTCATCGATATATCTTCAACGGTTGCAGAATTATGACATATAAAACTTTCAATGTTTGACCCTTAATAAGTGGGCGTGGCACCGCCCATTTTCTAAAATTTAACCAAATTTCTTCATAGGGGCCTTAGCTCAACATGTGGGTAAAATTTCATCGCTCCAGCTATATTAGGGACTGCGATACCAAATTTCCGATTTTTTCTATATAGGAAAAGTGGGCGTGGTCATGGTCCGATTTCGCCCATTTTCAATACCAACCGTCCCAGTCTCTATACCAACTTGCATTCTAAATTTCATCAAAATATCTCAATTTTTGCGCGAGTTAGAGTATTTACAGACGGACAGACGGACGGACGGACGGACATGGCTCAATCGATTTCTCTTTTCACCCTGATCATTTTGATTTTAAACCCCACCGGCCTTCACTAAAATCGGTGTAATTTTTTTTTGGTATGGAGTTACCGAAATTTCTTCTCTGTAAAATGGAGCCTGATATTAAGCACATAGACTGCTGATTGGTGTTTTTTCCTAAACATATGAGAACGTGAAAAAACGGGAAAAAGCGCGATTACTTTCAAAAAATGAACTTTTGAGTTATGCCATTTTTTTGAAATTTCAAAAACTGACCACTTCATCTTGTTGCTAAATAAGTTTCCAAAAATCAATAGAATCGAAGCATTGGTTACCGAGTTATTCAAAAAAAAATTAAAAACCGTAAAGAAAACTTTGACCGCGAATAACTCGCTGAAAAATCAAAACTAGCAAAAACGCTTTGGCGATCATATTACAATGTTTGTTAGCTATCAAAATTGATCCATAAACCACACAATATCGAAACATCGATTTTAAGTGGCCCACTTGAGAAAACTTGACTCAATATATTCAGTCCGTATGAAATGAATATAAATAACACACCAAATGCACAAACCGAATTTAATCAAAGTCAGTGAGGGAACGCATACCTCGTCTGAAATAAAATTACATAAATGACTAAGGGCTATGCTTCATAAAAGCATAGGCTTGCCCAGCCAATTTATGTTAGCTCCGCCACTGGAATTCACATGCACGCATACGTACATAACGAATATGCTACATAAACTTCGTTAGCAGTGCGCTTCGCTAATAAACTTTTAATAGCTGTGTAAACAAAATCTCTTATCAGTTTCATTTTGGCTTCTGCTTTTCCTGTCACTTCAAATGCATTGCAATTCAATTTCAATTTCAATTTCTGCTTGTACTCTAATGAATCTTCTTCAGGTTCATTGCAATCGCTTCAATTCAACAATGGCGTGTGCCAGCCACTCAATACCTGTTGCTTAAGCTTTTAATTGCATTTTCACATTTAACGTATGCACTTGAATTAATTATTTTTCCCATGAAACATTGTTTGTCACTAAATGAAAATTAGCACCATTTCCTGAAAATCTATGTGAACCTTTTCTGTCGTGCTTTCTGTTGTCCTTTTTATCGTCATTTGTGCCGCACTTTGCAATTTCTGCTTATGTGTTCGTATGTACTTAGTAAGGATATCGACGCGTGTGCGCTTGCGAGTAAAACAAACCATTTCTTATACAAATGTGCCAACTCATGCATAAATTAACCATTCATTTTATTGTTTTTTGTTTTCTGTAATTTTCTAACACCCATTCGTTTGCATTCGAACCGCATTAACCTAAATGACTTTGCTGAACAACTTTTTTGGGTATTTTATATCTCGAAAATTTACGAGAATGCATGTTTGCCTATTGTAAATTCTATGATTACCATTTAATTAAGGCACCTCAATGATCGCTAGAGAAGTTATGGCAGATGTTAAACGCCTACATATCGGCCGGCCACTCCCCCATAATTCACAATCTACCTTTTTCACACCATTTCCTTCTGAGTAATTTAATTGCTATATTTTCATTTTCGTTGTCTCACATTTCATGACTGTTGGTTTTATTGCTGAAAGCCACGTCATTGCATTTAAATTGGATTAAATGTGAATTGCTATTGACGTGTCGCTACCCTAAAGCAATAAACCGAAAGTAATAAACGCTAACCTTGAGCAAGCAAGCAAATTAAATGTAATTTTTTATTTCATTTTCCCTGCAATCTTGATCTCTTGATCTAAGTGTTATTGAAAAAAAATTGTCATATATGGAAATGCGTAAAAATAATCGAAGCTCACTTAAAAAAAATTAGAAACAATCGAAAGACTAGGAAAATTATATTTTAATACTAGCGAAAACCTGTCCTGCTCTGCTGCGACAAATCGTGTTATTCCACTGCCTATCAATCTCCTTACAACTCTGCATCCACCGTTCCCTCTATCTCTTCCCCGGTATACTACTACTCTCTCTCTTTCTCTCTCTCTCTCTCTCTCTCTCTCTCTCTCTCTCTCTCTCTCTCCTCTCTCTCTCTCTTATCATTTCCCGTTCTCTCTCAACAACATTCCGTAGCCATCCGGCTCCACATATCGTTCTAAGTATATCATTTGAATCGGTTCAGGTATCTGCGAAATTGATTGAGATATCCACATAGCATGTACTATATATGTATATGTATATGTATACATAAATGAAACACTGATCGGCTCCTTTAATTTTATACCAATATTTCGGGCCCATCCCTGTCCGATTTTGGCCTCTATCTGGAGAGCCCACTTGAATGGTGGAATGTAGTAAACTCTCTATTAAATCCCTTATTGTAGCCTTTAATTTGATACCAACATTGCTCAAAAATATTTCGCGGCCATTTGGGTTCATATATTGACCTCTATCTCGAGAAGGGTTTGAGATGCCGGAATTAAATATGGTCTAAATTCTGTGGCGAGTTCATTACATAACACACATACGTGATAAAAATTATAAAATAATGGACCATAAGTACGGATTTTATGAGTATCTCTACTCCAGCGCCATCTAGCGGGTAGTTCAGTTTACCGAGCTCTTCATTACATAAAAAGCATAGGTGCCAAAAACGAACAGAATCGGATCATAAATACGGATTTTGCAAATACAGCAACTCCAGCGCCATCTAGCGAGCAAAAATAACATTTGTCGGGAGGACTTAGCCAAAGCATAAACTGCCAAAATTTGGGAAAAATCGGCTCTGTAGTTTTTGAGCCATTTCCCACATGTATATATATATGAAAGTTAAGGGTCCTTTACTCAACCTCAATCAAACCACACATTTAACATGTGGTCGATAATGCAGTGCATATCTTAACCGGCCCTTTATCCTCCGGTTAGCTTTAAGTAAACGGCGCTAAGAGTTCTTCTCTGCAACACTCATTGGCTCTCAAACTTTTGTTAATATTTTAAGTCCCCTAAAAGTATGCTTTACATATAATTAAGTTCTAATTTCATGAGCTTTTATGCTGGTGGTGATTTTTTAATGACGTTTATTATACTCAGCTGTACTAGTACACAGAGTATTATAGTTTTGATTTCATAACGGTGGATTGTAACAGAATGAAATAATCGAGATAGATATGGACTTATATATATCAAAATGATCAGGGTGAAAAGGGAAATCGATTGAGCTATGTCCGTCCGTCCGTCCGTACGCAGGATAACTCGCGCAAAAATTGAGATATTTTGATGAAATTTGGAATGCAAGTTGGTATCGAGACTGGGACGGTTGGTATTGAAAATGGGCGAAATCGGACCATGACCACGCCCACTTTTCCTATATAGAAAAAATCGGAAATTTGGTATCTCAGCCACTAATATAGCTGGAGCGATGAAATTTCACCCACGTATTGAGCTCAGGCCCTTATGAAGAAATTTTATGAAACTTTGGAAAATGGGCGGTGCCACGCCCACTTATTAAGGGTCAAACATTGAAAGTTTTATATATCATAACTCAGAAACCGTTGAAGATATATCGATGAAATTTGGTATGCGTGATTTACTTACTTAGCCAAATGTTTTGACGGAAAATTGTCAAAATCGGTTGACGGCCACGCCCACTTTTATATATGGGAACTATAAAGTGGCCTAAGAAAAACATTTTAAGCTATATCTCTGTCAAATATAAAAATAATTCATTGAAATTTTGTGGCATAAGTTCCACAATAGACCGGAAACAAAAAATAGAAAAAGTTTGGAAAATGGGCGTGGCACCGCCTCTTTTTAGACAAAGGAATCTACGAGATTTCGGAGCCCATAACTCGACTAATAACTGAGATATTACGACGAAACTTGGTTTATACACTTTTATAACTTTTGTTAATAGACACGCAAAAATTTATTAAAATCGGTTTATGACCACGCCTACTTTTTAACAAAGATATTTCTGGAACACCCTTTGGGAATTTGTAACGTGACATCTTTGTAACTAGAAGTCATAAAGGAATGAAATTTTCCACAAAGAATAATATTCATATGCTTAGTAGGATCAATGATAAAAATTTTGAAAATGGGCGTGGCTACGCCCACTGTATGCGGCACTCGCTTTATATAAAGTACACCGTGTTTCCATCCAACGTAAACAAATTATGAAATCATACAGCTGAGTATCTAATGTTCGATTCCACTCGAACTTAGGCTTCCTTGCTTGTTTTTCATTTACGTTTAACTTTAACAAATTTTATTTAACATGCAAAGTGAAATAAACTGAAATTTTTAATAATTTGTATGACTCAAGCTAAGCGTGCTCAACTTAAAATTAAAATAAATTATGTGAATTTTGTATGAGCTATTGACCAGTTTTATTTAAGAAAAATTTAAAAAATTTGACATAAAAGTAATTATTAGAATTAAATGGCCATGTAAAAGCAAACATAAAATAAATTATATTAATTGGCAATGATTGAAAGTTCGAAAGAAAAAATTATAAAAAATGTAGTATACAAAGAAATTTCTGTTAACTTAAATAAACCTTATGCTAATTAACAAAATTTAATGTACATATTAAATATGCCAATATACATTTTATTTAGCAGAAGTTTTGCTACTTTTTTATGACGGACTTTTGTTAAATATTTTATAAAAAAAAACAAAAATGTTTTACAAAATTCCAATAAAAAACTTTCAAATGCGTTAACATACGAAAATTCCATAAAAATTTTATGAATTAAGGAGTTGTTATTATAAGTACTTAGGTAGTTATCGTTGACTAAGCTTTTTTGCTCTTTTTTTTTGCGATTTTCGTTTTGCTCTTTTCTTTTTGCGATTTTCTTTATGATTTTCTATGGTTGTAATGTGAAAGTACCAGTTAACTTACCACACTGAATGAGTGCTTATTAGAATTTTTTATATTTTAATTTCCGCTCCAAACTGCATAAACTAAGCACCACAAAGCTTCCATCACCAACACCACGTGATGTTCTTTTTGCGCAAAGGTCCCGAACTAATCTAGATTACTTCAGCTCCCTCATTCTACAGCTACACTTTCATGTACATATTTTTTATTTTGTTTTTATGCAAAGAAACTACGTAAATTTGCATACCATCATCTCAGCATAGCAATTTGCGTGACCTGCAAATATTATAATAAACGCACTTGCATATATCATTATGTACGTATGTATGTATGCAAATGTGTATGAATGACTGCATGTCCGTATGTACAAATCTAGGGGTGTGCTTATAAGAAAAAGCATGTTAAAAGGAAGGCGTAGGTGTTTCCTCTAGTGAAAATGCAAAATAAAGAATTATTTATGTGCACACTAACTAAAACAAATGTTAAAAAATGTGTTATGATATGTATGTGGCATACACATACTTACATGTGTACATATGTATATATGTATGTGCATACACTTGTTATATTGCAGCATAAAATTGTGAATTAGAGAGAAAAAAATAGCAGTTCTAAGTCCTAAATGCTGCAAAGGAAAATATGCAAATTTTTTTCAGACGAATTACTTGTCGGTTTAAGAGCCAACACACAAATATGTGGTGGCTAATATTTTATTCTTTCATATATACATATGTATATACTTACATACATATAATATTATTATTTCATTAATTTTTGTATGCATTATTCATAATAAAAAGTGCCTAACGGAAAGGATTTTTTTATAAAAAATTTCAAAAGCTCTAAAAAGAAAATTTCTTTTTTTATACTCAGCTGTACTAGTACACAGAGTATTATAGTTTTGATTTCCTAACGGTGGATTGTAACAGAATGAAATAATCGAGATAGATATAGACTTATATATATCAAAATGATCAGGGTGAAAAGAGAAATCGATTGAGCCATGTCCGTCCGTCTGTCCGTCTGTCCGTCTGTACGCACGATAACTCGCGCAAAAATTGAGATATTTTGATGAAATTTGAAATGTAAGTTGGTATCAAGACAGGAACGGATGGTATTGAAAATGGGCGAAATCGGACCATGACCACGCCCACCTCCCCTATATAGTAAAAATCGGAAATTTTGTATCTCAGTCACTAATAGAGCTAGAGTGATAAAATTTCACACACGTATTGAGCTCAGGCCCTTATGAAGAAATATGATGAAATTTTGGAAAATGGGCGGTGCCACGCCCACTTATTAAGGGGCAAACATTGAAAGTTTTATGAGTCATAACTCAGAAACCGTTGAAGATATATCGATGAATTTTGGTAGGCGTGATATACTTACTTAGGCAAATGTTTTGACGAAAAATTGCCAAAATCGGTTGACGACCACGCCCACTTTTATATATGGGTCTTATAAAGTGACCTAATAAAAACATTTTAAGCGATATCTCTGTCAAATATAAAGATATATCATTGAAATTTTATGGAAGGTGTCCAACTATGGACATATAACAAAAAATACAAAAATTTTGGAAAATGGGCGTGGCACCGCCTCCTCTTAGAAGCAGGAATATACGAGATTTCTGAGCCCATAACTCGACAAATAATCGATATATTATGACGAAACTTGGTGTATACACTTTCACTACTTGTAGTAATACATGTTCAAAATTTTAGCGAAATGGGTTGACGACCACGCCCACTTATATATATGGGTATCATAAAGTGGCCTAATAAAAACATTTTAAGCGATATCTTTGTCAAATATAAAGATAATTCATTGAAATTTTGTGGCATGAGTTCTACAATAGATGGGAAACAAAAAATAGAAAAATTTCGGAAAATGGGCGTGGCACCGCCTCTTTTCAGACAAAGGAATCAACGAGATTTCGGAGCTCATAACTCGACAAATAATTGAGATATTATGACGAAACTTGGTTTATACACTTTTATATCTTGTGTTAATGGACACGCAAAAATTTATTGAAATCGGTTTATGACCACGCCTACTTTTTAACAAAGATACTTCTGGAACACCCTTTGGGAATTTGTAACGTGACATCTTTGTAACTCATAAAGGGATGAAATTTTGCACAAAGAATAATATTCATAAGCTTAGTTGGATGACTGATAAAAATTTAGAAAATGGGCGTGGCTACGCCCACTTTATGCAGCACTCGATTTATATAAAGTACCTACACCGTGTTTCCATCAAACGCAAACAAACAATGAAAGCATACAGCTGAGTATCTAATGTTCGATTCCACTCGAACTTAGGCTTCCTTACTTGTTTTTTTTTCATTTAATTCTGTTGCTCGCTTTTATTTTATGTGTGATACCAAACTAAGCTACCCAAGCATATGGCTTATAAAAGCAAACAAATAAGAGCTTCCGCGAAACAAGCCGGTTTCAGAGTATTCACTTCCAGGGATCGTAATCATTATGAGTTTTATAATAAAAATCGCCATTTAATCATTATATGTTGATGTTTTTTTATATTTCATCAAAAATAGTCATTATTTTTTGAGTTTTATTCAGAAATAACACTTATTCCTTGAGTGATATATTTATCGTTCAGTATTAAAATTATTCTTTGAGTTTTATTTTTTTCGATCAAAAATATCACTCATTCACGAAGTTATATCGATGGGAATTTTTTAGTAATTATGTTCCAGAGCACCTCAGAGAAAACTTGAGTTTTTCGACCTAAGCAAAAAAATAAAACTCATAAAATAATGATTATTTCTGAGCGATAAATATATCACTCAAGGAATAAGTTCTATTTATGATCAAAAAAATAAAACTCAAATAATAATGATTATTTTTGATTTTTATGGGTATCGCTTAAAATTTTTCGATTATAGTGGATTCGGATAGTGCCCTTTCAGACATGCACACACACAAACTCAATACTCTTCTATGATGTTTGCAAGTATTTGATTTTTTTCACTGAAAATATAACGAATAATTATTATTACAACACTGAAAAAAAAATTAAATATTTTCAAAAAGCGAACAAAAAGCCTTCACTACACACCCTCAAAGCTTTCAAGTCAAGTTTAGTTACGACAAAGTGAAATATATGCATATGTATTCGTAAGTGTGGATGTGTGTATGTATGTAGGTATTTACACAGTCAGTAACCACACAGGAGGATCATATCATAACAAAGACCGCCTCTACATACAAACTTACCTACATAGACTTTTAATAGCTAGTGTTAAGTCAAAAGTACATATTTGAGCGTGAATGTAAGTAGAATACGAACATGCATATAAAAACAAAAAAGGGCATGCATACATACACACATACACAGATATAAAGACACAAGTAAATTTACTAAGGCGCGGCCACAACATTGAAGTGCAGACTAAAAATTAAAAGAAGAAGCACACAAAATATGAACTTTAGAGAGGAAAATAAATTGCGCTAAGCATATACATATATGCATTAGGGTGTACAGTAAAATCAAATGGACAATAATAGCGCAATCAAAGATTACATATATAAATAGTTTTGCTAATTAGAGCTTTTGAGTTTTCATACGGCAACTGAAATGTCCTCAATGTTGCAACGTGCGATGTGTTCCATTCGGCTGAGTCGGAAAATCTGTTGTAAATATTTTCTAACAACATTTAAACAACACCCTAATGTACATACACTCGTACATACATATATATGTAGATATGTATACTAGCAGTTGCAAGAAAATAACGTATTGAATGTGTTAAACATTAATGTTACACATACGCCCTGTAGGTCGAACGTTACAGACACGCCGTGTAAGCTTTTTCAGCGCGCCGGGTCAGTCAAGCAGAAGGAGCAAACACATAAAATAAGTGCCAGAGCACACATGGCAATGAAAGCAAATAGAAATGAAAAATAATTTAATGGCCAAAGTATGTGGTAAATTTTTTTAAAGACAAAGGAAAGTCTGTGTTTATTTGAAATGCAAAAAAAAAAAAAAATGGATTGTATGTATAGAGAAAAATGTGCGCGTAAAGCATTTAGTACTCGTAAGGGGAAAGCATCGAAAGCCGAAGGTGGGAGACTTCAGCCCGCCAAACCTAACCTACTGCCGCCAGATGCCACTCCTACGAAACCAGCGGACAAATATTACTTCGTAGAAGGGCGGATAGACTAAAAGTATTCTTTCAACGGGCCGGACTTTTAACGCCTACCTTGGTCGGAGTATCTCAGTTGGCCTGATATTGACGCTGGCGCGTCGCTAACTGCCTCCGACATTACAGAGAACTAACACATCAGTACAGTCAAGTTTTCCACCGAAACTCTAGTACCCGCGATTTCATTCAGTCGTGATCGCACAACCAAAAGAAACGAGGGCAGTTAAAAAATACGTGCTCTGCGTCCTCTACAACGTCGGAACTGAGTAAGGTGGAAATTGAGGTCACCCTGCTCTATATCTGCCCAACTGTTTATATAAGGAATTAACTTATAAATCCACCGATCTTAAGCGAGGTTTGCCAGCATTCCTGTCACAATAGGCGACTTTTCTTCCTTTCTTCAATTCTGTTCGAGTTTAGCACCGGTTTCGTTGCACCGTATATTTGGTTAGTTTCTCGGGCTTGAATGCCAATTGGCGGCATGTTTGCTAAAGCTTCCGTAGCATCACCAGAGACTGTTCGAAATGCACTTACATGTAAGTCTGAGAGCGGTCATGCAGTAGACGGCGTGTAACTCCATTGCATACGACTTGAAGTTGAGAGCATCGGCCCAGATCGGTGTATCGGCCCAGATCGTAGCAGCGTTTCGAATGGCAGAGTTTATTGCCCTGGCTAGCAGATGTTGACGAGTTGTCATCATCCTTGTAGGAGGCCCGCCCACATATGTATGCAATTTGCACCTTCTCTGCAGCGAAGTTTAAGTGCTATTTGAAGCTCAGCCTGGAATCTAGTACCACACCCAGATATTTTAGTGATGGCTGTGAATTTATCTCACACTCTCCCACCGTGAAATTTCTATTTTCGCGCACTTTTCTTGTGCTTACTAGCAGTACCTCATTTTTGTCCGCGAGCTGCAGATCCATAATCGAGAACCAAAGTCACACTCAACTCATTGCATCATTGCAGATACAGTGGAGATTTTCTAGGTGCTTTTCAACTCCTATTATTATGAGGTCATCTGCGTAGGAAATGAGCTCCACTGATTTTAGTTGATCCAGCTCTATGTACAATAAGGTGGAGTGAACATTTTTTTTTTGGAAATTCAATTTGTTCTCTCTTCAAGTACTCTCTTCAAAGTAACTCAAAAGTATATTTATCAGTAGAGCTCGGAAAAATAGGTGAAATCAAGCGCCTAAAAAATGCTACATTTTGTAAATTTTGTTTGTTTTCAGTGGCGGGATTACAATTTAAATAAAGGGGTAGCATATTGGTATGGTGGGTGAAGATTTCATTAGAAAAGTTCTTAATCATGTTACACAAATTTGCAGTTTGAATAAAAATACAGTGGTGTGTGGTGAAATAAAGCCAAAGAGGGTTTTAGTTTCTTTGATATTTTTACTGAAAAAAAGTATGAAGAACACTCGTACATCTTGCGTTTAAAGAACCAAACAAAATTTATTTCAATTTTGTATTTTATATTTTTGCACATCCTCAAGCTTTTTGAAAGCAAAACAAAACTAGCTGTATTGAAAATAAAATCTGGGAAAAGTAAGTAAATTATGGCATAGTTAATGTTCCAATAACTCATAAACAAAAATGCAAAACCGTTTTTACCACGAGAGAAATTTGCATTTTTACAGATATGGAATTATGCCGAGTATCCAATTGGAAAAATGTAAACACTGAAATGGTCATAAGAAAAAATAGGAAAATCAAGTTTTTTTACCTAAACTATGCAAATGTTTAAAGTCAGACCACTACAAATTAAAAAGCTGTATGTATTATATATTCCATTTCTTTTTATGCACTTGCCTAATTTTCATTCAAACTGTAATTGTTTTTCCTTCGCGTGCGAAGATTTAAGCGAGTCACTACAAATTTTTAATTTTTTTCTTTATTCTTTATAATTATATATTTATTTATTATACTTTATTTATTATTATTCTTTATTATTACATTTATTTATTGTAGCTTTCTTCGCAATTTTTCAAGTGCAACTCATAAAAAACCTGAATAATTTATTTTTCTGGCATTCTAGTAAGCAAAAAATCCAATTGCATTCACGGTGGGCTTAGACCCGAACTGTCCCCACTCTTAAACTTGCCACTGGATGTGGTCACAAACATTACGTAGCATAACTTTAGGCGTTAGATTTTCACCTATTACACTGGTCGACAAAATTTCAACAAATTTTTGTTACAGAAATATAATTCTACTTTTCTAAAGGACTTCGGTGAATTCGAATCTGAAGTCAGATTTTCTGTAATACGTACAGTTTTTTAGATATTCATCCCCCAATAGGCGAAAAACACGTTTTTTGGCTATATTCACTCCTCAATATCTTTTAAATTACTAACTTATTTTAAAAATTGATTAAAGCTATTGAAAGCTCGGCCATTTCTCTTGAAGACAACGTTTTAATTTTTCGGATATCTAGTTTATATATATAGTAATATATGTTTTTGCACAATAAGGTATTTGTCGTCGAAAACAACGGCAGCATTTGCGCAATCAAATTTTGTAGTTGGTCAGCAGAACAATTTTTCTTACGAAGCCACTTACATACGCCCATAATATAATAAACTGCCTAAAAGCGTGCTTCAAAATTTTTTATTATTTTTGTATGGAGAAAATATTGCAAAACTACTGGAGCTTAATATGCAATATTGCAAGTTACAAGAAAGATATCTGAAATATTAAAACGGTTTCTTCAAGAGAAATATCAGCGCTTTCAATAGCTTTAATCAATTTTTAAAATAAGTTAGTAATTTAAAAGATATTGAGGAGTAAATATAGCCAAAAAACGTGTTTTTCGCCTATTTGGGCATGAATATCTAAAAAACTGTACGTATTACAGAAAATCTGACTTCAGATTCGGATTCAGCGCACCGAAATCCTTTAGAAAAGTAGAATTTTATTTCTGTAACAAAAACTTGTCGACCAGTGTTATCTGAGCTCTATTTATCAGGTACTAGGGGCTTGAAAGCGGTATAATGATTCATTTATTTTCGCCGAACTCGCTGAATTAAAAGCATTTTTTATGTCCACAATGACCAGAGGGCAATATTTTTTGGTCCCGCCTTTCCACCTCTTTCCGCTAATTGTCTTTCTAGCTAATTCGACCGCATTTTTATGGCATCCACTGTCGACTTATGTTTACGAAAGCCACGCTGTTTTTTGAGATCCCACCTGAGTTTCCAAATTTGCTTATCTTCATTTTTAAATAATATTCTCGTTTATTTCAAAATATTTACATAATTGCATTTATATAAGTATATATATTAAGTATAAATATTTTAGTAAAATAGCAATATATTAAACATTCCTTTTTTTAATTTCATTTCAGCTGAGTGAGGATATCGGCTATGTTATATACTCGGCATGTGGCTCCTTCTACTTTCCCAGCTGTATAATGGTTTTCGTTTATATACGCATTTATTTCGCCGCAAAAGCGAGAGCGAGAAGAGGAATTAAAAAACACCCACGTAAAACCAACAACGAACAGGTAAATTACATTAACGGCATTGCATGCTTTATTATTAAGCTTAAGGCGCTTTTGCAGCAGCAAAACCAATAACAAATTTTCTCATTTACGAAATTCGCCAATTATTCAAGCACTGTTGGGGCACACGCGAGTGTGTGCAAGCGTAAGCTTTTTGAATAAGTAAGAGAATAATAATTTTAATTTCCACCTTAAATTTATAAATTAATCAAGTTTTGTGCAAAAAATATTGCAGCATAAAGCAACTAGTACGCGAAGCAAATACACTGATTAGTTGCTTTTTTACATATTTTGTACAGAGCTTTTTGGCCAATTAAAGTTAAAGGCAAATTTAGATTTCCTTTATTCTTTTTTTTGTTCTATATACATAATTTTCAATAACATATCGTGCATGCTGCATATGTACATAGTTTTACCTCTTTATTTCACTTGTATGAACAGAAAAATCAAAATCTCCAGCTTTCCGCGTGCAGGTTACCGTTGAGGTTAATTCAAACGTTGCACACGCTGCCACAAAACCTGACAGCTCAAAAGCCACTTGCAACGAACTGAAAATTGCACCGCCAACGGTGCACACAAAATCTGCACACAAATGCATTCACTCGCACACACACACACACCGCCATAACACTCGAATGCCACCATCTACCAACCTTTCCATTATTCAAACACTTGGCTGGCTTTAAAGTTTAAACATGCCATCAACCACTATAGCGGAATTCACTACCCAATTTTAACAACATGCGTTATCGTTTAGCGAAGTAAACGATAATTTTGTCACCTTTATTATTCGTCAGCTATTTCCTTAACAACATTCGCGATCGAACAAACAGCTGTTGCCGTCAACGTCAGTGATTTGACGACTTGTAGCTTTGTGTTGTTTATTTGTGAGAAAACTTGTGAGAAAGGTTTAAAGCCAAACATTTTTCTTATATTTGATAAATAGATATCCGGAATTGGTTTTGAATAGATATTCAAATAAAATAGACTTGAATTAAGCAACTTTTTTTAAATTAATTACCTCACATATGTATTATTGTACAAATGTTCTCACAAGCATTTGCAGTGGTACACACGCGTGGGGCCATCTTAATAAATGCCTCAATATTTGACTAATACATATATATATAAATACTAATTATATTTACTTACATATTTATTTATATTTATTAAGAAAATTTAATTAAGAAAATTTACTTTTGCACTTTTGCACATTCCTTTTTGTGCTTTTCGTAAATATCAACGTTTCAAACAGCTGATGTGAGCAGAGTTTCAGCTTTTTGTCATTTTGAATAAATACTAAAAGTCAGCTGTTTTATGTTCGTATTTAGCCGAACATAACAAAAACCAAATGTTTATAGCGACGACGACGATATTTGTATACATACATAACTACATACATACATATTTTTGAATGTATACACGTCATTCGTCGTCGTCGCGGTAAACATTGGTTTTTGTTGTTATCTTCGACTAACTATTAGGTACTCCATCAATTAATCCAATGCAGGTACTCCATGGATTAATTTGATTGTTATGCGGGACTGGAGTATATACTCCATTGCAATGACATGCGATGTTAAATGGACCATATTTTTTGTATGAAATGTGATAAGTTATGGAGTAATCTATTCATTGGCGTAGTAACGGGGGGGGTTTTGGGGACAAAACCCCCCCCGAAAGATTTGTTTTGACCATAAAACCATCTTTAACTAAGAGATGCTTTATTAGCATACATTTCTTTTTCAGGAAAAAATCAATGAGAATAGTAATTTTTCGAAATTGGTAATTCGAAATTTAGCGCTTTTTCACGAAGTATTATTTATAATTCTAGCGTTTGTTGAGCCGTAGGAAAGTGCAAGAACCGCAGGAATTTTACCACAATTTACATTCTTTGTACTTATATTCGCTCTTTTTTGGTAAAATTCCTACGGTTCCTGCACTTTCCTACGGCTCAACAAACGCTACAATTATTATACGGTATTGCTGTTATTAACATGCTAATAACAGAAAAGTAACGCCAATTATTCAAATTTCAAGTTTTCTTTCAATTACTTATCATCTTAATCAAATAATATTAGTATAAACTACAATGGGAATTAGCACAATAGATCTCATTATAATAATAATACAATGGGAATAAATATAATAATAATACAATGGGAATAAATATGCAATGTATAAGAGTAACTGAACTTGAGATTTTACTTAATGTCTGTCAAAATGGAATATTAAAAAACTAAATTATATAAGAAAATTATTATTTATAACCGTAGCACATAGGTAGATTTTCAAGTTTTATGCGGCCAAAAATATTTTATTGTGTACATCTATTCGAAATTGCTTGTTTAATGCAAAATTTTAATAATTTGTGTTAAAAGTCGATTTTATTGAAAAATATATACAGTGACTCAAAAAAAATCATACGCCAGTGTTTTTAAATTTATTTCAAAGAGTTCTCGAAAATTTGACTCTCTTATTTTCGTTTAAAAATGTAAAAAAATTTTCAATAAAAATCGCCTTAAGCAGGATTTCTAAGCTTATGGGAAAAATCCGAAAAATCGTAGAAATTTCTAAAAGTGGATTAAAAATTTCAAAGCGAGGCCAGAATTTATAGATGATTTTGAGGAGATTTCTAAGTGTACTGTTATGTAGCCAACCAATTTTAGTGTAAAAAGTGCAATTCTCAATGCTGTAAAAATTTCCGTCGATTTTAGAAATTTTTTTCTGTAGGGTGTTTGCCTTATATGTACGTGAGACCGTTTCAATTAAAATTTCCGAAAAGCCAATGAAATTTTTCAAAAAGTTGAATGCTGCATATTATTATATTACAATTGAATGAGCTGCAAAATTGCATACTCAAAAATCTTCTAAAAAATGTAGCTTTATAATTCTTAGCCCTTTTTATGATAAGTACTTCCTTGACTTTTAAAAATTGGAAATACTAAAAATACTGCCTAAAAAGTTAACAATAATCGCTGCTAAATATCTGGGTTACTTTTGAGCATCACTTACATTAACCAAGATATGCGTTAGAAATATAAACATTAAAATTAAATATAAAACACAAAAAGAAAATTATTGTAGGTACATATGAAAAACCCTGTATCTAGTAGTGAAGTGCGGCTTTGTGCGACGCAATTTTTTGTCGGCAAAATACTAATTGTACTAGATATCATGTCCGAGGGTTAATTTGACTGAGTCTGAAAGAGCAACATAACAAAATCAATTTTTAACATGAAAACGAGTGATAATTTTTTTTAAAATATCCCAACTTTAGATTTATTGGAAACCAAGGATATTATTGAAAAGTGTTAATAATTACTTGAAGCTTTAGGATTCATCACGATTACTTAAATGAAATGCTTTAAATAATAAATATTCAAGTTGAAACTAGCACTTAAGAATATGTAAGAAAAAAAACAAAAAAATTTACTTCAGATATGCTAAGTTTCGACCATCTGGGGCAAGTGCAGAGTATGAGGTCGGGAAAAAAGTGATGAATTATTGTTCCCCATTCTATTTCCCCATTCTATTTCCAATGCGCGTAGATTTCCAGAAGAGAATATGAGACTTACTTTTGAAGTATAGTTAAAGGCCCTTGGCAACTGAAAATCTGGCATGTCAAGCAGTGTGTATATGTGAGTTTTTTTATGTGTGTTAGTGCAATCGGCAGTCGTCGTGCTACACGTTCTTGTTGTCGGGCTCGCATTGATGATAATCAAATCTTTTAGATATTTGCGTCAATCACCCGACACTCACACATATGTATACACTGCTTAACATTCCAGATTTTAAGTGGCCAAGAGCCTCAAGAGTTTGATATATGTATAATAAGCGATATTTGTGTACTAAAATGTAAAATTATAGTCTGAAAAAAAATTACATTTCGCTAGCTTGGAGTGCAAGCTGTGTAAGTCCACTTTTATGAAAAAGTGTATTTTTATTTAGAACGCTAAAAAAATCAGATACGCACCGCGCTAAGCAATTCTGAGATACTTGTCATATTTCTACTCGTTGTTATTCAGTGACACGCAAATTGTGTAAGTCCAAAAAGCGAAGAAAATTGTGTAAGTCCAAAATATTTATATGAACAGAAAATTTTTTTTCATTTCGAATTTTGTTTGTTTTTTGTTTTTTGTCTCTCCTACAAAGTTTTAAAAAAGGACTTACACAATTTGCATTCTAAGCTAGCGATTTTTATCATTTGTAAAAAAAATGTAGTTTTTTTTGGTAATTTTAATTTTGGTAAATTTTATACATTGGCTGTGACCCCCCCCGAAAAATTCTCTTACTACGCCACTGAATCTATTGGTCCATAGCGAGCACTCCATCGATTAGCGAATGGAGTACTCGGAATTTTTGCAGGGTTATTGCGCACACACACATAGAAATGTACGTACATACCCTGGCAGCCATCGTTGGGTAAAAACCCCGGTAATATACTGGTAACACACACTGACACAGACGGTAAAGTTTTTGGTTTTTATGAATGGAGCAATGCAGATTTTACCTATATATGTGAGCCATCTTTCTCTCTTCCCCTCTCTCTCTCTCTTCCCCTCACTCTCTCTCTCTCTTTCTCTGTTAATAACATAGATAGCGGTTAATTATTCCATACTTTTAGGCGGAGTATTTTCAGTGTTCTATACCAAATAGTGGCCGCTGTGGTGCAGTGGGTAGAGTGCTCGCCTGCTATGCCAGAGGTCTCGGGTTCAAACCACGGTCCGAGCCAAACACCAACAAATTTTTCTAATTAGTAAAAATCCAATTATTGGATTTTTTTTAAGAGCAGCGGTCACCTCTCGGCAGTGGGCGGCATACCCTCCGAGAGTATTTCTGCCATGAAAAAGCTTCTCACAAAAAATGCATTCGCCGTTCGGAGCCGGCATAAAACTGTAGGTCCACCCAATTAGTAGGAAAAACAAAAGGGAGCACACCTCGAATTGGGAGAGAAGCTCGGCCATAAAACTCGTCAGAGTTATAATAGCGCCATTGTATTATATTATTATATTATACCAAATAGTTAGATGTGTGAGAATTTTACTGAGAAGTTGCTAATGATGGCTGGCAGGGTATGTATTATGGTGCTAGTGGTATATGCTAAAAATGGAAATTGCCAAAGCTGTCTACTATATGACTTTGATTCGCTATAGAAAGCGATGAAGTCAAATGTTTTCCTACATACTTACATATTTATATGGAGCCCGAAAGTGCTCCTATCTCCTATTGAATTTCGCACATTATTGCGATTTTGCAAATATGTATTTATCGCCATGAGTTTCCCACACTTGTGCATACAACTCAGAAACTGCCTTTGCCGGAAACCCCAAAAGGTTGGATTAACTGGTGCTATTATGTGGTTGCACCAGAGCTATTGACATTTGAAATGTGATTGGTGCAGTATTTGATAGTGCTGAAAGGGCAGCTTTTAATCATGGCAACATATAGTATTCGTATTTAATAGAACGTATACTGCATTGAAATCAGAAATTGATTTGAAATCCATGTATGTAACGTGGCACGAAAGTAGATGACACAGAGACACATAGAAATATAGAATAGTTGGTTTTTCTATTAGGCGACTGTGAAAAGAACGCTTAACTTGCTGGAAATTAATTACAAGCACTCCACATTAGAGGGCTCCGGGTGGATTCGAATTTTTGCCATTCACCAGCAGAGTTCGATTGGGTTGACTTAGTTACCGACAATTACCGGTAGTGTTCGGTTGTGTTGCGGTAGTTACCGGTGGTTACCGGTAGAGTCCACCTGGTATGGCCTCTGTATAAAAGAATACGATTGGCTGATATTTATGCAATTGGTTGATGTTTATGCTACAGGAATACATATATCTTCGTAACATATGAACACTAGCACTTTCAAAATTTTTTACACAGAAATTCTATGAAAGAAATTTTAAAAGCGCTAATTTTCGTATGGTACGACGATATGTTTCAAAAACATTGATTCCAAAAATTCTACGTTTTATTCGTTCTTTTCCAAAGCAACACCGCTGTTGCGGGTTAACAAACAGCTAAGCGCTTTCAGTTCGACGCGCTTAATATAGTCAGCTGACTGGATTTTTGTTGTTGCTTTCCATGTTATTCGCTAATCTAGCGTGTATTTTTTTCGAACTTGCGTGCAAAAGAATGTGGCTAATGTAAAGTGTAGGTACCTATGTATAAGCATACATAACATGAGCGTAATTAACCTGTAAGCAAAGCTCAAGCTAGTCAGCAGACATTCTAGTTAATTAATTAGAACTAGTATCGCCGGTGCTCGAAATTCGACCATGCAATTTATTTTTTCAACTTTGTATTGGTACAAAAATTATTCCTTTTCGCGGAGATAAGCTACACTTTCCAAATTCCAGCTGTACCGCAACACTGATTTGCCCTTTTGATCACGGTCCGACGCGAAATCATGGCCAAATGAAGGCAGATCTAGGAAGGTAGGCCCGGTGGCGAATTCAGAAATTTCCCATGTATTTTGTTATTGTAATTGGTAGAGTGTAATGTCAAAATGATATTTCGCCGTGGTTAAAATCTGAATTCGCTTGGGGCTCGTCCATTCCTATTGGCCATGATGTGAATTCGCTTTGATTTTGACGTTACACTCTACCTTTGTAAATAAAAAAAGAAGTTTTTCAATTCGCTGCGAGCCTAATTGTTAGATATGCCTTGGTCAAAATTAAAATTACTCAGTGTGCTCTCCCGCCCTCTCTCTCATTTTTCGCTTTAACTGTGTAACCTAAATCAAACGCAAGTCGTCAATTTAACGCACGCACGCAAATTTTTCATATGCGTTGAACCGAAATTGACTTGCGTGCGTGTTCAGATAAAGAAATAGAAAAATACAGAAAATCAGAGAAAATCTTGTTATTTTGTGGAATATGTACCTAACAGACACGATATCAAAAGCAAGTGTAAATTTTTTTGCAAACAATCACCCACAATGCTTAATTTCAACTGTCACGCAAAACAAAAATTGGGCGTCGAATTTGCTTTTTACGCACGCCGTTCAATTTCGGTTACTCCCATACAAGTTGTATGGGCATGAGAAATTTTTGACAGTAAATTGACGGCGTGCGTTTGATTTAGGTTACACAGTAATGCAGTGGTCCGCAATTCTGCAAACAATTGTTTGCGCTCAAATCACACCGACACGCATGGTACAATAATTTAGAGGTAGGCGCATGGACGAATTCAGAAACTACTTTTTTTATTTCCAAAGGTAGAGTGTAATGTCAAAATCCAAGCGAATTGTAATCAAGGCCAATAGGAATGAGCGAGTCCCAAGCGAATTCAGATTTTAACCATGGCGAAATATCATTTTGACATTACACTCTACAAATTACACTAACAAAATACATGGGAATTTTCTGAATTCGCCCCTGCGCCTACCTGGTATATCTGCCTTGCCGACACGTTACGCTCTTTCCTTATTAGATGATTTAGTCGTCACTCAGCAAGTGGCGTAGCAACATCGAAAGTGCTTCTCGCTTGTTTGTAGGTTGAAAATAATTTACTATGCTCCCTAATATCGACGCACGTCGTCATTTTACTACCAAAAATGTCTCATACCCACACAAATTCTATAATTTCTGTAACCGAAATTGAATTGGCGTGCGTATTAAGCAAATTCGACTCCCAATTTTCGTTTTACTGACAGTTGAAACTAAGCATTGTGGATGATTATTTGCAAAAAAATTTACATTTGCTTTTGATATCGTGTGTGTTAGGTACATATTCCACAAAAAAACATTTTCTCGGATTTTCTATATTTTTCAATTTCTTTATCTGTATATGCACGTAAGTCAATTTCGGTTCAACGCATATGGCAAATTTGCGGGCGTGTGTCAATTTGAGGCTTGCATACATATATATGTATTATTTATGCATTGCATTTGCCCGATCACAGTTCGTTCGACCGACCATAGCGCTCTCACTAATACAATCTCAATTTCAAATTTGCCTACCACTGCTTTAATGGAAAAGCAATAGGAGATATTTGGCCCGCGATGATTTTGATCTCAGCGTAAACTGGGCCAATGCATATAAAATAGAGAGAGCGCTTTTAAATTAAAGCGACTCTTCAACTGTGTTTACGATATTTGTAAACACGTTACGATATCTATTTCTCTTAACTAAAAATTTTATTTATTACTTATAAACAAATTAAATAATTTATAGAAAAAATTATATGCCTATGCACTGCTCCTGACTCATACGAACACATCCATATCAATTTTATATGGATATGAGTATGTTAAATGTGCTAAACAGCCTGGCAATTGTTTGTATGGAAAAAATGTTAGCCTATTAATATATAGAGAGTTAAGTTAAGTTAAGTTAAGTTAAGTTAAGTTAAGTTAAGTTAAGTTAAGTTAAGTTAAGTTAAGTTAAGTTAAGTTAAGTTAAGTTAAGTTAAGTTAAGTTAAGTTAAGTTAAGTTAAGTTAAGTTAAGTTAAGTTAAGTTAAGTTAAGTTAAGATTTGCATTCACTAATTAAGTACAAGCTATCGCGCTTTGAACTTCCTCACTGATTATTCCGTTTTCTTTTTTTTCTATTTCTATCTCCTTACAGGTCACCAGCTTTACAACCATCGGCAAGAAGGGCACCATTCCAATGCCCTCGTCTAGCGCTTTAAGCGCCTTGAATCAGCAACTGAATCAGATTGCCACAATCGAAACACCACCGAACAGCGCATCATCGCTGCCAATGCAAATACCGACCGTGACGTGCGATCTTGCCTCGGACATCTCCACATCGGAAGCAGCGGACTTAGAGCCGCATCCGCTGGTCTATCACAATGGCAATTCAGCTGTACCGTCGCCACTCAGCAAGCTTACGCCCGGCACCCCCAATTGCACGCCGTCGCTATCGGCGGCCGATAAGGAAACACTAAACGTAAGTACGATAGCAACATCCAGGGGGGCGCTAAATGTGCCCGTACCACCGTCAATGGCCGCAACGAGCAATGCAACCACGCCAAACAATAACAACAATGACACGCCCACAACTGCGGAAGGCGGTGTAACGAGTGGCACGGCGGCGACAACAACTACAGAGGGACAACCCATCGCTACAGAACCGAATGCAAACAACAGCAGTAGCTCAACAACACTACTCACAATACAGACGACAGCGAATGCAAGTGGCAGTGGCGGCGGCGGCGGCCTAACTGCACCAGGAACGGCGGGCACAACACCAAATGAGCTGCGCATTTCGCCCGTTACAGCCAGATGTCGTGCGCTCTCGGTGGGTGTTGACACCGATATGGTTAGCGAATTCGATCCGTCCAGTTCGGATTCGGGTGTGGTGAGCCGATGTGCTGTTGTTAAGCCGCTTAAGTTTAGATTATGTCAACCGATTTTCGGACGCAAAACGGCAAATCAAACGCGCCGTAATGAGGCGAAAACCGCAGCCTCAGCAATGGCGATAGCGAAAACGCTCAAACCCTCCGAAGTGGCAAAAGCCGAGCTGGAGCCGGTCATGCCGAAACCGCAAAAGCCGCGCGATCCCGAAAAGGAGAAACGTCGCATTGCGCGCAAGAAGGAGAAACGCGCAACACTCATTTTGGGTTTAATTATGGGCAGTTTCATTGCATGTTGGTTGCCGTTCTTCTTTCTCTACATTTTGGTGCCGGCCTGCGGCAGTCATTGCAATATTCCCGATTCGGCATTTGCCATCGCATTTTGGCTGGGCTACATGAATTCGGCGCTAAATCCAGCCATTTATACCATATTCAATAAGGACTTTAGGCGCGCCTTTCGGCGCATACTATTCAAGTGATGTTTGGCCTATGTGTGCTGTTATCGGTGCGTTCATGCGAGCATTGAGAAAGCCACCGAACGTGCCATGGGCAGCACACCAATCGGTTATGGTATGTACCATTACAGGCGATAGATTTGGTTATTTGCTATTGTGCGCTGCTAAAACAAACAATAAATAACAAAACAGAAAAACAAATAGAAAATAACAAAAAGCACATAACACATAAAACATAACACATAACACGAAACACATATCGCACACTAAATCAAAAAGCGTCACAACTCAAAATTTTTCGAAATCGGGTTTCTTCCATAAATTGGTACACAGAAGCGGCTGCCAAAAAATCTTTTCCATCAGAGTCTTTTTTAACTGAGAAATAACTATTATACGTAGCCTTTTCCCATATCATTGCATATAAAAATTAAAAAGTTTTTTGCCTCTCCTGAAAATTTTTGAATTTTGAGTTGTGACGCTTTTTGATTTAGTGTGCGATATGTAAACATGCATAGGTACGAGTATTAGCAGAAACCGTAAATCGGCATTTGAGCGAAAATGCACATATGTATGTATTTTATGTATGTGATAATTAACTTGGACCGACTGCAATGCTAATCTGTTAGCTGTTTCAACCGCTTACATAATGCATTCAGTGTTGCCAGATCGAGAGAAATTTCGCTTTTTGAGCGATATTTCACTATAAAATTTTTTACAAAGGAAAAAAGTGACATTTCTAGTCGCGATTTTTTATTTAAGATGTGGGAAATTGAGGAAATGTTTTCCAATTTCTGTACGAATTTTAGCGTTGATTATCTGGCATCACTGAATCCATTTAAAATCGAGTTATAATTTTCTGAAGATGCTGTCTAGATCTAAAGCTATACTATTGTCTTGTAAAAAAAACGAATATGGAAGTCATCCCCTTTACTACAGCAATTGGCTCTTTCTTGAGTCGTGCTCTGACGTTACAGATTTCAGGAGTAGTTCTCGACTCATTCGCTGCTTAAACTCTAATCTCATTGATTGTTGGTATATATGTAGATACTCTTGCGAGGCTGCAATTGTTGTTGCATGTTCATCATTCTCGTTACCATTACATACATATTTCAAATGCCTTTCGCTATTTTTTAGTGCTTAAATAATATTATATGTATGTATGTGTTGCTTTTTTTAAATTTATTGCCTCGTTATTTATGTATGCTTTTTCATAATTTTTTTGCAGTTTAAAGTTCTAAAAAATTAAAAAAATTAATGCTCATTTTAAAGCAATGAATGGCTGTGAAACCAATGAGTAAATCCTATTAGCTTTCAGTTAAATATTCTAAATAATTTAGTTTTAAATAAATTATATAAAAAAATTATATAAGGCAAAAATCACTTACTTTTCATTTGTCAGCTTCTCTCTTGTCGTTTGCAATGGCATTTGGAATGAAAATACACTTTTTTTACTATTTTTATCATTTGCGAAGTACATGCACTTAAGTATGTGTGTTAAACCAGATTAAGTAGCTTCATTTTTATTCTAAAAAATCGTGTTTGTATATGTGTGGAAAACAATTTAGATACGTACATGCATACATATCCTTTTGTGCATACATATGTATACAAATACACCCATAATATGCTCAAGGGTGCGTATTAAGGTGGAGTGAAATTTTTTTTTTTTTTTGGAAATTCAATTTGTTCCAAAGCCAGAACGGCATCCTTCTAGCCCAGAAATAAGCCTGTAAAATTTTATTGACCTATTCGCATGTTCAGAGGTGCCCCCAGCCCCACAAAGTTGAAAAAATAGCACGATCTGGTACAAATGTCAAATTTCTAAAATCAAAAAACTAAGAATGAGGATTGATAAATATGGCTAAGCTGAGTATTAGAGTGAATTTTTTTTTGGAAACAACAACAACAAAAGTTATTAAAGGTCAAAGTTTATATTATGCATTTTTTAAATTGCAATTACTTAAAAACTAATCAACCGATTTCGAATATTTTTATACCATTTGATAGGTATTTTGATTCCTTTTAATTCGATATACATTTTATATATGAAACCCCCTTTAGGTTAACCCCCGCAGGGCAGGTAGTAGCTTTTAAGTAATTGCAAAATAAAAAAGCATAATATAAAGTTTGACCTTTAATAACTCTTATTGTTGTTGTTTCAAAAAAAAAATTAAAGCGTGAATAACGGGGGATCACCCGGGTCCTCCTTTTGACCCATATCTGGAGACCCGGCCTAGGGGTCACAATGAAAAGAGCTTCATATCGAAGTCCTGCTCAAAACCTTTCATTTGATACCAATATTGCTCAGAAACATTCAAGGATCATCCGGGTCCTCCTTTTGACCCATATCTGGAGACCCGGCCTAGGGGTCGCAATGAAAAGGCTTCATATCGAAGTCCTGCTCAACACCTTTCATTTGATACCAATATTGCTCAGAAACATTCAAGGATCATCCGGGTCCTCCTTTTGACCCATATCTGGAGACCCGGCCTAGGGGTCACAATGAAAAGAGCTTCATATCGAAGTCCTGCTCAAAACCTTTCATTCGATACCAATATTGCTCAGAAGCATTCAAGGATCACCCGGGTCCTCCTTTTCACCCATATCTGGAGACCCGGCCTAGGGGTCACAATGAAAAGGCTTCATATCGAAGTCCTGCTCAAAACCTTTCATTTGATACCAATATTGCTCAGAAACATTCAAGGATCACCCGGGTCCTCCTTTTGACCCATATCTGGAGACCCGGCCTAGGGGTCACAATGAAAAGGCTTCATATCGAAGTCCTGCTCAAAACCTTTCATTCGATACCAATATTGCTCAGAAGCATTCAAGGATCACCCGGGTCCTCCTTTTCACCCATATCTGGAGACCCGGCCTAGGGGTCACAATGAAAAGGCTTCATATCGAAGTCCTGCTCAAAACCTTTCATTTGATACCAATATTGCTCAGAAACATTCAAGGATCATCCGGGTCCTCCTTTTGACCCATATCTGGAGACCCGGCCTAGGGGTCACAATGAAAAGGCTTCATATCGAAGTCCTGCTCAAAACCTTTCATTCGATACCAATATTGCTCAGAAGCATTCAAGGATCACCCGGGTCCTCCTTTTCACCCATATCTGGAGACCCGGCCTAGGGGTCACAATGAAAAGGCTTCATATCGAAGTCCTGCTCAAAACCTTTCATTTGATACCAATATTTCTCAGAAACATTCAAGGATCATCCGGGTCCTCCTTTTGACCCATATCTGGAGACCCGGCCTAGGGGTCACAATGAATAGAGCTTCATATCGAAGTCCTGCTCAAAACCTTTCATTCGATACCAATATTGCATAGAAAATTAGATAGGTAGATGTATGTGTGCATATCCATACATTTGCATACATGTTCAAACAGGTTGGTCCTTTTTATTTTGCCTATTTGTCGCATTGTTGCAGAAAACAACAACAACAACTACTTCACTTCGCTTCGTTGCTGTTGTTGTTGATATTTGCATTTGCACGGCTATGCATGCAAGCATACATGTCTATCTACCTACCTAGCACTGACAGTGCCAAGCGATTCACACGGACGCACAGTGGAAAATGCTAGAACAAGGGCATATTTTTAATCAATTTTTCAATGTCGCTAGTAACAGAGCAATTTGATCTTATTTAATAGTCAAATGTCTATTCTATCTGAAAGTACAAAATTTTCCTGGAATTTCATATAAAAAGAAGGTTTTTGGGACACTTCCGTGCACTATATCTGAAAAAATTCAAATCAAACTGATTCGCTTCATCACTTTAAAAGTTAAGTTTCTATAGAAAATTGCTATAGAGGGTATATGGTGTTATACCTTTTTGAAAAGGTAATTTTATGCAGATAATAAATAACGTTTAAACATTTCAAATTATGTCCAAGTTTATTAGTAATTTACGTTTTTAAATAATAAAATAAAACATAAATATATTCCAAGTTCACCGAGACTTTTGAAAGTTAGCTACGCTTCCCTATGCATTACAATTTATACGTATTTGTAGCCCAGGTATTTCTTAAAATCGTGTAAAAAAAATTGGCTGCGGATATTTGCGGTTTTTGAAGTTATTGGGGAAAGAAGAACCAGAGCCGGAAAACGAAAACTCGTTACACTCGTACTATTTCAAAAATAAAAACATAGTCACCGAGGAAATCAAACACAAAGTTTTCAGTGTTAATTATTATTGATTTTACTTAAGTTTATTGTCGAAATGGCAGCGTTCAGGTGTTCGAAACGTGAATTAATACTTCCCTATATTGAGGAAGGAACAAAAGTTGAGGCACTATATACAATTTTAAAAAGTAAATACGAAGTTTCTGAAGAAAATGTGTGTTTCATCGTTAATCATCTACAAAAGCAGATTATTCCGTCATTTAATGCAAGATGGGCTCAAGCGTCGCGAAAAATTAAAACGTTTTTAGATAAGAACTGTATTTTGTTGGACTCGGAATACTGTGTATCTTTACCAGATATGGAAGTTGAAACAGCCAGCTCTTCTGTTTCTTCTGGAAAACGCGGAAGACCATTGTGTTTCATATGTAGATGCATCAGAATCTAACAAGAAAAGGAAAAATACTATTCTTCTGGATGAATATGGATTTGACCACATTTATGATGCATATCTTCAAGAAGGTACAGAAGCTAAACTTGTGGAAGCAATAAGGAAATCTTATAAAAAGAAAAAGACATTACTTTTAAATAATCTAAAAAATACTCGTAATAAGGATTACAAAAAGTTTCGCTTATGTCATTCCAGAAAATGCTCTCGATTAGCTACCAATGAAGATATGTTTCACACTCTTCTGTATACTTCCGATCCGTACATCAGTAGCATTAGGAAATCGTTTAACAGAAATGTGCAGGAACTTGATGAAGACACACTGCTGCTCCTGAATGTTAACTAATTTATAATTTATGTTGCTAATTTATAGTTTATTTTTCGTTTGTATGAGAGTGCCTGTTATCTATACTAATTATATAAAATTGATTGTATGGAAAATGACTTGACTTGACTTGACTTGTATTTTCTAGTATATTGTATATAAATGCACTGTCTTTAAATATTATTCTTACATTTAAAGTAAAATGTATAAAAAAAATTGAATTCAACATTTATCTTTTTCATTTTTATTTATTTTTGTTGTTGTATACGATTTCTTTTCATGGACAAGAAGCACAACGTTTTGCTTTATATATATGCGAAAAGTTGGAAACTCTATCTACATTAACAAAAAAGTTATAGATTTTTAATCCGAAACTCCTCATTATTTTCCACTGTGGGACGCAGCAGTGCACTAACACAAAGGTCATTTACGTTTACGCGTAAACTTTACCTGTTTTTCGAAATCACTCGTAGCTACAGCAAAGATGTTTACACATTAAAAAAAAAATCACTTTAATACTCAGCTTAGCCATGTTTATGAACCCTCATACCAAATTTGTACCAGAGCGTGCTTATTGCTTTCAACTTTGCGGGGCTGTGGGCAGTTCAAAACGTCATCGTATCGCCATAAAATTTTGTGGGGTTCATTAACTCGCATAAAGGCAACTTTTCATTGCTGGTATGTTCAAATAAACCAACAAAAAATCTCCATATATTTTCACTCCACCTTGGTGCGTATGTATCTTCATATATTTATTTAACCTGTAAAGCCCATTCAAGAAACTTGAATTTCAACAAGACTTCCGTTATTTATCAATGTCAATTGATTAATTATTAGCAGTATTAATAGTGCACCCCTTAATGCGTATTGGTTCTTTGAGAAACTATTAAAGTGCACTCAAAGTGTCAAGCTAAATCAGTCCACTCAACTTAATTCCCGTCTAAGTATAGGAACAAAAGGGTTTTTTTCCATGAAAAGCATTCACATCAAATACATTCCTTGTACAAAGGTATGCATATGTGAGAGTATGGATGTGTACATTGCTATGCATTTAATAGGGAATAATAAATTCAAAATTACATAGATATGCATACATATGTACATATATGCGTACGTACCCCGCAGCAAATCGCGCTTGTTCCAGGCTAGTGCAGAACTAGTACAAAAGAGACAGGGTTGGTTCTCGTTCTATCCCAATGCAGTGCTTGCAACTTTTTTTTTAAAACCGCGGTATGCTAGGAAGTGGAAATTATGCTCCTCTGCATAAGTTTTCAACGCGTTCTAAACTACTTGCTATATGGACAGTCTTATAGGCGAATTCTGTAACTCCGTCTCATCTCAAGTCACAAAATTTGAGATTTGAGACATGAGACATTTTTAGTGACTTGAGCCATTTTTTGTATTCAGTAACCGAAAGTCACTAAAAATTTCACCAAAGACTGTGGTGAAAATGTACTGAGACTGTTTGAGATAACAAAATAATTTAACGAATACCCACTAATCGATTACATACGAAAATAGGTTTTGGAAATGAATTTATGAGCAATATATTGCATTAAAAAAATAAAGCGTATTACTACTTATCACTTATAAAAATAGTTATGAATATAATGTTTTATGAGTGTTTTATCTGAACCGATTCGCAAAAAAAAGTCATGTAACGTAAAACATTGAAATATCGATAAATATCGTATCTCATCACTATTTACACTTGATCGAAATGGCGCAAAAAAGTAAGTTAGCAAAACCAGCAAAATTTTATTATTTTGCTAATTTCATACAAATAAACTTGTTTTATTATAGAAAATAGCAAGCGAACAAGCAAAGAGCAAACAAGTTGTAAGTTTTTATAAATTTTCACGCTTTATTTAGTTCACCTCAATGTTTTGTTTATTTTGTGACCTCCTCGCCACCAGGTCACTAATTAGTGGCGTATTTTTTGAGACTTGAGACGTGATCCCGCTTACAGAATACCAAATTGTCTCAAAATCAATCTCACCACGAAAAAGTCTCCAAAAGTCTGTATTAGTGACTTGAGACAGCTTACAGAATACTTGTATTAGAATAGTTCAAAAATCAATAGTTCGGTGTTAGTACAAAAAAAGCACTTGAGGACTGGTTCCAAAATCGTCGGTCTTCGGCCGCGCTTCACAAAAGTATTTCTCAGCCTGTGGAACTCTTAACATACTGAAAATAAATGCAGCATTATATTATAAAATACCAAGGTTTTGAAACTTAACCATATAAAAGTTGGAATTATCCCCATTCAAATGTCAAGTAATATTACTTTTGTTATATGTAACCAAGTTCCATTTGGTACTACCCAGCACATCAGCAAAAAAAGGGACATTATTGTAAAGTGCAAAATTTGTCGTTGCTCAAATTTAAAGTAATAGTTGCAAACATAATTTTTTCATGACGTCACAGTAATAAACTGTCCGGCTCTGCATCGCTTTAGAACCAGTTATGGGCTAGTTGTAGTAAACTCTCCAGTTCTAGAATGTCGTTTTTCGGTACTTTCTCTTATATTGGCTGCAGAGTATGTACAGAGAAGAGACACCAACTTCGCTATCCAGTGAATCACATAAATCCAGTACGTATTAATATACCTCCCTAGACAAACTTTGGAATTTATATGCTTGACATAGACACATAAATATTTCACAAAGAAATAATATCGTTTATTTGTCTGCCTGTTATACTCGCAAACACATACGCACTCACGCACAAGTGCATTCGGTTAGTCATCACAAAATCCATGACAGATTTGTTAAGATCATGCTTCAGTTTTGGTGTCATCAAATGTCAACATATGAAACTTAATTAAAATATGAAATAAATAATAATAATAATATATATTTAGTATGTGCATAGTAATTTGCACAGATGAACAGAAATTAGTTTTGTCTAAGAAAGAATAATAAATATGATTTGTATTTATTTTACAGCAGAATCTACTTTGCAATGAACAAATTCATCCTTAATGTAATTCGCATTAAATATTTTCAATCGTTAAATTTGACTTGCTGCCAGGCCCGTAGCTAGGGGGGGCATTGTGGGGCAATGCCCTACCTTAAAATTAGAATGCCCTACCTTAAAACGGCCAACAAGTGAGATGAATTATTATAATTAAATTTTTTGTCATAGTTTGAGATAAAAAATTATTGCGGTTGCAATGTATGATATGGAGAATCCACCCTGCATCACATATATAACACTGCTCTACAGCCAAAAAATACTCTAAATGCGACCATCCTATCCATATGTAAAATCGGTCGCTGATTCCGAAAATCGGGTTCATTTTTAATTCTATGTGAAGGTTTTTGAGATATCGGCAATTTACCGTTATTTGGCCAATGGCTCGACTTAATCCTGTATATCTCATTAACGCATTAACCAAACGAAAGAAAATTAAATTTCTTTTCATGCCTCCTATAACATTTTTCTCTAGCTCTTATAGTTTCTGAAATATTGATGATTCAATTTGAATTTTTTTCGATTTTTTACGATTTTTTTAAGAAAAAATTGACTTTGTCAGGCCATATCTTTAAAACCAATGCTTTCATCTTCGCTTTTACTCCTTAACGTGAAGCTACATTCTATTAGCAAAAAAATAAGCTATCAACGAAGAAAATCCATGGTAAAATGGAAAAGTTACAGGCGATCAAGTAAATACAGCCAAGTCTCGCAATGCCACTATACGGTACATTCTATGCATATTTTACCAATACCTACACATCTGCAGTAGCAGCGTATTGGCAGCGCAGTATATACGAGCCGATTTACGGGTATTTATAAAGGATTTGTCGTATGTTACCTTTAGCAACAGTTTTGCAGGAAATTTGTATGACGTACGACAAAATGTGCTCCCAATTTGAACTAAATTAAAGATTTTTTAAATTAGTTAAATATTGTATTTTATTTCTCATAAAAGTAAATAAATTATGTAATTCACAGCAATTAAAAACACATTGGAAATTAGACGAAATCGCTTGCGACCTTGCACAAACGACAAAATTCTGCTCAATATCTCTTAAACTAAAAGAGATAGCAAAAACGGATAACGTCATTCGAAAGATCTTGATTAGTTTAGTATAACTCTATTATTAACTCAATTCGGCCCAAATTTCACATACGACACTAATTTATCCGGCGGCGATATGTGTGTAGAACACCTTTTTGCTTGGGCGGCCTTCAGCCGTGAATTAAAAAAATAACCCTCAACCGGCAGAATTCCCTTTCTGGGGTAATATCTATGGACCCATCCAACTACGAAAAAATTACCAACAAATATCTCGTGAACTATAAGCCTCCGGCAAGTTTTGATTCAAGGTTTAAGATCTGTGAAAGGCCCTCTACACCCCTGAGAAAGACATTTTTCTCGGACCGTGGCTCCTTAATGTAAAGCCGTCCCTTTCGGTAGACAGATGGAAATCTGAGCCAATGTACGTCACTGACCTAGAGAAAAGTGGTATATATGCTGATTGATTTTGGAAGCCATGCCTCGATGTCAGATTAATTGTGATACATTATTTACTTCCGCCCTACCTTAAACCAACGCTGCCCTACCTTAAATTTAAGTCTAGCTACGGCCTTGCTTGCTGCAAACAAAAGTGGCTCACTAAAGCCGTTATACACCTACGTGATCGACGCTCCTGCCCCAACACGCTGCCTTATAAGATATGTTTCCATTTCAATCACATCTCCAAAACCTTTTCAATAATAATAACCCAAAATGGGAAAAGTTGAAAACTCGCTTGCCCAAATTCTATTGTTCTTAAATCAACAAAATTAGCATATCTTATTCTTAAATTTTTCAGTACAAATAACAATTAATTTTATTTTATTTATGTATTTTATTTTATTTTGTTTTATTTTATTTTGTTTTGTTTTGTTTTGTTTTATTTTATTTTCTTCTATTCTATTTTATTTTATTTTTTTTTTATTTTATTTTACTTTTTTTTATTTTATTTCATTTTATTTTATTTTATTTTATTTTTTTTTATTTTTTTTTATTTCATTTTATTTTATTTTTTATTTTATTTTATTTTGTTTTGTTTTGTTTTATTTTATTTTGTTTTGTTTTATTTTATTTTATTTTATTTTGTTTTATTTTGTTTTATTTTATTTATTTTATTTTATTTTATTTTATTTTATTTTATTTTATTTTATTTTATTTTATTTTATTTTATTTCAGTTTAATTCGAAGAAAAATGCAGCATTAAAATCACAAGGGTTAATACTACCCATAGTTTGTTCCGTCGTTGTGCTCGCGTGCCTTTACTGCTTTTATGCTATACAACGTACATACATACATACATGCAATTTAAATAAAATACCTATAAATGGAAATGCTGCACCCCTAGAAGCGCATAAATTGAAGCTGCTCTGCAGTGTAAAGTGTGCTATAAATAATATTTGAAAATGCTACCAGTTGCCTGGGGCTGAATCAATCGAATTCAAAAAAAGAACGAAAATAGAGCGAAAACAAAAATAAGTTATAGCCAAGGTAAATGCACAGGCGAAGGGAGATTTTTCTCAGGCGAGCGAGCAAACTCATTTAAATCTTCAATGCACTCATGTCTTATATACACACCTGTATAGATATGTATAAGCACGTAAATGCTTATGTGTATGTATTTATACATACATACATTTGGCACTTTTTTTTGCTATTTTCACCTTTTCATTAATTTTCTTTTCTTTTTTTGTGTGTGTGTGTATACAACTATATCTATATTTGCGATGCATTAACACATTGACAATATTGACATTGACACATTCACCAGCGCAAACACTTGCTTTTTCTGTTGCTTTTTATTCGGTTGAGCGAAGGACAACGGCAGCGAAAAAGAAGCACTCGAATATGTCTACAATTGCATTTTGATTTCGCCTTCATCCGAAAAGATACGAGTATAAATACACTCATACATATAGGGATATGTACATATCCCACTAGGTCCATTTTTAAGGTGATGCGTTGGCTGTTCATGCCAGGATACTTGCTTTTGTTAAGTATACCGCAGGTACTCTTAAAGTATGTTGGCAGTCACGTACAAATTGATCACAGATCATTTCTTCACTGACTAAAGTAGGAGTTAAGAAGAGTGAACCGAAACAGAAAATTTTACGCGAATGAAATACATAACAAAGTTAGATGGTAGGCACCTATACATATATTCAGCAGCACAATAATGCTACCCTTGAGTCTGGATACCTAACACGAGTATAATAAGGATCATATGAAAAAAGCATACGGTTTGGAATGGAAGCCCGAGGCTTACGAAAAATTTTTACTTCATTGCTTTTTTTAATATACAAAGTCATTCGTGCGAGGGCGGCCATTATATAGTCATGGAAGTTGTTTTCTTCTCTAAAGGGAATGTAAGGAGGAAAGTATTGATGATTTGTAGTACCTTTGGGATATTTGAACTTGCTATGTATGTGTGTGCCCTGCAAAAATCATTGGATTATATGATCCATTTTGTGGTAGGTTGGAGTACTTTCAAAGTGCTCATAAACATACACACAAGGGAGCGACTCGTCTATCTGCATCGGCTCATAGTTAGCCGAACATTGCTACGAAAACCGAAAGTTTGAACGTGCACGATTTAGTAATAAAGATACATTGAAACGCAACACAACATGTTGGTGAATGCGCTAGAAAAATTTTATAATTTTTTTAATAAAGAAAAGCATATATAATGCTAATAATCAAATTGAATTGCCAGTTGTTGAAATCTTTTCAGAGATTATAACATTTCATTAATTTCAGTACCTACTCTATGAATTAATCCAATGTAGGTACTCCTTGGATTACTCGGGTGTCATGCAGAAATCGGAGTATGTGATCCCTGCCTAGGACATCGCCATGTTAAGTGGACAATATTTTTTATATGAAATGTGGCAAGTTACGGAGTACTCGGCTGGTCCATATCGAATACTCTATACACGCGTGCATGGAGTACTCGGCTTTTTTGCAGGGTATGCACCAGAGAAATGCAACAAGCTACATCATTCATTAAAAATTGGATCATAGCATGCAAAAATGTAAATGATTCATACTACATAATTCAAATTGGTATGAAGTAGGGCTCTTAAAATTATTCGACTATTCGATTATTCGGTTAACCGATTAATCGATTCATAACCGTTCACTTGCTAAAAAGTCGGTTGGTGATATTCGATTAGTCGCCTTGCCTCGATTATTCGAATAATTGCTTTCCTTCGACTACTCGATTTATGTAGAAAATCGAATTTCAAAAATCGAATATTCAGTGAAAATTTTTTACAGATAATTTTAAAATATATGTAAATGTGCTTATTGTGTTTATACATACATACATATGTACATATGAAAGAAGCTGGGTGTGGGGTTTTTTTGAAAAATCTGCGACAGAAAAGGATGTACATAACTTGCTCCAATGAAAAAACTATTTCTGCGGTATTCCGCGGGATCAAAAAAAATTTGTCCCGAAACCCTATCAGCATACAGAAGAGTCAAATAAAGAAGTTACAATGAAAAACTATTTCCGCGGTATTTCGCGGGATCAAAAAAAAATTTGTCCCGAAGCCCTATCAACACACAGAAGAGTCAAATAAAGAAGTTACAATGAAAAACTATTTCCGCGGTATTTCGCAGGATCAAAAAAAAAATATGTCCCGAAGCCCTATCAACATATAGAAGAGTCAAATAAAGAAGTTACAATGAAAAACTATTTCCGCGGTATTTCGCGGGATCAAAAAAAAAATATGTCCCGAAGCCCTATCAACATACAGAAGAGTCAAATAAAGAAGTTACAATGAAAAAAAATTTTCCGCGGTATTTCGCGGGATCAAAAAAAAAATTGTCCCGAAGCCCTATCAACACACAGAAGAGTCAAATAAAGAAGTTACAACGAAAAACTATTTCCGCGGTATTTCGCGGGATCAAAAAAAAAATATGTCCCGAAGCCCTATCAACATATAGAAGATTCAAATAAAGAAGTTACAATGAAAAAAAATTTTCCGCGGTATTTCGCGGGATCAAAAAAAATATGTCCCGAAGCCCTATCAACATACAGAAGAGTCAAATAAAGAAGTTACAATGAAAAAAAATTTTCCGCGGTATTTCGCGGGATCAAAAAAAAAATTTGTCCCGAAGCCCTATCAGCATACAGAAGAGTCAAATAAAGAAGTTACAATGAAAAACTATTTCCGCGGTATTTCGCGGGATCAAAAAAAAAATATGTCCCGAAGCCCTATCAACATATAGAAGAGTCAAATAAAGAAGTTACAATGAAAAAAAATTTTCCGCGGTATTTCGCGGGATCAAAAAAAAAATATGTCCCGAAGCCCTATCAACACACAGAAGAGTCAAATAAAGAAGTTACAATGAAAAACTATTTCCGCGGTATTTCGCGGGATCAAAAAAAAATTTGTCCCGAAGCCCTATCAACACACAGAAGAGTCAAATAAAGAAGTTACAACGAAAAACTATTTCCGCGGTATTTCGCGGGATCAAAAAAAAATATGTCCCGAAGCCCTATCAACATATAGAAGAGTCAAATAAAGAAGTTACAATGAAAAAAAATTTTCCGCGGTATTTCGCGGGATCAAAAAAAAAATTTGTCCCGAAGCCCTATCAGCATACAGAAGAGTCAAATAAAGAAGTTACAATGAAAAACTATTTCCGCGGTATTTCGCGGGATCAAAAAAAAAATATGTCCCGAAGCCCTATCAACATATAGAAGAGTCAAATAAAGAAGTTACAATGAAAAAAAATTTTCCGCGGTATTTCGCGGGATCAAAAAAAATATGTCCCGAAGCCCTATCAACATACAGAAGAGTCAAATAGAGAAGTTACAATGAAAAAAAATTTTCCGCGGTATTTCGCGGGATCAAAAAAAAAATTTGTCCCGAAGCCCTATCAGCATACAGAAGAGTCAAATAAAGAAGTTACAATGAAAAACTATTTCCGCGGTATTTCGCGGGATCAAAAAAAAATATGTCCCGAAGCCCTATCAACATACAGAAGTGTCAAATAAAGAAGTTACAATGAAAAAAAATTTTCCGCGGTATTTCGCGGGATCAAAAAAAAAATTTTCCCCGAAACCCTCTCAACATAAGAGTAAAATTTATGCGCGGACTTTTGCAATGGTGAATGTTCTAACTAAGAAAGAAATAGAATTGGAATGCCAAGGACATTGACTGGTGGGCGAATTTTGCTGGCTCCTTCCTCAAGAAGAGCAAAATGTGCCAAAACAGCTAAAAAAGGGTTATTAAGGGGTTTTTCCTAATTTTCCTCCTTCACCTTCACATTCATCATCTTTATTTTCATCTTCCTCATCAACATCTTCTTCCCTTTTCATCCAAAGGAGTCTAAAACCAGCCGCACATGACGGCAGAAAACGCGCAGAATTTGGGCAAAAATCCCTAAAAACGCGCGTCTTCATATGTGCACAATGGCAGAAATACAAGGAAATCGAGGGTTTTTGTTAACCACCGTTTTCTGCCTGAACAAGTTCTGCGCGTTTTCTGCCGTCATGTGTGGCTGGTCTTACAATAGTCAGCCTAGTGCAGAAAGAACAAGTACCCTAGCGTGACGGAGTAACGACCGGAAAAGGGCGGGGAGTGCTTCAATTTGCTCCAACAACAACAAAAAATGTCCAAGAAATCACTTAAAATGTTGATGAAATGGATTCATATTTATTTATGAATGTAATAAAATCGAAAGTACAATATTCGATTAATCGGAATGGAACGATTAACCGAATAATCTAAAGTGAGCAGTTAATCGATTAGTCGGCAGCTTTCGACTAATCGAAAATCGCTAACCGAATAATTGAAGTCGACTTCAGTCATAGTCGACTAATTCGGTTAATCGATTAGTCGATTTCTCCGAGCCCTAGTATGAAGAATAGAGGGAAGAGTAATGTAAGCGCTGCTAATATTTTCTTCAGAATATTCTTATTGACTTTCAAGCGATGAGCTAAACTAACTTGGTTTGTCTGAAACGATTGCTAAATCAGCTTCTAAAGATTGCACTCAGCCGAAACCGGTTTATAACTAAACGTCAGCCTTCACCTTGTTATTTTCATCAAGCTTGAAAACATCAGTGAATTAGCTCTCTGATATATGAGTGTTATTCTCTGGGAGCGGAATGATTCACACTTAGAACGAAAGATACACTATCCATTTACTTAGAATAAAACCCTAAACAGTTTTGCTTCATGAGTTCAAACTTTTTTATTGCCATTTTAAATTTGCGAAAACTCGCGTAAGTTAAAATACATATCGTATATAAATATGTTGTTGCGAGACATATAGTAAAATTGTACGAGCTTTAATTTCGTAGAATACTTTAATCTTCTAACTCGCACACGAAGCGGTCGTTTTAACCAACTTTTAAAGTACAAAAAAAATAGTATTTCGAAGATAGATAGGGGGTTAAAATATTCTAGAAAATTATGCGCCATAAAATTTCACTAGGGGTCTTCTCAGAAAAAATCATTGTACAGAGTACCGAAAAGAGCACAGAAAACAAAAAAAAAAAATTGCGCGCGTTTACCTTTTTACCATTTATGATTTATCAATGGATGATCCACCTTTTTCACACTCTGGTTAATGTTACTCAATTGTAGTTTAACACATCCTAATGGTTACTTTTTTTATACACAATGCATGCCTAGCCGCAGTTTAAACATTTTGTTTGTAGTCATCAGTTTGTGGTCTGTGGTTTCAGAAAACAAGCAATCAACAGCGAAGTGTGTGAATGAACAGCTTGTCGACAACAATATGAAGTAGTTATTAGCAATTTGTTTTTATTTAAACATAATTTTAGCTTGAGGATGCATACAAAATATTAATATATGTATGTATGTATGTATAAAATATTAATATGCATAAAAAAATGCATTTATTTGTATATTTATGTTTGTACATAATTAAAAACTTTAAAACAAATCAACAGCAAAAAAACTGCACTTCACACCGTTTCGCATTTATTGTTTATCATATTATTATGCTTTCAAATAAGTATTTATTTATAAATATATTTGATAGTAGTTTTTTATATACATACATATTATAAAAAAGCATTCGCTATAATTTTTTTTAACATTAATATGTTTGCTGCTTTAGCATCGACTAATAAGATGAGTGTTAAAAAATATTGATATGCCTTTCAATGCTTGAGGTTAAATAATCGCGTAGTTTTTTTTTGTTTTTTTTTTTTTCTTTAAACAAATTGATTGTAGATTAAATTTCAATTGAATTCATAATTTGACATTGCATAAACAAAGCAGAAAAAAAGTCATAACAAGCCATCGCAATTAATTCATGTACAAACATACAAGTATACATACATACATACATTTATAAGTGATAATTAATATTGTAGCAATAAATTTTACTGACAAATGCGATTAACTAACACAGTTTTTCATATGTACATACACGCTTTTTTCGCCGCTTATTTTTCACAATAAATTAATTTTACAATTCTAAAAAAAAAATTAAAAAAAAAACAAATTATTACGCAATAAATAGTTTAGTTTGCCCCAGAGCGAGACTATGGCAGTGTATCATGCAATGCCATTACTCATACGCCCTGTCGGAAATATGCATTTTAAATTTATATACATTGTACGTTTGTAGACTGTGCTGCATGTGTAATTAGCTGCAAACCAGTGCATTCATATATATGTACATATTGTAAAATAACAAAAGTTGCATGTACATATGTATATATGTATATGCATGTATGTACATATGTATGTCCTTAATTTGCTTTTCGCTTCGTAAATCACACCCTTCAACATGGATTATTGCTTTGTTGTTGAAATGCATTAATATCAAAATCGCATTATACACAAAACATATAAGAATAAATATGCAGAAAAATTGTTATTAGATAAATGTTAAAATTTAGTAAGCTGCGAATGAGTGCATCCAATACACATATGTATGTACATATGTATGCTGGTTATAATAAATTTTCATATTTACTTCCGCCACCACAAAGCAACGCATTCCAGCATATTTGTGTGCACGCAGACACATTTACATACATACATACATACATATGTATGAATATAACAAACGTACATAGCAGAATTTTTAAAGAATTCATTCCTTTGGGAATTCGGCCCAGAGGAATTCCATTCCTTTTTGCCATTTTGAAATTTTCAATTCCTTACCAATTCCTTATTCTAATTCCCAAGGCTGAATTCCGTGGAATTATAATTCTTAAGGAATTCATTCCCAATTCATTTGCAATTATTTTGCATAACTTAAAGTTAAAAATGAAAAGAAATTGAAAAATATGTCGCAATTCCTTAAAACGTATTCGAAATGAATTGCATTTCCGAAATATAATTAAGGAATTGAGAATTAAAAAAAGTAAACAATCATAATTCCAAAAAGGAATTAATGCTAAATGCCTAAAATGCAATTCCCGGAATTGGAACTGCAAGTAATTTACATATTCTGGAATGAATGAACGCGGTAACAACTCTGGTACATACTAACATTAATGCCTTGATGAGCCGTTGGTTATTAATTGATTCGCTGTTCAAAGTCTTGTTGGAAAATAACATAAAATATACACAAATCATATACGGATATACATATATGTATGTTTGTATGTGCTTGCTAAGGCATTCCATATTGAAGCAAAAAACATAGACCTGAATAAACATAAAAGCCTGTCTACACATAACATAATTCGCACTCGAACTATCTCGCCAAATTGCTAGCGAACTAACCCGTCTCCAGGTAGCTATCGTTGTTCAGTTTGACATTTCTCATTCTTGTTCCTCTGCACTGCAGTTGAATGGATTTGCTGTAAACATGAAAACGTTTTCGTTATCGTTTTGGTCTGATTGTCTCTTTTGTTAGATTTCACTCAAGGCAAATTCATTATGGTAATGGCAGGGCGAATTCGGCAATATTCGCCTCGATTCGCTTCAAGTTTTTGTCCATTAGAATGTCAAACTTACAGTCAAATATTTCTTTCTATGACATTCTTCTGTGCACGGCGAGTTAAAAACGAGAAGAAGTAGTCAGCTATTCACTTACCATTACCATGTGAATGAATTTGCCTTGATTTCACTGTGCAACAGCACTTTTGTGGGCAGAATAATTCCCATACAGAATGAAAGACCACTGCCCATATAGTAAAACCCCCAAACCGTTTTGCTGCCTGAAGTAAAACTTTTTTTTATTGCGAATTTAAATTTGCGAAATTTCTTCTGAGTGATTTTTTTTTAAATGAAAACGAGTTAAAATACATATCGCATAGGAACATGTATGTTGTTAAGAAACATATAGTAAAATTGCACGAGCTTTAATTTTGTAGTATACTTTAGCCCTCTAACACACCCACGAAGAGATAGTGTTGACACCTATTTTAGGAAGTCCGAGAAAAATAGCACTTTGAAGGTCGATAGGGGTTTAAAATGTTATAGAAAATTATTCGCCATAAAATTTCACTATGGGTATTCTCAGACAAAATCTTTTTACAAAGATCCTAAAATACCACAGAAAGCAAAAAACATATATTCCTCTTAATTTCAAAAAAAAAAAAATCGAATGCTTTAGAGAAGCCACCGAGGTTTGTGAGATTATTCAAAATGAATCCTCGCAACTTTCAAGTGTTCGCTCTCAGCATTTTGTATAGCATTTAGCAGGGTTCGGCACTGGATTCGGTATTGAACGACGATTGAGTAATCGAGCGAACGCTGTGATGTGGAGACATGCTATAAAAACTGAGTACGTAGTAAGATAATTAAATTTCCAGCAAATGGGGTAGTCATGCTGCCAAACACTCTCCGATTTGCTAAATCGAATTTCGTGTTAGATGCACAGGAAAGCATACAAAAGTATGAATGTAGCAATATAAATGAGTGTGTATTAGGGATTCCAATTTTTCCGATTTTTACGATCCCGGGATTTTCGAGACTTTTTTTTATAATCCCGGGATTTGGACATTAATTATTTTCCCACATTTTTGGGTTGAAAAACGTAAATATATATTTCGAGGAACGCTACAACTTTAAAGTGCAAAGAAAAAATTGATTTTTATTGCCATCTTTATTATTTCATTAGTAACAAAATAAAATAGGAACGTAAAATCATGCGTATTATTTAATAATAAGAGTTACTTTAAAAAACGCAACCAACAAAGAAAATTACATACAAAATATTTGCCTTTACAGTTGGTACTTTTGAGATATTAATAATAAAGCTTGTGATCATTTGATAATTTCCAATACAAATTTTTAGAATTTAACGACGTACTTCGTTTAAGCGAATATTTCCAAGCTTGCCGAAAAATACTGAAAATTAATGCAGCATTCGAAAAAAATTTTAAATCGGATGCACAAATTTTGAGATGAATTCCGAGTATACAGCTGCGTATTTTATTTTAGTACGTAATGTGAAATTCTCAAATAAAATTAAACTTTTTCCTGGCTTTTGCTAACTTTATTGTTTGAATAAAATTGACAAAATGAAAAACTGGCCCGACTAAGGGGCAACATTTTCTGTTCTTAGCACAAGTAAAGGGTTGCATTATTTTTGTTTCATTTATCACATGAAAAATGCACCATTTTCATAGGGCACAGGGCACATGTTGATAATGCTGCCATGTAATAATGCAACATTTTCGTTCAGAATAGGACACGCTATTAGTATACAGATCTGAGACCAATAAAAATTTTATAAAATACAATTTTTCTTTGCTATAATAGGGGAATATTCTCTCTTTGTTTCCGGGGTGTCAAAATGGGCGGGATCCCGGGGTCCCGGGAGTGGAATCCCTAGTGTGTATGTATCTACGTTCGTTTGTTTGTTTTTATACTCAGCTGTACTAGTACACAGAGTATTATAATTTTGATTTCATAACGGTGGATTGTAACAGAACGAAATAATCGAGATAGATATAGACTTATATATATCAAAATGATCAGGGTGAAAAGAGAAATCGATTGAGCCATGTCCGTCCGTCCGTCCGTCCGTCCGTACGCACTCTAACTCGCGCAAAAATTTAGATATTTTGATGAAATTTGGAATGCAGGTTGGTATCGAGACTGGCACGGTTGGTATTGAAAATGGGTGAAATCGGACCATGACCACGCCCACTTTTCCTATATAGAAAAAATCGTAAATTTGGTATCTCAGTCACTAATATAGCTGGAGCGATGAAATTTCACCCACGTATTGAGCTCAGGCTCTTATGAAGAAATTTGATGAGATTTTGGAAAATGGGCGGTGCCACGTCCACTTATTAAGGGCCAAACATTGAAAGTTTTATATGTCATAACTCAGAAACCGTTGAAGATATATCGATGAAATTTGGTATGCGTGATTTGCTTACTTAGACAAATGTTTTGACGGAAAATTGTCAAAATCGGCTGACGGCCACGCCCACTTTTATATATGGGAACTATAAAGGGGCCTAATAAAAACATTTTAAGCGATATCTCTGTCAAATATACAGATAATTTATTGAAATTTTGTGCCAGGAGTCCAACTACGGACATAAAACAAAAAATACTAAAATTTTGGAAAATCGGCGGTGCCACGCCCACTTATTAAGGGGCAAATATTGAAAGTTTTATAGGCCATAACTCAGAAACCGTTAAAGATATATCGATGAAATTTGGTACGTGTGATATATTTACTTAGACAAATACGTGGACGAAAAATTACCAAAATCGGTTGACGACCACGCCCACTTTTATATATGGGTATAATAAAGTGGCCCAATAAAAACATTTTAAGCTATATCTCTGTCAAATATAAAGATATATCATTGAAATTTTATGGCAGGAGTCCAACTATGGACATAAAACAAAAAACACAAAAATTTTTGAAAATGGGCGTGGCACCGCCTCCTTTTAGACAAAGGAATCTACGAGATTTCGGAGCCCATAACTGGACAAACAATTGAGATATTATGACGAAACTTGGTTTATACACTTTTCTAACTTGTATTAATAGACAGGCAAAAATTTATTGAAATCAGTTTATGACCACGCCTACTTTTTAACAAAGCTATTTCTGGAACACCCTTTGGGAATTTGTAACGTGACATCTTTGTAACTCATAAAGAATGAAATTTTGCACAAAGAATAATATTCATAAGCTTAGTTGGATGCCTGATAAAAATTTAGAAAATGGGCGTGGCTACGCCCACTTTATGCAGCACTCGCTTTATATAAAGTACACCGTGTTTCCATCAAACGCAAACAAATTATGAAAGCATACAGCTGAGTATCTAATGTTCGATTCCACTTGAACTTAGGCTTTCTTACTTGTTTTTGTTTTGTTTTGTGTGAGGAAAAGGGAGTCGCCTAATTTGCTATGCATTTAATTAATTTATTAACGCTATAAATATAATTTATAGAAATCTACGCATTCCATAGATATATGCCAGCGGATATTATGAAATTCAATTAAATTGAGAAAAGATCTGGGCGCTTGAAGACGAGTATAAGAAACTAAACTTAAAATGGCATGCAATAAATTTATGAAGTGTGAACAAACATTTCCCTTACTCTTCACTTCCTTCCTTATGGCCTAACATGCCATCTAGACAACAGGGAGTTACGCACACTATGTATGTATATATATGTATGTAAAAATGTGCATATATGCGAGAGGATGAGTTGCATGTGGGATCTAATGCAGCATGTAAATGTCTGTCGCGTGACTCAATGTAAAGTACATAACTGCATACATATTTATACACATATGTATATGTGGATCTGTGCAAGTGAAAGGGAGAGAAAGGCGAAGATGTTTTTCTACTTTTTTTGTATTGATTATCGCAGGAGGTCAGGGATGTGCCGGCGCAGGGTGGCGCAGAGTGGCAAGTGACACCAGCATTTGGGCCAGCACACATCAATGTTATCGCCGCCATTTTTTTACTGCTTCATTGCACAGCAACACATACAACATACATACGTATTATGTGTGTGTGTGCATTTCTGAAGATCTTAGCGACAAAAGCTCCCATGAACGGTTTGTGAACTAAGCGCGTAGTCATTTTACACAGCATATATTTTTACAAACCCCTTTTTTGCTTGGATTCTCAATTTTTTGTGTCTGTGCCTGTTTTTTTCTTGTATTTATGTATGTACCACATACTGATATATACAATACATTCAAGCCTCCAACCTTTACTTGTTAACTATTGTTGTCACATGTCGTAATTTCGCCACAAAACGCCAGTAAAGTGGCAGCTCTCCCGCGTCGAATGGGGAAATGATTTTTCAAAAAACTAAAAAAGTGGCAGAACAAAAAAGTACATACATACATAAATAAAAGATGAATACGACGAATGCAATGCAATTTATTCACACATGAGCGAATTCACACCACAGCTTTGGAAAGTTTAGAAGATACATATGTACATACATACGTACACGTAAAAGGTTTCAAATAAATTCCCTCAGTACCATGTCCGTAATGAAGGGGGATCTCGAAAACGGATCATTTGATGCATTTGGTATGTCCTTCACTCGTATATTGTATGTGAAGTGTTAGAGCGGAGCCTTATTACATTTTCCTTTTTGTATATTAAGAAGAAAAAGTCTTCATTTATGAAAGGGAATGCTCACCAAATTGCGCTTATCAGAATCGCGAGCATATTTTGCGCATTCTCCATAATCGCTTATAGTATTTATGAACCGCTTTGCTACCGGGTCTGCAAAATGACAATGCAATGCACAAATCGCATTCGCAGTGCAAACGAGCTGTGCTTTACATTATAAAAAAAATCCGCCTCTCTTTTGGGCTCTATACGCAACACTCAGAATCACAAAACCGTGTCTTTACATTTGTATATATATATAAATGCACAAATTTATTTGGGAAAATAAGCATTGAAAAATTTTATTTTTTTTTTATTTCAATTTGCATTTGGCGCTATTATCGACTACAATCGCTCCGCGAAATATTTTCGCTGCTTATATTATCCGTGTTTTCTTCTTCTTCTTCTTCTTCTTCTTCTTCTTCTTCTTCTTCTTCCTCTTCTTCTTCCTCGTCTTAGCTCTTTTAAGCCAACGCAACGCAAAATGTTTACAACCAAAAACACAAAAATATTTGACACACAAAAAAAAACACTTCAACCACCCACTAAAATAATTTATGTTTAGCAATAAGAATATCTATGCAAATGATATTGCATTTGGTAAACTGAGATAAGAAATTAGTAAAAAAAAAAGCTTTTAAAACTGATTGTTCCTACGCGAAATTGAATTTATTTAAGTTTTCTCAAAATAAATGCTAGTGAAAGCGGAAGGCAAGCAAACTTTAGCAGCTCTTTGCATCTATCTGGACTAGAGTAGCTGTAGTCCTTAGCTATGAAACTTTATAAGTTAAACATTAAGGGCCGTTTACTCAATCTCTGATTAACGCTAACCGGAGGATAAAGGCCCGATTAACCCTAATCCTCTAAAGTGAGCCTCTCAGTCTCACTTTAAAGTTTAAAAGCGAATTATTCCTAAACCAAAAAAGCTTTTTGCTTGAAATTTTGGGTATTCCTCCATTTGTGTTCATAAATTATGAAATAATTTTGATCTTTGGGCTATTTATTTATTTTAACCATTTTTTTTTTTTGCAATCGTATAAAATTGTAACGAAAAACCGAAAGTGAGCCTCAAAGACTCACCTTAAGTATCTTTACCGTAATAAGCTTACATTTCTAGAATTCAAGTAAATTTTGAATCTGTTGTTTACAAGATTTATCCAGTGAGGTTTTTACATTGTGAACTCACCATACTTCTCCGGATTTTGGTGAATTCGTCGTATTTCACCATAGATCTTTAGATCATATGATATCATAAAATTTTGGAGAACGGTGAAGTCAGCAATTTCAAAAGCATTAAAATCTTATCATTTTCTGTTTACTGAGATTCTAAATTACGGAAAAGATGCGTTCAGATAGAGAAACGAACGATCGTCTGCTTTTATGCGTCAGTAATTTCACCACGAACGTCGCGTTTTAAAACTTTTAAATTTAATCGCGGAAAATATATATTAGGGGCGATCATATGAAAAATTTATTCATATTCATTTGATTCGTAATTTTTCTCATTGTGTGCACAAAAACAAATTTATAACAGATGTAATAAAACCATTTGTAATGTACATTCAATAACTACAAAAATGTGTGAAAATTGCAGTTCATTAATATACCCTATTTTATGAAATTACATTTTTTATCTTTATATACTAAAAAAATTGTCATAAACCGTTATAAGAATGTATAAAAATGATTCTGCATTCATAACTGCATAAATAAAAATAAAAAACAAATACCAAAATAATGTGTTTCAAAATTTCCCCATAGGTCAGCCTCAGAGTCTCACTTTCGGTTTTACGTAACTTTTCAAAATTCGGTGATTAGGGTTAAGGTCTGGACTGCATTATCGACCAGCCCTTAGGACCGTTTACTCAACCTCTGATTAACGCTAACCACGGTTAAAGCCCGGTTAAACATCATTATCGACATCATCAAACCATATCTACATTTATCATGTGGCCCTAAATGTCATTGGTAATAAGAATAGTCGAATAATTTCATTTGATACAAAATTAAAACTGATTTCATTCCTAGAATTTATATATAAAACTAGCAGACCCGGCATATGTTATCCTACCCGTTAATATTCCCCCTTTCACTTTATCAACTTCTCCTGTAAACTGAAGCATTACCTATATGTAAAAAGAGTGCGTATATCTCTCCCCCTGCTTCTCCCTCTGCCTATTTTTCTGTCTCTCAATTTCCTATTCCTCGTTCTCTGCCTTCTCGTATAACTCTCTCTTTCCCTCACGCTCTTCTGCTTAACCACCGCTGCTTGCTAAACCCTCATCATGAGTCACACAGAGACATTTTGGTCGGAATCTCAGAAACGGGTTCACATAACCATTTTAAGGGCCGGTTTCACCATCTCCGGTTAAGCACTTAACCAGAGATTTTTGCCCGGTTAAGCAATTCATTTGACAGCTCGCCATATGATTTAGGTCAAACTAACCAGCGATTAAATTAACCGGAGGGGGTGAAACCGACCCTTAGACCACTTCTTGTTAAAACTCTCTGTCAACTCTTTCCATATCGCAGAAACATACTTTAGGGCCACCACTGGTCTACATTTTTATTTAACCCGATATATTTTCTTAAATTTTCTTTAAAAAGAATCTTCTCACAAAAAAAAAAAAACACAACACACGCTGTTAACATTAAGATACAAGCGGACAATAGGGATTATTATTAATGGATAGTCGGAAACCTTGCGACTAAAAGTGAATGATAATATCAGATCAGCATTTCTATTGCAAACAAAACAACAACAAAGGCGCGCAGCGAAACTATTTATTAAGTATAATAAGAAGAACTTATAGACCACAAAAAGCTCAATAAATATATCCTTTAAATATGCAAAAATAAATCTAATAATTTTTTTTATATAGTTGTAATGTTTATATAAAAGTCGCTGCATATTTAATGGCGTGATTTTTGATTGTTATTTGATGTGATTTTTTTGGTTCTTTATACAAATATTTTGTCTGAAAAAACCTCTAGTGAAATTTTATAACGAATAATTTTCCAGAACATTTTTAACGTCTAGCGTCCTTCAAAAATACTATTTATTGAACTTTAAAGGAGTCAAAACGACCGCTTCTTGGGAGATTTAACGGGTTAAAGTACGACATGTATTTTAACCCATTTTTTTCTTTATTTAAAAATCATTCAGACGAAATTTCGCGAATTTAAAACGTCGATAAAAAATTGTTCACCTTGGCGAGTAAATGCGATTTTGGATTTTTTACTAAATGGATAGTGTTCTTCCATTCCACGGGGAACTACTCCACCGCCCAGATAACAACCCTCAATTTGTGTCACAGTGTTACCAGCAACCGTCAACTATTTTTTTCTTTATTTAACAGAACTTGTTACTAAGCAAAATAAATTTATTTTCAAGCTGGTTAATCCACATAATAGCAAAATTTTACACCATTATTTATTTTTACACCATGAAATAATAATAAGTAATTTCAAAGTGTATATTTAGACGCAGCTTGTGGCCTGAAAAGGGACAAAACGGGACTTACTAAATTAAATAGAATTAGTCTGCGGCTTATGGTAGAAGTGCGTGTAAGGCCAATAAAAAGTACCACATAAATTCGCACCAACAGAATTGAGTGGGAAATACTCGTAAAGATAAACATCAAATCCAGTAACTGTAGGCAGTGCGCTGATAATTTGTCTAATGTGCAATAAGGATTATCCCTTAATATCTGTTGTGAAGCGACAGCGGACGCGCAGCAAAACACTGCTCTTATTTGTATTTTTTGTTTTTATTTTTTTTTTTTAAGAGAATTAGGTCACTCGGTCGTCCATTCACGCAGATACATACATAGCAGTGGCGGATTATCGAACAAATTTTGGGACCATTGCCCCAGGGCCCCGGACTCAAAGGGGCCCATGAAAAAAATATTCATATGATAATATGATAGATTTTTATTTATTTGCCCAACAAAATTAAACCACAACTTTTCTGCACTTGAGTGTTACGAACTTATCAATAATTTCATCAAAGTTTAATTCATCCAACAAGTTATTTTCAATGGAAAGAACTGATAGACTGTTCAAACGATCATCTCCCATAGTGTTACGCAAACAATTTTTTATCAATTTCAATTTTGAAAATGATCTTTCATCTGTAACATTAGTGACAAACATGCATAAATAAATGCGTAATAAAATGTCTAAATTCGGGAAAGTTTCACAAAGATGATCATCAAACATTGTTTTGTACATCGATTCATGATTTAAGTTATCAAAATTAAAGTAATTTTTGGCAAATTGACATTCATCAGTTAATTGAACTTCATTGAGATCATTTGGATACTTTTCGACTACTTTTTTACATGATACAGCGATGTCTTCGTCACTCATTGAAGTTAAATTTATTAAAAATGAGAAAAAGTCTTCCAAATCATTATAAATATCAGCACGTTTTTTCAAATTTGATAACAGACACGGTAGGCAGGAAGCGACGATAGGTTGCATGAAAATCTCGAGAAAAAAGGAAAGTGGGGTTGTGTTATGTGATGTTTATAGATGGAACATCCGTTGAAATTAAAATCCGAGCTGCTCCTTTTTCAAGGATATCCACATTTTTTGTTTTTTTTGAAAGGATCAAATATTGAGAAAATCGAAAATTCGCCACCGTCCAAATTTTTCCGATTTCAATACATTATTTGGTCGCTGAGGGATACAAAAAAAGGTATTAAAAAGAAAAATGGACACCTGTAGTGGAAAAATCCAATGTGAACAGGACCTAAAGGATAACCACTGAAATATAAAATAACACAAAAAGTACCCACTTTAATTTGCGTATAACTCCTAACATGTTAACTCTACGTGAAAATTCCTTATAATATGTTTCATTCGGAATAAATAAAGGAATATTTCTTTGATATACAATTTTGATGTACCTGCAGTGCTTAATGTACTTTTGTGCATCTAAAGTGAAAATTTCAAAAAAAGTACGTTTTTTTATGGTGCTATTTTAAGTTCAAATATTTTTCTAGTTTATGTAAATATTTTAATCTAATGATCCAACTCTCATTCCTACATATCTCTACGTTAATACTAAAAAAGAGTTAGAGCTGAGATACGCGCTAGCTGTGCACGGTGGGCGGGAAGCAACAATAGGTTGCATGGGAATATCGTAAAAACGATGGCCCAACGAATATGTGCCTAGCTGTGTGCTGGTACTAATTTTCGTTTAAAAAAAATGTTGGAGATTTTATTCACGCTTGCTGTGTGTTTATGAAGTATATTAGAATATCATTTTACGTAAGTGTTTAGCCGGCGATCGTTTTTTCGATATTTTCATGCAACCTATTGTTGCTTACCGCCCACCGTGCACAGCTAGCGCGTATTTCAGCTCTAATTCTTTTTAATATTAACGTATAGATATGTAAGAATGAGAATTGGATCATTAGATTAAAATATTTACATAAACTAGAAAAATATTTGAACTTAAAATAGCACCATAAAAAAAACGTACTTTTTTTGAAATTTTCACTTTAGATGGACCAAAGTGCATTAACCACTGCAGGTACATCAAAATTGTATATCAAAGAAATATTCCTTTATTTATTCTGAATGAAACATATTATAAGGAATTTTCACGTAGAGTTAACATGTTAGGAGGTATACGCAAATTAAAGTGGGTACTTTTTGTGTTATTTTATATTTCAGTGGTTATCCTTTAGGTCCTGTTCACATTGGATTTTTCCATTACAGGTGTCCATTTTTCTTTTTAATACCTTTTTTTGTATCCCTTAGCGACCAAGTAATGTATTGAAATCGGAAAAATTTGGACGGTGGCGAATATTCGATTTCCTCAATATTTGATCCTTTCAAAAAAAAACAAAAAATGTGGATATCCTTGAAAAAGGAGCAGCTCGGATTTTAATTTCAACGGATGTTTCATCTATAAACATCACATAACACAACCCCACTTTCCTTTTTTCTCGACATTTTCATGCAACCTATCGTCGCTTCCTGCCTACCGTGCAGAGCATCGATAACAGGTTCGACTAACGATTTTTTAAAATTTTCTTTCTCATCTTCTGGAACAAGTGCTTGCGCTGTTGAACGAGACTGAATAAAATCTGCTTGAAAATCAGAAGGAATATTGTCGAAAATTGTCAAGGCTTCATCGAAAATTTTGTTGTAATCCTTGTTTTCAAGATCTGTAACTATTGAAGCATATAGTTTTGTGATCGTCGAAAGAGTCAAATTTGGTTTTTGTAAAGCTAAATTTACAAAGTTAAATTTAGTCAAAACACTTTTCAACAAGACAAAAGGCACTACAAACACTACGACTGCTTTGTTGTTCAGAGCAGTAAGTTTAAGTGATAGCAAATGAAATGAAAGTTATTGCAGTTTTTTAAACACTGACTATAACAATAACCAAAAAATGTCAATACAAAATGACATCAATATTATGGAGTAGTGCGTTTAATGCACAGAGCAAAACAACGTCCAGTGATCAAATATGTTACATGAACCGCAATTTAAATTTATAACGATCAAACTGTATTCTAATCGCAAAATATTTATATGGAAAAGGGCCCCCAAAAAAATTTCGCACCAGGGCCCACCAGATTGTTAATCCGCCACTGATACATAGGTATGTAGTTTGTGCTAAACTTTTGTATGCTTATGCTAAAATAACGCAACAAAGACACTACTTAATTCTCATTTTTTCCAAAAAGCTTCAAATCTCTATAATAAATTTGCAATCAACTTTATTTAGATTTATGTTATGAGTAATGCGTTGAATTGCATTTTTCCAACTCCGTTTTGTTACTGAAACGCTGGTATTCTTATTCTTATAAATATTATCGTATTATGTGCACAGTGCATTAAAAGCAAGGAGCCATTTGCAACAGTTTCCGTACGCCGGACAGCAGGTGGCGCTCATTTTAATTAATTACAAAGATTATTTGCCGCTGCGTCGCACAGGTACTTAGTAACAAAACTGGTGTGTAAAAGTATTTGGTATTTGTAAAAGTTCGAATTTCTTAAAGAAAATTTTTATTTTTTTTTCTAATATTATTTTGTGGTTGTACAATGTGCATGCATCGCAGGCAACCCAGCAAACATTCGGAGTCATATGAAAATAGTCAGAAATGGGTCCTAAACCGAAGCGCTCACACGCGTTAATATCTCATTTTTAGTTCGAAATGTATGTATGTATTTCTGTTCTTTAGGGGGTCTGAGCCTAATTTCATAAACCACATGAGTCTGAATAAGAGTTATAAAAGGTTTTTATTGGACTCATATTTATGACTCTTTCTTTTCCTACTTACCCTGACCCAGTTTTCTCTTTATCCTCTCTCCATTCGGTTTCCAAGTACAAATATGCCGCTTCACTCACACGCATATTCTCCTTTTCGCTCATTGTGAAACATTCTTTGCCTTCACGGCGTTCTTTATAGTTTTATTTTTTTTGTATTCCGCTCCGGATTCAAGCCTCAAATCAAGTTGAAATTTAAACCAACGTCCTCATATATATTGACACATTTAACTTTAATTGAAGTTTAGTTAACAACTAATTGAAGTTTAGTGATAGCTTTATACTTGACCTTTTTCGAAACAGCATCTATGAATTACAATTGAGTAGTCCACTCTCAAAAGTGGCTAAGGGAATTTTTCATATTAAGCTACAAATTAGAAAAAAATAACACGGCCTCAAGCTCTATTTTATCTGAATATTTTTTGTTATTACCTGAAAGCTTAGCCCATAAGTAACTAAGAAATTTAAAAAAAATAATACCGCAATATGACAGATTTTTGCAAATTCAATGTTAAATAATTCACATAGCCAGTTTTGAAATTTGAACGTATAATAATACGGTCTTCTTACAGAACCTCCCTTCTTCTCTCTCTTGGCGCAGAAAAACGCTCGGAACCGGCAGAAAAGGGAGATTTCCACTACGTTGGGAAGTTCAGGTAGAAAGCAACTGGTTAAAGTGGGTTAAAATATGGACCCTAATAGATTAAGACGCTTAAGATTTACTCTTATGGTATAGATCAAGCCGTTCAGGTGATAATAATATGGGTTTTGAATTTTGAGCTCGCTTTAGACGAGGCAACACTGATTTGTGTCAAGGCGTATGGGTGACCTATTTTAAAAAGAGACTTTCGAAAGTATATAAATAAAACATAGAGACTTTTGAGAGAGCATTTTTTTATTTAATGCTTTTTTTTCAGAATACGGAAGGATTATGCAATAAGCTTTTAATGGACATTGTACAGGTTTTACTACTGGTACTCAATCTATCAAAAGCTTAATATCGAAAAAAAATTCACATAGACACTTTTGAAAGTGGACTACTCAATTGTTATCTTAAAAAAAAAACACAAAAAATTATATAAACAAAATGTTTCTTAAGCTCATATTTGACACACATCGCACCCTCAATCATAAAGTGGCACAACTCAAAATTCAAATATTTTCAGGAGAGCCAACCAACTTTTTTTTACAAGCAATGACAGCAAAAGGAAACGTATAATGGCAATTTTTCAGCCAAAAAAGACACCGAATGAAAAATTTTTTTTTGACAATCGCTGCAGCTGCCCAGCCAGCAAAATCATTGTAAACGATCTCGTAAACTGATGTTTTCTCGAAGAAAACTCTAATGAAATATCGTTTATGATATCCGTTTACGATTCACCTACGAAATTTGTTTCGCTTTAAAATGTTCAGTGCCTACGAGTGTCGTAAATGTATCGAAAAAGCGCTCGTACTCATATCGTACGGCAAAATTATGAGGGCTACAAGAATGTTTGCTGGGCAACTGCGCGTTCAACATAAATTATTTAATGCAAGTAAAATACGCTTGCATTTTGCATGAATTTTTCGGTTGTTTCCGTTTTTTGCAATTACTTTGCAGTGCATATTTCTCACATTTTTTTTTATTTTGTTTTATCTACATATTTGTTTTCTTAGTGCATTTCAAGGTATTATGCAACTTGAAAAATGAAAAAAAAACGCCAAATCGCCCTCAATCACAAAAACATCTGCGAGGAGGTATTTGCATGTATTCATAAATACCAAAAAAAAATTCACTTTGGACACATTATGCAAATGGCTTTGAAATTAGTTTTTATTTGGCACATTTCACATGCCCTTTATGCAGCTACAGCGCGCAGTCGGCCAAGTTGCCCAGCGGCACTTTTGTCTAGCACACAAAAGTAGAATGCAACTTTCCGTTTATTCTATTTTTTTCGAACCGAAAATCCGGCTGCGTTTATGGCAATTTTGGTAATTTGTTTCTTAATTTTTTTTTTATTTAGTTTTCCCGCTTTGCAAACATTTATGTATGTACATATTTATATGGTGCAGAATTAATAGTGCATGCATTTGTGCAAAAAAAAATGTATATATATATAGGTATGTGTGTGTATATATATGTGTGTAAGGAAGTGGCATACTTTCAGCATAAACTATAGTTATTCGTTTGCATTTAAAACATAAAAAAATAAGTAACAAAAAAGGCAAACTGTTGCAACTATGTATCCAATGTAACAACTGCTAAAATGTTTTGTGTAACTGCATCTTTTATGCATAAAAATGTAATGTTCAGCGCCGCGCATACATTTTTTTTCGGGCATAAAAAGCAGCACAACAACAACAACAGCACAAACTGGCTAACGAAGCGCACAATGCACAAATGTTGTAGAAAAATACGTACGTACTTATGTATATATGTAAATTTTCGCAGAGAATATGCATTTTAGCAGCAGCAGCAGCAAAAAGTGTAGCCATTCGCCCACTCAGCCACTCGGCCACTTACCCTCTTATCTACCGTCAGCATATGCTACGTATTTACTTGCCAAAACCGCAGTCTAATCCTGCATTCCTTTGTTGGGCGCTTTGCAGTTTGGCTTGGGTCACGTGGTGTATGAGTAATTTTAAAGTCAGTTTTCACTAAATTTGCATTGACATGCCGTACGTAGCCACATTTTTCTAAGCTTGTTAAAACTTTTTATAAACATTAAAAAAATATGTATGTAGTTACTCGTACGTATGCACTTATGTACTTGCATATTTATGTATCTCTTTATGTACATATGTATAGGTGTAACAGTGGCGGACCTCGCATAAATTGGCTGGGCAAGCCTATGTATGAAGCATAGACATTTTTGTACTTTTGTTTGCTCCATTATCTGATTTTGATTAAATTCGTTTTGAATATTTGGTTTGTTGTTTATATGCCACAGTATGGCATAGTTTCATGCATCTGAATGTGTTTGAAAAAATCTAGTAAATGAAGATGATGCAGAACAATTAAGTTTTGACATCGACGGCTGAGAATAAGATCGAACTATTTCAAAAATTGTTTCAAAAACGCCGTATTCCAAAAATTGTTTGAATAACGTCCTATTTCAGATTTGGCTTCAAAAACGCCCTATTTCAGAATTTTTTTCAATAACGTCCTATTTCAGACAATTATTCAAAAACGCCCTATTTCAGAGAAATATATATGGAATTTTCTCTGAAATAGTGCGTTTTTGAAGCCAAATCTGAGATAGGACGTTATTCAAACAATTTTTGGAATAGGGCATTTTTGAAATAGGGCGATCTTATTCTCAGCCGTCGTCATACAGTGGATGATATGAATATATCACACCCTAAATCATAAAGTGACACAACTCGAAATTTTTTGAAATCGAGTTTTTTTCATACTGGTACCAAGAAGATTGGCAAAAAAAAAATTTTTAATAAGTGTCTCTTTTGACCGAAAAATAGCCACTAAACGTGGCTTTTTTCTATACGATTGCTTGTAAAGAAAAAAGTTTTTTTGCTCTCCTGAAAATTTTTGGATTTTGAGTTGTGTCACTTTATGATTTAGGGTGCGATATGTAAATGACTTTTGTTGTTGTAGCTGTACCTACTTTTGGTAAGCACATAAACAAACTTGGCTTAGTCGAAAAAAAAATTCAAGTTCTTCATCATCAGAACGTGAATTATCTACAAAAGCAGAGGAGAAGTTATTATTATAATCATTTGGGAAGAATTCAACTGAATTGATTGCTGACGCTAAACTTATACAGAAATCTCTGAATCTCACAAGAAACCGCAGAGGTATTTTTAGTTCCCCAATACCGACGGCAATCTCAGCAGTAGCAAGCGGATTTGCTTATTATAGCTAAGCAATTGACTTCTCCTTGGAAAATAGCAAGAAAATAAATAATAGCTTAAAAAACTAAAAAACACGCTTTAATCTTAAAAATCGTACTAAAAATTGAGAAATAATTTAATTAGAAACAAAATGATGAACGAAAATATAAGTATTTAAGGAAAAGCGTGGGGTGCTCAGTATGTCAAAAAATATTTAAAATCGGTGTTTTTTTACTAATAATTTTATTTTGACTTTTTTGAGATTTCATATATCGTACTCTTTAATTTCGCAACTAGGTACATTTTTGTACTAGTTGTAGGAATCGGATATTTTCATGTTCAAATATTATTGAGCACCCCCACGCTTTTCCTTAAATACACATATTTTCGTTCATCATTTTGTTTCTAATTAAATTATTTCTCAATTTTTAATACGATTTTTAAGATTAAAGCGTGTTTTTTAGTTTTTTAAGCTATTATTTATTTTTGACTTTTTAGTGAAATTTTTCATTAAAGGATGTTTTATGCGGACGCAAGAATAAAAGTAAAAAGAAGTCTGATGGGATGTGGTGTTCTCCGAAATAGATCTACATACATATGTATTTATAACTTCTACCAAAAATCCCAATATGCAGTGAAGTAAACTAGCTTATTATGCAATATTTTCCAAACCCTTTTATTCAAGGTTTTCCAAACTAGTTTGGAAATACAAAATTTCCCAAACGTTTTGTTATATTTTACAATCAGAAAGTGAAGAGAAGTTGAGGTGAAGCTTTTGAAAAGAACAAAAAAAAAAAAGAAACCTGATTGAATAAATTCGAATTTAGACAATAAAGCCCCGAATACGTTTGTAGCGTAATGGTGAGGTATGCTGCCTACGGACCAGGGAGCTCAGGTTCGAGTCCCGAGTGGCGCATTTTTTTTTTTTTTATTTTTTTTATTTTTATTTTTTATTTTTTTATTTTTAGAGAAATTTTTTTCACCTCACGTTTACAAAACATTGTATAAAAATGTAATTAGGGTTCCTTTTCGTTGATTCAGCACTTACTATTAAATGAATTACAAACAAAACCAGTTCTTGCTTTGCATACGTATGTATGTACATGCGTTTGATTTCATTGCAAATACAACAAACCCAAAACAGAAAGCTTCAAGCTTTATTTTTGAGTGAATTTATGCATTGAGTTTATCGCCATCGCTATGAGCGATCGCTGGCTGTTGTGCGTTAGTTCGCTCGCTATTTGAGTGGTTATACAATTTTCTTTGAATATTTGTTTGTGATTTGAGAAGAATGTATTTTTGAGCGTTCGTGAGTGAGTTTTTCCGTACCCTGCAAGCTTGTTACTTATTGGCTTGTATACGGGAGTGAATTGAAATTCATAGAGGCTATTTTGAAGAAAGGTAACATAAAAGCCGCAATGAAGCATAAAATATAATGTTGAATGTCCTACTATATGATGCCGTTGGGCTGTTGATGTCATGTTTCGAATCCGGAGGAGAATAGATATAATAGAGAGAACACAAAAAAGTGAATGTTTGAAAGATATAATAATTTAGTTAAATGTTGCAACTTTTAGGATGGGATGAAGTTACATACATACATACATACATACATACATATATACATACATACATACATACATACAGGTGAAGCTAATAAAAGCTTGTTAATAAGCTATGTTATTCTATGTTGAAAGCCTCATAAAAGCCCATGTGTAGAACTATTCAAGCATGCTCACTAACCCAGGTTGGGCTGTTATTGGTTGCACAAATAAAATACAGGTGGGTTGCTGGTGTATTTGCGCAATTTTCCTAGAGGACTTTTAGACGCAAGTTGTCGAATGTTACAGGGGGGTTGTATTATTGTACCGCTAGATTACAACGTGAACTTTGTTGGTGTGCTAACGCGCCATGAGACCTTAAGTAGTGTACACGTTTCAAGCATAGCCAGATTTTAAATAAAAAAAAAAATGGAGAGCCGATTTCATAATGAAAGGGCCATTTAAATGTACTTTAAAGTAGGAGTGATTTCTTAATAAAAGGCTCCTTTAAGCGAAATTATGTCAAATAACAATGCCGTCTTCCGCAGTTTTAAGTCAAAACTGTCATAAATTTGAAAATATTAAAATTTGACATTTTTTTTTTTTCTGAAAATAAATAAATTTTTTGATTGTGGCTTTGGCTTTTTTTTAAAGAACAAAGAAGCATAATTTGGAAACCCAGTGCAGAAAAAATGGAAAGAAGATGAATATTGCATTATAGGGCTCAACAAACAAAATCGGTTCAAAAATTTTAATAAATTTTTCATATTTGATTTTGACAGATTGCATAAATTAAATTTTTTCTGGCAAAAGGGACCTTTAAATAACTGAAATGTCCGTTTTTGGGTATTTAACTTTAAAGGAACTTTTATTTTCAAAAGGACTTTTAATTTGATTATAAAATCGGACGTAAATGAACGAAAATATTCAAGGCAAGTAGGGCTTTTCGGCTTGTATGAAGCGTCCGCCACTGGTATGTATGTAGCATAACTAACTTTTATTGTATTTCCATTTGCTTTTTGTTGCGGCGCGCCACACTTTTCTATTGTTGCTTACAGTTTTGTTCCCTTTTTGTTTATGTCTGAACAGAATTTGCTCTCATTTTCTACCATTTAGCTGCCAGTGCGAATTTTGTTTTGGTACGAGTATATATGCATGAATGTATTGTGGAGTACATGCACGCACACACACAAAATACATGTTAAAATTTGTTGCTCCTGCAAATTGTCTTTCATATGTATGTACTTTTGGCAAACAAATACTTAAGTATGTATGTGCAAACTTACTTGCTTTGTACTCACTTACTTTGCATTGAGTAATTGGCGCACAAACTTTTAATATTATGCAGAATAAAAAGTTATACAGCCAATATCGAATAGCATAAGTATAAGCATTCGAAAATAAATATTGCCGTTTAAGCTAAATAAACGCCTAAGTGAAATTTTCATAACCGCCTATGTGAAAATTGATATTTGCCAAACTTTAATTCCTTACGCCCAGCTCTATCGACCTATATGATAAATTTTTGTTCTTTGAGAAGCTCTATATTTCCTGCTAATATCCTTTTCAGCTCTCTGAAGTAGTAGAGTTGAGCATCAGTAATCCAATTTTAATTTCTGCCACAAATGTCGGTTAGCCGGTTACGCAAGTTTCACTTAGGTGCTTATGTAGTTTAAACGGCGATATGTTCCTACGTACATTAAGTATGTATTTTTGTGCATTTGGTTTGCCATTTCCTTTTGCATTGCGACGCAATTCACGAAACTCAAAGTACCCATTACTTTGCCAAAAATTCAAATTGTTATTGCCAAAACACACACATTTTTTGATATGCAAATGCGCTTATGCATAATTTTACGTGTGCGTGTGCGTGTGTTTCTGTGGGCGCTGTTTACTATATGCACATATTAAATATTCTCGCACTTTTGAAAAATGTAAGAATATTTTTTTTTTTTTTTTTTTTTTCAAAATTATGACTTCTGCATTAATTCTTCGTGTTTTTATGCAAAAATTGCTTACACTTAGCAAATAAACATGCATATGTACCTAGCTACATATTTATATGTTTGAAAGTTAAAATTAAATGAATTATTTATTTTATTTTATTTTATTCAAAAATTAAATTACAATGTTAAATTGTAATTTAACTATAAAGCCATAGCAACGTAGGCCTTAGGCTACGAATTAAATGAATTAATTAAACTTGATGGCAGCAGAAGTTAACTTATCTTACAACATTCATGCAACATTTCATCTAAAAATAAAAAGCATAACGCTTAAAGGAGATCAAATAAAGTATCAGAAATTTCACAGAACGAAATTTAGAATTACACATACAGCAAAATTTAATTTTTAAACAGTTGGCAACACTTTTCAAAAAAAATTAAGCCGTCCTTCCGTTTCATTTGACGGCTCATTTTCGAAAATCGGTATAACGGTGTAAATGTAATCGCTTGTACAAAAAATCCCTTAGCGTATTAAGTATGTAGTTATAAAGAATCTGCAGGATATTTTCTCTACGAAACAAAAATAGTTTTTGTAAACAAGTTTCAATTAAAAAAGTCAACGCTGTGACGACCTTTAATGTATGTATGTATGTATGTAAGTATGTAAGTAAAGCGCTAAGCAGAATCAGTACTTCTCCGTCATGACGTACGTCGTTTTTGACTGACAGGACGTACGTAGCGGAAAGAGTGGCACATAAAATATGTGTTCGGTGAATGCACTAAAAGTGTAGGGTAGAACAATATCAGACATTTGTCACAGAAGTTTTATGTAAAGGCGTCCAAAACGAAAATTAACGAATTGCTAAGAGCAAAATCGCATGGAATATGTATTAATAGTATTAATTTAATACCAATATTTAATTTTAAGTTGGTTACAAAACACAGTTCTGCACAGTTTAGTACAAAGACGAGTTATCGAACTCAATTTTCTGCACTAGAGTACTCTAATGCCCTCACCGAACACATCTTATATCGCTGACGTACGGCAAAATAGAAAATTGGCAAAGTATGCCGGATCCGGCGACTGATACGTTGCCAATGTAGCGTTGCACGAGCAAAATATACACAGTCTACTCAGCTGTCAGTTTCTTCCTTGTCCGTCATGACGGAGAAGTGCTGATTCTGTTTAGCCCATAAGTAGCTGGAGTGTATAAAGCAAATAAGCTTTCATTCAAGTTCATTCTGATCGTTCAAATCTCATTGAAATTCACTGAATGACGCAAATGTGGTTCATAAAAATCAATTAGGTAATGTGATAGAAAGAAAAACTTTTCCCATTTTTTCGCCTTTTCTCCTTCATAATTGTTCATAGTAGTTAAGTGCGCAAAGATTTCATGAATTCTAATTATGTCTGCGCATTTCTCTGTTAAGAAGAAGAATATCAAAAACAAATAATTCTCACATAAATTTTTCCATTTCTGGCTTACGCTTTCTCAACCCATCATTCCGACATTCTTTGGCATATTCGGCGTGCATGCAGACATAAATAATACATACATATGTACATATTACATATATATACATAATTCTTTTTTTTCCTTCTGCAAAGGACGCTGTAGGAAGAATTCGAATGAAAGTGAGGCAAGCAAGCAATTCATGCTCTGAAGGCATATTTCCGTCGAATTATAAGCAAGTATGTATGGGAATCATCCTACTCCATGTATATATAAACGTAGTATGTACTCGTATATTATATAAATGACACTGCTTATTCGCTTTTTCACGCTCATGTTTTTGTTTTTGTTATTACATATACGCTTCGTCGGTTTTTCACTTATCATTCCAAAAATGCTTCAGCAAAATTTCTCCAACCAACCACGTCAACGCCAAAACGCAACGTGAATAAGTCCTATTCTACAAATGTCAGGCAATGGTATTTAGAACTTAAATATGTATATATATATATACATACAGCGTACACATATACCGTTATTACTTTTGGCTTCCTTCTTCACACATTGCTCCACGGACTGTTTGTTGGTCCTTGGTGCACTGAATAAATTTGCGTAATTATTCAAAGAACGCGCACAATAAATTGCAATAAATGTCCATATTGGCGACAAAACAAGCCATTCGTTCATGGCATTGGGTATGGTGTTTGCATGAGTGAAAATATATGCATATATATGTACATAGATATGTAGGAGTATATGAACTTTTGTCTATTTCGGCACTGAAAAGATTTGAATGCGACTTATGAAAGCGATGAAATATAAGTCCATAATATCATTCGTTCAAAACTTCTTTGTTGTTGCATTTATGCATAAAGTATATACCTATATATACTATGTATGTATTGAAGAATGATGTCAAAACATACAACATCAACCATTCAAGCTTACATAAGTATACATATGTATGTATGTATCTGCAAGGGCGTAGGCAGGTAGTGGCAGGGGGGGCATGTGCCTCCCCCCCTGGCTACTGCTTAATATTATAATGGCATCAGAGAATAGTACAAAAATTTACATGTCAAAATAAAACAGTGAGATTTGTTTCGATTCGTGTCTACAGTTCACTAAATATTTTAGCATTAGCATTGATAAGCAGAATCTAAGGCCCGGTTTCACCAGCGTGACTAAAGCTAAAACTAAGTTTTGACTTAAGTTAGCCCAGAACAGAGTTCTGGTGTGGTGGAAATGTCTTGAAAAGAGTTCAATCCTTCTTGCATTTAAAAAGGTGCAAGGAAGCGCGCTGATTTGTATTGGTGGCGCGCTGCGCACCACTCCCAAGGAGGCTCTGGACACTTTATTTAATGTCCTGCCGATTGTCCTGATGGATAGGCAATGCGCGCTGTGTTCGACAATGCGCTTAAGGGAACTTCCGGGGTGGAAGGTAAATGTAGGTGGTCATGCTGAGATCCTTAGCATTTCTTTGACGAGTGCAACGAACTACTGTGCACCGACCACCACTTGCGGGAGGAACTTCGATGTTGTTATTCCGGATAGGGAGTTTTGGTCCAATGGACCTCCGGATTTGCCGGGTGCCCTCCACATTTATACTGATGGTTCGAAGCTGAATGGTAAGGTGGGTGGTGGAATTTTCCTAGCCCAAACGGGTACGAAACTCTATTTTAACCTTCCGGATCATTGCAGCGTATTCCAGGCAGAGGTTGCTGCCATTCAAGAGGCGGGGGACTATCTTCGTAAAGGAGTCCTCATGCACGACAATATTTACATTTATTCTGATAGTCAGGCTGTGCTGAAGGCGATTGGGTCTGCTACTTGCAAATCCAGGACTGTAGAGGGTTGTCGCAATTCTCTTGACGAGATGGCTACGCAGGCTTCTCTAACGCTGGTATGGGTGCCTGGACACTGCAATATACCTGGCAATGAGATGGCAGACGAACTTCGAAGAGGGGGCACATCTGATCCGCTTTCGTCATCTTGGAAGGGTTTAAGAATGCCACTCGCTACATGCAAGCTCAATATTAAGGGATTTTTCCATGCAGAAGCGGGTGCTAGATGGAAACGCCTTGGCACCTGCATTCAACTTATTCTAAAGAGGAAAGACCTGGCGCTTACTGTTGGCCTGATTACGGGCCACATCGTTATCGGCAGACATGCTGAGAGATTGGGCGCTCCTTTTCATGACTTCTGTAGGAGCTGTGGAGATAAGGAGGAGCCTGAAACTGTAGAACATTTGCTGTGTGAATATCCCGCGCTGTGGACTAAGAGGCTAAAATTTCTGGGGGCACACCACTTTTCTGGCCTCGGCGATTTGGCCGATTTAGAGCCTGTAAAAATCCTAAGATTCGCTGAATCCACTTTCTGGTTCGAGTAGGGGTTTAGATCCGCGTGGTATCACAATGGGTCCTTATGGGCCTAAGTCTGTTGGTGTATACCAGCAGCCACTAATACCTAACCTAACCTGTCTAGCTATCCATTGGGGCTAACTTACTTTTGGGTTTCACCAAATTTGCGACTTGAATAATTTTGCACACAGCAACCCGATGAGCTGTTTTATACATAGTAGTATTTTAGTAGTTTATTTCCTACCTTTTGACTGCGCAACCCAGTTTCTTTGATAGTTGTTGTTGTCATTTTTATATTAGCAGTGTTGCTGTAGTCGCACACACAAATTAGTATTATTTTTGACATTTAAGAGTGGAACAGCAACACTTGATTTTAGACGCAAACAGATTGATGTTTGACTACTTCAAATATTTGATGTGCTTGCCCCCCCCTGGATAAAATCCTAGCTACGCCCTTGTGTATCTGTTAATGTTTTATTCAAGTCAGCGGAATTGCGTTGACTCCTCGATACACTCAAGTAATTAAAAAATGCGCATAAACTTGCAACAACTACTACTAGATACTACATCTCACCTCTCCATTCCACGTCCAGCCAGGTCATTTGAAGCCTGCTTCCATATGCAGCAACGAGTTTGTTCAACAATTGTGCGTAATTAATGGCCAAACAAATAAAAGGCCACGCCAAAACGGCGACACTCATAATTTGACAATGTCATGATTTCATGTTGGCATGATGTCGCGATGTCATGATGTTGTGATGTCATGATGTTCTAATGTAATGATGTTGTGATGTCATGATGTTGTGATGTCATGACGACGTGATGTCATGATGTTGTGATGTCGCATACAATTTTGTGCATTGAATTGAATTTCGCTCTCGCCAATGCTTTAGATTTATTCCTTTTAATTCTTCACATTTAATCGGCACTATGTAAATCGCAAGGCCATATTTGGATATCGTGGAATAATTTCACAGGCAGTGATAAATTTGTGACCCTGCAAAATTATGCCTGCTTAACTCAAAAAATAATTCTCTCGATCAAAGACATAATTTTCCTTATTTTGAACACGCGTCCCAATACAACATTTTCTTTATTTTGAGTACATTTTCTCAAAAATGTTGAAAAACATAAAAAAACATTCAAACAAATTCGTTACCATGGGGATTTGTATGAGAATTCAATTTCTCAAAATTAAAGAAATCAAGTCTTCAAAACAAGGGAAAGTTGGGAATGGAATGAATTTTTTTAAATTAAGTGTATGAAACCATAGCAACGCATGTAAACAACAATATTTTATAATACTTTTAACATGTTTTAGAGAAAATTTACTCAAAAAGAAAGAAAGTAGTTTTCAAAATAGAGAAATAATTTCTTTGACCCCTCCATATATTTTTTTCTCTCAGTGTAGTAGCCTTAATATAAGTCTATAGCTTAATCATCACTGCTCAGATGCAGAAAATTATTTGCTATTTATAGCTTATTATAAACTTAGTGCAAAAAGTGTATAATTTGTTAGAGGTATTGACCATTGGCGGCCAAGTTCAACATGAATTATTGCCTTAAACTCAGTTTAGTGTCATTTTAATTTTATTTTTGTTTTCTTCAATGATATTTAGAAATTTTCTTATAAGTCACACAAAAATCAAAACTAATAAATAATTTCATGCTTTTGTATACGTTAGACTCAAATAGTTGTTAAGGCAATAAAAATTAGCAGTTCTTTGCAAGCTTACACAAACACGTGTGATATGGAAGTACATATGCACATATGTATGTCACACACTCAACAGAAAATAACCAAATCCATTGCATGTGATTAACGTTAATTGATGATTATCGTGCAATAGAAAGCGCAATTTAACTGATTTAGCTACTTGACGAAATTCGTGTCACTTAAGGTTAATTAGAACAAATATAAATAATTGCCATTTCATCACACAGCGCCGTAAATTATGCCACAAAAAATGTGCGTAAATGCGAATGTAAATACAAACGGCGACACAGAATCAAGCAAATTCATACACCAATGGCGGTGAAGAAAATGCTCGTTAACGCGAAAACTTTTTAAACTAAATAATTACTTAGGCAAATAAAACAATGTAAATAATACAAAAAAAATTAATTTTGCAATTATATTTATTAAAAAAAAACCAAAAATGATGAATGATGATAATGCATGTAAACAAAATTGATTCGTAATGAGTGAAAATAATGCATGTAAACAAAATTGTATTGACTGAATCATAAACATACATACATAAATATGCAGATAAATTAATGTTTAGCTAAACTTAATTTAATGTATGTACTATGAATGTAAAAAAGTTTGAAAATCAGTAAATTAGTAAATTAGTAATTTCTCATTTCAATTTAAATGTATGCATGTATGTGTATAGTTGACAGTACTTCAAATTAAATATTTTACTCTTAAAATTTGCATATAACTAATGAAAAAAAGCAAATCAAAACTTATCATAACGGTTGTTATCAAAAAAAAGACAACAGCGCAAATCAAACATGAATGTATGTATGTAAATAATGTAAATTTGTATGTATGTAGGTTTAAAAGTAAATAAACAAATACGTGTGTACTTTTTTGGTTTAAATTACACACGACGCAAATAAACTTCAGAAAAAATACATACACACTTACTTACTAAGTACTGTAGCTTTAGAAAATCGATTTTTAAGCGGATGTCTTCCACTATGATTACGTATATATGTACATATTTACTATTTTTACGCAAAATTAACTTAAAAGTATCGTTAATGCGTTTATGAGTGCATTTTTAATAACGTATTCAACTACTTCCCACTTACATACATAAATATATACAGACTTATGTACCTACTTGCTTTGAAAGTTAGTTATAGCGCTTTTATTAAAATTACATAAACAAGATTAAAGCTGATCAATTCTTTAATGATTGTGTACACTCATTTAATTTATAATTATAAACGGATATACATACATATGTATTCGAATATTGGTTCACTTTTGGGCCATATCGTCATTTAAACTTCATAACCGCCTATGCCCAAATTGAGATTTGCCAAAATTTAACTCTTGGCGCCCAGCTCTATCGATCCATACCATAAATTTCTTATTTGGGAAACTTGGAAAACTCTAAATTTCTCTTTAATAGCATTTTTAGCTCTGAAGTTGTAGAGTTGTGCATGAGAAACTCAAGCCTGAAGAAGGCTTAAGATTATTTATGCCCTCGGCAATAACATCTTCACATAACAGCAAAAGTCCAAGCTGAAATTTAAACAACGATATGTGACTTTGAGCCCTCATAGGTTGCACAAAAATTATTAAACATCACTTTAGCAAGAGCAAAGGATCAAAAATTGCATTTTAACAGGCCCAATATCGAACCACTAACGCCCATAACTCATATACTAGAGCCAAACTAGAAAAATTATTATCATTACAGAAATCAGCGTACTAGAATTATGTTAGCAACATATGGCTTATCAATGTTCACAAAAAAAAATAATAATAATAAATTCACAACTTTAGTGTACTGTAATCATTTTCCATTTATAAACCTTATTTAAGTAGTCCACTTTCAAAAGTGTATATGTATCTATATGTACATATGTATGTGAATTATTTCGTTTTATTTAAAGGAGTAGGTACAATGTCCAATCAAAAACTATGGAAAAATCCTTCAGTATTCTGAAAAAAAAGCATTAAATAATAAATATTCTTTCAAAAGTCGCTATGTTTCATTTATACACTTTCAAAGGTCTCTATGTTTCAGTTATACACTTTCAAAAGTCTCTATGTTTCATTTATACACTTTCAAAAGTCTCTATCTAAAATATCGCTAGCTTAGAGTGCAAATTCTGTAAGTCCTTTTTTCAAACTTTGTAGGACAAAAAAACAAAAAATAAAAAAATTTCGAAATGAAAAAAAAAAAATTTCTGTTCATGTAAAATTTTGGACTTATAGGGGCGTCAGAATGAATACTTTTCCGTCAATCCAGCAATCCGTTTAACTGACAGCAGAGTGGAATTATATGTAATTGAATGACGATCGACACATTTAGTACTTCAACTTTGCCGTAACAAATATATGAAATTGAAGTATGCGTCAGTTAAACGTTGCTGGATTGCCGGAAAAGTATTCATTCCGACGGGCCCATTAGACAATTTTCTTCGTTTTTTTTTGACTTACACAATTTGCGTATCACTGAATAACAACGAGTAGAGATATGATCACAAACTTGTTTAACGTGGTGCGTATTTGATTTTTCTAGCGTTCTACATAAAAATACACTTTTTCATAAAAATGAACTTACACAGTTGCACTCTAAGCTAGCGATATGTCACTCATACGCCATGGCACACATAGGTGTCGCCTCATATCAGGGGCGCTCAAAATTCTAAAACGATTTTATTGCCACCAGAATTGCTTGATCTATACTACAAGAGTAATTTTTCAGCGTCTTAACACATTAATGTCCGTATTTTAACCCACTGATGACTCTTTTGAAGAAGTATTATAATATTTTTCTTCTTCTTAATTGAGGTCTTCCTTTGCTGCCGGTTCTGAGCGTTTTTCTGCGCTAAGAGATAGAAGCAGGGATGTTTTGAAAGAAGAATCGCTTTATTATACGTTCAAATTTCAAAACTGGCTATGTGAAATATTTAACATCGAATTTGCAAAAATCTGTCATATTGCGGTTTTATTTTGTTTATATCGCTAAATTCCTTATGGGCTAAGCTTTCAGGTAATTATAAAAAATATGCTAATAAAATAGAGCTTAACGACGTAGTGAGAGCTTGTTGAGGTAGTGTTTTTTTTTCTAACTTGTTGCTTAATAAGCAAAATTCGCATAGCTACTTTTGAGAGTGGACTACACAGAGCCAAAAAGTTCACCTATAATCAAAGAGACTGCCATCTAAAAAAGCTATTTGGCCAAGGAGAGCGAGAGGAGACAAAATTGAAGAAATTTTTGCTAGAAAATCTTCTAGAAAACGAGGAGACAACTTCTTATTTATTAATTTTTTATGTCATTTTGTCAAAAAAATTAAATTGTTAGAAGAAATCTGCTTGTTTTTATGGGAAAAATTTTATAAAGCAAATCAATAAGGACATCCTCTAATTTTTACTAGAACCTTTTTGAATTAATTAAAAAGGAAAACTTTTTATTTTTAAAAGAGCCCTTATTAATTAAAATTTTGCTATAAACGTCTTAACGTACGTACATGTATGGATATACTCGTACATACTAGAAATATGCATAACAGTTATTGCATCAGCCACTTTTTATGTATATGTGCAATAACATGTTCAAGAAATTAAAAGGGAGAACTTTTTATTTTTAAAAGAGCTCTTATATGTTTCCTCCGTTCGTCAATTTCACTACGGTTATGCACATTTCTACAATTCTCAAACGATTAGTGAAGCACTTGGTATAAAGGGTTTATTATGTCCATCTGCACTTACATATATGAAATGAAATGTTGCCCTTTGTCTGAATAAGTCCTAGCAAAATACTAGTTGACTAATTATGTTTTCCGATGCAAATCAAGATTCTCTTCTTAATAATATTAAACAGGGTTTCTTCTTAATTTTACAGGTTATCTGCTAAATATATGTGAAAATGTTTCCATATTTATTCTAGGAGTCATCTTCTTAATTTTATGTAAGAGGTTTTCATCTTAGTTTTATAGGATATCCATTAAATTTTACTGAAAATGATTTCATCTAAAATCCACGGGTTATCCTATTAATAATATTGAAAAGGGTTTCATATTAGTTTTACAGATTATCTACTTAGTTTTATTAAAATGAGATATCTAGTCATAATAAGACGGGCATCTTATTGGAGAGAAAGCGTAGAGAAATCCGCTAAATTTTGTTCTAATTTATAGGGCATTTTAGGTGGTCTTTTGGCTCTGTGTACTCATTTGAATTTTGGCTTCTCATTTCATTAAAACAATCTTAAGATATTTAATATTTTCAAAAACTATTGTTCCACAAATTTTTGCGAAATACATTTGTGCATATAAACGAGCATATTTTTGCTTTTATTGCATATTTATTGAAAAGTTTTTCATGTTAGTTTACTGCGCCACCAACAAAACTCTTCAAAGAAATATTTATACATAAATACATACATACACATTACATGTAAGTAGATATACTGGAACAAATGCTGCAAAATATTAAAAAAAAGGGTTTAAATGAACCACTTGAATATGGTATCTAAACTGCAACTAGAGAATTATTCATTTTATCTTAAGCATATTATTAGGTATGTACATAGTTAATGTTTTGGGTGTTCACAAAATGTCGCGCAAACAAATTTTCACTCACAGTTTTAACGCATAACTTGTAAACATTTGTACATATATGCAAATTTATATATACATATAGATTTGTTATATAATAACGTTATTTACGAACTGTTAAATAAAATTTAGTTGTAAGTAACTACATACATACATACTCGTCATTTATAAGAATAGTACTAAGAATGTTGCAAGCATATTTTACTTAAGTCATGGTTTCTAAAGTCACCAAACTAACTATGCTAACATAAATTAATTTAATGTTATTAAAATTAGTATTTAAGCGATTTAAAACAAATGGCAACAACAACTTTTACTAATTTAAATGTTTATTTTTTTATTTGTACTTGTTTCTATCCCTTTAAAAAAAAAAAAAGTTTCTAAGTAATGCGCGTATGCTAGAAAACTTAAGTCACTTTTATTAACTCAAACCTTTCAATTGTTATGAAACAGTTGCAGTAACTTTAAGCTTCATTTCTCATGTGTTATTTACTTGCTGAGTTTGCCAAATGTACAACGAATATTTAAAGGTGCTATATAATTTTTAGTTTAATATCATTATTTTATATTTTCTCTATTTCACTCGTTAGGTTTCTGTAGTAAATTAAATGTGTGAAATTAAATAAAGACACAAAAAAAGCGGTTTCCAAAACTAAATAAATGCAATATCGTCGTATTAGTAAAATATTAAAAGAAATTTTAAATCAACAAAAAAAAAACAACTAGAAAAATAAACACCAATAAATTTGCTGTTTTTTTAAAGGTGGTCAATGCGATAAATCTGAGCCCCTTTATCGTCTTGTTTACACCAAAATAGAAAAACCGTCAGTCATTTGATGCGAAACGCAAATCAATAAACAAAATGGATTTCTTGGTTTTGTAGTTAAATTTGTTGTGCAACAAAAAACAAAAACAAAAAACAAAAACACAAAAAAAAAAACACAAATCAAATAGTGCAACTACAAAATCGACGAATGCAACAATCCACAAAAAATAAAATCAAATAAAATAAAATAAAATAAAACAACAAAACAAATTCAAATAATGGCAGAAGAGCAAGTTAAAATGAAGAAAGAAGATATGCTAGCACGATAAAAGAAGAAATAATTAAAAAAAAAAAAACAGAATGTTATGTATTAACGTAGCAACTACTCTTAAATACATATATATGAATACATATAGCGTGCTACCATAAGAAAACTAGCGCTTTCAAAATTCCGTACGGAGATATGCGTAGTCCACTTTCAAAATGTGATTTTTTTTTTCCGATTTTGAGTTTTTGATGGATTGTATACAAGTATTTAAAGGTGTACATTGTACATTAAAAATTTATTGCAAAATCCTTTCGCATTCTGAAAAAATTCATTAAATAAAAAATAATCTATCAAAAGTCTCTATGTTTCATTTACTTATACGATTTCAAAAGTGTTTTCTTTATACTCTTTCAAAAGTCTGTCTCAAAAGTCTGTCTCAAAAGTCTGTGAAAAATCCTGCCTCAAAACTGGCTTTGCAAATATTTTTAGCATTGAATTTGCAAAAATCTGTCATATTTTGGTTTTATTTTTTTATATCCCTTAATTCCTTATGGGCTAAGCTTTCTGGTAATAACAAAAAATATTCAAATAAAATAGAGCTTGAGGCCGTGGTGCTTTTTTCTAATTTGTAGCTTAATATGAAAAGTTCACATACTTAGCCTCTTTTAAAAGTGAACTACTCATATGCTTTGTAAGAAGTTGTGAAAGTGCTAGTGTTCGTACAACGCGACGATATGTAATACCATTTTGTTACAATTTTAGCTTCCTAAATAAAATAAAAACGAAAACAAAAACTAACTTCATAGCTAAATATATGTATGTATGTAGAATTTTGCAGAAATCCTTATAGGAAATAATTAGAAAAATTAGATAATAAATATATATATATATGTAAATAGACCGAACACGAATTATTTATGAATTTATGTCTAACTAAATAACTATTAAAAACGATTAGCTATAGTTCAAAACTAAATAATGAAATTAGTTAAATTTATCCGAAAGTTTAGACGAATGCAAGCAGAGAAGAAGTTTGTGAAACTGTAAATTAAGCGTAAGCTAAAATGAAGCCACCAATGAATTGAATTTTAGATTAAAAAAAATAATAATGTTACTAATTTTAGATACTCTTAAATGAAAATAGAAATGTCTAAGAAAAAAGCTCATCGTAGCGCGATAAGTACTATTTGTATTACGAGGAAACTAATTAGTTATAATAACACTATCTCATTGATCACATACATACATACATATTTACAAATAAATAAGTAAACATAGGGCCTTAGGCGGCAATCAGCAAACAAACTATGGAGCAACAACAAATACATATGTATATGTATCTTAAAATATATTAAAACTGTAAACACACTCTAAAGAAAGAAACAAAAAAAAAAAAACAAAAGGATCAATGACTGCAAGCAAAAAGGTATTCAAACATAAATGTATGCAACAACAAAATTAATAATAATAATAATCAAAAAGCATCAAAAGCAAATTGAAAAAAGTATAAAAACAGAAACGAAATAGTTGAAAATCATTATCCAAACGATTTTATATTACGCTAACTTTTGCGGTAAGAGAGAAAAATTTCTAAAAAAAAAAAAAACACAAAACAACAGACACATTAAAACATACATAATCATAAAGAGTTGTGCGTTCCCAATAAACACAACGGATTCGCCTCGAATTCGAGACGAGTTCGCTTCTCTGATTATATTATCGCGGCGATAGTTCGCGACAATAGATCGGCGAATCCGAATTCCCAGGCGAGTCACCCCTCATTAGCGATTCGCGCATTTTTATATTCTCGGATCGTTGGCGATTCGAGATTTAGGCTCATTGGCGAATACATTCTATAAAATCTTCTTCTGCGAATCCGCCTCGAATTCGCCACGATATCATCCGAGCTTTTCAGTCGCTTGAGTAGAGTTTTAAATGGTAAATTAAAGTCCAACAGGGAATTTCTTCGTGTAAAGCAAGATTTAATAAAATTAATAAATGCTATTGCGATAATTGATTTTTTTCGAGTCCATCTCGAACTCGATACAAGTCCGAAAAATTACATTCACCTCCGCGAATTCATCTCGAATTCGCCACGATATCATCCTCGCTTTTGTGTTTATTGGGTTTACATTAAAATCAGAAAATGGAAGGCATGATAAGATATATGTAGTATATTAACAAACACACAGAAATAACAAGTGATGCTGAAAAAAAAAACAACAAAATAAAACAAAAAAAAATTAAATTAAATTTAAAATAATTACACAGCTCAACAAAAAAGTCGATATTTTGATGCAGCCCTGCTTGTAACTGCAGTTGGTTGTATACGATGCACTGATAAAAAAAATGATAACAACTTTTTTGAATCATACGTGTAGTTTTTGAGATATGAGCCCTTAATAGGTTAAGACATATTTGGCCCGATAACTTTTTTTTTGCTAATCCTATCAACGCACGTTTAACGTCGTTGAAAAGGCGACATTCCACCGCTTCTATCGGTGTAATCATTATTGATGTATCTTGATAAATGTCAGAGAAATTGTAAAAACAATCTCAAAAATTCAATTTTTTGTTGAATTTTTTCAATTTTTTCATATTTATTCACGGTTTTCTCTAATAATTTGTTAACCAGTGTATATGCTAAGATATCGCTAGCTTAGAGTGCAAATTGTGCAAGTCCTTTTTTCAAACTTTGTAGGAGAGACAAAAAACAAAAAATAAAAAAATTTCGAAATGAAAAAAAAAATTTCTGTTCATGTAAAATTTTGGACTTACACAATTTTCTTCGTTTTTTGGACTTACACAATTTGCGTATCACTGAATAACAACGAGTAGAAATATGACAAGTATCACAGACTTGTTTAGCGCGGTGCGTATTTGATTTTTCTAGCGTTCTACATAAAAATACACTTTTTCATAAAATTGGACTTACACAGTTTGCACTCTAAGCTAGCGATATTTCGATATAATCTCTGCTTTCAACGATGTATAACTTTTTTATATCCGCTTAGGCGTTGCTATTATATTCTACTTTAATCAATTTCTACTGTGAAATTTTTCATACTAAAGTATGGACCTCCCAGGTTAAGGTAAAAATTTTTGTATGAAAAATTTCACAGCAGAAATTAATTAAAGTAGAATATGTTAGGAACGCCCAGGCGGATATGAACAACCTATACATCGCTGAAAGCAGAATTATATCGAAGATTATATCGAAATAACTTTGCATATACACTGGTTAACAAATTATTAGAGAAAACCGTGAATAAATATGAAAAAAATTGAAAAAATTTAACAAAAAATTGAATTTTTGAGATTGTTTTTACAATTTCTCTGACATTTATCAAGATACATTAATAATGATTACACCGGTAGAAGCGGTGGAATGTCGCCTTTTCAACGACGTCAAACGTGCGTTGATAGGATTAGCAAAAAAAAATTATCGGGCCAAATATGTCTTAACCTATTAAGGGCTCATATCTCAAAAGCTACACGTACGATTCAAAAAAGTTGTTATCATTTTTTTATCAGTGCATCGTATACTACCAACTACAGTTACAAGCAGGGCTGCACCAAAATATCGACTTTTTTGTTGAGCTGTGTTATATTTTAAATAGTTTACGAATAAATCCTGTAAATAATTTAAATACTTAGTGCCCAAAACTATTCTAAGTTTCAGATACACTTATATATATATGTATGTTTAAACTAAGATTTCCGCAAAAAAACACCTACAAAATCCACGAAAAATTTCAAGAAAAAAAAAACGATTTTTTACATAGTAAATATGTGTCCATATGTGATGGACAATAAATTTGTATATTTTATAATTAAGTTATAGTTAATTTAAAGGAATTATAGTTACCCTTTCCAGATTATCTAGGATTACAAAGGCAAATATCGCCTATAGAATTTAAGACAACAACTATACTTAAAATTTACATACTATATACTAGCTAGCTAGCGTACACCTAAACATACATACATACATACACCCTGCAGTAAAAATCCGAAATGAATCCTTTATGAATCACTGATGAAATTCACCTACGACTGAGGAGGCATCAGTGAATACTTTCATATAAAGACTGATGAATTTTTCATATTTTGTTTGCTTTCCTCAGAAAAAAAAAACAAAAACAATAAAAATTGTACTCAGTTATGACGACAGTGATGAATATTCAACAAAGAATCATCAATGCTCATTCATCAGTGAAACCAATTTACTGCAGGGCATACATACGTAAAAACATACATAAATACATACATAAACACATACATAAACACATACATACATAAATACATACAAAACACATACATACATACATACATATGTACATACAAATAAGCATGCAACAGAATGTGTGTTGCCACAAAAATTGAACTTAAAGCCTCTGCACACGACATTTGAAATTACGTTGATTAGCCGAAATTACTTTCCGAAATCACGCGCATTCACACACGTTTTTGAGTAATTTCATTTAGTCGGGTTTCAGTTACGCTGTTCCTGCGCCAAATAAAAATTTGTACATGGTCAACTTAAATGAAAATATCATTAATAAAATACTCCCACCAAATTAAATTTTTTATAATTGAATCGCTAATGCAATATACAATGAGAATATACCTAAGAAACCATCGAGAACAAATTTAATAGCCGTGTTTTTATTTTAGCGCAGATGTATATGCGCTAAAATAAAACCCACCTAATGTGAAATATTAGCGATGGGTAAAGATGTTTTCGATTATAATCGATAAAATTTAGAGAAGAGACCGATTCCAGAGTAATTTCGTGAGTTATTTAGCCGAGATGCGCATTTCAAGGGTAATTTCAGCTGGCATTTTTGTATGGCGAAACAACGTTATTTAAGGGTAATTAAGGCCGAAACAACGATTTTTGCCTAAATTACCCTTAAATCATGCTCGTGTGCAGAGGCTTTTAAATTAAAATGTAAAAAAAAAATAAAATATGTATATGTAGGTATGTATATACAAACACTAAAAATCAAATAAAAGAAGCGAGTTTTAAAATTTACTTGTATTAATAAATCAAACTCCCATCACGCATACATACAAATAAAAATCAACAATAAAATTAATATCAAATATGTTAGTTCAAGTTGTTTTATTAACAGTAATTCCCCATGGAAATACATAAAAATAAAAAACAAAAAAAATTGCAGAATGGTAAACTATTTCGAAAGGTAAGTAAGCCTTCATCAAACACAGTGTGGTCACATAAATAGCACACAAATTTCAGATCCATTTTTTTTTTAATTTTTTTTTTTCTGTTGCCAAATTTATTTTAGCTAAGCTTTCTAGAATTCTGCACTAAAAGCCATTGAAATTAATTTAAAATAAATTTTTGAAAATCGCTCGAAATTTCAAAGCTCTCGATTGGGATCTTAAAAAAAATTTAGCATACAGTTTTCTATATAGTGGCTGCTGTTGTGCAGTGGATTGAGTGCACGCCTGCGATACCAGAGGTCTCGGTTTCAAACCCCAGTCCGGACAAACAGCAAAAAAAAAATTTCTAATTAATTAAAATCTAATTATTCGGTTTTTAGAAATAGCGCTCACCTCTCGGCAGTGGGCGGCATACCCTACGAGAGTATTTCTACCGTGAAAAAGCTTCTCACAAAAAATGCATTCGCCGTTCGGAGCCTGCATAAAACTACAAAGTAGGTCCACCCAATTGATAGGAAAAACAAAAGTAAAGCAGCACAGCTCGAATTGAGAGAGAAGCTCGGCCATAAAGCTCGTCAGAGTTATAATAGCGCCAGTGTATTATTATTATGAAAAATGTGCAACCTTAAACCTTTCTAAAACATTTTTTGACATTTTTTTTTTTTTTTTTTTTTTGAGAAAAGTGGTCGGTATTTTCCTAATTTAAAATATGAAGAATATAAAATTTGAGTACTAAGTATGTATGTAAACGCCGCTATTAATCTATCTTTCTCTTTCCTTTTTTGTAAATTCCTTGCTTTTTTGCGACTTTGCCATCTGGTAACCCTTTTTGAACTATCAAGGCACTATCCTGTCACTGTATTAATACAAATAAAGAAATATTAAGGCAAAGTGGATTTATCAGATATATTATTCAATTACGCGCTTAGTGAGATGTGTTGTTTTTATGTTTACAATAACAAGCACATTTGACATCACATTTTAACAAGTTGTGGAAATGCATAACTGAAAAGCAGTGCAAAAAGCAGAATTACAAACGAAGAATAGTTAAATAAATGCAATGTGAATGCGAAGCAAAGTAAGTACAACGCACTTATTGATTTTTCCCAAAATGCATTTAGAGCAAATGAATGATGTCGGAGTTGCCAAATGAATAGAAAAAAATAAACTTTATATTATTTTGACTTCTACTAGAAGCTGAAGCAGCAGGTCCGAATTGTATCTACGATACATATGTATGAAGGTAGATATATGTTGAATATTTTATCAAGCAATTTTCGTTGCATAATTTCAGGCTAAATATATATATATTTTTAAACGGTTTTATTATTAACTTAAAATGAAAATAAATAGATACTTTATTATACCTTTCATGAACATGAAATGATATTAAAACTTTGTGCCGAAACAGGATTGTTGAAAGTACCAGAAGGAAGCGTTGCGGACCCACCAAAATAAATACCGATATGATCAGAATCATGTCCCGAGCCAATTAAGCCATGTACATCTATCGGTTTTAACGCGAGCTATTCCCTCAGTTTTTGTCAAAAAAATTTCGAGATATCTGCTTGAAATTCGGTAGATATGTGGGTATATTTTTATGAGAAGCTGATCATTTGTCGGAATCGGCTAATTCGCATCACTATAACATATGGCTGCCATACATATAAATAGACAATTTCGGGTATAAAATTTCCATTTAAACAGCTAAGAACATGAAACTTTGTAGTATTGATGAAACCAAAAGAGGGCGAAACTTTATCCCTCGCATATCAAAATCTCACACTGGATTTTCGGCTTATAGGTCTGGTTTCATTATACTCAGCTGTACTAGTACACAGAGTATTATAGTTTTAATCACATAACGGTGGATTGTAACAGAATGAAATAATCGAGATAGATATAGACTTATATATATCAAAATGATCAGGGTGAAAAGAGAAATCGATTGAGCCATGTCTGTCCGTCCGTCTGTAAACACTCTAACTCGCGCAAAAATTGAGATATTTTGATGAAATTTGAAATGCAAGTTGGTATCGACACTGGGACGGTTGGTATTGAAAATGGGCGAAATCGGACCATGACCACGCCCACTTTTCCTATATAGAAAAAATCGGAAATCTGGTATCTCAGCCACTAATATAGCTAGAGTGATGAAATTTTACCCACGTGTTGAGCTCAGGCCCCTAAGAAGAAATTTGATGGAATTTTGGAAAATGGGCGGTGCCACGCCCACTTATTAAGGAGCAAACATTGAAAGCTTTATGAGTCATAACTCAAAAAATGTTGAAGATATATCGATGAAATTTGGTATGCGTGATTTACTTACTTAAACAAATGTTTTGACGGAAAATTGCCAAAATCGGTTGACGGCCACGCCCACTTTTATATATGGGAACTATAAAGGGGCCTAATAAAAACATTTTAAGCGATATCTCTGTCAAATATAAAGATCTATCACTGAAATTTTGTGGCATGAGTCCAGCTATGTACATAAAACAAAAAGCACAAAAATTTAGGAAAATGGGCGGTGCCACGCCCACTTATTAAGGGGCAAATATTGAAAGTTTTATGAGTCATAACTCAGAAACCATTGAAGATATATCAATGAAATTTAGTACGCGTGATATATGTACTTAGGCAAATGTTTGGACGAAAAATTTCCAAAATCGGTTGACGACCACGCCCACTTTTATATATGGGTCTTATAAGGTGACCTAATAAAAACATTTTAAGCGATATCTCTGTCAAATATAAAGATATATCATTAAAATTTTATGGCAGGAGTCTAACTACGAACATAAGACAAAAACCGTAAAAATTTTGGAAAATGGGCGTGGCACCGCCTCTTTTTAGAAGCTGGAATATACGAGATTTCTGAGCCCATAACTCGACAAATAATTGATATATAATGACGAAACTTGGTGTGTACACTTTTATTACTTGTGGTAATACATGTTAAAAATTTTAGCGAAATCGGTTGACGACCACGCCCACTTTTAAATATGGGTATTATAAAGTGGCCTAATAAAAACATTTTAAGCGATATCTCTGTCAAATATAAAGATATATCATTGAAATTTTATAGCAGGAGTCCAACTGCGGACATAAAACGAAAACCACAAAAATTTTGGAAAATGGGCGTGGCACCGCCTCTTTTTAGAAACAGGAATATACGAGATTTCTTAGCCTATAACTCGACAAATAATTGAGATATTATGACGAAACTTGGTTTATACACTTTTATATCTTGTGTTAATAGACACGAAAAAATTTATTGAAATCGGTTTATGACCACGCCTACTTTTTAACAAAGATATTTCTGGAACACCCTTTGGGAATTTGTAACGTGACATCTTTGTAACTAGAGTCATAAAGGAGTGAAATTTTGCACAAAGAATAATATTCATATGCTTAGTTGGATGACTGATAAAAATGTTGAAAATGGACGTGGCTACGCCCACTTTATGCAGCACTTGCTTTATAGAAAGTACCTACACCGTGTTTCCATCAAACGCAAACAAACAATGAAAGCATACAGCTGAGTATCTAATGTTCGATTCCACTCGAACTTAGGCTTCCTTACTTGTTTTTATTTGTATTTAAACTTGGTAACCCCTGTATAGGGAAAAGTGATCAAAGCTTGATAAAATGAAAGATTTCTTACGAAATGCATGTTAAATTACTGGTTTTTGGGTCAAGGAATTCATGTCTGATGTTTATTTTTACATAAAATGGCGCTGTGGTACAATGGCATGTATATTTTAAGCAGCAGTAAAGAATTGATGCTAAGATATTATAATGTTGCTGACAACATGTTGCGCGGTATTTTTACCGTTCAATTTTGGAGGCGCATTCTTAGTGGATTTTTGGCTTTGATTAAGCAATACAACAATAACAAAAAAAAAAAAATATTAGATAATAAGTGTTACTAGTAAACCCAACCATACGATGCTGTGGCTTTCAAATACACTGCGCGACAATTTGAGTGTGTAAGACTACTTATTGCCACATTTGACAATTTTTTTGATTGCCATTTCCAATTTGACTAGCACTTAAAATTGGCAGAATTTAAATGGGATATAAGCCCATAGAATCTTATTAATAAAATGAAGCATATACCTATGTACATAGTTACTGGTTATTTTTATTTTCTGTGGACCTAAATTTTTTATACAAAAATTTTGTCCGAGGAGCTCCATAGTGAAGTTATGTGCCGAATAATTTTCTAGAATATGTTAAGCTTAAAGCGACCTCCAAAAGGCCATTTGTCACACTCTTCTTTCGATTTTTAGTTTCCTTTCTAGTCCTCTTTATCTTCCCTTTCATATGACACCCCAAATTTAAACATCAAGCATACTATAGCGTACTCTCGATCTGGATTTTGCACTTCCGAGTAGGGTTGCCAGATGTACCCCTTTGGGGGGATTCTACCCCTTTTTGACTTGGCGTTCCCCTATCTACGGAAGGCTCCGTAGATACCCCTTTTTCACTATACTCCTAATATCCTAATATATTTAATTTTTTGCTAAGTGAACATGATGAGATTGGTAAAAATATTTTGAAAAGCTTGAAAACCAGTGTCAAATATGACTAAATAAGTGAAACATAAATATTATATACATACATACATATATATGTATTTATGTAACTAAATGAATGTGTATATCAATTTTTTGCTTGAATTTGAAAATAAGGTAAATTAAACGAATTTTCATCAAAATTCTAATGTTTTTACTAGAAATCTTTTTGTAAAACATCCGCTCAAAAGTCTGTATGGATGAAATTTCAAAATTGCCAAAAATTCGAAATTTTTTTTAGTGAATCTTAAGTCACTGAGCCACGAAGCGGAATACTCAGAAAATTCAAAAACTTTCAGTAAAACTTTAAAATTTTAATGAAAATTTGTTTAATGTTTGCCCAATATTTGCACAAAGTTTTAATTGATATTGTTTATATCATACATATGTATGTATATGTATGTATCTCGCCCTAAATCATAAAGTGATACAGCTCGAAATCCAAAAATTTTAAATGGTGCTGAAGTGCTTTTTCTCTAAAAGAAAGTCTGTGGAGAGAATCCACATACGAGTATAATGTTAGTTTTCCAGGCAAAGCCTATGGTAAAGAATTTGGGGAAGTCGCTAGATTATAAAATCTATTATGGAGAAAACCCGACTTCAAAAAATTTCCCGTTGCGTCACTTTATGGTTTAGGATGCGATTTATTTACCTATTACATATTAAAGAAAGTAAGACTTGGTGAAAATTCCACAAAAATAAGTAGACTTAGTTGACTCGATGTGCTACATATACATACACAAAGATATATTTATGTTCAACCTAATTTATAATATTAAGGATATGTACATTAGGGTGTCCCGTTCATGTATGAAAAAAAGTTTTTTTCGAGCTACGCTATCGCAAGAGGGATCAAAAGTTGCGTAATTGAATACAGATCACAATAAAATTAAAAAAACCGGAATTGAATTTGATCTTGAGGGCTCTACCGAGATCTGAAATTTTGTTAATTTCATATATTTAGAAACCTAAACTTTAGAGCTAAAATAATAAAAATGGCATACTCAAAAGTTATTTTATTATTGAGATCAATCATATATGTTCAGAAAAAAATTTTAATTGAAGTTTAGTATCCCTATTATTTTTTACAAGCTGAAACGAACTCACTCCACAAAATCATCAGCGATTATGAAACGACCCAAAAAATGGCCGATTAAATAACTGTTCCTTACTTCGGAGACATCTGAGCAGGAAATTAATGTATAAGTTTTGACCATTGTTTAGAAACTGAAGCAGGATCGATCTTTGAAATATTTCAAGGCAAGTGAGCCTATTAATTTTCACGCTACCTAACAAAATTAATTTTTAACTGAATTATTTTTAAAATTAAAAAAAAAAGTGCTGCAAACCCATTTCTGTGTTCAGGGGATTTTTGTTTATCTGATATGACTTTCATTTAAATAAATTAAATGAAATAATTTTAACATAATTCGTTTGAGTAAAGTACATTATTCATATTATTTTAATTGCGAATTCTGTAAGGCTGCGAAAGAAAAAATTTTACACCTATTTTAATGTCAATATGTGCATATTTGAATTTGATGGATTTTTTTTTGCATGTTAGAAATAATAAAAAATAACATATCGTTATGAAGTTAAAGCATTTTATTTTATATGAAGTTTTAATAGTTTTTCTCTGAGATGATACTTAAAAACAATATACATATATTATTCCCCTTTTACGATCCAAATTTTCTTGACCTCGTGGGAACACTGAACGTTTGAAAACACATTTAGGCGCGCTTCATTTCGAATCACTTCGATTTTTCAGCCGTTTCACTTCCCTAAAATATTTTGCGGTGACAACACTGCATACTAATACCTTCGACCAGGGCTTGTAGTCTCTCTAAACCTTTTCTGATTCCAGCACATTCGTAACGTTGTAAAATTAAACTTTAGGTAAATAAGAACTTTATGCTTTAGTTAAAGAACAGTATTGTTTTTTTTTTATCGAACTGATTCTCCACGATTGAAAGGCAAATAAATGGAGAAGCCGAATCAAACCCATTGTAGAAAATATGTGTATGTACGAGTATTTTCATTGTAGCTACATGGAATTCAGATTTTTGCACTTAAAAGTAAGTTGCATAAAAAATTAAGCGAATAGAACTAATAAGAACGAAAAGAATTACATAGTAAGCATGCAAACAATATACGGATGTAATATATATTGTGGTGAGTGGGCGTTCTGCATGAATGACGAAACCGCAAAACTTTAAAGATCGGTAGAGCCCTGAAGATCTAATTGTATTTAGTTTTTAAAACTTGTTTCGTAATTTGCGATGAAAACCGCAAATTTTGAGGGTCTTGCGTTAAGGAAATCCAAAAAAAAATATTTCGGGACACCCTAATGTACATACCTTCATAAATATGCGTGTGCTATGCATATCGTCACATCATACGAAACTAGCATTTTCAAAATTTCTTACGAAAACTGGGTAATTTAAAAATTCTGCACGAAAAGTAGCACTTTAAATTTTTGTCTGACGAAAAGTTGCAATAATTATATATGCAATTCGTCAGCCAAAAGTCGAAAATGCTAATTTTCCAAAAATTTAAAGTGCTAGTTTTCGTCAGACACAAAAAATCGGGTTGTAGTTTTCGTATGGTACGACGAATAAACATACATAAGAATATTTTTTTGTTCAAACGGTATGGAATTTTACTTTTGATCTCTTTGTTTTTATGTCAAATAACACTGGTCGACAAGTTTTTGTTACAGAAATAAAATTCTACTTTTCTAAAGGATTTCGGTGCGCTGAATCCGAATCTGAAGTCAGATTTTCTGTAATACGTACAGTTTTTTAGATATTCATGCCCAAAGAGGCGAAAAACACGTTTTTTGGCTATATTCACTCTTAAATATCTTTTAAATTACTTACTTATTTTAAAAAATTGATTAAAGCTATTGAAAACGCTGACATTTTTCTTGAAGAAACCGTTTTAATATTTCAGATATCTTTCTTGTAACTTGCAATATTGCATATTAAGCTTCATTAGTTTTGCAATATTTTCTCCATACAAAAATAATTAAAAATTTTGAAGCACGCTTTTAGGCAGTTTATTATATTATGGACGTATGTAAGTGGCAGGGATGGGCATTATTCAAAATTTGAATAATTCAATAACGAAAAAATAAAAATAAATTTTTATTCTTCATTCTCATATCCTTGAATAAAGAATAAATTTTTATTCTTCATTCCGGCGCGCTTGAATAAAGAATAATTTTTTATTCCTTATTCTGATACCCTTGAATAAAGAATAAAAATTTATTCTTTATTCTGATACCCTTGAATAAAAAATAAATTTTTATTCTTCATTTTGGTGCCCTCGAATAAAGAATAATTTTTTATTCTTCATTTTGATACCCTTGAATAAAGAATAAAAATGTATTCTTCATTCTGATACCCTTGAATAAAAAATAAATTTTTATTCTTCATTCTGATGCCCTTGAATAAAGAATAATTTTTTATTCTTCATCCGAAATTGGTTGAATAAAAAATAAAATTTTATTTTTCATTCAGATAATTTTGAATAAAGAATAAATTTTTATTCACGTTATTCAAATTATTCTTGCAGGTCACACAAGTAAATGATTTTGCGAATATTTTTCTGAATACGAACCAAGTATTTTCCCGAGCCCCAACCGAATATTTTTCCGAATACTTTCCCGAATCCGAACCCAAATACTCAACCGAATATTTTTCTGAATCCGAACCGAATATTTTACCGAATACTTTGCCGAATCCGAACCGAATATTCTCCCAAATCCGAAACCGAATACTTTCCCGATTCCGAACCGAATACTTTCCCGAGTCTGAACCGAATACTTTTCCGGGTTCGAACCGAATACTTTTCCGGGTTCGAACCGAATACCTTTCTGAGTTCGAACCGAATACTTTTCCGGGTCCGAACCGAATACTTTTCCGAGTTCGAACCGAATACTTTTATGAGTCCGAACCGATTACTGTACCGAGTCCGGGACCCGCTGGCTCTGTAATTAACGAAGTTATGGTAAAAATGAAAATGTCCTTGTATTTGAATAGAACGGCGCCAAATTTCATTAAAAACCGATGACCAGAACATGACAACAAGAAACTACATACTTCTTTTGCTTATACATACAATGTACATATGTAAATATGTATGTACTGTATGCATATTCGTTTTCATTTTAATTTTTACCATAACTTCGTTAATTACAGCTGGTAATCGGTTCGGACCCGGAAAAGTATTCGGTTCGAACCCGGAAAAGTATTCGGTTCGAACTCGGAAAAAGTATTCGGTTCGAACCCGGAAAGGTATTCGGTTCGAACCCTGAAAAGTATTCGGTTCGGACCCGGAAAAGTATTCGGCTCGAACTCGGAAAAAGTATTCGGTTCGAACCCGGAAAAGTATTCGGTTCAGACTCGGGAAAGTATTCGGTTCGGAATCGGGAAAGTATTCGGTTTCGGATTTGGGAGAATATTCGGTTCCGATTCGGGAAAGTATTCGGTAAAATATTCGGTTCGGATTCAGAAAAATATTCGGTTGAGTATTTGGGTTCGGATTCGGGAAAGTATTCGGAAAAATATTCGGTTGGGGCTCGGGAAAATACTTGGTTCGTATTCAGAAAAATATTCGCAAAATCATTTACTTGTGTGACCTGCAAGAATAATTTGAATAACGTGAATAAAAATTTATTCTTTATTCAAAATTATCTGAATGAAAAATAAAATTTTATTTTTTATTCAACCAATTTCGGAAAAAGAATAAAAAATTATTCTTTATTCAAGGGCATCAGAATGAAGAATAAAAATTTATTTTTTATTCAAGGGTATCAGAATGAAGAATAAATTTTTATTCTTTATTCAAGGGTATCAAAATGAAGAATAAAAAATTATTCTTTATTCAAGGGCACCAAAATGAAGAATAAAAATTTATTTTTTATTCAAGGGTATCAGAATGAAGAATAAATTTTTATTCTTTATTCAAGGGTATCAGAATAAAGAATAAAAAATTATTCTTTATTCAACCGCGCCGGAATGAAGAATAAAAATTTATTCTTTATTCAAGGATATGAGAATGAAGAATAAAAATTTATTTTTTATTTGAATAAAAATTTATTCAAAACCGCCCATCCCTGGTAAGTGGCTTCGTAAAAAAATTATTCTGCTGAGCAACTACAAAATTTGATTACGCCTATAACATGCTACAAATGATGGCGTTGTTTTCGACGACAAATGCCTTATTGTGCAAAAACATATATTACTATATACCTAAACTAAATATCAGAAAAATTAAAACGCTGTCTTCAAGCTAAATGGCCGAGGTTTCAATGGCTTTAATCAATTTTTAAAATAAGTAAGTAATTTAGAAGATATTGAGGAGTGAATATAGGCAAAAAACGTGTTTTTCGCCTCTTTGGGCATGAATATCTAAAAAACTGTACGTATTACCGAAAATCTGACTTCAGATTCGGATTTAGCGCACCGAAATCCTTTAGAAAAGTATAATTTTATTTCTGTAACAAAAATTTGTTGAAATTTTGTCGACCAGTGTAAGTGAATAAGCCAATTTTTTGTTTAATAAAATACCCCATTTTTTCTAAGTTGTACCCCGAAATCCCCCTTTTTGGTCTCGTCGATCCCCCTTTCGCCATTTTTCATCTGGCAACCCTACTTCCGAGATCATGTTTTGGTGCTAAACTTAGTCTGTATTATGTATAAGCATTTTGTATTTAGAGCATATAAATATAATGTACTTAAAATTAATAATCTGAATTATTATATTTCCAGTCTGTAAGGTTTATTCAATCATACACTTAATAAATTAAATGAAAAATGAAAATGAATAAACTGAAGTTTTGAACAGATGGCAACCCTTTTGGTACAAATAATAAATTACTCATTTTCAAGCAAAGCCCTTTCATATGACACCCCAAATTTAAAAATCAATCAAACTATAGCGTAAAACTGATATTTTGAGCAGGTTGCCGCCCTTTTTGTAAAATTTTTAAGAAATTACTAAAACTTAAAAATCAATCAAACTATGCAGGAGAATAAAATTTCTAAACAGGTGGCAACCCTTTTCAGAAGCATTAAACCATTTTCGAAAATCGGTATAACGATGTAAAGGTTATGGTGCGTACAAAATTCGCTTAGCGCAACATTTATGTACATACATATATGTATAAAGATTCCTTTTGTTGCTGTTATTGATATTGCCGCCACCTCAAAGGCAAAGGCCTAAGCACAGGCAAATAAAATGAAACCAGACCTAACTGCATGCTCATTTTATTATAAAAGGAGTAAAACTCTGGGTCCTCGCTGCTTTCTCTGCCAATTTATCCTGCGGACGCAACTACTTAATTACGGAACATTTCGCATCAAATTTGCCAAACTAAATGCTAACAAACATTGTCTGTGCTAGTGTTTCTGTATTTCCAAAACACACATATGTGTGTACATACTCACATATGACGATATTCTCTGCTCTGTTAGTCTTCTGCCTTCAAACAGCTCCAGTGATATTGCTTACTTAGGTATGTATTTTCTTGGCAAGTACATACAAATGCAGTTCCACTCTGTTGCCTTGCTCCAAAGTTATTCATTCCGATTACTTGTTTCACTCACAACTTGCTTCTTTGTTGCAAACGTTTGCTCGCGTTACCCCAATTTTTGGCACAATGTTGTTTATCGCTTGAAGTTTATAGAAAATTTTTACAGCAAGGAAGATGCAGCTTGCGGTAGAAATTTCCATGGCATAATAATTACAAGCGCATGTATGTATGTATATACATACGTACATCTGTATGTGGATATTTGTAGTAAATGCAAACCAGTTAAAGAAATTAAGAACTTTTTTAGACACAGAAATATTCAAAACTTTCTTTTTGTATTTACATACATAAAACACTTAATTGTACGCACACATGTATGCATGCATTTATACTTACCCTGTAGGGAAAATCTCTAGTTCCGAACTAGGTCGTTTCTAGTGCATTTTTCTACACTACTAGTGCGAGCTAAATCTCTTTTACATGTTATCAACTGGCGAATTTAACACGGCGATGTCCTAGGCGGTGTCAATTGTCACTCTCTGCACTACACTTTCGATAGTTCCGAACTAGTACTAAATTCTACAGTTTACACTAGTTCGTTTATTGGCACAATTTCGATAGTTCAGAACTATCTACAAGTACCTACAAATTCTACAGTTTTACATCTGCCGTTTAAGTGAAGCATTTGACACACTTCATGCAAGTCGCGCGATGGCCGACTGGCTAACGCATGTGCCTTTCAATCTGAGGGGCGCGGGTTCGAATCCTGTCGGTGTCAAGGTGGATGATAATTTAAAAAAAATTTTTTTTTTTAACTAATATTTTTTATTTATTTAAGTAATAAAATAAAAAAAAATAAAAATAAAAATAAGCCTGAGGTATCGGAAAAGCATAATTAGGGGAACATTTCATTTCATACAAGATGCAAATAGAAAACTCTTTATATAAAATGCTTCACTAAACATCTGAGAATTGCAGAAACATATAAAGCCGACGGTAATTGAACGAACGAAAAATTTTCATTGAATTTTTGTTACTTCGAAATTGCATACAAATCAAAGTGTGTCTTATAATTCACTCCTTCTGAACTGGTTAGGGTCTAACTACAATTGATCTAGTTCCCCTTTGACACCTTTTCGCTAGTTCGGAACTAGAAATTTTGCTCACTAGTTATTGAGTTCCCTGCAGGGTACGTACAAACTTACTTATGTATGTGTTAAGCTCTCTTTGCCTCAACAACATACAACTTAAATTAAGCTCACATGTTTTAATATTCTACTTAAGTTTAGTTTGACAAAATCATTTGGGAAACAACTCACGCCTATCGGGTATACTCGTAGAGCACAGTGCCACCACCAAAATGTTTTAAAATATTTTTGCATTTAATGAAAAACTTTTCGCCACTTTTGCGTACAAATTCAGAAGAAGAAAATTGCAATAGGAAATTCGCAAATTAAAAAGGAATGTTAAATAAGCAGAACGCATAGCATACATTGTATGTACATACTCTATGTATGTATGTAAGTATGTATGTATGCGTATGTACTTAATTTATTGTACGAATGGAAAACAACTGCCACTTTGATAAGTAGGTATTTAAATTTTATGTTAACATCTGTGGAGTTGTACTGTTGTTGTTGTTGCTGTTGTTATTTTTGCAGCAGTTTCTGAAGTTTTTTGTGCGCCACTCAAGTTCGTACAATAGTGGTAATCGCTTTGCATAAACCCAGCAGAAATTGCGAGTACTTCATGCAGACATAATAATATGTATGTATGTGCATAAGCAATATTCATGTTTATAGAGATAAATAATTTCGAAACTTCTCTACGCTTCGACAATTCCATTCCAATGACACTATGCTTCAAAATGAGGGTTCGTCCCTGCGTAATTGATGAAACCAAAAGAAAAGGAAAACTTACCCCTAGGAACAAAGCCCCGTAATGCATTTTTGCATATACATACGTCTGGTTCCATTTTTATTTGCCTGTGCTTAGGCCTTTGCCTTTGATGTGACGGCAATATCGATAACAGTAAAAACAACAAAAGCAACAACATTTATTTTGAAATATCTTTTTTTGGTATCTGTTTGCTCATTCAAAGCCAAAAATACATTAAAAATGCGCCTCCAAAATTGAGCAGTAAGAATATCGCGCATCATGTTGCCAGCAACATTATGATGTCTTAGCAACATTGCTTTTCTGTTGGCTAAAATATACATGCCACTGTACCACAGCGGAATTTTATGTAAAAATAAACATCATAAATGAATTCCTTGAACAAAAAACAGTAATTTAACATACATTTCGTAAGAAACCAGAACTATAGGCCATAGGTATGAGAGGGACAAAGTTTCCTTTTCTTTTGGTGTGTTAAGCTGGAGTTATAGATACTTAACGTAGCATGAACAAACTCACTCAAAATTTCTGTTCAATGGGGTTTGAGTACATTTGATTATGCTCAGTTAGTGTAACATAGAAGTCTGATTCATTTAGATTTTTACGGAGCGCGCATAAAGCGGCCCGTTTCTCAACTTGTTCCATGCTACGTTAAGTATCTATAACCCCAGCTTCATTATTATTACCAGTAGTTTCAAAAAAAAAAAATAATAAATATTGTGTACTGATTACGATATGTGTTCATATGACATCGTTCGCTCTTATTATCGCTGTTCGCTCTCTCAATCGTCGTTCAATTCGAATCCAGTACCGAACACCGCTAAATTCCATACAAAATACTGAGAGCGAACACTCGAATTCATTCTGAATAATCTCACCTACCCTGGTAAAATCGATGCTTTCTCTATTTTGCATTGAAAATCTATCGAAATCTGAAAATGAAACCAAAACAAAAACAAGAAAGGAAGCCTAAGTTCGAGGGGAATCGAACATTGGATACTCAGCTGTATGCTTTCATTGTTTGTTTGCGTTTGATGGAAAGACGGTGTATTTTATATAAATCGGTGTATTTTATATAATTGAGTGTATCAATCATCCAACTAAGCATATTAATGTCAGTACAGAATTTCATCTATTTATGACCTCTAGTTACAAAAATGTCCCGTTAGAAATTCCCAAAGGGTGTTCCAGAAATAGCTTTGTTAAAAAGAAGGCGTGGTCACAAACCGATTTCGCTGAATTTTTTAACATGCATTACCACAAGTAAGAAGAGTTTATACACTAGATTTCGTCATAATATCTCAATTATTTGCCGAGCTATGTGCTCCGAAATCTCGTAGATTCTTTTGTCTAAAAGGAGGCGGTGCAACGCCCATTTACCAACTAATTGCGCACAGGCAGACAGACGGACGGACATGGCTCAATCGATTTCTCTTTTCACCCTGATCATTTTAATATATATAAGTCTATACCTATGTCGATTATTTCATGGCTTTACAACCCACCGTTATGAAATCAAAATTATAATACTCTGTGCTAGTACAGCTGAGTATAATAAATAAAAATATATATTGAATGTATTACTTAATATGAGTATAAAATCATTTAAATTTCGCCTTTTCGCCATCGTAAATTTTGAGTTTTGGGTACTTAATATTTACAGCAAATCAATCCAACTACAATGAAGAAGAACAAGAATGAGAAATGTCACACCGAACCACGATAGCTACGTCCACAAAATGCTTAACGGGATAGTTCTAGAGTGAATTACGTTATGTGGAGACCAATTACGTTAAAAGGCGAACAATAGTTTATTGTAGATATTTATGAAAATATTTATGAACATGAACTAATCCACTGTTGCATTCAAAACGGAGTACTTGGTATGCACTCCACTATTACAGAAATTGACCATATGATCAATTATTTTTTGCAAACACACACACATATACAAATTAAGAAAAAAAAAGCGTGGCGCCATTTACACAAATGTGATGATTTACCTTTTTGCGGAAATTAAATTGCAATTAAACCACCGCCTTTTCAAATTATGCACCAACAACAACAACAATAAAACAAGAACAACGATAACAACAATTTAGCTGGAGCATCGCATGAAAGCGTCTAAAAGGCTGATGAGGTTATTACCGCATTTAAAACGTTGAGATGGAAGTGGCTGCTTGCTGTGCGGGCAGGGATGCGTGCGAATGTTTATTTCCAGTTTAAATGCGCTTTCAATGCCAGCACCTTTGCTTACGGCTGCGATTCATTACACATTTCTCAACCGCTACTTTATGCTTTATTTGCATATTTACCTACATACGGATTCAGTGGTAGGGATGGGCAAATTGGAAAAATATATCGATATATATTATATCGATATTTAAAAAAACATCGATTTATTCCGTGTAAAAACATCGATATATCAATATATCGGAAGGGCCGGCTTTACATTAAGGAACCACGCCCTGCGAAAAACCACTTCTTCACAGGGTTAGAGGTGCTCTCACAGATCTCAAAACTGAAATCCAAACTTGCCGGGGACTTATAGTTTACTAGATATTTGTTGTTAAATTTGGATGGGTCTACAGATATTCTATGAATCCTGAAGTATAAACATAAAAATCATTAAGAATTGCTTGAAGAAGAAAATAATGTAAATTCAAGCATCCGGACATTATGGTTATACCACTTCTTAAAAAATATTCTGCTGTTAAATTCAAAGCGAATCAGAAATTTACGAAAAATATCGAATTTGGCTCGAAATGGTAAAAAATTATCGATTATCGATGCACGGTAGTTCAAAATATCGTCGAAATTATCGGCTGTACTATTTTAAAAATATCGATATATTGATATATCGATATATATCGCCCAACCCTATTCAGTGGTAAATATGTACATATATATGTATTGATGTATGTGCAGTAGCAGCAGTAACAGCAGCAGCAGAACAAGCCGGAATTGTTTTTGTTGTTGTTGCAAGAGCTTTTGCTCCTTTTTTATAGCTGATGCTTTTGTGTTTTATTAAGTAAAATAATTTTTTTTATTATTACTAAATATCGTTTTTTTTTATATTAGTATTTTATTATGTATGTATATACATTTATTGAAAATAAGCGGTAAAAGTAGTAAGGACAAAATTATTGATTTTTGTCACAATTAACCCAGTCAAAGATCTAATTTTCTCCCCGAAAGTATGCAATATTAAATGTACTCTGTAATACCAGCCATACATATTTGCATGACACCTTCCTGTTCAGCTAAACCGGTTCAGCTAATTCGAATTATAACAAGAGAAAATCGCAAATTTCTTTACTTCACAGCAACTACGCTTATTAATAGCGTGTGATATCAAGGCAAGAACATCTAAACTTTTGCGCGATACCCCATTATTGCGTTTGGATCCATAGAAATGCAGAAAAAGGGAGGTTAACACACAAAAATTTAGTGATTTAGAAATTTATATATAATTGACTTAGTCATTATATGATTCAGGACTGGTTTGCTCATTTCTAATTGTGTGCTCAAATGCAAGAATGGCCACAGATTACGAAAATCAAACAAAAAAGCAGACAAATGTCAATGGGAGAGAAATGTAAACGAACAATTGCTGACTGATAAAGCAAACAAGATTGATAGTCAATGAGCACACCGAATGATCATCAAATGATCAATGGCGAATGTGACTCAAAATAGAGGGAAAACAAAAAAATAAATATGTATGTAGGTATGTACTTATCGGCGATGCCTTTGCAAAATCGCCCATCGAAAAATTGCAAAATCGCACACTTAACGAAAACAAAAAAGTTACAGAAGCGCGAAAAGATCTGCTTGGGATGCTGGGATCAGGGACTGTAACGGTTATGAGTTATATCCAAAAAGTTGATTTTTAAACATTATTTTCTGAGTTTTATTTTCTGCTCAAAAAGAGTAAAAAGATAAAACTCAGAAAATAACTTTTATTTTCTAAACGAAAAATAAAACTCAAAAAATAAATTTTACTTTCTGATCGAAAAATAAAACAAAAAATAAAATATAACCTGGGCCTGTGCTCGTTAAATAAAAATTTTTTATTTTTTAAGCGAAATATAAAACTCAAAAAATAACTTTTATTTTCTGAGCAGAAAATAAAACTCCGAAATAATGATTAAAAAACAATTTTTTTCTAAAAATCCAAAAAATAAAAGTTAATGAACCTACAGGTAGCTGCTGTTTTTACGATTTGCTTATGTTTTCAACGTTGTCTTGTGGAGCTTATCTTATGTAGTGGTCCAAATCTCATTTTTGCCACAAATTTCAAATACATAGACGGTTTTGCAAGTGTTCGATGGGCGGTTTTGCAAAGGCATCGACGATATTTACATATGTATATTATTGCATGCACATGCCAAACAAACTATCTACATAAATTTACATATCTACACATTTTACATTATGCCAACAAAAAACACGAGACAAAAACTAAAACTAAAGAAGAAAACGAGATGCGAAAATAAGAGAAGAGGAGCAAAAGTTAATAAATAGAAAACCTTATGAGAGAGGAATTCTTAATTAAAAATAAAAATACAGCATCAAACAAGTAAGTGCGTCGCTGTCTTCGACCGTACCGAAGACTTCATACCTTTCATGAATGGGGAAACGAGAATTTTAATTTTTTTAATTTATACTTTCATTTCTGTGTGTTATTTATGCAAAGATATTTTACAAAAAAAAGTGTCATATAACAAGTCTGTAAAAAATGTAAGTAACTCCCGCTCCCTTAAAGTGACCCAAAATTTTTTTTTGCTAATAGTTACTAATGGAATGCCCAACAAGATCATACAAAAGCGCCATCTGACCGCGGTCCAGAACATAAATATTGCGAATAATATTTGCAAAAAAAAAATTATTTGCAAAAATAAGAAATGCAGTTTGGTAGAAGATACCATCTTTTATATATATGTCAAAATTTAGCAAAATCGGTTGGACCAATCGTGAGAAAATCGGCAAAAACTGAGGAACTTCGAAAAGTGTTGATAGCTATAACTTTGAAAATAATTCGAATTTCGAAAAACTGGGCCAAACGTATTTTTTTTTTGTTGTTGTTTGGAACTAACAAAAAAGTTTCATAAAGATAGTACAACTTCGAAAAAAAGTGGCTCACTTCAGAAAATTCAACTCTTATAAGAGCGTAATAAACCCATTTTATTTTTTATGAATAAGGGGGATGGCTGCCATTTTTTCGCAGGTCTTCGCAAGCGAAATAAAAAGTTAAAAAAAAAAATTAGTGGAAAAATTATACTTTTTAGAAGTTTGCCCCCCCCCCCCCCCGGGGTCTCTCTGTATACTAAATTTGATGAAAATTGTTGAAGCCGTTTGTGAGATCCAGAACTAAAGTAAATCCGTCTCGCTTCGCCGGCATACATCTACCTCTTCATGCCCTTCTCCCTTTCTTCTTCATCTTAGACATCCACTCCCTTTCCCGCTACTTTTCGTTTTCTTTACTCTTTCATCTTCGTTTCCTTTTTAATTTCCTTTTCAATTTTCTTACCCCAATCGCTCTCCCTTACCTCCCTTTACTCTCCCCCTCCTATTTATTCTCCCTTCCCTTCTCCCAATCTGTCTCTCCGTGCTGCTGTGGTGCAGTGGACAGAGTGCTCGCCTGCTATACCAGAGGTCTCGGCTTCTAACCCCAGTCCGGAAAAAGACCAACAAAAAATTTTTGAATTAATTAAAAAAAATCCTTTCCCATTACCATTCCATTCGACTCCCTTTTTCCTTTCCACCCAAGTCCACGTTCTGAGGACCCGGCCTAGGAATCAACTTAAAATAGTTCTATGTCGAAGTCCAGATCAACACTTTTCATTTGATGCCAATATCGCTCAGAAACATTCGAGGTTCATCCGGATCCATGTTTTGACACATATCTCGCGACCCGAGATAAAAGTAAGTAAAAAAATTAAATTTTTCGAAAGTTCCTCGAAACTCCCTGCACACGAAATTTAATGGAAATCGGTTTAGCCATTCTGATTTTGACAAATGATCAATTGTGTATAAAAACCCACCCTTATAAATTTCAAGCAGATATCTCAAAAACTGTGGACTATTTCGCGTTCAAATAAATGGACAGATTTAAATGGGTTAATCGACTCAGCTCATGATTCTGATCATATCGATATATGTATATTTTGGTGGATCAAACTCTTCTCCTTCTGGTACTTTCGGCAAAGCTGTTTTGGCACACAGTTATACGTAATACAAATTCATGTTCATGAAAGGTATAAAAAGCACACCAAGAACAACAATGTGCATAATGATCAGGCGACGAACCTTTGCGGACATCCATAAAACGATCGTTATAGCCGAGGTGGGCATGTGTAGATGTGCAAATGTATGTATGAGCATATGTATTGGCCAACGAATGGGCAGTGATGGGAACTCTACTACAAGAATCTTTAAGCTCACAGCAGCAATAGCAACAACAAACAAGTAGGTAAACAGGCAAACAAGCACCAAACGAAAGCAAGACAATCTCACCTAAAACGTTTCGCTATGTAGTCGATTGTGAACCTTTGACGCTGCCGCACAAGTCAGTTAGTTAGTTGTGTTGCGATAATTGATGCTATTGGCTGTTGCGATTTTCATTCGATTTTTTTTATCACTTACTCAATACGAGCCGCATTGGAAAGCACAAAAAAAATTTTGCAACGCGTTGACGATCGGTTTGTGAAATGCGCCAATTTTTTTCGGGGCGTATAGTAAAATTTTGAATTTTGCAGCACTTTCGGGCAGCGGCAAACAATTAAAAAAAAGAACAGATAAGCTCTTGCAAAAAAAGCGGTTGAAATTATTTAAAAGCGTGGGTGCAGCTAATTTGAATTGCAATTTAAGGTAAAAAGTTAATGCGTTACTTTTAAAAGTTTCAATTTATTTTTATATGTACATACATTAAGGTGGTCATAAAAAAATTAAAAACCCAAAAAATCATTGCGCAACAAGGCAATTTTTTGCTCTTACTCCTAAAGCAATATGTGTTTTCCACTTTTTTAATGATAAAAAACCACTTTCTTGTTCATTAAGTATTTTCCAAAAAATTATGTATCCACTGATGTGTGTAAAAGCAGAAGGAAATTTTGAGGCATTTGCACGACCTCTACACTAATATATTAAGGCAAAATTTACGTTATAGACTTCTGTAGTCACATGAAATGCGTATTGTTCCGCGGATTTTGGAAGAACTTTATTTGCTTCATACAATTTTGGATCACCCTAATGTGCATAAATAACTACAAGCGTCTAAAATCGAAAAGTAATTAAAAAGTGAATCTAATCGAAAAAAAAGTTGGGCGTTGTATAAGTCGGGAAAATACTAAAATGTTCATATAATAATTGAAGAGATTTTCTCTGCTTTGAGAAATGGGTGAAGGGCTATGACTTTTTGCTCGCAATGCAAAACCGCACAAAAGCGAAATCTTAATTTTTTCTACAATGTACTATGGGTAGGCAAATTAAAAAGAATTATTAAGCTTCTTTTCGAAATATCAAAAACAAGTGTTGGTATTTTGTTTTTTTTTATAAGGTTGTTATTTTCACTTAATAATTATTATAATTTAGCAGCATACATATTTAATTCGCATATATTATAAATAAATATGTTAATGATGGCACAAATAAAGTAATCTTTTTAAAATAAACAAAAACCCAACGTCTTAATTTCACTTACATACCTACTTTATAAATCTTTAGTCGAAAGGCATAACAACACAAGTGTGTTTTTTGGATTCTTCAGATTCAAATTAAAATGTGGAAAAAGTTTTTTTTTAGCTGTGCAACTAATTTGACTTGAGCGATTTTTCTTCTATTAATATCTCGAAAACTATTGAAGTGAAATGCAAACACCAAAAAAAAAATTTTTCTAATTAGTAAAAATCCAATTATTGGGTTTTTTAAAAGCAACGGTTACTTCTCGGCAGTGGGCGGCATACACTCCGCGTGTATTTCTGTCATGAAAAAGCTTCTCACAAAAAATGCATTCGCAGCCGGCATAAAACTTTAGGTCCACCCAATTAGTAGGAAAAACAAAACACCTCGAATTGGGAGAGAAGCTCGGCCATAAAACTCTTCAGAGTTATAATAGCGTCATTGTATTATTATTAATGCATTAAACTTTTACGTATCGAAATAGGGAGATTCCAGAAATGCATAAAATTTTTACGCAACATGAAATCTAAATATGTATGGAGATTCCAACAATGATAACAACCTAAATTTCATAAAAAATGAAGTTGTGCTGTTTAGGCCTTGTGACCACAGAAATATTTATTTCTTTAACTTGCACGAAAATACGATTAGTCTAGAATTGGCAAAGTTAAAGCGCTGTGATAATACCACCAGCAACAACAACAAAAAATAAGCAACAATAATTTTAGCAATATCAGCATGCAATAGAATATTTCTATAGAAATTGCTGATTTTTGTTTTCTTTCATTGATCAAATCTTTGAATTAATTAATTTCGAACACGCCATTAATTCACGAGACAGATAAGTGACAAATTGCAAATAAACAAAATAAAACAAGTAAGAGCGCGACTGTCTTCGGTCGTAACGCAAACTTCACACCTTTTACGAATGGGGAAATGAAAAGTTGCATGATCTAATATTCACGTGGGACCAGTTTGCATGCAAACAGACAAACAGACGGACGTGGCTTAAACAACTAAGCTCATGACCCTGTCATATCGGTATACATTTTTGTGGGTCTCCCATGCCTCCTTCTGCTACTTTCGACATTTCTGTTGCGGCACAAAGTTATAATACCATTGCATATTCATGAAAGGTATAAATATAAATACATACATATATATGTATGTTTATTGAACAGCCACGTAAACATATTCATCTTATGTGCAGGGTCATATGTACTTAATAAGTCCGCAGTTAGTTTCGAGATCTAAGCCAACACGTTGACACTGTAAAAGCGCCAGCAAAAAATCAAAAGTGCGTTCTTAATTATTAAAGCAAAATTATTTATTTAAATAATAAAGTACTAATAAAATAAAATAAATATTTAAATAATAAAGTTCTAATAAAATTAAATAAATATTTAAATAATAAAATTGCCGCATCGATGGAAAGAATTGAACAACAACTTAATAATCAAGTAAATCATATTACGAGGGTCACTGCAAAAGTTGGCGGAATCACGTACTTCCCGTAATGGAAGCGTCCTGCGATTGCCATATTCGTAAAATTTTACGTTTTAAACATATAATTCAATTGTTAGTTCGATTTCAAACGGCTCGGTTTCGCTTCAACAAAACTTAACGAGACTTTCTCCAAAACATTTGATTTAAATACTTTAGCAGCCTCTTCGGGCGATGAGAAACGACCGCCACGCATTTTATTTTTGACATGTCGGAATAGTAAGAAGTCACTTGGCAATAAATCAAGCAGTGGCGGACCTAGCATAAATTGCCTGGGCAAGCCTATGTGTGAAGCATAACCATTAGCCATTTATGTAATTTCCTTTGCTGTATTATTTAAAAGTCTGATTGCGTTCCGTCATTGACTTTGATTTAGAGTTCTCGATTTCTTTTTTAACATTTTCGAGTGGCCCGAATAAATGCTTTTCAATGCTCGAACGCTCGTTTGTTTGTTTATTACGCGTATGTTTGTACGGGCATTTCAACAATTCGGGTATTTGAAGATCGTTTTTTCTCGTTTATTTTTTTTTCTGTTTTTTTCATATGTATTTTTTATTTTTGTTTTCCTGATACACATTTTTTTGTTTGTATACTCAGAGAAAAGGAATCAAAAATAAAATTTTTATTTTTATAATGCACGTTTTAAACCAAGTCATTTTTATTTTATAAATAAAAATTTTTAAATTAAAAATTAAATTTTTTAAATTAAAATGTATTTAGGATTTAAAAAGAAACATGTTCAAATTAAAAATTAAAATTAAAGAAATAAAAACGTTTTTCCTTCAAAATCTCATAGTGCTTAAAATAAAAATAAACATTTTTAAATTAAAATTGTTTTTTCTTGATTTTGCCATTTTACTCTGAACATTTTTAAAATAAAAAATTTTGTATTTACATAATTCTTAAATATAAAAACGTGCGCTAGGGAAATCTTACACGAAAGCGCAGAGGTATTTTTAGTTTCCTTATACCGACGGAAATTTCAGCCATAGCAAGTGTATTTGCTTATTGCCTAAAAAATGGGTGCTTTAGTGTTTGAAAAACTTAGGTAAAATTTGATTTCCACCGCTTTTTAAAATTATTTTGATATTGTGCTAATAGTCGCCAAAAATCACAATCAACCCTTTTATAATCTGGTATTTGATATTTATGTTTGCATGCACATGAAGATGTAAGAAATTATGTGCATAAGTATGTACCTACATGCAAACGAAAATGTGCATACAAATTTGATGTGAAAAATAATAATAGAGAGAACACAAAAAAGTGAATGTTTGAAAGATATAATTATTTAGTTAAATGTTACAACTTTTAGGATGGGATGAAGTTACATACATATGTACATACATACATACATACATACATACAGGTGAAGCTAATAAAAGTGTGTTAAAAAAAAGTGCTTTGCTAATTTTTTTTTTTTTTTTCAATTTAAGTCTGAAAATAAGCAATTGGTTTCTCCTTAGCGAAAGCGAGAAAACAAGCTATGTGATTCTGTTTTGAAAGCCACGTAAAAGCTAATGTGTGGAAACGTTGAAGCATGCTCACTGTGCTGTGATTGGCTGTACAAACAAAATACACATTGTGAGGTGGATTGGTGGTGTATTTGCGCTATTTTCTTAGCAGGCTTTTAGGGGCATGTTACAGTGGGGGCTATATTATTGAGAACTTAAATAGTAAACACATTTAAAACGTAAAATAACCAGATTTTAAAGAATTTCGTATGAAATGAACGAAAATGTGTACGCAAGCCGGGCTTCTCGGCTTGTATGAAGCGACCGCCTCTGAAATCAAGTGAATATGGGGAATTAGTCATTAATTGGATGTTGGTACTGTTCAAAAACTCTACAATCAATTGTGCTGTGTGAGCACTTGCTTTGTCACGATGAACAATGATTTGCCGGTTTGTTGTTGTACCTTCTGATTTCAGCAATAAATTCCGGCAAAAAAAAATTTAAGTATACCAATCAGCATTAACGGCCCTTTGATCCTCTAACAACAGCTAGCTGCAAAAGCTGCAACATGACCCGTTTTTGCGAAGAAAGAAGCAATCATTCTTCAACGACTGCAAAGCTTCCTGACATGGAAATGATATTGCAAAATCATATGGACTTGCTTCGCCGCAATGCCGAGCGATGTCTCTATTACACTATATGTCACATGCCGATCTGAAAGACCCATTTCACGCACAGCAGCAATATTTTTTTCGACAACAGAGGTGCAGGGAAGACTCCCGGGAAGATCCTCACCAAACGTTGGTCTTCCAGGCTTGAATTCTGCGTACCATTTGTAAACCGTAGTTTTGAATGGTGCTTCATCTCCAAATAACGAAGTAAACTTTTCCAAACACTGATGCGGTGTAAAACCGTATGGAAAATCATAAAACAAAATCAGTCGGAAGTCAAGATTCGAAATTTCCATTTTTTACACAAATACTACTTTTGTTATATGCTTTTGAAACGAAATCGAGCAGCTTGAAATCGAAATGTCAAATGAATTATAGGTAAAAACGTCAAATATTACGAATATGAAAATCACAGGACGCTACCATTACGGGAAGTGCTTGATTCCCCAAACTTTCGCAGTGATCCTCGTATCTATAAAATAAAAAAACACCCAAAAGAAATGATCCGACATCGTCAACCATTTTCGAATACAAATTCGTAAGCAATGCCATTCGTTAATTGATTTGCGTTGTAATTTTTTTTTTTTTTTTCAGAAGTTGCATACATATATTCTCGCTCTTTAAAAATCTTAAGACACAACAAATCTGATTAAGAGGAAGACAAACAAATTATTTACATATACTTACCTATGTTTTTACATATGTACTTACATTTGTATGTAGGTATATGGTATACATACAGAGTTATATCCGCGACAGTGTATTACATATGTATGTACATTATATGGTATAAACGTGGGATGAACAAGCAATCGTCAATAAGATATAAATAGGTATACATATATATATATATATAGCTATAAGCATACAAGCATATATTTTTTCCCTCTTTAACAATGAAAAGCAAGCCCGAAATTAAGATTATAGTTCTTACATAAACTACGCAAAGTTTCATTTACTTCAAAGCTTTTTTTATACTGTTTAAATGGATAGCAGTGGCGCACACAGAAAAATATTTTGGAGGGGGTTTTCAATATCCAACGGAAAATTAAAAAAAAAAATACTTAAAACTCGTCCAGACAAATTTTACTCAAATTTATGTTTGGGGAGTGGACCTACGTATGCACACATTAAACAAAGGCACCTTTTAAATCTCAATTCATTGCATTTTCTCTGTATTTAAACTAAAACTAACAAGTAAGGAAGCCTAAGTTAGAGTGGAATCGAACATTAGATACTCAGCTGTATGCTTTCATTGTTTGTTCGATTTATATGAATATGAGTTCCGCATAAAGTGGGCGCAGCCACGCCTATTTTCAAAATTTTTATCAGTCATCCAACTAAGCATATAATAATAATACAATGGCGCTATTATAACTCTGACGGGTTTTATGGCCGAGCTTCTCTCCCAATTCGAGGTGTGCTCCTTTTTGTTTTTCCTACTAATTGGGTGGACCTACAGTTTTATGCCGGCTCCGAACGGCGAATGCATTTTTTTGTGAGAAGCTTTTTCATGACGGAAATACTCTCGGAAGGTATGCCGCCCACTGCCGAGAGGTGACCCCTGCTCTTAAAAAACCCAATAATTGGATTTTTACTAATTAGAAAAATTGTTTTGGTGTTTTGCTCGGACCGTGGTATATAAATATTATTATTAGTGCAAATTTGCAACTTCTAACAACGCTACAAATTCCCAAAGGGTTTTCCAGAAATATTTTTGTTAAATAGTAGGCGTGGTCATAAACCGATTTCGCTAAATTTTTGAGCATGTATTACCACAAGTTATTAAAGTGTACAAACTGATTTTCGTCATAATATATATAAATTATTTGTCGAGTTATAGGCTCAAAAATCTCGTATATTCCTGCTTCTAAAAAGAGGCAGTGCTACGCCCATTTTCCAAAATTTTCCTGTTTTTATACTCAGCTGTACTAGTACACAGAGTATTATAGTTTTGATTTCCTAACGGTGGATTGTAACAGAATGAAATAATCGAGATAGATATAGACTTATATATATCAAAATGATCAGGGTGAAAAGAGAAATCGATTGAGCCATGTCCGTCTGTCCGTCTGTCCGTCTGTACGCACGATAACTCGCGCAAAAATTGAGATATTTTGATGAAATTTGAAATGTAAGTTGGTATCAAGACAGGAACGGATGGTATTGAAAATCGGCGAAATCGGACCATGACCACGCCCACCTCCCCTATATAGTAAAAATCGGAAATTTTGTATCTCAGTCACTAATAGAGCTAGAGTGATAAAATTTCACACACGTATTGAGCTCAGGCCCTTATGAAGAAATATGATGAAATTTTGGAAAATGGGCGGTGCCACGCCCACTTATTAAGGGGCAAACATTGAAAGTTTTATGAGTCATAACTCAGAAACCGTTGAAGATATATCGATGAATTTTGGTAGGCGTGATATACTTACTTAGGCAAATGTTTTGACGAAAAATTGCCAAAATCGGTTGACGACCACGCCCACTTTTATATATGGGTCTTATAAAGTGACCTAATAAAAACATTTTAAGCGATATCTCTGTCAAATATAAAGATATATCATTGAAATTTTATGGAAGGTGTCCAACTATGGACATATAACAAAAAATACAAAAATTTTGGAAAATGGGCGTGGCACCGCCTCCTCTTAGAAGCAGGAATATACGAGATTTCTGAGCCCATAACTCGACAAATAATCGATATATTATGACGAAACTTGGTGTATACACTTTCACTACTTGTAGTAATACATGTTCAAAATTTTAGCGAAATGGGTTGACGACCACGCCCACTTATATATATGGGTATCATAAAGTGGCCTAATAAAAACATTTTAAGCGATATCTTTGTCAAATATAAAGATAATTCATTGAAATTTTGTGGCATGAGTTCTACAATAGATGGGAAACAAAAAATAGAAAAATTTCGGAAAATGGGCGTGGCACCGCCTCTTTTCAGACAAAGGAATCAACGAGATTTCGGAGCTCATAACTCGACAAATAATTGAGATATTATGACGAAACTTGGTTTATACACTTTTATAACTTGTGTTAATGGACACGCAAAAATTTATTGAAATCGGTTTATGACCACGCCTACTTTTTAACAAAGATACTTCTGGAACACCCTTTGGGAATTTGTAACGTAACATCTTTGTAACTCATAAAGGGATGAAATTTTGCACAAAGAATAATATTCATAAGCTTAGTTGGATGACTGATAAAAATTTAGAAAATGGGCGTGGCTACGCCCACTTTATGCAGCACTCGATTTATATAAAGTACCTACACCGTGTTTCCATCAAACGCAAACAAACAATGAAAGCATACAGCTGAGTATCTAATGTTCGATTCCACTCGAACTTAGGCTTCCTTACTTGTTTGTTTTATGTCTATAGCTGGACTTCTACCAATGATACCAATGATATATCTTTGTAATTTACAGAGATATCGCTTAAAATGTTTCTATTAGGCCACTTTATAATTCCCATATATAAAAGTGGGCGTGGCCGTTAACCGATTTTGGCAATTTTTCGTCCAAACATATGCTTAGGAAACTAGATCACGCGTACCAAATTTGATCGATATATCTGCTACGGTTTCTGAGTTATGACATATAAAACTTTCAATGTTTGACCCTTAATAAGTCCGCGTGGCACCCCAGTTGGAAAGTGCGGAATGCATTACCTTTTGCAAATATGAATTCATCAACGAATGGCAATATACGAAAACATGCATACCTATGTAAACGAAGAGGTAATTTCTCTGAACATGATTTGAGATAACTCAAATGTATTTTTGTCGCATGAAGGTGACAGTTTGAAAAAATAATTAAATTAAATTAAATTGGCGAAAAATATATATGTATGTACATGCGTGATTCTGAAAATGTATCCCAAACGCCATTGGCGATGAAAGATACAAGAAATAGTTGTGGTCCAAAAATTAGTTTGAGCGATGAGAGTCCTAATATGTATAGCAACTTTAATGTATAATATTTCATTGAATTTAGGTAAGATATCTTTTCGTATACAGGACAATGTATCATTTTATATACGAAGAGGTAATGCAAAAGGTAATGTATTTTTTTATACATGAAGAGGTAATGCAAAAGGTAATGTGTCGCTTTGCCTAAAGCGACACATTACTTTCCTAGGACATTTGCTGTGTTAAGAATCATGCATGTTGTAATGTATAAATGATGGTAGAGATAGATTACTTTGTGCATTACCAAACATTACCCTTTCCAACTGGGACCGCCCATTCTCCATAATTTTACCAAATTTTTACATAAAGGCCTGAGCTCAATACGTGGGTGAAATTTTGTCACTCCAGCTCTATTAGTGTCTGAGATACCAAATATCCGATTTTTTCTATATAGGAAAAGTGGGCGTGGTCATGGTACGATTCCGCCCATATTCAATACCAACCGTCCCAGTCTCGATACCAACTTGCATTCCAAATTACATCAAAATATCTCAATTTTTGCGCGAGTTGGAGTGTTTACAGACGGACGGACGGACGGACGGACATGGCTCAATCGATTTCTCTTTTCACCCTGATCATTTTGATATATATAAGTCTATATCTATCTCGATTATTTCATTCTGTTACAATCCACCGTTATGTGATTAAAACTATAATACTCTGTGTACTAGTACCGCTGAGTATAACCAACTTCAGCTAATATCCACAGCATACTTTTAGGGAAATGTCTCCACACTGCTTGTTTATAAACATAATCAGTAGTTGTTGACAAACATTGGCAATGTACATCCACGAATATTCATAGATTTTACAACATGCATTTACACAAATATTTGTGCATGTGCCATCTTTTATAAAATTATTTTTTGTATGGTGTTGTCAAATTTGGGGGGGGTTTAACCCCAAAACCCCCCCTTGAATGCGCCAACGATGGATAGTATTATACATATATGTACGTACAGTGTTTTATTGAACGAGAAGGAATGTCAAACTTTATTTCAGCTAGAAAGAGAGATAGAATTAAGCCATTCATGAGTTAAACGGAAAATATTGGGCGTAATGCATAAAAATCGAACTATTGTTCATTTTTTTCGTAAAATGTGGATTTTGAATGTATAAGAATTATTAAAATTGCTTGATTTTATGAAACAAATTAGGTTTATCACATAAAAAAAATGTATAAATTATAAAACTGCATCCAATAAATTTAAATTATTTGGTTATTTCTCGAGTGTAATGAGTCTCTTGAGAAAGAGCTCAGTTTTTATGCATAAGGGCCATAATCCCTCGCTCTTCCACTTGCAAAAGTCGGAAGATCCAAAGGTTCTAAACGGTTGGTATACGATGGAAAATTGTAAAGCTAATCCCATGACAAATTTCTTAAAGTAAAAGGTAAAAACTTTTTTTGAATTGACTGTATGGATTCCAAACTATCGAACCATATTCCAATATACATACATAGATCTTACCTACGAAAGTTGTGAAGAGAGATTTTGGATAGGAAAACACAAAAATCTTCATAAAATGTCTTAATATCAGAAAAACTTTTTGTATCATTTAAGCTGTGAACCACTGTATGAATGTATGTTATATATGTATCTCCTCCGCCTTTGTATAAATTTGCCTGGCCGTCTGCCAATAATTTTTGTGTCGCGTGCGCTTACTCAAATTTATCGGTATGAAATATAAACGAAAATCATAACTGCATAAGAAAAAATTAAGTAATAATAACAACAAGAAGCTTCGTCTCTTAATTAAATATATATACATATATATGTAAGTATATTGCCCAGCAGACTGTGTATTGTACTGACAACATTACTACAATATTTATATGGACTTAACTAAAACATAGGTATGTATGTACATATTAGGGTTGTTCCCAATTATGTACATATGTATATGGAGATAAATTGTATATCACATTTATTCAAAGTATAAATTTTTGCCCCGATCGGGGACGGCTAACTGGTGTCGCACAGGGGTCAAAGTTCAGAAATCACTATGGAGACTGAAAAAATTTTATTTAATTTTATGTATATGTATCTAATGTCTAAAATCGATAGCCCTGCACTCGAGGATACCAAATATATATCGATATTATCTTTTGTCACCCTTGTGCGGCAACTCTTAACCATCTCCGATCGGGACCAAAATTTATATGTGATATCTTTGACTGCGCTATTACCGATGTAGGGGGTGAGACCGAAGAAAATCGCTAAATTGATTTTTAAGGACCACCCTAGTACTATGTACATATGTACGCATATATCACGCCGTCACTAAAGGTGCTAATTGCTTTTACTTTTCCTCACTCATTTGTTTACTTGGCATTTTAATTTTTGTGCTCTTTGTTGTTGTACTCGTATATTTTACGTATTTGCTTTATGAAAATTTCTTTGTTATACTCAGCTGTACTAGTACACAGAGTATTATAGTTTTAATCACATAACGGTGGATTGTAACAGAATGAAATAATCGAGATAGATATAGACTTATATATATCAAAATGATCAGGGTGAAAAGAGAAATCGATTGAGCCATGTCCGTCCGTCCGTCCGTCCGTCCGTCCGTCCGTCCGTCCGTCCGTCTGTCCGTCCGTCCGTCCGTCCGTCCGTCTGTAAACACTCTAACTCGCGCAAAAATTGAGATATTTTGATGAAATTTGGAACGCAAGTTGGTATCGAGACTGGGACGGTTGGTATTGAAAATGGGCGAAATCGGACCATGACCACGCCCACTTTTCCTATATAGAAAAAATCGGAAATTTGGTATCTCAGCCACTAATATAGCTAGAGTTTTAAAATTTTACCCACGTATTGAGCTCGGGCCCTTATGAAGAAATTTGATGAAGTTTTGGAAAATGGGCGGTGCCACGCCCACTTATTAAGGGTCAAACATTGAAAGTTTTATATGTCATAACTCAGAAACCGTTGAAGATATATCGATGAAATTTGGTACGCGTAATTTGCTTACATAGACAAATGTTTTGACGAAAAATTATCAAAATCGGTTTACGGCCACGCCCACTTTTATATATGTGTATTATAAAGTGACCTAATAAAACCATTTTAAGCGATATCTCTGTCAAATATAAAGATCTATCATTGAAATTTTGTCGCATGAGTCCAACTATGGACATAAAACAAAAAACACAAAAATTTTGGAATATGGGCGGTGCCACGCCCACTTATTAAGGGGCAGACATTGAAAGTTTTATGAGTCATAACTCAGAAACCGTTGAAGATATATCGATGAAATTCGGTACGCGTAATATAATTACTTAGTCAAATGTTTTGGCGAAAAATTATCAAAATCGGTTGACGGCCACGCCCACTTTTATATATAGGAAATATAAGGGGGCCTAATAAAAACATTTTAAGCGATATCTCTGTCAAATATAAAGATCAATCACTGAGATTTTGTGGCAGGAGTCCAACTATGGACATAAAACAAAAACTACAAAAATTTTGGAAAATGGGCGGTGCCACGCCCACTTATTAAGGAGCGAATATTGAAAGTTTAATAAGCCATAACTCAGAAACCGTTAAAGATATATCGATGAAATCTGGTACGCGTGATATATTTACTTAGCCAAATGTGTGGACGAAAAATTACCAAAATCGGTTGACGACCGCGCCCACTTTTATATATGTGTATTATAAAGTGACCTAATAAAACCATTTTAAGCGATATCTATGTGAAATATAAAGATAATTCATTGAAATTTTGTGACATGAGTTTTACAATAGACCGGAAACAAAAAATAAAAAAGTTTGGAAAATGGGCGTGGCACCGCCTCTTTTTAGACAAAGGGATATATGAGATTTCTTAGCCTTTAACTCGACAAATAATTGAGATATTATGACGAAACTTGGTTTATACACTTTTATAACATGTGTTAATAGACACGCAAAAATGTATTGAAATCGGTTTATGACCACGCCTACTTTTTAACAAAGATATTTCTGGAACACCCTTTTGGAATTTGTAACGTGAAGTCTTTGTAACTAAAAGTCATAGAGGGATGAAATTTTGCACTAACAATAATATTTGTATGCTTATTTGGATGATTGATATAAATTTTGAAAATGGGCGTGGCTGCGCCCTGTTTATGCAGCACTCGTTTCATATAAAATACACCCTATATCGAACAAACGCAAACAAACAATGAAAGCATACAGCTGAGTATCTAATGTTCGATTGCACTCGAACTTAGGCTTCCTTACTTGTTTTTATTATTCTTTGTTCTGTTGTTTTGTTGGCGCTTTAAATTCGCACTTTGTAACTTAATTAGTTATGGCTAAAAAACAATTTGTAGGTACACATATTTAGATACATACATAGATGTTCACGTACATGTGTATGCCGGTTATTTCCAAAAAGCATGAAAAAAAAGTGCAAATTGTTACAAAAAAAAAAAGTTATGAAGTGAGAAAAGTGTGACGTGATGGAAATTGTTAAAAAAAAAGATATTTTTTTCTACTTACTTATCTTTAGAAATCATTTTAATAAACTTACTGCCTACTAAATACATTCATACATATGCTTAGAGTGCAAAGCTGCCAAGTCCACTTATTAAGAAAAATTAAATTTTTATCTAGAACGCTAGAAAAATAAATACGCATTACGCCAAACAGGTCTGTGATATTTTTTATATTTCTAGCCATTTTTATTTAGTGATACGCAATTTAATTAGATAAATAAAAAATAATTTTTTCATATCGACATTTTTTGTTCTGTGGTTTTTTTCTCTCCTGTAATGTTTTAAAAAAAGTGCTCTTAGCAACTTTTCGGCAGGGACCGGGAGTTTTATTCCTTTTATAATAAAACGCCAAAGAAAAAATTTATATTTGGAGGAATATTTTATTTGGACAAAAATAATCAGTCAACTCGGAGTTTTATTTTTTAAGGACAGCGATAAAAAAAAATTTATTGTTTTATTTTTTAGCACCAGCGATAAAATAAATACTTGGTGTTTTATTTTTTAGCTCCAAAATAAAACTCCAGGGCCATTAAAAAGCTTACTGAATTACCCTTCGTCTGATACCAAATTTATGCAATTCGGTTAAGTGGTTGACTAGTTATTGGCCCTGGAGTTTTATTTTGGAGTTAAAAAATAAAACACCAAGTATTTATTTTATCGCTGGTGCTAAAAAATAAAACACCAAATTTTTATTTTATCGCTGCCCTTAAAAAATCGCCAAATTTTTATTTTATAGCTGCCTTTTAAAAAAAAAATCAGAAAAATTAATAGGGTCCAGGTTATTGATTCTGGAGGTCCTGGGATGAAAGTAAAGTGAATGATTTTGCCCAAGGACACTATCTAGCCCTGGAGTTTTATAACATCGAAAAAAAAAAATAATTTTTTTTTTCGGTCCCTGCTTTTCGGTATAAGATAGCGATGTCAATGTCACTATTTTTAATTATTAACTATTTAAATTTAAAAATATGTATGTACCTATGTATGAATATATCGCACAATCTGCATGCCATTAACGATTTTAGCCGCAACAATGAAAGCAAAACGTCGTTCGCGTGCCACCTTGAGATTCAGTAAATACATATGTATTTACATGTAAATTTTTATAGACAATATGTATATATATTTATAACTTTTTTACCACTTCTTTGTTTTATTGCTTACACACATAGATACAACATCTTAAGCTCTTTATGGTTTTAACTGGTTGCTGCGTGCGACTTAGCGGCACATTCAAGGTTTTTGCTATAAATCAAGTAAAAATAATAACTTTGATCTTCATTGGCTTTTATGCCGGTCAAAATTAATATTATGTGTATGCTGGTATAGCCCAAAATCAATCTTGGCAAATATTTGGTACATCAGTCATCGTTAGTGACTTGCAGCAGTCTAATACCATGTCTCCACATAACGTGTTTCGCTCTTTTTTTCTGCACTCGCTCTCTCAATCTGGTTTCGACCTCGAAACGAGTGTCAAAAATTGCTAATTTCCATACAAATTTCTGAGAGCGAGTGATGATTGAAACACTGTTTCATTCTGAATCATCTTGCCAACCTCAATGATACCGATGTCTTCTCTAATTTTGTATCGAAAATCTATCGAAATCTCACACAGGCCAAAACAAAAACGCAAAAATAAGCAAACATACAAACATTTAAGAAGAACAAGAAAGAGAAATGTTAAACTGAATAACGATCAGCCACGTGGAGACGGGTGAGATGTTTCGCTAAATGTTTCGCTGGCGAATCAAGTTATTTGGAGACGGGCTTTACTTGTATTCTAATTAATCATATCGAAATCGTGTCTAGCTGCAAGTTTAAAAATCCAAAAAATAAAAAAACAAGCAACAAGTCAATATAACTAAATTATATACAAGCTGAGCTATCAATAAATTTATCGTTATTTGCAGTTAATTAGTGGAAGAAGGTAAATACTTCGACTAATTAACTGCAAATAAACAAAGCTAAGGGCAAAAGGTAAAAATCGACTATTTTACAGTTTTGCTTTATACAAAATAACAAATAAAGATTTATGTATGTATGTTTGTGTAATAAAACTTCCATAGCTCACTTCTACACGGGATAATTGGAAACTTTTTTAATCTTAACTCGATTCAATTAAAAGAGTTAATGACTTATGTACATACATACATATGTTCATATGTATGCTGTTCACTTCTCGGTTTTAATATTTAGGCAGATTTTATGGAAATGCAGAAACAAGTTAAATTATTCTAGTACCTTTATTCCCATTTGTCTTATTTTTTCCGATTAAATATTTTTTATTTCCAACCAAAATGCATGTACCTACGAGGGCCACTACAAAAGTTCGCGGAATTATGTACTTCCTGTATTGCTGTTATTGTGGTTGCGGTTATTGTTGTAGCTACCAAGACACTCCCCGAAAGTTTTGAGTAGTGTAGGGGAAGTTACAGTCCTTTGCCCGATAAATCCGGTACGCTCGGGTACTAATCCCTTCTGACACTATCCCCACTGTCGTGCGAACGCTTTTTTTTTTGGAATTTATCAACCTTCTGGGCCGTTGAATTTTAGTCGCCTCTTACCACAGGCATTCCTTACTACAGGTATATTCGAAGCCCCCTAACCCGCTGGGGTGTTCCTGTGTTGCTAGAGTGATGCGATTGTCATATTCGAAAAAGTTGACGTTATTTTCCTAAGTATAATTCAGTTGACAATTCGATTTCAAACTGCTCGGCTCCATTTCAACAAAACTTAACGAAAACAAGTGATTTAAATGCTTCAGCGGTCCCTTCAGACGTTGAAAAATGCTCGTCACGAATTTTATTTTTGACACGACAGAGTAGGAAGAAGCCATTTGGCAATAAATCAGGCGAATATGAGCAATGAGTCATCAATTTGATGTTGTTACTGGTCAAAAACTCTACAATTCGTTGTGCTGTGTTATTGTCATCATGAATAAAGATTCTCCGGTTTGTTGTTGTTCCTTCTGATTTTCGCAATAGATTCCGGCAAAAAAATTTAAGTATACCAATCAGCATTAACGGTCCTTCGATCCTCTAATGCAAAAGTTCCAACATAATCCACTTTTCGGAAGAAAAAAGCAATCATTATTTTCGTAACGTTTTGTGAACGCACCACTTTTGTGGGATTAGGTTCACTTTGGAACACCCTCACAATCGATTGCTGTTTATTTTCAGGCTCATATATATATATATATCCGAGACTCGTAAGCTCCTACGGTGCTATATACCGAATTTCAACCACCAACATCATTTCACACACAGTGTAAACATTTTTCGCGACAACAGAGGCGCATGGACGGCCTCCGCGAAGATCGTCATAAAACGTTGGCCTTCACGCTTGAATTCTGCGAACCATTTGTAAGTAAACCATAGTTTGGAATGGTGCTTCATCCCCAAATAACGAACTAAATTTTCAACACATTGGTGCTGTGCTAAACTGTATCGGAAATCATAAAAAATTATCACTCAGTAGTGAAGATTCGAAATTTTCATTTTTTATACTACAGTTGCTACTCTGATTGAAATGAAACCGAGCAGTTTTAAATGGAACTGTTAACTGAATTATCGGTACAAAACATCAGATTTTACGAATATGATAATCGCAGAACGCTACCAATACAGAAAGTGCGTGATTCCGCGAACTTTTGCAGTGACCCTCGTACCTACGTATATATATGTACCACGTATGCAACCCAAAAGACTATAAATAACCGTAGACAGAATACCTGAATGCTCAATAAGAATATTTTAAAGAGGCACAAGCAAATATTCTTTCCGGCATACGCATGTACCTACATTAGGGTGGGCCGATTTACTAACCTATAGCAAGCGATCGAAATTTGGATTCCTCTCATTTTTCTGAGTAGAAAACTCCTCCACGACATTTGTCTAAAATTAATTTTGATGTTCCGGAATTTGGTTTTTATTAACCAAGACGAATTTTTGAAAATAAAAATTAGGCAAAAATCGACAAAAAAATATCCAGGCCAATATGCACATCGAATTGAAGCAGAATTTTGTGCTGAATCCAGATATGAAATCGAAACTAAAATCGGATGATCCGTTTTCGAGATATAGCGTGATTTCCGGTTATGGAGGCTGAATGCCCAAAATCGCATATTTTCGCGATTATCTCTTGTTGTGTACAGTACATCTTAATTTTTGTTGCAAACTTTTTAAAGATAAGTCAATACAATATATGAACAGTATTTTAAAATATTAATTTATCTTCCGGTATAGGAAAACTAGAATGCACTCTTTTTTCCTTGGCCCAAAAGCGCGGTATGGGTTCTCTATGTTATAGTCATCCGATACCGATGAATTTCGCCGACAGCGCTTTGTGTACAATAAATGCTCTAAAAACAAAATTTCAGAATTTTAGCTGCAAAAACTGAGGAGTTATTCCCTAAAACCAAATTCCGGAACATCAAAATTAATTTTAGACAAATGTCGTGGGGGAGTTTTCTATTCAGAATAATGAGAGGAATCCGAATTTCGATAGCGCGGTATCGATTAATTTCCCTCCATACAAATCGCCCCACCCTAACCTACATACATACATATGTACATACATAGAGTGTATGCAACATTTTTTTGAAGTACAATTTATTGGATGAGATGGCATAAAAATAAATACATCCGTCACTAAAAATAGAAAAGGCAAAAAGTTGTTTTAAAAAAGACGTTGCCAATTGGCAGCGACCACAAGACGCAACTGCAATTTCACGCGTGCATGCATTGACATTCATACATACATATGTACATACTCGTACATATGTACATATGTGCTTGGTATATGCATGCATATACATAAACCACTCTGGCTTAAGCGCTTCTTGTCTTATGGTTATCATTTTAATTAAAGCTTTATAGATGAGTGTATTTTCGTATTTATGTGTGTATACTCGTATGCATATGCACATATGTATGTACATATATGTACTTGTTTTTTGCTTTTCCTCTGCAGAATTTTTGCACGTTTCCCAAGGACGAATGTGCATGCTAGAGCTGCAAAACTATCGATGGCACTATCGATAGTATCGATAGTTTTTTTTTCGTGTCACTATCGATAGTTTTTTTCCACTATCGATGGTTATCTCTATTCATTCTTGTAGTTTTGTCCCAAGAGAAGAATACTGAATGTTAGGGAGGAGTTGGATTTCGATAACAAATTGGTCAAATTAATACCCCAGCGGGTTAGGGGGTTTAGAATATACCCGTGGTAAGGAATGTCTGTCGAAAGAGGCGACTAAAATCCACGCTTCTAACGATATATAACTTGTAGTAATTGAACCACACCTCGCTAAATGACATCTGGTCAATGTCAAAATTTTTAATTTTTTCCGATTTTTGAAAGTTTTGATTTTCAAATTAAGTTTTTTATAAAAACTTGTAAAAATCAGAAAAAAATTATTTTTTTTTTAAATTAGCCAGTTTAATTGTTAACGTAATGTCAAAGATATCTGATAACAACATTATTTTTAGCGATTTCTTTCATGTGAAGCAAAAAGGATATTTTATGTACTAAAAACTCGGTTATATGACTCATCCGTGTATAGGGCTTCGTTTTACAACTTTTTTTTTTGCAAAACACTATAGACTTCTTACGCGACCTTAAACTTCTCATATTCAATAGTAATGCCTTTAAAATAAGAAACAATTTGCTCGCACAGCTAAATTCAATGAAGGTGCAAAACACGGTAACTCGCATGGAACATGGTGCAAGGTTTCCAATATATTAGCTGCGGAATGATTTGTATCTGACAGCAGCTTTTGTGTCTTCAGTAGAGCTACTCGCAATTTGAAATATTCTGATATAAAATGACAAGCAATAGTTAAGTAATTTTCATTATTCCTTTTTTTGCTTGGTTTTCCGACGGGGTAGGAATATGACGTATTGTGGAATTTCACAAGGGATGACGAAAGATCGTTCCATAATACGTAAGTATCTATATCTTTAGCTTAAGGGCCGTTTACTCAACCTCTGATTAACGCTAACCCTATGAGAGGGTGAAGTCACAAAAAAATTTTATCTTTTGTCTATACACGGATGAGTCATCTAACCGAGTTTTTCGTCCATAAAATATCCTTTTTGTTTCACATGAAAGAAATCGCTAAAAATAATGTTTTTATCAGATATCCTTGATATTACGTTAACAATTAAACGGGCTAATTTTTAAAAAATAAAACTTTTCTGATTTTTACAAGTTTTTATAAAAAACTTAATTTGAAAATCAAAACTTTTTCAAAAATCGCAAAAAATTAAAAATTTTGACATTGATCAGATGTCATTTAGCGAGGTGTGGTTCAATTACTACAAGTTGTATATTGTTAGAAGCGTAACTCCAGCGAACATAATTTTTGAATAAAGTGATAACAAAAAACATAACCATACAAAAAATTAAAAATTTAAAAAAAAATTGTTCTGTGCTCAGCAGGCCCATACCTATCCTCCCCCATAACTGAAATTCTTCCTATTTTTTTGTTTTTTGATTTATTTAAAGCATAGTGTATTCTACATTAATGAAATGTTTAAACAGTGTGCCTTTTGATTATCGGTATTTTACATTAATGAAATGTATAAACAATGTGCCTTATGTACTAGTCAGCGCCAAAGATGCTAAAAAACAAATGTACTACTTTTAGTTTTATTACTATAGCGTTTTCAAGTCAAATGAAACCTTCTTCAAATCAAGTGCAAATTTTAAATTGAAAAAGGTTTAATTTAACCAAAAAATGCTATACATATAAGTGAAGTATTTAATTCCTATTTGTTGTTATTTTGTTAATTAATTAATGTTATGCGTTAAAAAAAATTAAAGACTTTGAAAAGGAAAATGTAAACAAAACCATTCCTCTTTTTAAGGTTTAATTTAACCAGAAAATGCTATATACATACACAGAGAAAAAAGTACAATGGTTTTTTCAACCAACCTCTTGGTTAATGTTTTATTGGTTGATTTATTCATGTCAAAAGGAAAGAATGTAATATGTACATTTTCATTGTACCATTAACCAATATTTTGGTAACAATCAATATCAAACAGAAAGTTGGTTTCCCCAACGTGTATATTTGTTATATTAACGAAAATATTGGTTAATTCATATCTAAAAAAAGTAAAAATATTTACGAAGCTTTATGGCTTCGGCTCTGTTGTTACCATCGCCTTCAACACCGTTTGTGCTTGACGAAGTTGAATGGCTGGACCCGAATTGTAGAGAGCGAGAGAGTGAGTATTTGGAATTTTCTTTGTTATTCAGTTAACTCTTTCACGCATATGGGACACATGTGTCCCCGTGAAATTTTCCCGATTTGCAGTAATACTGGCAAACTAAAACACTTCTTACATTATTTTACTGAATCTTGATTGTGCCTTCGAGGATTTTAACGCTGGCAGCCCCAAAAGGAACCGTTATATGTGTAAATATTCATACACAAAAAAGTGAAAATCATTTTGGCAAGTTGTCTTCATTTAAAAGTGTTTAATTCCAATAAAACAAAATTTCCCGATAATTTTTCGCTTGAATTATATTCACTGGTAAGTACACTTATGATTTTATTACACACTTTTGGTTTTCTTTGGTAAAAGTAATGAAATTTGTGTAAAAACCGAAAGGGACGCGGGTGTCCCTCTACGCAGTAAAGGATACTTTTGCTTCCAATTATTAATATTTTTTCCATGCTATTATTTTCAGATTCCACTATTATTTTATAATAATTTGCTGCAGATGTCTTCTAATCGACGTAGAGAATTTTCGTTGCGGGAAGAAGAAATTTTGGAGGTTTTGATGGCTGACAGCAGTGACGAGGAGGACGGTTTGATCCTTGATGAAGAAGATCAAACATTTTTAGCGCAAGATGTGGATGCCGGCTTACCTACTCTGAAAAAAAAACGTTGTAAATACAAAGACTTTTGCCGTTAAATGAACAACTTTCCGCAGTTGAAATGTGCCCAACAACGCTCCGCTGTTGTTTCAAAGATGCGAACGTTTTTGATTTAAATACTTTTCGTATTTAAGTTAACAATGGAAACTGTTGAATGAAATACTTTTACATTTAACAGTTTTTACTTTTGAATTAACAGCAAAAATTTTTAGTCCAAATGCGAGCACTGTTGATTCAAATACTGTTCGTATTTAAGCTAACAACTTTTGCTTTTGAATTAACCGCAAAAGTTTTTGGTCCAAAAACGGGCACCATTAAATCAAATACTTACGCATTTAAGTTAATCTCAAAAAAATTGTAAACAATAGTAATTTTTTTTTTAATATAATAGATATTATTTTATTTAGTTTTTTTTATATAATATATGTTTACATAGTAATATTAATACTAAGGCCCGGTTTCACCAAACAAACTTTTTCCATTCAGTGATGGTCATTTGATGCATCATCACGATGTGTGGAAAGAGACACGGCCACAAAGGTTTGCATCACATTTTCACACCGCCAATATAAAGATTATGGAAACTTGTAGGCAGTAGTGGCACAAATATCCATCAATCCTGCACCTCAAATGATATATCAAATGACTATCACTGTCTGTAGGGCTTTTTACACACACAAACACAACTCATTTTATTTTATTATTTCATAACACATTCTTTATATTAACTTACATTGTTTTCCGACCGCCAGATTTGTAGGTTTCTGCGCAATCATCGCCGACAAGTTTTACCTCGATTGCTCGCTATCGGAAAATGGGATAATCAAACATATTTAATCTGAAAATACAAAATATATGTATGTATGTATGTATTTTTAAACGTACAAATGTACATATAATATTAATATATTATAATAATATATAAATATTATTATTGTGACTTACGTTTATTTGTAATTATATATTGCATATACATATGTATATGTATGTATATATTTTTCCCGAAAATTTAAGTTTGAAAAAAATTTTTTCTATTTTTTATTTACCTCAAAATTTTTCAACAGCAAGGGAGTTTTTGAATCAAAAACGCCCGTCTTTGAATTAACTATGGAAAGTTGTTGAATCAAAAACTTTGCCGTTAAAGCAAATACTTTTGCTGTCGAATCAAAGACGGAGGTTCAACAGCGGAAAGTTGTTGATTTAACTACGGGTATTTTTTTCAGAGTACTGTCGAAATCGAGCCCCCATTCAGCTCCTGCTGAGCAGACTGAGCAGAACGTAATTGAAAACCAGCAACCTTCTATCTGTTTTAACTGGCGAAAAAATGCATATGTGCCTCATAATTTTCTGGAGGAACAAGAATATGACTACGGTAGGGTTCTTATCGATGATAACACACACGTTTCGGATGAGGGATTGACTCCTGTCAAAATTTTCAATAAGGTAGCCGATTTCGAAAACCTAATTGATAAAATTATAGTTCCGGAATCAATACGGTATGCTGAACCAAACGGCCAATCTTTTACTATTACCAATGAAGAGACCAAAGCTTTTTTCGGAATGAATTATGTCATGAGCTATCATTGCTTACCAACATTTCGGAGCTATTGGAGTACAGATCCTGATATGGGAGTTCCTTTTATTGCTGATGTCATGACTATAAACCGTTTCGAAGAAATACGCAGGAACTTGCATTTTAGCGACAACTCTAACGAACCGAGTAGGGCCGATCCTAATTATGATAGAGCATTTAAAATAAGACCCGTATTGGAACACTTCAATCAAGCTTTTCAAAGCTCTATGACCAATACCAAGACCCAAGCAATAGACGAACATATGGTTAAGTTCAAAGGTCACAATATAATGAGACAATATGTCAAGAACAAGCCTATAAAATGGGGATTCAAATTATGGTGCAGAGCAGACTCTAACACTGGATACTTATTTCAGTTTGATTTGTATACTGGAAGAAAAAGGAGTGGTCCTGAAACTGGATTGGGTGAATCGGTTGTGCTGCAATTATGTGGAAGTTTATAGGGTCTGGGTTGTGAAGTATACTTCGACAATTTTTTCAACTCCCCATATCTTCAGCATAAATTGACAAAGATGAACATAAAAGCATGTGGAACGGTACGCGCAAACAGAAAAAATATTCCCAAAAATATACCAGCTGACAAAAGTATGAAGCGTGGTGACATTTTCACGACAAGCAGCAACGGAATTTCGTTCATTTCGCACAAATAACACCTGCTCTACATGTAATGTCCACTTATGCTACACTTCAGAACGTAATTGTTTTACCGAATACCACTAATAATTATTACCATAATGTTATAAATGAGTTAATGAATTAAAACTATTGTATTTGTTATCATATTTTGAGTTTATTTTATGATAAAAGTACACGACCATTATTCTTTCAACATATAAAAATATAAACACCTTGTCGCATATAGGGACATATATGTCCCCTTTAAAAAAACATATAAATAAAAAATAAAAAAATAAAATGTATTACTTTTATGTTAAACTAAACCAAAATAAATATAAATAAACAAAAAAAAATATTGTTGCTATCTTGGTTTACTTATAAACGTGTAAGGGTTAACATATTAACACTCTCTTATAGATCATACATAGCAGTGTTGCTCCTGGCATAAAAATATAACCAACAAATTGTTTAATAGTAACAAGAAATTGGTTGAAGATTTGAACGAACATTTTGTTATATCAACAAATATCATGGTTAATATAACCAAAAACACTAATATATCAACAATGGTAATGGTAATATTAAACAAGTGTGAAATTAGTACTATTAACCAACTTTTGTTTGATTTTTCTCTCAGTGTAAGTGAAGTATCTAATTCTTATTTGATCTTTTATTTAATTATTGTTTTGCGTAAAAAATTAAAGACTTTTTGGAAAGAAAACTGTAAACAAGGGATGGTTTTTTTATTTTAGTGAAATATTCATAAAAAACTATCGATAGTATCGATAGTTTTTTTTCGACTATCAAAACTATCGAGTGGTCCGACTATCGATGGTTTTGCAGCTCTAGTGCATGCGCCTCGTCACCGCAAACGCTGCGGGCAAATGGCAATATTCGAGTCGTAGAAAAAAAATCAAATTGGCTTCTTGGCAAGAAAAATTAGCGTCTAAAAGAAAAGTGCATTGTGAGATGATGCAGCAGTTTGTAACGTATGTAAATGCATATGTACTTACATACATACATACAACGATGAGAAATGCTGCTGAAGAAATCTAAAAATAACTTATGCCACAATTGCCACAGACAAGCGAACCAACAAGACTGCACCGAGGTAATAAATAGCATTAATAAATAGGAATGACCGACCGCCGTAGATGGCGAGGCCGATTGTTTATTTGACATAAGAAGTTGCAAGCTCTCTCGCAATTACTTACACGACCATGATGAACCGGTCACACGGCATCTGTATTCATCGGTTGGTAACTAAAAAAAATATGCATATTCTTTAGGCTGGTCCAAAATGATATGAAGCATATAAAGTTCTGTCGAAATCCGCGAAACAACCAGCATTTCATGCGACTGTACTACGGAAATCTATAGCGAACATTTTGCCTTAATATATTAAAGTTTAGAGGTCGCGCAAATGCTTTCAAATTTTCTTCTGCTCTTACATCAGTACTCTGACAAAAATACCCGTAGTTAAACCAACAACTTTCGGCTGTTGAATCTCCGTCTTTGATTCAACAGCAAAAGTATTTGTTTTTGCAGCAAAGGTTTTGATACAACAATTTATTCAAAAACGGGCGTTGTTTGATTCAAAAACTTGCTTGCCTTTAAAAATTTTTTTGTGAGAAAAAATTTTTTGTGATAAAACCAACAAAAAAAAATAATGATGGAGAGAAGATGAAGAGAAAAATCCAAAAAAGTTTATTTTTAGTAACAATTTTCTCCCCGTTGTTGATTTAAAGGCAAAAGTATTTGACCCAACAGTTTCCGTTGTAAACAAAACTAATGAGAACAAATTTTTTTAAATTTTGTTTTTACAATGATTCAAATAATTCATGGATTCCTTTTTAGGAAATGGAAGTATAAATAGGTTACTACAATTCAATATAATGTTGAATGTTCCACTATGTGATGATTGGATAGAACTTCAGGTTGATGTCATGGTTCAAATCCGGAGGAGAATATAAAATAAAGAAGAAAAATCAGAATAAGAATTAAAATACCAACCAGTGAATGATAAGAAGGAGAGAAGAATAGGAGAACAAGCGGAGGCTACATATTTGCAGTTGGGACCCGGGCGGAGAGAAGATGAAGAGTAAAATGCAAACAAAAATTTATTTTTAGGTGAACATTTTTTCCAACAATCTCCGTTATTGACTTAAATCAACAACGCTCGCACCTTTGAAACAACAACGGAGCGTTGTTGGGCACATTTCAACTGCGGAAAGTAGTTGATTTAACAGCGAAAGTCTTTAGATTTACAACGTTTTTTTTTAGGGTATACATATGCATAATTTTTTGGAAAATCCTTAATGAAAAAGAAGGAAGTTTTTTTAGTATCAGCTGGAAAACAACACATATTTCCTACTGAATATTCAGTAGAGATTTAGTTGTAAAATCTGAACTTTCCCTTTCATTTTTATATGGCAGTGGCGTTGAAAATCAACTACCTAAAAACTGCCGATGGGGAAGGGAGAGTTGAAAAAAGGCCTGAATACGAAGGGAAAACTTCTATAGCATATATTTCAATACACCTGATGCCTTCACTGCGTATTCAGTTATTTTTTCAGGCAATGATTTTTGAGCTCAGTTTCAGTGTATTTTTCATAATAAATATTCTACTTAATATGCAACTCCTTACCTCGAATACTGCTGGGGTATTGTTTTAGAAATAATAGAATAAAAATAACCTTGTTTCGCAATGATTTGTTGGGTTTTCGTTTTTTTGGACCACCTTAATATACATACATACATTATACGTACATACATATATGTATGTATATGTATGTGCGCACACGAGTACGTTTTGTTGCAAATCAACTCTCAACTCACGTGCATGCGAGCAGATTAACGCACGTTTTATTATTACCACATGAACTTGATGAGTTTGAGTTTAGGTTAAGAATTTATCTGAAAAATCCAAAAAAAAAATTTTTTCTTGTGGATTAAAAATTTAATTATACTTTTTTGTTTTTTTTCGCTTGGATAGATGTGTCAGATTATAATTCTTTCACCCCTGAGTTTTTTTTTTTTGGAAATCTAAAGGGATTTTCTTCATTTTGTGGCAAATACAGCCATTAGACAAAAATATAAGATGCAGGCCCGACGAGAGGGGGGGGGGGGCTGAGGGGGTCAATTGCCCCGGGCCCGGGCTTTAGAGGGCCCGGGAATCTCAAAATGATATCCAAGTTTTTGCTACGGAAAATAAACAAACAACACCTTTAATCACCTTTCGTAGATAGCAATCATTTTAAGTTTCAACAAATTTTATAAATCTCTTAACGTGTCTGCATCCCACTTAAGGAATGGTTGATTTTTGGCGTCGACTTTGCAGCATAAATTTGAATTCGTTTTCTGTTGCAACAGAAAAATTCGGTATGATGCAAATTCTTATACAGCGATATGGGTATTTCCTGGGCGTTTCGGACGGTATGTTCGCACGATTTTTTGAACTTTTGAGGCAGAAATATCGCGAAATATTGTATCGTTTTATGATAAAAGGAAAGATTTAGGTCACAGCTGATGACTAAAGTATGTTACCGACAGAAATTTAGTTTAATGCCTCTGTGTAAGCTACTTAAACTGCGTTCCGGACGCTACAAAAACACGTCCATATTTTAAAAGTAGCTAAAACAGAGGCATTAAACTAAATTTCTGTCGCTAACATACTTTAATCATTATCCGTGGCGTAAATCTTTCCCTTTATCATAAAACTATACAATATTTCGCAATATTTCCGCCTCAAAAGTTCAAAAAATCGTGCGAACATACCGTCCGAAACGCCCAGGAAATGCTCATATACATATGTACGTGTATGTATGTATGTAAACAGCGATACGCCGAAAACAAACAAAGCTTGCGAAGCTAAAATTTGCTTTGGTGCTTCGTACAGTTGAATTCGATTGCTGTTTCACTAAAGCGTTCAGCAGAATCAGTCTTTTGATATACTAAATTATTACCAACAAATATTTGTATTCCAATTTAAAGAAATTTATTTCATACAAATAAAGCAATATGTATTTAAACAGAATTCATTCAGACCTATGGTCCCTTGGACAATATTACTCAGTATGACCCATGGATTCGGAAACTGGATGTGCCTTTTGACAATACATTTGACCCACCCTAATATGTATATTTCTATGTAAACATATTTACTTGATCTGTATTAATGTATAGATAAATTAAAGTTCGTAACCAGACTTGGGCATTATTCGAATAAATTTTTATTTAGATAATTATTCTGAGGTTTATTCGTTATTTCAAATAATAAATAAAAACTCAGGGTACAACAAAAAAAACAACTGAGTAATAATAAAAAAAAAACTCTGTAAATTTTTTTTGTTTGTATGTTTGTTTGTTCTTACATATGTAAATGAAAATTATCTATTATTCGAATAATTTTTTTGTTTGAATAAACGAAATTATTTATTATTCAAATAAAAATAAAAAAAATTTATTCATCTATTATTCTTATTCGAATAAATTTTGCCCAACTGTGTTCGTAACTATATATTCATTGAATTTTGATTTTGAGAATTTGTTCATTTAGTATAGGGGCCCGTAGTTATTTTGACCCCGGGCCCGGATTTTCTCTCAGCGGCCCTGATAAGATGTTTGGAATTCATGAAATATCGTATTTCCTCACGTTATTCTCGGATATATAATCCCAACAAGGGGTCTATAAAAGCACAAAAATTATTGATTTAACGTTATATTGTGATAATAAATCGCAACCAAAATCTAACTGGGACATTATGTCTCACTGACAACAAAAACTTCCTAAACTTCCTTACCTTATCAATGTTTTTACCATATTTTGTTCAGTTTACACCAAAGGTAATGTCTTAAAACTTACTGGGATATCTACTCTGAAAAAAAAAAGTTGTAAATCTAAAGACTTTCGCTGTTAAATCAACTACTTTCCGCAGTTGAAATGTGCCCAACAACGCTCCGTTGTTGTTTCAAAGGTTCGAGCGTTGTTGATTTAAGTCAATAACGGAGATTGTTGGAAAAAATTTTCACCTAAAAATAAATTTATGTTTGCATTTTACTCTTCATCTTCTCTCCTCCCAGGTCCCAACTGCAAATATGTACCCTCCGCTTCTTCTCCTATTCTTCTCTCCTTCCTATCATTCACTGGTTGCTATCTTTATTTCTTATTCTGATTTTATATTCTCCTCCGGATTCGAACCATGACATCAACCTAAAATTCTATCCAATCATCACATAGTGGAACATTCAACATTATATTGAATTGTAGTAAGCTATTTATACTTCCCTTTTCCTAAAAAGGAATCCATGAATTATTTGAATCATTGTAAAAACAAAATTTAAAAAAAAAATTGTTCTCATTAGTTTTGTTAACAACGGAAACTGTTGGGGCAAATACTTTTGCCTTTAAATCAACAACGGGGAGAAAAATGTTACTAAAAATAAACTTTTTTTTGGAATTTTCTCTTCATCTTCTCTCCATCATCATTTTTTTGTTGGTTTTCTCACAAAAAAATATTTTCTCACAAAAATTTTTTTAAAAGCAAGCAAGTTTTTGAAACAACAACGGCCGTTTTTGAATAAATTGTTGGATCAAAAACTTTGCTGTAAAAACAAATACTTTTGCTGTTGAATCAAAGACGGAGATTCAACAGCCGAAAGTTGTTGGTTTAACTACGGGTATTTTTTTCAGAGTAATGTATCCAAATATTTAAAGGGGAAAAGAAGTACATATATCTTTAGTTATTTGCTTTTCCGACAGGGTAGGATTGCGATGTATTGTCGAACGAATTTCCGTCATCCCTTGTCAAGTTTGATTTGATTATAAACCGGTTTTGGCTATGTGCCATCTTCAGTATCTTGTTTCGAACGAAACAGAGTTATTTCACGCACATCGCCGAAACCGGTTTATAATCAAATCAAACTCGACAAGGGTTCACGGAAACTCGTTCCACAATACACCGGAAATGAAGTTATGATGGATAAAGCATTGCTGGGACTCATGTTCCCAGTAGGAGCGAAAGTGATAATAATATTATTATGTTTTATTATTGGTGACAAATAATTTTTAATGGACATTTCATGAAAATTGTTGGCGCTAAGCTCTATTAGCTCTACCGGACTTAATTGATCATACACTTTAATACTTATGTACTTAAAAAAATATCTGCAAACGCATTTACATACATACATATTCGCATGCGTGTATACCTACATGTACAACAAATCGCTTTATTTCCATTTGAAATATATGTACATTAGGGTGATCCTTAAAATTAAATGGGGATTTTTTTTACTCGTACCCCCTAAATCGGTTAAAGTACCATTGAAGACACCACATATAAATTTTGGTCTCGATCGGAGATGAATAAAAGGTGTCGCATAGTGATCAAAGCTCAGATTACCATATGAAGACTCAACAATTTTATTTTAATTTTTTTTATATGTATCTAAGTAATACCCAAAATCGACACTACTGTATTCAAAGATACCACATGTAAAATTTGGTTCCAATCGGAGGCGGTTAAGTGTTGTCGCAGAGGGGTCAAACTTCATATTACCATATAGGAACACTGTGCGACACCCCTTAACCGCCACCGATCGCAACCAAAATTTATATATGGTATGCTTGAGTACAGGACTATCGATTTCGGGCATTAGGTATAAAAAAATGTAATTTAATTTTTTAATTTATATGTTAATTTGACCCCTCTGTGGTATCTTCGACTATATTAGCATATCGACCTAGAGTGTGAAATTGAGGAAATATGCTATACACTTTGTCTGCATACATTTGGGGATCACCCTAATGTATATATGTACATACTATTTTACTATACTACATACATATGTATAAACTTCATGGAAGTAGAACAATTTTACGAGTGAATTTTCACCAATGAGGTCTATATTTTATTGCTCTGCCAACAAAGCAATTCCGCGAGCATTTAAGACCACTGTCGCCGTCGCTTCATCGACTTTTTAAGTGCACTCCATGCTCTTTTCTCTATGTTACATCGTCGGTTAAGTGCCCAATGGGAATCTTAATTAAAAAAAAATACATTTGTATACACAATTTCTGCAGTGTAATTGAACTCAGTATCACCACAAAAGGATCTTCTAAACTTCTAAAGCTTTCAAAGAAAAAATAGGGATATTCTCGATGCCTTCCAGGATTGTAAAATTGCACAGAATTGGCAAAGGAACGCATTCATCACTCATTTGTTTAATAGATAAATCTTTTTATTTTAGTAAATTTAATAAATACACACAAATCATAAAATCTTCAGCAAAATTCGACACGGTAGGCAGGAAGCGACGATAGGTTGCATGAAAATGTCGAGAAAAAAGGAAAGTGGGGTTGTGTTATGTGATGTTTATAGATGAAACATCCGTTGAAATTAAAATCCGAGCTGCTCCTTTTTCAAGGATATCCACATTTTTTGTTTTTTTTGAAAGGATCAAATATTGAGGAAATCGAATATTCGCCACCGTCCAAATTTTTCCGATTTCAATACATTATTTGGTCGCTAAGGGATACAAAAAAAGGTATTAAAAAGAAAACAGGACACCTGTAGTGGAAAAATCCAATGTGAACAGGACCTAAAGGATAACCACTGAAATATAAAATAACACAAAAAGTACCCACTTTAATTTGCGTATAACTCCTAAAATGTTAACTCTACGTGAAAATTTCTTATTATATGTTTCATTCAGAATAAATAAAGAAATATTTCTTTAATATACAATTTTGATGTACCTGCAGTGCTTAATGTACTTTTGTGCATCTAAAGTGAAAATTTCAAAAAAAGTACGTTTTTTTTATGGTGCTATTTTAAGTTCAAATATTTTTCTAGTTTATGTAAATATTTTAATCTAATGATCCAACTCTCATTCCTACATATCTCTACGTTAATACTAAAAAAGAGTTAGAGCTGAGATACGCGCTAGCTGTGCACGGTGGGCGGGAAGCAACAATAGGTTGCATGGGAATATCGTAAAAACGATGGCCCAACGAATATGTGCCTAGCTGTGTGCTGGTACTAATTTTCGTTTAAGAAAAATGTTGGAGATTTTATTCACGCTTGCTGTGTGTTTATGAAGTATATTAGAATATCATTTTACGTAAGTGTTTAGCCGGCGATCGTTTTTTCGATATTTTCATGCAACCTATTGTTGCTTACCGCCCACCGTGCACAGCTAGCGCGTATTTCAGCTCTAATTCTTTTTAATATTAACGTATAGATATGTAAGAATGAGAATTGGATCATTAGATTAAAATATTTACATAAACTAGAAAAATATTTGAACTTAAAATAGCACCATAAAAAAAACGTACTTTTTTTGAAATTTTCACTTTAGATGGACCAAAGTGCATTAACCACTGCAGGTACATCAAAATTGTATATCAAAGAAATATTCCTTTATTTATTCTGAATGAAACATATTATAAGGAATTTTCACGTAGAGTTAACATGTTAGGAGTTATACGCAAATTAAAGTGGGTACTTTTTGTGTTATTTTATATTTCAGTGGTTATCCTTTAGGTCCTGTTCACATTGGATTTTTCCACTACAGGTGTCCATTTTTCTTTTTAATACCTTTTTTGGTATCCCTTAGCGACCAAATAATGTATTGAAATCGGAAAAATTTGGACGGTGGCGAATTTTCGATTTTCTCAATATTTGATCCTTTCAAAAAAAACAAAAAATGTGGATATCCTTGAAAAAGGAGCAGCTCGGATTTTAATTTCAACGGATGTTCCATCTATAAACATCACATAATACAACCCCACTTTCCTTTTTTCTCGACATTTTCATGCAACCTATCGTCGCTTCCTGCCTACCGTGTCGAATGCTCAAACTTAAATTAAAAGTTAACAATTGGCAAATGTCAGCATCAGAGGACTAGTTCTCGAGTCTTTCTGTAATCGATATCTAACCTCAGTATTTGTTGCAAAAGTATTTCAAATATTTTGGTACCTACTTCGCTTTGAGCCATATGCTATAAATGTACTTTTTCCTACAGGGTAACAATTTTTATTACGCTAAAACGCTCTCAAACACGAATGTGAATGCAATTGAATGCAATGGATTTGAAACTTGCGTTTTATTTTTTTATTTTTTTAGCCTTTTTTTTTATCAATTTATTGATATTTGCATCAACAAAAAGAGGAAAAAACTTTATTTTGGATTGACAACTTTTCACTTTTGAGAGTGTGTGAATGAATGCATTTTATTGTCAATTCGGTTTCTGTGCCATTTCTTTATTGCTTTGCTTGCTTTATTGCACTATTATCATTATCCTTTTCTTTTTTTGATTGTCTAATAATAATGAAGGTAAAAAAAAAATGTGACACAATTGATTGGCATGCAATTTTCGGAACTGATTTGCAATGAGACTATTGAACTTTTGGCTTTGTTTACGTTAGTAACGAAAAATATCGCGAGGACAATGACATGAGTGCTACACAGAAATTAAAATAGAATCGATCGAAAAAAACATCGGCAATGGCTTACCTTCTGTAATATATGTACATATGTATACATTACTTTGACGTGGGCATGTCATTTTCATGGCTAATAATGCATAAAATAATTGAAGTCATAATAAGATATTCTAGGGTAATGCCCTCTGGAATATTAATGTATATGTATGTATTACTCTGAGAGCTCTATTCTGGTGCGGTCTCAATACTCTCATTGCAAACATTCTGCATTCCTTGAACCATTACCCGTTTTTGCCACTTCAATATGTGGTAACAACTTCTCACCATTTCCAAGTCTTATAGTTAGTTGAATGGGATTTCAATGAAATCATTTCATACCTAGTTTATTTAAGCAATAACACTAACAACATTAATGGAATATCAAAGAAATATTCTTATTGTTTTCTTAAGGATTTTTTTTTGAAGAGTGTCTCAGTTAACACAAATCAACAATTCTGATTTGAAATGAAGACATACAAATAAACACCACATTTCTTATATCATTATTTTCTTAAAAATTTTGGCTCATCTTATGATTCATTAACATAATTAAAAGGTAAATATGTACATACAGAAATGTATATACATAAGTATGCATGTAGGTAAACATGTCTGTCAATTACCACCAATTATGTATACTCTTTTACTCACTACCACGAAAAGCTGATAAAACATTTCCATACACATGTACATATCGAAATTGTTCTTATGTATAAATGTCCATACATATGTATACATATGTACATATAACGAAAAACGACAGTCTAGACCTGGAGAGTTCACAACTAGCTCAGAACTGGTTCTAAAGCAATGCAGAGCGGGGCAGTTTATTATTGTGACATCATGAAAAATTTTTGTTTACAGTTATTACTTTAAAATTGAGCAACCTATGTCGCACTGCACAATAACGTTCCTTTTTTCTATCTTTTGCTGTTCAGTACCAAATGCAACTTGGTTAAAAGAGTGTGCATATGACCAAAGTAATATTACTTGGCATTTGTAGGTGAATGGCGATAATTCTAACTTAATACGCATATTGTCACTTGCAAAGCGAATATATTTGGCGAGTCGAACAGGTTAGCGAACACATCTAAAATTTGCATTGTGAGTGGCGAATGAACTTTTTCCCCCGCCTTGTGATGTTGCCATTCAAACAAATTGAATAAGTTCATCCGAATTTGACGTTTCTGTCACTTACTAGAGGTGGGAAACTATCGATAGTCCCACCATCGATAGTTTTTGATAGTTTTAAAAAAACTATTGATAGTGTTCGATAGTCTTAAAAAAATAAACCATCGATAGCACTATCGATAGTACTATCGTATTGAAATAAATATAGATTTGTTCACTGAATCTCTTATAACATTGACATTTTTCTACTGAAAACAGCTATTAAATCACAGTGTAAAATCAGGATGATATTTAATATTTCGTTAAAATAATGAAAAAAAGATAAATGCCGGAAAAATAATTAATAAAAAATTACAAAAAAAAATGTTTGGTTCGCCATAACTCCGTCACTTTAACGTCGATTTTAATTATTTTTGCTTTGGTTGAAATGATATTTCATCCTCTGCAAACGTAACATAAAAACTGGTAATAGCGAAGATATTGACAGACTTGTAAGCGTATTTTTTTTCTTAGCTCAAAAACTGAAACTTTAAAATATTTCGAAAACTGTTTCTTTCAAAAAATCTACACAACTGGAACCGCCTTTTATTCAGTCTGCAAATATATAAATCAATACATTTTGTAAATATGTACACACTAAATTCATACAACTTTCAATAGCTGGTACTCTGAAATAGCAATGTGCAATATGGAGGTGTGTAAAGGTTGTAAAACTATCGATAGTACACATTACCATCGATAGTTTTTGATAGTTTTGAAAAAACCATCGATGGTCTTCGATAGTCTGAAAAAAAATAAAATATCGATACTATCGATAGTGCCATCGATAGTTTACCAACTATATCACTTACTACATATGTTTTGATTTGTTTACAATATATGTATCTATTTATTTGTGTATAAACAAAAGTTTAAGAAATTAATATAAACGTGATAAATAAAGCGATGATTTCCAACATTGATCTTTTTTTCGAAGTAAGTTACAATGTCGAACAGCGACCTAACCTTCTTCGTCAGAGGCGCGTTATAAGGGATTACTCCAAGTAGGCTATTCGAGCTTCAATCACTGCCTCAGTATGAGCTTTAGGCGGCGACCATATAGTCAGAACTAACTCCTACCGACTTCTACAGTGACACTGTCACCCCGCTCTGCTCCTCTTGGTGGACCCAAAATTCCCCTGCCCCTTGCGATGTATGGATTGTTTTCCATAAGAGCAACCAGCTTTTGGAACTGCTGTGGTGTTGTGCGTTTCATCCTGAAGTTTAAAAAAAATTATACACTCTCTTTTGTTTTCTTTAATGCTATTAAATACTCACTTTTAAATAGTTTCTACTTTCTTATTTTAGTTTTTTTTACCGAAATTAATGCAAAGACGTGCAAAGCGAACAAATTAGACATTCGGCAGATTTTGACAGATCTAGCGAAGCGAATTAAATTTTTTCGCTACCGGCAATTCGCAAAATTCATTTTCGTCACTCATTCGAAATTTGTCGGCGAATTCGCGGCAGATTCGCATCCCACAATTCGAGACCGCGAAGTTCGCCTAAATTTTCCTTCGCTTCGCAAGTGACAATATACGTATAAGATTAAGTTTCAAATACTGTGTATTTTATGATATAATGCCGCATTTATTTTCAGTATGTTAAGCCAAAGATCGACAATATTTGAATTAGTGCTGAAGTGCTTCCTTTTTAACTATATGCGAACTATTGTTTTGAACTATCCCAAGACTGTTCATATAGTTAGTAAGTGCCTACTTTATAACGCGTTCCAAAGTTCTACAGAGGGGGATAATTATCACTTCGTAGGACATCGTCATGTTAGTAAAAAGTTGAAAGCATTGCGTTGGTATTAGAACGAAAACCAACACTGTCTCTTTTTCAACTAATTCTGCACTAGCCTGAAATTAGCGCGATTTGCTGTCGGCTCCATATGCATGCACAGTATCTTGGCAGCACAGATAATAATTTACTCGTAAAGTGTCAAAAGGTGTGTGTTTGTAGGCAAATTTAATAATATTTATCTACTGTTCATCATTTTATGAGTTCTAACTGAATGTACATACATATGTACACAATGCATGTCAAAGCCGTTTTTGCTGTTGGCAAATTTTTGCATCACTCACTCATTTCTTTACATATTTACATATGTATGTATGTACATATGAAAAAAATCTGGCAGTTTTTACACAGTAAAAAATGATAGTTTAATTCTAATATCATTTGGTACTTGATTTAATCATTCTTGGAATTAAATTTGAATTTTAATGCTAAAAAGTCTTATTTTTAATCTATGAGAAGTTTTACAATTTTATTTATTCCAAAATAGTTTCAAAATAAAGCCTTGAGAAGTATTAAAATTCTCTCTAAAGAAATTTAATTATTTATGGTTTAAAAACAAATCCTGAAAAGTATAAAAAACTTTCTCTTTCTCAATGTATATTAGCATCACAGCTTTTTTGGTTTGAAATCAAAACCAAAAAAATACTAAAACAAATTTTCATAAAAAAAGTCAAAATAAATACATATGTATGTCAAAGATATCGATACTGGCAAATATAAAATGCTTGTCGCAGAGGAGATAGTGGAATATTTACGTCCCATACGCAATAAAATCCAACAACAGCTGTTGCGACGTAATGAGTTAGGGCCAGTGGCGGATCCACGGGGGGGGGGGGTTTGGGGGTTCAAACCCCCCCTTGTGGTTTATCATAGATCCCAAATTAATGCCTTTATAGATTCTGCGCCCAAATTTCCCAAAGTGATCAAGGAAAACTCTATGATTCCAAAAGCAATGGTTGGACCACATAACATCCAAAATATGTACCTACATGCGAAAAAAGTTCATGTAGGTACCTTTGGACGCACGCGCATAAAATCAAATTTGTCAAATGCTATTCGCAAATTGCCAAATCGCAAATTTATTTTCTTTTCTTTCTTATCCCTATTTTTATCGGGATTGTACAGAATTAATTTGGTCAGAAATGTCTGGATCGTTGGAGAAATTGCCTTTTTCAGAGGCATTTCGCAATTCTTGTTTAAATTTATCTTTTAAAAATTTGAGTATATAAACACAAGAACTTCAATAAAGTAAAAATTCTATGTATTAAAAATATAAATATAACCAAAAAGTACTACATACATATATTCTTATTTATTTTGGCTTTAAATGCAAGGGTAAGTGAAATTGATGATCAATTTGCCACCAATACGATACGATACTCATTCGCACGTACCAATGCAAAAATATATATGTGTACATACGTTATACATGTTATTTGGAACTTCAATTGAAATCTCCTGCACTTTATGTGATGACATACATATTGTTAATTTGGAGGGTTTTGAGTTTGGTGTTTTTAAGGTGCGGGAAATGGCGCAACTAGTATATAGAATGATAATAGTAGGTGGTATTAGTCCATATTTTCGCCAGCGCACATAGGTAGATTTTCAAGTTTTATGCGGCCAAAAATATTTTATTGTCTACATCTATTTCAAATTGCTTGTTTAATGCAAAATTTTAATAATTTGAGTTAAAACTCGATTTTATTGAAAAATATATACAGTGACTCAAAAAAAAAATCATACGCCAAAGTTTTTAAATTTATTTCAGAGTTCTGTCGAAAATTTTACTTTCTTATTTTAGTTTAAAAATATATAAAATTTTTCAATAAAAATCGTTTTAAGCAGGATTTCTGAGCTTATGGAAAAAATCTGAAAAATCGTAGAAATTTCTGAAAGTGGATTAAAAATTTCAAAGCAAGGCCATAATTTATAGAAGATTTTGAGGAGATTTCTAAGTGTACTGTTATGTAGCCAACAAATTTTAGTGTAAAAAGTTAAATTCTCAATGCTGTGAAAAATTCCGTCAATTTTAGAATTAAAATTTCCGAAAAGCCAATGAAAATTTTCAAAAAGTTGAATGTTGCATATTGTTATATTAAAATTGAATGAGCTGCAAAACTGCATACTCAAAACTCTTCCAAAAAATGTAGCTTTAGGATTCTTAGCCCCTTTTTATGATAAGTATTTCCTTGACTTTGAAAAATTGGAAATACTAAAAATACGAAAGCAGGTAATTTTCCAAATAGGCCAATTTTTAATCCATTGTAGATAATTTCTGGCTTTGCATTTTTCCGTAGAGAAATTGACGGGTAATCGATCGGAGGCGATAATATAACTAAAATGCTTTTGAATTAAAAAATTAACAATATTTTTTCAAGAAAGGCCAATATGCTTAAAAGCTTCAAAATGGTGGGTCTCTTATTATGCTAGGTTGACGATTTCTTCAATAAATAATGATATTTACCTGAAGCACTCGAATCCATGATGTTTACTTTGATAACTGTCTTAAAACTAAAACTAAAAACGGGTTACTTAAAATACGTAAAAAATAAAAAATCGAAAAAGTGGGAGAATAATAAGTTTCGACTAGCGGCAGGGACACCCCCGTTGTCTATAAAAGCCGAGAAGACCGGTTTATTATCGCCCGGTCTATTATAAACGTAGAGCGATTTTGGATTTTGTATTTGCACCAATTTTAAAATTTTCAATTTTGGCCGCATAAATTCGTAAAATCTACCTATGTGCAGCGTCTGCCCTTAAAAAACATCTTCCAAAAAAAGAAATTTTCAAAACCCCCCCTTGCCGAAATCCTGGATCCGCGCCTGGTTAGGGCCCTTTCACATTACTCGGCACGACATCGGATCGACATTTTTTGCTCGGTATTTTCGGCTTACCGAAACGATTCCGCGTTGCTGTGTTCTTCACACTCGTGGGAATAATTTCGGTGCGTAGTCGGCAGAAAATAGAAAAACAAACATCGAAATTTGCAAAACAAAATTTTTAACTTCAACAAATCACTCAATAATAACAATAATGTCTTCTAGCGAAGACGAAGACATTATAACTTGCTACATTTATTACCGAAACGAGTTTTTACTGACTTTGTTCTTCTTCTTTTATCGCGCCGCAAAAATGTATGCAGTAATTCCTCAAATTTTACTGACCGGTCTTACCGCGTTGCGATATACCGAAATTAATCCGCTCCGATTTCATGTATGCAACACTAACGTGAAAGTGCCAATTGAAATACATGTGGTCAGTAAGGTTTCGGTATACTTTCGGTAAAAACCAAAAATGTCGATCCGATACCGCACCGAGTAATGTGAAAGCGCTCTTAGTTTATTTGCTTGAGAAGGCGCGTGAAACGGTTGCGTCAACGATGGCGGAAGTTAGGCAGAAAATTGGTTTGGGTGAACATATGCATATGCCATTGATGCAGCAGGCGTGTAAGGCGGAGCAGCAGGACCAAGGTGCTATGAAAGCTTTGGCGTCAGTGACAGCTAAAAAGCCAAAGACTGAGTTGAAAAAGATGGTGGGTGGTATTGAAGTGCCAGCGGTGCCCAAACAGATGCTGAGCGTCGAAAAGAAACAGCAAATACAAGTGGAAATTCAAAAAAATGTAGATATGGAACAACTATTGAAATTGGATGTAAAGCCTCTATAATAACTTTTAAATGTAAGGGAAAAATTTTTTCATTGAAATGTGCCCAACGTTTTTGATTTCAAAAAATTCAATAAGAGTTATTTTTCGTCTCTGGTTTTTATTTATAGTGTTTACATAGGCAATAAATACTTTGACTTTCATTCACCTAACCGTTTTTTTTTTGGAATTCTACCATGTTTCGTAATAACAATGATTACGTGCATACACATGTATATCTACAGCATACATGCAATACAGGGTACATTCCTAGCACTATATGTAATAGATTTCCTAAACAAAATCTTCTTCAAACGCCAAGGTAAACTTCATTTTATAAAAATCTTTGATTTCTGCATTCTTAGCAAGTGCTTGTCATTAATCATTAATTGAACTCTGCATAACTCTTCTTCTATTTTGTTGCAGTTTTTTTTACTTCTTAATTCTAAAATGGGGTTGATGAATTACGTTTGATCTTCTAGCTAAGAACACATACAGATTTAGTAATCAGCTTAGAAAATATGTATGTTCATACAAATCAGAGGCGGTCGCTTCATACAAGCCGAGAAGCCCGGCTTGCGTACACATTTTCGTTCATTTCATACAAAATTCTTTAAAATCTGGTTATTTTACGTTTTAAATGTGTTTACTATTTAAGTTCTCAATAATATAGCCCCCACTGTAACATGCCCCTAAAAGCCTGCTAAGAAAATAGCGCAAATACACCACCAATCCACCTCACAATGTGTATTTTGTTTGTACAGCCAATCACAGCACAGTGAGCATGCTTCAACGTTTCCACACATTAGCTTTTACGTGGCTTTCAAAACAGAATAACATAGCTTGTTTTCTCGCTTTCGCTAGGGAGAAACCAATTGCTTATTTCAGACTTAAATTGAAAAAAAACTAGCAAAGCACTTTTTTATTTTTCACATCAAATTTGTATGCGAATATGAAGCTGGCTTCGGCATTCAAAAGTTCAGTATTCACAGCCATATGCATATTTGATTTGATTTTCGTTTGCATGTAGGTACATACTCATGCACATAATTTCTTACATCTGCATGTGCATGCAAACATAAATATCAAATACCAGATTATAAAAGGGTTGATTGTGATTTTTGGCGACTATTAGCACAATATCAAGATAATTTTAAAAAGCGGTGGAGATCAAATTGGACCTCAGTTTTTCAAACACTAAAGCACCCATTTTTTAGGCAATAAGCAAATACACTTGCTATTGCTGAAATTTCCGTCGGTATAAAGAAACTAAAAATACCTCTGCGCTTTCGTGCAAGATTTCCCTAGCGCACGTTTTTATATTTAAGAATTATGTAAATACGAAATTTTTTATTTTAAAAATGTTCAGAGTAAAATTGCAAAATCAAGAAAAAACAATTTTAATTTAAAAATGTTTATTTTTATTTTAAGCACTATGAGATTCTGAAGGAAAAACTTCCGTTTTTATTCCATTAATTTTAATTTTTAATTTAAACATGTTTCTTTTTAAATCCTAAATACATTTTAATTTAAAAAATTTAATTTTTAATTTAAAAATTTTCATTTATAAAATAAAAATTACTTGGTTTAAAACATGCATTATAAAAATAAAAATTTTATTTTTGATTCCTTTTCTCTGAGTAGGTATACAAACAAAAAAATGTGTATCAGGAAAACAAAAATAAAAAATACATATGGAAAAAACAAAAAAAAAAAAGAATAAACGAGAAAAAAAATCTTCAAATACCCGAATTGTTCAAATGCCCGTACAAACATACGCGTAATAAACAAACAAACGAGCGTTCGAGCATTGAAAAGCATTTATTCGGGCCACTCGAAAATGTTAAAAAGAAATCGAGGACTCTAAATCAAAGTCAATGACGGAACGCAATCAGACTTTTAAATAATACAGCAAAGGAAATTACATAAATGGGTAATGGTTTTGCTTCACACATAGGCTTGCCCAGGCAATTTATGCTAGGTCCGCCACTGATACAAATATGACATTTATGTACGTATGTTTGTGGATCTTAACTTGTAATTAATCTCATTCTTTTTCCACAAAAAAAAAATCACCTATTGCATATCTGCGGATTTCACATTTCTTTATATTTAACACATCCCAGTTGGAAAGGTGGTTAGGTCATGCATGACCTAAATGCAAATGTACATACATACATATGTGTGTACTAGCTGCCCTGTAGGAAATTTAATTAATTTTAAATCACTTTATAAACTACTTTATTTTCAATAACAACTAATTGAAAATGTGACTTTTTCCTTTGCAATGAACTGACTTTTTTAACACGGCGATGTCATAGCAAGCAGTCAATTGCCCTATCCTGCATTTGTTTTCAACTACTTTACTAGTAGTTTAAAATAAATATCTTTATCTTGAGTTTCTTTTCAACTACTTTATTTGTAGTTTAATATAAATAACTTAATCCTGCATTTGATGTCGAAATTCAAGAAATGGTAAAAATGCGAAACAAATTTTCCTCAAATTTCGCAAATCGTTCTCAAGTTGATAAACAATATTTGAGAAACAATTGAATTTATGTTAATTTTCAAATGATAAATATGAAACAATATTTTCTCCGTTTGAGAATTTCGTTTTCAGTGTTTAATGGGAAGTGAAGCTGAAAAACGGTAACCAAAAAATGGAAAAAACAATCTTGGCATACTTAGATCTGAAAACATGTGTTTACATATAAATATGTACATATACAAGAAACTGTCCCGCGCTGCATTTGTTTAAAGCTACTTTAAAATTAGTTGAATATAAATCACTTTTTAATATATTTATTTTTGCAACTAACTTTTTTTTTCCGTGAGGGTGCTGCCTCAATTGTTAAATGATTTGTTGATATAAATTTTCCTACAATAAAATCTAAAGCAGAGTCATATTGTTATATTGTTGCAAACATCTGTAGGTATGGAATTAAAGCTAAAAAACGTGATTTCATTTTATGAATGCGAATGATAACGTTATTCATACAAGCATAGTATGTATTTGCGTATATTTTTTTAGCAAATATTTAAATAAATTTATCTATTAATATTTGCATATGGCTACTTATCACACAATTCCTACATTTCGATGTCATTGTTTTTATTAACAAAAAAGTAAAAGTACGTGCTGGTTTGTGTTTGTACATTTCATATTATACAACGCTTTTTATATGATCGCTTTAATTTGGAATAACTTACCTTAGATGTTGCGAAAATGGCGCGAAAAATTTGCAAAGAAATGAAGCACTCACCGAGCGTGCAATGGGAAAACAGTGCGAGTAACGCAGCTGCAATTTTTTTGTTGGATAAAGTTTATGTCTTTAAGTTGAAAAATAACATTCGGACTAAAAGTGTTCCAATTAACCAAATAGGCGGGGAACACAGTCAGTGAAAACTGGGGTTCCAGGATAGTCTACTGACCAGTGATGCCGTTTTGATACAATCGTATCAAATGTGATACTTTTTTAAGCCCAAGATACGTAGATACTTTTTATTTGGACGTAGAACAAATTTGATAACTTTTTAATCAGCATCAAATAATTTTGATACGATTTAATCAAAATCAAAGAATATTAACCTATTCTTTTTCATTTTTAAGATTTTCTAAAAATTGTAACAACCTGTGTTTGCCGCGAAAAATATGTATTGTGAAAGTCTTGAAAATACCAAAAATGGCAACATTATATCAAACTGTATTGTAGCATTATGTTTTATGTTAACCATTATTTCAATAGCCTTTATGATTTTCTTGAATTAAATTGAATTCGAAAAATCTAAAATGATACCTAACTATTCATTATCTTTATATTTTTATATTGGTAAATGTAATAAAAAACGATGTCACGCTAAAAACACGAAAGCAGCATATTTTATTAATTTTAATTTTTTTCAAAAATTTTTCAGTGATACGAAAAAAAAAATTGCCGTATCAATTTGGTATACGGGTTAAAAGCCCATAAACAGCTTTTTTGATTAATTTAAGTTTTTTTTCCAAAAAATTTTCGGTGATACGAAAAAAACAATGAAAGTATCAATTTTTGATACCAAATTTTTTGAGGCTGCGGCAACACTGCTACTGACTAGCCAGCCGCGCCAAGCATTTTTTCATTTCAATTTTAATTTTTTTTTTGTTATTTTGGTAATACTTGAACATTTACGCTTTGAAATGATCAATCATTTAGCCGATACTTATGATGAATATTTCAATCAGTGCCCAGAACAAAATTTCCATCAGTTTTCTTCGGGAGACATGAAAAATCTGATGTAAACATTGGTGTACGTGTGTGGTCAGCTCTGATATAAATATAAAGCCAGTGTGATGTAAATAAAATCAGTCCTGGTACAATTGTTCATCAGGCCTGATCGAATGCAATATTACAGGGCTGAGGGAAAGTCGTGTCCGCCCTGATTAGGGTTGCCAGACGTACTGATTTGATCAGTACAATACTGATTTTTCGTGCCCCGTACTGATGGTTTTAAAAACCTTAAGAAAAACTGATTTTTTGGATTTTATACTGATTTGTACTGATTTTTAGCCGACACTAAAAAAAATAATTTTTATCACCCTGCACTGTTTTTAATTTTCCAACTGTTTTCATTTGACGTTTGTATTGCCGTGGTTATGCTTACGACAATACTCGAAGAGCAACGTGTAATTATTGTTGTGCACTCCGACGAGTGAGAGAATTTTCGGACTCTCACATCGATCAAATTTGCTTGGTGAAACAAACACATGGTAAGCATAACCACGGCATAACCATGAAACAGTTAGGAAGGAGGAAGCAACACGAACGTTAAATGTCATAGAAACATGATTGAGAGTTAACGATACGGAAACAAAAACAAAATGCCAGTAATAAAGACGATTTTCTCCGCATATATTGTTTTTTTTTTGTTGGAAGGCAATGTACTGATTTTTTCGGGAAAGGTATCTGGCAACCCTAGCCCAGATCTAAATAATATCAGACCTGATATAACTCTTAATCAGGCATGAGTGAATGTAGAAATAAAGACTGATGTAAAAATTGGTCATGCCTGGGTTGTTCTTACTTAACTGTGGCATTCTAAATTCAATTCCATTATTAGTTTTCCCAAACTGGCTTAGTGATGGGCGAGTCCGAGATGTTTAGACAATCGAGAGAATCGCCATCGTTGCAAAATCACAATCGAGTCAAAAGTTGACCCGCTCCTCGCCTACACAATCGAGATGTTTTTGCGATTGTTCCGAGTCAGCGAGTCGGAGGTTGTTTCGATGACATCTCGACTACACAACCGAGATGTTTTTGCGATTGTTCCGAGTCGGCGAGTCGGAGGTTGTTTCGATGACATCTCGACTACACAAGCGAGATATTTTTGCGACTGTTCCGAGTCGGCGGGCCGGCTGTTGTTTTGATGATTTGTTTTAGTTGATAAAATAAACTGAATGAGTGTTGTTGATGAAGAAAGTAGGATTGTTAATGGAAGTGAGGCAAATACATATGTAAATAAATGAACCAAATTGAAAAATATGATATATATAGACGCTGCAATTTTGCAATCACAATTAAAGAGTGTCGTGCTTAATAAATACAATTAATTATTTAAACATTAATACATTAATAAATTTTCTGAAGTGAGACGCTTACGAAACAAATTAATTTTACGAGCAGTAACAACGGCAATAGATTTGTACCACTGTATACTTTTTTAAGCAATTTTGATATTCAGGCGGCAACAACAAATGTTATGTATTTTTTGCAGCGAGTCCAAAATGTAGGGTTGCTTTGAAAACGAGAGGAATCATTGGCGAGTCCGAGCTGTTTTAGCGATTGTTTCGACTGACGGACATTTACGACTTGACTCGAATACGAATGAGAACCATCGAGAGCATTCGAGATGTTTCAACAATCGAGAGAATCGAATAAAATATCTCGGACTCGCCCATCACTAAACTGGCTCCGGTTTATGAGATAACGGTATTTAAAGCATACCATCAATTTGGACTTTTTTGTTAATAACTCAGTCAGTTTATTAGATAAATTGACAAGACATTGCACATGCATATATTTTAGTATTACCTTAACTTTTTCTGAAAATAATTGAAATCGGGTGACTATAACATATAGCTGTCATACAACCGATTGTTCAGATATGGACATTTTGCAGCATAACTTCGCTATTTACACTGCTAAGGACATCAAACTTTGCAACATTTTGTACGCGTATTGACCTTAATCTATTCGCTGAAAATTATCAAAATCTGGTAACTATAACATATAATAATAATAATAATAATAACCCACGCCCTCCAATCCCGCCCGACCGCGCGAGAGACGCACCCGCATGACGTACGGATATTTTTTATTTACATAAAACGCCGAGGTGTTGAGTGGCAGGAGTTTGTTAAGCGTCGAGATCTTAAACTGCTCAGCTACAGAGAAATAAAATCATCAGCTGAGTATAGTACATTTGAAGTTAGTCTTGAGAATTATAACAGAATAATCGCTACTATGTGTTAAGATAAGACAGCATTTTTTCCCTTATAATGAAAAGTGAGTCCGAAATATCTAAAAAGCTGGAATAGGAATTAAAGCTCTTACATAAACCCCGGAAAGGTTCATTTAATTCAAAGTTTGATTTACACTGCTTTAAATAGATAGGGTTGAAGTGTCTTGTTGAACGAGAAGGAATGTTAAAGTTTATTTCAGCTAGCAAGAAAGGAGAAAGAATTAAGCCATTCAAAAGCTTAACGATAAATATTACCCCTAACATTTCTCGTCGACTTGCAAGAGTCGGAAGATTAAAGAGTTTTAAACGGCTAGTATACGGTGGAAGATTGTAACCAGAATCCCAAGGCAAATTTCTTAAAGCAAAAAGCAAAAACTGTTTTTGGACTGACTCTAAGCGATCAGAGTGAATCTGATAGTATGGATTCCAAACTATGGAACCATATTCCAATATAGGTCTTACTAAAGTTGTAAAGAGTGTTTTAGTTATGTATGGGTCGTTGAATTCCTTTGACCAACGTTTTACAAACGCTAAGACACCTCTTGCCTTATTTGCTGCAGCATTAATATGAATGTTAAAACTAAGTTTGCAGTCCATTATTACACCTAAATCCACAAACTCATTTACTTCTTCGAGACCTAAGACATTTATTGCATAAGAAGCTGGCTGTACGGTTTTCCGGGAAAAGCGCATGAATTTACATTTATTGAGGTTAAGTGGCATTAAGTTAGTGTCACACCAAGAAACTAAGGAATTTAAATCTTCCTGAAGCAAAGTTCTATCAGCAAATGAAGAGATTGATCTAAAAAGCTTTACGTCGTCCGCATACAATGAAATTTTTGAGTGTTTAATTGTAGTAGTTATATCGTTAATGAATAGCAAAAACAGAATCGGGCCAAGGTGACTGCCTTGAGGAACTCCTGAAGTAACATTAATAATAGACGAGTAAGCATTTTTGAAAATCACCCTTTGTGTTCTATTTAAAAGATACTTATGAAGATATCCATTGCAAAAGGCTGGGCTGAAAGCCAAGAAGATCAAGTTTAAGAATCAGCAAGGAGTGATTGACTTTATCAAATGCTTTGCTGAAGTCCGTGTATATAACATCAGTGGGTAAGTTTTGAGAAAATCCATTAGAAACACTAGTGGTAAACTCCAGTAGGTTTGTGACCGTTGATTTACCCTTACAGAAACCGTGTTGGGAATCACAAATTAATGAGGACGTTGAATGAGACAATCTATTTGTAACTATTGCTTCAAATAATTTAGGAATAGCCGAAATATTTGCTATACCTCGATAATTTTCTATGGAGGACCTACTCCCGCTTTTATGAAGGGGGATAATGAATGACTCTTTCCAGAGCATAGGGAAAATGCCTTGTTCTAAGGAACTATTGAATAGTGCAGTTAGTGGTTTAAACAGGTTTATGGCACATTTTTTTAGAAAGCATGTTGGTATCTGGTCAGGACCATAACTAAATGACTCTTTTAATGATAATAAAGCTGATAACATCTCATCTGCAGATATATATGGTTTGTAAATTGATGTATTAGGAGATAATCGATATGGATAGTTGCGAAATGGAAGTTCTTCTATGTTGGAATAATTATGTTTGAAAAATTGTGCAAAGAGATTGGAAATTTCTTGACTATCACTTGAAGTGTTGTCTTGATATCTCATAGCAGACGGAAACCCATTAACTTTTCTCTTGGAGTTTACGAAACTGTAAAACGATTTTGGATTACGAATAAAATTAGACTTAATTTTACGTATATAAGCTCTATAGCATTTTTTATTTAACACAAAGTATTGGCGTCTAAGCTCAACATACTTTAAGTAGTCGGCATGCAAGCCCGATTTCTTGTATGATTTGAAAACTCGGGATTTCTTATTTTTTAAAGTTTTAAGCTCTTTTGTGAACCAAGGTTGTAATGGCTCACTGTACTCACGAACACGTTTAGGCACAAGTTTTTCAAATAGGCAATGAATAATTTTATTAAAAAGTAAAACGTTTTGCTCGACATCGTTATTAAATTTTGGCCATGTTAAACTAGCTAACTCATTATTAAGTTTTTTTAAAGTTGGCCTTGGAAAAATTATAATACGTATTTGTGTTTGCTGAACTAAGAATGCAGCCACTAATGTTGTTTACAATTTCGTATGTAATCTCTAGAGAAGGGTGGTATAAGTCCTCCGGTAGAACAAGAGGGTCACAGCGGTGAAGGACATACTTAGAGCTATCATCTACAAAAACTAGGTCTAAGATTTTCCCGAACGCATTCTGAAATATGTTCACCTGGTTGAGGGAAAGATCCGCAATCTGATCGAAAAGCTATTCATGTCCGATCTCAATGAGTTCGGAATAATATTCTCCTCTGAAACGCTCCAAGAAATGCACGGAAGATTAAAATCGCCTAACACAAGCATAGAGTCAGAGGAGTTCATCAGCGCGTGTACATCTTTAAGCACAGATGCTAATTCCATATACACGCTTATATTGCAGGCTGGCGGGATATAGCAAGCAAGTAAATAAATCCAATCCTTTGCTTGCTTAATTCGAATGCAAATCGACTCAACACCACCAATATTAGGTGTACTGACCACCTCAGAATGTAATGAGGACTTTACAGCAAACAAGACACCACCGCCGATTCTGTTTACGCGATCATTTCTATACACCTGATAATGGTTACAAAAGATTTCAGAATCAAAAACATGGGGCTTAAGCCATGTTTCGGTAAAAGAAATTACATTATAGACGCAGTCAATCGTTTTTAAATAAAAATCACTTAATTTGGTGTTCAGGCCCCTGACATTTTGATAGAAAATATTTAATGCGGAATTTAAGGTTATACTCAGTTTTTTGAAGCAGTACGAGAAATTTTCGCCGTATTGTGACCATGTATTTTAGGCCTGTTTTCAAACTCGCGAACAAAAGCGCCAGGTGGCCAAAATGAACTGTTCAGTAAAGTTTGATAATCTTGAGGAGATACATCAATTTTAAAAGAAGAAATGTCTCTTGTGTATGAAAAGTTGAATTTTTTGATAAAAATATTTCCAGTAGAGATTTTGGACGAAATATAGCTCCCATACAACTGATTGTTCAGATATATGGTTTTCTACCTTTATTTTTTTATAACTCAAAAAATAGACATTCTGCGTGAAAAATCAACATAAACACTTTCATTCAAAATAAATAGGTGAACAATTTTCTCATATACGATTTCCACGTATCTGCGTCAGTTATGGCACTTTTGTGCAACCAAGGTTGAAATTTCACCATAGGCATTTTTTCCAAGCCCCATAACACATACATATATCGTATTAAATGAATTAGATAATCCTTATATCGTCTTACAGAGAATTAAAGGAACTATTACGCAGTTTCTAAATGAAGAAAATATATGCATGTCTAATGATTTTATATGCAGTAGCAGTGACCGGAGCAACAAAAGTAGCAGCATCAACAACAAAAATAGTAACGGTGACAGTAACAACAAACAATTATACAAAAACTGTAGTTGCACCTTAATCATACGGAAACATCTAGAAAAACTGCCGAGTCTCGACAGTATGCAGCACTCTAGTTATACTCAGCTGTACTAGTACACAGAGTATTATAGTTTTGATTTCCTAACGGTGGATTGTAACAGAATGAAATAATCGAGATAGATATAGACTTATATATATCAAAATGATCAGGGTGAAAAGAGAAATCGATTGAGCCATGTCCGTCCGTCTGTCCGTCTGTCCGTCTGTCCGTCTGTCCGTCTGTACGCACGATAACTCGCACAAAAATTGAGATATTTTGATGAAATTTGGAATGCAAGTTGGTATCACGACGAGAACGGATGGTATTGAAAATGGGCGAAATCGGACCATGACCACGCCCACCTCCCCTATATAGTAAAAATCCGAAATTTTGTATCTCAGTAACTAATAGAGCTGGAGTGATGAAATTTTACCCACGTATTGACCTCAGGCCCTTATGAAGAAATGTGGTGAAATTTTGGAAAATGGGCGGTGCCACGCCCACTTATTAAGGGGCAAACATTGAAAGTTTTATGAGTCATAACTCAGAAACCGTTGAAGGTATATCGATGAAATTTGGTAGGCGTGATATACTTACTTAGACAAATGTTTGGACGAAAAATTGCCAAAATCGGTTGACGACCACGCCCACTTTTATATATGGGTATTATAAAGTGGCCTAATAAAAACATTTTAAGCCATATCTCTGTCAAATATAAAGATATATCATTGAAATTTTATGGCAGGAGTCCAACTATGGACATAAAACAAAAAACACAAAAATTTTGGAAAATGGGCGTGGCACCGCCTCTTTTTAGAAACAGGAATATACGAGATTTCTTAGCCCATAACTCGACAAATAATTTATATATAATGACGAAACTTGGTGTGTACACTTTTATTACTTGTGGTAATAGACACGCAAAAATTTATTGAAATCGATTTATGACCACGCCTACTTTTTAACAAAGATATTTCTGAAACACCCTTTGGGAATTTTTAACGTGAAATCTTTGTAACTAGAACTCGTAAAGGAATGAAATTTTGCACAAATAATAATATTCATATACTTAGTTGGATAACTGATAAAAATTTTGGAAAATGGGCGTGGCTACGCCCACTTTATGCAGCACTCACTTTATATAGAGTACAACGTGTTTCCATTAAACGCAAACAAACAATAAAAGCATACAGCTGAGTATCTAATGTTCGATTCCACTCGAACTTAGGCTTCCTTACTTGTTATTATTATTATGTATATAAATTATGATAAAAATTGCTTCCCCTCTCCCTGCACCAATTTTACTTGCAATATTTTATTTCATTTCTTATTATTTAACCATTAGTACAATAAAATAAAATAAAATATGTAAATGCTTTTAGTAGTTAATTAACTGAAATCTCCTGCAGTTGTAAAGCATTTTTATACGAACATCTGACAATGTGCATTCGTGTTCACGTGAATAATAACATTATTATAACAAACTAAAGCATCTGCAACTTTAACCCAAATATGCCTAGCGTATTATATATAATACATACATCATTGCAATCATTTTTCAGCTCAACACATGAATTCAAATACATTTTTTCTTTCATTAATATGGCGAAACAAAAACAAGTGGCATCTGGCTCAGAATAAATGGTGCAGATATTTTTTTGGCATAAAATTGACATCTAGAGACAAGAGAAAGATGTCATTGGTAAATAACTTTTATAATACAAACATTCTAAATAAATAATAGGGAATGTTCATATTGCATACATATGTATGTACGTACATATACATACATATGTATATAGAACACTTAGTACAATGGTAAGATGTTTTTGGTTACAAATATTTAACTTAAAATTAAAAGCTATGAGCAAGTTAGAATATGTAATTATTATTTTGTTTTTGGACACGTTAGGGTTCATAAAAAGAGATGACACAATATTTTTGTTTTTATCTGAATGTTTTGAAGCTTATGAGCGCCAACTAAATATTTAATTAACATTCATATTTGTCTCACATACATATTTATTCATTATCGCATGCATCATTGGAAAAGGGCTTAGTCGCATTTGTTCACCACTTATAAAAACATTCATATATACATACATAGCGCGTTTAAACTTCATAACCGCCCAAGTGAAACTTTAATAACCGCTTGTGCCAAAAATGAGATTTGCCAACCATGAATAAAAAAAAGTAATTGCTAGTAAGCATTTGCTTATTAGCAAAAGCAATTGCTTAAAAATCTTTTACTGAAAAGAATAAGCATTTGCTAATTTATTATATGAATAATATTTCAGTCATTGATGCTTTTGCTACAAATTTTAAGCTTTTACTAGAAAGAGACCAAATGTTAAAACATAACAAAATGTGACTAACGGAGCTATACAAAAACAAAGTCAATAAAAATTACAACAACTTCCTTCCTGGTATTACAAAAATAAGAATTTCATCACGAAAACGTTTGGCACATGGTTGCGTGATTTCGAATCAATTTTGATTTCAAATCAAAAAAGATAATTTTTATTTGTGATTCATTTCACAAAAGAATTGAAAAAAAACCCTTTGATTCGTGATTCAAGCGATTTTCAAATCAAAGGTAAATTTTATTTCTGATTCATTTCTCGAAAGAATCAAAGATTTATTTAGAATCAAACATATATTTTAATTCTTGATTCAAAATATGTGTATATTTGATTCGAATCAAAAATTTGATCAAGATTCAAAAAATATTTTTGATTCAAAATAATTTTAATTTGAAATCAAGTTTGAATCAAGAATCAAAAAATTTATCATTTATTTGAAAATAGTTTGAATCAAGAATCAAAGGGTATTTTTGATTTTTTTTAACGAATCACAAATAAAAATTATCTTTTATTTGAAAATACTTTAAATCAGGAATCAGAAAATATTTTTGATTCGTGATTCAGCCAAATCAAAATCACGCAACTCTGGTTTGGCACAAACAACAACAATAACGTCACAAACTTTACAACAACATCGTTGTGCAAATAAGTAAGAGTAATGCCATTTCTGGGCTTTTCTTACCAAAACTAGTAGGCGTTTTTCCTGTTGGTAGGACGATATGAATTCTATTAAGTTTTTACCTTCGTCAAATTGCCATAACAGTTAAAAAAACGTTTGAAGGTTCCATAATTGCATGTACTTAGAAGATAAATCGAGCGAAAACTAATTTCTGAAAAATTTAGCATGGGGTAGGGCATGCTTAAAAAATCATTACCTTTTGCTTATAAAAAATAGCAAATGCTAATTTTATTCATACGGAATTCAGCAATTGCTTACAGATTTCAGCAAATGCTGAAATAAAAAAGCAAATGCTTGTAGCAAAAGCAATTGCTAGTGAAAAAAGCATTTGCTTCAATTTTTATTCATAGAAATTTAAGCAAAAGGTCCAGAAAAGCATTTGCTTGATGTTTATTCATTAGGCCCAATGTATTTATCAGCTGCGAAGTCGCAGAGCTTTCACTCTAATTTTTCGCACAAGTGAAAAAAAAACCACAAAAATACACGTGCATATTCGTCAAACGTGAAAACAAAATGAACTAGATACATATGTAACTACAACAATAAAGTTATAAGTTTCTTCCGACACACGCTATTTTTTTTATCTTTTTTCTGCGTCTGCACGATCTTACTGTCAGATTATAATGATTCTCAAATCATTATAAGCATGTCTAAACTCGCAGATGTGCATGTATGTGTGTGATTGTGGGTGTGAATGAAAGATGTGGTAGATGTTTAATCCAACTCGTACTACCGTCTATAGAATCGGACGTCCGCTCAGTGACGACGATGAACAATGTGTTTTTAGGTGGGCTATATAAATTTAATAAAGCGTTTAGATCTAGCATTTATTTCAAGATACTCGTCAGGTAATGAGTGAAATTCTTCAACTTGAGGCATTGAATTAGTACGCTTGGATTCATGTGAGTGCGTAGTGTGTAAATGTTGAAGGAAATATTAGACTCTTTATAGTAAAGTTGAAGGAAATATTAGACTATTTATAGTAAAGTTGAAAGTTACGTCTAAATTAAATACAAACTAAGCCAAAGGAATATCCATAACGCGAAAAAAAGAGTGTGGAGTAAAATTTTACATAGAAGCATTAATTTTCTTTGCGATTGGCGAACGAAAGGTGAGTTTAATTCTAATTTAATTCTCCATTAACTTAATTTAACTAGTTAATATCAGGCAACTATGTAATGAGACAACAATTTTTTGTTAAATTGAAAATTAAATTGGTATTTCTACTGAGGCGACTGAAGCATTTAGAAGCCTACCAATGTAGGGAACTTAGGGATCTAGTTACAATAGAATTTAGGAAAATTCTAAGATTTGTGGAATCCACACGATGATGCAAGTGGGCGGTCTTCGGATTCACGTGGTATCACAATGAAAGCTCAAGTCCAAAGTGCGCTAAGTTGATACTAGTAGCCACTGCAACCTAACCTAACCTAACCTACTCTTCATAGAAAAATTATTCTAAAACAAAAAAATGAAAATAAAAATAAAAATAAAAAATATCATGAACGGTAAAATTTTATTGTGTTATTATAATGGTGGTCGTAATTTTTTTTTCACTATAAATTGAGCTTCATGGCAGAAATACACTCGGAGTTGAAGAGGCCCACTGCCAATTTCGTTCATATCTAGGAAAAATCAGAGTTATAATTTTAAAATCTGAAAACTTTCTTTGTTAAATTTAATACGCATGCAAAGTACTAACACACAAGATACAGTTTGTCATAATGTGGAGGTGTGTATCCTCAAAGAATGGTTGGCGGACTGCGGATTTTTAATGACCTGATGACGAAGGAGTTTTAGCTTGACACGAGTAGTCGAGAATCGCAATAAAAATTTGCATTTTTTAACCAAAAAACGCCAATAAATTCAAGTAAAAGTTGTACCCGAACAACGATCCTAAAAGCAAATCGTTGCTGTGCAGGACTTGGGTACTGCATAATTGCACCAAAGCCATGGATACATCTGCCCAGAGTCCTAGCTTAAACCCAGTCAAAAATTTCTGGCCTTTCTTGAAATAGCAAGGCAGAAAACGAAGGTCTACTAGCGATAAAGGCTGTAATTAATACCATTCAGGAAGAATGGCATAAAATACCCGAAATTTATGGTCTGAAGGACCTGATTCATTCCATAACCCTTCGTCTACAATGTGTGGTTGAGGCTAGTGGCCGTCATACCAAAATTTCTACGATGAGGTCTGTTTTTTTTTTTCAATTTCTGTCACATATGAAAAAATTGCAAAGAATTAATTGACAAAATGTTTTTTATAATTTTTTGAACTTTTGTTTTTTCTGTTGTATCTATGCCTTATGTTTTGGATTTTTTTGGTCCTAAATGTTGTAAACATATTAAATTTAATATTAGCATTTAAAAAAAAATTAAAAGCTAAGCTTAATTGACGAAATACCAGTATGAAAACAAATTTCTGAACTGTTTTCATTTTGCAAAGAATTAATTGACAAACTGTAGTTTTGTTTAATTTACTAATATTCACTGTCATTTGTCTCGTGTTTGACGTGGTGTACGAGCGTTGTTTGATAAGTCACTGACATTTTGACTAAGAAATAATTTTTTCAAAGATAGCTACGTCTACATGCAAAATATTTGACCCCAAAGTAGGAACATGAAAAAACTATTTTTATCGAAATTTTGACTTTGGTTGCACAAAAGTACATTAAGCACTGCAGGTATATCAAAACCATACATCAAAGAAATATTTGCGTATTGATTCTAAATGAATGTGCCATATAAGTTTTTCACGAGGAACTAATATTTTCTGAATTATAAGTGAATTAATGTAGGTATCTTTTGCATGGCAGGTATTATTCCTTGTTATCTTGTTTACGTGAAATGTTCCCATCACAGAAATTCTTTTTTTTTATTTGATGCTTTCTTTATTATCCTCAAGCTATCCGAAAAGGTATACCAATCGAAAAAATTCGGACTGTGGCCGATATTAAATTCTGCAAAAACTTTCTCAAAAAGTTACCATTTTGCGATTTTGGTTTTAACAAATACTTGTTAGTGAAGCATTGATCTTTGATATTCTGCTATAAGCTCGTGGGTGGTTTGACCTTCGTGTTAAAATTTCTTCTACCTCACCGTGCTCCTTTTATCTCGAAAAACTTAGTCCAGCGTTTTTCCAATTTTTTGTTCCTTCCAAAAAATAGGATTTTTCAAGGTATTTTTTCTGTGATGACCTTTTCATTTGACCAGAATTTCTTACCACCCAGTTTTTTGTTCAAGTTTGGGAACAGCAAATAATCGGAGCGGGCTTAGTGGATCCCAGATTCATCTACGGTAACAAAACGGCACAAAACTTCGTTCGAATTGCGTTACATACTCCTTTGAAGTTGGCACGCTCCTTTGAAGTTGTCACACGATTACGCTTATTATTGAGAGCAAGCAACCGCGCGGATAGCGTTTTCATGTGCAAATATTCGTGTACAATGTGATGTATTCGGTCAGTTGAGGTGCCCATGGTCTCAGCCATGTATTTCATGCAATTTATGATATCAAACAGACCTCGTACATACAGAAGAACACTTCACGGCTAAGTGTCTAGCATTAAAGAGTTTATTGTAGGTATTCCTTTCTGCTTTTTTTTCTTGTTGAGGGCACGTGCTCAAAGTAATGGAAATTTTCACAAATTCCATAAAGTTCGATAATATTTGTATTGCGTTGTGGTTTTAAACATAGTAAACATGATTTTTTTATATTTGGTTTTTGTTTTTTATTTATTTATTTTTTTTTTTTTTTTGGAAAAGACAAAACAACAATTTCTTATTTACATAGTAGTTAATTAAATAAACTAGTTTTTGTTTTTGCTACGCCAACGAATTCCGAAATAAATGGAACAAGTTTACGCATTACTAAGGGCCGGTATGCAAATGAAATAATATAAAAAATTTGTTAGATCTGTGCAGGTGAACCCGCCAGCAGGCATTGTTCTTTGTTCAATTTAAATAACTTTGTAATTAATAACTTAGCATTGGCCTGAAGTATTAACATTGAAATAAACAACAGCGAATGTTTTCTTTGAGAGTATCTATTTACAAAAAAAAAAACTCTAGAGTGCCATAATCCATACAGATAGTAACTAGCCGCTCTCAAGCTCTTCAAAAAGGCACTTACATCTGACTCACTCAAATATGGGAATTTCTTGGGACGGTATGTTCGCGCGATTTTTTGAACTTTTTAGGCAGAAATATCGCGAAATATTGTATTGTTTTATGATAAAGGGAAAGATTTAGGCCACAGCTGATGATTAAAGTATGTTAGCGACAGAAATTTAGTTTAATGCCTCTGTTTTAGCCACTTAAACTGCGTTGCGACGTTAAAAAAAAAATGGAAGTTAAAAAAATTGAATTTTTTTTGTAGCGTCCGCAACGCAGTTTAAGTGGCATTCAAATAAATTTCTGTCGCCAACATACTTTAATCAACAGCTGTAGCCTAAATCTTTCCCTTTATCATAAAACAATACAATATTTCGCTATATTTCTGCCTGAAATGTTAAAAAAATCGTGCGAAGATGCCGTCCGCCACGCCCAGAAAATGCCCATATGTCAATAGGTATATTAATGTTAAAATTAAACCAGTTGTTGGATATGGAATTTTTTTAATTATATATGTATGCATGTAATGTATGTATGCGTGTATACATACATACATACATATGTGTACACATGCACATGTCATTACTTGCCATCTGCCTTTTGAAAAATGTCTGTACTGTAGAAGTATACATATATTATGGTGCTTAGTATATTGAATTTCCTAGTGGTTCGATAAAATTGTTTTTTATTATTATTAACAATATGTATTTTAAGAGTCATAAAGTATTATTTTTAGAAAAGGGTAACAAGCTTTTTGTTACTAATGGTATTTTATTCTGAGTTTCAAATTGAGCTCTTCAGTAAATAAATGTACAAAAGAAAACATATAAAGACAGCACAGTACAGAAGATTAAAAATTTTAAGAACCAAACAACTTCTTTTAGAAAGGGTATTCATTTTTTTTTTTTTTTCAAATATGTAAACAGCTTTGCAAATAAGTAGTTTCGGCGCTTTTTTCTCTTTTAAACACTGTGCTTATTACAATAATCTAAAATAGATTGAAGAAACTACATAAAAAATACACGATTTAATGATACAAATCGAACTACACTGCGTGTTCGTAATTTTATTACATACAAACAAGCAGGCTAATAAAAGTGTGTTAAAAACAAAAGAACAGTATTTCAATCTTTATACTCTAAGAATTTAATATACATACATATGTATATTATGTACATAGTTATGTATGTTTTTCAAAAATACTTCCTTTTGTTGAGATTAAGATTTGATAAATATTTTGTCGATTTGTAATTTAATTGATATTTTAAATGGTTTTGTTATACATAATTACCTAACAAATTCCACATTTTAATACATACATAATTTCATGCAGAATTTTGTAAAAGCTGGAATGCATTAAAGCAAAATTTATTTTGTGAAATTAAATATCCTTCAAGAAAATTTACTTTTGACAAGTAAGGAAGCCTAAGTTCGAGTGCAATCGAACATTAGATACTCAGCTGTATGCTTTCATTGTTTGTTTGCGTTTGTTCGATATAGGGTGTATTTTATATGAAACGAGTGCTGCATAAACAGGGCGCAGCCACGCCCATTTTCAAAATTTATATCAATCATCCAAATAAGCATACAAATATTATTGTTAGTGCAAAATTTCATCCCTCTATGACTTTTAGTTACAAAGACTTCACGTTACAAATTCCAAAAGGGTGTTCCAGAAATATCTTTGTTAAAAAGTAGGCGTGGTCATAAACCGATTTCAATACATTTTTGCGTGTCTATTAACACATGTTATAAAAGTGTATAAACCAAGTTTCGTCATAATATCTCAATTATTTGTCGAGTTAAAGGCTAAGAAATCTCATATATCCCTTTGTCTAAAAAGAGGCGGTGCCACGCCCATTTTCCAAACTTTTTTATTTTTTGTTTCCGGTCTATTGTAAAACTCATGTCACAAAATTTCAATGAATTATCTTTATATTTCACATAGATATCGCTTAAAATGGTTTTATTAGGTCACTTTATAATACACATATATAAAAGTGGGCGCGGTCGTCAACCGATTTTGGTAATTTTTCGTCCACACATTTGGCTAAGTAAATATATCACGCGTACCAGATTTCATCGATATATCTTTAACGGTTTCTGAGTTATGGCTTATTAAACTTTCAATATTCGCTCCTTAATAAGTGGGCGTGGCACCGCCCATTTTCCAAAATTTTTGTAGTTTTTGTTTTATGTCCATAGTTGGACTCCTGCCACAAAATCTCAGTGATTGATCTTTATATTTGACAGAGATATCGCTTAAAATGTTTTTATTAGGCCCCCTTATATTTCCTATATATAAAAGTGGGCGTGGCCGTCAACCGATTTTGATAATTTTTCGCCAAAACATTTGACTAAGTAATTATATTACGCGTACCGAATTTCATCGATATATCTTCAACGGTTTCTGAGTTATGACTCATAAAACTTTCAATGTCTGCCCCTTAATAAGTGGGCGTGGCACCGCCCATATTCCAAAATTTTTGTGTTTTTTGTTTTATGTCCATAGTTGGACTCATGCGACAAAATTTCAATGATAGATCTTTATATTTGACAGAGATATCGCTTAAAATGGTTTTATTAGGTCACTTTATAATACACATATATAAAAGTGGGCGTGGCCGTAAACCGATTTTGATAATTTTTCGTCAAAACATTTGTCTATGTAAGCAAATTACGCGTACCAAATTTCATCGATATATCTTCAACGGTTTCTGAGTTATGACATATAAAACTTTCAATGTTTGACCCTTAATAAGTGGGCGTGGCACCGCCCATTTTCCAAAACTTCATCAAATTTCTTCATAAGGGCCCGAGCTCAATACGTGGGTAAAATTTTAAAACTCTAGCTATATTAGTGGCTGAGATACCAAATTTCCGATTTTTTCTATATAGGAAAAGTGGGCGTGGTCATGGTCCGATTTCGCCCATTTTCAATACCAACCGTCCCAGTCTCGATACCAACTTGCGTTCCAAATTTCATCAAAATATCTCAATTTTTGCGCGAGTTAGAGTGTTTACAGACGGACGGACGGACGGACGGACGGACAGACGGACGGACGGACGGACGGACGGACGGACGGACGGACGGACGGACATGGCTCAATCGATTTCTCTTTTCACCCTGATCATTTTGATATATATAAGTCTATATCTATCTCGATTATTTCATTCTGTTACAATCCACCGTTATGTGATTAAAACTATAATACTCTGTGTACTAGTACAGCTGAGTATAAAAATGCATATTTTCAACAACTAAATAACTATTTAACTGCATTTCTCAAACATTTCCCAGCAAACATTCTGGGAGCGCTCATAAATTGGAAGTCCGATATGAGTCCGAAATATGAGCCTCAGAATTTCGGAGTCTGATATGTGTCCGAAATATGATTGAAAAATTAGCCTCATAATTTCGGAGTCCGATATGAGTCAAAAATATGTGTGAAATATGAGCCTCTGACTTTTGGAGTCCGATATGAATCCGAAATATGTTTGAGGTATGATACCCTATTTACGAAAGAATACTCTACTTTTCGTCAGCCAAAAGTCGAACTTGTTATTTTTCGTCAGCCAAAAGTCGATTTTGTTACTTTTCGTCGGCCAAAAGTCAAATGTTCTACTTTTCGTACAGAATTTTTTTATTGCCAGCTTTCGCCAGAAATTTTAAATGTGCTAGTTTTCGTATGGTACGACGATATATAAAATATTACTTCAATCACAAATGTAAATACATGTATGATTTTATAAACATATGTACACATATTGGATTTATATAATAGAACAGCATTGGAAATAAATATGTATTTAAATTTTTTGTACAGCAAATAAACCGTCTTATTTTTGAAGAATAGGCATAAATATAAATTTACTTAGAGCATTTCATTTAGATCTCTCGGAGTCATAAACGAAGGAAAAAAGAATCATATATGAGTCCACTAAGAGTCTATTCGGATCCAACAAAGCGTCATAAACTAAGGAAAAAAGAGTCTTATATGACACCGATAAGAGTAAAATAATAGCCTTTTCAGAGTCGAAAAGAGTCAAATATGGCTCCGATAAGAGTCTTTTATGAATGCAAAACCACTCATAAAAGAGCAAAAAATTTGTTCAAAATATGAGTCCAATAAGAGTCATAAATGACTCTTATTCAGCCTCCTACGATATATGAAATTAGGCTCACACCGAACGACCAACGCAAAAAGGGAAATGCATACATTCATTTGTGACTCATAAATGAGCTCATTATGAGCGCTCATGCTCCGATTTAGGACTCACTTCTGACTCTTTCAGGAGTCCCAATGTTTTATATAGTAGGTAGTACACATACATACATACATACATATTTATGTAGATATACAGTTTCATTTTTGTGTAAATTCTTGCAGAGTCAAACATACAAATATTTTAATCACTATTTCAATATCAAAATCTATACACACATGGATGTCATGCTGGTTCTAATAATCACATTTCCTAAGGGAGCTTCTTTTTCACTTACATAAGATACAAAGCAGCAAACTGTGAATGATTGCGCATTTGTTATACAAATTTAAATACATAAGTATGTACTATATTAATGCATAAAATACATAGTCGGATTGATGGGCTAGTCAGCAAAGTGATTTGATTTTGATGCAGAGACTGCCAATGCCATCGCCGTGTTAGAAACACCAGTTGTTAATGTGGACAAAAATGTACATAGGTGACTAGATTTAGGGCATACCTACTAGTGGTAATTTAGTTCACAACTAGTTGATTTGTCTGCAGGGTTAATATTGCATTGCATATCATATGCACATGGTACATATTTACATGCATACGATCACGTCATATGGTTAGACAAGTGACGACGTAAAGCAATGACGGCCAAGACAAATGAGAACACAATAACTGATGGGAGCTGAAAACGTACATATGTTTGTACATACGAGTGTATTATGTATTTGAAATAACAACCTAAGTTCATTTCTACTTGCAAAACTGTTTTTTGCTTTTTCTTATATAATTGCCAATTTAGACTTAGGTTGTTTTTTCAAATGTACACAGATATGTAAGCAGTTGAATTTAACTTAAATGCGAAAAATAATTATTGCAATAATTAAATGTAACGGAGGCGTGTATTATGTCTAAATCGATCCGCGTGCGCCAAAAAACGTATGAACCAAAATGGAAATTTTACAGGAGAATTGAATTTATTTAGGCTTTAACTTCGAAACGGTACGTTTAACAGTTATGAAATCGAAAATCATGACTCAAACGTTTTTTTTTTTTTTTTGAGCACAGGGCTGGAAATACATATTCAATGAAATAATGGGCAGCAATATTAAACTTACCATTTCATGGTATGTAGAGGAGTCAATGGCAAAGCAATACCTTTTTTCGAAAACATATCAATATAATGGTTATTCTTAACCAATTTTTTTTTGTTTTTGTAATAGTAAAAAAATCCAAAAAAAAATATATCTCGTATTTTCGCTGACCTTTTCTAATACGCTCAAATAATACGGTTATTTTCCGTCCCTGGTTTTTATTTCGCAAAGGACATAAAGGCATTTAAATTTTTATTTTATTTTTTTTTTTCATCAGAAAAAAGGAACACCCTTATGTAATTACACATGTATGTATTCATTCTTTCCTATTTGGCATTTGCCGTGCATTGCATTATTGCAACTTCCAATCAAAGTTTAGATGCAAACTCATTTCCGATTTATTATTTCACAATTTCAACGTAGCGTAACAATTGTTGAGTGTCACTTCGTTGACATTTATAATTCGTATGTATGTACATTTACTAATTGTTTATTACAATTATTCATATGCATTTTATTAAATAGTATATACACACATCCATATAAATATCTTGAAATGCAGATGCGCACACATGCTCCAATGACAAATGCATATGTTGTATGTAATATAGAAAATCGGTGACTAGTTTAGTTTAGTTCTAGTCTAAATATTAATATATATATCTTTTAAGCGAATGTCTGTATTAACTTTTGTTAGTAGACGGATTAATGAATAAATAAACAAATAAATAATAAATTTATAAATATTTTACCACTACACTCAAAAAAAAAATTTCTCAGATTGATCAAGGAATAAAAACCACGTTTTAAAGAAAATTTTGCATCAAAATAATGAAAATTTTCTTTAGCGCCGAATCCTTCCCATTTTTCCATAATCTGAGTATTTTTTTTTTGGTGTACACAATACTTTAAAGGTAGTTACATACATTGATCCATTGATAAAAACATTTTTTTTGTTATTAAACAAATAATCTCAACAATCAATCAAATAATTACAGCATGCGATTTCAGTTTCTCATTCAATTTCTATTAAATTGTTGAGCAATTTGTTGCAGTCAAAAAAACAAATTACGTATATGAATTTTATTAATTGCGATTTGTGATCTTTCTGCGTATGACTGACTTCCTGTCTATTCTAAATAAAAATAATATTTATTAATTTTTTTAATATAATTAAAATGAATTACTGTTTTTAGGATATACTCGTACGTACATACATACAGGGCCGCCGAGAGAAAATCCGGGCCCGGGGTTAAAATAACTACGGGCCTCCATACTAAATGAACAAATTCTAAAAATCAAAATTCAATGAATATATATGTACATAGTTAAGAACTTTAATTTATTTATACATTAATACAGATCAAGTAAATATGTGAACATAGAAATATACATATTAGGGTGGGTCAAATGTATTGTTCAAAAGGCGCATCCAGTTTCCGAGTCATACTGAGTAATATTGTCCATGGGACCATAGGTCTGAATGAATTCTGTTTAAATACATATTGCTTTATTTGTATGAAATAAATTTCTTTAAATTGGAATACAAATATTTGTTGGTAGGAATTTGGTATATCAAAAGACTGATCCTGCTGAACGCTTTAGTGAAACAGCAATCGAATTCAACTGTACGAAGCACCAAAGCAAATTTTAGCTTCGCAAGCTTCGTTTGTTTTCGGCGTTTCGGACGGTATGCGATTTTTTGAACTTGTGAGGCAGAAATATCGCGAAATATTGTATCGTTTTATGAAAGAGGGAAAGATTTAGGCCACGGCTAATGATTAAAGTATGTTAGAAATTTAGTTTAATGCCTCTGTTTTAGCCACTTAAAAAAATGGACGTGTTTTTGTAGCGTCATTTTGAAACGCCCAGGAAATACCCATATCGCTGTATAAGAATTTGCATCATACCAATTTTTTCTGTTGCAAGAGAAAACGAATTCAAATTTATGCTGCAAAGTCGACGCCAAAACCAACAATTCCTTAAGTGAGGTGCAGACACGTTAAGAGAATTATAAAATTTGTTGAAATTTAAAATGATTGCTATCTACGAAAGGTGATTAAAGGTGTTGTTTGTTTATTTTCTGTAAGCAAAAACTTGGATATCATTTTGAGATTCCCGGGCCCTCTAAAGCCCGGGCCCGGGGCAATTGACCCCCTCAGCCCCCCCCCCCCTCTCGTCGGGCCTGCATACATATATGCATTTAAACTTTATATAGTATTAATTTTGACATACGTAATGTAAATGAGTTCTTTTCTTACAAAGAAATTAAATTGCTATATTTCATTTCATTTCATTTATATCAGTCAATGGTTACAAAGCCTTACAGACTAGATATGTACATATGTATGTTTTAAGAAATTGGATTTCAAGTTTTGATGACTTATAACTAATAGTTAATATATTCATAGTAGTAAATATGTATGTATATTAAAAAAAAGACTTCAGAACATGCCAGATTTCATAACAGCTTAGAAAGCCCTTTTTTTAGTTATATGCAATCTAAAAAATATAAAAATTTCTTACAAGTATTGTATCAAAGCAATTACTTCCGTTAAATGCATATGTACACTAGGGTGGTTCAATTTTTTGGCAACATTCTTCCTAGCAAACCAGGATTCTGCATAGAATTTTAAAAAGAAAAATCTAGTGTAGGTGTGTTCTAGAAGACTTTTATGCTTAGAATTTTATGCAGAACTCCACCCTAATATTTATATATGTATGTACATATGTAGCTAGAGTAACAGCACAATGAATTTATCATGCGTACAACGAAATATACCTACCTTTTCGTAACAAAAGGAAAGTGCGCGCAGGTGCCGTTTATTCACAATTACATTAATTTTGGGCAGCTGCCATTTTGAAATCTCTTCTTATAATGATATAAAAAAAATAATGAGGGGTCATATATGTACAAATATATTTATATGTATATACATATTTTTATATAACAATAATAAAATTGTATGAATATGCATAACTGTGACAAGTTTTAGGCAAAGCTTGGCCTTATGGATGTTCGGTACATACATAACGCACGTTTTATGCAATAGGGATTTAACTCAAAAAATTTTTTTTTGGGAAAACGCAAATAAAGTTTTATAATTTCAAATAGTTTCCTTCTACGGCTAACTACAAAATCACCTTTATTTCCGCCATTTTTATCTTTTTGAGTATTTTATAAGACTAGACTCAAAGGCACTACCCAGTTATTGAAATATATGGCAAAATCCCAGAAATCGAAAATTTCGAGTTAAATCCCTATTGCATAAAACGGGCGATAAGCTGTATTCATGTGGGCAAGACTGAGAGAGTTGCGAAAAAAACAAACGCTGGTACAGGGTTGCGTGATTTTGATTTGACTGAATCACTAATCAAAAATATTTTCTGATTCTTGATTTAAAATATTTTCAAATCAAAGATAATTTTTATTTGTGATTCGTTTCAAAAAAGAATCAGAAATACCCTTTGATTCGTGATTCAAACTATTTTCAAATCAAAGATAAATTTTATTTGTGATTCGTTTCACAAAAGAATCAGAAATACCCTTTGATTCGTGATTCAAACTATTTTCAAATCAAAGATAAAATTGATTTGTGATTCATTTCTCAAACTTGATTTCGAATCAAGATTCTTTATAAACTTTTGATTCGAATCAAATTTTTGATTCGAATCAAATTTTTGATTCGAATAAAATTTTTGATTCGAATAAAATTTTTGATTCGAATCAAATTTTTGATTCCAATCAAACTTTTGATTCGAATCAAAAAATTATTTTGAATCAAAACTTTATTTGAAATAATGTGCCTATGCACATACATACATACATACGTATGTATGTATGTACGTACGGCGTAGCACAAACGTAAATACGACAATCAGAAATATGTATATACCCTGCAGGGAACTCAATAACTAGTGAGCAAAATTTCTAGTTCCGAACTAGCGAAAAGGTGTCAAAAGGGAACTAGATCAATTGTAGTTAGACCCTCACCGGTTCAGAAGGAGTGAATTGAGTGACCATTATAAGACACACTTTGATTTGTATGCAATTTCGAAGTGACAAAAAATCTATGAAAATTTTTCGTTCATTCAATTGCCTTCGGCTTTGTCTATTTCTGCAATCCTCAGATGTTTAGTGAGGCATTTTATATAAAGTTTTCTATTTGCATTTTGTATGAAATGAAATGTTCCCCTAATTATGCTTTTCCGATCCCTCATGCTTATTTTGAATTTCTTTTATTTTATTCCTTTTTAAATATTATTGTAAATTTTTATTAAATAAATAAATAAAAAAAATTAGTTAAAAAAATAAAAAAAAAAAAAATTATCATCCACCTTGACACCGACAGGATTCGAACCCGCGCTCCTCAGATTAAAGGCACATGCGTTAGCCAGTCGGCCATCGCGCCACTTGCATGAAGTGTGTCAAAGGCTGCACTTAAGCGGCAGATGTAAAGCTGTAGAATTTGTAGGTACTTGTAGCTAGTTCAGAACTATCGAAATTGTGCCAATAAACGAACTAGTGAAAACTGTAGAATTTAGCACTAGTTCGGAACTATCGAAAATGTAGTGCAGAGGGTGACAATTGACACCGCCTAGGACATCGCCGTGTTAAATTCGCCAGTTGATAACATGCAAAAGAGATTTAGCTCACACTGATAGTGTCGAAAAATGCACTAGAAGCGACCTAGTTCGGAACTAGAGATTTTCCCCTACAGGGTATGTACATACATACATACACATGTACACATTTGGCGTCAGCATACAATTTGGCTGTTATTGGACTTTTGGTGCATTTTATACATTTTTGTGTTTTAAGTTACCGAGAATGTACTTGAATATTTCTGATATGCTACAGTATTTTTGATTCTAAATAAATTTTTGATTCGAATAAAATTTTTGATTCGAATCAAATTATTGATTCGAATAAAATTTTTGATTCGAATCAAAAATATAATTTGAATCAAGATTCGTAATAAATTTTCGATTCGAATCAAATTTTTGATTCGAATAAAATTTTTGATTCGAATCAAAGATATTTTTTGAATCAAGAATCAAAAAAGATTTTTGATTCTTTTGAGAAATGAATAACAAATCAAATTTATCTTTGATTTGAAAATGGTTTGAATCACGAATCAAAGAGTATTTTTGATTCTTTTGAGAAATGAATCACAAATCAAATTTATCTTTGATTTGAAAATGGTTTGAATCACGAATCAAAGGGTATTTTTGATTCTTTTGAAAAATTAATCACAAATAAAAATTATCTTTGATTTGAAAATAGTTTGAATCACGAATCGAGTTGATTCTTTATTTGAAAGTTGATTTGAAATCAAAATTGATTCGAATCACGCAACGCTGAGCTGGTATATAAACAAGGGTACAAAATACGTCCGTTCGTTGAAGCAATGGAATTGGAAAAAAGTGTGTGTACATGTTTTCTTCTTATTCTCCATTTCGACACTATCCAAGACTTAAACCCAAAACCAATCAAGATTCGTAATAAATTTTCGATTCGAATCAAATTTTTGATTCGAATAAAATTTTTGATTCGAATCAAAGATATTTTTTGAATCAAGAATCAAAAAAGATTTTTGATTCTTTTGAGAAATGAATCACAAATCAAATTTATCTTTGATTTGAAAATGGTTTGAATCACGAATCAAAGAGTATTTTTGATTCTTTTGAGAAATGAATCACAAATCAAATTTATCTTTGATTTGAAAATGGTTTGAATCACGAATCAAAGGGTATTTTTGATTCTTTTGAAAAATGAATCACAAATAAAAATTATCTTTGATTTGAAAATAGTTTGAATCACGAATCGAGTTGATTCTTTATTTGAAAGTTGATTTGAAATCAAAATTGATTCGAATCACGCAACGCTGCGCTGGTATATAAACAAGGGTACAAAATACGTCCGTTCGTTGAAGCAATGGAATTGGAAAAAAGTGTGTGTACATGTTTTCTTCTTATTCTCCATTTCGACACTATCCAAGACTTAAACCCAACAATTTGAAACCATTTTACTTATTCACAATAGAAAAAATTGGCATAATCAGTTGCGACCAGTTTAATGAGTAGCTGGCATACTCTCTAAAGGTCTCTTAAACTCTCTAACATTTTGTATGAAAACTGTCAGCTCAGCGAGCAGAATCCAGTATAAGCGAGCGGATAGGGATAGTGACTAATGTCTGTATTTCAAAATGATTTTGGGACAAAATTCTGGCAAAAACTAAAAAAAAATCTGCGCGACTTAATAATTTCGAGTCAAAATTCTGTATTCCAAAATTCTGGATGGACATAATGATGAAGGGTCATAATCCTGGAAAGTAAAATTCTGGTTTCCAAATAATTTTGGACAAAAATTCTGGTTGTTTTTATTATTAAAAATAAGGCACTCATATTCTGATTTTTAAGAAACAAATGTGTACCTAATTCGATTTCCGATTATGTATACAGAGAAACCTCTCCTAACGGACACCTCTCATAGGCGGACACCTCCCTTGAGCGGACATTTTTTCATGCACCAAGGTTTAGGTTCAATTTTTAGAACAAATTGCCCTCTCTTAGGCGGACACTCTCTTGGGCGGACGCGGACAGTTATTTACTATTGAATTGCACTAAAAACTTCTATTAAGCGGACACGAACCTCTCGTCAACGGACACTTTGATTTTTTTTCATAACGAATCACATAAAAACCTCTGTTAGGCGGACACGAACTCTTATGCGGACAAAATATAAGTATGCATAGCAATATGAAAAAAGTTCGCGGAATGTTCGTTAGGTAAAAAGCGCTGTGATGAAAGGCGAATCACCAACTAAAATAAATATCCGCATGACTTTATTGGAATAGATAAAAAATACATTCACCGAGAGCACGGATTTCCAGTTGGATGATAGTACCGATACTGAAATTATTACCGCTGAAAGTAGGTAATGCAATCTCCTCGTACGAAATGGCTTTGACTGCAGTTTCAAATTTGAAAAGATTTTGCACGGAAGACCTTATTGCATTTGAATTGTTGCAGAAATTTTAAAGCCATCCGAAAAGCTATTTTATTTTAAATAAGCAAAACCCCTTCGTCAATAGACAATTTCGCAATTTTTTAAATAATTTCAAAGATATCCCAACATTTCTAGTATGTGTATGCTAATACTTTATGTACATATGTATATACATACATGCATACATATGTATATGTATTTATGTGAAATTTTGAAAACATAAGAATCCTTGTATTTTTCAGTGAAATATGAATAAATAAATCCTTTAAAATCCAAAAAATTTCTAAAATAGCAACCCACTCCCTTAAGCGGACACCTCTCTTAGGCGGACAAAATTTGCCCGACGGTGAGTGTCCGCCCAAGGGAGGTTTCACTGTATATTTGGAATGAAAAATCGCTGAAGGGTGTACTACGCAGAAGGACATCACCGTGGCGGTAGCTACGGTTAGGGCACACGTCCGGACGGATGGCGTAGCCCAGGGTTATTTTTTATAAGCGCGGCCGAAGGCCGCCAACGCAGAAAAGTGTTCTGAGCAAAAGCACTGTGGACCGGGCCATAGATATTACTCCGGAAAGAATTCCTTCCCAAAAGTGAGGTTAAGGACGGCATTTTTTGCAACTTTAAATGCCTATAGTTCGGACCCCTGAACTGTACCGACTTCAGATATAGGATCGGGGGGCGTTGCCACGCCCCCCTATAAAATTGGCCCGGCGCGGTTAACTTAGTAAACAGCTGATTATTGAATTTTGTCTACTATAATTATCCCTTTTAAAGAGTGTTGACTTCTGTAAAATAAATCTTTATTATAGAAACATGTTGCCAACAACATTTTGACAGGCAAATGCATTTTTGTTGACATAAAAGAGGGTGACATGAAACAATAATGGAGTTTTTACATGAAATAGGGTGACATTGGATCGTTATCAAAAGTGTGGCTTTATGTCTCATTTTCGGGAAAAAATTTATGACGTTAAGTCCCATTTATTTATTTAATGGCCCGCGGGCGTTATTTCCACGGGCGTTATTTCACTGCACCGTGTAATTCAAATACAATTTCCGATTTTTCAATACATAATTTTGAAAAACAGAATTTTGACTTTACAGAGTTTTGTATACAGAATTATGAAAAACAGAATTTTGAAAACGGCATTTTGACATTCAGTATTTTGTAACACAGAATTTTGAATCCAGAATTTTGGAAACAGAATTTTCAATGCAGAATTTTGTCTCATAATCATTTTCTGGCCAACCCGAGCGGATAAATTCTCAAAAAATAATGCTTAACAATATATTAAATTTCTTGTTATACTATACATACATAGATAATGCAAGTTCTTTAAACTGCAATATATCTCCAGAACGAACACATTCTCAAATGATAAAAAAAAAGAAATGAATGAACTTGACTTAACAAAGAAACAAAAGAAGAAGGTGCACAAATATTCAAAACAATGAACAAAGACTATGGACGATGACGTTGTTCAATGTAAATTTACATATGCAAGGGCGTAGGCAGGTAGGGGCAGGGGGGGCAGCTGCCCCCCCCTGGCTAGGTACTGCTTAATATTATAATGGCATCAGAGATTAGTACAGAAATTTACATGTGAAAATAAAACAGTGAGATTTGTTTCAATTCGTGTCTACAGTTCACTAAATATTTTAGCATTAGCATTGATAAGCAGAATCTAAGGCCCGATTTCACCAGCGTGACTAAAGCTAATACTGATTTCACACAGGCGCACATAGGTAGATTTTACGAATTTATGCGGCCAAAATTGAAAATTTTAAAATTGGTGCAAATACAAAATCCAAAATCGCTCTACGTTTATAATAGACCGGACGATAATAAACCGGTCTTCTCGGCTTTTATAGACAACCGGGGTGCCCCTGCCGCTAGTCGAAACTTATTATTCTCCCATTTTTTCGATTTTTTATTTTTTACGTATTTTAAGTAACCCATTTTTAAACGTCAATATTTTTAGTTTTAAGACAGTTATCAAAGTAAACAACAAGAATTCGAGTGCTTCAGGTAAATATCATTATTTATTGAAGAACTCGTCAACCTAGCATAATAAAAGACGACCCACCATTTTGAAGCTTTTAAGCATATTGCGTTTTCTTGAAAAATATTGTTCATTTTTTTATTCAAAAGCATTTTAGTTATATTATCGCCTCCGATCGTCTCATATGCATAGAATATACCCGTGCAGAGGCATTGCGCGACTTGGATGTATTTACTTGATCGCCTATAACTTTTCTATTTTACCATGGATTTTCTTCGTTGATAGCTTATCTTTTTCCCAATAGAATGGAGCTTCACGTAAAGGAGTAAAACCGAAGGTGAAGACATTGGTTTAAAAGATATTGCCTGACAAAGTCAATTTTTTCTTCAAAAAATCGTAAAAAATCGAAAAAATTCAAATTGAATCGTCAATATTTCAGAAACTATAAGAGTTACAGAAAAATGTTGTAGCAGGGATGAAAAGGAAATTTAATTTTCTTTCGTTGAGTGTCACTCCAAGGAAGATAGCTCACTGCGTTAAAGAGGTATACAGGATTAAGTGGAGCCATTGGCCAAATAACGGTAAATTGCCGATATCTCAAAAACCTTCACATAGAATTAAAAATGAGCCCAATTTTCGGAATCAGCGACCGATTTTACATATAAATAGGATGGTCGCGTTCAGAGTATTTTTTGGCTGTAGAGCAGTGTTTTTATTGAAAAATTGTCTATATTTTTAAAATAAAATAAGAAAGTAAAATTTTCCTTCTGACTTTGCGCAACCCAGTTTGTTTGACAGTTGTTGTTGTCATTTTTATATTAGCAGTGTTGCTGTAGTCGCACTCACAAATTAGTATTATTTTTGACATTTAAGAGCTCAACAGCAACACTTGATTTTAGTCGCAAACAAATTGATGTTTGACTGCTTCAAATATTTGATGTGCTTGCCCCCCCTAGATAAAATCCTGGCTACGCCCTTGTACATATGTATGTGAATTTCTAAAGTATTTTCGCACATCTTCGAGAAATCGTAAATTGACTTTGCGTCTATTTTTTGAAGCCAATGTAAATAACATACATACATATAACATAGTCGACGTATCTGCATAAGGAAATATTAACTTATTCCATGCCCTGCAATAAACCATCTATACCAATATATGAGCGCATATTGAACCAACTGTTTACAAGTTTAAACGAACTCGACCAAAATCGTCTAAACGTGCCAACAAAGAAGAAGATATTTATTTGGAACACATGTTCGGGTTTTTAATTTCATAGAAACATAATAAGTTGAAAAACCTGTGTTCTTAGCTAGACTATCCCACAAAAAATAAGGCCAACTTCAGATTTCACAGAAACAAATAAAAAAGAGTATTGTGACTTTTAGTGGCTTATGCGGCGTGTTAATATTTTAAAATAAATTTCTTTGAAATTTAAAAAAATATGTAGATATGTATGTATAAATCATGAAGTAATATATTATGTGACTAACTTAATTAAAGTCTGGCGAAAACGAAAAATATGCATTATTCATCATTTTTTTATCATAAAGATATTATCCTAACTTTGTTGTTTTTTTTCACTTATCTTTATGCTACTAATTAATAAATCACCTCTGTATGTATGTATGTACATTTGCACATCATCTCTGCAAATTTAAGCAAACATTTTAAAACCAGGCGAAAACAACTGGCAACTGGCAAGCCTACAAGAAGTCGATCCAAAGAGCTAAAAGAGACTCATGGAAAAACTTCGCTAGCGACATCTCTGAGGCCAATCGTCTACGAAAGGTCCTCTCTACTAACCCAGTTCCCCCAAGCTGTATCCGAATGCAAAATGGGGACTGGGCCACATCTAGTACTGATATTCTGAACACCCTGGTCACCACACACTTCCCAGTGTGCACCTCGGAACCTTATAGAACCTACTCTAACCCCAGGACATCTAATGACTTGGAGCACATAATTACTAACACAAGGGTAAAATGGGCAATTAAATCCTTCAAACCCTTCAAATCTCCGGGAATAGATGGAATCTTTCCTGCTGAATTACAGGCAGCAAGTGATACTCTAACCCCTCTACTTGTTCCTATCTATAAAGCCTGCCTCAACCTGTCATACGTTCCTCTGGAATGGACCAAGGCGAAGGTGATCTTTATTCCTAAAGGGGGCAGAGCCTCCTACAGCAGCTCAAAGGATTTCAGGCCGATAAGCCTGACCTCTTTTCTACTCAAAGTTCTTGAGAGATTGCTGGATGTCTATATCAGGCTCCGTGCGAATACTCTATCTCCTTTTCAACACGCTTATTCCAAAGGCAAGTCCGTAGAGACTGCTCTACACGCTATCACTTCCAAGATAGAAAAGGGGCTAGCCTTTAAGGAATTCACACTGGGCATCTTTCTCGACATAGAAGGAGCTTTCAACAATGTTCTACCGGGAGCCGTTACCACCGCCCTACGGGACTTGGAGGTAGAAGAGGCTCTCGTGAGGTTTGTCGAACTTCTTCTTAGTAGAAGAGCCATTATTTCTGAAATGGGTAATTCATCGATAACTAGGTATGCCAACAGGGGAACACCCCAGGGTGGAGTTTTGTCTCCTCTGCTTTGGAACCTAACGGTGAACACCCTGCTCTCTAAACTTCAGCACACGGGCTGCCAGGTCATTGCGTACGCCGATGACATCGCCCTGACAGCGACTGGCAAGCATATACCGGTGCTGAGCGACCTTTTGCAAAATGCACTCAACATTGTAAAAACCTGGTCTCTGAAATGCGGGCTCAGTGTCAGCTCTGAGAAAACGGAAATGGTTCTGTTTACCCGCAAACATAAGATACCTGAATTCAAACCTCCGTCCATAAATGGGAAGGAGATTAAACTCTCTACCGAGGTTAAATACCTTGGTGTTATTCTAGACAGAAAACTAAACTGGAAACGGAACGTAGAAGTACGATCCCAAAAAGCCATGTTAGCACTTTACGCATGTAAATCAGCGATAGGCAAGAGATGGGGACTTAACCCCCAAATCGTCCGTTGGCTGTACACAGCGGTAGTGCGACCTATTCTCTTCTATGCAGTCACCATATGGTGGCCAGCACTGGAACTCGAAACCAATAAGAGCAAATTAACTAGAGTGCAGCGAATGGCTTCCATGCTTATTAGCGGAGCCCTTCCCTCCACCCCAACTAAAGCTCTCGAAACCATCCTATTTCTTCTCCCCACGGATATACAGGGGAAACTCATTGCCAGCTGCAACGCGGCAAGGCTCAATGCAACCGAACCCTGGAGGGACACCAGATTCGGGCACGCTCAAATTCTTAGTAACGTCCCTGCCAATTTTCTAAAGCTGGACTATGCAATACCAGCCTTTTGTTGGGATAACAGATTCTCCACAAGAATCCCGGAGAGGAGCGAGTGGAAGAACTTAGGGGATCCCGACCCTAATACACTGCACATTTACACGGAAGGCTCTAAATTGAACAATAGAGTTGGAAGTGGGTTTTTCTGCGAAAAGCTTCATCTGAAAGTAAGTTTGCGCCTACCTGATCACTGCAGCGTCTATCAGGCTGAGCTCATAGCCATATGGGAAGCAGCTCGTCGCCTGACAGATCTGCCAGACATAAATTCTATCAAAATCTTCTCTGACAGCCAAGCTGCCATAAAATCCTTACAGAGTAACAATGCTACATCTATAGTTGCAATGAAATGTAGGGAGTCTTTGAACAAACTAGCCGAAAGGTGCGACCTGGACGTCATTTGGGTTCCAGGCCATAGCAACGTTCGGGGCAACTGCATTGCAGATGAGTTGGCAAGGGAAGGCACAAGCTTGCAGGATATCACATCTGCGGCATGGGTTGGCCCCCCGCTTAACTCATGCAAGCATTGGTTGAGATCTTGCTCCATTGAACAGGCTAACGCTAGATGGGCCAAGGAGTCAACTTGTGTAATTTCTAGGCAAATCTGGCCTAGACTGGATGAGGCTAGGTCTGTATCGGTGCTTCATCTGAATCGGCTCTCTATAGGTCCGCTGGTGGGACTTCTAACAGGCCATTGTCTTATGGGCACTCACGCCTCTCGCATGGGCCTATATAAAAACGACTTCTGCCGCAGCTGTAGGGACGTGGAGGAAATAGAGAGTGTTGAGCACTATCTATGCCACTGCCCCGCACTGTCGCTATCCAGGTACCGCTTCCTCCATAAACACTTTTTCGAGTGCCTGACGGAGATGGAAAATGCAAGGACACTAGATTTTCTGCGCTTCATGAAACAAACGCGCTGGTTTAGCTTCACGGGCATCTAATCTTATCATACTTTTGAATCTAATTTTTCCGGAAAGGTTTGTAAACAGGGATAAGGAAGCTAGGGCTCCCGTGTGGTATCACAATGGGCCACCTCGGCCTAAGTGTGTCCCCGCTTTCTTGAATTGCGGAGACAGCCACCTCAACCTAACCTAACCTAACCTTTTAAAACTAGTCTCCATAGAATTCGCTCGCAGTCAACGTCAACGGTAACTAAACAAAGTTAAATAAGATTAATTGAGCAATGAATTTAGTCATAATCACCAAAAACAAATACTATTATAAAGCGACATTTTATAAAAAAGGTAATTAATGCAAAATAATAAAAGCAAACGTAGGTATATACATATATATGAATGTATGTATGTATATATTACTGTAAGTATTGATGAAGTGAAACGCACACTACAATTATGCAAATTTGCTGTGTTTGTTATTTATTTGATTTAAATATACTATGTACAGATATAACAACAAAAAAGTTAATGAGCAGCACGCCTTCTCGTCATGACTTCAAAACCGAAAAATAAATAAGTGCAGCTTTTACTGTGTGTACATATATGTATGTAGATAAAATATGTGAAGATAACAGCTATCACCTGTTCTAATATTTTCACAAACGACGCAAAAACGACGTGTGTCATTTCATTGATAATATGTTTCTTTGTTTCATGTTTTATTGGCATTGTATGCTTTTAGAACTAATATTGGCTTGATATAATCAAACAGTAATACACCTACATACAAAAAAAAAATATGTAGCTTCACTAGAAATATGTATATTTAAGCTTTTATAAAAGCAGAACTAATTCCGTATGTATTGCCAATTCCATATTTATTGCCTGCGCAAGAACCAGCAACTTTTTTCACTAGTTATCGTTTTCCCCACAGGGAGTATATTGGCAGATATACATATATCATAGATGGCCATCCCATAGGCACGCGTGCCAATTTTTTCTCTTCTGCTTTCACACGTACACAAGATGAGCTTCACTGCTAACGCACACATATAAGCATTTTGTATGAACCAGTGATGCCGACACTACGGTTTTGTTGTGATCGTGCTCATTCGACGCGCTACTTTTAAATAATCAGGTTGCTGCGAAAAATGCTTAACTTAAATTGGGAAATAGATTTCTTAGTAATTAGAAATGGGTAAAAGGGGCAAAATGTTTGGTGTGTCATAGTGATATCGCCCGGGCGACCAAATTTTTTGTCGAACCCCATTATAGGACAATTTATGCCAGGGATTATGATGGCGTATTAAATATGGAGAGAGAAAGCTTGGTTTTGCGATCAAAAGGAGCGTTTAAAGCAGAACTTTCCAATACGATTACACTAAGCCGTTTAGCATTACGGTCGAAAAAATTTACTTATCGCACTATTTGCATTATAAAAAGTCCCTTCTACTTAAAATTCCCTTTTCCACATAAATTGGAAATGTTGGCAACATTGTTTTGACGAGACGCGTGAGTGACTTATTCTCCTCATTCTCTCATCGCTTCATAAAATTGAAATGTTTGAATGTGGTAGTATTGGCCATCTATGACATATATAAATACATACACACATACATATGGGTATGTACACCTGGCATTATCTGGAACGTCTTCCCTGCCCTGGTGTACAGGTGTTTTATTGCAACGCAATTAATGCAAGATTTTTACGAGTCTTATAAAGTGGATTTATACATTGTAACACTCCAACGCAAAAGTCTGGAAGAACAAATGTTCCCTGTAGGGAAAATCTCTAGTTCCAAACTATGGCGCTCCTAGTGAATTTTTCGCAACTACTAGTGCCAGCTAAATCTCTTTTGAATGTTATCAACTGGCGCATTTAACACGGTGATATCCTAAGCGGTGTCAATTGTCACCCTCTGCACTAAATTTTCGATAGTTCAGAACTAGTACTAAATTCAATAGTTTTCACTAGTTCTTTTATTGGCACAATTTCGATAGTTCTGAACTAACTACAAGTAACTAAAAAATTCTACAGTTTTCCATCTGCCGATTAAGTGCAACATTTGACACACTTCATGCAAGTGGCACGATGGCACAATGGCTAATGCGTGTGACAATCAATCTAGCGAGCGCGGGTTCGAATACTGTCGGTATCGAGACGAATGACAATTTTTTTTTTTTTTTAACTATTTTTTTATTTTTATTTTTTTTTTTTTAATAATATTTTTTATTTATTTATTTTTAAAAATTTACAAAAATATATAAAAAGTAATAAAATAAAAAATAAGCCTGAGGGATCGGAAAAGCATAATTAGGGGAACATTTCATTTCATACAAGTTAAGATGCAATTAGAAAACTCTTTATATAAAATCTGAGAATTGCAGAAATATACAAAGCCGACGGCAATTGAACGAACGAAAAATTTTCATAGAATTTTTATGACTTCGAAATTGCATACAAATCAAACCAATTCCCTCCTTTTGAACTGGTGAGAGTCTAACTACAATTGGTCTGGTTCATTTTTGATACCTTTTCGCTAGTTCGGAACTAGAAATGTTGCTCACTAGTTATTGAGTTCCCTGCAAGGTTCATATACATATACATACACAGACAAAAAGTACTATTTTCACATGTAAAAAGAATCAACCAGATTTTTGGTAAATATTAAAATGCTGATTTTTTTTATATTAAAATCAAAATATTGAAAAAATGAACTATGAAATATTTAACTGAACTGAAACTTATTCCATATGAACCAATTTTGGGTTATTTTTTTGTTTCTAAAACGAAATATTGCATAAAATCAGAAATTTTGTTTTAACCAAAACTCTGATTGATTTCATTTTTAATAAAAAAATATGTAGTGCTATTAAGCAATTTTTGGTTGATTATTTTCTCAGTGTACATATCGCACGTTTTATTCAATAGGGATTTAACTCAAACAAACGCAAACAAACTTTTATAATTTCAAATAGTTTCCTTCTACGGCTAACTACAAAATCACTTTTATTTCCGCCATTTTTATCTTTTTGAGTATTTTATAAGACTAGACTCAAAGGCATGACCCAGTTATTGAAATATAGGGAAAAATCTCAGAAATCGAAAATTTCGAGTTAAATCCCTATTGCAAAAACGTGCGATATGTAAGTACATATATAAATAAATTGAAGTACTTGAATTTATAATTTAGATAAAATGCATTGCACCTGTTAACACATAGAGCCACGTATACATACACATGCACATAGGTATATACATTTTGAGCATGCATGCAGATTTTTCTATCAAGTGTAATTGTAATAAAATTAATGTAAATACTAAATAACAGCGAATGAAGTATTATTTTATGAATGAATTTGAAAAAGTTGGTCTAACTAACAACAATACAATGACGACATGCATTGACATCTAATTAGCAACGTGGCTTTGGCTATCGCACTCAATTAAATATATCTACATACATACAAATGTACATACATACATACATATCTGTGCCCGCAAATTAAAGTAGCCTAACTCGAGATAATGCGAAATTGAGTTATTGTTATAGTGTTAATCTTTGGAGGAAAACCCATCGATCTGTCTTATCCCCATTTAAATTGGAGTAATATTTAAAAATTATTAAGATATAAAAATTATCCTAACTCAGAAACATTTTGCACCAGTTAAAACAACTTATCTTCAAGCAAATCTCTTAAGTCTAGTATTGTATGAAAAATCGTTTTATTAAAACATCCTAACTAGAGTTATGTGGGTACTTCATGGACGTATTTATTTGCGTTTTCAGTTTATTAAAAAAACCTAACTTCAGTTAGGAATTATAATTTTTTTTTTTTGTCAATTTTGTTTTCATAGCCTAAGTGGAAATAGGTTATTTTATGTGATTTTTTTTTTATTTTTACACAATTTATCTCGAGTTAGGTTTTTTTGTTAGAATACTTTTCTCATTTCATGCGTTATTATCTTCAGTTAGGTTTTTTTGTAGGAAGCAAGTGGATATGATAAAGTGAGATAAGAGATTTTTCAAGGATATATATTATAGAAATTCAATTAATTATTATATACTGTATACATAAAACACCTTTTTTCATCAATTAAACTTTAATGTGGCCGCTGTGGTGCAGTGCGTAGAGTGCTCGCCTGCTATACCAGTGGTCTCGGGTTCTAACCCAGTCCGGACAAACACCACAGACAATTTTTCTATTTGATTAAAACCCAATTATTGGGTTTTTATATATAGCGGTAGTGGGCGGCATACCCTCCGAGTGTATTTCTGCCATGAAAAGGCTTCTCACAAAAAAGCATTCGCCGTTCGGAGCTCGCATAAAACTGTAGGTCCGCACAAATTGTAGGAAAAACAATAGTTAAGAAGCACACCTCGAATTGGGAGAGAAGCTCGGCAATAAAACTCGTCAGAGTTTTAATATCGCCAGTGTATTATTATTGTTATTTTTTTTTTTATTTATTAATATTGATAGTTAAGCTTAAAAGCTAGAAACTAACAGATATTTTTTTATATAGCACTGGCAACTCAGGCCTTCGGCTAGTTATTATTGTTATTAAACTTTAATCGTGTAGCGTTTTACAAGGTATGGATCCTGGTAACATGGAGGAAGAAGACCTTCTAAATATGGATTATAGTAGCGACGACTCAATTAAGGACTCATTTTTTTACGATAGTCAGTCGGACACGGGGTCAGATAGTGCTGATTAGCCTATGCCTTCCTACACCTTTTTGCGATCTTCTGAATATTTTTATAAACGCTTTATACACTTTTTATTTAACTGTGTTTCCGGACAACCTACGTGTTATATGTGGCATGAGACTCTTGCAAATCGTGGTGGCAATGGAATCGCATCGTGCTTATTCAAACACTTAAATAGTTTACCATTCAATATTAAACATGTCGTTTTTTATAGCGATTGCTGTCCTGGCCAAAACCAAAACTCTTTTATTAGTACTATGTTTTAAATCTTCATGCAAGGTGATACTAACATTGAGAAAATTTATCACAAGTTTTTGGTTCCTGGTCATACGCATATGAACGAAATAATTGAACGAAAAAAAAAAAAACGAATATAAAGATTCATCACTGGGTTTATAAACATATGTATTTTGCACATGACTCTATATGTCGATTCCATCACAATTACCAGCTGTTTTCTATCAAACAGTAGTGCTACCGCGCCCCTTTTTTCGGCGGTTCCAGCTGTTATAGCTTTGAACCTCTCGCTTGGGAGTCTTCATTGATCATTTCCGGATAAACCAAGCTTCTTGTGGTGATTTCCCTAGTACCATGCCTTTTTCAGTATTCGGTAAAATAAAACGCAAATTCAGTTCGGGTTGAAAACGATCCGCGGCGTAGGATTATGGATTATTTTTTTCAGGCCCAAACAACAATGATTAGCGAAACGATTTTTATTTTATTTCATTCATTTCAAACAAAAATTAAAAGTCAAAAACTCTAAGACTTCTAATTCTACTACTTAGTTAGTTATATCCACTTAAATGGTCGTTTCGGGTCGTTTTCGACCCAAACGTAGGTCTACGCTTAAAAACACTTAACTCGAGTTAAATGGAAATAAAAACCTTATTGGGAAGAATTCAACACAATAAAAGAACTTAACTAGAGTTAATTCTGCTTTTCGTAAAAATTGCATCCAATAAAAGCACTTAAGTTATAAAAGACAATTTTTTGCAATTAACCTTGCTTTAAGATTTCTGGTTCACAACTATTCCTTCTCTAACACTACAAATCCATTATTTCCCCTTTTAAAAATCCGAATTGGTCCAATGGTTTGAATTTTGACAAAAAATTGAGTTTTCTCCGTTCACCATATTTTGAGTGAGGCTACTTTAATTTGCGGGCACAGATATGTACATATGTATTGAATTAATATTTGAAACAAACATTTACATTTGCATTTGATTGTGGCGCGTTCTAATGCCATACGTTTGCCGCATACAGCCTTTCAACATTAATGTTGCATGCAAAAACAAAACCAATTTACATTTTGTTTAATAATAATAATTGCAATTTGGTTATTCACACACAACAACGAATCAAACCGCAACATATGAAACGTGTGCCACAAAAGCACGGTTATTATTATTAAATACAGGCCCGACGAGAGGGAGGGGCTGAGAGGGTCAATTGCCCCGGGCCCGGGCTTTAGAGGGCCCGGGAATCTCAAAATGATATCCAAGTTTTTGCTTACAGAAAATAAACAAACAACACCTTTAATCACCTTTCGTAGATAGCAATCATTTTAAATTTCAACAAATTTTATAAATCTCTTAAAGTGTCTGCACCCCACTTAAGGAATTGTTGGGTTTTGGCGTCGACTTTGCAGCATAAATTTGAATTCGTTTTCTGTTGCAACAGAAAAATTCGGTATGATGCAAATTCTTATACAGCGATATGGGTATATCCTGGGCGTTTCGGACGGTATGTTCGCACGATTTTTTGAACTTTTGAGGCAGAAATATCGCGAAATATTGTATCGTTTTATGATAAAAGGAAAGATTTAGGCCACAGCTAATGATTAAAGTATGTTAGCGACAGAAATTTAGTTTAATGCCTCTGTTTTAGCCACTTAAACTGCGTTCCGGACGCTACAAAAACACGTCCATTTTTTTTTTTTTTTGAGTGGCTAAAACAGAAGCCTGGCATAGCAGGCGAGCACTCTACCCACTGCACCACAGCGGCCATGTATAGATAAATTAAAGTTCGTAACTATATATTCATTGAATTTTGATTTTGAGAATTTGTTCATTTAGTATGGGGGCCCTTAGTTATTTTGACCCCGGGCCCGGATTTTCTCTCGGCGGCCCTGATTAAATATATACTTGTATACGAGTATACATATAAACTACATACATACGAATACATTCCGACAAATGTGCCATGTGCTCATTTGTGTTTTAATTATGTATAGTTGCCACAGCTCCATGACACGCGATTTAATAACAATAAAACTACAAATTTTATGAATAGACTTTTCACCTTATTTTGCTGATTTGTACTTATTAATGAAAACACCATGTAACATAACTTATGTGCTTATCAGCATACATATGTATAATATATAATAATACAATGGCGCTATTATAACTCTGACGAGTTTTAATGCCGAGGTTCTCTCCCAATTTGAGGTGTGCTCCTTTTTGTTTTTCCTACTAATTGGGTGGACCTACAGTTTTATGCCGGCTCCGAACGGCGAATGCATTTTTTTGTGAGAAGCTTTTTCATGGCAGAAATACTCTCGGAGGGTATGCCGCCCACTGCCGAGAGGTGACCGCTGTTCTTAAAAAACCCAATAATTGGATTTTTACGAATTAGAAAAATTGTTTTGGTGTTTTGCTCGGACCGTGGTTTGAGCCCGAGACCTCTGGCATAGCAGGCGAGCACTCTACCCACTGCACCACAGCGGCCAAGCTATGTAAGTAAACAAAGTGGTGCGTACATATGTACGAGTATACGTGATAATTTTATGAGAAAAGGAATCTAAGGTGAAACAGCTGTAGTTACATCCATGCTTAAAAAGTTTTTTTCTAGTTTCTAAAAAATAAAATATAACCTGGGACTGTGCTCGTTAAATTAAATAAATTAGTTATGTTATGCCCGGAACACAATTTCGACGGTTGAACGGATAACGGCGACGGTCACCCGCTGTCAAAATTAAAACACACAGAAACGACTGATGTTCCACAGAATTGCGGCGGCAATGGACTTTTCGCCGGCGGTCAATTTTACGGCGGTCAAATAATTGGATCTACAATTTCTAATTTGTCCGCCGGGTTAAATGATCAGAGTTTATTTTTAGCTGTCAAAACTAGGATACATATAATTCATGGTCATACCACATCAAAAATGCTTCCTCTTCTTGCTCGACTGTTGGTATGGTTGTTGTAAATTTTGACACAAGAGTGCACACGTTTGCGACTACCATTATTTAGTGGATCCTGTGTCAAATCGGTTTTCGCCACAATAGTGTGTGCCCGGACGGATTTTCCGACAGAAAATATCAGCAGTTCACTACCTGTTGGCCCGTAATCCGTTAACCCGCCGCAATTTTGTGCCAGGCATTAGTTATAATAGTGGTTTTTCTTCTCTTCCGACTTAAATAAAAACGAAACAACTCGCTAAACAACTACTTGCTTGCTTGCTTGCAACCCTGGTGTTAAATGTTGTAAACGAGAAATATGGATAAATTATTAATAAGTTTTGCATAAAATACGCAAATAAAAATATATATTTGCATATAGCCAACCAAAAATTAATTTAAACGAAACAAACTGAGTATTTAGTTATGCACTTTCAAGTGCTATTCACAATAGCTTCATTATTTTACTTTGCAACACTGCTATTCATGTCGACAAAGTGCTAAGTGCTTTCAACTCTAATCGCTTAACAAATTCCACTAGCTTAGTTTTTAGTGCTATTATTTGCTAAACTAGCTAGTGTTTTTTTCGAACTTGCTTGCAAAAGAAAGCGGCTAATAGTTTTTATAGTTATGTAGATACGCCTTGGATAATGAATAATGCTGGAAAAAGCCATTTTTCTGGTTTTCTTCTAGTTTCTGAGTTATAGGCTTTCGTAGTTCAAAATTTTACCTTTTTACAATATTCGTTTTATTTATAAACTTTTAGAATTTTAGTATTTTATATATGTATATAATGCAAATAAATAGACTTGTTCTACTGAGTAATAGTTAAGTTAATACAAATACAAATATTCATGCCTAGAATAAGACAGACCTTTATGGCCATTATATATGTAGATAAAGTAGGATTAGAAATCTTAGATAAAAGTAGATGGCTAGTCGTAAGGGAATCTAATTGTAATTGATGTACTTTTTTAGACGATAAATGTAATTAAATTAAATGTGCAAGCTTACATTACAGATGATGTTAGGATTCAAAGTCGGGTCCTCTTTTTCGTACAATTTTCATTACGAAGAGGTGGGGCGTATGACTGTGGCACACCAGCCTATATATCGTCGCTCACAACGAAGACTAGCACGGTTCGTTGTTCGCGTGGAAGACTAACACACTTCGTTGTTCGCGCGGAAGACTAGCATGCTTCACTTGTTTGAAAAGTATATGAGTTTCAAATATTCCTAGACTTGTACTAGGCATACTTTTAAGTATGTATATAGGTTGTGCAAATAAAACCTGGCTTTCTCTTTAGTGTTTACACGGTTTTATTCTGTATCCATACAAAAAAGTGGCATATACATCTGACAAAGCATATCGTGTAATACCCCTTCAAGAAATGAAGCATGTTAGTCTTCCACGCGAACAACGAAGTGTGTTAGTCTTCCACGCGAACAACGATCCGTGCTAGTCTTCCACGCTAACTGAACCGTGTTAGTCTTCGTTGGGAGCGACGATATATATGCAATTATACATCATCACTATTAAAAACGAATAAACAACGATTAGCATAAAATTTAGTTTTATTAATTTTTTTTTAAATATTACTAAAATACAAACAATACATGTAATTAGCTCGTCGCATTTTTGATTATAATGCTGAGTGTAAATAAAAGGCAAGTGTGCAAATAATATTTGCAATGCACCTTAATCTCTTATTTTTTTTTAATTAATAAAATATTTTGGCTTGCATATACATATGGGCATATATGTATATATTTATATTTATATACAAATGTATACATGCATATCTACATAGGTACTTGCATAAAGCATAACATAGAAATCAAAAGCGATAAATTTGACCGTAGCACTGCGTAAATATTTGGTTTGAAAGCAGTATTTTTTTAATTATTTTGCATTATTTAATTTCTAATTTAATTATAAATAATAAAGCTTCTGCAATTCAATTGTATTATTTACCATTCTAATTTATTTAAACCATTTGAGTGTTTGTTTAAGTTCACAATGATTACACATAGATAAACTAATTCCCAACAAAAAGTACATATGTGAAAAAAGTTAATATTTTAAATCGCTTAAAATTGTGTGTTTATATAGCAGTATATAAAAAAGCTTTATTATTTAGTATAATAAAAATTAATTAAATACTTTTGCAACTAAATTTTAATATAATCAACCGCAATAAATAATATTTTAGTTAACATCCGTTTTCCCAGCTAAAAGCCAGTCTCAACACAACTTAATTCGCCAATAAATAATGCAGCGAGTAATCTCGCGAAATAACCCGTCTCCACGTAGCTGATCGACGCGTCGTTCAGTTTGATATTTCGCATTCTTGTTCTTCTTCAATGTATGTATTTTTGCGCTCATTTTTGTGCTTTTGTTTTTGGTCTGTGTGAAATTTAGATGGATTTGCGATACAAAATTAGAGAAGGCATCGATATTATCGGGGTTGGCGTTATTCGCTCTCAGAATTTTGTATGGAAATTAGCGGGGTTCGGCACTGATTTCGAGTTCAAACGACGATTGAAATAGCGAATACAGATAAAAAGAGCCAAGGACGTTATGTGGAGATATGCTATAATCTTTAAGCCTGCTTAAGTTTACCGGACGTAGATACATACCTATAGCTATAAACATAAACTTCCTCACAGGTGGCTGGATTTTTCGTACAGTTGCAGCAAGCGAATTTATTTTAATTAAATTAAGGAAACTTTAAATATGCGGCTAAAGAAAATGGTTTACGAAGATAATGAATTTATACTCGAAAACGTGTAAACTTATCGCCACTGTTGGTGTTGTGCATAGTGCTGACAATAACTAAATTCGTAGTGTTGCTCATTTTTATTTGAAGCAGTGCTAAGTAATGCCAACGCCAACGCCAACTTTCTGTTGTCATCCATGCATATATTTATACATACATACATATTTATGCATGTACATAAATAACACACAATTCTGCTGAATATATTTGAACGCAACCACTTTCAATTAACTATAAACAGAAAACAAACAAACAACTATAGGTATATAAACGAACCGCCAACAATCAACCAACAATAAACCAACGACGAACCAACTAATCGGGCAACTCGCCACAAATAAATGACGCTTAAATTTTCAACAATAACACCGATTGCAATGTTGCTACTTATGTAGTTTATCTTTGCCACTGTTGTGGTTTCTTCTAAAGTAGTTTTATGGAAATGATAAAGTTGTGAAAATACATAATTGCTAGTTACTCAGCCGCAGTGTTGAGCCCGAATGTCCAGCACCGTAGATATGTACGCCATGTTAGCAGATAATCTTAAAAGCAACAAAAAACTTATTACAAATCAAGCTGTTGAGTAAAAAGTTATTATGTTTAACTGACAAAAGGAGTCAGTGTGTGCGGAAATTAATGAAACTAGAATAGTTCAAAAAACTCAAACACTCTGAGAAAAGTTTCGTCTGTAATAACTTTCAGCAAAAAATATGTACAAAAATGCATTTTTATTTGTAATGATGTTGTTTTGTGGTTGACACAAAGTCTAACAGAGTGCTGTTGATTGTTTCAATTACATACTTGCCTCAAGTTTTATTTTGTACAATTAGAACATATCACTTTATTTTCTTGTTATATGCAGATACGCATAAAACAAAGCAGTTATAAACCCTTTGAATGGTAACTGACAACTATAATGACTTTACTGCAACTCTTTAGGATATGCGTATGTAGATATGTATGTACATACATTTGTAGAAAACCCTAATTTTGTTAAATTTGCTAACACTTCGTTGCCAGATATGAAAATACTTAGTACTTAGCTGTCTTGCCTCTACTTTTAGAATTAAAAGGGAGTTTATGTATGTACGTGTGTATCTCTCCGTAGATATGCACCCAAATGAAAGTGCATACATTTGTACATTAGGCCGTCTCGCCTTGTAGGGACCAAAAAAAATCTATCGATTTCTCTTTTCACCCTGATTATTTTGATACATGTATATTCTGTTACAATCCACCGTTATGAAATCAAAATTATAATACTCTGTGCACTAGTACAGCTTAGTATAAATATCGAGGCTTTTGTGCAACAAATACGTATGAAACATGATTTTCGATTTTAGCTTTTTTACAGAAATCAAAAATTTATTAACACACGCATCAGCAACCAAAAATTCATAGAGCTATGAAAAATGTACCCTTTCATACGCCCTTTTGGCGCAAACGGCTTGATATCTTAACGCTAAATAAGTATGTAATCATGAGAGCTACTAGAACTAAGTATCGAGGAAAAAATTTCATTCACAACTTAATACTACATACATGCATTAGGGTGGTACCTAAATGTATGGTGACAAATTGTGTGTCATATTTCGTGAACCACACCCCCTAGGTCGATGCTAATATCGTCGGAAGAAACCACATATAAATTTTGGTGCCGATCGCAGACGGTTAAGGGGCGTCGCATAGGAGATGGTAACCGATCAGGACCAAAATTTATATATGATATTTTTGACTGTGTTATTACCGATCTGGGGGGTGAGACCGAAGAAGATCTCTAATTTGATATTAAGGACCACCCTAATGCAATTTTGTGCATACAAAAAATTAATCAATATACTTAATAACATTTGCTGTCTTATTCATGCAAGAGCCAAAGATTTGTTTACCATGCAACATCATTCAACTTGTATTCCAGTGATTCGCAGGGAACGTTTATCCTTGCACTACATTAATTTCATTTTAATCCAAACAATAAATTTTAATTTCTGCATTGGCAAGGCTGGCCAACAACTTCTCACTACTCCACTCCGGTTTCTCTATATTTTATGTGCTGCTAAAAGCAGTCGTGCCGCTATGGCCGTGTGTGTAGCGAATGCTCTTGCACACATACATATGTACTAGGGATCCCGGGATCCCGCCCTTTTTGACTCCCCGAAAATCCCGGGATTGCTAGAATTTCATCCCGGGATTTTCGGGATAAAATAAAGAGAGAATAGTCCCCTATTATAGCAAAGAAAAATTGTATTTTACATAATTTTTATTGGTCTCAGATCTGTATACTAATCTCGCTTCCTATTCTGAACGAAAATGTTGCATTATTACATGGCATGTGCCCTGTGCCCTATGAAAATGGTGAATTTTTCATGTGATAAACGAAACAAAAATAATGCAACCATTTACTTGTGCTAAGAACAGAAAATGTTGCCCCTTAGTCGGGCCAGTTTTACATTTTGTCCATAGAACAAACAGCCCTATAAAATGTGCTGAATCTCTGTGGAAGAGAATAAAAAAAAATTGACAGTCCGAAGAAAATGCAGAATAAGTTTGACATTTTTGCCAGAATAAAAAAGGCAAAGTAAGGATTAATATTTTTGGTTTAATACAAATAATTAAAAAAATACCAAGAAATTCAGGTTTGGGGGAGAATAGATATGGGCCTGCTGAGCTCGGAACTATTTTTTTTTTTTTTAATTTTTAGTATGGTTAGGCTTCATTGAAAAAAATTGTTTTCGCCGGAGTCACAAATGCGATAATCACAAGCAGTACCTCGTTCGAAAGACAATTCAAATTGTCGATGTACAACTTATAGTAATTGGACATAACCTCGCTGAGTGAAAGCTGGTCGAAATCAAAATTTTGTTAATTACTTGCGATTTTTGAAAAAATTTTGATTTTAAAATTAAGTTTTTTTTAGGAAGTTGTAAAATTCAGAAAAGTGTTATTCTTTTAAAAATTAGCCTGCTTAATTGTGGTTATCGCATTCGTGATTTCAGAAAATAATTTTTGAGTGAAGTGATAACCAAAAAAATACCAAATTACGGTTTTTTCAAAAACCTAACAATGCAACACATTAAAAAAATAGTTCCGAGCTAAGCAGTTCCATACCTATCCTCCCCCATAACTGAATTTTTAGGTATTTTTTGGCGGTAACCTAGTGTAATTAAATTTTTCTTTTTGTGAAGTACGCGTTGTAAAGAAACGTACGTTAGGTATTTTTAAAATCTTTAGAATTCTTCTGGTAAAATTCATTTGATAATTTCTATTTCCTGATTTTTGGCCATTTATTTCTCAAAGGTTTTTGCAATTTCATCCCATGAAAAGTAAATAATGGAAGAAAATGCAAACAACATTCAAAAAATAAAATAAGCAAAAACCAGGAAAAAGTTTAATTTTATTTGAGAATTTCGCATTACGTACTAAAATAAAATACGCAGCTGTATACTCGGAATTCAGCTCAAAATTTGTGTATCCGATTTTTTATTTTTTTCGAATGTTGCATTAATTTTCAGTATTTTTCGCAAGCTTGGAAATATTCGCTTAAACGAAGTACGTCGTTAAATTCTAAAAATTTTCATTGGAAATTATCAAATGATCACAAACTTTATTATTAATATCTTAAAAGTACCAACTGTAAAGGCAAATGTTTTGTTCACCAAATGTATGTAATTTTCTTTGTTGGTTGGTTAACTCTTATTATTAAATAATACGCATGATTTTACGTTTCTATTTTATTTTGTTACTAATGAAATAATAGAAATGGCAATAAAAATCAATTTTTTCTTTGCACTTTAAAGTTGTAGCGTTCCTCGAAATATACATTTACTTTTTTCAACCCCAAACTGTGGGCAAATAATTAATGTCCAAATCCCGGGACAAATCCCGGGATCCCGGGATTATACAAAAAAATCTCGAAAATCCCGGGATCGTAAAAATCGGAAAAATTGGAATCCCTAATATGTACATATATACATAAATTTTGTGGTCCATGAATATTCGAAACTCAACAAGCTGGCTAAGTATAAATTTCAGGACTTTTTATAAAAATGCGGTTTAGGAGCCGAAGGAAGGAGCATATTCCTATGTTATTGAAGTAAACTGAATGTCTAAGCTTCTCTTAAGGCTCGTCAACATTGGAAACCGTCTATAAAGTATTGGGCAATGCCTGAATGCATGTAAGCTGAAATGTTTCCGGACTCGACTTTTAAGATCTCAGCCCAAAAAACAGCATTTATCTTTGTTAAAAAATGAATAATGAATTGTACAAACCGCTTACCATTTCTCATGATCTTCAACTTAAAATTATAGTGAAACAAACACAAGCATCCTCACGCAAAAAAAAAAATTATGCGAGCATAGAAAATTAAACATACATACATATGAAGATGGCCGCCAATAGCATTATGTCAGCATACTTTTGGAGTGCCTTAGCTCTCGTAACCGCACTACTTAATTCTGCATGCATTTCCCTCTACTCCTCCCATCCCCCTATGGAGCTTGTAGTTGTAGTGTGCTCGCTTGCTGAAATTAAAATTGACTACACGAAACTACTGAAACAATACAATTTGTTTGCCTTTTCCTTCTTTAAGCAAAAAACACAAAATATAAAGCTAGAACTCCGCCAAAAACGTATTTTTTTTTCCAGGGTCCGTGTGCACTTAGTTATAAAAGTACCCCGTTGGAAAAGGTAATGTATGATAATGCACAAGTTCATATGTACATATATATGCCCCGTATGCTATACATTACTTTTCAATGAGTCGTAGATCAAGGGCGTAGCCAGGATTTCATTTTGGGGGGGGATTAACTAAAAAAAAGACATTTTAAATTCAAATTACATATGTACATAACTGCCCCGTTTGCTATGCTATGTGCATGAATAATTAGGTTTCGCTTATCACCCATATTTAATTGTTATTGCAAAATCCAATTAATTTCACCAAATTTATCTGTCAAATAAAATTTTCGTCAGCTGATTTTCAGTGCAACCAGCTACCCTGTCAAAGCTTCAGAGGGAGAAAGTGTGAGTTCTTTACACCACTGAAATGTACATTTTTAGGAAACGAAAACAGGGTAGCAAGTGAAAAACTTATGTAGTTTTTTTACACTAAATTACCACTAGATCCACTAGCCTAATAAAACCACTAAAAAAAGAAGACATATTCTGTTTGACGTTTTACCTTCATTTTGCAAACGAAAACGGAAAATTGAAGAATGTAACAAAAATGCGCATTTTTTTGATGAAACGAAATCACCATTAATTTCAATGGTATAATTTTAAATTAAGCTCTTACCCAATTAAGTTAATTATAAGTTTATGATTTTGTTAAACAATTTCTTAGACATGCCAAAAGCAAAACCGCAGTTATCTATATCTTCTGGAAACAGGCGCCAAATTAGGTTCAGAAGAAACGGGACAGTCGCTGAACATGCAAATCGTTTAGAGAACTCACGGTTGCGTGGAATGCAGAGGAGACATGTGGCGATTCGTACGAAATCAGCATTTAACTACAGACCGGATTTAAACTATATGGAACATTCTTCCCTTTTCATGGGTCGTATGAGTGAAATTTGCGTTTTTTTGTAAGTCCCAAGGGCAAACATTTAGCTATATTGGGGTAGACCTTCGCAACGAGGTGTTTTCTCACGGTCAAATGTATGTCGCTCTGTCGCGAACTGGTTCACCACAAAACCAGAGTTTTCTAATACCTGGAAATGGCAACAAAACAAAGAATGTTGTGTTCACGGAAGTTTTTAATTAATGAACAAGATGTACCTTATTTTATGAACTAATTTGCCTACTAATGTACACAGAGCCAAATAATCGTCATAAAAATAAGAAGATTGTTTCTTTGAACAGCTTCGTGGCCCAAAAAGAGGACAGAAGTCAGAGACGAAGATATTTCCATAGAGATTTCTTCTTATTTTTGGGAGGTAAATCTTTTTAATTTTATTTAAAAGTATACCTTCTTACAATAAATAGAAAACTTCTTACTCAATTTTTCGAAGATATTTCCATAGAGATTTCTTCTTATTTTTGGGAGGTAAATCTTTTTAATTTTATTTAAAAGTATGCCTTCTTATAATAATAATATAATAATAATACAATGGCGCTATTATAACTCTGACGAGTTTTATGGCCGAGCTTCTCTCCCAAGTCGAGGTGTGCTCCTTTTTGTTTTTCCTACTAATTGGGTAGACCTACAGTTTTATGCCGGCTCCGAACGGCGAATGCATTTTTTGTGAGAAGCTTTTTCATGGCAGAAATACTCTCGGAGGGTATGCCGCCCACTGCCGAGAGGTGACCGCTGCTCTTAAAAAACCCAATAATTGGATTTTTACTAATTAGAAAAATTGTTTTGGTGTTTTGCTCGGACCGTGGTTTGAACCCGAGACCTCTGGCATAGCAGGCGAGCACTCTACCCACTGCACCACAGCGGCCACTAGTATACCTTCTTACAATAAATAAAAAACTTTCTACTCAACTTTTCTTTACGCATTATTTTTGTCGACTGTGAACCGCTAACTCAGTTTACATATGTATGTATATAAGACTAACTTTATAATAAATTTAATTAGATAACCTAATAAAAATAAGAAGAACGCCCTCTTTATTAATTCAAGGAGATATCCACATATATATTCGAAGATTTCTTCTTGATTTTATTAAAAAGGCTATCCCATTAAAACTAAGTAGGGATTCTTTTTAAAGAAAAACTATAGAGATATCTTCTTACTTTTGTCTATTTTATTAGGTGGTTTTCGCTCTGTGTAGGTACCAAACGTTGTTTGAATTATTATAACTTTGAGTTTTTTGTTGTTAATAAATGTATTGTTTATAACGTTGTTTAATTTTAAAGTGTTTGCATTTCATCTAAAGGAGGGTGGTATATTACATTCCTTGCAGAAAACAAGCACAAAATATGAATGTGTAACCCATTTTTACACTCTACTCAAAGCTAAACATCAGTATATTTAATTTTTGCGGCGCAACGAAGTAAGCCGGGTACTTGCTAGTACATACATAGGCTCGGTTTCACCAACCGGTCTCAACTTAGTTAAGCCGATTTTTTTACGTTTTCAGTTTCACCATGCAACTGAGCTAAGTCACAAGTTAGTCAGCTTTTGTCTTGACTAAAGAAAAACTAAGAATTTGAGTCGCTTTAGCAAATTAAAGTACCAAAAGAGCGAATATGACAAAAAAATGAGCAAATACAGCAACCAAAACAACCAAAAAACCCAGTATTCGCCATAAAAGGTTGGTTACAAAGCTATCTTCTTAGACTATTTGGTGAAACCCAAAAGTAAGTTAGCCTCAAGTCTGGACTAAAGTAAGTCAAAACTTAGTTTTAGCTTTAGTCACGTTGGTGAAACCGGGCCATAGATACAAATAATAATTGAGACTAAATTTTTACATGATTTCTATGCTTCTAAAAAATACAATTAAGCATATTTATATTATAAAAAAAAATTTAATCGCATTAATTTCGGGGGGGGGGGGGGGGGGGGATTGATCCCTGCCATCCCCCCCCCCCTAGATACGGCCTTGTCGTAGATAATGCATCGTTTGCTTAATGAATCATTGCATTACCTTTCATACCGGCCAACATGCATTGTAAAATAAAATTAGGTAAGGTTCTATTTCATTCAATGTACGTATTAGCGAAAATCTGAGTTCAGATTCGGATTCAGCGCACCGAAATCCTTTAGAAAAGTGGAATTTTATTTCTGTAACAAAAACTTGTCGACCAGTGTAATAGGGACAAACTTTAAATTCGATTGTTTTTTCAAATAAACTACAATATTACTGCTGCAGCTAGATTTAAACTAATGTTTAGTTGAAGCTCCTTTATTTTTTATAACTTCCTTACTTCTTCGTGGCATAGGGTTGACCAAATCAGCGCAATTTGCAACTGGTATTAAGTACCAAGCTTCTTTAATTTTTTTTCCATAACTCTTGCTTATTTTTCCATTTTTGATCCCCCATCGTCTTCTTTAATATTCCCTATAGGGCTGAGGTTCGAAAACTGTGAGGGCTACTCAAAAACAGCAACTTTCTTACGTTCAAACTATGAGTTTTCGATTCTGGAGGCATGTTTGGGATCATTTTCGGCATCTAATGATATCAAGGAGGGTTGAAATGGTGCAGTTTTGAGTAAAACAATTAGCAACAGACCTCGATAAGTAGGACTAAATGGAAGAGATCCCAGAAAAGTTCCGTATCTGAGAAAAAATTATGTAAGCCAACGAACTGAAATTTTCCAGTAGCTTAAATTCTTTAGGACTGAAGCTAGTAAAGTAGGGAACAGCCAAAGTTTTTGTTAATAACTTTTAACCGACAAAAAATAAAACATTTCCGCATTCAGCTTCGTGTTCCTGAGGTCAAAACACGTCGATTGGTTCCTTTTTTTTAATTTTGAAGAACTTTAGCAGTTAGCAAAACTAGGAAAATATGTACACATCTCGCTCCATACGGGTATGGCGCGCCAGCGCCCGCCGCCGCGCCGATACGCCGATTTCACGGATTATGGCGGCGGCGGCGGCGTCAATCGGCCGCGTATATGTCTAGTATGTATGTACATATGTGTATGTATTTTTATACCTTTCATGAACATGAAATGGTATTATAACTTTGTGCCGAAACACGAATCTTTAAAGTACCAGAAGGAGGCATGACAGACTCACCAAAAATATATACTGAGCTGAGTCTTTTAAGCCATATCACAGAATGAACAATATTGTTTGTTCCAGACCTGGGTAATACTGCGTAGTAATTGGACTATTACGTACTTGAATACCTTATATTTTGATCTGTACTAAGTATTTAAGAATATTCAAGTACAAGTACAAGGAATTGAAAAATAATTGAAGTTTTAGCAAATACTTCAAAGTATTTGAAAAGAATTGAAAGTACTTGAAAAGAATTGAAAGTACTTGAAAAGAATTGAAAAATGTACTTGTTGCCAGGTGAAATCTGACATTTCCATTGGAAAGTCTGACATTTTTTAGCATAATCGTACTCAGAACGTTTTCGCGTACGACCATCATTTGTGTTGTTTACAGTGACTTGAAAAATTTAATTTGGCAAAAAAATGGAATTAATTCGTGAACATCTTCGTGCAAACAGTTTTCACAAATTTCGACGTAGATTATCACAAGAGTGCATTGATGAACTTAAATCTTTATATGGCGATGAAGCACCATCCTATGGCACTGTGAAAAATTGGTATAATGAATCCAATGGTGGCCGACGCTCGCTCAAAGACCAATTCCGTGACGGTCGTCCAAAAACGGCCGTTGTACCAGAGAACATTGATGCCGTGTGTGAACTCATAATGCAAGATCGTAATGTGACATACCGTGAGATAGAGACATCCTTGGACATTTCTCCCATCGGCATACATTCGATATTGCATAAACACCTGGCCGTAAAAAAGGTTTGTTCTCGTCGCTCAAAAAAAGGCTCGTGTCGATTGGTGCAAAGAAATGTTGCAAAAATACGATCGCGGTGCTTCAAAAGACGTTTATAAGATCGTCATAGGTGACGAATCATGGATCTAAGCGTATGAACCCGAAACAAAACAACAATCGACCGTGTGGGTCTTCGAAGACGAGCCAAATCCAACGAAGGTTGTTCGTGGAAGAAGCACTTCGAAGCAAATGGACGCCTGTTTCTTCGGCAAATCTGTTCGTGTGGCGACTGTTCCGCTTGAGCAACGTAGGACGGTCAATTCTGACTGGTACACCACATTTTGTTTGCCTGAAGTCTTCGGAGAAATTCGAAAAAACGAACAAGGGAAGACGAACAATTGTTCACCATGACAATGCGAGCTCTCACACATCGGCTCAAACCAACACCTTTTTGGCCAGTAAAAACGTCGAATTGATGGGTCATCCGCCGTACAGCGCTGACTTGGCAATGGTCAACGATTTTCGTCGCCAGAAGATGCTGTTCAAGCGTTCAAAAACCATGTTTTGGAGGTGTCTCAATCAGAGTGGAAAAAGTGCTTCGACAATTGGCTTGAGCGCATGCAAAAGTGTATAAATCATGCTGGAGAATACTTTGAAAAACAATAAAACCGTTTTTGATGATTAATAGTTATTCGCATTTTCATTATTAGGCTAAAAATATATCAAGCAGCCGTCGTACTTGATATTACCCAGTTCTGGTTTGTTCTGTGGCCATATCCGCCTGTCTGTCTGTCTATGTGAACGCAAGCTAGTCGCTCATTTTTTGAGATATCTGCTTGAAATTCGGCATGTGGGTGACCTTTTAAGAAAGTTTGATCGTTTTTCAGAATCGGTCGAATCGCACCACTATAAATTATACATACTTTGCTCACATACAAGCGATTGTTCAGATATAGATATGTTGGGCTATAAATTCTCCATTTGATCATGACATAATTTTGTCTAATATCGTCGTACCAAACGAAAACTAACATCATATTTTTTGTGGCTGACGAAAAGTAACATGTTCGACTTTTGGCCGACGAAAAATAACAAAATCGACTTTTGGCTGACGAAAAGTAACAAGGTCGACTTTTGGCTGACGAAAAGTAACAAGTTCGACTTTTGGCTGACGAAAACTATCAATTTCGTTTAAACAACAATAATTTTAATGTAAAATCAGTATATAATTGCTGATACTTTTCGTCAGCCAAAAGTTGATTTTGTTATTTTTCGTGGGCCAAAAGTCGAACTTGTTATTTTTCGTCAGCCAAAAGTCCAACTTGTTACTTTTCCTACAGAATTTTTTTATTGATAGCTTTCGCCAGAAATTTAAATATGCTAGTTTTCGTATGGTACGACGATATATAACCCATAGACTTAAAAGCATGATGCATCAGTTTATGTAACATTTCATTTCATTTCATTCTTGAAAGATATGAAGCCTTTGGTAGGTACGGTCGAAGACCGTCGCGCTCTTACTTGTTATGTTTATTTAAGTACATGAAATCATTACAAAAATTTCCTACAATAAATATTTAATACTTATACTTATTATGCTTTAAAACAAAAAACATAGCCACGGCTTTTGTTTACTGCAATTTTGCAGACCACCATAAAATATTCGTAAATACTTAATACCGTTTATTGGTTGATAACTTAGTAAGCACTTTGGTGCTCTCTAATGGCTGCATTTCAATTATTAAGCATTTTCCAAATCTCTTGTGTGCAGTAGGCCCATACTATATTGCATATATATTACATACATATATACATATGTACCTATTTAGGTATATATTTGTGTAGATAGTCAGCTAAATGGGTATGCAAGCCTGTGGCAAATTTGTAGTTTTTTTTTGTGATTTGGTAATGTTGTAACGGGAAAATTTTAATACCCGCTTTCGATTCACAATTTCTCTGCTCGCTATAAATTTCTCTCTGCCAAATTTATATGAGAATGGTAGCGAGCAGAGGGAAATTTTTATCGACCAGTTAGTGAAGTCGCTTTCGATTCACAATTTCTCTGCTGGCTATAAATTTCCCTCTGCCAAATTTATATGTGAATGATAGCGAGCAGAGGGAAATTTTTATCGACCAGTTAGCGAGTATGGCTACTTCTTATTATGGGTTCAAACATTTTTGTTCGATCCGACCTCGCTTGTGTGATGGCGAATCGAAAACGCCATGAGTATGGCTACTACTCATTATGGGTTCAAACATTTTTGTTCGATCCGACCTCGCTTGTGTGATGGCGAATCGAAAACGCCAAATGTTTAATTGTTATTGCTTGAGAGTAAAATTGGAATTTTCATGTACATATTTTTTTAATTTACATAGATATTGAATTTTTTTTTTAATTTCATAATCCTCACTTGTTTTATATAATAATAATAATAATACAATGGCGCTATTATAACTCTGACGAGTTTTATGGCCGAGCTTCTCTCCCAATTCGAGGTGTGCTCCTTTTTGTTTTTCCTACTAATTGGGTGGACCTACTGTTTTATGCCGGCTCCGAACGGCGAATGCATTGTTATGTGAGAAGCTTTTTCATGGCAGAAATACTCTCGGAGGGTATGCCGCCCACTGCCGAGAGGTGACCGCTGCTCATAAAAAACCCAATAATTGGATTTTTACTAATTAGAAAAATTGTTTTGGTGTTTGGCTCGGACCGTGGTTTGAACCCGAGACCTCTGGCATAGCAGGCGAGCACTCTACCCACTGTACCACAGCGGCCACACATCGTTTTATATAAAGTCGTCATAAATAATGCTTTAGAAAAGTGTGGGTATTTGTTTTGTTTTCTGAGAAATGCCCATGTAGTATAAATATATGTTCTATTTGGTGAATATTATAACTCATTTGCACTTGGCAGACGCGCATCCACACGTACCTACATATCTAACCATCGTGAAGTAATGAAAAACTGCAAGTGCAATTTGTATGCTACGCAGCATGTCGAAGTCGATGTAAAAAGAAGGCCAGTCGCTGTAAAAGGACTCGATTGCTTCTGCTCACTAGCAGTTGTTCATGAATCAAAGAGCCGAGTCAAATTGCACTAAATGCATACGGTATGGGCGCTCAGCTGGCACTTTGCAGTCCCTGTTGGACGCTTTCCAAACTGTAGCATTAAACCAACAAAGCAACTACGAGTATCTAACTACTCAAAGCGGCAGGAAAAACGTTTACTTGCGACATTCTCTATGCCCACTGAATTCACGCAACTCGAACGCCTGCCAAGTTCGCCAGTTGAATTTGTCGGCTATAAAAGGTGACCAAATCAGAAGCCGCAACCCTTGTGAGTTATTTTAAAATCTCTGTTTGTGGTCTCTCTTGGACTTTGCAGTATTTGGCATTGCCTTTCTCTATGCTTATTGCACACAAATTGAAATATGAATTTACTTTACTGCCTATGGGCAATTAGTTGCGTCTTTGATATTTTTGCTATATTTATTAGCATTGCAAGTTTTGATGATAGCTTTATGATGTGAGATATTTTTGTTTTAGTATAGTATTAGTGCTCTTATTCCAACAACATTCCCACTAAATTTTCTGTTTCACAAAATCTAACTTTCCTCTTTTCTTTCAGTTTTTTTTAGTTTTTAAAAGCATTTCATAAATCACCTACAATGGCTAAGGAGCTGCGAACGCTTGGTTGGGACTATTTTATGTTCGTAGTTTTCATTTTAATCACCGTTTTTGGCCCACTATGGAAACGGCTTTTTGGCAAGAAAAAGGAGCGCAGCAAAGCTGATTATGTCTTCGCCACAGGCGGGGTATCAATCATTGCTATAATGTTATCGATCGCTCGTGGAACATTGGGTGTTCGAACAATATTGGGTAAGTGTTCTAATTAGTAGTAAGTTTAAGATAGTCCTTGTGATGAAACTCTCCTTCACATTAATAGTTCACTTGTGTATGCATGTGCATGAGTTTAATTATTCGTTTACATTATTCCACCTGCAGGTTATCCCAGTGAACTTTTCTATCGCGGCTCAGCAATGTGGGAAATTATTTATGGCATGGTCAGCGCATATCCCATTGTTTGCTTCGTTTTTGTGCCTGTTTATTTCAATTTGGGCATAACTTCAGTCTACCAATACATAGATTTAAGGTGAGTTGGAGTTTCAATTCAAAATAAATTTAATCCTTGTAATTTTGTTATTTATTTTCTACACAAAAATAATTAACAAGTATTCGTATGTATGTACTACACCAAAAGCGATAACTCCATCGCTGACTATTAGTTACGTATACGCCATGTCAGGCCATTTTTTCTTGATGGCGCATACGAATGTGGCATAAGAGCTGCTACTGCAGCTGCCATGAACAGTTTTAACTTTATTAAATCTTCATATTTGCAAATATAAAATCTATAAAATTATAAACTTAATAATATACCTTCCGATCTTTGCATTTTTTTCTGTATTTTCCTAATAAACACAGAAAGAAAGTTTGAATGGCGACACAAGAGTACTTTAAAGTGTACGAGTTCTAATAAATTCTAAGTCACCAGCGCAGCTGCAATTGGAATCCATAGGCACTTATAGAATTGCCGTCGAACCATGAGGCAGATGCTAAACCTTTGGAGATGGCTGTCCTTAAACGCCTTTTCACATTCTATTCATCCACGCACTGACGGATAATTGAGGCACATTTGGTTATTTGTTCATTCATATACATTCACATACACATAAATTTGTATACATATGTATGTACATGTAAAGAGAAAATTCATATGTGTAACGTGGCTATCTTACTATTGCTTTCTCTTTTTTTAACTTTTATTAACACTTACCGATTGTAAATATTTTATTGGCAATGAGAAAAGGAATAAATGGAAACTGCAGAAACTTAAAAGGAAGCGTTAGTGAGCCCAAGAGCTTAGGCATTTTTGCGTTAATCTACTCTTTAAGGGCGAAATTGCGTTAACTAAAATAAAAAAAGTAGTAGTTGCGGTAGTTTTGACCAAAAAGTGTTGCTTGCGAAAACTTTACACTTTTTTCTCGTGTTGATATACATACTTTATCAATGCTATTGCTTTTTTTCCTGTTACAGATTTAAAAGTCGGCTGGTGCGCTGTTTGGCCTCCGCAACATATATTGTGCGACAATTATGCTCCCTAGGCATTACCGTATACACACCTAGCGTGGCATTGGCTACAGTAATTGGCATTCCCTATTGGGCATCCATTGTGGGCATGGCAGTAATTTGCATATTTTTCACCATCATGGTAAGTTTTACGCATATGCGTAGATATACATAAAAATGGATGTAAAAATACATACATATATGTATGTTCTTATTATGCTTATGATTGCAGTTAATTGTTTTTTTTTTACACTAATTCATAACGCTTCACACAAAAGAAAAAAGTTATTGCATCATTTGCTAATTTTATGTAAAATTTATTACTTTAAATTGAAGTAGCGCTTTTCAATTTATTCTGAAACACGTTTTATTTTCATTCTATATCGACAGGGTGGTCTTAAAGCAGCAATCAATGCCGATGTTATACAAACTGGTGAGTATTAACTGATTAATGTACATAAATAGGTACATATTTATGTAACAAGATAAATTTTCTTGTTAGCTGATTAATAACAAATATTCCCTTTATATGAATAGTAACGGTGATTGCGGTGTCATTGGCTGTTATTTCAAAAGGTCTTGTTACCAGTGGAGGCATTAAAAATGTGTACGAAGTGAATCGGGATAATGGTAAGTATTTTAGTAAAACAATCTCTCCGTATTGGCAGAGAAAATCGGTCTAAATCTTGAAAAAACCAATAGTCAGAGCTTTAATTAAATTTAATTTTTGTGTTGGCCCCATATCGCTTCTTTTACATGACAGTCGATGACATAACACATAATTTACTTATTAAGATTATTGAAATGTAAGGTTCAAGTGCCATTATTCATTTGAGACAAAGTTAACCACGTGTTATCTCAATTAGCAAAATTTGTCTTACATCTCTCCCTTTCTTTTGTCAACAAACAGGACGTTTGCAATTTTTCAACTTCACTGGTGATATGACCGTACGAGTGGACACGCTTTCTGCTTGGTTGGGTCAGTTGTTTGTGTCACTATCACAATTTGGCTGTCAGCAGAACTTCATGCAGCGTTATGTTTCACTGAAATCGATGAGTGAAGTGCGACGGTAAGTACACATGCGAGTAGGTACATATGTATGTATATATGTATATACATATTTGCACAATGTGCATAGAATATATACTATACTCGATCAAGCGCTTGCATAACTATGTATGTAATATTATAATTGAGAAAAATTTTTCTGAACCTTTCAGTGTTATGATGACAAACATACCCATCATCTTTTTATTCTTTTCACTCTCTTGGATATCAGGCATGGTCATTTATGCCACTTACATAAATTGTGATCCCTACGCTGAGGGTTACATTCACAAACCAGATGAAATTTTACCCTTCTTTGTGGAAGATCAATTAGCGATGATACCCGGCTTTGTGGGTATTTTTATGGCGATGCTCTTCAATGGTGCCTTATGGTAGGTATACACATATGTATATATGTAAATAATATACATAATAACGTATTTTAATTTATTTTTTGTATGCTGTATAGCATGATGGTGTCAAACTTAAATTCTATAGCCACCGTTTGCTGGGAGGATTTCGTTTCGCAACTTCCACAATTTAAAGGACTAAAGGACAAACAACAGTTATTCATTCTTAAGATAATAACCGTCATTTGTGGCTTGATCATTATGGGAGTCGCTTTTGGTGTAGGTCTACTGTCTGGCGTGATTGAATCGTCGTTATTGGCATTCTCGGCCACATCTGGACCATTATTAGGCTGCTTTATATTGGCCATGTTGGTTCCGATCGCCAATTGGAAGGTAAAATTTTTCGTGATTTTCTTAAGACTTATGTACATACTAAGTACATGACATCATAATGAGCAAATTTGTTGTTTCTGTTTTTATTCAAATATATGCATACATTCAGGGAACCTCTGCTGGCATGATTTCATCTTGTGCCTTTGTATTATGGATCATCTTTGGTAACGCTACTTTAGATAAAACTGGTGAAAATCCTTACCTGCCCACCTCCACCGATGTAAGTAAATATGTTATAATTAATTCTATAAAACAACTAATTTCCAAAATGTATTTAATTTAGGGCTGTACGAACACAACTTTCTCCCAATCAATTATAAGACCAACAACACTTGAGCCATGGTTGATGGCACATTCGCTTGCTAACGATACCAACTCTCTACAGCAAACAATTGCGGCAACTGAACGGTAGGAAACATTTTACCTTTTTATCTTACCTTTGTTTTACCTCTTTTTTGTTTTTTTTTTTTGTTTCATTTTTATAGAACCCCCCTACAAACATTCTATGCGATTAGTTACATGTACTACAGTTTACTCGGAGCCGCAATTGCTGTTGGCGTTGGCATAATAATAAGCTACCTAACACGTGATCCAAGTGACGTTTACGATGGAAAGCTTTTGCATCCGGTCATATTGAGATGGTGCGAACGTTTCCCTGGCGATAAACCCTATGTAATTAACGCGCCGAGCAGCGATTTAACAGCAGTAAGTAGTGAAAAAAACGCCAAAGTGAATCATGCCTTTGATTCGCAAAATGAGCCAAATCTAATAATCGGCTCTAATAACGAGAAACAAAAGCACAATCCAATCGAAGTTTTGTTCACCAACGGCCAAAATAATCACGAAAATGGCAGCAATTCTGCAGAACCCAGCATAAAAAGTGTCAATACGCTGGTGAGAGGTGCGGAAAAGGATATACCAGCAAGTGGTGGCGAAAATGGAACTTATCGAACATTCAAAGAGAAGGAATCAGTGTGACAATTTCAAGATGGGATTTAGTGGCTTAAGAAAATTTACTTAAATATGAAACTACTTTAGGTTTTCACTATAAATACATAATAATAATAACAATAAACAATTTAGTCCTAGTATGTACGAACATAAAATGTATATATGTACATATATATGCATATTATGTGTAATTGTAAGCTAAACATTATAAACAGTGCTTATTACGTGGCATAATTAAAGCCCATTTAATGAATGAAGGCGGAAACACTGTGATCATTTATTAAATAGTTTCTTAGGTAGTGATTTGTTCGAATTAATATATGTATGCACATGCGTATTTGTAACGGTTTGTATGTATACATATACATACATATCAACATATTTATACATACATACATATTAATTTGTATATTAAAAACTCATATATGAATTTAGTATATTGTATAACAAGTACGTTATTAGCTTATAAAGATGATTACAAAAATATATTTAGTATACATAGATATTATATACGATTACATATGTATGTATGAACCTGCACATCCCTGCAGTAAAAATCCGCAATGAATCCTTAATGAATCACTGATGCAATTCACCTATGACGAGGAGGCATCAGTGAATACTTTCATATAAAGACTGCTGAATTTTTCATATAAATGGTTTGCTTTCCTCAGAAAAAAAAAAACAAAAACAAATAAAAATATACTGAGTTATGACGACAGTGATGAATATTCAACAAAGAATCATCACTGATCCTTCAGCAGTGAAACAAATTTACTGCAGGGATATTATGTATGTTCCCTTTAATGCATAAGAAAAAGAATATAATCTAAACTTTTTATATTCTGAAATATTATAGGTATGTATACTTTACAAAGGCTTTAAGAAAGACTATGTACGTAATTAATAAAGACATCGCTGACAGAATATTCTTTTTTATTTTAAATTTTCGTGTGCGCTTTTATCTGCCACATACATAATACCTTTTCCGTCCAATGCGCGGAACACAATTGCGACGGGTCAACGGAAAACGGGCCAACGGGTAGTGAACAGCTGATATTTTCCGTCGGAAAATCTGTCCGGGCACACACAATTGTGGCGGAAACTGATTTGACACAGGATCCACTAAATAATGGTAGTCGCAAATGGATTAATGCCAAACATGTGCACTCTTGTGTCAAAAGGCACAACAACCAACCAATAGTCGACCAAGAAGAGGAAGCATGTTTTGATGTGGTATGACCATGAACTATATGGATCCAGATTTGACAGAAAAAATCAACTCTGATCATTTCACCCGTCGGAAAAATTAGAAATGGATCTAATTATTTTACCGCCGGAAAATTTACCTCCGGCGGAATTTCCGTTGCCGCCGCAATGCTGCGCAACAACGGTTTCTTCAAGAGAAATATCCGCGTTTTCAATAGCTTTAATCAATTTTTAAAATAAGTAAGAAATTTAAAAGATATTGAGGAGTGAATATAGCCAAAAATCGCGTTTTTGGCCTCTTTACACATGAATATCTCAAAAACTGTACATATTAGCGAAAATCTGACTTCAGATTCGGATTCAGCGCACCGAAATCCTTTAGAAAAGTAGAATTTTATTTCTGTAACAAAAACTTGTCGACCAGTGTTATTGGAATGAAGAATACAAATTTATTCTTTATTCACAATTTTCTGAAGAATGAAAATGTGTTATTTATTTCAATAAAAATAAATTCAAAAACTCGCACCCCTGATTACTGTATGCCCTAAATAATTTTCTCTTTATAGCAAGAGACGTTGTGCTCTAATCAAGGCATTTTGAATTCGCAAAATGTAAATATAACTACCTTTTATATCAATACTCACTTTTTACATACAAAAACACAAGTTTATTAAATAATTTTGTATTAATAAACTAATTTTCAACAGAATGATCAAAAAGCGGAAAACATGGCGCAGAGCTTGCTACTTCAAGAGTGTAAAGTGACCATTAAACATGTGGAACAGGCAGTCTGTCGCATGACGGGAGAGATAAGCGACAAAAACATGGACGAAATCGCGAGTTTGTTGCCGATTCGTTCGCGAACAGTTGTCATACTCGTCGAGGAGAAGTTAATGGACCCCGAGTATGCCCTGGCTATGGTATGATAATGACACTATTTGCCATTTGTAAATACATATAATTATTTTTTCTGTTTTTCTATTAGACTACATTTTTGCATAAAATTAAAGGCGTTGCTGAAGATGTTCCCACTGTCGTCCGGCAAATATTCACTGATGAGTTGATGGAGGCGTACAACTGGGAGGGACGGTGGGAAAAGGACGCACTCAACAAACTATTAATTTTTGACAAAAACCTGCGAGGTAAACTAATGGACGTTACAGCTTTTTAAACAGAAATTACAAATATTTGCTATTCCGTAGATGTTTTCCAACAACAAGGAAACAAGGAATATGAGAAAGGGGTGAAGAAAGCCGTCGAGCTGAGCCATCATAGGATGTGCCAAAAGTACAGCAAGAAAAATGGAAACGAAAATAATTGAATTTCTAAATTATTATATCTATATACATACATATTTTAAGGCCGTTGGCAACTTACAATCTTGCATGACAAGCAGTGCATATGTGTAGTTTGGCGGTTATGGCTGGTCTATCCCAATCTCTATCCTTATTCCTGTCCTAAAACTCTTAATATTGAATTGGCCTCATATAAACATTTTTAGTTTTTTAAAAGTTAAGTTTTTTGTTCAGCTAATTTCCTAGCTCAAGCATTATAAATGTGTTAATATTGTACGTCAGCAAAGAAAAGACTGAAATACGTAAAATATATGTACATATATTTGAATATGTTAATAAATTTATATAAAATGAAAAAAATAATTTTATATATCTAAAGGATATGGATATTTACATCAGCTAGGATTTATTTATACATCAGTGCTGATTGATCAGCACTGATTGCTTTATTCATCAATTCTGATACTGTTTACATCAGGCTTTTCCTCAGCCCTGACGGATATATTGATCTTGTTTACATCAGTCCGGACTTATCTCTACATCACCTCTGATATTTTTTAATTCAGTCATGCCTGATTTACTATTATAACACTGCTGATTTTATTTGCATCACTCTGGATTGATATTTATATCAGGGCTGAACAGAACACGTACACATGTGTTTACATCAGATTTATCAGGTCTGCCATAGAAAACTGATGGGAAATTTGTTCTGCGCGCTGATTGAAACATATATCAGCACTATCGACCAGATGATTGATCAAATGTTCGGAAGTGTTCTTGCAGGGTATGTATGTATATTAAGGTGGAGTGAAAACATATGGAGATTTTTTTTGGTTCTTTTTTTGAACGTACCAGCAATGAAAAGTTGCCTTTATACGAGTTAATGAACCCCACAAAATTTTATGGCGATAGGATGACGTTTTGAACTGCCCCCAGCCCCGCAAAGTTGAAAGCAATAAGCACGATCTGGTACAAATATGAAATTTTGAAAATTATAAAATCATAAAACGAAGTATGAGGGTTGATAAAGAAGGCTAAGCTGAGTATTAAAGTGAATTTTTTTTTGGAAACAACAACAACAAAAGTTATTAAAGGTCAAAGTTTATATTATGCATTTTTTAAATTGCAATTACTTAAAAACAACTGAACCGATTTCCAATATTTTTATACCATTCGATAGGTATTTTGATTTCCTTTCATTTGATATACATTTTATATATGAAAAGTAAGGTGGGTAAAAGGAGGGTTGACCCCTGCAGGGGGGTGTTATGGAACCCACATAAAATGTATATCAAATTAAAGGGAATCGAAATACCCATCGTATGGTATAAAAATATTCAGTAGTGGTTCAGTAGTTTTTAAGTAATTGCAATTTAAAAAATGCAAAATATAAACTTTGACCTTTAATAACATTTGTTGTTGTTGTTGTTGTTGTTTCCAAAAAAAAAATCACTTTAATACTTAGCTTAGCCATCTTTATCAATCCTTATACTTCGTTTTTTGATTTTATAATTTTAGAAATTTCATATTTGTACCAGATCGTGCTATTTTTTCAACTTTATGGGGCTGGGGGCACCTCTAAACATGCGAGTAGGTCAATAAAATTTTACAGGCTTATTAATGGGCTAGAAAGGTGCCGTTCTGGCTTTGGAACAAATTGAATTTCCAAAAAAAAATTTTCACTCCACCTTAATGTATATCTAATTGAACGGGAAGAATGCGCCAGGTGGGTATACGAGTATACATGGAATTCTCTAGAGCTCTTCAATATTATACATTTGTGCCGGAGCAAAAAATGTTTCAAAAGAATTTGGGGGTATTATTCAAGCATTCTATTCACGTGATCCCAAGCTGAAGCGACGCTTTTTCAAACATGACAAAAATTACTAGTCTCAGTTGTAAGTTTGAAAATGTTATTTTTTTCTAATTTGCGAAATCACTGAAGTATAAGGAAAGGACCTATATTCTTTGTTCAAATGACTCAAAACTAATCAGTAATAAGCGCGAACTGTAGAACGGAATAGGTTCTGAGAAACGTAGAGCGTAGAGCGCAGTGCGCGAAAATATTTTAAAGTCAGTTAAGGCTAGATAAAGATAAGCATGAGCTTATATCATTAATAAATAAAAAAGCAGCAAAAAAACGAATATTGACCAACGCAACAACACTACGTCTACAGCACAGATACGACTTAAGCCAATGGTGTGGAAAGCAAAAGCTTCAAGTTTGACCCCATTATGGAACCATCTTTGCAAAAGAGGAACATTTTTAACTCGCTTTTATTAAGCTGAAGTTATAGGTACTTAACGTAGCATGAACAAACTCACTCAAAATTTCTGTTCAATGGGGTTTGAGTACATTTGATTATGCACACTGAGCGTAACATAGAAGTCTGATTCATTTAGATTTTTACGGAGCGCGCATAAAGCGGCCCGTTTCTCAACTTGTTCCATGCTACGTTAAGTATCTATAACCCAGCTTTAGTTTCACCTGTATGCATGTAAAAGAATGTGTAGCCTAAAAATATGCAATAGATGCGGATAAAAGGAAAACTCGAAACTAGTATATAGCCTAAAAGTATACAATAGATGTGTTTCATCGGTAAACTCGATTATTATCATCAAAGCGTATTTTTTTAGTTTTTTTTAAACTATTATTATTTGAATTTATGTTATGTGTTGTTATTCTTACTTACATATATACTTACAAAAATGTATTACGGCTAGACTGTACATTATATGCACAATACACATATATGTAATACTTCTATATTGCTAACAATCTATCTAATCAATGTGTTTCAGTTACGCTATTCATGAACTCGGTTCTGACTGCATATGTAATTTGTGCGCATGCGTCAACACAAGCAAAAGTCGTGTATGTGAAAATATGTCACATACACATTTGTAAAATTGTAGTAGCATTACAAAAAAAAAACAGAAGGGGGTTTAAAAGGGGTCGTTATTCCCTTCATTTAAAATTTTCATGATCGTTATAAAAACACAAAGCAGTAGATTAAACAATGAAATGCCAATCTTTCGAAAACAAAATAATGTATTTATTATTTCAACGTATTTCACAACCAAATAACATGCATACCTACATGCTCGTGAACGTCCAATGAACGCTCTTTGGAATTTCATTTTTATTTCATTTTATTCATGTACGTATACCCAATATGCACAAGTAAAATTATTAGTAAGTAATATTTTTTCATTTGAATCTAATTTGAAATTGGGAAACGAGTTGAATATCCATTCGACCTCAAATCAATTTCCAACTAAAATGTTTCTTGGGTATGTACACACATATATATGTACATACATATGTACAAATTAATAAAATTCGGACTTATCTTTGTTAAATAAAATACCTATTTCATAGTATCAACATTTTTCTGTGGTTCCCCTTGTTTTTGGAAACAAAAGTTTAACGGCGCCCATGGAATCTTGCTTCCCTTTCTAACAGTATATCGTTACTGTGATGTTTGACGAACAAAACAAGTGAATACTAGCAATATAGAAGTATTATATATATGACAATACATAACAATCTATACATATATTTTACACAATCATATTCTTATATCCCCTGCAGGAAGAAAAAAATCAATTGCTAAAAGTAGTTGACTTTTAAGTGGTTATTTTGAGACAATTGAAAAAAATAATCAATTTGTATCAAACAGCAAGAAACCCATTTTTAATTAGTTGCTTTGTCATGCAGAAAAATCCAAAAAAAAAAAGGAGAAAGTGTGCATTGACAAAAGCTTTCAAATGCCTGATGAAAATATTTTTATTCAAAATTATTTAAACTGATTTTGGATTTGGGAAGCGAAGCAATGGAATAATATCGAAATTTTTGCGAATTCCATGAATGGAAACATGTATGTATGTAACAGGTACATCTGCAACCATTTCCCTTGTATTTTTTTTTTATAATTTTCTAAAAATGAATGAGGTTATATTTTGGGATCAATTATTTTTCACCCAAAAAAAGTTAGTTTATAGTTACCCGCTAAGTAATGCAGAAGTACACAGGGCTGACTTTTTTATCGCCATTCCCATACAAAAGTAGTTAGCCTTTTTCAAAGAAAATATACAATTAAAAGTGACCACTAGTGTCTTTGTAAACAGTTTAAAGTCAGTTTTAAGTTAGATGCACTTCCTGCAGGGTCTATATATTACGAATACCATAAAGTGACGACTGTTTTATAAACTCGTCTAATTTTGAGTGAAATAAATCCGATGTTACGGGAGTCCCAGGTATCCATAGTGGATCACGCACAACATACTCAACCCAAACTTTACTGTACAATTGCTTCAGCAATTCCTTCACATTCAACGCAGCCGTATCGGTGTATATCACAAATCTATAAAAATAATTAAATGTTGGTAAAATATGTACATATTTATATATGTATGTACGTATGAAGATGTAGCATTAAAGTTTAATTTGGGCACACACTTACTTCAATCCAGATGGTGTTTCGAAATAGTGGAGCGCATATCTATTGGTTTTGTAATAAAGAAATCCTTCGCGCGGGTCTTGTGGTGATATTTTACTGACGAAGGATTTTATTGAAAAGAGCATACCATAAGTTAATTTAGCTTCCTGCAAAATGGTAAAACCTTAGGAAAGTTTTAAAACATAGTAGGGATCTTTTTTACCTCTTCTCTGCTAACGCCAGATTTTTTTGTACGATTCCACTCCGCATAATATAGCATAGTCCCGAACTTATCAAATATATATAAATGATAGATAGTCATGATACGTTTTATTAGTTTATATCCGTATAAAAACAGCAAACTTTTCAGTGAACCTTTTTTTATTTATAAAAAATGTTTTTATTTTTTGGCTTTAACTATGTTTCCGTACTTCTGCAGCAAAAATTAACTAGCAACACTTAACAGTCGCTTGCAACGAAATTTGTAGTAGTGTCATTTGCTCCCAGTGAGAATTGTTAGCAGCAAAGCACGGGTGCACAAAATTAACAATTCTCCAGAATGTGGTTTTTTGCTTTCGATGAACTTTTCTTTAAAATTATTGCCCCCTCTTCTTCAGTTTGACACTTCCAACAAATTTACCAAAAAGTTAAAAAAAAAGGCAATATTAGCTCTGTTAGGCCAGCAGTTCTTTGTTCATTTTGTACAAATTTTCAGAAAACTTTGTCGAGTCGAGTTCGGCGTTGCAAAAAACTTGCAAAGAGAGGGCGTATTTTGACACATCGTCGGGCTCCTGCCAGAAACACGAATGTGAAAATTTTTTTAAGTACGATGTCTGTTATTTATCGGGTATATATTGATATAATTACAATTAATATTTTTATAAATTCTTGTGTAAACATACATACATAATATGTACTTGTATGTACATAAGCATATATACAAATATTAATTGTTATTATATCAATATATACCCGATAAATAGCAGACAGCGCTTTTAGAAAAATTTTCACATTCGTGTTTCGGCAGGATACCGACGATATCATCTGGAGGGGAAGTTACAAGTTTTTGCAGAGTCTTTCTGACTCAGAAATATTTGCAACTTTAAAACAGCTGATCTTGATTTTTATAAAACTAACAGCTAGCTGTCAAGTGAAATGAAAAGAGAAAAACGGAAAGAATTACACTCAAGAGCGAAAGGAAGAGAATATAAAAAAACAGAAAAATAGTAAAAATTAGCGATTAATAATTTGAAATTGAGCTTGATCCTGATCTCCATGTAGTAACTAAAAATCGCTTTTGAATCAAGAAACTATTTGCTTGGAAAAACTTGACTAACTGTCCATAACAAGAAACGAACCTATTATGTGAAGGCATGAATAATTTCATTCGATGTGGCAGCATTGAAATAAAAATCAAATCATGGACAATCAGCTGATAACGTGTTAATTCGAGGAATTTTGATTGAAATTAAATTTTTCGCTACGTAGAATAATAAAACAATTTAAGCAGCGCAGAGAAGCAGACAGAAGATATCCGCAATGGCTACATTGGAAAAGCCAAAAGTGGTAAGCAATTTATATAAACAAATTCTCGTTAATGGCATGTTTGATTCGGTGCCTAATATTACAGAGAACAAAGAAAGCGAAGAAAAGGTTAGAAACCACTCCCAGCATTTCAACTTGTAATGATGTGCAACCAAATGCGATACTGGAAAACGTATCAAGAAGCGCTTCAATTGATATAAATACACTTGCGCACTTGGGCATTGAAACTGAACATGCAGAGAGCGCTGCGAGTGCAAAATGCTTAAGTACGACTGACTTTTTAAAAAAAACTGAAATGCAAAATGAAACTTCCGACGAACGCCTTTCTGAGTCTCATTCTGTGACAGAAGTGTCTGGCAGCGATCTTTACGCTGAGGAAAGTATAAAAACGGAATCAAAAACAGTCTCAGCAAATGTGTCCCTTACGCCAACAGCCCCTCATGTATCAACAAGCACAGGTGTGTCATCGACAGTTGGACCAGTGGAAATGCTGCCGATCGTGCAATATCCTAATCTATTGCCATTACAATACAGCGAAGCTGAGTCTATATTAGACTATCAAACCAAAAATTCCACTACACCAAAGAGCTGTTTAACCAATAGTGAATTACGTCCTTTGACTATTGAACAACAACAGGAATTATATCACTGTGCCGAGTTAGATATGATTCAGCAATTTGAATTAGATTTTCTTATGAACTCACTACTGGAAACATACGAAAATGATGCACTTTATGTAGCACTGCTCGAATATTGGCATTTGCAAAGTAAGCTCACTGTTAATAACTTTGATGTGGAAAATGCAAAAACACATTTAGAAAAAGTGCAAGCAGGAATTTGGAGGGAGGTACCAGTTAGAAGGACTTTTTCAGCTATGTGCAGAGATCGTGTGGTTTTGAAGGAAAATGTTACGTACAAGTAAGTTTAATTCAATTAGAAATGCGATGTAATTTTTCTAATGCATAAAATGAAAACTTAAGAAAGAAGTTGTATAATGTATAAACTAAATTTAATGATTGCTGGTGGAATCAATCAGTTATACTTAGATGGGCAGAGTAGGCATTATAAGGTTGACCTCTGATATATGCAGATGTTATGTAAATGATGTTGTTTACTTACAGTTGCTTTATATATGTACATATATAATGTATTAAATAATATCATTTTAATAGTGTGGCTGAAGTGAATGGCAAAAATTTGGAATGCACCTCTGCGGCTATGAAAAATCTCTCGGATTTAACATGCAACACATACGCAACAAATCTTATAAATGCCAAAATTACGAAAGTTAAGGTATTTTTATTTCATATTAGCAATTGCTCTGTGATAACAAAGTTTATCTGGCAGATTAACCAAATGATTGACGATCTACTTTCACCGGATTGCTTAGTGATGCTTGCGCAAAATAAAACAATGTCACTGCAAAAAGATCTCGATGCTGCTGTGATGCCATACGTGGCAGATATACGGCGCTCCATATCTATTTTATTCAGTTTCATGCGCAAACTGAGTCCCAACAAAGTTAGCACTATTAATTGCTTAATTTTATAAATTTACAATGAAAACATCTTTCTTGTTTGTAGGATTTTACGAACGATTTGAAAGTATGGCTACGTAAACTAATTGGCTTATATCTGCTGATTGCAACGAAAGAGGATCATTGGTTTATACTTTTTAATATTCTACGCTGTCCTAGTGGCGTTGGAAATTGGGCAACAGAATTCTTTCAAATACCTGATCAACACAGAATATCGAAGGAAATTACAAGCAGCAGTCAAGTCAATGAAATGCCAATGGATCTTAATTCGCCGGAGATCAATCATTGCATGGCAGCGTTGAAAATATTACTGCTGCCTATTAAAAAACGCAATGAATATTTAAAAGATTACGATAAGGTTAGTACTGTCATTTTAGGTTGTATTATTATTATAAAATGAACCATTTAAAACATTTTAAAGTTTTACAAGGAAATTATGGATCCGGCACGTGAAGAACATTGGACATTGATTGACTCAGATGGCGAAGATAGTAATAATGCAAATGGTGAATGTGTAGGACTAAAGGAGAGTGATTTAATTGCGCTGTTAAATCAAATTCCACTTGAAAAGCTTTTTGTGTAAGTATGAAAATAATATCGATAATTATACTTACCAATAAAAGTGTATTTTGTTTTAATTCACGCATTTCTTTTAGCTCCGCTTTGAAAATTGAAAAATTTCTCAACGATTATATTATTTCGCCAGACCACATCACTGCCAATGATTTGCTGTGTATCATTACATTCTTTTCCAAATTAGTAGAGATATTTGGTGACGGTATGGTGACTTACAATACAGAGCGTTACAAACAACTAGCAAAGCGGTTGGGTCGTCTTATACGCCATACACTGCAATACAGCACGGACTACTATGAGCTATTCATGTAAGCTGGTGAATTATTATTAAATACATAATTGAATTGAAAAAAAAGAAACGATAATAACAACAAACATAAATCTATGCTTATAGGAACAATAAAATTCCGAAACAACCAAAGGCGTGTGAACGTATCTCTGTAGAGCTCAATGCATTGCTTCTTAAAGGCTGTAACTACATATATCGTTCCAGAAATTTGGCTACATGGCAGTATTTCTCTACGCTGCCATTTCATTCACTAGATACTGAAATTCTTTGGAAAATTTTCTATTACCTAAATGTGGGCTTTCCTGCAGAACTAGCCGCCAATCAAGAAGGTAATGGAAAAACTAAAAATAAATTTTCTTATGCAATTAAATTCATTATGCACATTACAAAATATGCAGACTATGAAGAGGTCATGAGCACACCAGATTTCTGGCAGCAGTTCCATGTTGCTAATGCCGACTCATCTGCCGAGGATTTGTACTATTTGCTGCAAGCTTTCTTTGCGATGGCCAATGAACGTGACAGACTGAAAGACTTTAATTTTATTAAAACTGTTTGCCTGCACATTTTTAATGTAAGTCATAAATTATAGATTTTTCCATAAATCGATATTTAACTGTAACTACACACACTTTCAGATTGGTTTTGTAAACATGAACACACGCGAAATTTGCTACAAAACAGCACGTGATATGCTTGTTAATCTAACACTGGCTTATGAAGAACTTATAACGTATATACTATTTCAATTGAAAATACGTTTTGGCGACATTGAAAATGGTATATACTTGATTAAGTCATTGCCATTGGAGAATTGGAAGCCTGGCATGGATAGTTTTGAATTATTGTCAAATTGGCTACTCCACTTTGACTATACATCGCACGAGAATCAGCTGGCACGCATCGTTATAAGCAATTTGAATTGGGGGCTCGATTGTGATGGTCGCTTATTTTTGCCACACAACATACACGTGCGTATGGCGTGCTTAGTTACTGAAGCGCTAAACAAGCATGCACCTGAGGTCATTGGCTTATCCGGTATTACAGAAAGTGTACGTCAAGTTTCTAGCCTTATTGATTCAACACAAACCACCAAAGAACAATTTAGCAACTGGTGTTGGACAATGGTATCACTATTACGCCTACATATAATGGATTTGGGCACCGAGTCAATAAAAAGAACACTGCGCAATCCCACGGAACATCTTATGTTCATACCGGAGTTGGAGCATATCGAAGTGTTATACCAGGGTGTTACTGAGAATAGGCCACTTTCTGTATATGTTGCCATATTGAGCAGTCTGCATGGACATTCAATTCCGCTGATTTGTCAAAGAGGTTTGGAGCTAATGAAATGGCTATTGAGTGATTATCGTCATGTGGAAGTCATACGTTGTATTGAACTAATTGTTCCGCTCTTTCTGGAATCGCCAGAAACATTGGCAAACTGCAAAAGGTATGTTATTAGCTCAGTCAGCAATATGTGCGTATGTTCAAGTTTAACTTACATAGCAATTTCTATTTTCAGCTTCCATACTATTTTGAATTCGATTTTGTCTGCTGATAGCACTTACCTGAAAATGGCAAAGGACATAATTTATCCGAATTCAATTGGTCCGGTAATAGGGCTGCTGGATAATATGATACATCACCAGATAACCAGTTACACTGAGTATGTTGATGCTTAAATTGTTCACTTTGTTAGCAGTTTTTTTAGGAAATATATGTACACTTACTGCCATTTCAGTTACGGCCTATCCACTCCCATGAGTTTAATAAACGCTTGGCTAAATCTACTCACTGGTCTGCCCTTGTGGCAATGCACACAGGTGGTTTACCTTTTGGACAGAATCTTACGCATTGCTTATCAGTTTTCGGATGCACGTCAACAATCAGTGGAATTCTTTCAAAATTTATTCAAGGTGAGTATTATTTGTTGGGGGGTATGGTAAGCTGCGAGAACAAAAGCTAAAAAATTCAAAGCGTGAGTAACGTGCACTCATAAACGTTGATGTGTAAGCAGTTCCGAAATCGGATTTTTATGCCCTTTCTTCGTTTTCTTGAGATTAAAATGCGACTATAATTTTTTATAAATTTTTGCTGCTATTGGTACTGCTAATATTTTGTAGTCGTTTTTGTTTTTGTTTTTTTATTTTTTTTTTCGTTTTGTTTTGTTTTTTTTCTGTTTTGTTTTTCTTTGTTTTGTTCTGTTTTGTTTTCCTTTGTTTTTTTTTGTTATTTTGTTTTATTTTGTTTTGTTTTTTATTTTGTTTTGCTTTGTTTTGTTTTCTTTTGTTTTGTTTTGTTTTTTTCGTTTTGTTTTGTTTTGTTTTTTTTTTTTTTGTTTTGTTCTGTTTTGTTTTACTTTGTTTTGTTCTGTTTTGTTTTTCTTTGTTTTTTTTTTTTGTTGTTTTGTTTTTTGTTTTGTTTTGCTTTGATTTGTTTTCTTTTGTTTTGTTTTGTTTGGTTTTTTTCGTTTTGTTTTAATTGTTTTCATTTGTTTTTGTTCTGTTTTGCTTGGCTTTCTTTTGTTTCGTTTTGTTTTGTTTTGGTTTTTTTTGTTTTGTTTTGTTTTCTTTGTTTTTTTTTTTGTTCTTTTGTTTTGTTAAGTTTTGTTTTCTTTTCTTTACTTTTGTGTCGTTTTGTTTTGCTTTGTTTTTTATATTTTTTGTTTTGTTATGTTTTCTTTTGTTCCGTTTTTTTTTATTGTTTCTGTTTTTTTTGTTTTGTTTTGTTTTGTTTTTTTTTTATTGTTTCTGTTTTTTGTTTTGTTTTGTTTTGTTTTGTTTTGTTTTGTTTTGTTTTGTTTTGTTTTGTTTTGTTTTGTTTTGTTTCGTTTTGTTTTGTTTTGTTTTGTTTTGTTTTGTTTTGTTTTGTTTTGTTTTGTTTTGTTTTGTTTTGTTTTGTTTTGTTTTGTTTTGTTTTGTTTTGTTTTGTTTTGTTTTGTTTTAGTTTATTTTGTTTTGTTTTTGCTTTTGTTTTGTTTTTTTTTTGTTTTGTTTTATTTTCTTTTGTTTCGTTTTGTTTTGTTTGGTTTTGTTTTGTTTGGTTTTGTTTTGTTTGGTTTTGTTCGTTGTTGTTGCTGTTGTTGTTAATACATATTTGTATTTGCATGTCTATGCGTGCAAGAATTTGTAAGTACATATACTTACATATCTACCCACCACTGACAATGCCAAGCGATTCACACTAGATGCGTTTTTTTGATCTAACATACCCCTCCGGCCACAGAATATGAAAATAGGATGTTGTAGGATAACTAAGCTGATTTTTGTTTTTTTTTTAGACAAAAAACTGAGTGGGCTACTCCAAAAACAGCGATTTTTTTAAATTCCATGATAGGTTTAGATTCATATATGAAACAAATTACAGAATTAAAAATAAAAAAACAAAAGATACATATTCTCATGTAAAATTAACGGCTTAATCGAATGGTGTACTCAGTTTTTTAGTGCGAGCCATAGGGAAGGTACCAAGATCGCCTAAAGTGGAATTTTATTTTTTTAGTCACGAATTTTCAAGTTTGGACCCTGGTATTTCCAAGATACCTTAAATTGCTTTTTAATCAAAATATACAGGAATCTGCGCAAATTAATGCAGTTTTCAGAAAAGTTTATTTTATCGAAATCGAGCTTTTTTTGTCCAAGCTACTTTGGTTCAAATGAAACATGCCAAAATCATTTTCATATTGAACAACATTTTTTTTTGTACATATGTAAATAATAAATTTTCGAATTTTGTACTTGCAACAATAAACAAGTAAAAGCGCGGCTGTCTTCGGCCGTACCGAAGACTTCATACCTTTCATGAGTGGGGAAATGAAAAGTAACCTATGTATGTACATTAGACCTCTGCACAATACCATTTGCCTCTGCTATATTTGCGAATACTCTATGCATTGTACAATTAGTCACAGCACAATTTCAACGCAGATACGAATATAACCCATACTTTTCATTTGGAATACAAATACTATTTCTATTTGCTCTGTTGGAGCGATTAGTGTACACTATTCGCCACGATAGAATAGAACATAATAATAACCATGTTATGAAGTATTCGCAAAACCTTGTTGCTTCTTTGGTTTGTTTGTTTATTTAATGTGCATATGGCATTAAGGTGAACCAAAAAATAAAAGCCCAACAAACATATGTTCCATTTTTTAATGATAAGAAATGTTGTTCTTGTTCATTAAGGACTTGGAAAAAAATTATGTATCATCACTGATATAAAAGGAGAAAGAAATTTGGAGGCATTTGCACGACCTCTAAATTTTAATATATTAAGGAAAAATTTTAGGTATAGATTTCCGTATTATATTCGCATGAAAATCGGGTTGTTCCGCGGATTTCGGGAGAACTTTATTTCCTTCATAAAACCACCTTAATATGCCAATTAAGTTTCCTAACTAATGCCGAAAAAATCAAAAGAATCGAAGTATTGGTTACCGAGTTATTTTAAAATATATAGAACAGTTGGAAATATGTAGATCGTAAAAAGCTCTGGTTCGAAATTTATTTTAGACATATGGTTTCTTGGGCAAAAAAGCTTGAAATTACCCAAATTTTTATAATTGCGATGTGTCCCTGTTAATTTTTGTTTGGCCCCTACCAATCGACCCGCCCTAGTGTGTATACATATGCACATACACACACTCACACTAGCAGCGTAATTTTGCTGAATACAACGTCTGGATGTATGTTTATGAAAATATGTACCCTGCAAAAAATGCGATTAATCCGGGACGTGTCCGGCATCAATAGCAAGGGAGCATGCGACTAATACAATTTTACATCCCTTTGTATGGAGTGAATTGATCGCATTTGTTCGAGCATGTCCTATGAAGAGACTAATTGTTCAACTTGTATACCCGAACGGGTACCAATGTAGATCGCTTTCATCCCAAACGGGTACAAATGTAGATCAATCGCTTTCATCCCGAACGGGTACAAATGTAGATCAATCGCTTACATCCCGATCGGGTACAAATGTAGATTTTTCCAAGTTGTTCGCCAAGGCAATTTTTAATAACAATGTTTAATAAATTGTTAATGTTCATGCATATAGTATACATAAATAAAGATTATATCGTCGCTGCGCCAACAAAAAGAGCTATACGTTTTTCAGTAACTTTTCAGGAGAGCAAAAAAACCGTTTTCTGGTGATCCTAGAGAATATTTTTTCTAGTTTGAATTGTTAACTAATGATACTACACATAGTATGTAATAGACTTGTGCAATTTTTTTTTTTTACTTTTTTGGACCAACCACTTCGCATGAAGCATTTGCGCCGTTTTACAGCACATAGCTCTTTTTACAAATTGTTTAAATTTGCTAGTGGGGGTAAGAAATCGTGAAAGATGTGTATACAATTCTTCGCTAGGGTCCGATGCAATTAGCGATAGCTTGGAAATGCATTATTTAATTGACCAGTGCCCCTCCTATTTTGAAAATTGGTCACATACGCTATTTTTAAATAATTTTTTTACACAAAAATAACCTGAAATCAAAAAACAATTACACGAAAATAGATGTATAACTGATTTTACAGAGCATTTCTACAACTGAGAGCATATATGTAGCTGTGTTTGATAACTTCTAACCAAGGAAGGATATCAGAAAACGGGAAATGCAGAAATGTGGCTAGCGGATAGCGCTAAATAAATATGTAATAAAAAAAAATCGAAAAAAAAAACATATAACTGAATTTGTTGGCGCAGCGACGATATAATGGGCCATATTAATAAAATCCAAGCAAATGCTTTTACTCAAAATTTCAGAAATTTGACATTAATTTGTATGAACCAAATTTCAAAATTTGAGTAAAAGGTCAGAAATCTTAAGCAAAAGCAAATGCTTGGCTTTTATTAATATGACCCAATGTTTTACTTTTGAAAAAAAATCTCAATAAATAAATTTAAAAAATTGTAAGTTTTGAGTATGCATTATATGAGCGTAATGTAAAGGATTTTTTCATAGAATATTTTAGGCAACATTTTGTTAAAATTATTATTCATCATTGTTATTAAAAGAAAGGTGTTTCAATTCGTTTTACCGGTTGTTCTACAATTTTTTAAATACATTGCATATTTTTGTAAAATTTCTACATTTAAGGAATCTAGATTTGTACCCATTCGGAATGAAAGCGATTAATCAACATTGGTACCCGTTCGGGATGAAAGCGATTAATCTACATTTATACCCGTTAGGGAACAATTGGTCTACAATTAGTCTACATTTATACCCGTACGGGAATAATCGGGGACTAATTGTGGACCGATTGTTCTCGAAAGAGATCAATCCGGGACAAATATCTTTCGGTATTAATCGCACATTTTTTGCAGGGTATGTACACACATATATTTCGATTATATTCGAAGTATTCGCAAGTAGTGTACACTATTTGTAGAACCTTTTTAAGGTCATGTAATTGTCGCTACGAATAAGTAATTGTATTGGTTCTGTTTATGGTTGGGCTCTACTTGCGTTTATTCTAAAACGACAGAAACAAGTAGGTACTGTAATTGGACGGTCGCGAATATTTTGTTGGCCGTTTCGAATCCATTCGTGCAGTCTTCTAATGTACATAGCCTGATTAAGTTTAATTTATAATTTTAATTCTGTGGGTTATTTATGGAAAGATTTATTAGAAAAAATGGTGTCTTGGCTATTTAAATGGAGGAGCTACACACCAAAATGTCCATATCTGAACAATCGGTTGTATGGGAGCTATATGTTATAGTGGTCCGATCTTGACAATTTTCGGTAATCCCGTTTGGGCCCATATGGGTACAAGTACTTCAAAATTTCACGCCGTTAGTTGTTATAATGGAGGAGTTATACACCAAAATGTGCATATCTGAACAATCGGTTGTAGGGGAGCTATATGTTATAGTGGTCCGATCTTGACAATTTTCTGTAATCCCGTTTGTGCCCATATGGGTACAAATACTTCAAAATTTCAGGCCGTTAGCTGTTAAATTGGAGGAGTTATACACCAAAATGTGTATATCAGAATAATCGGATGTTGTGGAACTATATGTTATAGTGGTCCGATCTTGACAATTTTCGGTAACCTTGTTTGGGCCAAAATGGGTACGTCTACTTCAAAGTTTCACGTTCTTAGCTGTTTAAATTGGGAAGTTATGCACAAATTACATCCAAAAATTTCATGTATATCTGAATAATCGGTTGTTTTCTATATGTTATAGGTGTCCGATTCGGCCGGTTCCGACAAATGATCAGCTGCATATAACAACATACCTTTATTCTGAATTTCATTCAGATATCTCAAAAACTGAGGGACTAGTTTGCGTTCACACAGACGGAAGGACGGACAGACAGACAGACGGACAGACGGACATGGCTTAATCGACTCAGCTCGTGATTCTGACCATATCGGTATATATTTTGGTGGGTCCCCCACGCTTTCTTCTGGTACTTTCGACAAAAAAATTTTTGGCACTAAGTTATAATATCTACCATTTCATTCTCATGAAAGGTATAAAAATGTTGTTCAATATGAAAGTGATTTTGGAATATTTCAATTGAACCAAAGTAGCTTGGACAAAAAAAAGCTCGATTTCGATCAAATAAACTTTTCTGGAAACTGCATTAATTTGCGCAGATTCCTGTATATTTTGATTAAAAAGAAATTTAAGGTATCATGGAAATACCAGGGTCCAAACTTAAAAATTCGTGACTAAAAAAATAAAATTCCACTTTAGGCGATCTTGGTACCTTCCCTATGGCTCGCACTGAGTACACCATTCGATTAAGCCGTTAATTTTACATGAGAATATGTATCTTTTGTTTTTTTATTTTTAATTCTGTGGTTTTTTTCATATATGAATCTAAACCTATCATGGAATTTAAAAAAAAAAATCGCTGTTTTTGGAGTAGCCCACTCAGTTTTTTGTCTAAAAAAAAAATAAAAATCAGCTTAGTTATCCTACAACATCCTATTTTCATATTCTGTGGCCGGAGGGAAGATCTGAGAAACTTTGCCGAAAAAAAACGCATCTAATTCACACCCTGCAGGCAAAGCAACTAGTTGCATACTACAATTCTACCAGTTTGAAAATGTCGGCATCTAGTTGCCCAACTATCCATTTTACTTGAAAGCAACTGGTAGTTTTAACGTGGCGATGGCCTACGAGATGGCAATTGTCTTCTCTTGCATAAGCTTCATACTAGAAAAATACCACTCAGTTTCATACCAGTAGACAACACATCAGCTTCATACTAGAAAAATACCAGTTAAGGATATACTAGAAGAATACCTGTCAGAATAATACTAGAAAAATGCCAGTTCATCTAGGTGAAAAAATAGCATTTTAGTTCATTTAATAAAGCTCACTTTAATTAGCTCAGTACTTTTTAAAGTTACATTTAGTGCATATTATATACAATACACGCAAAGATGTATAGTAAGGTAGAATAATGGCTTCATCTTACTGCGGCAGTTGGATGAAACCAAATCAATAAACTAAACTCTCTTAAACTCTTCTTGCCACCTGCTGCAAACATATATGTGTACCAGCGTTGCCACTTTGGTTATTTTTAACCAAAATTGGTAATTTTTTTTTCTCTAAAACCGATTTTGGTAATTTGGTAATTTTTTTTCCGGTTTGGTAATTTTTCCATACCTTGGGATAGTACACCATTATATGAGAAAAATTTTGGTGTTAAACATTTAATTTTTTTTGGGAGCTGTTATGCCTAAATATATTTCGGAGATCACCACATCTCTTCCTCAGACTACTTTTTTTTCTGGGCGCCCGCCGAGATTCGAACCTCAGATTTTGCGGTTGGTAAGCTAATGGCATCACCAATAGGCTACCGCCACCTTGCAATTCGCTTGGATTAATTTTTCTTTTGTTTTTTCTTTTTAAAACCTACCAGAATCAGTGAATTTGTCGACATTTGTCACCAGTATGTTGGCGGGGTTGTGTGCCTTTGTAACCGTATCTTTCCAGAAGAAAATGTGTAACTTTTGAAGTAAGTTAGTTAGTGGCCGCTGTGGTGTAGTGGGTAGAGTGCTCGCCTGCTATACCAGAGTCCGGACAAACACGAAAAAAAATTTTCTAATTAATTAAAACCCAATTATTGGTTTTTTTTTTTTAAATAGCGGTAACCTCTCGGCAGTGGAAGGCATACCCTCCGAGTGTATTTCTGCCATGAAAAAGCTTCTCACAAAAAATGCATTCGCCGTTCGGAGCCGGCATAAAACTGTAGGTCGACCCAATTTGTAGGAAAAGCAAAAAGGAGCACACCTCGAATTGGGAGAGAAGCTCGGCCATAAAACTCGCCACAGTTATAAACGCGCCAGTGTATTATTATGATAAGGTAATTAAAGGGTTTGGTAGATATATAATATACGATATTTGTGTACTAAAATGAAAACTTATAGTCAGAGATGGGATTTTTATTATTTATAAGGAAAATGGTAATTTTTTGGTAATTTATTTTTTAATTTTTGGTAAATTTTTTATTTTGGCTGTGGCAACGCTGATGTGTACCCTTGCACAAAAATAAATGAAAAGCCTTAAAAATATTTATTTTGTGAGAAATGGTTGTTTCTTTTTGGCAAATTTGGTAATAACTATTCTGACCCTTTTGTTGAATAATAGCATAAATTTACTTCAAAATCGCCAATAAAGCTTAGTTTGTGATAGAATTGCACAAAAAAAATAAATTGGTATATTACTAGTAGAATACCAACTAGTATGATTTTGTCTTTTTAAAAGTGGTTGATCAACTAGTAGATAGCTAACTAGTAGAATTTTGTCCGTTTCATACCAGTTGATCAAGTAGTAGGAAACCAACTAGTATAACTTTGTCCGTTTGCTACCAGTTGGTCAACTAGTAGAAAACCAACTAGTTGATTTTTTTCCTTTACATACCAGTTGATCAACTAGTTTGTTTTCATACTAGTTTAATTTTGCCTGCAGGGCGAATAAAGACGTTTACACATGAAAAACTATTGAATAGTGAAGTATTACTGGTAGCACTTACAGTATGCCCAACTATGATCTATATTTCTTGCTAAAACCCACTTTCTTCCAGGGTTGCAGCGAATGGAAGGGGCCCCAGAAAATGTCTACACTGAAAACAATTTTCGGTAATGGGCCATCGCGCATTCCAAGTATATCGCCACTTTACGGTTGGATGGCGTTGACCTTGCTCGAAATTGAGTTCAAAACACAGGAAGCACAACTTTGGCCGGAATTCTTGCGCCAATTGGCACTAACCAATGGCAGAGGTTGTGTGGAAACTGCTTTTAAGGTAAACACGTCCGCTGCTTTGGTATTTTTACATTTAAAACCAAATTTGAATTGTGTTTTGTATAGAAAACAGCAACGGCGCTAAAGCTGACAAATACATTTCCACCACAAATGCTTGTTATGTACAAATATGCCAACTTAGTGGCCAGCATGGATATTAGCCATCCTGTTTATCCAGTAATATGTCAAAAGTTCTTTGAACTTTATTTGAGTCGAGTGCCTGTGGAGAGCACTGAATACAGGTATATACATATATATTTAATTGCAATTACATAAATTATTTATAAAATTAATTGGTTTTTCGTAGTTTTGGTGGCACAAATGGTGTATCAGACAAATTCTACGACTACAACGTAACTTTAATGAAAAAAGTCAGCAACAATCTAAAGGCTGCTGACACCTTTTACGCCAATGAAGCAACCAAACGCGCCGGCGAAGAGAGCTTGGGTATATTTTACAGCGATTGTTCCAAGTAAGTTGAAGTGGATAGGAGGGCGATTGCTTTACTTTTGCTTTTATACATGTGTTAAGTAATATTTTTAAACAATAGAATAATGAAGTCATATCAACTTTGGCTGCATGAGACAAACATTAATCAACAGAGTAAAGATAATTGTAATTTGCCACCGCAGTATAATAATCAGAAATTGCGTGAAATCTTCCATGGGAATACAGTACGTATTTATTTATTATTATACTCAAAAGCCGCAATTAATATTTAATTGATTTTTTCTAATATCTTAACAGTCGCATTGGACGGAGTTTCTCTATTTGCCCGATATTCGCAAAATGCAGAAAGACCAAGCACAACAGTGGCAACGAAAATGCTTTCGCATCAAATCGTCGAAACATCTGCGCTCACCATTACCGCAAAGAGTGCGCACCACTGCCACCGAACGCATAAAACAACATTTATCTTCATACGATGCGAGCATTGAAGCTCCAAAATATTTAAAACCAAATGCTAGCATTCCTAAAGAAATAACAAAAGCCACTTTTGAGGTGCTGGAAGCCAAACTAAAAACACTGAACAGCATGGCAAAGTAAGAAATTAGCGCTTAAGTAATTTAGATTCCAGTGTATGAAAGTATGGATTTGAGTTCTGAGATTTGGCGTTAGATTTTTACACCAAAAATCAGCGAAAGCACATACAACAAATACAAGTAATTGTTTCTTTTATTACAGCAAATTCTATTACGATACAAATGAATTGAATTCACTTAATCGAAACTACTTGGATGTAGTACGGCATTTGTACAAAATGGTGACTTATGAGGAGATAAAAATGAAGAATTGCGATTCGATACTATTTAATCGGCAGTGCAGCGGCCCGGCACGTATCGCAACAAAACTCGAACAAATACGCATTGATAATAAAATTGAGGCAAAGTTGAAGAAATTCGAAGAACGCCGCAACAAAATCATTAATGGCGTACTTAAACTAAATGCAGAAGAATTCGCTGGTTGTGTGCAAGAATTAAATGGAATTGTGCGGTAAAATACTAGAATATAATATCGCAAAGTTTAAAATGCAAGACTGCTTAGGTACGTGTAGTAACTAGACAGAAACGCGGTTTTGCACTTTAAACGCTGCCAAGCAAACATATCAAATATTAAAATATAATACATTACAACATTTGCAGCATCTTGATTACAACTATTTCCACACAAGCAAACGCCGTTGCCAGCCACACAGGCATACAGTTCTACCACACGTTGGTGAAAGATCTCAATAAAATTACTATGAACTTTCAACCAACCAATGACTTATACAGTCAACTGCTCTATGATCTAAATGTAAGCAGCCGTTTTATTGGCCATAGATGCCTGAGGCATTTTGTTATAATAAACAATGTTTGCTTTTCCAGATCTTCATACAAGAAAACCAGCAAAGTGAGGGTATTAAAATATTGGAACTAGCTTTAAAGCGCGCCGATTTAATAAAGCAATTGGCAGCTGCCTTTGTACCATACCGTACGGGTGCGCAAAGTTTCCTCGAAATGTATAAATTTCTAGTTGAATCCTACTTGAAGCGCTGTGATAATAAAATACTCTTTGTATTATTTTCAAAAGTATGTGCATCACATGCGAAGCACTCATCGGTTTTACTTTTAGTCTAAGTAATTCGCCTATTTCATTTGTTTTATGTTTTTTTTTTTAGTTCGATTTGGTGTCATGGCTTGAAAGTGTTCAACCCAAACTTAACGAAATTCACAAACTATTAGAGCTGGTATTGCAGGGCCTAGAATGTTGGTCGCAACCAGACTCGACTTTATTGCAGGACCAGTTTCGACGGCATTTGGTGCATATCTTTGATTATGATTTCCCGCAGCATTACGGCGAGGTGTTGCAAATGGTTTTGGATCGTGCAGCAGAACAAAAAGTCACGCCGAATGTATTGTTGGATCTTTTGAATGCCTTGATAGCACGTTTCAACTGTAAAACCATGACAATCGATACCAGCAGCGATGAAATTGTGAATGTCTCAATTGATTTTGCACGCCGGCAAAATCTTTTCAATCTGAAAGGTGCCAGAGATACAATACTGCTTTTTGCGCGTCACTTTCAAAAAGAGCGATTGAATCATGGTCTACATGGCTTATATCCGAAGCATAAGGAGTACTGCAAACCGCTGGCCATGTGGTTTTCATGCATCGGCCATGTTTTAGTGGTTGCAGCCATTTGCAGTTTTCAAGATAGGCTGGCGGATCAAAGTAAGCGAAAAAAAAAAACAAACAAAAACAATGTTTAATAACAAACCAAAACGTTACTATTATTCTTTGTTTTTTATTTTATTTATTTTTTTTTTTTAATTTTTAGTAAGTGATGTGATCTTTGCTTCCATCATTGAACTTTTTTCGCCGTGGCTGGTGCCTTACACTGAAGATGCTTTACAGCAATCTACAGCGAACTGGATACGCCAACTCACGGCTAAGGACAAAATATTATCACCTTGGACTGAGCAGTATGCGCCAAATAGTAAATTATTTATTAAAAGTTTAATGGACATTTTAAATTTCCTTTTGGAGAGTCTGCCTGGTAAGTGGTTTTTTGATATCTTTAATATTAAAAAAAAAAAAAATACTAAAAATGCTTATTAAAATACTCATCAGTGTCTCATGTAACACTGACGCACATTTTCGGCTGGTACCTACACCATTACGCCATACCGAAAATTGATTTTCATATATATGCAAATATTCATGAGGGTATGGCTGCATTGCCGTGGGAATTATTCAAGCCCCAGCCTGCGCAAATAGATTTGTTTCATGAGAATTTACAAAAGGTAGTACTTATCTTTTGGACTTTCAAATCTAAAAATATGTACTATTTAGATGTGTGTATGTATTTTTCAGTTTTTACCTGCTACACACGCAATGTTGGGACACATCTTCATGCGCATAAATTGGAATGCGTGGTTTGAGGAGATTTTTCCAACCGTGCCGAGCAACGTGCAGTCACAAGTTATTTCTAGACTGTTTGCTGTCTTTGTGAAAATTGCCTTTGAACCAAATATACATGTAAACGCAAGAACTGTCCGAATATTAGAGGACGCCATTAAGTATCCCTGGTATAGAGTTAATTACGCAGAGATTGAGAGCATTTTTCAATGGTTCTTAAGCTCGGTGGATTATCCAATTATACTGAAGATACCAACGGAAACAGACAATGTTGATAAAGCTGTTTTAGAGTAAGTGCTAATGCAATTTTGAAGCGCAGAAGTATTTTGCATTGACGAAAAAATTTGCATAAACAAAATTAGAAAAAAAGCATCATGGGTGCTACTAATATATGTATGTAGCTTTTTAACACGCTTTTATTAGCTTCGCCAGTACCCGGATTCTAGAAATCGCCATCGCTAAATGAGAACGCCAAAAATCGCTAAATTTATATCAAACGCGCCTAAAAATTTGTAATATCTGATAAAATGTCTGACATACAAAACTGACTGATCAATGCCGCCAGCACGCTGTACCTCGAGTCTATATAATAAATAAATAAATTAGGTACATACTGTTAGGCGCATCTGAGAAAAATTTTAAACATTTTTGGCGATAGCGATTTCTAGAATCCGAATACTGTATGTATGTATGTATGTATGTAAACAGTGCATACTTTTAGGCGAAAGCGTGTATTCATACACTGAATAGAAGTTTTTCAGTGTAAGACGTGCTTATTTATGAAACTACCTAACCTAAATTTTTATATTACTCATATGCGACTGCAATTCCATTAGATTACTGCGCCTGAGTTGTGCCATGATGCCGGAAGAGGCCAAATCTTGGAAGGAAATTACGCAACCTACCCACTACGCCACAGCAAAACGCATACTCTACACGCGTAATTACGTACGTTTATTGAGTTGCACAGCCACAAAGCATCACAAGTTGATTGATACCAAAGAGGGCACACAAGCGTTTAATGTGGCCTTTAATGAGCTGCTCAATACAATCGATAGGTCAATTCGTGCAACGGAAGGCATGAAAACCATTGAGGAGCAGCAACGCGAAGCGCTAAATCTTATGGTTGAGTTAGTGGTGCCAATGCAAACGCAACGGATTGAGATATCCAAGTAAGTTCCTTTGATTTTAATCTAGAATTGGTCAATTTTCATCTAAACGCGCATTTCTATATATTTACATATTTAGCCAACTAATAGACACAATGATTCATTGGCAGAGTCAATGCAATGGCGCAAGTTTCATGCACCGCAGCACAATTAGCGCCTTGGGTCACATGAAAACATTTGTTCCCGGCGTTTATCCACTTTTGGAATCGTCAATTGTGCACTATTTTCGTTTATCCAATACATCAAACGATTTGCATACAGCGAGTTGGAAATCATTGGGCCAACTACTGACAATGTCCATTGAAAAGTTGAATTTAATGCCAATAATGAACGGTCCATATTTGTTGACAATGCATTACTTTTTTATTTATAAAATCAAACAAATTACGGACATTGGTGATAAAATCACATATCTGCAAGATACCTGCCAATTAGTAGAGGGCCTGAAGCCCAAGTGAGTATTTTACTACATACAATTGAAATGTTGCTTTTGCCTAACATTATTTTTCCTTTTTTGCTTTCAAGTCCACACACTGAACAACAGCTAGCTCTAGTTTGGGGCGCGATTATCGCGTGCGGTTGTCAGATACTCTGTGAGACGAATAATGTAAAGAAAGTGCTCTTGATGTTTGCATCCGACTTGTGCCTATCGTCTACACAAGCTGAGGGTTGGGGTGATACTCTGCTTGGTGTGATTGGTTTAAAGACCGACTTCATGACAAATAAGTATGTTGAATATGTAATACAATCAAAACAAAACCATTGGTAATATCCTTTTTTTCAATTTGCTAGCCATAAAACACTTGCACGTTGCCTTGCCTGCGTTATATACTCCTTATTCCCACAACCAAGGTACATTTCGTGCATTCTGCTGCTACGTAAATATACAAAGTTATAATATTGTTATTATATTTTTACAGCTCCACCGGCCCAGTCCCAAATGAGCAATTCGAACTTGCTCTGCGCGAATTAACAAATCTATTGACTAATAAGAAATTTACAGATGTCAAGTCACAAGTCGTTACCGCTATCGGCATTATTAAAGACGAACGCACATCGGTATTGCGTGATATCCCACACCTAGTCCACCGCCTCATAAACGTATTTTATAGTAACGATTTTCTCACGACTGTCTTGGAATTATGGGAATTTGAATCTAGGTTAACATAAACTTTTTCAAAACTGCATATATGCCTATGTATATTTTTATGTTATGTATGTGCATTAGGGTGTTCCCCAAATGTATGGAGACATACATATTTTATAGCATATTTCTTCAAACTCACCCGATGCTAATAAAATCGAAGATACCACATATAAATTTTTAATCCCGATCGGGGACGGTTAAGGGTTGTCATATAGTGGTCAAAATTCACATTATCATATAGTACCACTGCACGACACCCCATAACCGTCTCCGATCGGAACGAAATTTTATATTTGATATCTTTCAGCGCAGGACTATCCATTTCGGACATTACATATCAAAAAACTTACTCAATTTTTTGCATCTCTATCGAATTTTCTTAACTTTGAACTCTTGCGACACCCCTAAACCATCTCCGATCGCGACCAAAATGTAAATGTGATATCTTTGACTGTGATGTCACCGACGTAGGGGGTGAGGCCGAAGAAAATCGCTAAACCAATTTTAAGCACCACCCTAATGTGCATATGTATGTACATATTTTACTTGTTTAAGTTAACTGTTTATAGAATAATCATATTATTTGTAATATTTACGTGCATATAATATTTAGTTATAAAAACGTAATGACAATTTTATTATTACTCTTATAATAAGAAAAAATAACGCTTTATTTACATTTAAATAATAAAAGTTTCCAAAACGAACAAGTCGATGATATTATATAATTACCTATTATATTCTTTTACTATGCATTTTATTATAATATAATATATATATATATATACATATATTATAATATATATATCTATATATAAAAAAATTTCACATTATATAAAATTGTTAAGAATGCTACATCGAATTCTTGGAAGTGGTACTCTAATAATACTCGTTTCTTAATAATTTCTAAAGCTCTAGATACCCCGGTATCGAACAAATCGAGCAGATCGAAAATGTTATAAAACAATTGAGAGTTCTAATAATTTCCTCAACCTGCTTGGGAAAATAGGCATTGGCTTGAAAAAGAAGCGTAAATTAAATTCAAACACCAAATTTGACAAAACTTTAAGGCTATACATACATACATACTAGCTAGCAGCTACACAATATTACGATACATATGTATGTACATGATTAACCCTGAAAGCAGTTCATCTGTGTATTTGCGAAATTAAGAACAATTTTTTTTTTGGTCTTTAGCGATATACCAGTTTTTGTTTTTATTTCATATGGTAGGTTTTTCGTATTCTGCAAATAAAAAAAGAACATTAGCCAGATTCGGAAAGTAAAATAAAAAACAAAGCAATTTTTTATTGCGTTTTTTAATTTATTTTTAGAACGAATGGTTTCTTGACCGCTTAACGCTAAATATGCTTGAAATTCATTGCACGACTTAATATGGACACATGTGTAGTAGGTATACAGATATGTACAGTATAAGGGGTATGACTATTTGTTGTTATTCGAAAAGTAATCTTAATTCGAATAGTGACTAGGCATTCGTGTACATTTGCATATACATACCTATTTATGTATTTACAAGGGTTGTACCCGGTTTCTAGAAATCGCTAATGATATCAGTCGCGCCTAAAAATATGCAATATCTGGTAAAATGTCTGGCATACAAAACTGGCTGATCAATGCTGCCAGCACATTGTAGCTTGAAACGATGTGTTTAAATAAAAGAGATGCATACTGTTAGGCGCGTCTGATATAGGTTTAGAGATTTTTGGCGATCTCATTTCGCGATAGCGATGATTTTACTCGGATAATGAAGAAACCGAAAATAGAAGCTTTTGAATCTAATGTAGCATGTCAGAAATATTTGAGCACATTCAACTCGTAATTTAAAACACAAAAATATGGAATGCACTAAAAGTGCATTCAACCTATCTCATTTATTAAAATTTATAACGTAAACAAACAACAGCCAAATTTTATGCTGACGCCGTATTTCTGATTTGTCGCATTTGCCTTTAAGCTAAGTCGTATGTACGTATGTATGTGCACGGGCACTTGACTACACATTAAATGCATAAGCCGTACATATGTACATACATATCTACATAGCTAGTAAGAATTAGTGTAAATATGTATTATAGTAAATAAGTAGTACATAAGAAATTTTGTGTATAAAAGGGATTGATTTTGTTCAATAAACAATCAATTATTGACTCGCTGTCTTAATAGCGAGACCACAAAATACTTGTTTTATTCGCCGAAGAAAGGGCGACAGAATATGGCGATCCTGCCAGTTAAACAGGATCCTGCCAGTTAAACAGGATCCTTGCCAGTTAAACAAGACATCCTTGCCAGCATCCTTGCCAGACAAACAGGATCCTTGCCAGTTAAACAAGACATCCTTGCCAGCATCCTTGCCAGACAAACAGGATCCTTGCCTGTTAAACACACCAGGATCCTTGCCATTGATCCTGCCAGATCCTGTCATTAACCAGTCGTTTACACTACATGGTGATGGACGAAGTAAACGCAATATTTGAGAAATGGGAAAAGTATTTTAGTGAGCGGCAGACAGAGCAACAAGCCCAAGAAGAAGAACAACAAAATAAACCCGAACAACAACAAGAGCAACAAGCCCAAGAAGAAGAACAACAAAATAAACCCGAACAACAACAAGAGCAACAAGCCCAAGAAAAAGAACAACAAATTAAACCCGAACATCAACAAGAACAGCAACAGCAGCCAGAACGACAAGGTCCTAGAGCAATTACAATCGAGGAGTACAGGCGACGGCAACAACGCCCAGCTCGCAGAGAACCTGCACAACCACAGAAACCTTTATACCACAGGAGACGTGGTGGTAAAAAATACCAAGCGCGGCGACGAGTTGCCGAACTAGTATTCGCAGATTCTATTGCAAAACGGAAGCATATAAAAAAACTAATAGCGATTGAAAGGCTTACTAATGGCCTTATTAACTGATCACTAACTAATCTTATGGCAACCTTGCGGCTGCCTATTGAAGGGCAAGAGACCAAAAATCCTTGCCGTGTCAATTCTCGATACTAAAAATTTTGCATTTTTACATATACACATTTTTCTGGCCTAAGCCACAACAATACTAATTTTAATGATTTAATTAAATAAATAAATATATATACATACAAAAATAATTATTGTGATTATAATGCCTAAATCAAGGAATTCAGTAGGCTCACTTCCTAATGAAATAGAGAACAGGGACTTAATAAGGGAATTAGAATCCTTAAGGACTCTTTGGCGTATCATAGGCATGACTAGGGAACCAACATTAGAAGACGTCATTAACCCCACGACAAAAATAGAAGAAACACAACGCATGTTTGAAAAATTCGGTATTTTCAGATTTTAGGAATTTTTTTTTTAATATTCAATCAATATGGGTGGAACAACATCAAAAATTGATAAACCCAACGCAAATGTAGTTAACTCCATAGAAATTGATCACAGCGAAGCTTTAGATTCAATAAAGCTTATTCTTCTTGTTATTGCAATTGTATCTTGTATAAATTTATTTCTAAAGATTTATTCGGTACACAACAAAATTTTAAAAAAGCGATATATTAGTCGTGCAAATGGATTAGACAAGGTATAAAAATCAATACCGAATAGATCCTTTTCAATGGATAATTGGGATAATATATATGCATCACTACTAAATGAAAAATCAATTGCAGAAAAATCATACAAGTGCATTAACAAGAATGTTTTTATTAGAAGAGAAACAATTATTAAGCATTTAGGTTTTATAATAGATGCATTAAATAGAATAGGAAACGCCTTGAGGAATATAAATAGTAAGCTTACAGCCGATCATCAAAAGCAGGCATACCAAATATACCTATACGTCAGGGATAAACTTGTTTCATCGCTAGCACGATACGAGATTGAAGAACAAGTACCCACGTCATTCAACAAAGACATAAAAATTGACACAAATTTATTACTACCGGACTATCCAACGGAAGCCGAAAACAAAAATTCTTCAAACGATAAAGAAGAAACTAAAACTCATTCAGAAAGTACCAATAATTCAAACACATCCACAATGCCTCAGACAGCGGTAGATTTTATTAAAACAGCTTCATCTGTCCTACCAGAGTTTGATGGCAACTCAGAAAATCTAAATAGCTTCATAGATGCACTCGACATTCTTGACCAAATCAAGGATACTCATGAAGCACTTGCAGTGTCTATGATAAAAACAAAACTAAAAGGCACAGCAAGAAATTGTATTCAGAATGAGAATACAATACAAGATATAAAATTAAAATTGAAAAGATCAATCAAAGGCGAATCAGTAGAAGTATTAACAGCAAAACTGCTAAACATCCAACAACGCAGTAAAACAGCCAACCAATATACTACTGAAATCGAAAAATTAACAAAATCATTAGAAGGAGCATATATATCTGACGGGTTAACCTCAGATTTAGCAGGAAAATATGCTACACAAGCAGCTGTAAATGCTATGTGTAAAAATTGTTCTAATGATAAAGTAAAACTAATCATGCAAGCCGGAACGTTCACCTCAATGAACGAGGCAATTTCAAAATTTACAAACAGTTGCACTGAAGTAACAGGCAACCCAAACGCAATATTGAATATAAGACAACAAAATCATTTCCGCGGCAACTTTCGTAGAAATTTTCCAAATAACAATTATAGAAATTATCGATCTAATCAAAGATATAACAATTTTAACAGATCAAACAACAATTACTCACAAAGACAAAATAGGAATTTTGGTAACCAACAGCGACAAAATAATCGCAACAATACCAACAACACTCGCAATGTACGTAATTATACCCAGCAGGAAAACCAACAAACTCCACTCCAAACATAGAAAAAAAAATTTGTGTACTAAATTTACACCTAAACAGCTACATATCCACCAAAACAACTTTAAATAATTCAACTTCAACTCTCCTAATAGATACAGGAGCTGACATATCACTAATAAAAAAGGGTCAAATTCAAAATGATGTTAAAATTAATGAATTACAAAAAACAGATTTAAAAGGCATTGGTCAGGGTATAACAAACACTCTTGGAACAGTTAAAACAGATTTAAAGGGTGACGATCTTTTGATTCGACACAAATTTCACATAGTAGAAGATGACTTCCCAATCCCATGCGACGGAATTTTGGGACTCGATTTCATTAAAAAGTATAATTGCATTTTAGATTACCGAAATAATGAAGATAGACTTATATTACGACCATATGATTATCCAGAAAATATAGCAATTCAAATGACAAATGAACCAACCATTAATTGCATATCAGTACCAGCTAGATCAGAAGTAGTTCGACAAATTCACATAAAAAATAACAATACTGAATTATTCATACCACATCAACAATTAGCAGAAGGAATTTTTATTGCCAATTCAATAGTAAATCCAAATCAAGCATTTGTTAGAATTATTAATACAACAGATAAAAATGCAACTATTCAAAATTACAATATTAACACAGAAAACTTAGACGACTACATAATTATAAATAATAAACAGAAAAATGAAGCAAATAATAAAGAAAAATTAGAAAGATTAAATAAAAATTTCCCATCATTTGCTAAATCTCAACTTAATACTTTATGTTCAGAATTTATTGATATATTTGCATTAGAATCAGAACCTATAACCACTAATAATTTTTACAAACAAAAACTTTATATGAAAGACGACAACCCAGTTTATGTAAAAAACTATAGAATACCAGAAGCTCACAAACAAGAAATTAATAAACAAGTAAATAAGCTAATACAAGACGACTTAATAGAACCATCAATGTCAGAATACAATAGTCCTATTCTACTAGTACCGAAAAAATCACTCCCAGGTAATAACGATAAAAGATGGAGACTAGTTATTGACTATAGACAGGTAAATAAAAAATTAACTGCAGATAAATTTCCATTACCAAGAATCGACGATATTCTAGACCAATTAGGTAGAGCAAAATATTTTTCTTGCTTAGATTTAATGTCCGGTTTTCATCAAATAGAATTAAGCCCAGAATCCCGAGATATAACATCGTTTACAGCAGACAATGGTACCTACCGTTTCAAAAGATTACCTTATGGTCTTAAAGTAGCCCCAAATTCATTTCAAAGAATGATGACTTTAGCATTCGCCGGTCTAAAACCATCACAAGCATTTTTATATATGGACGACTTAGTGGTATTAGGATGCTCCGAAAAGCATATGATTAAAAACTTAATAGATGTATTCACAACTTGCAGAAAATACAATTTAAAATTGCATCCAGATAAATGTCTATTTTTCAACCAAGAAGTTACTTATCTTGGACATAAATGCACAAGTAAAGGAATTTTACCTGATCCCACTAAATACAAAATAGTTCAAAATTATCCAACTCCCAAGAATGCCGACGAAGCTAAAAGATTCGTTGCATTCTGCAATTACTATAGAAGATTTATACCAAATTTCGCGGAATACTCTAGAATATTAACAAGACTTTGTAGAAAGAAAGTAGTATTTAATTGGACAGAAGAATGTGAGAAATCATTCAACTATCTAAAAAATGCATTAATTAGCCCAAACATTTTACAATATCCCGATTTCAATAAAGAATTTTACATAACAACAGATGCAAGCGGATACGCCTGCGGAGCAGTACTAAGTCAAGAATACGAAGGAAAACAATTACCAGTTGCTTATGCCTCTAGATCTTTCACAAAAGGCGAAATAAATAAAGCAACGATTGAAAAAGAATTAGCAGCCATTCATTGGGCCATCACTTATTTCAGACCGTACATCTACGGCAGAAAATTCACAATTAAAACAGACCATCGACCCTTAACTTACCTTTTTTCGATGAAAAACCCATCATCAAAATTAACTAGAATTCGACTAGATTTGGAAGAATATGACTTTGGGGTGGAGTACATAGCAGGAAAAGAGAATTATGTAGCAGACGCACTATCGCGTATAGATATACAAGATTTAAAAGAAATGTCAATTGAAGCATGTAAAATATTGAAAGTTACCACAAGATCGGAAACTAAGGAAAAATCCAGTAATAATATAAAAAATGAAGAAAAATGTCACAATGAGAACCCTATAATATACGAAGCGCTTAATAAATGTGAAGTAAAAAAGCTAGCTCAGCTCGTTTTCGACCCCCCGAAACTGCAGTTCAAAAAGGGAAAGAAAATTTGTAGCGAAATAAATATTGATAATTTAATTGTTGAGGCGAAGATTGATTTAGATCAATTCTTTGCCAGGCTTATGAAAGAAGCCGGCAATTTGAAAATAAACAAAATACAATTGTCCTTAGGAGACAAATTGTTTAAGAATAATTATACTCGAGTAGATAAATTTAAAGATAAAGGTACCAAAGTTCTCAAAAATTTAATCATTGCATTAACTCCGGAGGTTATGCATGTGACAGATAATGAAAAAATTAAAACTATTCTTCATAAATATCACGATGATCCTGTTAATGGTGGCCACCCAGGAATCAATCGTACAACAAATAAAATAAAACAAAAATTCCATTGGAAAAATATGAAAAATGACATAAAACAATATATTAAAAAATGCGATCATTGTAATAAAAATAAAACAAGAATACATTTAAAAGATCCAATGACTATAACCGAAACACCAACTAAGGCATTCGATGTAGTTCAAATTGACACAATTGGACCATTTCCAAAATCATTGAATGGAAATGAGTATGCAGTCACCATAATATGTGACTTAACCAAATATCTAGTAGCAATTCCAATTGAAAGTAAACACGCAAAAACAGTAGCCAAAGCTATATTCGAACATTTTATTCTCATTTATGGATGTATGAAAACAATACTGACAGACATGGGAACCGAATATAAAAATAACGTTTTTCAAGAACTAAGTAAATTGTTAAAAATTGAACACAAAACCTCAACACCTTACCATCATCAAACGTTAGGCACTGTTGAACGTAGCCATAGAACATTCAATGAATATGTACGTTCATACATATCCATTGACAAAGACGATTGGGATGAGTACCTCAAGTACTTTACTTATTGTTATAATACAACACCTTCAACAGTTCATGGTTACTGTCCTTTTGAACTAATATTCGGAAAACCAGCACCGACATACGAATTTTTACAAGAAGATACAATCAGCCCACTGTACAACTATGAGGCTTATGACAAAGAAGTTAAATATAGACTTCAAATAGCACAAGAAAGAGCTAATAGATTAGTAAGACAAGCAAAAGAAAAACAAAAAATTTACTACGATAGGAAAATTCAGCATAAGGAAATAAATATAGGAGATTTAGTCTTAGTAAAAGATGAAACAGGTCATAAATTAGACAGTAGATATAAGGGACCCTATAGAGTAATAGGTATTGATAAACATAATAACTATAGTTTAATTCCCTATAGAGTAACAAATATTAATAATCACAATAATTATTCACTAAGCTACATGAATAAGAAAATCATAGTACATAAAAATAGACTTAAACCTATAGAATAAGAAATTTTCACTTTTTCCAATAAATGTAAGTATGTAAGCACAAAACAAAAACTGAAATGTTAATTTTACCGAAATAAATAAATAAACACAAGCAAGTAAAATAAGCAATCCATTAAATGTAATAGAATGCTCATACATTGACCCTACAAATGTATAAGCATTCTTTTTAGGAAAGGAGGTGTAGCATGTCAGAAATATTTGAGCACATTCAACTCGTAATTTAAAACACAAAAATATGGAATGCACTAAAAGTGCATTCAACCTATCTCATTTATTAAAATTTATAACGTAAACAAACAACAGCCAAATTTTATGCTGACGCCGTATTTCTGATTTGTCGCATTTGCCTTTAAGCTAAGTCGTATGTACGTATGTATGTGCACGGGCACTTGACTACACATTAAATGCATAAGCCGTACATATGTACATACATATCTACATAGCTAGTAAGAATTAGTGTAAATATGTATTATAGTAAATAAGTAGTACATAAGAAATTTTGTGTATAAAAGGGATTGATTTTGTTCAATAAACAATCAATTATTGACTCGCTGTCTTAATAGCGAGACCACAAAATACTTGTTTTATTCGCCGAAGAAAGGGCGACAGAATACTAACTTTTAAATAAGACTATCAGCCCTATCATGAACTTCATGTGAAAAATTTCCCTCGAAAAATATAAAGCAAAACAATAACAACTTTTCATACTTTGTTTTTGTTTTGCTTTGCAATTTTTGGGAACATTTTGTTCACATGAAGTTCATGATAGGGCTGTATATTCCCCTCAGTATTCGAAATGCAAAAATACCAAACACTCCAAAGTCAAGATCATATAATAGAACTGAGTAGTCCACTTGCAAACAGGGCTATGTCAAATGTTTTTGATGGATTGTGTACCAGTATCTACCTATTTAAAGGTGTACAATTCCCATTAAAAATTTATTGCAAATTCCTTACATATTCTGAAAGAATGGCATTAAATACGAATACCTTACTTACTTAATTGGCACGTAATATCATGTTCAGACATAAAAATTAATTAAGTCAATTGGGGTTGATTGAACATCTTTAGATTTGGTGTTCAGACATATTTAATTTACTTGGCCCATTTAACAGGTCGGCTCAAGATACATACACACATACACGCCGTGAGCTGAATATCAAACTCTCGTGACCTAAATGTCAAAATTGCAAGGAGGACGAAATAATTTGACATTCATCTCACAATTTTTACCAATCGTAAACACGAATGCATGTATAAAATAAGCAGAAATAAAAACAAATTTGATAGGTGATGAAGAAGAACAAGAATGCAGCTGATCTGACGAACCAACCTGTTTAGTGGACACTGACGCTAATCACATTTCTCTTTTCATGACATTTCATTTTACTTATGAAACAAGCCTTTTAACAGGGTTGCATGCAGAATTGTTCTTCATTAACAACTCATTAATTTCTAATGAAGCATTAACTTGGTAAATTTTTGTATGGTAAATTGAGAATCATTGGGCTTGAAAATTGAATGAAGGCTCTTAATGTTCAATTAAGGGTGTGTCTGAACATAACATAACCGTCTACATAGACGATTTTGGACGAGTGCAACATAGCACGCCAGCTATTTCTGTTTCATGCAGCATGGCGCCATTTGGGAATACCTAGGGAGTCAGCACCACTGTCCACCACTGTCTCCCCTTTCTTCTGCGTTCAGCGGGTTTCGACAGAAATACTTTCTTCCATACGAATACCTACACCTTCAAAAGTCTCAAGTAGCTGAAAAAAGTTACTCATACGCCTAGGCGCACATTGGTGTAATTTATGCGTTTCAATTTCAAAACTAAAAAGTACCGTTTCCAAACTAGCTTTGTGAAATATTTAATACATATTGAAATTGCAAAAATAATAATAAATTGAGCCCTCCAGACACGGAATAGTGTTCAACGCAGATCGTCTCATTTCTGTCCATGGTAATATAAAACCCAAAAACACACGAATTTTACACACATCCATGCGTATGTGCATATAGGTACATATGTATGTATTCCACCCTCTAATTTCCACACGAATACGAATTTTGATGTCCAAACTGACGGGCCCATAATAACAAATAAATCTACCTACATACATACATACATACATTACTAATTACTTCGTGGCTTCATACGTAAATGTTTTTATTACCAAATTACCAAATCTAACTGCTTCATTCTGTTTGAAAGTTCAAGGCGGCAGGTTTAAGTAATACTTATCTTAAGCATACATACATATATACATGGTTTGAGCTTACACTTAAAAAATATGTACATACCCTGCAAAAAAATGTGTGATTAATACCGAAAGATATTTGTCCCGGATTGATCTCTTTCGAGAACAATCGGGCCACAATTAGTCCCCGATTGTTCCCGTACGGGTATAAATGTAGACTAATTGTAGACCAATTGTTCCCGAGCGGGTTTAAATGTAGACTAATTGTAGACCAATTGTTCCCTAACGGGTATAAATGTAGATTAATCGCTTTCATCCCGAACGGGTATAAATGTAGATTAATCGCTTTCATCCCGAACGGGTACAAATCTAGATTCCTTAAATGTAGAAATTTTACAAAAATATGCAATGTATTTAAAAAATTGTAGTACAACCGTTAAAACGAATTGAACACCCTTTTTTAATAACAATTTTAACAAAATGTTGCCTAAAATATCCTATGAAAAAATCCTTTACATTACGCTCATATAATGCATACTCAAAACTTACAATTTTTTAAATTTATTTATTGAGATTTTTTTACAAAAGTAAAACATTATATAATCTTTATTTAAATATGCTTCAACATTTACAATTTTTTAAGGAAAAATCTACATTTGTACCCGTTCGTGCTGGAAGCGATTGATCTACATTTGTACCCGTTCGTGCTGGAAGCGATTGATCTACATTTGTACCCGTTCGGGATGAAAGCGATTGATCTACATTTGTACCCGTTCGGGATGAAAGCGATTGATCTACATTTGTACCCGTTCGTGCTAGAAGCGATTGATCTACATTTGTACCCGTTCGGGATGAAAGCGATTGATCTACATTCGTACCCGTTCGGGATGAAAGCGATTGATCTACATTCGTACCCGTTCGGGATGAAAGCGATTGATCTACATTTGTACCCGTTCGGTATGTTAGTGATTAATCTACATTGGTACCCGTTCGGGTATACAAGTTGAACAATTAGTCTCTTCATAGGACATGCTCGAACAAATGCGATCAATTCACTCCATATAAAGGGATGTAAAATTGTATTAGTCGCATGCTCCCTTGCGATTGATCCTGGACACGTCCCGGATTAATCGCATTTTTTACAGGGTATATATGTACTCATATAAGTATGTACCGTAAGACATGTGTTTGTACATAAATAATGCGTATTAAATTACTTAAATCAAACACAGAATAAATTTATTTTCAACTGCTAATATTCAACCACATTCTATCCAAACGGAGTAAATGGTTGTCCAGGAAATGGTCTCGCTCCTACGAAAGCATACGGATTTGGATTCACAACCCGTGCTATGTCATTATATGTTCTGCCATTTCGTTGATTACTAACACGTTCGTCGCGCCCATAATAACTGTATTCACTGTGTGTAGCGCCATAGTATCCCTGATCTGCACCGTATCTGTTACTTATGTGATAACCTTTAAACAAAGGCCAGGGAAATCCGGAACATATATTTGAATTGAAGAACATCAAAAACACTACCGCAATAATTGTTAATAAATGGTGCTGCATTATTTTTTTTTTAAAACACATATGGACGTTCTTATATGTACATATATGTATGTATATGTATATGTATATATGTTTATATTTGTTGGTACGTTTACGCTTCGATTTTTTTTTAATAAACTTTTCTATATATGTATGTATGTACATATAAACTAAGTTAGTATGTATATAAATATGTATGCATGTATGAACATAATTATAACAATTATAGCAAACAGCTCGCAATAGCACTTTTCAAGATCACCGCAGCTTCAAAACTATCAGCCAGCGCTGAGTTTCACAGCATATTTATATCGCTAACAAAAAATTGCTACAATACAACAATACGTAATAAGTGGTAATTAAAGTGACGCTAGTTCTTGATTTGTTGTTTTTTTTTTTTTTGTTGTATGTTTTCTAATTTTGTACATATGCTTTTATATATGTATGTACGTGCAAGAGCAAAGGATAAGCCAGTTAACGTTTAAAAAAAACTACCTATGAACACAATGAATATTCAAAGTACCTACAATACATTTAAGGAGAAAAATCCCCCTCTTACATACATACATACATATGTATAATCACAAAAATTTGAACACGTCACATTAACTACCGCGCATATCTTTTCATCAAATTAATCTTACTCATCCTTTTGGTAGGTTGATACCCATGATTTGCACAACGTTACTGTAATTGTAGAATTTATCGTTGCGGTCAACACAATCCATAATATAATATTCTTGTCACATACGCAGTAACGACTGCAAAAAAACACATTACACTTGAAGCGTAAGAATTCACACGAAAGTGCCATGTTTTTCTCTCTTTAATTCTTGATGGAAAGAAATTGCTAAAACTATATAAACTTAATACAATTTATATAAACACGCCGACAGGTGTTCAGCTTTAAAGGTATGTACATTAGACCGTATCGCAAAAAATAAAGTTCGACGTACGACGTACGTAAAATGTTCTATAAAATTATTCGCCATAAAATTTCAATAGGGGTCTCTTCAGAAGAAATCTTTGTCAAATGAACCTAAAGTACCAAAGGAAGCGAAAAACATATTTTCCACGGAATGGTGAACCTATTTTATTTCGGGTTCTACTGAAGCGATCGAAATAATTCTTTTGCAAAAGATTAATGATTTTATACTACGTTTAATATGCAGGCAAAAAAAATTGCATTAGGGTGGTATAAACTAAGTACTGGGTGGTAGTGACCCCAATGACGCCCATAGGGTTAATAATATTCCATAGTATAAGCCATCCTTTCAAGCCAAAGACATTGGCGTATTAAACTTAGAGATCGGACTTTAAATTTTAGCGACATCTAGCGGCGTCCAAAAAAAAAATAAAAAACTTTTCCGGAAATGTTTTCCAAAAAGACATCATATGCGGGGGCGTACGGCGAACTTTATTTTTGCGTCCCTATAAGGCGAGACGGCCTAATGTACATATGTACACATATTTATCTACATACATATGTAGGTACATATATGTTTACTAATCGGCCGTATTACGGTTATCGCTGTAAAGTCTAACGTCTACATTAAGGTGTAACAATGCTATTTTTATTAAAACAATATGTGCTCCCTTTTTAGTGATAAAAAAAACATCTTTCTTGTTCATTAAAGACTTCCCAAAAAATTATGTATCATCACTAATGTAAAAGGAGAAGGAAATTTGGAGGCATATGCGCGACCTCTAAGCTTTAATATATTAAGGCAAAATTTTCGGTATAGATTTCCGTAGTACAGTCGCATGAAATGCGTATTGTTTTCGGGAGAACTTTATTTCCTTTTTGGACCAGCCTAATGTACTTATGTACATATCGGTAGCTTAGAGTGCAAACTGTGTAAGTTCATTTTTATGAAAAAGTGTATTTTTATTAGGGCTTACGATTCGATCTCGAGCAGTGTCGAGAAATTCGAGAATCGAGACAACCGAGACTCGGGTTCTCGATTAAATCTCGTTTCTCGGATTTCTCGATAACACATTATGTGTATTGTGTCAAAAAAATATGAATATCAAAAATTTCTTGTATGTCATTGGAAAGAAAACAATTAATATTAGGAAATTTTAATTGTATTTCGCTTCAAAATTCCGGAAGCAAATTTGAATTTTTCTTGAAATACACCTGAAAATGGTTGAATTATTATGCAGAATACACATGTAAGTAAATACATAAAATCATAACATGCTATAAAACAGCATAGTACGCTTATACCGCTATTTCTGCGATGTAGTTGAATGTCGAGAAGCTCGCGAGCCTTTCGAGATTTTCGAGATTCGAGAATCTTGCGAGACGTCGAGTCTCGCGAGAAATCTCGTCTCGCTCGAACTCGAGAAATCGTAAGCTCTAATTTTTATGTAGAACTCTAGATACGCAAATTGTGTAAGTCCAAAAATCGAAGAAAATTGTGTAAGTCCAAAATATTTACATACTACATGAACGGAAATATTTTTTTCATTGTGAAATTTTTTAATTTTTTGTTTTTCGTCTCTCCTACAAAGTTTTAAAAAAGGACTTACACAATTTGCACTCTAAGCTAGCGATATATAAAGCGTTCTCTGGTTATCGTTCGAAAAAACAAAAACGCGGCAAACGACTTTTTGGGATTAACGTTCAAATTAATGTCATTTTTTGAAAGTGAAATGAACATTATATGGACAGTAAACAGTCGTTTTATTTCCTTTTAAAACGAGAACGATAAACTTAATGGGCCCATTATTTAAATGTAGATACATGTGTACATATACATACATATACATATGTATGTACATACGTGCACATGGTGCATCTATATGTATGCATGCGCACGATTGTGCATCTGAGCTCATCTCGATCATATCTATATTAGTTTATGATGTGACCTTTTATTTAAATTGTACCTACTAAGGATTTTCAGTTTTACGCCGAGTTCGCACGGCATCTTCCTTCACTAATAGAGCATGTTTAAATTTCTATATTGCCAAAACCAGTTATCAAAGCCAATGGTTTTGGTTGGTCATTCAGAACGAAAATGCCTTGCTAATCACCAGTTTTAGATTGAACGTAGATATGTATAGTAGGTTCAACTGCACGCCCACAAATTTCGCACTGTAAAATGATAATACATATTATATACATACATACATACATATATGAATATATTATAATACATATATGTATGTATGTTCATTTGTACATGTGCATGACAAATCTAAAATGAAATATGTATATTAAAATTTCTGTCATTGTGTTTTTGCAAATCAATTGCTACGTTGAGTTATCTATACAAGAAACTTCTAAGAGGCATTTATTTGGAAATTATGGAATTGCAGAGCTTCAAGGCCGGTCAGAACAGCCGAATCAGAATATGACTATGTCTGGAAACCAAAACAACTAATCTATTCTTATTTTGCACGTAATCACTTTAATAAACGCAGATATATTGAACTGCTGCCAAAGCAAAAGAAACAAAATCAACGATCACCAAATATACCGTTTAGCAGTGATCAAAACCATACATGGCCACCCAATGGCTCCAGTGACTCCGTTTGTCTCCCAACAACATCGCTGTGGCTCCGAGTGGCTCCCAACAACAAGCAAATCAATTTCGACAGAATAACGCACATTTCTTTTTTTCACAGAAAGCGTCGTCGCGGCGAGCACTCAAACCTAACGGTCAAGCTTCGACCGACATTCATTGTGTAGTTACGCCTTCATACATACATACATATGTACATATGGTTGTACATTTATATCTGCTACCTCGTTCATGTTGTTTAGCAAAATATTTGAATGCCTAGCTGCAGCATATCTATTAGACCTCTGCACAATACCATTTGCCTCTTCTATATTTGCGACTACTCTATGCATTGTACAATTAGTCACAGCACAATTTCAATGCAGATACGAATAAAACCCATACTTTTCATTTGGAATACAAATACTATTTCTATTTGCTCTGTTGGAGCGATTAGTGTACACTATTCGCCACGATAGAATAGAACATAATAATAACCATGTTATGAAGTATTCGCAAAACCTTGTTGCTTCTTTGGTTTGTTTGTTTATTTAATGTGCATATGGCGTTAAGGTGGACCAAAAAATAAAAGCCCAAAAAACAAATGTTCCATTTTTTAATGATAAGAAATGTTTTTCTTGTTCATTACGGACTTTGAAAAAAATTATGTATCATCACTGATATAAAAGGAGAAAGAAATTTGGAGGCATTTGCACGACCTCTAAATTTTAATATATTAAGGAAAAATTTTAGGTATAGATTTCCGTATTATATTCGCATGAAAATCGGGTTGTTCCGCGGATTTCGGGAGAACTTTATTTCCTTCATAAAACCACCTTAATATGCCAAATAAGTTTCCTAACTAATGCCGAAAAAATCAAAAGAATCGAAGTATTGGTTATCGAGTTATTTTAAAATATATAGAACAGTTGGAAATATGTAGATCGTAAAAAGCTCTGGTTCGAAATTTATTTTAGACTTATGGTTTCTTGGGCAAAAAAGCTTGAAATTACCCAAATTTTTATAATTGCGATGTGTCCCTGTTAATTTTTTTGGCCCCTACCAATCGACCCGCCCTAGTGTGTATGCATATGCACATACACACACTCACACTAGCAGCGTAATTTTGCTGAACACAACGTCTGGATGTGTGTTTATGAAAATATGTATGTACATACATACATATATTTCGATTATATTCGAAGTATTCGCAAGTAGTGTACACTATTTGCAGAACCTTTTTAAGGTCATGTAATTGCCGCTACGAATAAGTAATTGTATTGGTTCTGTTTATGGTTGTGCTCTACTTGCGTTTATTCTAAAACAGTGTTGAACGGAAGAGCAATACGGAGCAAAACGGAGCTGCTCGGCTACACATACGAGTCGTGTGTGTGCTGCTAGCAAGCAATTGCGACGCCTACAACCAATTAGTCTGCGCTTGAATTTCATGCTGTGTACATCGATCACGCAAAGAATTTTTTTCTTTTTTCTGAGCAATAGGTATGCGACATCTGCCCTGCAGAAAACGGAACTAGCCCATACATGCATGTACAAACCAGCCGCTTGTGGTAATCAACTAGCCCAAAACCTGCCACATTCCATATAAAAATATTGGTCCAATTAACATTGCAATGTCCTAGCACAGGACCACATGGTCCATCGCTCGATCGCATTAAACTACTTTAAGAACTAACTTGCCGTAGCTACTTTGCAAACCACCTACAATAGGTTACTTTTTAAACTAGCTACGGCAAGTTACTTTTTAAACTACTCTAAGGAGTTAAAAATGTAAAATATTTCCATAACTACTTCATTCTTGAGCTCTCAAGACCAATTTTACTGATTTTTTTTTTTAAGGAAAAATTGATGTGAAAAATTAATATTTTTTGGTAGAAGTTATAGATCCATTTCGGAGACCACCACATCTCTTCAAGCAATTCTTTATGCTAATTAGTAGAGCTTGTTTATCGGCTGGCTCATCCGATTAAATTTTACTTTTGGTTTTTTTGGTCGTTTTTATTTTCATAACTACTTCATTCTTGAGCTCTCAGGACCAATTTTTTTTTTTTTTTAATATTTAGATTAATGCTTCTTGGCAACACTGTTAATAAACATCGTGCAGCGGTTACGATCGTTAAAACCGATCTTCAAACACGAATCTACATACATACATATATTTGAACTGGCCCAATTATTGGCTGCATGTGACAAGTTCGTAGCTAGTTGAATGTGGCACAAATGTACCATATACGTGAACTGGCCCAATGATTGGCTACATGTGACAAGTTAGTAGCTAGTTGACTGTGGCACAAATGTACCAAGTAGTCCAACAATTTTTACAGGGTGCTTATACGCGCACACTAATGCAAAAATATGTTGCGCTTGTGTAAGTAGCGCAGTCGGCGGTGTGCATCACTGTTCTAAAACGACAGAAACAAGTAGGTACTGTAATTGGACGGCCGAGAATATTTTGTTGGCCGTTTCGAATCCATTCGTGCAGCCTTCTAATATCTATACATATGTATGTATGTAGGTACATTGTACATTTGTTCTTTTCAAAATGACATCTAAGAATCAGTGTTGCCAGGTCATGAAGAAAAACGAGGCTAGATTGGCAAAAAAAAAAAGTTAGAAAAGGCTGAAACTAAAAAAAAAGAAGCTAAAAAGAAGTCAGCATTTTTTTTAGGCAAATTTGGTGTATATAGGTGTATTCTGCATGAATTGTACTAACTTTCGGACACTAACCCGTTTTTATATGGACACATATTTTGGGTTTTTTTCGGTTGTTCCCCTTAATTTTGGTAAATTTGGTTATGATATTCAGAAGCTAGATGATTTTTCCCAACTTTTGGACTTTAACCCATTATCGTATATCGTGCATATATAAAAAGATACATTCATTTGAAATTTGTAATTGATCTTATCAACTAAGTTTATATTGGCACACATATGTATATTTTATTTATCCATCAGATAGCCCAATATGTGTACTTCATGAACATCTCAAAAATCCCTAAATACCCTATATCTCAGAGCTACATAGGTCTAAATCAATAATTAACAACAAAAACGACATTAATTAACTAATTAATTTTCCATATATTTGCCCACCCACACCTATCACTTCAATTCTATTATTGATTTATATGCCATTCTCGTACAAATATCAATTCATCATCGGAGCGACTCTTTCACTGACACAGTCTCTGATAGCACAAAGTAACACTTTTTGGTTGACAATAGCACGAAAGTAATATGTGCTGTAGCACAATCGTGCTGTAACACAAACGTGTTGTAGCACAATCGTGCCAACTCAGTGAGTCGACTCTTTTTAGTGAGTCAGTGCTTATGTGTCAACTCCCAAAAAATCGTGTCATTACTCACTCCTACAACTCGAAATAAAAGAACATATGTATGCATGTATATATTTCGGGGAAAACCAGGCATACTATATTTTGACAACAATGTAACAAGGTTGCTATAAAAACCTTACGGTCAGAACACATTCATGGCGTCGCATACGTACATCGGCGTTCACATGAATTACTGCAAGTTCTTTTTATACAAATTAGTACAAGTAACATTTTGAGTAAAAAAGGCTAGAAAAAAGCCACGAAGCTAAACCGAAAATTATGAGGCTAAAGGACAAAAAAAAAGGCTAAATCTAGCCTCGAAAAGGCTAACCTGGCAACACTGCTAAGAATAGAAAGTGCTCATGGGAGTATGATTTTTTTTATGTATGTTGTTGCAATAACCGTTATTTGGCAAAATAATATTTTTATAACTCCGAGAAGAAGGTTGTTGCAATTTTTATTAATGTTGCTGTCGTGTGGCTCCCTTATACTTAATTTGTGGCCACCTATGATCAAAACAACAATAAGCAAAAATCAGGGACCGTAACGATTATCATTTTTATAAAAAAAATCATTTTTAATCGTTATAATTTGATTTTTATTTTTTCGATGAAATTTGATCGATATTTTATGATTTTTATTTTTTCGATCAAAAATAATTTTTATTATTGGATTTAAATTTTTCCGATCATAATAAACTCTAAAAACTTGTTTTTTTTTGCAAATTTTGTTCTCAAATAGAACTGCGCCAATGTTGGCACTTCAAGCCATCAAATATAGGATTCACTAACGTTTGAAAAAGTTTACTATGATCGGAGAAAAAATAAAAAAAATATTGATTAAAGTTGATCGGAAAAATTTAAATCCAATTATAACAATTATAATTGATCGAAAAATAAAAATCATAAATAATGGTTATTTAAAAATGTAAAAAATAAAAATTTTTAGAATAAAGATGAGCTCATATTTGGATAGAATGTGCTAAAATCATTGTATCGGCATACTTGCATTTTATTGTTAACGAAGTTTTCATAATGATTCTTTCATCCGAAGAAATGAAAATAACGATTAAAATCGGTCCCTGGCAAAAATACATGCAATCAAAAATTAAACATAGAAAATATTTCAATAAGCAATATAACAATATACTGCAATTTAATAATAATAATTACAAAAGTGGAGCCTTAAATAGCAATGTAAATAGCACAAAAAATTATAAATTAAAAAGCAGCGCAGCAAAGAAGTCAGACATACTTTTTATGTTTACAAATTCGTCCGAGCCAGCAGTTCATTTCAGGCCACAAAGTGATTTCGTTAATAATGCAAAATACACAAAACGATTTAAACGAAAAGCGCATAACAACTTCACTAGTTTGCCGCAAAAGATACAAAATATTAATATTGATCGACATAAACTATTTATGGAAAATCCCTTTTTAAAAGATATTGCAATACAAAACACGTCCACATGCCTGACGCTTACCAAACTAAAAGTATAATGCAAAATCCCTGGTCGCAGAACATCATTTCCAAAACTACACTACTTGAAAGTCCAACATCGAAGCCAAACATACGGGTTGTTATATCAAACTCAACCATGTGGAATTCCCCATACTCAACATATTCCACAACAACTAATATAAAAATAGAAACTCAAAATAATCACAGTACCAACAAATCCCTCTTAAGCCTAGTATTGGGTCAACTTTTAAAAAATGGATGCAGTTATTTATCCAGATTCACCATACTTACCTGCAAGTACTCTGAGTTCATTTAGTATAGCAGATATATGACGTTAAATAATTTACACTGTACATACTAATTAATTATTTATGTACTACATATATATTTATACTAATTAATATACAAAAACATTTGATTGTAATTATTTTTTACAGATAAAGACACTTATACTAATGTGTATCCGCATACATATCACACGAACCACATGATCATCTCGATCGTTTTTTAATAACCATGCGTTTGATATCCTTTTTTGTGTACATAGTCCGATGGCTTGTATTCGGCAGAAACACCAACCGCAAGAGTGGGTGAAGGATTTGAGTAATCGTTCACGCTGTCGTAATTACCTTGCCCATAATATGCCTGTGGATTACCTTGGCCATAATATCCGTGTGCATAACGAGGCGCATGTTCATATGCATATTGAGGTGGATAGTAGTTGGGTTGATAAGCGGGGTAACCCCTATTAGGTGGTTGATAGAAACCTTCTGAATAGCCGCTATTGCCATAATAACGATTATCATGGTGGTATTGCTGATAACCATGGTGATATTTCGCTGGTTCTGAATACGTATTATCATCAAGCACATCTAGTATAGCTTCAGCAATTTTGTCGAAAGTCGGCCTAGCCATTGTCAATGCCGAAGCATAAACAACCAAAATTAGGGCAGTTACTTTACACTTCATTACTAAAGCATACGCGATTTTAAACAATAAATACGATTTAGAATAATTAAATTTTTGTATTCGAATTGTTTACCAAAGCACAGTGAAAAAGAAACTGTGGTATTTAATTTTATTGAGCTTTTATATAAGTACATATGTATACGTCCATTACCCATCAGGGCTTTCTCTTAGATGTAATGAGTAAAATCATCGAGAAATCTTGATTCATCGCTTACACTTTCGAATACGGATTGCATTAGTTACTTTAACATAGACATGTCATTGGCGATATTGCCTTACAAGATGGTAGACAGTAATGCATTATAAAGTCGCTACTAATATTGGGAAAAGTAAGCTGTTACAAGTAATAAGTTCTTTCACTGGTATAAGTAATTGTATATATCACACAATGCAGTATAGTAATCTATAATGCATAATAATGAAAACTGGCAAAATAAACGAGAATGAGGGCAAATTGCTTTACAAAACTGCTATTTAGGAAAATTAAATTCAAAGCAAAGCGTTTTCAAAAAAATAACGGCAGTACACTAATGTGAAAGTGCCAATTGAAATACATGTAAGTAAGCTTTCGGTATACTTTCGGTAAAAACCAAATAGGTACATATGTCGATCCGATACCGCACCGAGTAATGTGATAGCGCTCTCAGTTGAATAGGTCCATTTCCATTACATCTCACGATCCATTATATGCTGGGATATGTTATGAAAGCCCGGAGATAAGCAAAGTTTTTAAAAATACATTTTAGAGATAATGCTTTTGTTTAATTTCAATCATTAAGACTTGTTCAAGGATAATATACACGACAATATTACTTGTAAACAAAAAATTTACATATATATATACATACCCAATAAACATTTTTCTTCATTTTCAATTTGAGGTTCATTTGAGAAGTAACCCTATTGTCAAATAACAAACGTTAGTTATCAAATGCACCTCAACCGGGTGGGAAATAAGGTCAATTGACATTATTTCCGTTGACCTTGTTACCTGTCACCGAACAACGAACGCTGACTGAAATTTGCAAACACACACAATTTCTTCGTACCTTCAAGCCTTGACATGTTGAAATTCGTGAAATGGTACAAAATGCGAAACGAGTTTTTTTTCAAATGTGTTGTAAGTTATTCTAAAATTGATAAACAATGTTTGATGAACACTTGAAAATATGTTTATTTTCAAATGATATATATGCCGATTCTCAAATTTAGAAACAATATTTTCTCAAACGTTTGAAAATTTCTTTTTCAGTGTTTAATGGGAAGTTATTATAAAATTGATAAACAATGTTTGATGAACACTTGAAAATATGTTTATTTTCAAATGATATATATGCAGATTCTCAAATTTAGAAACAATATTTTCTCAAACGTTTGAAAATTTATTTTTCAGTGTTTAATGGGTATGTACATACCCTGCAAAAAGGCTATGTTTATTGTAGACGAATCAGGTATGAAACAGTAACACGCTGGCAGCGCTGCTCGCTGTTATGAACTCATTCTCTCTGCTCCAAACGTTTTTATGTTCAAAGAGAGAAAGGGAATTGAATTTTTATGAGCAAAGTACAATGTTTGACGAGCCTAAAAATTGCGTATTGTCGAAGGAAAGTTTGTTGCCTCAGTTCATTTTCAACTGACATGCAATGAAGTGTTTGGTTATGTGCGCACGCTTATCTCATTCCGATATATATGTATGTATGTACATGTACTTATATAAATGTATTTTTCAACCCTAGTAGGATATATGTAATAATATATAATAATACAATGGCGCTATTATAACTCTGACGAGTTTTATGGCCGAGCTTCTCTCCCAATTCGAGGTGTACTCCTTTTTGTTTTTCCTACTAATTGGGTGGACCTACAGTTTTATGCCGGCTCCGAACGGCGAATGCATTTTTTGTGAGAAGCTTTTTCATGGCAGAAATACTCTCGGAGGGTATGCCGCCCACTGCCGAAAGGTGACCGCTGCTCTTAAAAAACCCAATAATTGGATTTTTACTAATTAGAAAAATTTGTTTGGCTCGGACCGTGGTTTGAATCCGAGACCTCTGGCATAGCAGGCGAGCACTCTACCCACTGCACCACAGCGACCACATATATATATATATCGTCGTTGAAGATGCATTTTTGCGTAAGAGGTATGTAATTTAATACCTCTTACGCAAAAATGCATCTTCAACGACGATATGTATTTTTTATTATTAAATAGCCGCAATGCTTAGATTGTGCAAAAAATGTGATTTATGCTGCTAAACAAAAAACACCTTATTAATAAGGCATTTATAAGTTATAAATACAACACATTAGGCCTGATTATCAGGCCGTAATAAGGACTTAAAAAGATGTATTGTGGAACGATCTTCCGTCATCCCTTGTCAAGTTTGGTTTGGAGACAAACCGGTTTCGGCTAATATGCGCCATCTTCAGTCTTTTTTCTTTCTCTTAAAAAAGCCTTATTTCGCATTCCCGGTAAGCCTTATAAAAAAGATGTGCTCTCAGAGAGAGGCCTTATGGCCTGATGACATCAACACAGGATAACCAGCCTTGTTTTAAGCCTTTGCCCATACAACTTAGCGTCCCTTAGGCCTTATTCCGTAGCCTTTAAATCCTCTGTTATAATTCTTACATAAGGGATAGATTTTTGCTGGGTACTTACATATGTAAGTATTAGGGATGGGACTGTTCGAATAAAAATTATTCGAATAAAAAATCCGTTTATTCGAAAGGTATTCGTAATTCGAATAATATTTATTCGAATAATTTATTCGTATATGCGAATAAATACTATTCGAATAGTACTATTCGAATACCACTATTTGCAAATAGCTTTTGAATGTACGTATATATGGTTTTGCTTTAGTAAGTACATACATATGTATGTACATATATATATACGTACCCTGGCTTGCGCCGAGGCAAGTGGAAATCCCAAATTATATGTACATGTACATACATATGTACATACTACTATTCGAATAGTATTATTCGAAGTGTTATTCGAATAGTATTATTCGAATAGTACTATTCGAATTTTTTCCCTCGAATATTATTATTCGTTTATTCGAATAATATTTATTCGAATATTATTCGAAAAAAATCCCACTACTAGTAAGTATTGATGTGTGTATGCACATGTTGAATTATTTTCAAGTAAGCCTACAAGAAGCGTTGCCACTTTGGTTACTTTTTACCAAAATTGGTTACAATTTTTCGTTTTTTCGCTTAGCGCGAAAATTATTTAATTTAACTTTGTATTGTTGGGAGTAATTGGAAAAATTTCAACAACTAGCATGAAACGCAACAGCTGCAGTAATTATTTTTTTGTTGATTGTGATGAGCGACGATTCATGCAAAATTTACATTTAAGAACGCTCTGCTTGTGCTACAAAAGCAGGTTGCGCTTCAAACTGAGTTTCTGAACAAAGCCATAGTTATTTTCATTCATATGTCTTGTTGTGATATTCATAGGGGTGCTACGCTCCCATGTCCAATAACTCCGAATTTCTATAATGTTTTGCATTGATTCCATTTATCCTGCCACCAAGTTTTGATATTTTACGGAAAACATGATATTTAGCATGAAGGATTAAGACCAGCTACACATGACGGCAGAAAACGCGCAGAACTTGGGCAGGCAGAAAACGCTGGTGAACAAAGACCTTCGATTTCCTTGTATTTCGGAGAATGTGCACACATGAAGACGCGCGTTCTTATGGCTTTCTGCCCAAGTTCTGCGCGTTTTCTGCCGTCATGTGTGGCTGGCCTTAGATTGTATGTGAGGTGTCACGCCCCCTTATAGAGACGCAAAAATAAAGTTCGCCGTACACCCCTGCATATGACGTCTTTTTGGAAAACATTTCCGAAACATTTTTTATTTTTTTTTTGGATGTCGCTAGATGTCGCTAAAATTTATTTTTCTCATATCTTCGGTATTTATAGGCCGATCTCTAAGTTTAATACACCAATGTCTTTGACGTAGTCTAAAATCATTGATATTTTGAAAAATAAGTATTTCGATCGCTTGAGCAGAACCCGAAATAAAACACGTTCAACATTCCGAGGAATATGTTTTTCGCTTCCTTTGGTCCTTTAGGTTCATTTTACAAAGATTTCTTCTGAGGCATTAGCGGCATTTTGAGGTCAAATGGAACTTTTTTCAAGTCAAAAGAAACGTTTTTCAACTGAAGTTAAACTTTTTTTCAAATCAGGTGCATCCTTTCTCAATTAAATTGAAACTTTTTCAATTTAAATTAAACTTTATCAATTTAATTTCCATTGAAAAAGGTTTAATTTCCATTCAAAAAGGTTTCAATTCAATTGAAAAAGGTTTCACTTGACTTCAAAACAGTTTCACTTGACTCGAAAAAAGTTTCACTTAACCTGAAAATGCTATAGCATTAGTTCTTCTCATTATACAATTTAGTTTTTCGACGATTTCTACCATACATATACATACATATCTGTTTGTATGTACATACTTATGTATTACGCAGCGTCTACTTCATTTGTCATATAACTTTATTGAAAATGTCGAACACAAAATAGCTTAACTAGGTAGATAATGTAAGCGCAGGCAAAAAACTCGCATCCCAAATAACAATAAAAGTATATAATTTCAACAAACTAAAGCGTATTTCAAGCGTACAAGAACATAAGAAAATGTAGGTATATTTTAACAAGCATGCAGTAGAAATGATTATTCTGAAGTTCATTATAATTTATTTAATATTGACTTAAAAAGTTGTAGGACAAGTTTACAAAATCGATTTTTCTTAAATGATTCAACGAATCCACATTGATAAGCGTACAAAGAATTAGTATTTCGTGTTAACACCTTCAATCGTAAAAGTTTAGCTCTCCTTATTAATTGATTGGTGTTATTGACGGCTATAGTGTAGCGCGGCAACAATTTATGTTTTAACAAAATAAATTATAAACCAAATACATACTACAAATACAATGATGTTGTAGTGAGTTATTAAAATAAACAAGTGTCCTGTTACAATTTTAAAACATAACTTTTAAAATTAGAAAAAAAATATATATTTTATTTTATACTAATTTAACATCTATGGTACCTTAAAGCATAATGTATGTATGTATTTATTTGAGGTTACTTGGGAATGTTGTAATGAAAACTATGAATTTTGTAGCGACAATTGTTAAGATGATAAATTTGTAGTTTCAGTAAATTTAGCTAAATTTATTTTGTTGTTGGCTTACAAACTCTCCTGGAATAAATTTCATGTATTTTTAGCTTCATCAATTTTTATGCTAACATTGAGGTCTAAAATGTTCTCGAATAACTGTTCGGTAGTAAGTAATGGCACTTTGGCTACCTCATGGAATATCTTGTGCGAGTATTTGCTGCGTATTGTCTTTACTTTTGGTTTACGATGAAGTCCCATATTTAGTATGGGTACAATTTCAGCGAAATCTGTCAATATATATCCGCTATAGTACTCCAGCGTTGGTGACCAAGGATTTTTATCTCCGTGCATTCGCAGAGCCATGAATAAGGCTGCGCATGCCAACTTAGAATCGCTGATGGAAATGGTGGCATAATCCATCAGAGATAATTCTGTTATATATCGCGCCAACGTTAATGTCGGCATCGAAACCTTGGCACAACGGGCGTAACGTCGCAAAAATCTATACGATAATGGTATACCTAAATCATAGTTAATGGTACGTAGTGTTGTCATTTCCATACGTACTAATTCTTCGTGCTTATATGCACCATCGCAAATGTACAGAAAATCTTCAATTAGCGGTGGTGTACGCTCATCAAATTTACATGCTATAAAAAGTGCGGCAGCGCCAAGCAATTGTAGTACATCCTTATTAATAATGACGCGGCACAAGAAGAGGTCAACAATTTTCACTGCCAAATATAAGGTTTCATGATTCAATTCGAATGTTTCTTGTACTTCAACCATCCAGTCTACCAGCAATGTACGCATCCATTTAGTCAAATGTATCTGTTTTTCCATATAGTCTGTTATAGGAAACTCCTTTTCACGCGACTTCATATAATTAAATATATCCATGGCATAGTGCGATACTTGAAATATATCATTCCAATTAGCTTTATCGAAATCTTCAACGCCTTCTGGTAGAGTGGTCTGCGACGTCTTTATAACGATATCAACTTTTAATTCTTCAGTCTTGTTTTTCTCTTGCAACAATAAAGCTGATCTTCGTTTCGCTGCTTCAAAATTTCCAGATAGACGCATCGATTCACAACTAGATACATCCTCTAATGCAGACATATACAAGCTTTCCTCAGTCTTGTTGAATTCATTTGAAATACGGCGTACTGGCTTGATAGTATGGGCTTGTTTTGTTGGTACGGTCACGGCGATGGGTGCCGCAGGTACTGGGGGTTGTATTATGTTCTGTTCCAATTGACACGTCTTAACGGTGGGCACCGTTGTTGTTAATATATTGACACTTGTAATATGCACCTTCTTACTTGTCTCTTCCAAAACTTTTGTGGTTGTTGTATTGGCTATGTTGGCATTTCTGGTCGTTGCTCTTGTCGCAATTTTCTTTTGTGGAACTGGACGTGCACAAGCATCAACATTTGCGATTGTATTTTGCGTTTCCTTAAGAACTTGTTGGGCTTGAGTAGCGAAGTTATTATTGTCCATTTTTTTTGCATCATCATCAGAATGCTCGATGCATGTTGTCGCCGTCGTCAAATTCATTATTTTTGCATTGTTCGTAAGATTTCCAAGCGCCGAGCGCTTTATCTTTTCGTTTTTAGCAGGACTATGCTCAGCCTTGCGTTTGCCCCTCGTCTGTATTATATCCATATTTTGATCCTGCACGTTGATTGTACCTCGCCGGGTAAGTCCTTTTCGTGGTTGTGGCAATAATGTGGACATTGCTGGCAAAACAGCCTGTTTACTGGCAGCACGGGTATTCTTTGTTGGCGCCATTTTAATTCAAGGTAGCTTTTTCGTCCTGTAAGCGGCAGCTACAAGAACAAATTTTTTAATCAAACGCAGTTGCTAAATTACGACCTATTTATTTTTATTAGTCGTAACCATTTGTTTAATTACCTAAAAAAGCAAACACGCTAATATTATACGCACAAATACATATTTTGCTTGCACTACAAATAATATCTCACCAAACAAGAATGATTTCAAAAACACCTGGACAAATTATGCCGCTTCTCGCTTAACGGCGTTCGTAAAGATACAAAACAGCATCTGTGCTACACGTTTAGAAGTTGGCTGTAATTGTAGCATACATGGTTGCATTTCAGCCAGGATCCACCAATACAGGTCGGCTCTTCAGATCAGCTGACTTCTTCAACAGCTATCCAATTTCTCTGCTTCTGCATATTCTATACATACATTCGTGTTTACTATTGGTCAAATTCTTCGTTCTCTGAGTTTCTCCATCATTCGCTCGTGAGCTGAATGTCAAATTATTTCGTTCTCCTTTCAGTTTTGACATTCCGTTTGACATTCAGCTCACGGCATGTTTGTGTGTATGTACCATGGACCGACCTGGTAATTGGATCATGATTTAAAAGTTATAGCTGAAATCATGATCCAATTACCAGGTCGGTCCATGGTACATACACACAAACATGCCGTGAGCTGAATGTCAAACGGAATGTCAAAACTGAAAGGAGAACGAAATAATTTGACATTCAGCTCACGAGCGAATGATGGAGAAACTCAGAGAACGAAGAATTTGACCAATAGTAAACACGAATGTATGTATAGAATATGCAGAAGCAGAGAAATTGGATAGCTAAGAAGAAGTCAGCTGATCTGAAGAGCCGACCTGTATTGGTGTATCCTGTTTTAAATGAAGCAAGAATTATTAATTTCTTTTTATGATATTTCTAAACATATATATTATACACCGGTATTCATAAAAAATTTAATACCTATTTGATTTTTATGAATACCGATCTTATTACCTGTGTTCTATAACAAACAGTTTTTACAAATTTTTCCTAAAAAATTTTATTTTTATATGGAGAACTAAGGGCCTTTTCACATTAGGACCTTTTCACATTACTCGGTACATCGGATCGACATTTTTTGCTCGGTATTTTCAACTTACCGAAACGATTCCGCGTTGCTGTATTTTTCACGCTTGTGGGAATACTTTCGGTGCATAATTTTCAGAAAATAAGAAAACAAACATCGAAGTTTACAATAAGGTTGTTCGCTTTGCTTTGCTTGCTTCAATTTCGAATTAAATAATTTTTTATCTGAATAAAATAAAATACTTAAAAAAAAGAACTAGAAACATAAATTCAAGCTCACTTCTCATAGAAGACTATTGTGAATGTAATAACATGGTTGCATTTCCCGTGATATTTTTCTCATGATATCAAATATCACGGGTTGGGGTACGAGAAATTTGCCGAAGCTCCAAATTTGACAAGACGTGTATTTTGTTGTTGTGCTCGGCAAATTTATCACACTTATGTCATCTCGGCAAATTTGCCATGCCAAAATCACACAGATAGAACAACCTTAATATAAAATTTTAAAATTCAACAAATCACTCAATAATAACAATAATGTCTTCTAGCGAAGACGAAGACATTATAACTTGCTACATTTATTTACCAAAAAGAGTTTTTTACTGACTTTGTTCTTCATCTTTTATTACGCCGCAAAAATGTATGCAGTAATTCCTCAAATTTTACTGACCGGTCTTACCGCGTTGCGGTATACCGAAATCAATCCGCTCCGATTTCATGTATGCAACACTAATGTGAAAGTGCCAATTGAAATAGTGTCTGTAAGGTTTCGGTATACTTTCGGTAAAAACCAAAAATGTCGATCCGATACCGCACCGAGTAATGTGAAAGCGCTCTAACTGTCATTATTTGGGAAAAATTTATGACGATTTGACGATTTTTTTTGTTCATTATTTTTTTTTTTTTTTATTATTAAATAGTGCAAATGGAATTATTAAAAAGTTGAAAAAATATGAAAAAAAAAATACTTTTTCTGGGGGGTAGAGCGGTTCTCACAGACATTAGAACTGAAATCAAAACTTGTCGGAGGCTTATAGTTTACGAGATATTTATTGGTAAAGTTAAAGTAAAATTTACCAAACAAAACACCAACCTACGCACTGTTACCAAGGAAAAACACGCGAATATGTGCAGAACACCTTTTTGCGTTGGCGGCGTTCGTCCGCGCTTTAAAACAATAACCCTCAGCCGGAAGAATTCTATTTCTGGGGTAGTATCTTTGGACCTATCCAACTTTAACAACAAATCTGTGAGAGGTCCTCTATTCCCCTGAAAAAGTTATTTCTCTCGGGCGTACTTCCTTAATGGAAAGCCGACCCTTTTTTGTGTATAACGTGTAACGTGTTTTAATAAGAGCGCTTTCACATTAGTCGGTGCGGTATAGGATCGACATTTTTGGTTTTTACCGAAAGTATACCGAGAGCTTACTGACCACATGTATTTCAATTGGCACTTTCACATTAGTGTTGCATACATGAAGTCGGAGCGGATTAATTTCGGTATACCGCAACGCGGTAAGACCGGTCAGTAAAATTTGAGGAATTACTGCAGATATTTTTGCGGCGTAATAAAAGAAGAAGAACAAAGTCAGTAAAAAACTCGTTTCGGCTATAAATGTAGCAAGTTATAATGTCTTCGTCTTCGCTAGAAGACATTATTGTTATTATTGAGTGATTTGTTGAAGTTAAAAATTTTGTTTTGCAAATTTCGATGTTTGTTTTCCTATTTTCTGCCGATTACGCACCGAAAGTATTCCCTCAAGTGTGAAAAACACAGCAACGCGGAATCGTTTCGGTAAGCTGTAAATACCGAGCAAAAAATATCGATCCGATGTCGTACCGAGTAATGTGAAAAGGCCCTAAAGATCAGAAGAAACAATTTAACCATTTGTTCGATGCAATTACGATTTTTGATTAGCAAAATGACGATGTTTCTTCAAAAAAATTCGGCAACGCTGCTATGTATTTTGTTCTCTCTTGTGGAGTTTCGGCTTTAAGCAGGGCCCCGGCGCGGAGCAAAGGAGCTAAGGCTTTTTCCCGGGATGGAGCAGGAGCGGACCTGGAGCAAAAAACTTCTCTGCCAGATAAAAAAAATTGTGGGAGCTGAAATGAGTTGCCAAACCCAATACATAATTGGTTTTAATTAATTAGGAAATTAATTAAATTTTTGATATTTAACCGGGCTCGCTTCGATCCCATGACCTCTGGCATGGCAGGCGAGCACTCTACCCTCAACAGCTTATACATAGGCACTATGAGTTTATACTTACTAAGTAGAGCACGAACCTAACGGCCGAACGAAGAAAAAGAAACCAGTTTCAGCTTATCGTTCTAGTTAGTGGGTATATCTCTTCTCATCATTGTAATATTTCTATTTACTTGGAAACATTAAATTTTTTTATCTCTTATTTTTCGATAAAGGCAATTTGAAAGGGAAGTTTAAGTACTATCATTTAAAAACCAACTAACATTCAACATAATACGAATGTATACGGACACCACAAGTTTCTTTCATTTTGAATGAACACAGGCTAGAATAAAACCATGGTATAAAAAATACAGGTATGTGCATTGTCATTTTGACGCTGTCTTTTTGATTAAAAAGCAGATTTTTGAAGTTTGATCTTATGTCAGTTTTGGAGTATAGCGATGCCAAACTTTTATTTTTTGAATGCGTAGATTTTTGTCTGAAAGTTTGGGTGTTTCAGGAATCAAAGGACAGAAAGAGAAAGGGCATGGTATAAAAAAATACAGGTATGTATATTGTCATTTTGGCGCTGTCTTTTTGATTAAAAAGCAGATTTTTGAAGTTTGATCTTATGTCAGTTTTGGAGTATAGCGATGCCAGACTTTTATTTTTTTAATGTGTAGATTTTTGTTTGAAAGTTTGGGTATTTCAGGAATCAAAGGACAGAAAGAGAAAGGGCACTAGTGAGCAGATTTATGGAACTGCCGGTAGCTCCTCTTCGCTCACTCTACAAATCTTCATCCACTCTCCGCGAATAAAGGGTATCGTCGGAAATTGGAAAAATTTTATATCACCGTCTTTGCAGCCATAATTGGTATTATTGCACTGCGGAAATAAGCAACTCATATTGTTAAAATCTAGGGTACATATTTTTTTGTAATTGGATTGGACATATGTACATACATATATAAACTGAAATGCTCACTTGGTATGGTGGTGTACATACATATCGTCGTCTAAAGTGCAAAACCGCGTGACATTTTTGCCAAAAATGAGATTTCATCAAAAATACATTCCTGGCGTCCGTCCCCATCCATTCATGCAATAATTTTGATTCACACAACGCAATTCCAAATAATGACACAGTTTCAAAACCGCGTTTTTTAAGGAAATTTTTCGAACTAATACCGCGAATAATAGGTGTTTTTGCTTTATAACTGTACTGTAATGTACTAAAGTTTATTATACTTTCATAAACACGAAATGGATTATAACTTTGCTTTATTGAAGAAAAGTTTTTATGTACGCCTGCAAAACCGCCTATACGTCACCATTGAACAAAATAAAAGACGCAAAACCGCTTATAAATACATAAGTAAGCCAATAACTGCACATTTAACTGTTTTTCGCCAAAATGATATTTGGATTAAGAATATAATCCAAAAATTTACCTTGGTTTGGATGTTGGTTTGCAAAATTCCGAACCGATTTGAATATAAACAGTTTTTACTGTCTCCTGTAAAATTTGGGTGATAGCGGATACGCGGTATTGCACTTTATGCGACGATATGGAGTTATAATAGATCAATCTCCAAAACCTCCCCAAACTATATACCAGAGTGATCACAAAGCCTAAATTAAAAGTGATCGTAACTACTAAACTAAATTAAAAACTCACCGAGAATACCGGAAAGAGGCTACTTTGTACTACGGCCAAACTGATATTCCCTGAAGTAAAAATCCGAAATGAATCTTTTATGAATCACTGATCATCTATGACTGAGGAGGCATCAGTGAGTACTTTCAAATAAAGACTGCTGAATTTTTCATATAAATGGTTTGTTTTTTAAAAAAAATAATAATAATAATAAAAATTGTACTCAGAAGAATCATCAATGATCATTCAGCAGTGAAACAAATTTACTGCAGGATTTGTAATTTTTTCAAATTGAAAAAATTTCTTTCAATTCAAATTGAAAAAGTTCGTTACTATGAATACCATGGTTACAATTTATTTTTAAAACAAAGCAGTGAAAATGCCATTAATGGAGGATTTTTATCATTGAGTATGGCAGCACGAAATGTCATAATCTGCTTAATTGTCAGGTGGTTAATATGGCGACGAAAACTTGACGTTTGTTTTACCTGGTATACTTATACCATGGAATAAAACAAATAACTAAAGTAAAACAAATTAATTTCTCAAATTTTAATACGAATATGTGACATTAAACTAAATCAAATGGAAAAAAAGTAATATTAAAATCTAGTTGAAGAAATTTTATTATTCAATTAAGTTATGTTACAAAATTTTTATATTACGACTTAGGTTCTTAAGTAAAAAAAAAATTAAACAGAAAATTGTTTGATAGCCTTTTTTCGCTAAATATATGTATGTACATCTATCTATCTACTTAGTAACAATTTTTAATTAGCCGAATCTTTTTACATAATATATAATAAGCAAGGGAAGTAATAATACATACATATTATTAGATCAGTACGTGTACACTTGGTATTAGCTCTAGCCAAAACCAAAATAATTAATCCCCGACAATATACATATGTATGTATGTACATTAGAGTGCGTTTAAAATTCAAATTAACGATATTTTACTGTATCGCCCCCTAAATCTGTAGTAACAGGGCCAAAGATATCAAACATAAATTTTGGTACCGATTCGTGGCGGTTAAGGCGTGGCGCATTGAGGTCAAAGTTCAGAAAACTCTATGAAGGGTCAAAAAATCAAAATATTTTTTTTAATTATCTAATACCTAAAATTAATACTTCTATACCCAAGGATAACAAATATAAATTTTGGTTCCGATTGATGACGGTTTAGTGCTGTTTTAAGGGGGTCAATATTCAGATTGCCATAGACACCAAAATTTATTTGTGATATCTTTGACCATGTTACTACAGATTGAGGGGGCGATACAGTCTTTTTATGAACTTTTAAATTTTTCATACAAATTAAAAGCACCCTAATGTACATATGGTACTGCCAAAATATGTATATACTTAGATAGTTGCAAAAACTGTCTGCGATTTTTAATTCCAGAGCTTAGGCGCGCAGCTGGAACTGGAAGCGAAGGACTGATCTATTTACGCATAAGTATACAAATGTACACATGTCCCAATGTGTATAATTAAGCAACATATACCTATACATTTGTAAGCACATGCACTTAAAAAGCATAGCATCGTGCACAAAAAATTTATCAGCTACTAGAAATTTGATTTTCAAATTATTATATGTATTTCATATGAGCGTACCTAGATAGTAAAGACTTACGATATACTAAGTATTTTTATGAATTAAATTTATATTTTAAATACGAAAAGAGAGTAGTGATACATTGCGTTTAAGTAATTGTCTATGCGGTTTTGAAGGCGAGACCGATGATGTATCCACGATATCAAGTCCGTCCGTATTCAGGCTGTGAGTATCGTAACTCAAGTCCTGCATTGGCACAACTTCCGGCAATAAATGGCGTATGTGTGACGGTGAGCGACGCGCTTTGTATTGATGCCTTTTTTACATGTAAATAAAGTCAGACATACACAATTAGGGCTTTGCATGCATATAATATTGTATGTATAAATTAAAGAAAAACTCTACAAAAAAAAATGTGCGCTTAATCCCGAAAGATATTTGTCCTGGATTGATCTCTTTCGGGAACAATCGGTCCACAATTACTCCCCGATTGTTCCCGAACGGGTATAAATGTAGATTAATCGCTTTCATTCCGAACGTGCTCGGGTATACAAATTAATCAATTAGTCTCGTCATAGGACATGCTCGAACAAATGCGTTCAATTCACTCCATATAAAGGGATGTAAAATTCTATTAATCGCATGCTCCCTTGCGATTGATCCCGGACACGTCGCGAATTAATCGCAGTTTTTGCAGGGAATGTACAGGTTTATACCGATCTTTGAATCTCTTTAAATTACATTACTTAGCGTGTACGCAATAAAAAAATGTACGAGTAATTAACATAAATTAAAAGTGCAATTAAAAATATTATTTAACATGAAATTAGTAAAGTGATATTATTACATTTTCTTTACTCACTTTTTATGACGATTTGCACTAAAACGTGCACAGCTACATGAACACATGGATGTAGTTGATCCACTACTATTTGACTGAACCTCATGACCTTCATATCCACTTAAAATGGACCCGTTTGCTGTGATGACATCACCCTCTAATTTGACAGCGACTTGTAGAGCCTGCAAAATATTCACAAAAACGTCATTAACACAAAGATTTCGTTTTTGAATTTTCGAAGAATTTCTTCAAACAAATAATCTGGGGAATCAATTATAATTCATTTAATTTATTTTTAACTTTCCAACGAAAGAAACTGTGAAATTTGAAAATATCTTGCATTCCCTGCTTAGTGTATGCGATTATCCTTGCTTGTGTTTATTGGGTCAAAATAAATTAGACAGAATATCCATATGTACATGTACCTATGTATATTTATGTAGAAATGGTAAGAAGTGTTTTAATGTTTTCAGAAATAGTTATAGAGTTGAATGAAGTATTCACCAAAGTTGTTTTCGCATGCCGCAATAAAAATGTTGCTCATACGCCCTGGCATACCGTTGGTTTGCAGTTAGGAAAATTAAAGAAATTTAGGTGAAATGCGTTTAAAATCATTCAATTTCTTATTAGGGGGTTTACATCATTTAATCATCACTGATTTGCATCACTTAATCTAATATTTCTGAAAATTAAAATATTTGATTTAGATGCGTTTTTGACTGGAGGTGAATTCGTTCTTTGCATGTTTTAAGACAAATTTAGTTCGCTTTTCACGTAAGGCAACGCTAAACATACACAATGTGTATTGCACATATGTATACGTACATAGGTACATAAGGTAAAAATTGAAGGTAATCATGTACGTAGCTTTTTGTTTTTGTAGCATATTAAAAGGTATGTAGAATGAGTGTGAACAGACGGACATTTGTTGCAGCGTAGTGGGACTGGTATACATGCTTGTGTATACAAAAAAATACCTGCATAGCTTGAGCTTCGTCTCTTCGCTCATCCTCCGTATTCATTGTGACAAACCGCAGAACTAGCAAATTCAGCGAAGCGGCTACAATAGCCAAACCGAATAAAATGAATATCAAAGCGAACATAACATATTGTGGTTTGTTATTAAGCGCATTATCCTTCTGTAAAGCTACCATATCTCCAAAACCTAAGCGAATCAAAGAAGAATGATAATAAAACTTAATTATAAATCTGCACTAACAATCGTGCGTAAAACATATATATTATTTTTATATTATGTATTATTATATACCCACCTATTGTAGTTAATGTAATAAAGCAGTAATAAACTGAATCGAAATAGCTCCAACCTTCATAGCGTGAAAATGCCGCAGCACCGCCAGCTATTGTTAAGGAGCTCAGCGTTGTCACAACGCATATTAAATCTACTTCGGAAGCTGCAGTTCGTTTACATCGTAGTGATTTCCTAACTGCTTGTATAACATAGCTATGATATTGGTTGTACGATTATACGCATGCGCATGTGTTTTATAGAATATACAAGGAAGTTAAATGCATATTTTTTAGCATTATGTAGATGTTAACGTTTGTATGTATGTATGTACATACATATGTATGTTTTTCAATATATACCTGCTCAGTCTATTCACTCTTTCTCCAATACTTTGGAACATAACAAGGCCCAATGGTATCCCCACCATCGCATAACACATTGTGAAGAGTTTGCCACCGATTGTGCTTGGCGTAGAATGGCCATAGCCAATAGTAGTCAGTACGGTTGTTGCATAATAAAATGCACCAGTAAATTTCCATTGTTGACCAGCCTTGTGCGGCTCTGATTTAAGCACCACCGTCTCCATCACTTTAAAGTCCTCTTGTGAGATATTGTATTTTCGTATTATCATATCTTCGACAGCTGCAACAAGGTAAAATGATTTACATTATATTAATAATATTTATTGTAACCGGTGGGTTACTTGTGCTTGTAATGGTATTAATTTGTAGCACATCAAATATATTGACATACATACATATCTATGTATGTAAATATATGCACGGAGAAAACTATATTGATGTCTTTTTGGTTGCTTGGTTTTCCGACAGGGTAGGAATATGATGTATTGTGGAACGATCTTCCGTCATACCTTGTCAAGTTTGGTTTGGAGACAAACCGGTTTCGGCTAATATGCGCCATCTTCAGTGTCTTTTTTCGTTCTCGTTCTGAATACATACATACAATACATTATATTGATGTCCATGATCCATATAAATTTATGGGGAATGTGTGTCATATCCAGAAAAAAATATGAAAATGACATCCCTTATATGGATATGACATGCATAGCATATTGATCAGTCAGGACTATTTATCAATTTATATGGATGTGACATCAATATATTTTTGCTCCGTGTGTATGTGACAAAAAATAACTTACCCTGTAAGGCTTCCCACCGCCGCTTTTCCGTTTCCGATTCGAGTGAGTCAAATACGGCAGCGCCAACTAATAAATATGTAAAAGTGCACACGATCAATGATATCGTGCGAACATTTTGTTTCTTCATTCTTCATTTACACGAGGTTTCATTTTAGATCTCATTATCACTCCGATTTTGATAAATACTTGTCGTTGATTACTAACATTGCATTTTAAACCGCCAATACCACTCTCCGTAAAGGACATTCAGAAATTTGTTTATACATTTGTAGATACTTATATTTTTCATATACCTATTATTTAGTTCAACTAAGTCCTCTATTACCGAATTTGCTGAGCTAATATTTCACGTTAAAATAAAAATGTAGTATGTATGCATTAATATACATATGTAAGTAACTTAAGAAGGTATTATAATACGATTCAGGTACATAAGAGCTAGAGAGAGTGGGTGATGGAGCAGCTAAAACCACGAGCATCCATCCTATGTATTTAAATACAAATGCAAATGTAAAAAATTACATTATTGTACCCACTTTTCCATTTTAAAATCGTCACATTTGTATTATTTATTTTATAATATCAGATCGCTAATTGGCGCATCTTCGCGCAAACCCACCGCAATGACACTGTTTGCTGTTTGACGGAAAGGAAATAATGAGAAAGGGAAAGACAGAGGAAATGCACAAGTTTTAGCACTTGTACGAAAAGCGATTCTGATTGCATGCATGATAGATATGTATGTATAAACATGCATTTGTACTTATGTACATACATATATATGCATACATGTACGTGTGCACATTGATGCAGCCACTTTTAGGTCGCTTAAGGAATGTTTAACATACATACCCGGCAAAAAATGTTTGCTTACTGTTGATAAATCAGGTCTAAAAAGGAGGACTCTGGCAGCTCTGCCTCTGTTATGCACTCACTCTAACTGCTTCTAATTCTGTCATATTTATCTAGGCCTTATTTCGCATGGCGGATAAGCCTTTGGAATAAGGTGTGCTCTCAGAGAGAGAGAGTACTCCTTATGACCTGATGACATCAACACAGGAAAATAAGCCTTATTTTAAGCCTTACGCCATATAAATTCACTACCCTTATAATTTACAGGCCTTATTTCGGAAGCCTTTAAATATGCGATTTTAAGTCTTAAATAAGGCTTAGATTTTTTGGTGGGTATGTACATATGTATGTATGTAGTAGAAACACACAAACGCCGATTGCATCATGCACCTGGTGGCTGAAACTTAATGTCAATCACTTCGCAAAGCAAATGAGCTCCATTTTTTTGTAAACGGAAATGAATATTTCCGAAACCTGGCTCAAAAGGGACATTAATTTGAATGCAATAGAAAGATGCATGTAGCGCCTTACATTTACTGACATCATCGCATTAATTTGCATGCCTGATCATAGGTGTCCAAAACACATGGTAGTAATGCTTTCTCCAGGATCAATTCGATATTATGAAGCATTCACCTCTGCAATCACAATGCCAGAGATTTATGGGTCACGTAAAATAGAATGTTAAGGTTAAATGTCGTTCTTAAGTCGACTTAGGCGGTTATCAATAAAAAAAAATATGAATTAGCATACATATGTTTGTATGCATCCTTTTACGTAGCTTATTTACTTTACTTCCGGTATATAAGTAATACATACATACATTACATTAATCTATATCGTGCCGTAGAAATTATGATTCTGCTCATTTCGCTGAGTAAAAAATTCTTCCACGACATTGGTCTAACATGAATTTAAGTACTTTATACACCTCTAAGGAAACTCGTTAGTAAGCAATATTGCTCATACGTCATAGGGAACGAGACATAAATAAATGCGCTAATATGCGATTTTGAGCATTCAGCCTCCAGACCTCGAAGCCGGGCTATATCTCGAAAACGACTCGTTCGATTTTCAATATGATTTCATATCTTGATTCGCCATTAAATTTTGAGATGTCATAATTTCGATGGCACGGTATATAATATAGGATAACTTTTGTTATAATAATAATAAATATTATTATTATTAAGTTTAACTATTTCCTTGTCAGGAAATAATTATGTACACATTTTCAAGATAAACCTGGTGGATGACACACGTACATGAGTTTTTATAAAAGTTGAAAATAAATTTGTCGCGGAATACATTTACCTACATACATATTTACATATATGTACATATATGTATATATAGTTCAGAGTATAGACCATGAAGGAACGATGGGGACAATTATCTTAAATTATAGTCCTAGGTATAGTTGCATTGTAAGTAGACCAAAGAGAGTTCAAAAAATTAATGCAGTGTATTGCTAAGCAGGTCCATTGCCTCGAAAATAGTCCAAATGTAATGCGGGGTAGGTCAATTGGACTTAAATTGGTCCGAATGTAATGCACATTGTGCATTGTTTGTTATACGTAATTTGTATTTTGAAATATTTTTAACCATGGTAACTGTTACTGAAAATTGTTGATTATTAAAAATAAATTGTCCCATTATTTCTGAGGAATTTGCAGGATATATTAAGCGAAACAAAGCTGACGGCGGTGGTAGCTGAATGGGATAGACATTGGACAACCAATCGAAACGACCTAAGTTCGATTCTCGGTTGAGGCCGCTGGAAGAAGTCTGATGAGGGGATGTGGTGGTCTCCGAAATGGATCCATAACTTCTACCAAAAAATTTTTTCAATTTTTCTTAATTATAAACTGGCCAATAGCTCATATAAAATTAACAGAAAATTATTTAGTTTACTTATCACAATATTTTAACCGTTGGAAAAAGGTATTGTGAAATCAATGTAGCTATATTTTAAAACACATTTTCTATTGAAACTAACGCCTTTATTCTTATAGCGGCGGTTGACCGAGTCTAATCATTAAAGGACATCGCGGAAAATATTGCTGATGTGTGGATTGCGTCACAAAAATAATAACAATAGCCGTGTTTCACATACGGTGATCCTAACCCAGATAAAAATTTTTGCATGTAAATGCAACAACAAAGATTTCAGCTCGATTAAACCAGATAAATTGCTGGTTCAATTTCTGATCCGCCCTGTTCGATTTGTTTTTTCCGTGCTGATTTGGCAGCACAGTGCTTTTTTGATTTGGCAGAACTGAAAAGTGACATTTGTGTATGTATACATATATATACATATACCCTGCAGTAAATTTGTTTCACTGCTAAATGATCATTGATCATTCTTTGTTGAATACTCATCACTGTCGTTTTGCGTTGGTACAAGCGTGCAAACTATATTGAAAAAACTAAACGAAATACTATCGAGGCGGTTATAAACCCACGAGCCAGCTTGTATTTCGGTAGGTTTTTTGACATTCGGCAGCTTTTCTGACAAATTTTTCAATTTGACAACTATAAAACAAATTATATTTAAAATAAAAAATATATGGAAATACAAATTTCAAATTTGCCTCTTGTAAGCTTCTGCTTTGGCCGTAAGGGGAAAGAAGAAGTCCGGAAGAAAAATTATACTGCGCACTGGCTTCTCCTTATAACATGGAATACATAGCTATCCCGCCATTTGAGTTTCATAATTTATTTCAGTAATTTAAATTCAAATTTCAAAAAAAAATAATTTTTGAAATAGTTATTTTCATTTAGTTTGAAGTTTAAAGTCAATCAAATTGTTTTTGAGGGAGTATTTGTCTCTGTTCAACGTACAGAAGAATTATTTTTGCGCTATTATAACTCTGACGAGTTTTACGGCCGAGCTTCTCTTACAATTCGAGGTGTGCTCCTTTTGTTTTTCCTACCATTGGACAGTTTTATGCCGGCTCCGAACGGAGTCATATAGGCATGAGGAAAGCAAACCATTTATTTGAAAAAATTCAGCAGCCTTTATATGAAAGCATTCACTGATGTCTCCTCATGATGAATTTCATCAGTGATTCATAAAGGATTCATTTCAGATTTTTACTGCTGGGTATATATTGTATATGCTTCTTCTTTTTAGTTCTTTTCAAGTGCAGCCAATTTTCATTATGAGCCGGATTGTTTCAGTAAAAATTTATCTTAACCCAGACCCAGATGTAATAACTGAAATGCCCCTAATATATGCATGTGCATATTTATAATTTGTTATTTACTTTCTGCATCATGTATTTATTTACTTCCTTGCAATATGAATTTCTTCAAGTAACTTTTAGATATACAGCCTTGTTCATAAAAAAATCCTATAACACATTATAAACGCTCAATAGTAAAAACTGTTTTTAACTTTATAAAGCCGTTATAATGCACATTATTCATAAACGATTTATAAAGGTTTTATTACTATCATTGATTTATAAGTTTTTTGCTGTCCAAAATCAAAATAAATGTGGCAATGTTGGTTACAAAAAATGTCAACCGAGGAAAAAATACAATTTTAAAATAAACAAATATGTAAATAAATGTATTCAAATTCGAAAAACAAAAACGAATGCGGAATATAAAAGGGTAATTCAGAAGAAAAGGCGAGTAGAGGAGACAACTGGACTTGCTTAGCAAGTGTCAGCGCTACCCTCATACAATTTAAACCTCTTCGAAGTACCTACGATTTGCCTCTTCTATATTTGCAAATACACTTTACATTGTACAATACTCACAGTACAATTCAAATGCCGCTACGTATAAATCCTCTATTCTTCATTTGGAGTACAAATACCATTTGTATTTGTTCTGTTGGATCAAATAGTGTACACTAAGTACGCGCCACGCTATAAGTAGAGAAAATAATCTTGCCTACTTGGAGTGTGTTTACGCAAATCCTCGAAGACACGCGAGCAGTGTACACTATTTGCAAAACCTTTTACGCTAAAATACTGTGGTAGTGCGTTTATTAGTGAAAGGCAAGTACAAGTAGATAATATCCCTGTAGGAAATTTAATTAATTTTAAATCACTTTATAAACTACTTTATTTTCAATAACAACTAATTGAAAATGTGACTTTTTCCTTTGCAATGAACTGACTTTTTTAACACGGCGATGTCATAGCAAGCAGTCAATTGCCCTATCCTGCATTTGTTTTCAACTACTTTACTAGTAGTTTAAAATAATTAACTTTATCTTGAGTTTCTTTTCAACTACTTTACTTATAGTTTAATATAAATAACTTAATCCTGCATTTGATGTCGAAATTCAAGAAATGGTAAAAATGCGAAGCAAATTTTCCTCAAATTTCGAAAATTGTTCTCAAGTTGATAAACAATATTTGAGAAACAATTGAATTTATCTTAATTTTCAAATGATAAATATGAAACAATATTTTCTCCGTTTGAGAATTTCGTTTTCAGTGTTTAATGCAAGGCTGCTCAACGAAATGAACAAAAAAATTTAGTTTCAAAAAATATCAATAAAAAATATACCAAAATTATTTTGTTTTGCTAATTATCAGAAACAAAATTTTTTCATTTCAAAAATTATCAATAAACCTTTAATCAGAATAATTTTGTTTCGTTGATATCAAAAAAATTAACAAAAATTGTATTTATTTTTATTCATGTACGTATGTACATACATACAAACATATGTAAAATTCCTTTTCTTCATAGAAAACGAAATTATTGAAAAGTCAATTTTTTTGTTTAAATTTGAAACTATATTTTTTTTGAAATAATTGTTTTGATAATAATCAAAACAAAAAAAAATTTTATAAATTTTTTTTGATAACAGTTGAAACGAAATGGATTTTGTTATGCTTTTTAAGTTTATAAAATCGAATATTTCAACAGAAACAAAATTTTTTTTTGTTTATTGTTAAAAATAACGTTATTTTGCAGCCTTGGTTTAATGGGAAGTGAAGCTGAAAAACGGTAACCAAAAAAAAGGAAAAAACAATCTTGGCATACTTAGATCTGAAAACATGTGTTTACATATACATATGTACTTACATATAAAAAAGAAACTCTCCCGCGCTGCATTTGTTTTAAGCTACTTTAAAATTAGTTGAATATAAATCACTTTTTAATATATTTATTTTTGCAACTAACTTTTTTTTTCCGTGAGGGATACTAATTGGACGGCCGCAAATACAAATACGGCATACAGTAGTCTGACTTAGCCCGTGGAGATCACCGCCGTCGTCTTGAATCTGTTCGGATTATAGAATACATGCAAACATAGATACTTAGCAGTTCAAATGAATTTTAATGACACACACATCTAACTTCTTTTTGACCCCAACATCGCAAATCCACTAGCACCTGCAATATCGCTGAAATCCCTAAACCTTGTTTATCCATTGAGATATTAGGTTTTACCAAATTAACTATTATTTTACGCTGTCCTTGATAAAACGACGCCTCATTATAAATTCATCGTCGGGCATCAAGAATGCGCCAGTCCTTACATGATACCTTTTTTCCTTGCGAAAGGTGCCCCGAGTCATGTTTATTACAAGATCTAAAAATATGCTCACATTTCCATATGTGTATGTATATACATACCCAGCAGTATTCGAGGTAAAGAGTTGCATATTCAGTAGAATATACAGTATGAACAAGTAAGGAAGCCTAAGTTCGAGTGGAATCGAACATTAGATACTCAGCTGTATGCTTTCATTGTTTGTTTGCGTTTGATGAAAACACAGTGTATTTTATATAAAGAAAGTGCTACATTTAGTGGGCGTAGCCACACCCATTTTCAACATTTTTATCAGTCATCCAACTAAGCATATGAATATTATTCTTTGTGCAACATTTCATTCCTTTATGACTTCTAGTTACAAAGATGTCACGTTACAAATTCACAAAGGGCGTTCCAGAAATATCTTTGTTAAAAAGTAGGCGTGGTCATAAACCGATTTCAATAAATTTTTGCGTGTCGATTAACACAAGTTATAAAAGTGTATAAACCAAGTTTCTTCATAATATCTCAATTATTTGCCGAGTTATAGGCTAGGAAATCTCGTATATTCCTTTGTATAAAAAGAGGCGGTGCCACGCCCATTTTCCAAAATTTTTCTATTTTTTGTTTCCGGTCTATTGTGGAACTCATGCCACAAAATTTCAATGAATTATCTTTACATTTGACAAAGATATCGCTTAAAATGTTTTTATTAGGCCCCTTTATAGTTCTCATATATAAAAGTGGGCGTGGTCGTCAAACCAATTTCGCTGAAATTTTCAAAATGTCTTACCACAAGTAATAAAAGTATACACACCAAGTTTAGTCATTATATATCAATTATTTGTCGAGTTATGGGCTCAGAAATCTCGTATATTCCTGCTTCTAAAAAGAGGCGGTGCCACGCCCATTTCCCAAAATTTTTGTGTTTTTCGTTTTACGTCCGCGGTTGGACTCCTGCCATAAAATTTCAATGATATAGTTTTATTTTTGACAGAGATATAGCTTAAAATGTTTTTATTGGGACACTTTATAATACACATATATAAAAGTGGGCGTGGCCGTCAACCGATTTTAACTAATTTCCGTCCAAAGGTTTGCCTAAGTAAGTAAATCACGCATACCAAATTTCATCGATATATCTTCAATGGTTTCTGAGTTATGACATATAAAGCTTTCAATGTTTGACCCTTAATAAGTGGGCATGGCACCGCCCATTTTCCAAAATTTCATCAAATTTCTTCATAGAGGCCTGGGCCCAATACGTGGGTAAAATTTCATCGCTCCAGCTATATTAGTGACTGAGATACCAAATTTCTGATTTTTTCTATATAGGAAAAGTGGGCGTGGTCATGGTCCGATTTCGCCCATTTTCAATACCAACCGTCCCAGTATCGATACCAACTTGCATTTCAAATTTCATCAAAATATCTCAATTTTTGCGCGAGTTAGAGTGTTTACAGACGGACGGACGGACAGACGGACGGACGGACGGACGGACATGGCTCAATCGATTTCTCTTTTCACCCTGATCATTTTGATATATATAAGTCCATATCTATCTCGATTATTTCATTCTGTTACAATCCACCGTTATGTGATTAAAACTATAATACTCTGTGTACTAGTACAGCTGAGTATAAAAATAATACCTTGAACTGGGTTCAAAAGCCGTTGCCTGAAAAATTAACTGAATACGCAGTGAAGGCATCAGTGCTATTGAATTTTGCTTTTTCCTATGAAACTTCTCCCTGTGCCTTCAGGCCTTTTCATACAGAAACTCTCCCTTCTCGTTCGGCAGTTTTTAGGTCAAAAGGGAAAGTTCAGATTTTGGAACTACATCTCTACTGAATAATAAAATAATTGGCGTTTTCGATTCGCCATCAGACAAGCGAGGTCGGATCACAAAAATGTTTGAACCCATAATGAGTAGTAACAATACTCGCTAACTGCTCGCTATCATTCACATATAAATTTGGCAGAGGGAAATTTATAGCCAGCAGAGAAATTGTGAATCGAAAGCGGCTAATATAATATTGCACTGGCACGTTTAAAACTCTGACGAGTTTTATGGCCGAGCTTCTCTCGTAATTCTTGGTGTGCTACTTAACTTTTGGGTTTCCTACACTCAAAAAAAAAAATTTCTCTCGACCAAAGACATAATTTTCCTTATTTTGAACCCGCGTCCCAATACAAAATTTTCATTGTTTTGTGTAAATTTTCTCAAAAATTTGGAAAAAACATAAAAAAACTTTCAAACAAATTCGTTGCCATGGGGATTTGTATGGGAATTTAATTTCTCAAAATTAAAGAAATCAAGTCTTCAAAACAAGGAAAGTTGGGAATGGAATGGCGCTTAAAGAATTTTTCATTATTTTAATGTATGAATTTTTTCAAAACAAGTATATGAAACCATGGTAACGCATGTAACAACAATATTTTATAAACCTTTTAACATGTTTTAAGGAAAATTTACTCAAAAAAAGAAAGTAGTGTTCAAAATAGGTAAACAATTTCTTTGACCCCTCCATATATTTTTTTTCTCTCAGTCTACTAATTGGGTGGATTTACAGTTTTATGCCGGCTCCGAACGGCGAATGCATTTTTTGTGAGAAGCTTTTTCAGGGCAGAAATACACTCGCTATTTCTAAAAACCCAAATAATTGGATTTTAATTAATTACAAAATTTTTTTTTTTGGTTTTTGTCCGGACCGGGGTTAGAACCCGAGACCTCTGGTATGGCAGGCGAGCATTCTATATACTGCACCACAGTGGCCATTAAGGTGGAGTGAAAACATATGCAGATTTTTTTTTTGTTCTTTTTTTGAACGTACCAGCAATGAAAAGTTGCCTTTATACGAGTTAATGAACCCCACAAAATTTTATGGCGATAGGACGACGTTTTGAACTGCCCCCAGCCCCGCAAAGTTGAAAACAATAAGCACGATCTGGTACAAATATGAAATTTTGAAAATTATAAAATCAAAAAACGAAGTGTGAGGATTGATAAAGATGGTTAAGCTGAGTATTAAACTGAATTTATTTTTTTTTTTTTGAAACAACAACAACAAAAGTTACTAAAGGCCAAGGTTATATTATGCATTTTTTAAATTGCAATTACTTAAAAACTACTGAACTGATTTCAAATTTTTTTATACTGTTCGATAGGTATTTTGATTCCCTTTAATTTAATATACATTTTATATATGAAAAGTAAGGGGAATAAAAGGGGGTTGAACCCCGCAGAGGGGTATTATGGAACCCAAATAAAATGTACATCAAATTGAAGGGAATAAAAATACCTATCGAATGGTATAACAATATTCGAAATCGGTTTAGTAGTTTTAAAGTAATTGCAATTTAAAAAATTTATAATATAAACTTTGACCTTTAATAACTTTTGTTGTTCTTGTTTCCAAAACAAAAAATTCACTTTAATACTCAACTTTGCCATGTTTATCAATCCTCATACTTCGTTTTTTGATTTTATAATTTTAGAAATTTTATATTTGTACCAGATCGTACTATTTTTTGAAACTTTGTGGGGCTGGGGGCACCTCCAAACATGCGAGTACGTCAATAAAATTTTACAGGCTTATTTCTGGGCTAGAAAGGTGCCGTTCTGGCTTTGGAACAAATTGAATTTCCAAAAAAAAGTGGCCATCTCTACTGAATATTCAGTAGGAAATATGTGCTGATTTCCTGCTGACCAATACTGGGCGTTTCGGTTTTTTTTTAATTTGAAATTTTTCTTTATTTTTTGAAGTAAATGTTTTATAAAGAGCTTATACAAGGGTGAAGCTTGTTATAAATTCGTTTCCATTTTATCTGATTTTTAAGAGCATTTTAAATTTATAAATTGTTTATGAATAATGTTTTTGCTTATTTGATTGATAAACTGTTTATAAACCTTTGATATGTTTTTATGAATAAGGCTGATAGTGTTCAGTTGTTTAATCAAATAAAATAAATTAAATAAATAAATAGAAAAATTAGAGACGAGAAATGGTTCCAATCTATATAGCATAAGTATACTCCGATTGTAGTGAGAAAAGGTCTAGACCAATGTATATAGAAAAAGTATATTCCGACTGTAATGCATAAATGTCCAATCGACCTAAAGCTGGTCCGAATGTAATGCAGATAGGAACAATTGACTTCGACCTAGGACATGCAATGTTAAATGTAAATAGAATTTTACATGGGATTGGACCAAATTTCGAACCAGTTACAATCACTTACAGTCAGGGTTTGAATTTGCTTTCTGCAAAATAGCAATAGTCGATGTTTTTTGCTTATTGCTGAATTCAGCCGAGCCAAAAACGAGAACACGAATCATTCGCTTCAGTTTTCAGCTGAGTCGTGTTTGCTTGTGTAGTTAATCCAAGCAACTCAATTTGAGAGGGTTGCTTTTACTTCCAGCAATTAGTTGAGTGGTAAATTTTTGCTAACAGTTGCTTATTTTGCTGAAACTAGTTTTTAAGCAAAATTCAACATGAATAGATGTTTACAAATGGACATACATACATATTATGTGTACATACATACATACATAAGTAAATATGTATAAAAAATCGAAATATGCGTAAACAAATCGTTTCAGCAAAATAAGCAAAAGCAGAAAAAATGCAGACCCAACTAATTGCTGGAAGTAGGGTTGGGCGATATATATCGATATATCAATATATCGATATTTTTAAAATAGTACAGCCGATAATATCGACGATATTTTGAACTACAGTGCATCGATAATCGATAATTTTTTGCCATTTCGAGCCAAATTCGATATTTTTCATACATTTCTGATTCGCTTCTAATTTAACAGCAGAACATTTTTTAAGAAGTGGTATAACCATAATGTCCGGGTGCTTGAATTTACATTACTTTCTTCTTCAAGCAATTCTTAATGAATTTTATGTTTATACTTCACGATGTTATGGTTCGCTATCGATATCAATCCTGATATCGATCATAAACGGGTTAATTTCGGTTGCTCAATTCTGTCTGTGTGGCATCACCACTATTTTAGTAGTTTTTCTTAGTACTTTTCCAATAACTTCCATTTCATAATGGCCGACGTGCTGACATGGTGAAGAAGAATGGTTGACGCGTGGCCAAACTAAACAGGTCGCCGCATGGGAGGCAGAATATGCGATTGACGTTAGGCGGCTTATTTCAAATGTCAAAAGCAGGGAAAAAGAAGTGAACACACAACTTAGCAGGGATTGTTTAAAGGAGGATTTCGCGGCAGATAAGCCGATTGCAATTGGGTACGTGTGCAAAAAGGTGCGAACGTCAGATAGAACCGATTGGGGAAAAATTTTTACTTTGAAAATAATTTCTCTCCTCTTTCACGTTGACATTTTTTTTTGGAAACGCGCACATCAAAACGTAACTAATATAACCTTCTATGGATAAACCTTGAGCTTAGCATTCTACTTCTACGAACAAGGCCTGCAAAATTGTAAAATCAAGGCAACAGACAATAAGTTGACATATGCCAAGAAGAAGAAGAGCGATTCTCCCTCGCATCGACCTTGTATGTTTGAGCTATGGGCTAGTGTAACAGGTGGCCGCACTGCGAAACGAGGGTGATTTTTGAGGTTGTCTCGATGGCAACAGCTGACAATTTTTTTTTTTTGACAAGAGTCATTTCCTTGTACGAGTAAATTTCATTCACCACTGGTGGTGTTCTGGCAATATTTAAAATTTGTATTTTCTTATTCAGTTACTAGATATCTTAAATGTAACCTTTTTTTTGTATTCAAAATCCTGTAATTAATTCTTTTTCCTCCACTAAGTGTCTAAACAAATTTTAAGTGAGTGGGTTTATCCGAAATTTACATCGATTTTCTTTTTTTCTTCTAGATGGTTATATGGTTATGTGGTTTTGATTCATTCTTAAGATTTCAATCCTTATAGATTGCATGAAATTTTTTTTATTGTAAATAGGCAAGCTTTCGAGCCAACCTCTACAAATAGGCCTCTCATGGGGAAAGCTTAACAGAAACTTCCCATCTCAACCTTGACAATCGTTCCAATGGCGGGATATGCACATGTATTGGTGATGGAGAAACTGGTTCTCCAGGGTTGCCATGAACACTTCTTATTGTGAAAATACGTAACACGTGGTTATTCGGATACTTAGTACTTTCAAATGCACCTATTATAAGATGTTCTTATGCGCTCCATACAATTTTAAATTTTACATAGTTCACAGAAAATTAAATAATTATTTACCAAATAATTTTACTATGTTTGTTTCTTATTGGCTAGTTATGGATAGTTAGCCAGGTTTGGGCTGGCAGAAGGTTTCTTGATTTTCTGTTCATTTCACTCTTTATGAGCGTAATTCTTTCCGTTTTGCTCTTTTCATTTCACTTGACAGCTAGCTGCTAGTTTAATAAGAAACAAACATACTATTTCATTAATCAGATTTTCCTGTCTCTTACCATTTTTACAATTTGAGCGTAAGACAACAATGTCTATTAATATTTCCAACGTACACTAACAGAATTTTACAGTAGCAAATTTACTAGGGCACGAATATAATCGATTATTTTGAGATAGTTTCATGGGAAAAATGCTTGAGGCATTTTATTCCGAAAGTTTTGGTATTTTTATTTGTGTAACATGGCAATCGCATTCCATCTCGCTTGTGCCATTGCTAGCGTCATACCATGATATAGACATTCGGGTAACCGTAAAGTCACGCCACTATTATGCGCACGTCACTACACCACTGCAGGCTATATGGAAAGAAAACGGGACTCTTCCAAACTGGATAGATAAAAAGGTGGAAGGCACGCTTGGATAAAAAATTTTTAGTACAGCAGTTAGTTGCGAAAAATCAGTTGATGGGAGTTAATCGGGAAAAGGCGGTTGAGACGGTTCCGTCGGAAAAAGTGATAAAACCTACACACGAAAGAATGCATACAAAAAAAACATAATTAATTAAAAGTACCTTGCATAAAATTAATTGCGAACCGAATCGATTATAAAAAAAAAAAAAAAAAAAAAAAAAAACAAAAGCTTACATCTGAGCACAGCATAATTTGTCATTTTACGAACGAAAATTTAAATGTATTAATATTAAATGTTGTGTATAGTTTAAGTGTGTAAAATAACTATCCCCAAAAATGTCAAGATGCTTCCCAGCAACTGAAAAAAAAAAATATTCCAGTCGGAATACAAGTACATAACTTGAACATATTTATAACCATACCAAATGAAAGAACTACATAATTAATTAATGGTACCTTGAAAGAATTTCGCATACAAATTGTACATGGTTTAATTAATGTAAGGTTTATCAAATTCAAGCTTGTAAAGAATTTAGTCTCAATCATGTCCAATCGATTCCTAATAAAGTGAAAAATTAACTACAATGTGAAAAAAAAAAAAAAAAAATTATAAAAACTAAACTTAGGTGCTATAAAAATAAGGTAGTCAACAAATGCTCGAAAGTGAATGCGCATGCAAAAAGAAGGTTTAGGTGCGCCGGTATTTTTTTTGTATGCCCGAGGCTGGTACTTCCGTCGCTGACACATAGCCAAACGAAATTTAAAGGGAAATAAACAACAATAGTAACCAATGCAGCGCATTCGGTGAATTTGGCAACGCATCCATTGTGTGAAGAAAGGGTTAAAATAGTAGAAGAAACACTGAAGGAAGAAAGCAGCTGCTGGATATAGCATAACAGCGATTTTTTTTTAAGATACAAAACAAAAACACACTTTTCCTGCTTAATATTTATCTACAGTGTCCCAGCACTAACAACAACAACAAGTATAAAGCCCAAATCAACAGCAAAGCGATGTAAGACTTTCAGAAAGAATTGCTAGTACAACAAATAGTCAACAACAAGAAGAACAACAACATTTAGTGTACTCTTACTTGAGCAAAACAACCAATTAAAACTGCCAACAGAAACGTTAAACTTTTTTTTTCGCTACGCAAGTCAATTTGATTGCAACAAAAGCAACAAACTAACATTCAAACTATAAGGATTTTTCAAGTCATAACTCGCGCTGAATTGCAATTTGAAGCTTTGTGACGGTAGTATTGGCAACGCTGACAACAAAATTAACAACAACAACGTAAGTAACAACAACAGCAACATCATTATTTGCAACAACAGCAACAACAACAACAACGACAACAACAAAAACCCATCAGCACAACATCAATCAGCAACAACAACAATCCCCATAGCACCAACAACGACAACAGCAGCAGCAACAACCACCGGAGCATAGGTCGTAAGCTATTTATACTATTTTCCGTATTTTATATATATTTTTTTTTTATTTCTCTGTAAAAGGAAAAAAAAAAAAAGGGCGCCCTAGTGTACTAAAATGAAGGAAAAGTAGAGTAAGGATTTAGCAAAAAAAAAAAGGGAGACGAATGAATTCCAAATAAATTGTTAAAATTATAATGGGAATGCTGATCCACCTTAATTAAAAATGGGATAGGGATTTTCAGGAATGGGGTCATCGAATTTAAGGTGCACCGATGGCCATGGATGAGGGTGGGTCGAAAAGCACCAGCGCTGCAACAACACCGGCGGCGCGACACAGGTAAAGGGGTTACTGGTATTCGGGTGCGACAGTAACCATGGATTAGGGTGGGACAAAAACGCACCAGCGCTGCAACAACATCAGCAACGCCACCCCCTTGTGAGTTCGGCCTTTAACTTTTTTTTTGATTGTTCATATATTTTAAATTTCAGCTTCTTTTATGTATTTTCAGATGCCTGTTAATAACCGGTCCTTCCGGTTGATTCAAATTAAATTCAAATTTAACGATTTTTTTTCGCGATATATATGTATATTCAAATTCAAATTCACTTTGACAGTTTTTTTTTGATTTCAACGTGTATTCAAATTTAAATTTCTAAATCTTTTCTCTTCCGTCCGCGATTATTTAAATATAACGTCCGATTATCTATTTTCAAATTTTTCCGTCGATTGTCAGTATTTCCGTCCGATTTAAATTTCGGTTTAAATGTTTTGCTAACGTCCGTCTGACTTTAACGTACATATGTACGTTCAAAATTCATATTCAAATTTTAACGACATTTTCCCTCGGTTTGCATTTATTTAAATTTAACTGATGCCTGGCCTCTTGAATTTGATTTTTTTTTGGGTTATCTCTTGAATTTTTGAATTTTTCAACGGTCCGTCCGTGGCATCCGGCTAAAACCGGATGTTGTTTTCGTTTGATTTTACTCGTTTTGGTTTGAAAAGGCATGATATGAATTTTTTCTGTTTATGGCGCAGGACAGCAATGTAGGCAAGAACCCCGCCCAGCCGACAATGACTAGCCACAGTGCAACCCTAGATCATGCCGACCGCCATGCATTGCTGCTCCACTCGATTGTAGATCGTAATCGAGGTCAAACGCGATCCATAACAGATGGCGCCCAACGTGGTGTCCTGGGGGTACTGGCTTCGGTGGTTTTCTGGTCGTTCAGTGAAGTTTCATTATTCCGCAAGTCCCAGATTGGCAGCCTCAGTAGCCGCCACTGCGTTGCGGCGGAATGACGAGATTGATCGGGATGATTGGAGAGTCATTGGTGTCAGTGGCTCAGGGCTCCACGAGACTTTACGTCACCCAGTCTGTTTTTTTTTTTTTTTGCATTTCACCCGGAGAGGCCGTGTTTAACGCACTTAAATTTTTTTGTAGTTTAAATATTAAATTTGTTTCACTGTCGTCCGAGGGGCATGTCCGCTAGATTCAGTATTTATTTTTTTTTCTTTTTGCCGAATATGTCTTTTGTGCAGTTTTGTGTATCGGATTTTTTTTTTCTTTTGGGGCCTAGCTCATCTCGCGTCTGGGGTGGAGATTCGAACACCGCCTTCATTGCGATGAGTTGAGTTGGATCCTAAGCTAGCAAATCCTTCTTCGCAAGTCTGGGGTAGCGGCTTCAAACCGTGCCTTTCATTGCGGCGGAGCCAAGGATGTTGGTCATGAGGAAAATTCGTCCTTTTATTTTTTGCAATTTAGGCCTCAGCCATTCCGCGTCTGAGTTGGTTGCACTTATCACCACTTTCATTGCGATGGGTTGGTCTGAGACCTGAATTAGTACTTTTCATCTCCGCAAGTCTGGGGAAAGCAGCCTCTAGCTGTTCCTTTCATTGCGGCGGAGATTAGGGGGGTATTTTGCAAATTTCTTTTGTTCTGTCTTTTTTCTTTTGTTATGCGATGCAGGCCTCAGTTCATCTCATGCCTGAGTTAGGTGCCTTGGAACATTTAGCACCACTTCATGGCGATGAGCTGAGCTGAGACCGAAGGATGTATTGTCTATCTCCGCAAGTCTGGGGATAGCGGATTGAAACCGTTCCTTTCATTGCGGCGGAGATAGGTTGGTATTTCGCAAAATTCCAATTTTCTTTTGTTGCTAACTATCTTTTAGTTAGCCAGCCTGTCTCAGGGATTTAGCTTCCGAGCAACCCTGCATTGCGGTTGGTGCGCTGGAGACCAGTTGGCACACACCGTCTTAATTTTTTTGTGTTTTTATTTTTCAAGGGGGTTTATATATTTTTTTTTTATTTTTCTGTAACCTGTGCCTTTTATAATGGGAGGTCAGCATTCCCATTGAATAACGAACATATATATATATATTTTGCATTGTATATCTTTTTACATTTACATATACACGTATATGAACACGTTTATTTATACAAATATTTTTTTATAAGCGAAGTCTTTTTGAAGCGATATTGTTAGCAAAATTTAAGATAATTTTTTTTTGAATCGCAAATAATTATTACAATTATTGCTTGAGATTTTTCCACCAAACGCGACAACTAAAGTTTCATTACTTTTTCGGATGTGACATAATTTTGTACCGGTATAGAGATTTAATAAGCAAATATTCGTCATTAATATTCGCTGAAAGCTCGATCAAACACAAAACCAAAGTTTGTTAATTTCTTTTCGATGCGATCTAATTTTGAATCGAGATAAAGACTTAAATTTCAGTAATTGTACAAATAATTGCATTTGAGCTTTAACACCAAACGTGACTTATTCAAACAGTTAATTGCTTTAGATTTCATACAACCGTTCAAGCGTGCCTTGTTTTTTTTTGAAGCGCTCAGACGTTCGATTTTTTTGAAAATGTCGCAGAATAGTCAGCAGTCGGCTGAACGCAGGCAAACGAGGAATTCGACTAGAGGTAGTGGTTCTAAAAACAGAGGTAGCGGGGTATATTATAGAGGAAGAGGAAGTGGAGGTGCAACTCCGAAACCCCCAGCGAGCCGACCTTTAGTAATGCATTCACCAATAGTCACCCAGGCAACAGTCGATCCATTCAGGGATGTCCCAAATAATGACCCTTCGGGAAAATATGATAGACCGACTAGTGCAAATATCCTCGATCTAGACAGTCTTATTAGGAATATGCCGGATCCGCCTGAGCAATGCGCGACAAATACTGTAGACGAGGCTAGCGCCTTACCACAAGTTCGGTTACAACCAAACGTTTACAATGATAGGGCTTCCAACCAAGAGACCCATCCCGAAGTGTCTCCCTTGAATTCGTGGGTACACGTTCTACACCAATTATTCCAAACGTCACAAGAAGAGCTGCGCCATGAAATGAGAGCTATTAGGGAAAATATGAATACCTTGAACGCTGCAGTCGCAGCCTCTCGAACGGCGGCGGATTTTGTTAGGAATGATGCTAGACAGCAGCCGAACCAAGCGCAGACTTTTGTTAACAACTCAATTGTTCCCATACCTAGTAATACTGTTGTGAAACCACAAGACTGGAAGATTTCTTATGACGGTACTGGTAGCGTTTCAGATTTTTTGTTTAAATTGGACACCTTGCGTTAGCGCACCCAATGTTCGGAAGATCAGATTATGGACAGTTTTCACCTTTTTTTGTCAGGACGTGCCGAAGAATGGTATTGGTTATTTACCAAACAAAATTCCAACGCAAACTATCCATTTTTGAGTTACTCTTTAAAACGGGAATTCGGTACAATGAAAACGGACCACGAGCTGATGATGGAAATATCTGTACGTAAGCAGAAAGTGAATGAGACATACGATGTTTTCCACACGGACATTCTGGCATTAAACGCAAGACTTAGAGAGCCCATGTCTGAGGCCTTGTTAATTGATATCATCAAACGCAACGTTAATGGTAATTTGAAATTAATGTTGTTTAACGCGGATGTAAGAAGTCTGCATGACCTCCGCGATGTAGCTCGACGAGGCGAGCAGGTGCTGAAAGAAAGCAGGAGCTTAGTATCAAATTACCATAGGCCGAGCGTAAACGAAGCGCGTGCCATAGCTCCAGATTGTAGGGTCGGAAGTGAGGATTATATAGTAGATCCACAGATAGAAGCACTGAATTATCGTCGCATGGGTAAGCCAGACTACTCAGGGATTAAATGTTGGAATTGCCTGGCAATGGGCCATTCTTATATATACTGTGAGGAGCCCATCAAATCTCAGTTTTGTTTCAAATGCGGTCAGAGAGGAGTGTTGACTCCGAAGTGTCCCAACGACCACCGTGGTCAGGGAAACCGTTATCCGAGCGAGAAGAGGGAGGGGGAAACTCGTTCGGGACTATAGCCCCCACTTCAGTCAATACGCAACCAATCGTCGCGAGTGCTGAGCCTAGTCCACTTTCGGCCAGTTCCGCAAGTAGTCAATCAACACCAATAGTAACTTTCCCTGATAGTACGGATAATTCAAATAGTTCAGATTCAGATAGCCCGACTTCGTCACAAACCAATTCTCGACCAATTCGTATTTTGAAAGCTTCAGGTAGGAATGCTAGTTGTCAGACCATTTTCCAACCCAGATTAGAAGAAAGAGAACAAAACTATCAATTGGTTAGGTCAAATATTTTCACGAATGATTCCCAACCATATCCACCCGAAAAAATTTTGCAGTGTAGGAAGAGGTATAGCAAACGTGTCCAGGTGCGCAAGCTTTTGGATAGCACCACACTCGTCCTTACAGACGATGAAAGACCAATGATTAGGGTGAGGATAGGAAATGGATCACTTGTGGGGTTATTGGATTCAGGAGCCAATGTCTCTATTCTGGGTAAGGACTGTTTGAAGTTTCTAGAGGAAAACAATCTTAAATATCGTGAAATGAATGAATGTGTATATACGGCAGGCGGCGACAAACGGAAGATAATAGGTTGCAGTTCATTGCCTGTCACTTTTAAAAATACAACAAAATCCATATCTTTTTACCTTGTTCCTTCGCTTCTCCAGGAAGCCTATTTCGGAGTAGATTTTTGGAAAGCATTTGCTTTAGCTCCCGAAATATTTCCAAGTGTATCTTGCCTAGAAGCAAAGGAAGATATAGAAGAAAGTCCCAATTTTCATGATTTAACTACATCCCAGAAGTACGATTTGCAAAAAGTTATTGATATGTTTCCGTCGTTTGAAAAATTAGGTCTAGGGCAAACACAGCTAGTGGAGCACCATATTGACACGGGTGACGCTGTCCCAATAAAAAGTAAACATTTTCCTCTTTCGCCACCAAGGCAGGCTGAAGCCTACAGCGAAATTGATAGATTATTGAAAATGGGAGTCATCGAAGAGTCGAATTCGCCATGGTGTAGCCCAGTTGTGTTAGTACGGAAACCTGGTAAGGTTAGGCTCTGCATTGATTCTAGGAAGGTAAACGCCGTTACGAAAAAGGACTCATATCCGCTGCCGCATATCAACGGGTTATTGAGTCGTTTAAAGGATACGCACTTTATTAGTGGTATCGACTTAAAAGACGCGTTCTTCCAAATTAAACTAACTGAGTCGTCAAAAGAGAAGACAGCGTTTGCGGTGCCAGGTAAACCTTTGTACCATTACAAAGTTATGCCCTTTGGGTTGTGTAACGCGCCACAAACAATGAGTCGACTCATGGACAAAGCAATTCCCTCGTATATGCGAGAACATGTTTTTGTTTATTTGGACGACCTGTTGGTATGTAGTGCGGATTTTGACGACCACATCAAACTTTTAGCAGATGTTGCGAGGTGTTTGAAAGGTGCAGGCCTTACAATTAACGTGAGAAAAAGTAAATTTTGCCAGAGAGAGATTCGATACTTGGGGTATGTTATAGGCAGTGGATGTTTGAAAGTAAACCCAGAAAAAATTGAGGCAATGCAAAATTTCCCCATTCCCAAATCTCCTCGACAGGTTCGCAGATTTGTGGGTATGGCAAATTGGTACAGGGCATTTATTACCAATTTCGCTGATTTAGCAGGCCCTTTGACAGATTGTTTACGTAAGTCACCTGGTCCTTTCAAACTCACTCCAGAAGCAGTAGAGGCCTTCGAAAAACTTAAAGTAGCTCTGAGTTCCGCTCCAGTCTTGGTTCAACCGGATTTTTCAAGAGAATTTATCATTCAATGTGATGCTTCCAAAATAGGAGTAGGAGGCGTGTTATTCCAGGTCGATGATAATGGTGCAGAGCATCCAATAGCTTTCGTTTCGAAAAAATTAAATAATGCTCAACGCAACTATACAGTCACCGAGCTGGAATGCCTCGCCGCAATTGTTAGCGTCAAGCGTTTCAGACCCTACGTTGAAGGGCTGCCATTTCGTATCATCACGGACCACTCAAGCCTTAAATGGTTGATGACGCAAAAAGACCTTAGTGGTAGGTTAGCTAGATGGTCACTGTTACTACAGAGATATGATTTCGAAATGCAGCATCGTAAGGGGGCTCTGAATGTAGTACCAGACGCTCTGTCGCGTTTTGACGTTGACGAGTTGACTTCATCTCCCGCGCCTTGCGAAATAGACTTAGACTCATCCGAATTTAGAGCCAATGAGTATCTGGATCTTATCAGAACAATCACAGTAAACGGTGAGGCTCTCCCGGATTTGCGTGTCAGAGACGGGTTGATTTTTAAAAGGGTTAAGTTTCGAAAAGGTGTTGAGGGTGAAGAAGACTCGTTATGGCGGTTGTGGTTGCCCGAAGGACTCAGGGAGGAAGCAATACGAATGGCACATGACGCGGTTAGGAGTTGTCATGGAGGTTGGCAAAAGACATTGGAACGAGTTAGGTGGAAATACTTCTGGCCCCAACAAGCTAGGGACGTTAGAGATTATGTGAAGGATTGTGACACTTGCAAGGCTGTAAAAACAACGAATCAGCAGTCAAGACCACCTATAGGAAGCGCTTTCGTTACAGAGAGACCTTTTCAGCGCTTATATTGCGACTTCTTAGGACCTTATCCTAGATCAAAACGCAGGAACCAATTTCTTTTTATTATCTTAGACCATTTTTCAAAGTATGTTTGGCTGAAGCCAATGCAGAGAGCGACAACTATCAATGTAATGAACTACTTCGGTACAGAGATTTTTCCAGCCATAGGGGTCCCAGAATATGTCCACAGCGATAATGGGAAACAATTCATCTCAAAAGAAATGAAAGCGTTCTTTGAAAAGTATGGTGTGACGCATGTTAGAACAGGAGTGTATTCCCCACAAGCTAATGCGTCCGAACGCGTAAATAGAGAGATAGTTTCCAAGATAAGAATTTTCCTAAAAGATAAGCAGGATCATACGGACTGGGACAAACATATACCCGAAATTCTATCAGTTCTGAGAAGTGATTTTCATACGTCAATTCAGTGCTCTCCGTACTTTGCATTATATGGTCAGAATATGGTCCAACACGCATCCGCGTATAAGTTATTAGAAAAATTGGATAGCCTTAAAGAAGATTGCGTACCGATAGTGAGTAGGGCTGATAGGTTAACAGGAATCCACGAACAAATCCGTAAAAACTTAGCGCAGGCAAATGATAGAGTCAAGCAGGTTTACAATAAGCGCTCTAGACTTGTGAACTATAGGGAAGGTCAAGAGGTATTTAGAAGCAAAATATATTAAGTGTCGAGTTCGTGGAAAGGTTGGCAATGCACTGTATGACTTAGAAGACTTAACAGGGAGATTAATAGGACGATTCCATGCTTCTGATATCCGTCCTCAATAAGACTCCGCTGGGCGTCTTGGCGGTCGGGGACAATTCGCCCAGTATTCTCCCCGAGCAGTTATAATAATAGGTGGATCACAAGCGCTCCCACCGGGAACCGTGGACCATCTAGCAGTCCATATTCCAATTGGTCTGCTTATACGGAGTTTTGACGAGTTCTCCCAAATTAAAATGTCTAGTTTTATGGAGTTTTGGCGAGTTCTCCTATATCAAATGCCTAACCTTACGGAGTTTTGACGAGTTCTCCAATACAAAAATGTCTATTCAAACGGAGTATTGATGATTTTCCTGTTAAAGTTTTTTTTTGTCCAGCTTCGCGAGGTTAGGGACCATAGACCAGCTGATAGGGTGATTGTATTCGGAGTTTAGACGCGTTCTCCTGTAAAAAAATGTCTAAGGCCGCGAAGCCTTAAAATAGGAAACAAAATAATTTAACTTTTTTTTGTAAAGCCCATTCCGGGGGGCGAGAAACCAGCGGACCAAGGGTCTTTTTCAAGACCGCCTGTCCTGGGTCCAGCGTGCGGGGTTGGATCAGCCGGGGGGGACAGGTTGTTAAGACCGACCAAGATCGGCACCTAGGAGGAGGGCTCCTAGGGGGGAGTAGGCTTCTCTGGCCTAAGCCAATAGAGAATTACCCCAACACCGGACTTACGCGTTTTGGTTTTTTTTTACCAAATGAATTTTTTTATTATACCTGACTTTCAATTATTCTCGGATTTTCATACACTACTAGATTGCACGTTCATATAGCATACGTTTTTTTTGGTATCACCTGATGGAGCCTCTGTTGCCCGGTTAGCTGTGGTAGGATTTGAGACTCTTATCTAGGGGTGAGTCGTGCCCCACGTAGTTAACAGTTGAGTATCATCGCAACAACCTTACAGGCAAACCATTTTTCCTGTTCGCTCCCTCGTCAGGTCTTCGAAGCGAAGCAGGTCTGTTATGGTTCGCTATCGATATCAATCCTGATATCGATCATAAACGGGTTAATTTCGGTTGCTCAATTCTGTCTGTGTGGCATCACCACTATTTTAGTAGTTTTTCTTAGTACTTTTCCAATAACTTCCATTTCATAACGGCCGACGTGCTGACATGGTGAAGAAGAATGGTTGACGCGTGGCCAAACTAAACAGGTCGCCGCATGGGAGGCAGAATATGCGATTGACGTTAGGCGGCTTATTTCAAATGTCAAAAGCAGGGAAAAAGAAGTGAACACACAACTTAGCAGGGATTGTTTAAAGGAGGATTTCGCGGCAGATAAGCCGATTGCAATTGGGTACGTGTGCAAAAAGGTGCGAACGTCAGATAGAACCGATTGGGGAAAAATTTTTACTTTGAAAATAATTTCTCTCCTCTTTCACGTTGACATTTTTTTTTGGAAACGCGCACATCAAAACGTAACTAATATAACCTTCTATGGATAAACCTTGAGCTTAGCATTCTACTTCTACGAACAAGGCCTGCAAAATTGTAAAATCAAGGCAACAGACAATAAGTTGACATATGCCAAGAAGAAGAAGAGCGATTCTCCCTCGCATCGACCTTGTATGTTTGAGCTATGGGCTAGTGTAACAGGTGGCCGCACTGCGAAACGAGGGTGATTTTTGAGGTTGTCTCGATGGCAACAGCTGACAATTTTTTTTTTTTTGACAAGAGTCATTTCCTTGTACGAGTAAATTTCATTCACCACTGGTGGTGTTCTGGCAATATTTAAAATTTGTATTTTCTTATTCAGTTACTAGATATCTTAAATGTAACCTTTTTTTTGTATTCAAAATCCTGTAATTAATTCTTTTTCCTCCACTAAGTGTCTAAACAAATTTTAAGTGAGTGGGTTTATCCGAAATTTACATCGATTTTCTTTTTTTCTTCTAGATGGTTATATGGTTATGTGGTTTTGATTCATTCTTAAGATTTCAATCCTTATAGATTGCATGAAATTTTTTTTATTGTAAATAGGCAAGCTTTCGAGCCAACCTCTACAAATAGGCCTCTCATGGGGAAAGCTTAACAGAAACTTCCCATCTCAACCTTGACAATCGTTCCAATGGCGGGATATGCACATGTATTGGTGATGGAGAAACTGGTTCTCCAGGGTTGCCATGAACACTTCTTATTGTGAAAATACGTAACACGTGGTTATTCGGATACTTAGTACTTTCAAATGCACCTATTATAAGATGTTCTTATGCGCTCCATACAATTTTAAATTTTACATAGTTCACAGAAAATTAAATAATTATTTACCAAATAATTTTACTATGTTTGTTTCTTATTGGCTAGTTATGGATAGTTAGCCAGGTTTGGGCTGGCAGAAGGTTTCTTGATTTTCTGTTCATTTCACTCTTTATGAGCGTAATTCTTTCCGTTTTGCTCTTTTCATTTCACTTGACAGCTAGCTGCTAGTTTAATAAGAAACAAACATACTATTTCATTAATCAGATTTTCCTGTCTCTTACCATTTTTACAATTTGAGCGTAAGACAACAATGTCTATTAATATTTCCAACGTACACTAACAGAATTTTACAGTAGCAAATTTACTAGGGCACGAATATAATCGATTATTTTGAGATAGTTTCATGGGAAAAATGCTTGAGGCATTTTATTCCGAAAGTTTTGGTATTTTTATTTGTGTAACATGGCAATCGCATTCCATCTCGCTTGTGCCATTGCTAGCGTCATACCATGATATAGACATTCGGGTAACCGTAAAGTCACGCCACTATTATGCGCACGTCACTACACCACTGCAGGCTATATGGAAAGAAAACGGGACTCTTCCAAACTGGATAGATAAAAAGGTGGAAGGCACGCTTGGATAAAAAATTTTTAGTACAGCAGTTAGTTGCGAAAAATCAGTTGATGGGAGTTAATCGGGAAAAGGCGGTTGAGACGGTTCCGTCGGAAAAAGTGATAAAACCTACACACGAAAGAATGCATACAAAAAAAACATAATTAATTAAAAGTACCTTGCATAAAATTAATTGCGAACCGAATCGATTATAAAAAAAAAAAAAAAAAAAAAAAAAAAAAAAAAAAAGCTTACATCTGAGCACAGCATAATTTGTCATTTTACGAACGAAAATTTAAATGTATTAATATTAAATGTTGTGTATAGTTTAAGTGTGTAAAATAACTATCCCCAAAAATGTCAAGATGCTTCCCAGCAACTGAAAAAAAAAAAATATTCCAGTCGGAATACAAGTACATAACTTGAACATATTTATAACCATACCAAATGAAAGAACTACATAATTAATTAATGGTACCTTGAAAGAATTTCACATACAAATTGTACATGGTTTAATTAATGTAAGGTTTATCAAATTCAAGCTTGTAAAGAATTTAGTCTCAATCATGTCCAATCGATTCCTAATAAAGTGAAAAATTAACTACAATGTGAAAAAAAAAAAAAAAAAAATTATAAAAACTAAACTTAGGTGCTATAAAAATAAGGTAGTCAACAAATGCTCGAAAGTGAATGCGCATGCAAAAAGAAGGTTTAGGTGCGCCGGTATTTTTTTTGTATGCCCGAGGCTGGTACTTCCGTCGCTGACACATAGCCAAACGAAATTTAAAGGGAAATAAACAACAATAGTAACCAATGCAGCGCATTCGGTGAATTTGGCAACGCATCCATTGTGTGAAGAAAGGGTTAAAATAGTAGAAGAAACACTGAAGGAAGAAAGCAGCTGCTGGATATAGCATAACAGCGATTTTTTTAAGATACAAAACAAAAACACACTTTTCCTGCTTAATATTTATCTACAGTGTCCCAGCACTAACAACAACAACAAGTATAAAGCCCAAATCAACAGCAAAGCGATGTAAGACTTTCAGAAAGAATTGCTAGTACAACAAATAGTCAACAACAAGAAGAACAACAACATTTAGTGTACTCTTACTTGAGCAAAACAACCAATTAAAACTGCCAACAGAAACGTTAAACTTTTTTTTTCGCTACGCAAGTCAATTTGACTGCAACAAAAGCAACAAACTAACATTCAAACTATAAGGATTTTTCAAGTCATAACTCGCGCTGAATTGCAATTTGAAGCTTTGTGACGGTAGTATTGGCAACGCTGACAACAAAATTAACAACAACAACGTAAGTAACAACAACAGCAACATCATTATTTGCAACAACAGCAACAACAACAACAGCAACAACAACGACAACAACAAAAACCCATCAGCACAACATCAATCAGCAACAACAACAATCCCCATAGCACCAACAACGACAACAGCAGCAGCAACAACCACCGGAGCATAGGTCGTAAGCTATTTATACTATTTTCCGTATTTTATATATATTTTTTTTTTATTTCTCTGTAAAAGGAAAAAAAAAAAAAAGGGCGCCCTAGTGTACTAAAATGAAGGAAAAGTAGAGTAAGGATTTAGCAAAAAAAAAAAGGGAGACGAATGAATTCCAAATAAATTGTTAAAATTATAATGGGAATGCTGATCCACCTTAATTAAAAATGGGATAGGGATTTTCAGGAATGGGGTCATCGAATTTAAGGTGCACCGATGGCCATGGATGAGGGTGGGTCGAAAAGCACCAGCGCTGCAACAACACCGGCGGCGCGACACAGGTAAAGGGGTTACTGGTATTCGGGTGCGACAGTAACCATGGATTAGGGTGGGACAAAAACGCACCAGCGCTGCAACAACATCAGCAACGCCACCCCCTTGTGAGTTCGGCCTTTAACTTTTTTTTTGATTGTTCATATATTTTAAATTTCAGCTTCTTTTATGTATTTTCAGATGCCTGTTAATAACCGGTCCTTCCGGTTGATTCAAATTAAATTCAAATTTAACGATTTTTTTTCGCGATATATATGTATATTCAAATTCAAATTCACTTTGACAGTTTTTTTTGATTTCAACGTGTATTCAAATTTAAATTTCTAAATCTTTTCTCTTCCGTCCGCGATTATTTAAATATAACGTCCGATTATCTATTTTCAAATTTTTCCGTCGATTGTCAGTATTTCCGTCCGATTTAAATTTCGGTTTAAATGTTTTGCTAACGTCCGTCTGACTTTAACGTACATATGTACGTTCAAAATTCATATTCAAATTTTAACGACATTTTCCCTCGGTTTGCATTTATTTAAATTTAACTGATGCCTGGCCTCTTGAATTTGATTTTTTTTTTGGGTTATCTTTTGAATTTTTGAATTTTTCAACGGTCCGTCCGTGGCATCCGGCTAAAACCGGATGTTGTTTTCGTTTGATTTTACTCGTTTTGGTTTGAAAAGGCATGATATGAATTTTTTCTGTTTATGGCGCAGGACAGCAATGTAGGCAAGAACCCCGCCCAGCCGACAATGACTAGCCACAGTGCAACCCTAGATCATGCCGACCGCCATGCATTGCTGCTCCACTCGATTGTAGATCGTAATCGAGGTCAAACGCGATCCATAACAACGATTCGTAGAATATCTGTAGATCCATCCAACTTTAACAACAAATATCTAGTAAACTATAAGTCTGCGGCAAGTTTGGATTCCAGTTTTGAGATCTGTGAGAGCACCTCTAGCCCCGTGAAGAAGTGGTTTTTCGCGGGACGTGGTTCCTTAATGTGAAGCCAGCCCTGTCGATATATTGATATATCGATGTTTTTACACGGCATAAATCGATGTTTTTTTAAATATCGATACAATATATATCGATATATTTTTCCAATTTGCCCATCCCTAGCTGGAAGTAAAATGAAATCCCCCAAATCGCGTTGCTTTGCTTAACTATACAAGCAAACACGGCTCAGCTGAAAACTGAAGCGAATGAATCGTGTTCTCGTTTTTTACTCGGCTTAGCGAGTTTGCTAATTTACTTTTCGTTAGCAAAAGCAAAGCAAATGCAGCAAAAGTAGCTAAGCAATTTCAAACCCTGCTTACAGTCTAGTTTAAGGAGTATACTAAGTCTATTCCGACATCCTACAGGGGAATTATGTAAATACATACATATGTATATATGTACATGTTTACCTACATATATCCTTATGAACCCAGCAGTATTTATCAGCTGGAAAACAGCACATATTTCCTACTGAATATTCAGTAGAGATGTAGTTCCAAAATCTGAACTTTCGCTTTCGTTTTTATATAGAGGTGGCGTCGAAAATCAACTACCTAAAAACTGCCGAACGAGAAGGGAGAGTTTCCATATGAAAAAAGGGCTGAATACGCAGGGAGAACTTCCATAGCATATATTTCAATACACCTGATGTCTTCACTGCGTGTTCAGTTATTTTTTCAGGTATGATTTTTGAACTCAGTTTCAGGGTATTTTTCATACTGAATATTCTACTGAATATGCACCTCCTTACCTCAAATACTGCTGGGAAGTTACATATATGAATTTATGAACAGATATGTGTGCTTTTATAAGAATGTACACAAATAGCTACGTTGGTAGGCATTTTTATGGTGTATGTACATATGTACAGTTTTCGCATATAAAACAGAAGTCAGACGTTTCTTTTTCATTCGATTGTTTAATTAATTGTGGTTGTACTATTTTTGCAAACATTTTTTTCACTTCACTTTTGTTATACCTATGTATGTATGTATACAAATCCGAAAGTGCATATACATACGTATATACATATATAGGTACACACTAGGAAATTTAGGTTCTTAGTATTATATACATATTTATAGGTACATATATATCTAGCTTTTAAATTATTCATAGTTTATGAAAAACGCACGATTAACTATTTTTATTTGACTCTTCTCAGTTTTTTATCTATTGTTAAAACTAAACTTAAAACTGCTTAGCTTTCTTTTCGTCGTGTCACATCGCGTCTACTATCTACATACATATGTACCTACATACATATGTATGTATGGATGTACATATATTGACTATGTAGACAATGCACGCGCTTTGGTAAATCAAATATCCTGCAAAGAATATCCTGTGAGCACAGCATACACTGTGTTTCTCGTTTATATCGCAGGTTGCTGTTGTTGTTGTTACTGATGCTGATTTTTAAGAGAATCGCCGCCTCTTAGCCAAAAGCTTAATATACAGTTGAAGAGCAAAATGCCAAATGTTTCATCCCCAAAATGTTGCTGGAACCCCTCTGACAGTTATTAAAATGGTGAATCACTGAATGGAGTACGCAATTTTTAGCTAAATGGAGCCACGTATTAGGTCTGTTTTTGAACCTTGGGGTAAATTTATTAAAAATCTGTGAACATTTGGAAAAGTAAGTTAAGTTAAAATTCGTAATTTTACAGCAGAGCAAAACACAGTTTTGCAAGTGCACAAAGTTTTTGCATCACATCATCAAAGAAGTGGAGTGTGACTTGATGAAGTAATCATCTGTTTTTCATTTTAAATCGATTTTTGTTCTTAGCATAACGGTTTCTATTTAAATGGGTTTCAAATAAAATAAGTGCTTTTTCCAAAATGAATTTTAAAAAGTAATCAATTTATCTCAATTATGTATTTCTAATTCCTTCATGATTTTAGCGCCATAATTGGAGTTAAGTTCATTTGGCAAGCTGAACTATGACAGATACTCGATTTAAGTTGGGAATTAGGCTGCTTTTTCAAAAGCTTATTGAAAAAAAATTTACCTACCGCCTAATTTAATTAAGTTCTTTTTTATCTTAAATCTTTAGTTTTTTAATTTCCTTATCACTACTATCTTAGGCCACAGCCAGACGACGCAAGAAACTACTTTCGGAAAATGAAAAATTCAAATTTTTGTATTTGTTTTTTAAACTAAATCGCGTTTTTTGTAATAACTTCCTTATTTGAGGTCGGATCTCTATCATCTTAATGTCGCTGAAAAGGTCTCGCCCAGCACTATATTTGGCCCATATAAAGTTTCGACCTCAAAGGTTGTTCTGATTTTTACCTTTAAAAATTTTGAAGTTACTATCCCTAGATTTTTTCTTTTTAACCACTAATACAAAGCTCTCAAAAGACCATGAGGAATCCCCCAAAAAAAATCTAGCCTTTATTCACAAACAAAAAAGTTATAACATTGTAAAATGAAACACTTTTTTTATAAAAAATTACACAGTAGGGAGGCAAAAATACCACAGAGAAACGGCGAAACACGTCAGCTTAATTTTTGGCTCCAGATTACGATCGCGTTTTTAGAAAATCCGGATTAGCTCCCATTTATCGTCATTTTCGGTCTCGGTTATCATAGGCAAGAAGATGCTTTCGGGATTTAAGTAAAATGCGTTGTTTTCAATTGTAGGCTGAATAATTAACTGCATTTCTAGGGGCACACGACGCATCCAGCGCAAGTATTGATAATACATTTAGACTTCCGTTGTCTCTTTAGGCGCGTATAATTTTACAACGAACTCTAGAAGTTTTCTAAATAACTTGGATGATTTTACGATATGCACGGATGCAGAAATCGTGAAGCCGTTGTAAACCAGCGCGCCGTGCTTAGAGGTCCCTTGAATACTTGCCAAATCTTCACTACAGCTATTATCATTCAATATAAATAACGTTGATCACCACGAATAGTCCAATCATCAATAATTTATTGCATATTATGTGTTAAGTATTGGTATCTGTTCCATCGCTGTTACATCGGGGACTTAGAATGCTTTTTAATCAAAAACTCATACTATATGGCGTTACTGCCTCATATAAATAATAACTTGGGATAATTTTTCAAAAAACATAGGTTCCCTGATTTTAAAAAGGTATAACTTTTTTGTTTGTGAATAAAGGCTACAACTTTTTTAGCGGTATACTCATGGTTTTTTGAGAGCTTTGTATTAGTGATAAAAATGAAAAAATCTAGGGATAGTAACTCCAACATTTTTAAGGGTAAAACTCAGAACAACCTTTGAGGTCGAATCTTTATATCCCAGTTGAAATCCGATGTATTGATACACGAAGTATGCATGTTGTGTGCATGGAAAAGTGCGTACAGGGCATGATTTGTGAAAATAAACAAATTTTATAAAATCTTGATTCACCCAAAATATGAATGCTATATACATGAAAAATTATCATGCGGTATGGATGTGATATGCATGAAATTACAAATTATTTTATTTTTTACAATTTATTAGTGCTTCTGCATGCTTTCAGCATTGATACAAATGAAGGGTTGGGGTATGCATGCTCCCTGAGAAACTATACGTGTAAAAAGGTAATAGACGACCATTTATACTGGCATGCATACACGGCTCCAATTCATGCTTCCAAAATTGATGTTGTATCCATAAGATTCCAACTGGGATGGGCCAAATATGGTGCTGGGCGAGACCTTTTCAGCGACATTAAGATGATAGAGATCCGACATCAAATAAGGAATTTATTACAAAAAACGCGATTTAGCTGTTTTTAACGCGGGCCTAAAAAAAAATTTGTACGACATAAGTGTTCAAATAAAATTGACACACGCAAACTTTATTTTCGTGATACGGCTTAATGTACATACACCCTATACTGAACTAATTTTTTCTAGTTTATAATAAACTAGCAAATACCCGTTGCTTCGCAATGAGGAATTTAGTTAACGAAAGTCAAGTCAAGTCAACTCAAGTCAATTCAAGTCAATTCCACTCAAGTCAATTCAAGTCAACTCAAGTCAATTCAAGTCAATTCAACTCAAGTCAATTCAAGTCAAGTCAATTCAAGTCAAATCAATTCAAGTCAAGTCAAGTCAAGTCAAATCAAGTCAAGTCAAGTCAAGTCAAGTCAAGTCAATTCAAACCAAGTCACGTCAAGTCAAGTCAAGTTAAGTCAAGTCAAGTCAATTCAAGTCAATTCAAATCAAGTCAATTCAAGTCAAGTCAAGTCAAATCAATTCAAGTCAATTCAAGTCAAGTTAAGTCAAGTCAAGTCAAGTCAAGTCAAGTCAAGTCAATTGAAGTCAATTGAAGTCAATTCCAGTCAAATCAAATCAAGTAAATTCAAATCAAGTCAATTCAAGTCAACTCAAGTCAATTCAAGTCAATTCAACTCAAGTCAAGTCAATTCAAGTCAAGTCAAGTCAAATCAATTCAAGTCAAGTCAAGTCAAGTCAAGTCAAGTCAAGTCAAGTCAAGTCAAGTCAAGTCAAGTCAAGTCAAGTCGAGTCAAGTCAAGTCAAGTCAAGTCAAGTCAAGTCATGCCAAGTCAAGTCAAGTCAATTCAAGTCAAGTCAAGTCAATTCAAATCAAACCAAGTCAAGTCAAGTCAAGTCAAGTCAAGTCAATTCAAGTCAATTCAAATCAAGTCAAGTCAAGTTAAGTCAAGTCAAGTCAAGTTAAGTTAAGTTAACCCTAGAACCATAACGATATTTCATACTACGTTATTACTAATGTACGTAAATTTTACGTAGTGATTATAATCCGCCTGATACAACTCTCATTGTTCTCCATTTTGCAGCCGAAGTTGATTACACTGCTTTACAAACATTTAAATTGAATAAAATACCAAGAAATTCCTGATCTCAAAACTTTTTTTTTAATTTTTTTGTGGTTAAACATATGATGATTCGGAATTTTGAGGTTTTCTGGGTATCACTTCATTCAAAAGAATTTTTCTCTAAAGTTACAAGTGCGATAACCACAAGCAGTACCTCGTTCGAAAGGAAATTAAAATACGCTTCTAATAACATACAACTTGTAGCTGTCGAACAAAACCTCGCTGAGCGATAGCTGGTCAAACATTTTTTAATTTCTTGCGATTTTTTTTTTAATTTTTTTACTAATTTTTGTTCCAGGTCCAGAGATATAGGTCAAAACGTGGACATGGATGACCCGTAAATTTTTTTGAGCAATATTGATATAAAAAGAAAGGCTTTGAGCAGGGATTTTACATGGAGCTGTACTCATTATGATTCCTAGGTCGGGTCCCCAGATATGGGTCAAAATGTGGACCCGGATGACCCCGGAACGTTTCTGAGCAATAATAATATAATATACTGTCGCGTTTTACAAAAATTACATGAGAATATTACACTTTCATATTAAATACCATATCCTATTTTTCGCTTATTACTAACTATACGTAAATTTTACGTACACGATTTTTTCGCTTATTACTAACTATACGTAAATTTTACGTATAGGGATTTGCGCCAATCGCTCTCACACCTTCAAATGACAACATTTGTTGTACTTTTATATTCGTGTATACGTAAAAATACATGCTGCAAGCACTGCCGGAGTTAGGTACCGTTACAGTATGATATACTTGTGCAATCACAATTTGAAAATTCTATATACGTAAAATTTACGTACATTATGGTTCTAGGGTTAAGTTAAGTTACTCCGGGGTTATCTGGGTCCACTTGATGACCTTGTCTAGCCATCACTACAGCTCTATGTTGAAACCGTTCCCAACACTTTTCATTTGATACCAATATCGCTCAAAAAGATCCGGGTCCGCATTTTGACCCATATCTGGGGACCGGGTCTAGGAATCATTATGAATAGAACTCCATGTAAAAGCCTTGTTCAAAAGCTTTCATTTCATACTAATATTGCTCCGAAACACACATTTCACATTTTGACCCATATTTGGGGACCCGGTCCAGGTATCACAAATAACATAATTCTACGTCGAAGTCCTCATCAAGACCTTTCATTTGGTAGCGATATCGCTCAGAAATATTCGAGGGCCATCCAGTTCCACGTTTTGACCCATATCAGAAGACCCGTCATGGAAATCACAATGAAAATAGGTCTGTGTTAAAGCCCTGCTCAATACCTTTAATTTCATACCAATATCGTTCAACCACATTCCGGAGTAATCCGGGTCCACATTTTAGCCCATACCTGGGGAGGATGTCTAGGCATCACAATGAAAAGAACTCTATGTTGAAATCCTGCTCAATACCTTTCATTTGATACCAATATCGCACGTGTAGGTGTAGCCGTTCTTTACCCTGCAAAAAATGCGATTAATCCGGGACGTGTCCGGGATCAATCGCAAGGGAGCATGCGACTAATACAATTTTACATCCCTTTATATGGAGTGAATTGATCGCATTTGTTCGAGCATGTCCTATGAAGAGACTAATTGTTCAACTTGTATACCCGAACGGGTACCAATGTAGATCAATCGCTTTCATCCCGAACGGGTACGAATGTAGATTAATCGCTTTCATCCCCAACGGGTACAAATGTAGATCAATCGCTTTCAGCACGAACGGGTACAAATGTAGATTAATCGCTTTCATCTCCAATCGCTTTCATCCCGAACTTGTACAAATGTAGATCAATCGCTTTCAGCACGAACGGGTACAAATGTAGATTAATCGCTTTTATCCCGAACAGGTACAAATGTAGATCAATCGCTTACATCCCGAACGGGTACAAATGTAGATCAATCGCTTTCAGCACGAACGGGTACAAATGTAGATTTTTCCTTAAAAAATTGTAAATGTTCCTGCATATTTAAATAAAGATTATATAATGTTTTCTTTTTGTAAAAAAATCTCAATAAATAAATTTAAAAAATTTGACTCAAAACTTTTGAGTATGCATTATATGAGCGTAATGTAAAGGATTTTTTCATAGGATATTTTAGGCAACATTTTGTTAAAATTGTTATTAAAAAAGGGTGTTCAATTCGTTTTACCGGTTGTTCTACAATTTTTAAAATACATTGCATTTTTTTGTAAAATTTCTACATTTAAGGAATCTAGATTTGTACCCGTTCGGAATGAAAGCGATTAATCTACATTTATACCCGTACGGGAACAATCGGGGACTAATTGTGGACCGATTGTTCTCGAAAGAGATCAATCGAGGACAAATCTCTTTCGGGATTGATCGCACATTTTTTGCAGGGTAGTTATAGCATAGTGTGCATGCATAATAGAAGGCTGCACGAATGGATTCGAAACGGCCAACAAAATATTCGCGGCCGTCCAATTACAGTACCTACTTGTTTCTGTCGTTTTAGAATAAACGCAAGTAGAGTACAACCATAAACAGAACCAATACAATTACTTATTCGTAGCGACAATTACATGACCTTAAAAAGGTTCTGCAAATAGTGTACACTACTTGCGAATACTTCGAATATAATCGAAATATATGTATGTAATACAATATTTTCATAAACACACATCCAGACGTTGCGTTCAGCAAAATTACGCTGCTAGTGTAAGTGTGTGTATGTGCATACGCATACACACTAGGGCGGGTCGATTGGTAGGGGCCAAAAAAAAATTAACAGGGACACATCGCAATTATAAAAATTTGGGTAATTTCAAGCTTTTTTGCCCAAGAAACCATATGTCTAAAATAAATTTCGAACCAGAGCTTTTTACGATCTACATATTTCCAACTGTTCTATATATTTTAAAATAACTCGGTAACCAATACTTCGATTCTTTTGATTTTTTCGGCATTAGTCAGGAAACTTATTTGGCATATTAAGGTGATTTTATGAAGGAAATAAAGTTCTCCCGAAATTCGCGGAACAACCCGATTTGGAAATATAATACGGAAATCTATACCTAAAATTTAGAGGTCGTGCAAATGCCTCCAAATTTCTTTCTCCTTTTATATCAGTGATGATACATAATTTTTTTCAAAGTCCTTAATGAACAAGAAAAACATATCTTATCATTAAAAAATGGAACATATGTTTGTTGGGCTTTTATTTTTTGGTTCACCTTAATGCCATATGCACATTAAATAAACAAACAAACCAAAGAAGCAACAAGGTTTTGCGAATACTTCATAACATGGTTATTATTATGTTCTATTCTATCGTGGCGAATAGTGTACACTAATCGCTCCAACAGAGCAAATAGAAATAGTATTTGTATTCCAAATGAAAAGTATGGGTTATATTCGTATCTGCATTGAAATTGTGCTGTGACTAATTGTACAATGCATAGAGTATTCGAAAATATAGAAGAGGCAAATGGTATTGTGCAGAGGTCTAATGCATAAACAGGTTTTTTATTGTCACCGAGGCAAACAACAAACCGTGCAAAAACAAACATATGAGTCGTAGGCGACTGCGCTGCCTAGCACGACTGCGACGCCTCCACTGACCACGGCAAATGACCAAACGAATCTGTCTATGCTTGCACTTTTTTGAGTTTTTCGAAATTTAAAACCGGGAAAAAGTTATTAAAGTCTTAGAAATGCGCAAAAAAAAGTACATGGTTCTCGAGAATTTACCATTTGTGACATTTCAAAAAAAGAATTATTAAAATCGGTCCAGTACTTTTTGAGTTATCGCGTTACATACATTTTCCATACAATCAATTTTATATAATTAGTATTTGATTAGTATAGATATTAGGGTTGTTTCTTATTAAACTAGCAGCTAGCTGTCAAGTGAGCAATACGGAAAGAATTGTGCTCATGAAGAGCGAAACGAAAAGAAAATCAAGAAACGGAAAAATAGTAATAGTTACTAGTATCGCCGGTGGTCGAAATTCGACCGTGCAATTTATTTTTTCAACTTTGTATTGGTACAAAAATTATTCCTTTTCGCGGAGATAAGCAACACTTTCCAAATTCCAGTTGTAGCGCAACACTGATTTGCCCTTTTGATCACGGTCCGACGCAAAATCATGGTCAAAATCAAGGCAGATCTAGGAAGGTAGGCCCGCTGAGCGCTTTTAAATTAAAGCGACTCTTCAACTGTGTTTACGATATTTGTAAACACGTTTACGATATCTATTTATCTTAACTAAAAATTTTATTTATTAATTATAAAGAAATTAAATAATTTATAGAAAAAATTATATGCCTATGCACTGCTCCTGACTCATACGAACACATCCATATCAATTTTATGTGGATATGAGTATGTTAAATGTGCTAAACAGCCTGGCAATTGTTTGTATGGGAAAAATGTTAGCCTATTAATATATAGATTTTTTCTAAAAAAAAACATTTAATTTTCATTACATATTTCTATTTCAAAAATTCAGAAAATTTCAAAAGTAATAAAATCAAAAGTATTCGTTTGTTAATTTTGTCAACAACTGTTTCTTACTTTAGCAGCAAATAATTTCAGCTAGTGAAAAATTTACTAGCTGAAATTTGGAGCTGTCTATGGCCCTCTTCTGCTATTTTTTTGACTCAAGAAACGATTTGCCAGCCGAAACTTGGCTAATAGCCCAGTTAGTCGAGAACGTAAACCCGTGTACCGTGTCAGCTGATCCAATCTATTTAATGGGATTTGTATGTAACCGATTATTCAACGACGTACGACGCAGAAGCCCGTACCGCAGAAATCAAAATCATTTTGATTTTTTACGTAAAAACGTGGCAGCTGATAGCTCGCATGGTTGCAAGGTAGAAGGGTTGCCAGTTGAACATTTTTAGTTATTAAATATTTAAACAGTAATTTTCACAGCATTATACAACTAACTCTACAAGATTGTAAAATGTTATCGAATATACATATATGGAAAAAATAGTATGTCTACTTAAACGAAACATTTATTATTACTTTAATTTTTAAAAAGAAAGGAAAGAAAACGTTTATAAATTTTTTTTAAATCCCAAACAAAATGTAAATATATATATATAAATTAATAACAAGATAATAGCTTTGTTCAACAACTTTACTTGCAAGTACTTGCAAAAAGAGCCTCAATGTCAAAATAAGAGTAAAAACGAGAAAAAGAGAAAATTATCAACCAAAGTGATTGAACACAAAATCGTAAACATTCGCAAGAAAACAGCTGATACGCTGTTTTGACAATTTGATTTTTAGGTTAGGTTGTAATTGAAATTTTTGAAATTGGAAATGAATGGAAATAACTGAATTAGGAAAACAAAATTCTACTTTGGCTATTCCACAACATCATCAAGATTCGTTTTTGCGCTAACTTATTTAGTACACAATTAGAAATTTGCGTTTAAAATGTTTGTATATTTCCAATTGAAACTTTTGTGATCATATATTTTTGACACTTCTATTTTTTTAAAGCTGCTAGTAGTTGCAAGTGAAAATTTTACTTTCAGAAACTCAGTACAGATTTCTTAATTAAACACAGATTTTTGTGAGAATCTTGTTGCTTCCCAATATAATTTTTTTATGGATTTTCAATTGTAAATTTAATGTTCTGACTGTGTTTTTTGTTATTTTATGTTTTAGCCCTTGATAACTATCACCAAGGTGTGATGGAAATATATTGGGCAGCAACAAAATTACAAGAAAAATATGTTTTAATTACCAACTAAGCAGTAAAAAAGTAACTAAATTAATAAAAAAAAAGTCGTTAATGACAACTTTAAAAACGATTAAATTAGTATTTTCTTGTCATTTGGCAAATAATGCACAGTTGTGTATTGAAGAGTAATCCGCATAACACTTTGAAGATTAGTAAAAATCTTGTTTGCTCAAAAATGACTAAATGGCAAGCCTGCCAAAATGTAAACAAACTTTATATATATGTAAATATGTGTGAGTAAAACAGCTGATTGCTACGGGCTCAAAAAATCCTAAAACTTGCATACGGGCGTTTGCGTCAGCGAGCGGACCACCGTTCTCGACTAACTGGGCTATAATTATTCATAAATAGCTATGTAATAATAAACGAACCTAATAATTATTAGGCACAGTCAGCACCATGGTATAAAAATTCAGAAGGTAATTTCACTTTAAACTTTTTGACGGCTATTGAATTTTTCTGAAGTATCTTTTTTGTAAACATTATGAGTGAGGCTGCCATATTGGACAAATATAAAAATAGAGATTTTTTAAGAAAATTTTGGTAATTTTAGTTTTAGTTGAAGAAAGCTCAGAAATTATCAAAGAAAGTCATATATTATTATAAGGGATGTGAAAAGTGGGAAGTATTTGGCTCGAATATTTAATACAAAGCCTTACGCAATTTAACAAAGAAGTAAGGCTGGAGTCATCGTTATGTCCGAACAAATTTTTTGTTTACATTTTGCTCGTTCTTTTTCACTTCTATCTTACAGAAAGGGAAGAGAAGGAGTACAATACAAGCAAAAATTTGGTGGAGCAGAAATACAGAATTCAGATTAAAGGAAACAAGAAGGTATATTTTAAAGTTCTTTATTAAACTCATTTAAGTTGTAATTTTTTTAATTTTTTTGTTTTTATAATCTTTTTTTTTTCATCAAGATGTCTTCGAGATATTTCCAATTAAATGTTTGTTTATAAAGCACTTACGTATCTACAGCCTCGAGATTTTTGTTCACAAAGCTTTCCACTAATTGCACTCTAAAAAATACATATTTTATTAAGATTTATGCACATTTTAATTATTGCGTCCATACTTTGTTTTCGCATTATAACTTGGCACTGCACATTTCGATAATAACGTTTTGTTGTTTGTACTACTAATATCGCTAGCACCGAAATGCACTGAGCACATCAACGGGTTCTTTGGAAGATCAACTTTCTCTAGGCACGCTTGAAGCCATTGATTCATGATAAACGCAATTGCTGGAAACCTAAAAAACTTCACCACTGAGCCTTTGCAAAAGTGCACGGTATTTTCGCATCCCCTGAAGAGGCAGCTCATTTTTCAAATCTTTTTTCACAAATTACGCGTATGAAAGTAAATTTATTTATTTATTTAGTTTGCACAAATCACAATTGCTTTTTTGAAAATAAATTAATTTATTTTCACAAACTTCAGATTTCGGCCCAAAAAAACATTTGCTGCTGTTTACTCTGGTAGCATGAATTCAATGAAATGTCATAAATTCAATAAAAGTCAAATGGCTAAGATGGCTGCCTACGTCAATAAGTGATTTTACCTTCTATTTTTCTACCATGGTAAGCACCAGATTAGCCTAACTAACATTTTCATAAAAAATCAAGTTATTACCTAAAAAGTAAGAAGTAGGTTCTTACCAAATAAACTAAACCCGGTTTAGTTTAAAAAAAAACTAAAAAATACCTTTAATTATAAAAATTGAAATGCGTCTATTGCATATTTTTAGGCTACACTTTTTTTGGAGTTTAACTTTGAAACGCATCTAATGCATATTTTTAGGCTACACGTTCGTTTACATACAAACATTCACACATACAGTTGAAACTAATAAAAGCGCGTAGAAAATGGTTGTTGTTGTTGTTGTAGCCACCAAGGCACTCCTCGAAGGTTTGGGGAGTGTATGGAATGTGAGAGTCCTTTGCCGGATAAATCCGGTACGCTCGGGAAAAAATTATGTTTTGCTTTTGTTAAATATCCGTGCAATTTTTTTGCATATATGTATTTATATTCATATGTATGCTTTTATTCATATGTATGTAAAAACTCTAACATATCGTCGTACCATACGAAAACTAGCATACGATTTTTTGTGGCTGACGAAAACTATCAATTTTAATATAAAAACAGTATATAATTACTGCTAGTTTTCGTCGGCCAAAAGTCAAATGTGCTACTTTTCGTCAGCCAAAAGTCAAATGTGCTACTTTTCGTACAGAATATTTTAATTGATAGCCTTCGCCAGAAATTTTAAATATGCTGGTTTTCGTATGGTACGACGATATATGTATACACACATAAAATACATAAAATTTCAAATTTAATCATGAGCACACATTTAGGCATTAGGTAATACAATGTTACATCCCAAAAGTCCACGACCACGCCAAATTTTGGGAATTAATGTTAGATCTATTTGCTGGCCTAGCCGGCTTACTTTCAATGGTATTCTCTGGTTTTGCATGTATTTCACAACATCGCCAATTTGATTTAAATCTTGTCGGAAGTTTCTAGAGTTGATTGTACCAAATTCTAGGATCTCATCTCCAACTCGTAAGCCCTGAATATGCAAAAACATTTTCTCCATTATGTAATTTATATACTTTAACGCATAGGGTATATTCAGAAACGCAGCATGAAACGCAACACGGCGGGGTGTAATAAGGCCTTTTGAAATAAGGCCTTTAAGGCCTTATATCGCAACCAAAGTGAGATAAAGCCTTTATTTTGCCATTTTCAAAAAAAAAGGTCTTATTTCACATTTAAAACGCAATTAGGCCTTTTTTGAAATGTGCAATAACCCCTTTATTTATTTACGCGAGAACTTATGAGAATTCCAATGAGCAAATAACTGTTATATAAATAACAGAAGGACATCACCGTAGCGGTAGCCACGGCTGTGACCAGCGTTGCCAGAATGACGATGGCATCGTCATTTTGACGATTTTTGGACTCCATGACGATGGGACGATTTCATTTCACAAAATGACGATTTTAGGAAGTACAGAGAAATATAGATTTATTTGTAATAAAAATTAATTACTTTATACAAATTTCCATAATTAGAAAAAAAATTAGGGCAATCTGATTGGTTTTCTTCAATTCTTTTCCAACACTGTTATTATGGTTTTCATAAATCCTTTTACTACATTAAAATGCAACATTGCCTTGGTTCTGAGCGCACTGCTACACGAATAGAATAAGTGCATTCATTGCTCAACCCAATCTACAATTCTCCGCCGTAGCTGATCTTGTAAAGTGTATAAAAAGCAGTTTCGACGATTCTAAAACGGCGGCAGCTTTATCGTGTGAAAGAACAAAAGCAACAAGTATTATTCAGAACGCTCTTGGGCAGTACCAGCTAGAATCGCTATGTGCCATACTCCGAACAACTAAATTTTCATTGTGCGTTGATGAATCCACTGATATAAGTAATACGAAATTACTCAGTCTTGTAGTGAGAGTATGTATAAATTTTTCAGTGAGACTTTTTTTTGGTCCGTGTTGGAATCTGCGACGCTATCAGTTTACATAATGAGATGAAAGAGTATTTCATCGAGAAAAATGTGCCTTATGAAAACATGATTGCATTTGCCGCAGATGGGGCAAAAAATGGATGACGATTTTTATTTTTACATTGACGATTTGGGACAAAAAAAAATCTGGCAACACTGGCTGTGACACACGACCGGACTTGGATAGCGTAGCCCAGAGTTATTTTTTATAAGCGCGGCCGAAGGCCGCCCACGCTGAAGGGTGTACTACGCAGAAGGATATCACCGTGGCGGTAGCCACGGTTAGGGCACCTCCGGACGGATGGAGTAGCCCAGGGTTATTTTTTATAAGCGCGGCCGAAGGTCCCCAACGCAAAAGCTGTTCTCCGCAAAAGTGTTTTCTTTATCTTCTCTTTCCGGAGTAATATCTTTGGCCCGGTCCACAGTGCTTTTGCGCAGAACATTTTTCTGCATTGGCGGCCTTCGGCCGCGCTTATAAAAAATAACCCTGGGCTACGCCATCCGTCCGGACGTGAGCCCTAACCGTGGCTACCGCCACGTAGCACACCCTTCAGCGTAGGCGGGGTCTGGTACGATATGTCGAAAATTTTAATGTCGATCCCGCGTAGCAGGGCTTCGGCCGCGCTTTTAAAAAATAACCCTCAGCCGATAGAATTCTCTTTTCTAAGTAATATCTATGGCCCGGTCTACAGTACTTTTGCGGCCATTTCAACTCGCAAAGTGAAATAAGACCTTTAGAACCTTATTTCACATTTCAAGTGAAATAAGACCTTATTCTTAATAAAGGCTTTATTTCTCAATCGATAGCGATATAAGGCCTTAAAGGCCTTATTTCAAAAGGCCTTATTACACCCCGCCACGCAACACCGGCAGTAATTATTTTTTTGATGATTGTGATGAGCGACGCTTGATGCAAAATTTATGTTTATGAACGCTCTGCTTGTACTGCAAAATCAGGTTGCGCTTCAAACTGAGTTTCTGAACAAAACCATACTTGTTTAAATGCATAAGAACACAACATATATCCGTTATAACTTACAGCTTCTTCTGCTGGTGAGCCAGGACTAATCAAATTAACTCTAACCATAACCTGCATTGGTGCTGAACCTGGGCCCGGCACATTATTGGTATTGGGCGTTTCTCTTTCTTCGTCCAATTTCATACCTGCTGCCTTAAGCGATAACCCTTGTGTCTGCTCGCTGGCTGCTTCGGAGTGCAAATTATGCATTTGCTTTTCTATTTCCTTCATCAAAATCTTATAATCATTTTGCAAGCATATTATTTGCTGCCGTGCTTGTCGAACCTGATAAATATCAATATCATTCCTTGGGAAACTTTCAGCGTCGACCAATGGTCCGTGCATGCCAACATCATCATTCTATGAAGCCAAATATATGCAATTCTGTTAACAACAAATAATAAAAGTATTTAAATGGCTTACATTTTTCAAAATGTCACCAAACTCGGATATTTTGGACTCCAAGTAGTCTTTTTCGGTCATAAGTTTAAGAAGCAAATCTTTTGTGGGGTTTTTAGTAGGTACAACCATTTTTTCGCCAAATTTATTCTGTTTATGTTTGTTATTTGTTTGTTATCTAAATAAAGCTTTGTTTCTTTATCCACTAATTAACGTTAATAAACACAAATTTTTAGATTTGACATATAATAGTTGTATTCGCGTACAGCAATTTGTTGCAATTTATTACAATTTTGCAACAAATATCCGCTTTTTCCATTTTTTTACGCAAAAAAATTGCAGAAGTGATGGAAATGAGAGAGCAAAGTGACGTTTATTTTTGTGAGAGGCTGCAAAATTCTGCAGGACAAATTTTTTCCATCACATTTGTCCAGCAGCAAAACAGCTGATGAAAAAACATATGTTTGTAATTTGCGAAAATTGCAAAATTGAAATTCAAAATTAAAAAAGTTAAATATGGACGAATTAATTATGAAAGATGTAAATAAATAACATTTGATTATGTCTGCATCTGTACTTGAGCTAAATGTAGGATGATAACAGCAGCATTGTATGTTTGTTGCTTAATGTAGGAAGTCCGCCGGTTACCCTCTGCTAACTTATATGTATGTATGTATGTCAATATGCAATGCCAGCAGGCAGCCGCAGCTCCGCATTTATATACATACATACGTGTTTCTTTATTAGTAAAATACAATGCAGGCATAATCTACAGCTGAAACTAAGCTAAAGTAATACAAATTTCGTATAAATTTTTGTAAATATAGGATTTGTATATATTTTGTTAATTCCCATAATTTTAATTTGATCAGCTGTTCATCTTTCCTGCAAGATTTGAATAGATTTGCATTTTTTTACTTTTTTGGATATTTTTCTCTTGTGAGAGGAAGAATGATATTTGGCGAGATAGAGAGTGATAGAGGCAAACAGAGAAAAGCTGCTGGAAAAAGTACGCGAGTACACCTAATTTGTGTTTCTTTGGTTTCTCTCCAGTAAAAAGAGAGCGAACTGAACGAAAATTGAGAGAGCACTGAACGAAACTGGTGAGAGCGGCAATGATAGTTCTACTAACTTTTTTACTGGACAAATTTCCACTAGCAAGACACTAGCAAGAAGAGGAAGAAATGTCAAATGTGGAAAAAGGAATTCAAAATTGTATTTGAAAATACAAAAGTAAATATATAAATCAGGTTATATAGCTATTTTTATCAAAAAAAGGTTTAATATGGAAACGGGAAGTTATGTATAATGTATGGATGCTGTCAAACTAATCCTATATTGAAATATATGTACATATATACATTAGACAGCGGCTCAAAACAAGAACCACGATGAGAGTGCATCTTCCGCCGGATCGGCTGTAATGGAAGAAGTAAGAAAAATTATTCTTACCTTTCACTCTTTGCTATTAGACAAATCCATCTTCATACATACATATGTACATACAGAGATTTTTAAGTAGGGACACGAATTTCGATACGATACGATACCAAATCGATATTTTTTGCATTTGATACCGATACTTTTTACTCGATTCATTTGCAACGATATTTTTTGGTATCGAGTATTTCAACCACGGTATCGAACAAATGAGTACATTCAGTGATGGAAAATTAAAATTGTGTCATATTTGTCCAAAAAATTGTGCAACGCAAAATAATGCCAAAAATCGGGTGTGCAGAAGTGACAAACTGCTTCCTAAAGGGCCGAAAAATGCACAAGCACGAGTAATTTTCCATCACTGGTACATAACGAAAAATATTTCTGATCCACGTGCTGAAATAATTACAGGTTTGGGCTACTTTGTAAGGTTTTTTGTATGAAGTTGTATGAAGTTACTCAAATCTGTTTATTGATTTTCACAGGCGCACACTTACCATCGAAACTTGCTTACAATTTGCAATTACCATGCGATAGAAATAATGATAACTGGAGATATAGCGCAATATATTTTTCATTTTCATACGATAATTTGACGCTTGCAAATAAAAAATCGTAATTTCAGCGAAAAAATCGTCAATATCTTTTTTCTTTCTCACTTTACTAAAAACGCGTTATAAACAAAAAAAAGGGTCTGTTTTCCATTAATGCCCATATGACACTACGTTTTTCCTGGTATTCTACAATGTGGAAGAGGTGCTCAAATACAGTTTTGTGTCAGTGCAAGGGAGTAAGCTGGGCGGTTAAAAACCAATGAGCCAGCTTGTATTACGATAGGTTTTTTGACATTGGGCACTTTTTTCTGACAATTGTTTCAATTTGACAACTATAAAATAAATCATTTTTAAAATATAAAATATGTATATGTAAATACAAATTTTAAATTTGCCTCTTGTAAGCTTCTGATTTGGACGTAAGGGGAAAGAAGTCCGGTGGAAAAATCATACTGCGCAATGGCTTCTCTTTATAACATGGAATGCACAGCTATTCTGCCCATTGTGTACGGAGTACAGTGAAATGACTCTGAGATGTGTTTAAAACAGGTCGAACAGCTGTGCTCAGCTGATTTTAAGAGTTGCTTATTTGGTATCAAGGGTCCCAATTTCTGACTGAGTTGCATTCGATAGTGTCACAAAATTTAGAATTAAATAGTATCATTAACAAAAAAAAAAGTTGCATAAAAATACCTTTTCATTGACTATTATTAAATAAAACCATATTTCTACTAATAAGAGTTTGTTTTGTGTACAGGTTTCTATTTATTTTGCGAAAATTTAGTAAACAAAATAATAGTTTTAAAAGTTTCTAAAAAGTACATCGAAATGCAACCGTGAGCTAAAATATGCAACCTTGCAAGCATCTTTTGGTTTTATTTCGCCATTTTGTATAAAAATAAAAATATCAATTATTGCGCTGCTGCTTAAAATATTCGCAAATTCAGTAATTTATTGGTAATATTCCTCTTTCCCAATTTGGACTGAACGACATGGCTTTCCACATAAACTATCTGCCTTTGCATACAATCCCATTTCCAAATTGATGGCAATTGGAACCACAACTGCCGCCATTAAAGTATTTGGTCAACCGGGTGTTGGATTTTATGGTCAAAACATACTTGAAAGTAATTCAGCTACTCGAATGGGTTTATGGCACTGGAAGTGTACTCTCGGTAACTGCATCAAATAATATAATATTATGGGAACCTGACGGCGCCACACTAGTGCCCACAAAAATATTACAATTCGATGGCAAATTAAAAAAAGTCATCGCTATACTGTTCATTGGAAAAGTATATTGTTTGGATTGGCACCGAAGGTGAAAATATCTATCAATTTGATTTGGCTTCGTTCGTGAACCCGTAATACATCACGATATTGTACTGGAGCAAGTAATCGCCACATATAAACTAGATCCGGGTGCCATTGAATCCATTAAAGAATTGTCAACGGTAGGTCATGCTTATATAGCACCGGGGCATGGTCAGAGAGTTGGTTTGTTTGAATGAAGCAGGTACGCAATTTACATGGTATCATGCGGATGGTTATTATTCCACAAGGAATTTGTTCAATGGCGAAGCACCAAAAAATATCAATTACGTTTCATATCGACCTTACGTGCAATTATTTAGCATCGGAAGTTAGTCAAAGTGTTTATGAAAAAATTGTGCATGCCGGCGATGAACAGGATGCTGATTGTAGCATTATTGAATGGCCAATAAATGGTGGCGTTTTTGAAGACGAAGCAAATGATGGTGATGTGGATAGTAGGGGAAAATTGTATGAAATATTGCTGACTGGTCATGAGGATGGTTGAGTGAAATTCTGGGATTGTGCTGGTGTTGTGTTGCGGCCACTTTACATATTCAGAACTGTGCCTTTGGGTAGTATTGTTCGTGTTGAAGTTACAGGGATAGTGTAAGTGTAACCGCAGGCAAGCATAACATTCATAGGCTTTGTTCGGAAACTCAGTTTGAAGCACAATCTGCCTTTGTAGTACAAGCAGAGCGTTCATAAACGTAAATTTTTCATCACAATCAGCAAAAAATTTTGTACTGCCGCTGTTGCGTTTCATGCTGCTTTGGAGGCGAATTGTCAAACTACCCCATCCGGAGTCTTCGTTCATTGAACAATCAAAATTGGCCGGAGAAAGCAGAAAAGATGGGTCGGCTTTCCATTATTACAGCACGCCCTGAGGAAAATGACTTATACAGTGGTGTAGAGGGGCTCTCACAGTTCCCAAATCTTAAAACCAACCTAGCCGGAGGCTTGTAATTTCCGAGATATTTGTTGTTAAAGTTGCTAATTTTACTATGTATAAACACTATACGCACACAAACATGCGCAAAAGGTGTTATATACAAAACCACTGTGGGTGGTCCATGGATTTTAATCCAGAAAGAGAATTCTGCCGGCTGAGGGTTATTTTTTTTGAAGCGCGGCCGAATGCCGCCAACGCAAAAAGGTGTTCCGGCAAGTTTGGTTTTCACATTTGGGATCTGCGAGAGCCCTCTTACACCCCTGTATAAGTCATTTTTCTCGAGGCGTGCTGGAATAATGGAAAGTTTCCCTTTTTGAGTACTTAAAGTGAATTAATATCTGAGATTTATTTTTTAAATATTAAATACATTGAATGTACGTACACACGTAATTAATATATGTATGCAATTCTAGTGCAAGATAAATATGTTAATGAACGATACGACATTGTACCTTAGTTTTAAAATTTTATATATATTACTTTCTAATTAGTTTTAAGATTTCATAAAAAATGTTACTTTCTAATTAATTTAATGATACAATAAAATCTATATCCTAAATCTATATTCTAAAAATGTAGTTGGACAAAAAAGTAGATTTTTCTGTTCTCAGGCTACTTTAAGGGCACGTACATTAGACGGTCACCCCTTATATGGACCGAAAAAAGTCCCCCACCCCCTTTATTTTGTCTTTTTGCAAATGAGTTTATAATGAGTCCAGGGGCGGATTTACCTCTAGAAGCGCCCTGGGCAAACAAATCAAGCCGCGCCCCAATATTTCCAAAAAAAAAAACCGTACTTGCCTTCGTGTGGTGACATTTCATTACTGATATATTTTACGGATTGAAAAAATTTGATTCGATTCTTATATAGGTACCACATTTTTTCCATTTTCTAACCTTCAAAATGATCTGATCTTCAACCCTAATTATTAGGTGGCACAGATTTCGCAATATCATTAAATTGCAGTTCATCATACGAATCTGAAAAACAATTTTATAGTGAAAATGTTTCGTCCTGAAACTAAACTCACTCTTTTCGAGGAGTTTGAAAAAAAACAATCAAGTTTAGGGATTTTCGACAGTTTTTTTTTGAAAAATCTTTCATTCTTGTTGTAATATTGAAAAAAAAAAACATTTTTTAGTAAATAAAAAAATTTTTTTCTGTCTTAGTTTTGGCGCCCCTATTGAAACGGCGCCCATGTTGCCCCTATGTAAATCCGCTCCTGAATGAGTCTATATCAAAATCGCCTAAGTTCACGCACCGAATTAAATTTTACCGAATTAATAGCTAATTTTCTTTTATTTTTCTACTAAAAATTAAATTTACTAGTCTCAAGCAACGAGGTTTGTGGGAAAGTGACATTTGCTCTCAATGAGTTATGTTAGCAAAAAGTAAGGATACACGAAGTTATCAAAATTTGCTGGTTTTCCATGTTTTTGGGATAAATTGGATTACTACTTCCATTTTCATCTTTTTTTTAATAAAAGCATATAGCTAATTTGATTTAGGTTTACTTTTTTATTTTAATATATTTTTGTTTTGTTCTTATTATCGCTAGTAAAATTTGCTAGTTGAAATTTGTTCAACAAAAATTAGCAAGGAGAGTTAGTGGAACTGTAATTTTTGCTCTTTCAATTTTCTGACATTTCGCTTTCTTTGACCAGTTAGTGTATAAAGAAATGGACCTATTAATAACTTATTTTCTGAGGGAAAAATAAAACTAAAAAAATAACTTTTATTTTCAGAAAATAAAACTCAGAAAATAATGATTAAAAAACAACTTTTTGGATATAACTCATAACCGTTACAGTGCCTGCATGAAATTCATTAGAAAAATAATTTGCTAATACAAACAGTTTGTATTCAAGCAAAGCTTGAGAAATAGATATGTACTTAGCATGAACAAACTCACTCAAAAATTTTGTTCGATGTTCAAAATTACTATAAACTAAAATAAAGCTTAAAGAGTTGTGGCGTTTTGATATTAAAAGCAACTTTTTTTTTTTTTTTTTTTTTTGTGTTTAAGGTTGCTTTGACGCCTTCTATTGACGGCTAAAGACTTATTTGGCCAGTATCAACTTAAAACGCCATGACAAATTATGTGCATATCTTTTTTTTTTTTTTTTTTTTTTTTTTTTTTTTTTTTTTCTAGTTATGTGTTGTATGTATCGTTGGTATTTTATAGATTACATTTGATTTGTTGCAGGAAGTCGATTATTGTTCGATAGCTTTTTGTTTGTTCCATTTTTAGAAGTTCATAAATTGTGTCATATTTTATTAAAGTTGTAAATTTATTTCTGGTTGGAATGTATTTTTGGCATTTAAGAATGATGTGTTCCGTGCTTTCTGTGGTGTTGCAGGTTTCGCATACGTTGTCTGTTACGATTTTCATTTTTTCCAATGTTTCTTTACAAAAAGTGTGATTTGATAAAATTCTATTGATTTGCTTTACTTCTATTGCAGATAATGGAGTGTTGTTGAACCATGGTTTTGTCGCAATATGTGGGAATAATCCTCCGTAAACTCTTCCTTTGGTTTGTGTTAAAATTTGGTACTCATTTTCCCATTCGTTTGTTAAAATAGATTTTATTTCATTGCAGGCATCTTTGATAGACCATTTAATTTGGATTTCTTGGCCGGTATTAGTGGCTAATTTTGCGGCTGCGTCAACTTTTTCGTTTGGTTTTATATTAGCGTGACCGGGTATATAGTGAATTTCAATAATGTCTATGTTACTAAATTGTATTAATTTATGGATCTTGTGAATGATGTTGTTATTATTGTATTTGTTATTTATGGATATTATACCACTTAAACTATCTGTTAATATGGCTATTTTTGTAAATTTTTGTTCTATGGCGTATTGTAAAGCTTGATGAATTGCAATTAATTCTGCTGTCATTGATGAAACTTTTATTTTTATGAAAAATGATTTGCATGTATTGTTTTTTTCGTGTAAGAATGCTGCCGAGCTAATGGTGTTTTGGATAGATCCATCGGTGTATATTATTTCAAAGTTGTTTTTTATTAGGAGATTGATTTTTTCGTTAAATAGTTGTGCAATCACTTCACTATTAGCATTTTTTTTGTTTTTTGTTGTATCTTTGAAAAAGTTTGTTTGGATATGTATTTTGTTTGACAAATCTATTGTTAAGTTTATATTTTCTATATTTCTAAGAATATGTTCAAATTTTTTAAAAATTGTGCAATAACTTGTATTAATGTTATAGTTTGAATTCAGAAGTGTATTTTTTATGGGTAAGTCATAAGCAATAATTTTTGCGATTTCTTTTGCCGTTTGTAGTTGAAATCTGTATTTGGGTGGAAGTTCTGCAGCAAGATGATAAATTATTGGAATTGGTGTGGATCTAATTAGTCCGAGACTTCTTCTTAAGTTAGTTTTGATACAAGTTTCTAATTTAGACATTGCTGTGTTAGATAGATTTGCAAATGAAGAAACAGCATATTCGATTTTGGATCTAACGAATGTTTTGTATATTAATAAGCCTTTGTTTGGCTTAACGCCGAATGTACATCCATTCAAAATTTTAACAAAATTGCAATTTTCATTTACTTTTTGGATTATGTTGTTGATGTGTGCTGTGCTTGAGTTATTTATTGATATGGTTCTTCCAAGGTATTTTATTACGCTGACTTGTTGTATTGTATTATTGTTTATATTGATTTGAATAGGTTCTTGTTTGTTATTAAAGTAAATTATTTTGGTTTTTTCAAAATTTAGTTTGAGGTTTAGTGATTTACATTTGTTATTAAATTCCTCTATTTTGGATTGTAATGATTGTTTGGTGTTTTCTTTGTTTTTATGATATGTTATAAGAAAGAAATCGTCGGCAAATTGATATAGAATTGTATTTCTGTCGTCTATCGTATGTAAGCTAGCTGTATATAAGTTGAACAGGACTGGACTAAGACTACTTCCTTGCATTAATCCTTGTGTTGCCGATAGTGTTTGGTTATTTAAAATTAATTGTCTATTTTTTAATAAAGTGTATATCCATTTAATTATATGAGGGTTAATTTTCATTTTGAATAAGATATCATGTAGGAGTTCTATATTAACTGAATCGAATGCTTTTTCCACGTCTATACATGCTGCCATTACTTTAAGGTTTTGTTTTTTGTATGAGTATATTGTGTTTATTAGATCGTTAATGCAGAGTGATGTTGAATGTTTTGTTCTGAAACCATATGTACGGTTGGGATAGAGTTTGTTCTCGTTTATTGTTCTTTCAATTTCCATTTTTATCAGTCCTTCTGTTAATTTTAGAAAAACTGATAATAAGCTGATAGGTCTGTAATTGTTAATTATTGAAATATTTTTATTTTTTTTTGGTATTGGTACTATTTTTACTTTAAACCATTCATTTGGAATTGCACCTGTTGTCCAGAGATTATTTATGTTGTTGAAAATTTTTAATTGTTCGTTTGGTTGAAGGTTTTTAAGCATTTGGTAAGAAATTCCATCTGGCCCTTTTGTGGAGTGAGAATTTCTGGTAGATAAATAGTGTAGAAAATTTTCGGTTTCAAATGATGGTTTTTGTGAGTGTTGTAAATTATTTTGGATGTCGTATTGAATTTGATAATTGAAGGTAGTTTGTTGATGTGTTATAAGGTTGAGGTATGCTTTGCTTTCGTCTGCAGTCCATGAATTATTGCATTTTTTTTCCATTTTGTATTTTTTAACACTGTTTATTTTGTTCCACATTTCCGTGGCTGAGTTGGGAAGTGATATTTCGTTTATAACATCTTGAAAGTTGTTGTGTTTGGCTTCGGTTATATGTTTTTGCAGCTTCTTTTCCGCTTCTAAATATTGTCTACAATTTTCCATTGTTCTATATTTATGATATTTTTGTCTAGCTGCATTTCTAATTCTAAATAGTTTTTTCGATTCTTCCGTCCACCAGTATTTTGGAATGTATTTATTTTTGGGGTCAATCATTATGGTGTTTTGCGTTATAATATTTTTGAATTTGGAGTATGTTTCGGTAAGTTTATTTGTTAGTTCTAGGTTGTTGATATCTTTCATTATTTGGTTGTGATTTATTTTTCTTGTTCTGTTGACTGTATTAAAATTACTGATTAGGTTGATAATTATTGGTAAGTGATTACTGTTGGTTAATTTATTTCTTACTGTTTCCCATTTGAATCTTGTGTTATTTGTTTTTATTAGGGATATATCTATTGCTGATTGTGAACCTGGTCTGGTAGTAAAGGTTGGTGAACCATTGTTCATACAATTAAAATAGTAATCGTTTATGAAGTTTTCTATAATCCTTCCCTTGTGATCGGTGGTGTTGTTTCCCCAGATCTGAGATTTTGCATTTAGATCGCCAGCTATTATTATGGTTGTTGAAATGTTTCTCATTTGTTGGAAAATTTTTTCTATTTCAGTTTTAAAATTATTTATTGGATGATTGGGAGGGCTATATATGTTAATTATTGTTATATTTGTTTTTAAGTTTAGTGTTTTTATGGCTATTGCTTCTAATGTTGTGTTAAGGTTTATGATATTGTATTTTATGTATTTTTTTAGGTATATTCCAACTCCACCGAATCCATCTTCTCTTGTCTTACATGTAAAGTTATAGTTTGCTATGTTCGCGGTTGAGTTGTTCTTTATCCATATTTCATTTAGTATCGCTATATCAATTTTGTTGTTGTTTAAGAAAAGTTCCAGTATTTCTTTATTTCCTTTTTTTTTAAGACTTTGTATGTTGTATTGAAGTATTTTCATATTGATTGATTTATTGATTGATTTATTGTATCTGCATCAATTTCTGCATTTATTCTGTTGAAGTTGTCTTTTATATGGTTCAGTAGTTGTCGTATGTTTAATTCTGGAATATTTTCTTTGCTTGTTAAGAATTTGGTGATTGTTAGCGTTAGCTCAGTTAAGGTTTTTTGAATTTCTGATGTCTTGTGGATATTGTTTATATTTTTGTTTGCTTTATTTTCATTTTGCGGCTGAATTTGTTGTCGCCATTCGTCCATGGTCCTATCCGTGTTGGTGTATTCTAGTTGTTGTTGTTGCTTTCTTTTTGTTGCTTTTGAGTATGATACAGCTGAGTGTAAATACTTAGCTGATACTTGACTATTGTTTAATACATTCGTTGAAGTTCGATTGACTGTAAAATTTTGTTTTAGAGGCGGGAATTCTTCTTCGTAATTATTTAATATTTCAAAACGGTTTCCGAATATATTTTTGAATCTTATAGTTGCCTCTTTTCTGGATAGGTTTTCTATGACCATTGCACGTTGTATCGCGTGCGCCTTTACCCTGGCGGGACAGTTTTTGTCTGTTGGTGCATGTTTTTGTTTACAATTGGTGCATTTTATTTCCAGGCATGGTTGTTCTTCATGTTGCTGGAAGCATGTTCTGCAGCGTGCTTTATTGTCTTTACAATGTTTGGAATAGTGTCCGAATCTGAAGCAATTGTAGCATTGCGCGAATGTTACAAAATGTTTTACAGGGATTTTTGAATATCCACCATATGAAATTTCTGCTGGGATCTCTAGGCCTTTAAAGGTAATTTTTATTCTGTTGGTTGGAATTCTTTCGTCATCCACCCCGGGTCCCGCTCTTGTAACCCTTTCCAGTCTTACAATATCTATTGGTGTTTTAATGATTTGTCGTAATTCCTCTGTTTGGATATGTTTGGGTATGTCAAAAATTATTCCAATTTTGTATATAAGGTGCTCGAATGTTTTTGGTTGGTAACCTTTATTGATCATTTCTTGGTTATCAAGTAAATTGTTTGCAGCGGTGTAGTTTTTTAGAGTCACCTTGCATCTTGCAAATCCAGTTTTTGTAATGTCTTTTACGTCCGGTATGTTCAAGTTCATTATTGTGTTTGTAAGAGAGATTACATTAATTCCTTCGTTTTGTGCTTTTATTTTGTCCACATAGACCACGTATGGACCTTTGTGTGAATCGTCGTATTTGTAGTTGTATTTTCTTGGTTCATTTTTTGTAGTTTTATTTGGATTGTCTTTTCTTTTGGAGATCGAGGAGCTTCGGCTCCGCGAATGCTCTGCGGTTATGGGCACGGGGCCCCCCGCTGCATCCATTTTTATTTTTTTACTCACTTTTTATTTTAATTTCTTTATTTTGGTTTGAATCGTGTAACAGATAAAATTTTTTAATGAAATTTAATTGGTTTTATGAAAGTTTCTGCTTTATTATGTTTTAGACAAATTTTCTTTCGTAGCTTTAATTTTCGCGACCGTGTCGCAGTGATGCGCGATTTTTAAAACGTAAAACATAGATAACTAGATACGAAACTCTTCATTTCGTGAGAGCGCTGTCAAAATGCGCATTTTTTATAACATTTTTCATTGGTGCCACTCTGTTCGAAAACTGAAAATGGGTATTTTACATATTATTTCTGGGAATTTTTCGGCTTCCTTATGTTATTGAAGACTATAGCAATAATAAAATTTTGTTTATACCAAATTAAGATAAGGATATAACCACAAAAGTGATACACAGGATAGTATGATTTTCCCACATTGCGAATATTCGTGTTCGAAACCCAATCTCAGACAAATTAAGAATAACGCACAAAGAGTGGTGAACGATAATACATGTAGTTGGGTGGTATTTTTTAAGAAATATTTTACTCTATTTTGCAATTCTATTAAAATGTGAATATATTAGAATTGAAATATAATAATTTTTAACAGGATATATATATAAATCTACTGAAGAACGCTACCCGCGTTCCATCTCATTAACATATTTTTTATAATTTTAACTGAAACACAATTTTTTCCACTTAAAACAATAAACTTCACTGAATATTACACACAAGCAATACAATTACCTCTGTATTTTTTATAATTCTTTATTATTTCAACAAAATTGGGCACATACAACAAAACATTAAAATCCACCGAAAGTGACAATTTATTTTGGCGCGTTTTCCTTTCTGGCACCTGCAACTTGCACAAACAGCTGATCGGCCGGGTTTTATGTTGTGTTGATGCTGGCAACAAAGCCACATTAGACCCGTGGGAAAATCGTAAAAGTGAGAGAGTAAAAAAGAGTTTCGTATCAAGTCATCTTTGACGTAAAAGCAACTTTATGGAAAAAAAAATTTGCGAAAGTTTTGAAACACGGTAACACTTCCTCAGATTTCATCAGGGTTTATGAGGTGCAGAATCTCCACGAAACCCTGAATTAGACAAAAACCAGAGCAGCAACCCTAAATTTTTGAGAAATATATATGTATTTTTACAACAACCACCTCCGGCCGCCATGCTGAACTGCCCTTCAAAAATTTACGCCATGCTGGTCTGCCCTTCAATGGCGATGGCACATCGACCATATATCGACTTTTTTAATCGATTTTCGATGAGCTAAGTCACTGTACGTTATACACTATGATTCTGCCACTTGAGTTTCATCATTTTTTTGTTTCGATAATTTAAATTCAATTTACCGCTTTCGATACCGATACTTTGAGTATCGAGTAGTTTAGTTTCGATATTATCGGGTTCGCGATTCTTTTTAACCGATATGTTAAATGAGTACCAGATCGATGCTTTTGATTCGATATCGTGTCCCTATTTTTAAGAATTGTAACAATGCTTATGGAGCCTATTGAAAGCGATGATGAGATTGAACAGGTAGCTGTAGAAAGTTTAAGGTCAGTCGACATCGGCTTGTTTCTAACCAATCGAAATACCAGGAATTGTTTACTTCAGTACATTGAAATTTTAGTTCCGAGCTATCGTCATAATTTTCGAATTTCCAGAAGCTTGCTTGAAAGCGTTTCCGAGCGAGTATGTCAGTCGAAATTTGTTTTTCTAAGACAATAGAACACTTAAGGGGATATATTAAAATCCATATTTTTCTTTTCTGATGATGATTTCAATTTTTTATTTTTTCTTAAATTTTCGGGCGTGTCTTTTATCTTTTTTCATCGGCCAAACAATCATATCGTCGTTTAAACTGCATAACCGCTTAAGTGAAACTTAACCATAACCGCCTATGCCAATATTGAGATTTTCCAAACTTTAACTCCTGGTGTTCAGCTCCATGGATTTATACCATAGATTTGGCCTTTGGAAAGCTCTATATTTCCTTCTAATGTTCTTTTCACCTCTGAAGTCGGAGAGTTGGGCGGTTATGAAAGTCTCACTCGGGTGGTTACAAAGTGTAAACGGTGATATGTCACTAACATTTCCTAATTCAAGTTTCCTAATCTATTTTGCTAATATCTCTCACTAAGAGCAAATGTCACTTTACTCTCACAAATTTCGTTAAAAGAGATTAGCAAGAAATGTTAGTTAATGTTTTGCTGGAAAGTAAAGAAAAGAACCTTAAGAGTGGTGGGTGACTCAGCACAATGTTTATAGTCCAGTTAGGGTCTTTTCACATTACTCGGTACGACATCGGATCGACATTTTTTGCTCGGTATTTCCAGCTTACCGAAACGATTCCGCGTTGTTGTGTTTTTCACACTTGTGGGAATACTTTCGGTGCGTAATCGGCAGAAAATAGGAAAACAAACATCGAAATTTGCAAAACAAAATTTTTTACTTCAACAAATCACTCAATAATAACAATAATGTCTTCTAGCGAAGACGAAGACATTATAACTTGCTACATTTATAGCCGAAACGAGTTTTTTACTGACTTTGTTCTTCTTCCTTTATTACGCCGCAAAAATGTCTGGAGTAATTCCTCAAATTTTACTGACCGGTCTTACCGCGTTGCGGTATACCGAAATTAATCCGCTCCGATTTCATGTATGCAACACTAATGTGAAAGTGCCAATTGAAATACATGTGGTCGGTAAGGTTTCGGTATACTTTCGGTAAAAACCAAAAATGTCGATCCGATACCTGTTATGGTTTGCTATCGATATCAATGCTGATATCGATCATAAACGGGTTAATTTCGGTTGCTCAATTCTGTCTGTGTGGCATCACCACTATTTTAGTAGTTTTCTTAGTACTTTTCCAATGACTTCCATTTCATAATGGCCGACGTGCTGACATGGTGAAGAAGAATGGTTGACGCGTGGCCAAACTAAACAGGTCGTCGCATGTGAGGCAGAATATGCGATTGACGTTAGGCGGCTTATTTCAAATGTCAAAAGCAGGGAAAAAGAAGTGAACACACAACTTAGCAGGGATTGTTTAAAGAGGGATTTCGCGGCAGATAAGCCGATTGCAATTGGGTACGTGTGCAAAAAAAGGTGCGAACGTCAGATAGAACCGATTGGGGAAAAGTTTTTACTTTGAAAATAATTTCTCTCCTCTTTCACGTTGACATTTTTTTTTGGAAACACACACATCAAAACGTAACTAATATAACCTTCTTTGGATAAACCTTGAGCTTAGCATTCTACTTCTACGAACAAGGCCTGCAAAATTGTAAAATCAAGGCAACAGACAATAAGTTGACATATGCCAAGAAGAAGAAGAGCGATTCTCCCTCGCATCGACCTTGTATGTTTGAGCTATGGGCTAGTGTAACAGGTGGCCGCACTGCGAAACGAGGGTGACTTTTGAGGTTGTCTCGATGGCAACAGCTGACAATTTTTTTTTGACAGGAGTCATTTCCCTGTTTGAGTAAATTTCATGCACCACTGGTGGTGTTCTGGCAATAATAACGTTTTGTACTTTCTTATTCAGTCACTAGATATCTCAAATGTAACATTTTTTTCTATTTAAAATCCTGTAGTTAATTCTTTTCTTGCTCCACTAAGAGTCTAAACAAAATTTAAATGAGTAATTGCATCCGAGATTTACACCGATTTTTTTTATTCTTCTAAATGGTTATGTGGTTTTGATTCATTCTTCAGATTTCAATCCTTATAGATTGCATGAAAATTTTTTTTTTGCAAATAGGCAAGCTATCGAGCCAACCTCTATAAGTAGGCCTTTCATGGGAAAGCTTAACTCAAATTTCCCATCTCAACCTTGACAATCGTTCCAATGGCGAGGTATGCACATGGATTGGTGATGGAGAAACTGGTTCTCCAGGGTTGCCATGAACACTTCTATTGTGAAAATACGTAACACGTGGTTATTCGGATACTTAATACTTTCAAATGCACCTATTATAAAATGTTCTTATGCGCTCCATACAATTTTAAATTTTACATAGTTCACAGAAAATTAAATAATTATTTACCAAATAATTTTACTATGTTTGTTTCTTATTGGCTAGTTATGGATAGTTAGCTAGGTTTGGGCTGGCAGAAGGTTTCTTGATTTTCTGTTCATTTCACTCTTTAAGAGCGTAATTCTTTCCGTTTTGCTCTTTTCATTTCACTTGACAGCTGGCTGCTAGTTTAATAAGAAACAAACATACTATTTCATTAATCAGATTTTCCTGTCTCTTACCATTTTTATAATTTGAGCGTAAGACAACAATGTCTATTAATATTTCCAACGTACACTAATAGAATTTTACAGTAGCAAATTTACTAGGGCACGAATATAAGCGATTAATTTGAGATAGTTTCATGGGAAAAATGCTTGAGGCATTTTATTCCGAAAGTTTTGGTATTTTTATTTGTGTAACATGGCAATCGCATTCCATCTCGCTTGTGCCATTGCTAGCGTCATACCATGATATAGACCAATGATGCCCAAACATTTCTTACGGGCGAGCAATGTCATAATTTAAAGAAAAAAAAATTGTTTTTCTATATGTTTGTTTTTGTATTTTTTTACAACTTGATTGACATCTCGATAACCCAGTAAAAAAATTAGGACACAAACCAGACTGATGATCGAAATTAACTAAAAATCCAACTTTGTATTTACATATATTTATGTTATGCAAACAAAGCTATCGAATATGCATTTGAATATATGTATACATTTTTAATTAATAAAATTAATATTAATATTTATAAATAAATAATTAATTAATATTGAAAAGTGGATTGGTTTTAGAAAGCTTAAAAAACATCTTTAATACCAGATTTATGGACCTTGGCTACAATTACTGAATTTATTAATTAATTTTCAATGCCCTCTAAATTTTTCAAAATATATAAATAAATAATTAATTAATTATTAGTGTGACAAAATTAAATATCTTTGCCTCCGAGCGTTTATTTTAAAATTTTCGTCAATGTTTTTATTACATATAAATGTGAAAGTGTATTTTCAAAATTAAAAATTGTAAAATCAAAACACAGAAACCGGATCTCAGACAAACACCTCGAGTCAGTTTTGCAACTATCAACCACAAATGTTTAAATAGGCATGGATAACATTATCGAAAATATGAACGAATCAAATTAGTATACATATGTATATACATATGTACATACATACATATATGTCCCACATTTCATTCTTTTCATTGCTGGGTTGGATATGTTCGAATCTAAATAAAAAATTGTTTTTGTATTTCCATAGAAACGTTTCGGGAGTATACAAATTTTATTTTCCTATGCTCGCCTATGCTCGCCATATACACAAATTTCTTATGAAAGTGTATAGGCGAGTAAAATCCTATACTTACGAGCATTACAAAAACAAAATGTGTATGCGAGTATAGGGCTTGGGCATCTATGATATAGACATTCGGGTAACCGTAAAGTCACGCCACTATTATGCACACGTCACTACACCACTGCAGGCTATATGGAAAAAGAAACGGGACTCTTCCAAAACGAAGACAGAAGAAAAGGTGGAAGGCACGCGCTAATAAGAATTTTTTGTAGTACAGCGCAGTGATGTGATACGTAGGGAAAATTCCCTACATGTAGGGATTTTAGTCGGAAAATAGTGACCGTAAGGAAAGAAGGACAGATTTTTATAAAATAGCTAAATGTAGGGATTTTTTGGCAAAGTGAAATCAAAATTTCTATTCAACTTTTTTTTCGCTTCAACACTGACTGTCGATCTGAATAATGAAAATGCTGCGAAGACGAGTTATAGCCCAGTTAGTCGAGAACGTAAACCCGTGTACCGTGTCAGCTGATCCAATCTATTTAATGGGATTTGTATGTAACCGATTATTCAACGACGTACGACGCAGAAGCCCGTACCGCAGAAATCAAAATCATTTTGATTTTTTACGTAAAAACGTGGCAGCTGATCGCTCGCATGGTTGCAAGGTAGAAGGGTTGCCAGTTGAACACTTTTAGTTATTAAATATTTAAACAGTAATTTTCACAGCATTATACAACTAACTCAACAAGATTGTAAAATGTTATCGAATATACATATATGTGTTCACATGGAAAAAATAGTATGTCTACTTAAACGAACCATTTATTATTACTTTAATTTTTAAAAAGAAAGGAAAGAAAACGTTTATAATTTTTTTTTTAAATCCCAAACAAAATGTAAATATATATATATGTATAAATTAATAACAAGATAATAGCTTTGTGCAACAATTTTACTTGCAAGTACTTGCAAAAAGAGCGTCAATGTCAAATTAAGAGTAAAAACGAGAAAAAGAGAAAATTATCAACCAAAGTAATTGAACACAAAATCGTAAACATTCGCAAGAAAACAGCTTATACGCTGTTTTGACAATTTGATTTTTAGGTTAGGTTGTAATTGAAATTTTTGAAATTGGAAATGAATGGAAATAACTGAATTAGGAAAACAAAATTCTACTTTGGCTATTCCACAACATCATCAAAATTCGTTTTTGCGCTAACTTATTTAGTACACAATTAGAAATTTGCGTTTAAAATGTTTGTATATTTCCAATTGAAATTTTTGTGATCATATATTTTTGACATATCTATTTTTTTAAAGCTGCTAGTAGTTGCAAGTGAAAATTTTACTTGCAGCGTTTATCAACTCTCTCGAGGTCTTACTCTCTCAATTTGGCTCTCTTTTGCGAATTTTTTTGGTTATTGAACATAAATTCGTAACTATTCGTAAAAATATGTAAAAATTTTGAGATATTGAACACTCCTAATAAATGAAGATATTACTGAAAATTAAAGCAAAAATTGTATTTATCCACAATGGTGGCGGTATTTTCTTAATTGATAACTCTTGGTGGTCTTCTTCTGCAATTTTTCTACATTAAAAAGTTATAAATTGCCACAATAAATCTGAGTTTCTGTAACAAAATCAATTAAAGTGATGTCACACTAATACGATCCACACTTTGTCACCACCTATTTGTACTAGAAAAGATATGAGTTACAGAAACTCAGTACAGATTTCTTAATTAAACACAGATTTTTGTGAGAATCTTGTTGCTTCCCAATATAATTTTTTATGGAATTTCAATTGTAAATTTAATGTTCTGACTGTGTTTTTTGTTATTTTATATTTTAGTCCTTGATAACTATCACCAAGGTGTGATGGAAATATATTGGGCAGCAACAAAATTACAAGAAAAATGTCTTTTAATTACCAACTAAGCCGTAAAAAAGTAACTAAATTAATAAAAACAAGTCGTCAACGACAACTTTAAAAACGATCAAATTAGTTTTTTCTTGTCATTTGGCAAATAATGCACAGTTGTGTATTGAAGAGTAATCCGCATAACACTTTGAAGATTAGTAAAAATCTTGTTTGTTCAAAAATGACTAAATGGCAACCCTGCCAAAATGTAAACAAACTATATATATATGTAAATATGTGTGAGTAAAAAAGCTGATTGCCCCGTTGCCCCACGGTCTCAAAAAATCCTAAAAATTGCATACGGGCGTTTGCGTCAGCGGGCGGACTAACTGGGCTATTAAATCACGAACCCTGCAATGATTTTTTTTGCTCTGGCTACGCTCTTAGCACCCAATTTTTTTTGGTCTGAGCTCTGCTGTTGCTAACATTTTTTTGTTGTGGTGATCAGGGATGCCGTTTGCTTGCTTTTCTTACTATATAGGGTATGTTCGGAAACGCAGCATGAAAAGCAACATCGGCAGTAATTTTTTTTTTGATGATTGTGATGAACGACACTTCATGCAAAATTTACGTTTATGAACGCTCTGCTTATACTACAAAATCAGGTTGCGCTTCAAACTGAGTTTCTAAACAAAGCCATAGTATAGGAAGTAAGTATGTATATTAGGGTGGGTCAATTTTCTAAGCCATAGTGTTCCTAGCAAATTCGGATTCTACATTAAATTCTATGAAAAAAAGTCTTCTAGAGCATACCTCTAAAATCAATTTCGAGCTTGCCCTTTTTCGATTGAAGTTTATGTAGAATTGATTTAAGTATGGCAACCAATACTCTCTTCAATTCAACCAGTAGTTTTAACTTTATTGCTTTACTTTCTATTTCATTTTGTTCGTCATTTTAAACACTTTTAATAATGTATATAAAGTTTGATTTCGCTGTTGTGGTTTTGTTGAAAAAAATGCATATTGCTAAACAACTTCCACTCATTTAAACGCAAAATGAATATATCCAAATTCCACAATTTTTGACTACGAACAATAAAGCAACACTTTTCTAATGTAGAATCTTCTCCTGATTCCGAATATTACATCCAATTGCTTGTGACAGGTTTCCGAGATATCCTCGCCTAAAGATGAATAAGATGCAAAAATTGCTGTTTATGCACTAGTTTTAACGTAGTGTAGAATCAAAATTTTTCCATCAATTAAAAATCTAAGAATATCATCTTAAAGTATAAATTTTAGTCTTTTAAGTGCCATCGAGTTTTCTAAAATATGTTTGTCCTCCACCGAGATATCGCACTTTTTAACCATGCATGTTTATCCACATTTATACTCAGCTGTACTAGTACATAAAGTATTATAGTTTTAATCACATAACGGTGGATTGTAACAGAATGAAATAATCGAGATAGATATAGACTTATATATATCAAAATGATCAGGGTGAAAAGAGAAATCGATTGAGCCATGTCCGTCCGTCCGTCAGTCTGTCCGTCTGTAAACACTCTAACTCGCGCAAAAATTGAGATATTTTGATGAAATTTGGAATGCAAGTTGGTATCGAGACTGGGACGGTTGGTATTGAAAATGGGCGGAATCGGACCAGGACCACGCCCACTTTTCCTATATAGAAAAAATCGTAAATTTGTTATCTCAGCCACTAATATAGCTAGAGCGATGAAATTTTACCCACGTGTTGAGCTCAGGCCCCTATGAAGAAATTTGGTGAAATTTCAGAAAATGGGCGGTGCCACGCCCACTTATTAAGGGTCAAACATTGAAAGTTTTATATGTAATAACTCAGAAACCGTTGAAGATATATCGATGAAATTTGGTATGCGTGATTTACTTATTTAGACAAATGTTTTGACGGAAAATTGTCAAAATCGGGTGACTGCCACGCCCACTTTTATATATGGGAACTATAAAGGGGCCTAATAAAAACATTTTAAGCGATATCTCTGTCAAATATAAAGATCTATCACTTAAATTTTGTGGCATGAGTACAACTATGGACATAAAACAAAAAACACAAAAATGTTGGAAAATGGGCGGTTCCACGCCCACTTATTAAGGGGCAAATATTGAAAGTTTTATGAGTCATAACTCAGAAACCATTGAAGATATATCAATGAAATTTAGTACGCGTGATATACTTACTTAGGCAAATGTTTGGACGAAAAATTTCCAAAATCGGTTGACGACCACGCCCACTTTTATATATGGGTCTTATAAAGTGACCTAATAATAAAAATAGGTAAACAAACTTTTTAAGTTTAACGGTTTTATGTTATACATACATTGCAATGTTTAAGATAAATGTACTAAAAACCAAAAAATAATAAAATAGATACAGTCGTGGGAATTATAAACATTTGCATAGACTAGACTAAAATAAAACCGGGGGGGGGCACGTCAATTGTCTACAAATTATCGACTTAATGTGCGATAGAAGAATCGTTTAATTCGTCGTTAGGCAGTTGGCCCGCAGACTGTGAGGAAATTACTTACTATTTTCTTGCTCATGGAAATTCCAATAGTTATACACTCCATGTTAATAAAAGAGATGTTTCAACTAGTTTATCGTTGGAAATTCACACGAGGAATCGTTTCACTGCTCGTAGTTTGTCTTTAATCGACAAAACATATGATAAAAGTACTACTCGCTCACCACTATGAAACCCTAAAACTCGCTTATAATCGAGCTTGCTAGCTTTTTTCCACATTCTAGCCCTACTTATCACACGTCCATCGTTGTCGGTTGAACAACTGCCTAATTATAGTGTAACATTACAAAACAAACATTTTAATCAACGATTGTAGACAATTGACGTGCCCCACGGTTTTATTTTAGTCTAGTCTATGCAAATGTTTATAATTCCCACGACTGTATCTATTTTATTATTTTTTGGTTTTTAGTACATTTATCTTAAACATTGCAATGTATGTATAACATAAAACCGTTTAACTTAAAAAGTTGTTTACCTATTTTTATTTAAATAGAGCGACTCACGCGCCACCTAGCGGCTCCAATTTTTTTTTTAAACATTTGTAAATTATTTAAGTAATGCACGTGCTAAATATCAGCCAAATCGGTCCATAATTAGGATTTTCAGTTTTAATTACCCCGATCTCAGATCCACCTAGATGAATTTTTTTTTAAGAAAATATTTCTTTTCAAGGTAGTAATGCATGTTCCGAATTTCAGCCAAATCGGACCATAAATGCGATTTTTGAAAATATAGCGACCCACGCGCCACCTAGCGGAATTTTTTTTAAAGAAAATATTTCCTTTCAAGGTAGTAATACATGTTCCGAATTTCAGCCAAATCGGACCATAAATGCGATTTTTGTAAATATAGCGACCCACGCGCCACCTATCGGAATTTTTTTTTTCATAATATTGTATTGTCATCGGGGTTATACATGCGCACAAAATTTCAGATTAATCGGTTGACAGGAAGAGGGTGAAATTTGAATTACTAAATTTGACCCAAGAATAAATAAAACAAACGGGGTGAGCTAAATAAAACCGTTTAATAAAAACATTTTAAGCGATATATTTGTCAAGTGTAAAGATAATTCATTGAAATTTTGTGGTATGATTTCTACAATAGACCGGAAACAAAAAATAGGAAAATTTTGGAAAATGGGCGTGGCACCGCCTCCTTTTAGACAAGGGAATCTACGAGATTTCGGAGCCCATAACTCGACAAATAATTGAGATATTATGATGAAACTTGGTTTATACACTTTTATAACTTGTATTAATAGACACGCAAAAATTTATTGAAATCGGTTAATAACCACGCCTACATATTAACAAAGATATTTCTGGAACACCCTTTGGGAATTTGTAACGTGACATCTTTGTAACTAGAAGTCATAAAGGAATGAAATTTTGCACAAAGAATAATATTCATATGCTTAATTGGATGACTGATAAAAATTTTGAAAATGGGCGTGTCTACGACCACTTTATGCAGCACTCGCTTTATATAAAATCCATCAAACGCAAACAAACAATGAAAACATACAGCTGAGTATCTAATGTTCGATTCCACTCCAACTTAGGCTTCCTTACTTGTCCATATGTATATTTCCCTGTGAAGCAAACATTTTTCTAAGGTACATCTGTATGTAAATCATAAATTGGCATATAAACTCGTTTTTGTTTATTTTAAACATATGTCGTATGTGCCGCTGACAAATTTCGGTGACTATTATTATGTCCATGTGGGTACAAATACTTCAAAGTTTCATGCCCTTATCTCTTTACATGGAGAAGTTATATCCCAAAATGTCCATATCTGAACAATCAGTTGTATGGGAGCTATATGCTATAGTGGTCCGATCTTAACAAATTTTAGTGACGTTTATTAGGTCCATATGGGTACAACTACTTCAAAGTTTCATATCCTTATCTCCTCAAATAAAGAAGTTATACCCGAAAACAGCTATATCTGAGCAACCAGTTGTATGGGAGCTATATCATATATTAGTCCGATGTGGTGGATTCCAACAAATGATCAAAGTATCATCAAAATATATGCAACTGCCAAATTTCAAGTCGATATCTCAAAAAATGTGAGCCTCATGGCCATTCCGGTTTGAAAAAAGAGAAGAATTTTTGTCGTATGTGCTATCATAAACAGGTATTGGTGCTCAGACGTCACATACGACAAATGCATACTGAATGAAAAGTCGTTTATCTCCCATAATTTTAAAGATATCCAACTTTTGCAAATTGCAAGTCAGAATATATAATACTCTCTACAGCTCGTCCAAATAACAGAAAAATCTGTTATACAGTTTTTGAGAATTTCCAATTTAAACTTCAAAGTCGATTTTCTCGAAACTATGTTTTGCTACATGCGACGATATGTACAAGCTGGCTCGTTTGTTTTTAACCGCCTAGATGGTATTTTGTTGGTATTTCGTTTGGTTATTTCAATATAGCTTGCTCGCTTGCACCAACGAAAAACTGTGTAGAATACCAGAAACAAAAACGTAGTGTCATATGGGAGAAAGAAAAGTATTTGACGCAATAACTTTGTTCTTTATTTTTTAGAGAAATGCTATACCTATGATAGTATCAATGAAATGTTTCGTTCCTTTACATATTTATATGCCTACGTGTACCTACCTATATGTATATGTTACATACAACGCATTAATACATATATATTTTTATTATAATAATTGTTCAACACATTAAATCATCAGTATTTTATTGTACATTTTTTTGATTTCTGAGAGAGATTTTTATTTTTTTTAGACAAAAAACTGAGTGGGCTACTCCAAAAACAGCGATTTTTTTTTAAATTCCATGATAGGTTTAGATTCATATATGAAAAAACCACAGAATTAAATATAAAAAAAAATACATATTCTCATGTAAAATTAACGGCTTAATCGAATGGTGTACTCAGTTTTTAAAAGCGAGCCATAGGGAAGGTACCAAGATCGATTACAGTGGAATTTTATTTTTTTTAGTCACGGATTTTCAAGTTTGGACCCTGGCATTTTCAAGATAACTTAAATTTCTTTTTAATCAAAATATACAGAAATCTGCGCAAATTAATGCAGTTGTCAGAACAGTTTATTTGATCGAAATCGAGCTTTTTTTACCCAAGCTACTTTGGTTTAAATGAAACATGCCAAAATCATTTTCATATTGAACAACATTTTTTTTACATATTTAAATAATAAATTTTCGAATTTTGTACTTGCGACAATAAAAAATGTTGTTCAATATGAAAGTTATTTTGGAATATTTCATTTAAACCAAGGTATCTTGGGTAAAAAAAGCTCGATTACGATCAAATAAACTTTTCTGAAAACTGCATTAATTTGCGCAGATACCTGTATATTTTGATTAAAAAGAAATTTAAGGTATCTTGAAAATACCAGGGTCCAAACTTAAAAATCCGTGACTAAAAAAAAATAAAATTCCACTTAAGGCGATCTTGGTACCTTCCCTATGGCTCGCACTAACAAACTGAGAACACCATTCGATTAAGCCATTAATTTTACATGAGAATATGTATCTTTTGTTTTTTTATTTTTAATTCTGTGTTTTTTTTTTCATATATGAATCTAAACCTATCATGGAATTTTAAAAAAATCGCTGTTTTTGGAGTAGCCCACTCAGTTTTTTGTCAAAAAAAAAATCAAAAATCAGCTTAGTTATCCTACAAGATCCTATTTTCATATTCTGTGGCCGGAGGGAAGATCTGAGAAACCTTGCCGAAAAAACGCATCTAGTGTGTATGCAGTATGCAGTAGAACAGCCGATTTTCATTATTTAGTAAAAGAAAAAAACGTTCATCTACTGCCGTGAGGTTTCTTCATTGTTCTAGCATGGAAATAACTAAAGGCGGATTCATCGTTCGAGTTCAGAACTAAAGTTAAATTTCAGTTAACTCATAAAAAGAGTTCAGAACTTTTCGGAATTCCTCTCACACTCCGAAAACACAACAACAACCACATTGCAGAAAAGTTCTGAACGAGAGCGATGAATCCGCCTTTAAAAAAAAGTGTAGGGAATTACGTAGGGAAAATATTAAACAAGCGTAGGGAAAAGTAGGGATTTTTTTCTTGCTCAGTAGGGAATTTCCAAAAAAGTATCTACCATCACTGGTACAGCGGGAGTCAGTCAAGTGAGTGGTAGAGTCAAAACGAGACGGTTCTTTTCGTGGTGTAAAACTATTTTTTTTATATTGCATATAAATAACTTCTTAAATAATAAAAATAGATGCGAAAACGCAAAATCAGTGTTCAGTATATTTTGCAAAATATGTACATTATGTTAAATTAGTTTACATGGCTAGCTCTACGTAGACACTCGATTGTAAAGTGAAATATATACATACGTATGCGAAAACGCAAAATCAGTGTTCAGTATATTTTGCAAAATATGTACATTATGTTAAATTAGTTTACATGGCTAGTTCTACGTAGACACTCGATTGTAAAGTGAAATATATACATACGTGTACGTACACACACACACCTGTGCACACAAGAATCTGTTTTTTTGTCGTTCAAATTCGTTTGTCATATCGTATTCGTGTCGGTTTGTCGCTGCATTTCCTGATAAACAATAGAATTTCATGAATTAAATGATAACCGCAGTGAACATTTACGCACCAAAAAACATAAATATCGAATAACAACAACAGCAGCAAATAGCGAAAAATTTGGCTCAACAACAACAACAACAAATTGGGCTTGGCACAACAACAATAACAGCGTCTCAGATAGTGACTCAACAACACCGATAGCGGCACAGCCGAAGCAACAACGGCAAACAGCCGAAAAGTTTTGCACTAGAACAACAACAACAAATTGGGTTTGGCACAACAACAACAGCAGCAAATAGCGAAAAATTTGGCTCAACAACAACAACAACAAATTGGGCTTGGCACAACAACAATAACAGCGTCTCAGATAGTGACTCAACAACACCGATAGCGGCACAGCCGAAGCAACAACAGCAAACAGCCGAAAAATTTTGCACTAGAACAACAACAACAAATTGGGCTTGACACAACAACAACAACAACAGCGTCTCAGGTAGTGAATCAACAACATCAACAGCCATAAGCAAAAAAAAATTCTGTCGCTGCAACAACAGCAACCAGCAGTGACTACAACAACAACTACAGCAGCAGCAGCACCACCAACACAGCACCAACAACCATAACAACGTCAACAACTACAACTGGAGCCTAGGTCGTAAGCTATTTATATTATTTTCCATATATTTTATATATATATTTTTTTTTAATTTCTCAAAAAAAAAAAGAAAAAAAAAGGGGCGCCCTAGTGTACTAAAATGAAGAAAAAAATAGAGTAAGGATTTAGCTATAGAAAAGGGAAGAATGAATCCCAAATAAATTGTTAAAATTATAATGGGAATGCTGATCCACCTTAATTAAAATGGCATAGGGATTTCAGGTATGGGGTCATCGAATCATAGGTGCACCGATGGCCATGGATGAGGGTGGGTCGAAAAGCACCAGCGCTGCAACAACACCAGCGGCGCAACACAGGTAAGGGGTTACTGGTATTCGGGTGCGACAGTAACCATGGATTAGGGTGGGACAAAAACGCACCAGCGCTGCAACAACATCAGCAACGCCACCCCCTTGTGAGTTCGGCCTTTAACTTTTTTTTTTGATTGTTCATATATTTTAAATTTCAGCTTCTTTTATGTATTTTCAGATGCCTGTTAATAACCGGTCCTTCCGGTTGATTCAAATTAAATTCAAATTTAACGAGTTTTTTTCCGCGATATATATGTATATTCAAATTCAAATTCACTTTGACAGTTTTTTTTTGATTTCAACGTGTATTCAAATTTAAATTTCTAAATCTTTTCTCTTCCGTCCGAGATTATTTAAATATAACGTCCGATTATCTATTTTCAAATTTTTCCGTCGATTGTCAGTATTTCCGTCCGATTTAAATTTCGGTTTAAATGTTTTGCTAACGTCCGTCTGACTTTAACGTACATATGTACGTTCAAAATTCATATTCAAATTTTAACGACATTTTCCCTCGGTTTGCATTTATTTAAATTTAACTGATGCCTGGCCTCTTGAATTTGATTTTTTTTCGGGTTATCTTTTGAATTTTTGAATTTTTCAACGGTCCGTCCGTGGCATCCGGCTAAAACCGGATGTTGTTTTCGTTTGATTTTACTCGTTTTGGTTTGAAAAGGCATGATATGAATTTTTTCTGTTTATGGCGCAGGACAGCAATGTAGGCAAGAACCCCGCCCAGCCGACAATGACTAGCCACAGTGCAACCCTAGATCATGCCGACCGCCATGCATTGCTGCTCCACTCGATTGTAGATCGTAATCGAGGTCAAACGCGTATCCATAACAGATGGCGCCCAACGTGGGGCCTTGGGGTGCTGGCTTCGGTGGTTTTCTGGTCGTTCAGTGAAGTTTCATTATTCCGCAAGTCCCAGATTGGCAGCCTCAGTAGCCGCCACTGCGTTGCGGCGGGATGATGAGATTGATCGGGATGATTGGAAATCATTGGTGTTAGTGGCTCAGGGCTCCATGAGACTTTACGTCACCTAGTCTGTTTGTTTTTCTTTTTGCATTTCACCCGGAGTGGCAGTGTTTAACGCACTTAATTTTTTTTTGTAGTTTAAATATTAAATTTGTTTTCACTGTCGTCCGAGGGGCTTGTCCGCTAGATTCAGTATTTATTTTTTTTTTATAAATTTCTTTTGCCGAATATGTCTTTTGTGCAGTATTGTGTATCGGATTTTTTTTTTAGGGCCTAGCTCATCTCGCGTCTGGGGTGGTGATTCGAACACCGCCTTCATTGCGATGAGTTGAGCTGGATCCTAAGCTAGCAAATCCTTCTTCGCAAGTCTGGGGTAGCGGCTTCAAACCGTGCCTTTCATTGCGGCGGAGCCAAGGATGTTGGTCACAAGGAAAATTCGTCCTTTTAATTTTTTTTTTGTTTTCGTGATTCTTTTTTGCAATTCAGGCCTCAGCCATTCCGCGTCTGAGTTGGTTGCACCTAGCGCCACTTTCATTGCGATGGGTTGGTCTGAGACCTGAGTTAGTACTTTTCATCTCCGCAAGTCTGGGGAAAGCAGCCTCTAGCTGTTCCTTTCATTGCGGCGGAGACTAGGAGGGTAGTTTGCAAATTTCTTTTGTTCTGTCTTTTCCTTTTGTTATGCGATGTGCGATGCAGTCCTCAGTTCATCTCATGCCTGAGTTGGGTGCCTTGGAACATTTAGCACCACTTCATGGCGATGAGCTGAGCTGAGACCCAAGGATGTATTGTCTATCTCCGCAAGTCTGGGGATAGCGGATTCAAACCGTTCCTTTCATTGCGGCGGAGATAGGTTAGTATTTCGCAAATTTAAATTTTTTTTTGTTATTGCTAACTATCTTTAGTTAGCCAGCCTGTCTCAGGGATTTAGCTTCCGAGCAACCCTGCATTGCGGTTGGTGCGCTGGAGACCAGTTGGCACACACTGTCTTAATTTTTTTGTTTTTCAAGGGGGTTTATATATATTTTTTTTTATTCTGTAACCTGTGCCTTTTATAATGGGAGGTCAGCATTCCCATTGAATAACGAACATATATATATTTTGCATTATATATCCATTTACATTTACATATTCACGTATATGAACACGTTTATTTATACAATTTTTTTTTGATAAGCGAAGTGAAGTCATTTTGAATCGATATTGTTAGCAAAACTTAAGATAATTTTTTTTGAATCGCAAATAATTATTACAATTATTGCTAGATTTTTCTACCAAACGCGACAACTAAAGTTTTATTACTTTTTCGGATGTGACATAATTTTGTACCGGCATAGAGATTTAAATAGCAAATAATCATTATTAATATTCGCTGAAAACTTGATCAAACACAAAACCAAAGTTTTGTTAATTTCTTTTCGATGCGATCTAATTTTGAATCGAGATAAAGATTTAAATTTCGGTAATTGTACAAATAATTGCATTTGAGCTTTAGCACCAAACGTGACTTATTCAAACAGATAATTGCTTTAGATTTCATACAACCGTTCAAGCGTGCCTTGTTTCCTTTTGAAGCACTCAGGCGTTCGATTTTTTTTGAAAAATGTCTCAAAACACTCAGCAGTCAGCTGAAGGGATGCAAACTAGGAGTTCGACTAGAGGTAGTGGTTCCAAGTTCAGAGGTAATGGCGGACATTATAGAGGAGGAGGAAATAGAGGTGCGATTCCGAAACCCCCAGCGAGCCGACCTTTAGTAATGCATTCTCCAATAGTCACCCAGGCAACAGTCGATCCATCCAGGAATGTTCCAAATACTGACCCTTCCGAAAAATATGATAGACCGGCTAGTGCAAATATCCTTGATCTAGACGGTCTTATTAGGAATATGCCGGAGCCGCCTGAGCAAGGCGCGACAAATACAGTAGACGAGGCTAGCGCTTTACCACAGGTTCGGTTACAACCAAACGTTTATAACGATAGGGCTTCCAATCATGAGACCCATCCCGAAGTGACTCCTTTGAATTCGTGGGTACACGTTCTGCATCAGCTATTCCAAACGTCACAAGAAGAGCTACGCCAAGAGATGAGAGCTATTAGGGAAAACGTGAATACCCTGAACGCTGCAGTCGCAGCCTCTCAAACGGCGATGGATTTTGTTAGGAGTGATGCTAGACATGATACTAGGGATGACGCTAGACAGCTGCCGAACCAAGCGCAGACTTTTGTTAACAACTCAATTATTCCCACGCCCAGTAATACGGTTGTGAAACCACAAGATTGGAAGATATCTTATGACGGTACTGGTAGTGTTTCAGATTTTTTGTTTAAATTGGACACTTTGCGTGAGCGCACACAATGTTCAGAAGATCAGATTATGGCCAGTTTTCACCTTTTCTTGTCAGGCCGTGCCGAAGAATGGTATTGGTTATTTACCAAACAAAATTCCAACGCAAATTATCCATTTTTGAGTTATTCTTTAAAACGGGAATTCGGTACAATGAAAACGGACCACGAGCTGATGATGGAAATATCTGTACGTAAGCAGAAAGTGAATGAGACTTACGACGTTTTCCACACGGACATTCTGGCATTAAACGCGAGACTTAGAGAGCCCATGTCTGAGGCCTTGCTAATTGATATCATCAAACGCAACGTTAATGGTAATTTGAAATTAATGCTGTTTAACGCAAGTGTAAGAGATTTGCACGACCTTCGCGATGTAGCTCGACGAGGCGAGCAGGTACTGAAGGAGAGCAGGAGCCTAGTATCAAATTACCATAGGCCGAGCGTAAACGAAGCGCGTGCCATAGCTCCGGATTGTAGGGTCGGAAGTGAGGATTATATAGTAGATCCACAGATAGAAGCACTGAATTATCGTCGCATGGGTAGGCCAGACTACTCAGGGATTAAATGTTGGAATTGCCAGGCAATGGGCCATTCTTATATTTACTGTGAGGAGCCCATCAAATCTCAGTTTTGTTTCAAATGCGGTCAGAGAGGAGTGTTGACTCCGAAGTGTCCCAACGACCACCGTGGTCAGGGAAACCGTTATCCGAGCGAGAAGAGAGAGGGGGAAACTCGTTCGGGACAATAGCCCCTACTTCAGTCAATACCCAGCAAATCGTCGCGAGTACTGAGCCTAGTCCACTTTCGGCCAGTTCCGGAAGCAGTCAATCAACACCAATAGTAACTTTCCCTGATAGTACGGATAATTCAAATAGTTCAGATTCAGATAGCCCGACTTCGTCGCAAGGTAATTCTCGACCAATTCGTATTTTGAAAGCCTCAGTTAGAAATGTTAGTTGTCAGACCATTTTCCGACCCAGTTTAGAAGAAAGAGAGCAAAACTATCAATTGGTTAGATCAAATATTTTCACAAATGATTCCCAACCATATCCACCCGAAAAAATTTTGCAGTGTAGGAAGAGGTATAGCAAACGTGTCCAGGTGCGAAAGCTTTTGGAAAGCACCACACTCGTCCTTACAGACGATGAAAGACCAATGATTAGGGTGAGGATAGGAAATGGGTCATTAGTGGGATTATTGGATTCAGGAGCCAATGTCTCTATCCTGGGTAAGGACTGTTTGAAATTTTTAGAAGAAAACAATCTTAACTATAAGGAAATGAACGAATGCATATATACGGCAGGCGGCGACAAACGGAAGATAATAGGCTGCAGTTCATTGCCTGTCACTTTTAAAAATACAACAAAATCTATATCCTTTTACCTTGTTCCTTCGCTTCTCCAGGAAGCCTATTTCGGGGTAGATTTTTGGAAAGCATTTGCTTTAGCTCCCGAAATATTTCCAAGTGTATCTTGTCTAGAAGCAAAGGAAGATACAGAAGAAGGTCCGAATTTTCATGATTTGACTCCATCCCAGAAATACGACTTGCAAAAAGTTATTGATATGTTTCCGTCGTTCGAAAAATTAGGCCTAGGGCAAACACAGCTGGTGGAGCACGACATTGACACGGGTGACGCAGTCCCAATTAAAAGCAAACATTTTCCTCTTTCGCCACCAAGACAGGCTGAAGCCTACAGCGAAATTGATAGATTATTGAAAATGGGAGTCATCGAGGAGTCGAATTCGCCATGGTGTAGCCCAGTTGTCTTAGTACGGAAACCTGGTAAGGTTAGACTCTGCATAGATTCTAGGAAGGTAAACGCAGTCACGAAGAAAGATTCATATCCGCTGCCGCATATCAACGGGTTATTGAGTCGTTTAAAGGATACGCACTTTATTAGTGGTATCGACTTAAAAGACGCGTTCTTCCAAATTAAACTGACTGAATCGTCAAAAGAGAAGACAGCGTTTGCGGTGCCAGGTAAACCCTTGTACCATTACAAAGTTATGCCCTTTGGGCTGTGTAACGCGCCGCAAACAATGAGTCGACTCATGGACAAAGCAATTCCCTCGTATATGCGAGAACACGTTTTTGTTTATTTGGACGACCTGTTGGTATGTAGTGCGGATTTTGACGACCACATCAAACTTTTAGCAGATGTAGCGAGGTGTTTGAAAAGTGCAGGCCTTACAATTAATGTGAGAAAAAGTAAATTTTGCCAGAGAGAGATTCGATACTTAGGGTATGTTATAGGCAGTGGGTGTTTGAAAGTGAATCCAGAGAAAATCGAGGCAATGCAGAATTTCCCCATTCCCAAATCTCCTCGACAGGTTCGCAGATTTGTGGGTATGGCAAATTGGTACAGGGCATTTATTACCAATTTCGCTGATTTAGCAGGCCCTTTGACAGATTGTTTACGTAAGTCACCTGGTCCTTTCAAACTCACTCCAGAAGCAATAGAAGCCTTCGAAAAACTCAAAGTAGCTCTGAGTTCCGCTCCAGTCTTAGCTCAACCTGATTTTTCCAGAGAATTTGTCATTCAATGTGATGCTTCCAAAATAGGAGTAGGAGGCGTGTTATTCCAGGTCGATGACAATGGTGCAGAGCATCCAATAGCTTTCGTTTCGAAAAAATTAAATAATGCTCAACGCAACTATACAGTCACCGAGCTGGAATGCCTCGCCGCAATTGTCAGTGTCAAGCGTTTCAGACCCTACGTTGAAGGGCTGCCATTTCGTATAATCACGGACCACTCAAGCCTTAAATGGTTGATGACGCAAAAAGACCTTAGTGGTAGGTTAGCTAGATGGTCACTGTTACTACAGAGATATGATTTCGAAATGCAGCATCGTAAGGGGGCTCTGAACGTAGTACCGGACGCTCTGTCGCGTTTTGACGTTGACGAGTTGACTTCATCTCCCGCGCCTTACGAAATAGACTTAGACTCATCCGAATTTAGAGCCAATGAGTATCTGGATCTTATCAGAACAATTACAGTAAACGGTGAGGCTCTCCCGGATTTGCGTGTCAGAGGCGGGCTGATTTTTAAAAGGGTTAAGTTTCGAAAAGGTGTGGAGGGTGAAGAAGACTCGTTATGGCGGTTGTGGTTACCCCAAAGACTCAGGGAGGAAGCAATACGAATGGCACATGACGCAGTTAGGAGTTATCACGGAGGTTGGCAAAAGACATTGGAACGGGTTAGGTCGAAATACTTCTGGCCACAACAAGCTAGGGACGTTAGAGATTATGTGAAGGATTGTGACACTTGCAAGGCTGTAAAAGCAACGAATCAGCAGTCAAGACCACCTATAGGAAGCGCTTTTGTTACAGAGAGACCTTTTCAGCGCTTATATTGCGACTTCTTAGGACCTTATCCGAGATCCAAACGTAGGAACCAGTTTCTTTTTATTATTTTAGACCATTTTTCAAAGTATGTGTGGCTGAAGCCAATGCAGAGAGCGACAACTATCAATGTAATGAACTACTTCAGTACAGAGATTTTTCCAGCCATAGGGGTCCCAGAATATATCCACAGCGATAATGGGAAACAATTCATCTCAAAAGAAATGAAAGCGTTCTTTGAGAAGTACGGTGTGACGCATGTTAGGACAGGAGTGTATTCCCCACAAGCTAATGCGTCCGAACGCGTGAATAGAGAGATAGTATCCAAGATAAGAATTTTCCTAAAAGATAAGCAGGATCATACGGACTGGGACAAACATATACCCGAAATTTTAGCAGTTCTAAGAAGCGATTTTCATACATCAATTCAGTGCTCTCCGTACTTTGCATTATATGGTCAGAATATGGTCCAACACGCATCCGCGTATAAGTTATTAGAAAAATTGGATAGCCTTAAAGAAGATTGCGTACCGATAGTGAGTAGGGCTGATAGGTTAACAGGAATCCACGAACAAATCCGTAAAAACTTAGCGCAGGCAAATGATAGAGTCAAGCAGGTTTACAATAAGCGCTCTAGGCTTGTGAACTATAGGGAAGGTCAAGAAGTGTTTCGAAGAAATTTTGCCTTGAGCAACTTCAAACAGGGCATAAACGCGAAATTCCTGCCAAAATATATTAAGTGTCGAGTGCGTGGAAAAGTGGGCAATGCACTGTATGACTTAGAAGACTTAACAGGGAGATTAATAGGACGATTCCATGCTTCTGATATTCGTCCTCAATAAGGCTCCGCTGGGCGTCTTGGCGGTCGGGGACAATTCGCCCAGTATTCTCCCCGAGCAGTTATAATAATAGGTGGATCACAAGCGCTCCCATCGGGAACCGTGGACCATCTAGCAGTCCATATTCCAATTGGTCTGCTTATGCGGAGTTTTGACGAGTTCTCCCAAATTAAAATGTCTAGTTTTATGGAGTTTTGGCGAGTTCTCCTATATCAAATGCCTAACCTTACGGAGTTTTGACGAGTTCTCCAATATAAAAATGTCTATTTAAACGGAGTATTGATGATTTTCCTGCTAAAGTTTTTTTTTGTCCAGCTTCGCGAGGTTAGGGACCATAGACCAGCTGATAGGGTGATGGTATTCGGAGTTTAGACGCGTTCTCCTGTAAAAAAATGTCTAAGGCCGCGAAGCCTTAAAATAGGAAACAAAATAATTTAACTTTTTTTGTAAAGCCCATTCCGGGGGGCGAGAAACCAGCGGACCAAGGGTCTTTTTCAAGACCGCCTGTCCTGGGTTCAACGTGCGGGGTTGGATCAGCCGGGGGGGACAGGTTCTTAAGACCGACCAAGTTCGGCACCTAGGAGAAGGGCTCCTAGGGGGGAGTAGGCTTCTCTGGCCTAAGCCAATAGAGAAACACCGCAACACCGGACTTACGCATCTTGGTTTCTTTTTACCAAATGAATTTTTTTATCATACCTGACTTTCAATTATTCTCGGATTTTCATACATTACTAGTTTGGACATGTTCATATAGCCATATGTTTTTTTTTGGTATCACCTGATGGAGCCTCTGTTGCCCGGTTAGCTGTGGTAGAATTTGAGGCTCTTATCTAGGGGTGAGTCGTGCCCCACGTAGTTAACAGTTGAGTATTCTCGCGACAACCTTACAGGCAAACCATTTTTTCCTGTTCGCTCCCTCGTCAGGTCTTCGAAGCGAAGCAGGCCTGTTATGGTTTGCTATCGATATCAATGCTGATATCGATCATAAACGGGTTAATTTCGGTTGCTCAATTCTGTCTGTGTGGCATCACCACTATTTTAGTAGTTTTCTTACTGTGTAACCTAAATCAAACGCACGCCGTCAATTTACTGTCAAAAATTTCTCATGCCCATACAACTTGTATGGGAGTAACCGAAATTGAACGGCGTGCGTAAAAAGCAAATTCGACGCCCAATTTTTGTTTTGCGTGACAGTTGAAATTAAGCATTGTGGGTGATTGTTTGCAAAAAAATTGACACTTGCTTTTGATATCGTGTCTGTTAGGTACATATTCCACAAAATAACAAGATTTTCTCTGATTTTCTGTATTTTTCTATTTCTTTATCTGAACACGCACGCAAGTCAATTTCGGTTCAACGCATATGAAAAATTTGCGTGCGTGCGTTAAATTGACGACTTGCGTTTGATTTAGGTTACACAGTAAGAATTTTTTGTAGTACAGCGGGAGTCAGTCAAGTGAGTGGTAGAGTCAAAACGAGACGGTTCTTTTCGTGGTGTAAAACTATTTTTTTTATATTGCATATAAATAACTTCTTAAATAATAAAAATAGATGCGAAAACGCAAAATCAGTGTTCAGTATATTTTGCAAAATATGTACATTATGTTAAATTAGTTTACATGGCTAGCTCTACGTAGACACTCGATTGTAAAGTGAAATATATACATACGTATGCGAAAACGCAAAATCAGTGTTCAGTATATTTTGCAAAATATGTACATTATGTTAAATTAGTTTACATGGCTAGTTCTACGTAGACACTCGATTGTAAAGTGAAATATATACATACGTGTACGTACACACACACACCTGTGCACACAAGAATCTGTTTTTTTGTCGTTCAAATTCGTTTGTCATATCGTATTCGTGTCGGTTTGTCGCTGCATTTCCTGATAAACAATAGAATTTCATGAATTAAATGATAACCGCAGTGAACATTTACGCACCAAAAAACATAAATATCGAATAACAACAACAGCAGCAAATAGCGAAAAATTTGGCTCAACAACAACAACAACAAATTGGGCTTGGCACAACAACAATAACAGCGTCTCAGATAGTGACTCAACAACACCGATAGCGGCACAGCCGAAGCAACAACGGCAAACAGCCGAAAAGTTTTGCACTAGAACAACAACAACAAATTGGGTTTGGCACAACAACAACAGCAGCAAATAGCGAAAAATTTGGCTCAACAACAACAACAACAAATTGGGCTTGGCACAACAACAATAACAGCGTCTCAGATAGTGACTCAACAACACCGATAGCGGCACAGCCGAAGCAACAACAGCAAACAGCCGAAAAATTTTGCACTAGAACAACAACAACAAATTGGGCTTGACACAACAACAACAACAACAGCGTCTCAGGTAGTGAATCAACAACATCAACAGCCATAAGCAAAAAAAAATTCTGTCGCTGCAACAACAGCAACCAGCAGTGACTACAACAACAACTACAGCAGCAGCAGCACCACCAACACAGCACCAACAACCATAACAACGTCAACAACTACAACTGGAGCCTAGGTCGTAAGCTATTTATATTATTTTCCATATATTTTATATATATATTTTTTTTTAATTTCTCAAAAAAAAAAAGAAAAAAAAAGGGGCGCCCTAGTGTACTAAAATGAAGAAAAAAATAGAGTAAGGATTTAGCTATAGAAAAGGGAAGAATGAATCCCAAATAAATTGTTAAAATTATAATGGGAATGCTGATCCACCTTAATTAAAATGGCATAGGGATTTCAGGTATGGGGTCATCGAATCATAGGTGCACCGATGGCCATGGATGAGGGTGGGTCGAAAAGCACCAGCGCTGCAACAACACCAGCGGCGCAACACAGGTAAGGGGTTACTGGTATTCGGGTGCGACAGTAACCATGGATTAGGGTGGGACAAAAACGCACCAGCGCTGCAACAACATCAGCAACGCCACCCCCTTGTGAGTTCGGCCTTTAACTTTTTTTTTTGATTGTTCATATATTTTAAATTTCAGCTTCTTTTATGTATTTTCAGATGCCTGTTAATAACCGGTCCTTCCGGTTGATTCAAATTAAATTCAAATTTAACGATTTTTTTTCCGCGATATATATGTATATTCAAATTCAAATTCACTTTGACAGTTCTTTTTTGATTTCAACGTGTATTCAAATTTAAATTTCTAAATCTTTTCTCTTCCGTCCGAGATTATTTAAATATAACGTCCGATTATCTATTTTCAAATTTTTCCGTCGATTGTCAGTATTTCCGTCCGATTTAAATTTCGGTTTAAATGTTTTGCTAACGTCCGTCTGACTTTAACGTACATATGTACGTTCAAAATTCATATTCAAATTTTAACGACATTTTCCCTCGGTTTGCATTTATTTAAATTTAACTGATGCCTGGCCTCTTGAATTTGATTTTTTTTCGGGTTATCTTTTGAATTTTTGAATTTTTCAACGGTCCGTCCGTGGCATCCGGCTAAAACCGGATGTTGTTTTCGTTTGATTTTACTCGTTTTGGTTTGAAAAGGCATGATATGAATTTTTTCTGTTTATGGCGCAGGACAGCAATGTAGGCAAGAACCCCGCCCAGCCGACAATGACTAGCCACAGTGCAACCCTAGATCATGCCGACCGCCATGCATTGCTGCTCCACTCGATTGTAGATCGTAATCGAGGTCAAACGCGTATCCATAACATACCGCACCGAGTAATGTGAAAGCACTCTTATAGTACATTCAGATTGACTTCATTTAACGTGATAAATGAACAAACCTTGTTCGTTAAACGAGACCGTTCAGACTGCAGTTCTGTGTTTACTTTTGACAGTTGGTTGTTTTCATTTCAAAACCGTAAACTAACTTTAGAAATGGTTCGGCACGGAAAATTTTTCGTAATTTTTAAAATAATAATTTTCTTAGCAGACCTTTTTAAAATATTGGAGGAGATATACTCAAATGCTATAATTAAGCGCCTACGAGAGTGTCGAAGAGTGGTAGAAAATGCTTTTGGTCAATTAAAAGCAAGATTTCGAAATGTGATCGCCCCATACCTGTATTATAGCACTCTCGAATGAGGCGGACCACTTAAATTTTTTTCTTTTCACGTTTTCCATTTTTAAATTATTTGCGAACAACGGCGTTTGTTTCTACACTTCGTTTTTTTTTTTTTTTGACACTTGCCGATTTTCGACCTGTTCGTTTAAAAACTTGGGTATGTTCCCTGTAAGTAACGACATTTTTGCTAATGCAACACTGCGCGAAACTGGGTTTTGAACGTGTTAAATTATTTACCTAGTTTCAATTCCAACAACAATTTCCGTGCAATTTATCACGTTCAAGAACTGGGTTTGCCCATTTATCAGGTTGTAGGCCATTTAACACGTTAAATGAAGTCAATCTGAACATAATATTAGTCGAGAACGTGTGGTCCGCTCGTTGACGCAAACGCCCGTATGCAATTTTTAGGATTTTTTGAGCCCGTAGCAATCAGCTGTTTTACTCACACATATTTACATATATATAAAGTTTGTTTACATTTTGGCAGGGTTGCCATTTAGTCATTTTTGAGCAAACAAGATTTTTACTAATCTTCAAAGCAGCGATGCCGTTCCAAAATTTATGAGCGGAGTGAAAATTGACATATAGCGGAGTGTTTCGGAGTGACGGACGAAAGAACGGAGTGAAATTGCGGAGGGATGTCAAAAATAAGGAAATCAACAAGAAATGTAAATATGGGAAAGCAAACGCAAAAATTAAAGGACATATGTATTTATTAGAAATGAATTTAATTAAATTAAAATTGTGTTTTTATTCATAGCACATTTGTTTATAAACTTTTGTATACATAAATTAGTGCATGTTATGCATTAGATAAATGTCTTAGATATAAAAGTACAAGTATGTATATATAAGTAGGATAAGTTTTTTTTTTTAAATAAATTATGTATTTTGTGTTTTTGTAAAGACAATTCTGCCCTTTTATGACCATCAGAATTGCCATACCTTTCCAAATCAGAAATATTATTTCCCAACAATTTTACACAAATTTTACAGAAGCTTTTCTCATCTTTGTTTTCTAACCAACTAAATTTCATCTTCCATTTATCGATGAATTTTTGTTTGAACGGCTTTATTTTCACTGTCTTTGGTGTGAAAATCGCAGAAAACAGCGGCACTACAATTATTTACCATACATATGGTGTGAAAATAATTCATAGCAGCAGCACTACAATCACCCGAAACTATAGCAGCATCGAAGTCACCGTCTGTGGTGTGCAAATCATTCATAGCAGCAGCACTACAATCATCGGAAACTATAGCAGAAATAGCAGCATCGAAGGTTCTCTGGAGTGATTTAGTCCAAGAGGGAGTGGCGGAGTGAGGAGTTCAAAATCGGATTGAAATCTTCCAATTGGAGTGACAGCGGCATCGCTGCTTCAAAGTGTTATGCGGATTACTCTTCAATACACAACTGTGCATTGTTTGCCAAATGACAAGAAAATACTAATTTAATCGTTTTTAAAGTTGTCGTTGACGACTTTTTTTTATTAATTTAGTTACTTTTTTACTGCTTAGTTGGTAATTAAAACACATTTTTCTTGTAATTTTGTTGCTGCCCAATATATTTCCATCACACCTTGGTTATAGTTATCAAGGGCTAAAACATAAAATAACAAAAAACACAGTCAGAACATTAAATTTACAATTGAAAATCCATAAAAAAAATTATATTGGGAAGCAACAACAAGCAACAAGATTCTCACAAAAATCTGTGTTTAAGTAAGAAATCTGTACTGAGTTTCTGTAACTCATATCTTTTCTAGTATAAATAGTAGAGATGAGCGAAACTGCGATTTTTCGATATCTGTGATTTCAGTGATTGCTATTGTGGCGAATATAATCGGTTCTCCACTTACATCACTAAAATGATTGAACACATTTCTAGGGAAAGTGCCAGAACTAGAAGAAGATACCAGATAATTTCCAGTGTTGCCAGAATTTTCCAGATTGCGTTTGACAGACTATATAAGGCGGCGAGCAGGCGCTCCAGAGTCAGTCGTAATTTAACCGTAGAAGTGTTAACATCAAGTGAAGTAAAACAAGTGTAGACTTTTTAGTCGTGAAATAAAGCAGTGTGAATTAAGAAGTAAATAAAGACTTTTATTTAACAATTCAGCGATACGAACCCTATAGAAATAATCGAGCTATCGACAAATACGTAACAATTGGTGTCAGAATTGGAATTGTTAAATAAATTCCAGGACCAAGGATAACGAAGCAAGGATAACGAATCAAGGATAACGAATCAAGGATAAGGAAACAAGGATAACGAGACAAGGATAACGAAATAAGAATAATGGCAAAGTTAAATGATCTGAAAATCCAAGAACTTAAAAGGGAGTTAGAAAAGAGAAACCTGAGTACCACCGGCAATAAAATTGAACTACAGGCAAGGTTAAGAGTAGCTATGGAAGCATATAACATTAATGTAGATGAGTTTGATTTCAACGATGATGTGGAAGAGGTGCAAAAGGAAGAAACCCAGAAGGAAGATGCTCCACAGTCAGTAGCAAACGTAGACATGAACTCGATATTGGCTGTGCTGACACAAATGTCGAAAAAAATGGAAGAACAACAGGCACAGATATCGGCAAAAATGGAAGATCAACAGGCACAGATGTCGACAAAAATCGAAGAACAACAGGCACAGATATCGGCAAAAATGGAAGATCAACAGGCACAGATGTCGACAAAAATCGAAGAACAACAGGCACAGATAACGTCAAAAATGGAATTGCAACAGTCAGTACTTTCATCACAGGTGTCCGGCATTGCGGCTCAGTTGGAGGCACAAGAAGAACGCATGTCCTTACAATTCAAGGCACAGGATGCAAAAATTATACAAGTTAAGGAGGTCCTTGAAGAAAGACAAGAAAAATTAGAGGACGATGTAAAAGCATTGAAAGCCCGTCTCCAGGATATTCAACTAAGTCGTCCAGTCGCTTCAACTGCTACACAGAAGATAAAACCTCCGTCGTTTGATGGAAGTGGTCCATTTCAAGTATTCAAGCTACAATTTGAGAAAACGGCAGTTGTAAATAATTGGAGTGCGGAGGACAAAGTCGCTGCCCTGTTCGTAGCATTGAAAGGACCTGCAGCAGAAATATTACAGACTGTTAGCGAGGGCGAAAGGAACAGCTATGACGCAATTATGGGTGCCATTGAAAGACGTTATGGTAGCGAGCACAGGAAGCAGATATATCAAATGGAGTTGCAGAATCGCTTCCAGAAACCAAATGAGACGTTACAAGAATTTTCTTCTGAGATTGAGAGGCTAGCTCATTTGGCAAACGCAGGAGCACCTCAAGAATTCATCGAAAGAATGAAAATTCAAAGCTTCATCAATGGAATACGAGATATTGAAACGAAGCGGGCTACCTATGCAAACCCAAATGGAACTTTCGCTGAAACGGTCTCATATGCTTTGACACAGGAAACGGCATCTCTATTAAGCAAGCCCACTTACAAGGCTCATCGTGTGGAAGTGGAAACGCCAGACTTACTAAGCAAAATATGGGAGGCGTTGAATGAAATGCAGAAAAAGAAAAGTAATGCTGTGAAATGCTTCAGATGCGGAAAAATAGGACATATAGCACGCCACTGCAGCAATAGTTCCAGTAAGTTCAGCACTGCCGATGGGCGCAAGCGGAATATTGATGGGTATGAACAAGCGCCAAAATCAACTGAGTCGTTAAACTAAAGCGGGCCAGCCAAAAGGGGCGTGGGCTGGTCCCCACAATGGAATGCCCCATAATCTCTGTCTCTCAGTTGGGAAGAAGCACGAGTAATGTTACTATTGGTGGTTTGGTGGACGGAATGGAGCGAATGTTGACTGTGGATACGGGAGCATCTCATTCCATCATTCGATCTGACTTGGTAAAGAAGGAAATAAGGCCATTGTATGGAGCAAAATTGCGTACGGCAACAGGCGAGGATACCCAAGTCCTAGGGGAAGTTACATGCGAAGTTGTAATTGGAAATGTTGTCGTACTACACACCTTCATAGTGGCGGAAATTGTTGATGAAGTCATAATTGGTGTGGACTTCCTAATCGACCAAGGCATTAAGATTGACATGAAAAACAAGGTTATGAGTTACAAAAACTTGGAACTGCCGCTAAATTTTGGCTACGATAAGAGATGCAGCAGTAAGAAAGTGCTCGTGGAAGAGAATCAGCAGATACCGCCAAAGTCCGAGGCAATTATTTGGGCAAAGATTGATGGAGATTGTGGGACAAACAAATTGTGGGTTGTCGAAGCAGAAACAGAAACTAAATCCGATGAACTTGTTGGAAAAACCCTGGCTATGACAAAAGAAGATGGACGACTACCAGTAAGAGTACTTAATGAGTTCAAGTCACCAATCAAACTCTCCAAAGGTGCTATATTGGGAAAATGCGAAGAGGTTGACATCATCATGAATTGCGAACAATCCCAAGGAGAAGTTTCTACTAGCAATACAGATCTTTCAGATGAAATAAATGCTTGGACAGAAGAACTGCAGGAGAATCACAAAAGAAAGGCGAAAGAATTACTTGCCAAGTATTCTAGCATATTTGATAAGGATGGTACAAAACCAGGCAGGACAAATATTGTGAAGCATCACATTGACACCGGTGATGCAAGGCCAATCCGTCAGGCTCCTCGCAGCGTTCCATTAGCGAAACGTCAAATGGTGAGCCAGATTATACAAGAAATGAGCGACAGTGGGGTAGTTGAACCATCAGTCAGTCCATGGAGTTCTCCGGTAGTACTTGTTAAAAAGAAAGATGGCAAGATGAGATTCTGCGTTGACTACCGGAAACTGAATGATGTAACGAAAAAGGATAGTTACCCATTGCCAAGAATTGACGACACTCTGGACTCGCTATCTGGAACGGAATGGTTTTCAACACTGGACTTGAAAAGCGGCTATTGGCAAGTCGAAGTAAAAGAGGAAGACAAGGAGAAAACAGCCTTCAGTGTTGGCGATGGTCTTTGGCAATTTACGGTGATGCCATTTGGATTATGTAATGCTCCAGCTACCTTTGAGAGACTTATGGATCAGGTACTGAAAGGATTGCACTGGAAAACATGTCTTGTGTACCTGGACGATATCATTGTATTGGGAAAAGGCTTTGATGAACATCTCAAAAATTTGGAGGAAGTTTTCCGAAGAATAGCTGGCGCTGGTCTCAAGTTAAGTCCTAAGAAATGTGCATTATTCAAGAAAGAAGTAAAATACTTGGGACATAAAGTGACTACAAAGGGCATCTGCACTGATAACGAAAAAATAGAAGCAGTAAAAGATTGGCCAAGACCTCGGAATCTACATGAATTGCGAAGCTTTCTTGGGCTGTGCACATACTATCGCCGATTTGTACCAAATTTTGCCAGCGTAGCAAATAGTCTCACGGAGCTTATGAGGAAAAATAAGACTTTTGAGTGGAGGAAGGAACAAGAAATGGTTTTCCAAACGTTAAAAGATCGGCTTTGTACTGCTCCAATGCTAGCATACCCGGTTCCAGGAGCGAGGTTTATTTTGGATACTGATGCGAGTGGTTATGCTATAGGAGGTGTTTTGTCACAGGAAATCGACGGACAGGAGAAGGTTATCGCATACTACAGCCGATCAATTGGGAAACCGGAAAGAAATTACTGTGTAACACGAAGAGAACTATTGGCATTGGTAGAATGCATCAAACACTTCCATAAGTACCTCTATGGTCAACGATTCCACGTCAGGACTGATCATGCAGCGTTAAAATGGCTTTTGAAATTCCGAAATCCGGAGGGTCAGTTAGCAAGGTGGATTGAGCGACTACAAAATTATGACTTTTCTATAGACCATCGCAAAGGCAGTACCCATGGAAATGCTGATGCAATGTCGCGGCGACCATGTAATCTTGAATGCAAGCATTGCTCTAAAGCTGAGGAGAAGGAAGACATCATAGATGTTCGGCTAATGACAATAACATCTACAGACGAATGGAATGCGGAACAATTAAGGAAGTGTCAGATAGAAGATCCAGATCTGGCACGTGTAATGATTGGTTTGGAGCAAAACGAACGACCATCAAAAGAAGAGATGTCAGCAGAAAGTCCTGTTGCCAAATCATATTGGGCACAGTGGAATAGTTTGCAATTGGTAAATGGTTGCCTACATCGTGTTTGGGAGAGTGAAGATGGTCAAAGTTCTAAAACATTGATAGTTGTTCCAAGGAAAAGAATACCGGATGTGTTAAATGAACTACACAATGGTCCAAGTGGAGGTCATCTTGGAGTAACAAAGACGGTAGAGAAAATCAAGAAGAGGTTTTATTGGGTCGGCTGCCGTCAGACAGTTGTTGAGTGGATTGCGAACTGCGACGTGTGCATAAAGGCTAAGGGTCCCAAATCCAGGAGTCATGGGCTGATGAAACAATACAACTCAGGAGCACCATTTGAGAGAATTGCCATGGATGTAGCTGGGCCATTTCCTACTAGCAAACTTGGAAACAAATATGTACTGGTAGTCATGGATTACTTCAGCAAATGGCCGGAGGTGTACCCGATTCCAAATCAAGAAGCAGAAACTATAGCCGAAGTATTCACCAACAATTGGGTGGCGAGATATGGTGCACCTATAGAGCTACATTCTGACCAAGGAAGGAACTTCGAATCAGTTGTGTTTCAGGAGCTGTGCAAAACACTGGGTATTAGGAAAACCCGAACAACTGCGTTGCATCCACAATCAGACGGCATGGTAGAAAGATTTAACAGAACATTAGAGGAACATTTACGAAAAGTGGTGGACAAGTTCCAGAGAGATTGGGACACTCATATTCCTCTGTTCCTGATGGCATATCGATCGGCCGTACACGATACAACAGGTCAGACTCCTGCAAAAGTAATCTTTGGTAGTGATCTTCGACTGCCAGCTGACTTGAAATTTGGGATAAGTGCTGATGCGGGAATAAATGCCAGACAATCTAACAACGTTCTGGAAGAGGAAATGAGAGAAATACATGCACTTGTAAGACAGCGAACAAAGATCATGAGTGACAAGATGAAGGCCAGATACGACAAGGCAATGAACTCAGAAGGTTTTGTTGAGGGAGATCTAGTTTTGCTATACAACCCGCAGCGAAAGAAAGGTTTGTCCCCGAAATTGCAGTGTACTTGGGAAGGGCCCTACAAAGTGATTAAACGGCTCAACGATGTTGTGTATCGCATACAAACGATTGGAAGACCAAGGAATAAAATGAAAGTGGTTCATCTGGAAAGGCTAGCAGCATTTGGGACAAGTAATGTGTCAGATCGGGACGATCAGACTTAGGTGGAGGGCAGTGTGGCGAATATAATCGGTTCTCCACTTACATCACTAAAATGATTGAACACATCTCTAGGGAAAGTGCCAGAACTAGAAGAAGATACCAGATAATTTCCAGTGTTGCCAGAATTTTCCAGATTGCGTTTTACAGACTATATAAGGCGGCGAGCAGGCGCTCCAGAGTCAGTCGTAATTTAACCGTAGAAGTGTTAACATCAAGTGAAGTAAAACAAGTGTAGACTTTTTAGTCGTGAAATAAAGCAGTGTGAATTAAGAAGTAAATAAAGACTTTTATTTAACAATTCAGCGATACGAACCCTATAGAAATAATCGAGCTATCGACAAATACGTAACACTATTTTAAAATCACTAAGGTTGTTCTCTCTCTGTTATTTTGGCATGGAAAATTTGCCGAGATGACATAAGTGTGATAAATTTGCCGAACACAACAACAAAATACACGTCTTGTCAAATTTGGAGCTTCGGCAAATTTCTCATACCCCAACCCCTGATATGTGATATCATGAGAAAAATATCACGGGAAATGCAACCATGTTATTACATTCACAATGGTCTTCTATGAGAAGTGAGTTTGAATTTATGTTTCTAGTTCTTTTTTTTTAAGTATTTTATTTTATTCAGATATAAAATTAATTAATTCGAAATTGAAGCAAGCAAAGCAAAGCGACAACAGTTGTATAAAGAGTGGAAAGAATATGACTAACATGCTAGTTCACAATGAAGTCAGTTAGAATTTTAATTTCTTAAAGGTGCGATCTCTCTGTGTGGCAAATTCCTCAAGATATCATGATATCTCGGCAAAAATATTAGACACAGAGAACAACCTTATTGCGATTTTAAACTGCTATTGCGATTGCATGGACTGTTATAAAATCCTCAGTTACCGGTAGAGATTCATTTTGCGTTTTCTGAGCGACATAACCTGTCAACATTTTATGTGGCAAAAATTATAGCAACAACAACGTATTCCGCAGTAATTTCGTTGTTGTCAACATTTTTCAAAGACAATTTTAAATTCAATAATTTTTTTTTTCTTATATTTCTATATATGTACGTATGTATGTGGTCTGTTCACAAGTGTAAACAAAAAGAAATTTATATTGCTTTTGCGATTCAAATAAGTGAACTGCTTACTTGCTACATCGATAGCAGTTCCAATAAGTAGTGAACTGCGATTTTGAAAAAGTGATCGCAGTTGCGATTTGCGATTTTTTATTCACAGTGAAAAAATCACCATTTGCGATATATCGCTCATTACTAATAAATAGGTGGTGACAAAGTGTGGATCGTATTAGTGTGACATCACTTTAATTGATTTTGTTACAGAAACTCAGATTTATTGTGGCAATTTATAACCTTTTAATGTAGAAAAATTGCAGAAGAAGACCACCAAGAGTTATCACTTAAGAAAATACCGCCACCATTGTGGACAAATACAATTTTGCTTTAATTTTCAGTAATATCTTCATTTATTAGGAGTGTTCAATATCTCAAAATTTTTACATATTTTTAAGAATAGTTACGAATTTATGTTCAATAACCCAAAAAATTCGCAAAAGGGAGCCAAATTGAGAGAGTAAGACCTCGAGAGAGTTGATAAACGCTGCAAGTAAAATTTTCACTCGCAACTACTAGCAGCTTTAAAAAAAATAGAAGTGCCAAAAATATATGATCACAAAAATTTCAATTGGAAATATACAAACATTTTAAACGCAAATTTCTAATTGTGTACTAAATAAGTTAGCGCAAAAACGAATCTTGATGATGTTGTGGAATAGCCAAAGTAGAATTTAGTTTTCCTAATTCAGTTATTTCCATTCATTTCCAATTTCAAAAATTTCAATTACAACCTAACCTAAAAATCAAATTGTCAAAACAGCGTATCAGACATACTATTTTTTCCATGTGAACACATATATGTATATTCGATAACATTTTACAATCTTGTTGAGTTAGTTGTATAATGCTGTGAAAATTACTGTTTAAATATTTAATAACTAAAAATGTTCAACTGGCAACCCTTCTACCTTGCAACCATGCGAGCTATCAGCTGCCACGTTTTTACGTAAAAAATCAAAATGATTTTGATTTCTGCGGTACGGGCTTCTGCGTCGTACGTCGTTGAATAATCGGTTACATACAAATCCCATTAAATAGGTTGGATCAGCTGACACGGTACACGGGTTTACGTTCTCGACTAACTATGCTATTAAGCTAATGGGCTGACTCACAGCTATATGCCGACTCTACGACTTAGTGATGGGCGAGTCAAAGTAGTGCTGGAAAACCATCGATTGAAATATCGATACTATCGATGGGGCCGATACCATAGCGATTATCGATGGTTTTTTTTAACCATCGATGGTATTTTACTTGGTAAATAACTACAACGTCTGTTGAAAAAATTAATCAAAAAAACTGAGATTTATAATTTTTAAGGTACTTGATTGGAATATGTGGGCTGTGAATATATTGTGGCGAATATAATCGGTTCCACTCTCACAACACTAAATGACTGAACACATCTCTAAGGAAACTGCCAGAACTAGAAGAAGAGACCAGATAATTTCCAGTGTTGCTAGAATTTTCCAGATTGCGTTTGACAGACTATATAAGGCGGCGAGCAGGCGCTCCGCAGTCAGTCGTAACTTAACCGTAGAAGCGTTAACATCAAGTGAAGTAAAACAACTGTAGACTTTTTAGTCGTGAAATAAAGCGGTGTGAATTAAGGAGTAAATAAAGACTTTTATTTAACAATTTAGTGATACGAACCCGATAGAAATAATCGAGCTATCGATAAATACGTAACAATTGGTGTCAGAATTGGAATTGTTAAATAAATTCCAGGACCAAGGATAACGAAGCAAGGATAACGAAACAAGGATAACGAAATAAGGATAATGGCAAAGTTAAACGAACTGAAAATCCAAGAGCTTAAAAGGGAGTTAGAAAAGAGATACCTGAGTACAGCCGGCAATAAAATTGAACTACAGGCAAGGTTAAGAGTAGCTATGGAAGCATATAACATTAATGTAGATGAGTTTGATTTCAACGATGATGTGGAAGAGGTCCGCAAGGAAGAAACTCAGAAGGAAGAGCAAACGTAGACATGAATTCGATATTGGCTGTACTGACACAGTTGTCGGCAAAAATGGAAAAACATGCACGGAGTTCATCGAAGATTGAGGAAACATTACCCGGCATTGCAGCTCAGTTCGAGGCACAAGAAGAACGCATATCCTTACAATTGGCACAGGATGCGAAAATTATACAAGTTAAAGAGGTCCTTGAGGAAAGGCAAGACAAAATTGAGGACAATGTAAAAAAGTTGGAAACCCGTCTTCAGGATATTCAACTAAGTCGCCCAATCGCTTCAACTGCTACAGAGAAGATAAAACCTCCGTCGTTTGATGGAAGTGGTCCATTTCAAGTATTCAAGCTACAGTTTGAGAAAACAGCAATTGCAAATAATTGGAGTGCGGAGGACAAAGTCGCTGCCCTGTTCGTAGCATTGAAAGGACCTGCAGCAGAAATATTACAGACTGTTAGCGAGGGCGAAAGGAACAGCTATGACGCAATTATGGGTGCCATTGAAAGACGTTATGGTAGCGAGCACAGGAAGCAGATATATCAAATGGAATTGCAGAAACGCTTCCAGAAACCAAATGAGACGTTACAAGAATTTTCTTCTGAAATTGAGAGGCTAGCTCATTTGGCGAACGCAGGAGCACCTCAAGAATTCATAGAGAGGATGAAAATTCAAAGTTTCATCAATGGAATACGAGATATTGAAACGAATCGGGCTACCTATGCAAATCCAAAAGGAACTTTTGCTGAAACGGTATCATATGCCTTGACGCAGGAAACAGCATCTCTATTGAGCAAGCCCACCTACAAGGCTCATCGTGTGGAAGTGGAAACGCCAGACTTACTAAGCAAAATATGGAGGCGTTGAATGAAATGCAGAAAAAGAAAAGTAATGCTGTGAAATGCTTCAGATGTGGAAAAATAGGACATATAGCACGTCACTGCAGCAATAATTCCAGTAAGTTCAGCACTGAAGATGGGCGCAAGCGCAAGGCAGAGGGGTATGAACAAGCGCCCAAATCAACTCAGTCGTTAAACTAAAGCGGGCCAGCCAAAAGGGGCGTGGGCTGGTCCCCACAATGGAATGCCCCATAATCTCTGTCTCTCAGTTGGGAAGAAGCACGAGTAATGTTACTATTGGTGGTTTGGTGGACGGAATGGAGCGCATGTTGACTGTGGATACGGGAGCATCTCATTCCATCATTCGATCTGACTTGGTAAAGAAGGAAGTAATGCCATTGTATGGAGCAAAATTGCGTACGGCAACAGGCGAGGATACCCAAGTCCTGGGGGAAGTTACATGCGAAGTTGTAATTGGAAATGTTGTCGTACTACACACCTTCATAGTGGCGGAAATTGTTGATGAAATCATAATTGGCGTGGACTTCCTAATCAGCCAAGGCATTAAGATTGACATGAAAAACAAGGTTATGAGTTACAAAAACTTGGAGGTGCCGCTAAATTTTGGCTACGATAAGAGATACAACAGTAAGAAAGTGCTCGTGGAAGAGAATCAGCAGATACCGCCAAAGTCCGAGGCAATTATTTGGGCAAAGATTGATGGAGATTGTGGGACAAACAAATTGTGGATTGTTGAAGCAGAAACAGAAACTAAATCAAATGTACTTGTTGGAAAACCCCTGGCTATGACAAAACAAGAAGTTCTCTGATAAAGGTACATATTTATTTCAAAAAGTATCTTAAAAATATAAAGCATAGCAGTTGAGCAATTTTAAACACAGGGGGTGTCTTGTGATTTAATATTAGCTGAGTTCCCGTGGCAGTGATCCAGATCCGGATACATATTTTGCAAGCAAATGCGACAACAATTTTGTGATGCTGGTATTTATCTGGATCAAAACAACCTATTACAATCTATACGGATCCCAAATTGATACAGATAAACGCCAGGATCACAGAATCCTTGTTGCATTTGCATGAAAACTTCTTATCCGGATCTGGATCTCTGCCACGGGAACTCGCCTATTGTAACTTTAAAAATAATATGGCAGAAACAACTTCATCAAAAACGTTGAATAATTTTTTTAAATTACTACATATATGAAATCCCGCAAAATCCCGAAACCCCGGGATTCGAATAAAGACTATCCCGGGATTTCGGGATGAAAAAATTGTACGGGAGGCCCGGGATTCGGGATCGGGATTTCCCGGGCTCGATGCCTTAGTGCAGAGGGTTTAATAAACGAACCTAAAAAGCGGTTAATCGGTTATTTAATTTTTTTTGCCATTCCTAGCCACGATTTAATAGTCCAACTCTAATGCACCGTATGCGGATGCGTGTGCGTATGCGCATCTAAACGTTTTCTTGCGTGCGGCCCTGACTGCTCCAGTGTATGCACATGTTTGCGTCTGTCGATTACACTACATATATTCAATTCCCGCTATTGTTATTTTTGAAAATACATATTTTACCAATTCAAGAAAGATTTAATAAAATGTATAATGGATGAGGATTTAGAATTGATATTAATTATTATAGGAAGTGTTATTGCCGCATATACGGAATACACTAAAATCAAAAAAACGTACTATTCGGGTACGTGATTTGTATTTTGAAAGGGAAGTTAGTGGTTTTTTTTAATTTGTTTTTCCTAATTGGGTGGACCTCCAGTTTTATGCCGGCTGCGAACGGCGAATACATTTTTTGTGAGAAGCTTTTTCATGGCAGAAATACACCCGGAGGGTGTGCCGTCCACTGCCGAAAGGTGGCCGCTATATCTAAAAATCCAATTATTGTTAAACTTATTTAAGTTTCCAATATGTATGTATTTGCACATGGGTTACTACATATATGTAATTTAAATTCATGTACTATGTACATGGGTATGCAGATAGTAATTAACATATAATTAATAATTATTAACGATTTCTAAATAAAACCCCTTTTAATTAACTTCTGCTGGCAAACAAATTTTCACTACTTCACTTTAAATCAATTAGACAACATGTCGACCAAAGAAATTTGTATACCAAACCACTAGATCTTACGCATAGAAGTAGAAAATTTTCAACTTAGCTGCGTTCGAATGCGTGTTTGAAATCATCTTCGAATTTTCTATGCATGTGGTGCATTTACATCCGTGCCACTGGAATTTGCCTCATTTAAACACAGGTATGCAACACGGCTGTCAGTGACACGCACACGCATACGCATCTGCATACGGTTCATTACAGTTGCACTATAAAAAGTCAACGGCTTCCAAATTATTCAAGTTTTGCTTTCGCAGCTCATATGTACATGCCCACTTTACTTGTTTGACCACTCCTCCACATTTGATGTAATCCTTCATCTATTTCAAACTATTAAAAGCCATATTAAAACATAAGCTAAATTCTCATAAACGCGATAACTCTTACATGTTCCTTTTTCCAAGCAAACTATTTCACGAGAAGCTTCGTTCACAATCCCAGCGGGGGAATAGCTAAATTTTTTTTTATTAATCTTTTTCATACAAAAATCAACAACTATTGAAAATTATATATTTTCTGGTAAACATTTGGCTCTGGTGGTCTTAAGTCAGGAATTTCATTCTTTACCCAAGATTTTTTCAGTTTTTTAACTTGTTTCAAGAATACCATTCTTGATTCAAAATTGGGGAAACTTAAATTTATTTATTTATCATTAATTTCTGTGATTCTTAATTCACGTACGACACAGCTTGTTTTTATCCCGCAACTTTTCTCTGAGTGCACAATAGAATTACAATAAAGGCCTATAGAGCCCTGTTAAAGGGCCCACTAACCATCCAATTTATCGTACGAGATGGGCTCGTTGTACAACAAATCATCACATTAGTGGGCCTGTTGTACAAGTTGGATAGACGGTTGGATGAAGATCAAACGATTTTGATATTTTACAAATTGGAAGGTTAGTGGACATGTTTGACAAACTTCATTACTTTATTCTCTCGTGCGCATCGCGTTGAAAATATGAAATAAAAGTGGCAAAATTTAATAAATTCGTACAAAAATGTTGTCAAAATGTGCAATATTAAGTGCTAAAAATATAAACATTTAACTTATATATTTTTATACTCAGCTGTACTAGTACACAGAGTATTATAGTTTTAATCACATAACGGTGGATTGTAACAGAATGAAATAATCGAGATAGATATAGACTTATATATATCAAAATGATCAGGGTGAAAAGAGAAATCGATTGAGCCATGTCCGTCCGTCCGTCCGTCCGTCCGTCCGTCCGTCTGTCCGTCTGTCCGTCTGTCCGTCCGTCCGTCTGTAAACACTCTAACTCGCGCAAAAATTGAGATATTTTGATGAAATTTGAAATGCAAGTTGGTATCGACACTGGGACGGTTGGTATTGAAAGTGGGCGAAATCGGACCATGACCACGCCCACTTTTCCCATATAGAAAAAATCGGAAATTTGGTATCTCAGCCACTAATATAGCTAGAGTGATGAAATTTTACCCACATGTTAAGCTCAGGCCCCTAAGAAGAAATTTGATAGAATTTTGGAAAATGGGCGGTGCCACGCCCACTTATTAAGGAGCAAACATTGAAAGCTTTATGAGCCATAACTCAGAAACTGTATAAGATATATCGATGAAATTTGGTACGCGTGATATACTTACTTAGGCAAATATTTGGACGAAAAATTATCAAAATCGGTTGACGGCCACGCCCACTTTTATATATGGGTATTATAAAGTGACCTAATAAAAACATTTTAAGCGATATCTCTGTCAAATATAAAGATATATCATTGAAATTTTATATCAGGAGTCCACCTGCGGACATACAACGAAAAACACAAAAATTTTGGAAAATGGGCGTGGCACCGCCTCTTTTTAGAAGCTGGAATATACGAGATTTCTGAGCCCATAACTCGACAAATAATTGATATATAATGACGAAACTTGCTGTGTACACTTTTATTACTTGCGGTAATACATGTTGAAAATTTTAGCGAAATCGGTTGACGGCCACGCCCACTTTTATATATGGGTATTATAAAGTGACCTAATAAAAACATTTTAAGCGATATCTTTGTCAAATATAAAGATATATCATTGAAATTTTATGGCAGGAGTCCAACTGCGGACATAAAACGAAAAGCATAAAAATTTTGGAAAATGGGCGTGGCACCGCCTCTTTTAAGAAGCAGGAATATACGAGATTTCTGAGCCCATAACTCGACAAATAATTGAGATATTATAACGAAACTTGGTTTATACACTCTTATAACTTGTGTTAATAGACACGCAAAAATTTATTGAAATCGGTTTATGACCACGCCTACTTTTTAACAAAGATATTTCTAGAACACCCTTTGGGAATTTGTAACGTGACATCTTTGTAACTAGCAGTCATAAAGGAATGAAATTTTGCACAAAGAATAATATTCATATGCTTAGTTGGATGACTGATAAAAATTTTGAAAATGGGCGCGGCTACGCCCACTTTATGCAGCACTTGCTTTATATAAAGTACCTACACCGTGTTTCCATCAAACGCAAACAAACAATGAAAGCATACAGCTGAGTATCTAATGTTCGATTCCACTCGAACTTAGGCTTCCTTACTTGTTATAATACAAAAATTACAATTTTTTTAAATATTACATGTAGAGCCAGCACAATCCGTATGTGTACTCTACAAAGCGTCGGTAAAAATGATGTTAGATATTACCTTAGAAGGAGAATTATGTGGTCTTTTCAACCAGTTATGCACCAAAATAAAGGTATTTTGAAAAAATAAATATTTATATTTCGGAAACTATGGGCCTCCTAACTGTTCCGACTTCTGATATAGGATCGGTGGCCTTCCCATGCCCCCCTGTGAAACCGGTTTTTACTTCTTCCTGGATAGGTAAAGGAAGGCGTGACTTTGATGGATTTTAAACTTTTCTGAAATATCGTTATCCATATCACGATCCATCAGTATCTGATGCTACATCATCAATCCATTACACTTATTGACAGTATGGATTGAAGGTGTAACACGGCTCATTGAGTCAATTTACGAAAACTTCCTTAGTTACCCATCCCTATTACATATATATATATATATATATATATATATACGCATTCATTTTGCATGGAATTTTTAAAAAGAAGAAGCATAGCTCATTTAAAATATATTTTTTTCTAAAAAATTTCAATACTTTTTTTCGGCCTTGTGACTTATCCAAAAAGCCACTGTCAGCTAATAAATATACAATTGTTTGAAATTTTAAAAAATTAGTGTAATTAAAAATGAGTTTTCATAGCTGGTTGCTGCGGCGTGAAAAAGGCGTCCAGAAGCTTTGCACTGATCAAGACTTCATTATGCGTCGCGTTTACAAATCGATTCAACCTTTACACCAATGGAATGATAATTACAACAAACCCAGTAGCAGAGCAGCCAATGTCGGAAGCGTATTCAATTTGGAATTCTCTCCGGAAGGGTAAGTTTATACCCTTACTGGCCAATAAAATGTTATAACTCACGGGTTATATATATTTACTCCCTAGGAATTTGTTGGTGGCTGCTTGTGAGAAAAAGACTATTATGTTGTTTGATGTGGTTAGCCGCCAAACGGTTAATAAAATCATGGATGCGCATACATCAAATGTGAACTGTATACGGTATGATAAAGGGTCGGATTTTGGCATATAGCTAATAATAACCTCAACTGTAATGCATAGTATACATACATACCTTTATGTCTTTTATTCAATTGCAATTTATAGATTCCTTAATAGTCAGCATTTTGCTACATGCTCTGATGACACGACAGTCGCTCTATGGGATCTGCGATATATGAAAACGAAGATGAGGAGCCTTCAGGGTCATTCCAATTGGGTTAAGAGTATAGAATATTCGAAAAAAGACAACTTACTGGTAACGTCAGCATTTGATGGAAGCATATTTACATGGGATATTAATTCATATACAGAACAAGGACTGATATACCAAAAAGTGTTTCACACAAGTGGTTTAATGCGATGTCGGATATCACCAGACTGTTCGAAGCTAATATTGTGTACAACAGGTGGATATATAATGATCATACACGATTTAGACCTAACAACATTGCATAAGGATTTGTGTGGTTTTCGAGTATGTACCTTACATTTAATATTTATTTATAATCTGATGTATGTATATGGATTGTTTGTCTATTTAACAGCCAATTATATATAGACTAATGCAAATGGGTCAGCAATACATACCTCAGGCTGCAAAGTTTGATCATGTATTTTCCAAAAAACAAAAAAACAATAGGGTGGAGCTTGTTACTGATTTTCCAGAAGAGAATGATGCTGAAATAATTTTGTCCTTGGAGGTAAGAAAAATAAAAAAAAGTACCAGCCTTTAAAGTCTACAACTCTTGCTTATTTTTATATTAGGTACATCCAAAAGGTCAATGTTTCCTAAGCCGAAATATTAGTTATGATAGCGAGACAGAGTGGTTGACTGTACATGACTTGATGGAGGAATCTGACGATATAACAGAAAGTTTTAAGAGTAAGAAATATACAAACGATTCAAACAGAAGAAAACGTAAAAGAGAAGTTGGCACCACCAAAGATGATGACGAGGAAGAACGAAGTCAATCACCCCGAGAGAGCCCCGAACCTGGCGATGATGTATTAATTAATATCAATCGTAGACAAAGAAGCAATAGAATGCCCCCAAGTCCAGGTGTGTACGGATTAACTGCAATTATTTAATTAAATACTCATTAGTCGAGGTTTTTTTTTAAATTGGTCTCCATTTATTTCTTTATTATAATTAAATTTTATAAAAATCTTGGGCCCATTAGCCATTTAAAAATAACTATTTTGTATATTTATAGCTAGCTCACCCCTCGCGGCGATGCCTCTGCGCCAGTTCACAGCGTCTGCGGCAAGTGGTTCACCAGGTAGAAGAGGAAGTGGAAGTGGGAGTGGAACCAGTTCAACTGCTGGCAACAATACTGGCGGTTCTGCGCCTACATTTGTGCCTGATATTTGGGCAGCCGAAGTGACTATGCAGGATCGAGCAACTCGGCAGAACCGCGAACGCGAGACCAATTCAGCAAATGTTTACAATTTCGTTTATGCAATAAGCAGTGGTGTATTACCTTCCGCAGCATCTCATAGCGAATCAAGCTCGCCTATGTCAAGGAACTCCGGTTTCCGATTGTTACGTGGTGTCACAATACCTGTAAATGAACAAGAAGAAGAACATACGGAGCGTCGTATTTTCCAAAACCCCAAGAAGTTAAGGTATTACGCAAAGGAACTAAACAAGGAAAAAACTTTTATAAAGGAGCCATGCTTTTCATCTGATGGTCGCATTATTTGCTCTCCGTTTGCTACAGGTGTACGATTACTTGGCTTCTCTGATGACTGTTCGATTTATCCCCGTTTTCACAATTATTCGGATACGAACAGCAAAGCAAAACAATTGTCTGAGGTGCTTACACTGACTGCCCACTCAGATGTTGTTTTAAGTACAAGGTTTAGTCCACGCGAACCGCTGTTGGTTACAGGCTGCCGTAGTGGTAAAATAGTTTGGTATCATCCAAACCTATAAATAGTTAATAATCTTTGTAACAATATGAAATATTTATGATATAATTTCCAGACAAATTTTAAATAAATGCATCGTGTTAACGGTTATTGCTTAATATAAACAATAAATTCTACATTCTATTGCTTCCCCACAAACATTTTTCTTAATTCTCAATTTGAGATGCATTTGAGAACTAACCTTATTCTCAAACCTCAAATAGGGACACGATATCGAATCAAAAGCATCGATCTGGTACTCATTTAAAATATCGTTTAAAAAGAATCGCGAACCCGATAATATCGAAACTAAACTACTCGATACTCAAAGTATCGGTATCGAAAGCGGTAATTTTCTAGAAGGTGCAACCAAGTATTACGATAGGTTTTTTGACATTCGGCACTTTTTTCTGACAATTGTTTTTTTTGGCTATCGATACAAACTGCAGCCTCTTATTAATATATGCTCTTTGGTATTTCGTTGGTTTTTTTCCAACATAGCTTACTCCCTTGCACCAACACAAAACTGTATTTGACCAACTCTTCCACACAAAAAACCTTGTAGAATACCAGGAAAAAACGTAGTGTCATATGGGCATTAATTGAAAACAGACCCTTTTTTGTTTATAACGTGTTTTTAGTAAAGTGAGAAAGAAAAAACATATTGCCGACTTTTTCGCTGAAATGACGATTTTTTATTTGCAAACGTCAAATTATAGTATGAAAATGAAAAATATATAATCCTATATCTCCAGTTATTATTATTTCTATCGCATGGTAATTGTAAATTGTAAGCAAGTTTCGGTGGTAAGTGTGCGCCTCGTTTAATGTGAAAATCAATAAACAGATTTGGGTAAGAGCGCTTTCACATTACTCGGTGCGGAATCGGATCGACATTTTTGGTTTTTACCGAAAGTATACCGAAACCTTGCCGACCACATGTATTTCAATTGGCAATTTCACATTAGTGTTGCATACATGAAATCGGAGCGGATTAATTTCGGTATACCGCAGCGCGGTAAGACCGGTCAGTAAAATTTGTTATGGTTTGCTATCGATATCAATCCTGATATCGGTCATAAAGCCGGATTCATCGTTCGAGTTCAGAACTAAAGTTGAATTTGAGTTAACTAATAAAAATAGTTCAGAACTTTTCGGAATTCCTCTCACACTCCGAAAACACAGCAACAACCACATGGCAAAAAAGTTCTGAACTCGAACGATGAATCCGCCTTAAACGGGTTAATTTCGGTTGCTCGATTCTGTCTGTGTGGCAGCCCCACTATTTCAGTAGTTTTTTTTAGTACTTTTCCAATAACTTCCATTTCATAATGGCCGCCGTGCTGACATGGTGAAGAAGAATGGTTGACGCGTGGCCAAACTAAACAGGTCGTCGCATGGGAGGCAGAATATGCGATTGACGCTAGGCGGCTTGTTTCAAATGTCAAAAGCAGGGAAAAAGAAGTGGACACACAACTTAGCAAGGGTTGTTCAAAGAAGGATTTCGCGGCAGATAAGCTGATTGCAATTGGGTACGTGTGCAAAAAAAGTGCGAACGTCAGATAGAACCGATTGGGGAAAATTTTTTGCTTTGAAAATAATTTCTCTCCTCTTTTACGTTGACATTTTTTTTTAAAGGAAACACACACATCAAAACGTAACTAATATAACCTTCTTTGGATAAATCTTGAGCTTAGCATTCTACTTCTGCGAACAAGGCATGCGAGATTGTAAAATCACATCAACAGACAATAAGTGACATATGCCAAGAAGAAGAAGAGCGATTCTCCCTCGCATCGACCTTGTATGTTTGAGCTATGGGCTAGTGTAATAGGTGGCCGCACTGCGAGACGAGGGTGATTATGAGGTTGTCTCGATGCCAACAGCTGACAATTTTTTTTTGACAGGAGTCATTTCCTTGTTCGAGTAAATTTCATTCACCACTGGTGGTGTTCTAACGTTTTGTATTTTCTTATTCAGTTACTAGATATCTTAAATGTAACCTTTTTTAAAACCCTGTAATTAATTCTTTTCTTCCTCCACCAAGAGTCTAAACAAATTTTAAATAAGTAATTGTGTCCGAGATTTATATTGTTTTTTTTTATTCTTCTAAATGGTTATGTGGTTTTGATTCATTCTTCAGATTTCAATCCTTATAGATGGCATGAAAATTTTTTTTTATTTGCAAATAGGCAAGCTTTCGAGCCAACCTCTATAAGTAGGCCTTTCATGGGGAAAGCTTAACTCAAATTTCCCATCTCAACCTTGACAATCGTTCCAATGGCGGGGTATGCACATGTATTAGTGATGGAGAAACTGGTTGTTTCAGGGTTGCCATGAATACCTGCTACTGTGAAAATACGCCACACGTGGTTATTCGGGTACTTAGTACTTTCAAATGCACCTATTATAAAATGTTCTTATGCGCTCCATACAAATTTCAATTTTACATAGTTCACAGAAAATTAAATAATTATTTACCACATAATTTTAATATGTTTGTTTCTTATTGGCTAGTTATGGGTAGTTAGCCAGGTTTGGGCTGGCAGAACGTTTCTTGATTTTCTGTACATTTCACTCTTTATGAACGTAATCCTTTCCGTTTTGCTCTTTTCATTTCACTTGACAGCTAGCTGCTAGTTTAATGAGAAACAAACATACTATTTCATTAATCAGATTTTCCTGTCCCTTACCACTTTTATAATTTGAGCGTAAGACAACGATGTCTATTAATATTCCCAACGTACACTAATAGAATTTTACAGTAGCAAATTTACTAGGGCACGAATATAATCGATTAATTTGAGATAGTTTTATGGGAAAAATGCTTGAGGCATTTTATTCCGAAAGTTTTGGTATTTTTATTTGTGTAACATGGCAATCGCATTCCATCTCGCTTGTGTCATTGCTAGCGTCATACCATGATATAGACATTCGGGTAACCGTAAAGTCACGCCACTATTATGCACACGTCACTACACCACTGCAGACTATATGGAAAGAAAACGGGACTCTTCCAAACTGGATAGATAAAAAGGTGGAAGGCACGCTTGAACAAAAAAAAAAAAAGAAAAAAAAAAAAAAAAAAAAAAAAAAAAATTTTAGTACAGAATGAGTTAGTTGGGAAAAAGCGGTAGAAGAAGTCAGATTGGAGAATGGGTCGTCGAAGTAAGTCGGTCGAAAAAGCGAAGGTGAAATTGTGCGGTTCGCTATTTTAAAAATCTTTCGAAAAGTAACTATCAAAAAAAAAAAAAAAAAAAAAAAAAAAAAAAAAATCTCATTTGCGCGCTCGTACATATGTCCGGATTTTGGAAGAAAGATTTACAAGTTAATAATGGTGCGGCGTGAAGACTGGCAAAAAATTTAAAAATTGTTAGAATGATGAATTAGCGCGAATATATCACAAAAAAAAAAAAGAGTAGGTTCCCATTCCGAGCCTGGTGGCATAGCGCTTGCTAATTCATACATATGTACTATTGCGTAGACGCACTTGGATGTGTGAAAATCCTAAATAAAATGTCGCCAAAACCGCATAATTATGTACCATGTCATCTATCAATTGTTATAACTCGATCTTCGAGACAAACTATACCATTAAGTGGTCCTTGGTTGGTATGTGAGCTAGATACTTAGCAATATACGTACACACATACATGGAAATAATGGCTATTATCTTAAACAAATTCTAAGACAATTTTAAAAATCATAAAATTAAGTGATCGTGAACTGTCTAAAATCAATAAAACGGTGAAAGAAAAACGAAATTACGACAAAATGTAAACAAAGCACGGCAAATATAAAGAAAAAAAAAAAAAAAAAAACCCAAAAATAATAAATACAAAAAAAAAAAAAAAAAAAAAACAGAAAAATAGACAATCAAAACGAATATTTAAAGATTTCTAACCTCGCATAAACAGCGACCTCAATTATATTGTTATTGCACCCCAATTGTGACGACACGACCGGCTGGTTACCTTCTGCAATTAACCCAGCAAACAACAGAGGAGGAAAGCGACAAACCAAGTAATATATATTTTAAGTATATGTATGTAATATAACATTATTATTAGTGGGGAAAGGAAAAGAATGTTCTAGATAGGAAGAAAAAAACAATAGAGGCAAACAAAATATTGTTATAATTAGTATCACATGGAAAAGAAAAATTAAAATTATTTTGATAAGATGGATTAATATAGAAAGAAAACGCCCCACGTACATATGTATGTATATGTATACACGAGAATGTATGAGCACTTGTAACTAACTTAGTTTTGTATAAGAGAACGCTTATAATCAACGCGTAAACTTGAGAAATTATATGCATAAGAATCAGATTGAAATTATATACCTAAGGTAGAATATTTAACAAATATATTTATACATGTACATATTTACTTGGTGCACCAAATGATTTATTGATATACATATAAAAAGGAATCTTTTTTCCATGCACGTGTGTGCGCAAGGTGTGCAAGCACATACCAAAATTTTTCTTTCAAATTAAATATATTAGTATTTTGGGTTCTTGCCCTGTGAATTAGAGAGCAAGGTGAACGCATACACATATGTATGTAGACAACACGTAGGGATTTTGTGTTTATCTTTGAAACGAATGAATTGTTAATAAATTGTCATCAAAATGGGAATGCTGGCTAAACTCATTTAAAAAGGAAAGGCATAGGATTTTCAGGTACGGGGTCATCGAAATATAGGTGCACCGATGGCCAAGGATGAGGGTGGGCTAGAAAAGCACCAGCGCTGCAACAACACCAGCGGCGCACCACAGGTAAGGGGTCACTGATACCCGGGTGCGACAGTGACTATGGATTAGGGTGGGACAAAAACGCACCGGCGCTGCAACAACATCAGCAACGCCACCCCCTTGTGAGTTCGGCCTTTAACTTTTTTTTTGATTGTTCATATATTTTAAATTTCAGCTTCTTTTATGTATTTTCAGATGCCTGTTAATAACCGGTCCTTCCGGTTGATTCAAATTAAATTCAAATTTAACGATTTTTTTTTTGCGATATAAATATTCAAATTTAAATTCACTTTGACAGTTTTTTTTTGACAATGTTTATTCAAATAGTGCATATCGATTTCAACGTACATTCAAATTTAAATTTTGGTGCAACGATTATTTTCTCGTCCGTCCGCGATTATTTAAATTTAACGTGCGCTCATCTATTTTTAAATTTTTCCGTCGATTGTCAGTATTTCCGTCCGATTTAAATTTCGGTTTAAATGTTTTGCTAACGTCCGTCTGACTTAAACGTACATTCAAATTCATATTCAAATTTCAACGACATTTTCCCTCGGTCTGCATTTATTTAAATTTAACTGATGCCTGGCCTCTTGAATTTGGATTTTTCGGGTTATTTTGAATTTTCGAATTTTTCAACGGTCCGTCCGTGGCATCCGCCTAAACCGGATGTTGTTTTCGTTTGATTTTACTCGTTTTGGTTTGAAAAGGCATGATATGAATTTTTTCTGTTTATGGCGCAGGACAGCAATGTAGGCAAGAACCCCGCCCAGCCGACAATGACTAGCCACAGTGCAACCCTAGATCATGCCGACCGCCATGCATTGCTGCTCCACTCGATTGTAGATCGTACTCGATAGTCGAAACGTGAACCATAACAGATGGCGCCCAACGTGGGGCCCGATGGCTTTTTGGTCAGCCAGTGACGCCTTACTATCTCGCAAGTCCCAGATGGACAGGCCCTGCGCCGCCACTGCGTTGCGGCGAGATGGTGAGACTGATCAGGTTGTCCAAGGAGTTCATCGCTGTCGGTAACAGAGGGCGCCACAAAACATAGATCGTGGGCCAACCATAACAGATGGCGCCCAACGTGGTGTCCTGGGGTACTGGCTTCAGTGGTTTCCTGGTCGTTCAGTGAAGTTTCATTATTCCGCAAGTCCCAGATTGGCAGCCTCAGTAGCCGCCACTGCGTTGCGGCGGAATGACGAGATTGATCGGGATGATTGGAGAGTCATTGATGTCAGTGGCTCAGGGCTCCACGAGTCTTTACGTCACCCAGTCTGGTTTTTTTCTTTTTGCATTTCACCCGGAGAGGCAGTGTTTAACGCACTTAAATTTTTTTTTGTAGTTTAAATATTAAATTTGTTTTCACTGTCGTCCGAGGGGCATGTCCGCTAGATTCAGTATTTATTTTTATTTTCTTTTGCCGAATATGTCTTTTGTGCAGTTTTGTGTATCGGATTTTTTTTTTCTTTTGGGGCCTAGCTCATCTCGCGTCTGGGGTAGTGTTTCGAACACCGCCTTCATTGCGATGAGTTGAGTTGGATCCTAAGCTAGCAAATCCTTCTTCGCAAGTCTGGGGTAGCGGCTTCAAACCGTGCCTTTCATTGCGGCGGAGCCAAGGATGTTGGCCAGGAGGAAAATTCGTCCTTTTATTTTTTTTTGTTTTCGTGATTCTTTTTTGCAATTTAGGCCTCAGCCATTCCGCGTCTGAGTTGGTTGCACCTAGCGCCACTCGCATTGCGATGGGTTGGTCTGAGACCTGAGTTAGTACTTTTCATCTCCGCAAGTCTGGGGAAAGCAGCCTCTAGCTGTTCCTTTCATTGCGGCGGAGATTAGGAGGGTATTTTGCAAATTTCTTTTGTTTTGTCTTTTTCTTTTGTTATGCGATGCAGGCCTCAGTTCATCTCATGCCTGAGTTGGGTGCCTTGGAACATTTAGCACCATTTCATGGCGGTGGGCTGAGCTGAGACCGAAGGATGTATTGTCCATCTCCGCAAGTCTGGGGATAGCGGATTCAAACCGTTCCTTTCATTGCGGCGGAGATGGATTGGTATTTCGCAAAATTAAAAATTTTTTTTTGTTGTTAACTATCTTCTAGTTAGCCAGCCTGTCTCAGGAATTTAGGTGCGCCGGAGACCAGTTGGCACACACCGTCTTAATTTTTTTTGTGTTTTATTTTTCAAGGGGGTTTATAATTTTTTTTTTATTCTGTAACCTGTGCCTTTTATAATGGGAGGTCAGCATTCCCATTGAACAACGAACATATATATATTTTGCATTGTATATCTTTTTACATTTACATATACACGTATATGAACACGTTTATTTATACAAATATTTTTTTTGATAAGCGAAGTGAAGTCATTTTGAATCGGTACTGTTAGTTAAAATTTAAGATAATTTTTACAATCGCAAATAATTGTTGCAAACATTTGTCAGATTTTTTTTTTCCTTCCCAAACGCGACAACATATCATATTTTCTCGGATGTGACATAATTTTGTACCGGAATAGAGATTTAAATAGCTGAAAGTTTCACCAAACACAAAAACCAAAGTTTGTTATTTTCTTTTGGATGCGATCTAATTTTTAATCGAGATAGAGATTTAAATTTCGTTAATTGTACAAATATCTACATTTGAGCTTTAACACCAAACGTGACTCATTCAAGCAGTTAATTGCTTTAGATTTGATACGACAGTTCAAGCGTGCCTTGTTTTTTTTTGGAAGCGCTCAGACGTTCGATTTTTTTTTTGAAAATGTCTCAAAACACTCAGCAGTCAGCTGAAGGGATGCAAACTAGGAGTTCGACTAGAGGTAGTGGTTCTAAAAACAGAGGTAGCGGGGTATATTATAGAGGAAGAGGAAGTGGAGGTGCAACTCCGAAACCCCCAGCGAGCCGACCTTTAGTAATGCATTCCCCAATAGTCAGCCGGACAACAGTGGATCCATTCAGGGATGTCCCAAATAATGACCCTTCGGGAAAATATGATAGACCGACTAGTGCAAATATCCTCGATCTAGACAGTCTTATTAGGAATATCCCGGATCCGCCTGAGCAAGGCGCGACAAATACAGTAGACGAGGCTAGCGCTTTACCACAGGTTCGGTTACAACCAAACGTTTACAACGATAGGGCTTCCAATCATGAGACCCATCCCGAAGTGACTCCTTTGAATTCGTGGGTACACGTTCTGCATCAGCTATTCCAAACGTCACAAGAAGAGCTACGCCAAGAGATGAGAGCTATTAGGGAAAACGTGAATACCCTGAACGCTGCAGTCGCAGCCTCTCGAACGGCGATGGATTTTGTTAGGAGTGATGCTAGACATGATATTAGGGATGATGTTAGACAGCAACCGAACCAAGCGCAGACTTGTGTTAACAACCCAATTATTCCCACGCCTAGTAATACGGTTGTGAAACCGCAAGACTGGAAGATTTCTTATGACGGTACTGGTAGTGTTTCAGATTTTTTGTTTAAATTGGACACCTTGCGTGAGCGTACGCAGTGTACAGAAGATCAGCTTATGGCCAGTTTTCATCTTTTCTTGTCAGGACGTGCCGAAGAATGGTATTGGTTATTTACCAAACAAAATTCCAACGCAAACTATCCATTTTTGAGTTACTCTTTAAAACGGGAATTCGGTACAATGAAAACGGACCACGAGCTGATGATGGAAATATCTGTGCGTAAGCAGAAAGCGAATGAGACATACGATGTTTTCCACACGGACATTCTGGCATTAAACGCAAGACTTAGAGAGCCCATGTCTGAGACCTTGTTAATTGATATCATCAAACGCAACGTTAATGGTAATTTGAAATTAATGTTGTTTAACGCGGATGTAAGAAGTCTGCATGACCTCCGCGATGTAGCTCGACGAGGCGAGCAGGTGCTGAAAGAGAGCAGGAGCTTAGCATCAAATTACCATAGGCCGACCGTGAACGAAGCGCGTGCCATAGCTCCGGATTGTAGGGTTGAAAGTGAGGATTATATAGTAGATCCACAGATAGAAGCACTGAACTTTCGTCGCATGGGTAAGCCAGACTACTCAGGGATTAAGTGTTGGAATTGCCAGGCAATGGGCCATTCTTATATATACTGTGAGGAGCCAATTAAATCTCAGTTTTGTTTCAAATGCGGTCAAAGAGGAGTATTGACTCCGAAGTGTCCCAATGACCACCGTGGTCAGGGAAACCGTTATCCGAGCGAGAAAAGAGAGGGGGAAACTCGTTCGGGACTATAGCCCCTACTTCAGTCAATACCCAGCAAATCGTCGCGAGTACTGAGCCTAGTCCACTTTCGGCCAGATCCGCGAGTAGTCAATCAACACCGATAGTAACCTTCCCTGATAGTACGGATAATTCAAATAGTTCAGATTCAGAAGACCCAGCTTCGTCGCAAACAAATTCTCGGCCAGTTCGTATTTTGAAAGCTTCAGTTAGAAATGTTAGTTGTCAGACCATTTTCCGACACAGTTTAGAAGAAAGAGAACAAAACTATCAATTGGTTAGGTCGAATATTTTCACGAATGATTCCCAATCATATCCACCCGAAAGAATTTTGCAGTGTAGGAAGAGATATAGCAAACGTGTCCAGGTGCGAAAGCTTTTGGAAAGCACCACACTCGTTCTTACAGACGATGAAAGACCAATGATTAGGGTGAGGATAGGAAATGGATCACTAGTGGGGTTATTGGATTCAGGAGCCAATGTCTCTATTCTGGGTAAGGACTGTTTGAAATTTATAGAAGAAAACAATCTCAACTATAAGGAAATGAACGAATGCATATATACAGCAGGCGGCGACAAACAGAAGATAATAGGTTGCAGTTCATTGCCTGTCACTTTCAAAAATACAACAAAATCCATATCTTTTTACCTTGTTCCTTCGCTTCTCCAGGAAGCCTATTTCGGAGTAGATTTTTGGAAAGCATTTGCTTTAGCTCCCGAAATATTTCCAAGTGTATCTTGTCTAGAAGCAAAGGAAGATATAGATGAAGGTCCCAATTTTCATGATTTAACTCCATCCCAGAAGTACGATTTGCAAAAAGTTATTGATATGTTTCCGTCGTTTGAAAAATTAGGCCTAGGGCAAACACAGCTGGTGGAGCACGATATTGACACGGGTGACGCAGTCCCAATTAAAAGTAAACATTTTCCTCTTTCGCCACCAAGGCAGGCTGAAGCCTACAGCGAAATTGATAGATTATTGAAAATGGGAGTCATCGAGGAGTCGAATTCGCCATGGTGTAGCCCAGTTGTCTTAGTACGGAAACCTGGTAAGGTTAGACTCTGCATAGATTCTAGGAAGGTAAACGCAGTCACGAAGAAAGACTCATATCCGCTGCCGCATATCAACGGGTTATTAAGCCGACTAAAGGATACGCACTTTATTAGTGGCATCGACTTAAAAGATGCGTTCTTCCAAATTAAACTAACTGAGTCGTCAAAAGAGAAGACAGCGTTTGCGGTGCCAGGTAAACCCTTGTACCATTACAAAGTCATGCCCTTTGGGCTGTGTAACGCGCCGCAAACAATGAGTCGACTCATGGACAAAGCAATTCCCTCGTATATGCGAGAACATGTTTTTGTTTATTTGGACGACCTGTTGGTATGTAGTGCGGATTTTGACGACCACATCAAACTTTTAGCAGATGTTGCGAGGTGTTTGAAAGGTGCAGGCCTTACAATCAATGTGAGTAAAAGTAAATTTTGCCAGAGAGAAATTCGTTACTTAGGGTATGTCATAGGCAGTGGGTGTTTGAAAGTGAATCCAGAGAAAATTGAGGCAATGCAGAATTTCCCCATTCCCAAATCTCCTCGACAGGTTCGCAGATTCGTGGGTATGGCAAATTGGTACAGGGCATTTATTACCAATTTCGCTGATTTAGCAGGCCCTTTGACAGATTGTTTACGTAAGTCACCTGGTCCTTTCAAACTCACTCCAGAAGCAATAGAAGCCTTCGGAAAACTTAAAGTAGCTCTGAGTTCCGCTCCAGTCTTAGCTCAACCTGATTTTTCCCGAGAATTTGTCATTCAATGTGATGCTTCCAAAATAGGAGTAGGAGGCGTGTTATTCCAGGTCGATGACAATGGTGCAGAGCATCCAATAGCTTTCGTTTCGAAGAAATTCAATAATGCTCAACGCAACTATACAGTCACCGAGCTGGAATGTCTCGCCGCAATTGTCAGCGTCAAGCGTTTCAGACCCTACGTTGAGGGGCTGCCATTTCGTATAATCACGGACCACTCAAGCCTTAAATGGTTGATGACGCAAAAAGACCTTAGTGGTAGGTTAGCTAGATGGTCACTGTTACTACAGAGATATGATTTCGAAATGCAGCATCGTAAGGGGGCTCTGAACGTAGTACCGGACGCTCTGTCGCGTTTTGACGTCGACGAGTTGACTTCATCTCCCGCGCCTTACGAAATAGACTTAGACTCATCCGAATTTAGAGCCAATGAGTATCTGGATCTTATCAGAACAATTACAGTAAACGGTGAGGCTCTCCCGGATTTATGTGTCCGAGACGGTTTGATTTTTAAAAGGGTTAAGTTTCGAAAAGGTGTGGAGGGTGAAGAAGACTCGTTATGGCGGTTGTGGTTGCCCGAAGGACTTAGGGAGGAAGCAATACGAATGGCACATGACGCGGTTAGGAGTTATCATGGAGGTTGGCAAAAGACATTGGAACGAGTTAGGTGGAAATACTTCTGGCCACAACAAGCTAGGGACGTTAGAGATTATGTAAAGGATTGTGATACTTGCAAGGCCGTGAAAACAACGAATCAGCAGTCAAGACCACCTATAGGAAGCGCTTTTGTTACAGAAAGACCTTTTCAGCGCTTATATTGCGACTTCTTAGGACCTTATCCGAGATCCAAACGTAGGAACCAGTTTCTTTTTATTATTTTAGACCATTTTTCCAAGTATGTGTGGCTGAAGCCAATGCAGAGAGCGACAACTATCAATGTAATGAACTACTTCGGTACAGAGATTTTTCCAACTATAGGGGTCCCAGAATATATCCACAGCGATAATGGGAAACAATTCATCTCAAAAGAAATGAAAGCGTTCTTTGAAAAGTATGGTGTGACGCATGTTAGAACAGGAGTATATTCCCCACAAGCTAATGCGTCCGAACGCGTGAATAGAGAGATAGTTTCCAAGATAAGAATTTTCCTAAAAGATAAGCAGGATCATACGGACTGGGACAAACATATACCCGAAATTTTAGCAGTTCTAAGAAGCGATTTTCATACATCAATTCAGTGCTCTCCGTACTTTGCATTATATGGTCAGAATATGGTCCAACACGCATCCGCGTATAAGTTATTAGAAAAATTGGATAGCCTTAAAGAAGATTGCGTACCGATAGTGAGTAGGGCTGATAGGTTAACAGGAATCCACGAACAAATCCGTAAAAACTTAGCGCAGGCAAATGATAGAGTCAAGCAGGTTTACAATAAGCGCTCTAGGCTTGTGAACTATAGGGAAGGTCAAGAAGTATTTCGAAGAAATTTTGCCTTGAGCAACTTCAAACAGGGCATAAACGCGAAATTCCTGCCAAAATATATTAAGTGTCGAGTGCGTGGAAAAGTTGGCAATGCACTGTATGACTTAGAAGACTTAACAGGGAGATTAATAGGACGATTCCATGCTTCTGATATCCGTCCTCAATAAGACTCCGCTGGGCGTCTTGGCGGTCGGGGACAATTCGCCCAGTATTCTCCCCGAGCAGTTATAATAATAGGTGGATCACAAGCGCTCCCACCGGGAACCGTGGACCATCTAGCAGTCCATATTCCAATTGGTCTGCTTATACGGAGTTTTGACGAGTTCTCCAAAATTAAAATGTCTAGTTTTATGGAGTTTTGGCGAGTTCTCCTATATCAAATGCCTAACCTTACGGAGTTTTGACGAGTTCTCCAATATAAAAATGTCTATTCAAACGGAGTATTGATGATTTTCCTGTTAAAGTTTTTTTTTTGTCCAGCTTCGAGAGGTTAGAGACCATAGACCAGCTGATAGGGTGATTGTATTCGGAGTTTAGACGCGTTCTCCTGTAAAAAAAATGTCTAAGGCCGCGAAGCCTTAAAATAGGAAACAAAATAATTTAATTTTTTTTGTAAAGCCCATTCCGGGGGGCGAGAAACCAGCGGACCAAGGGTCTTTTTCAAGACCGCCTGTCCTGGGTCCAGCGTGCGGGGTTGGATCAGCCGGGGGGGACAGGTTGTTAAGACCGACCAAGATCGGCACCTAGGAGGAGGGCTCCTAGGGGGGGAGTAGGCTTCTCTGGCCTAAGCCAATAGAGAAACACCGCAACACCGGACTTACGCATTTTGGTTTTTTTTTACCAAATGAATTTTTTTTATATATACCTGACTTTCAATTAATCTCGGATTTACATATATTACTAGATTGGACACGTTCATATAGCATACGTTTTTTTTTGGTATCACCTGATGGAGCCTCTGTTGCCCGGTTAGCTGTGGTAGAATTTGAGACTCTTTTCTAGGGGTGGGTCGTGCCCCACGTAGTTAACAGTTGAGTATTACCGCAACAACCTTACAGGCAAACCATTTTTCCTGTTCGCTCCCTCGTCAGGTCTTCGAAGCGAAGCAGGTCTGTTATGGTTTGCTATCGATATCAATCCTGATATCGGTCATAAACGGGTTAATTTCGGTTGCTCGATTCTGTCTGTGTGGCAGCCCCACTATTTCAGTAGTTTTTTTTAGTACTTTTCCAATAACTTCCATTTCATAATGGCCGCCGTGCTGACATGGTGAAGAAGAATGGTTGACGCGTGGCCAAACTAAACAGGTCGTCGCATGGGAGGCAGAATATGCGATTGACGCTAGGCGGCTTGTTTCAAATGTCAAAAGCAGGGAAAAAGAAGTGGACACACAACTTAGCAAGGGTTGTTCAAAGAAGGATTTCGCGGCAGATAAGCTGATTGCAATTGGGTACGTGTGCAAAAAAAGTGCGAACGTCAGATAGAACCGATTGGGGAAAATTTTTTGCTTTGAAAATAATTTCTCTCCTCTTTTACGTTGACATTTTTTTTTAAAGGAAACACACACATCAAAACGTAACTAATATAACCTTCTTTGGATAAATCTTGAGCTTAGCATTCTACTTCTGCGAACAAGGCATGCGAGATTGTAAAATCACATCAACAGACAATAAGTGACATATGCCAAGAAGAAGAAGAGCGATTCTCCCTCGCATCGACCTTGTATGTTTGAGCTATGGGCTAGTGTAATAGGTGGCCGCACTGCGAGACGAGGGTGATTATGAGGTTGTCTCGATGGCAACAGCTGACAATTTTTTTTTGACAGGAGTCATTTCCTTGTTCGAGTAAATTTCATTCACCACTGGTGGTGTTCTAACGTTTTGTATTTTCTTATTCAGTTACTAGATATCTTAAATGTAACCTTTTTTAAAACCCTGTAATTAATTCTTTTCTTCCTCCACCAAGAGTCTAAACAAATTTTAAATAAGTAATTGTGTCCGAGATTTATATTGTTTTTTTTTATTCTTCTAAATGGTTATGTGGTTTTGATTCATTCTTCAGATTTCAATCCTTATAGATGGCATGAAAATTTTTTTTTATTTGCAAATAGGCAAGCTTTCGAGCCAACCTCTATAAGTAGGCCTTTCATGGGGAAAGCTTAACTCAAATTTCCCATCTCAACCTTGACAATCGTTCCAATGGCGGGGTATGCACATGTATTAGTGATGGAGGAACTGGTTGTTTCAGGGTTGCCATGAATACCTGCTACTGTGAAAATACGCCACACGTGGTTATTCGGGTACTTAGTACTTTCAAATGCACCTATTATAAAATGTTCTTATGCGCTCCATACAAATTTAAATTTTACATAGTTCACAGAAAATTAAATAATTATTTACCACATAATTTTAATATGTTTGTTTCTTATTGGCTAGTTATGGGTAGTTAGCCAGGTTTGGGCTGGCAGAACGTTTCTTGATTTTCTGTACATTTCACTCTTTATGAACGTAATCCTTTCCGTTTTGCTCTTTTCATTTCACTTGACAGCTAGCTGCTAGTTTAATGAGAAACAAACATACTATTTCATTAATCAGATTTTCCTGTCCCTTACCACTTTTATAATTTGAGCGTAAGACAACGATGTCTATTAATATTCCCAACGTACACTAATAGAATTTTACAGTAGCAAATTTACTAGGGCACGAATATAATCGATTAATTTGAGATAGTTTTATGGGAAAAATGCTTGAGGCATTTTATTCCGAAAGTTTTGGTATTTTTATTTGTGTAACATGGCAATCGCATTCCATCTCGCTTGTGTCATTGCTAGCGTCATACCATGATATAGACATTCGGGTAACCGTAAAGTCACGCCACTATTATGCACACGTCACTACACCACTGCAGACTATATGGAAAGAAAACGGGACTCTTCCAAACTGGATAGATAAAAAGGTGGAAGGCACGCTTGAACAAAAAAAAAAAAAGAAAAAAAAAAAAAAAAAAAAAAAAAAAAAATTTTAGTACAGAATGAGTTAGTTGGGAAAAAGCGGTAGAAGAAGTCAGATTGGAGAATGGGTCGTCGAAGTAAGTCGGTCGAAAAAGCGAAGGTGAAATTGTGCGGTTCGCTATTTTAAAAATCTTTCGAAAAGTAACTATCAAAAAAAAAAAAAAAAAAAAAAAAAAAAAAAAAAAATCTCATTTGCGCGCTCGTACATATGTCCGGATTTTTGAAGAAAGATTTACAAGTTAATAATGGTGCGGCGTGAAGACTGGCAAAAAATTTAAAAATTGTTAGAATGATGAATTAGCGCGAATATATCACAAAAAAAAAAAAAGAGTAGGTTCCCATTCCGAGCCTGGTGGCATAGCGCTTGCTAATTCATACATATGTACTATTGCGTAGACGCACTTGGATGTGTGAAAATCCTAAATAAAATGTCGCCAAAACCGCATAATTATGTACCATGTCATCTATCAATTGTTATAACTCGATCTTCGAGACAAACTATACCATTAAGTGGTCCTTGGTTGGTATGTGAGCTAGATACTTAGCAATATACGTACACACATACATGGAAATAATGGCTATTATCTTAAACAAATTCTAAGACAATTTTAAAAATCATAAAATTAAGTGATCGTGAACTGTCTAAAATCAATAAAACGGTGAAAGAAAAACGAAATTACGACAAAATGTAAACAAAGCACGGCAAATATAAAGAAAAAAAAAAAAAAAAAAAAAACCCAAAAATAATAAATACAAAAAAAAAAAAAAAGAAAAATACAGAAAAATAGACAATCAAAACGAATATTTAAAGATTTCTAACCTCGCATAAACAGCGACTTCAATTATATTGTTATTGCACCCCAATTGTGACGACACGACCGGCTGGTTACCTTCTGCAATTAACCCAGCAAACAACAGAGGAGGAAAGCGACAAACCAAGTAATATATATTTTAAGTATATGTATGTAATATAACATTATTATTAGTGGGGAAAGGAAAAGAATGTTCTAGATAGGAAGAAAAAAACAATAGAGGCAAAAAAAATATTGTTATAATTAGTATCACATGGAAAAGAAAAATTAAAATTATTTTGATAAGATGGATTAATATAGAAAGAAAACGCCCCACGTACATATGTATGTATATGTATACACGAGAATGTATGAGCACTTGTAACTAACTTAGTTTTGTATAAGAGAACGCTTATAATCAACGCGTAAACTTGAGAAATTATATGCATAAGAATCAGATTGAAATTATATACCTAAGGTAGAATATTTAACAAATATATTTATACATGTACATATTTACTTGGTGCACCAAATGATTTATTGATATACATATAAAAAGGAATCTTTTTTCCATGCACGTGTGTGCGCAAGGTGTGCAAGCACATACCAAAATTTTTCTTTCAAATTAAATATATTAGTATTTTGGGTTCTTGCCCTGTGAATTAGAGAGCAAGGTGAACGCATACACATATGTATGTAGACAACACGTAGGGATTTTGTGTTTATCTTTGAAACGAATGAATTGTTAATAAATTGTCATCAAAATGGGAATGCTGGCTAAACTCATTTAAAAAGGAAAGGCATAGGATTTTCAGGTACGGGGTCATCGAAATATAGGTGCACCGATGGCCAAGGATGAGGGTGGGCTAGAAAAGCACCAGCGCTGCAACAACACCAGCGGCGCACCACAGGTAAGGGGTCACTGATACCCGGGTGCGACAGTGACTATGGATTAGGGTGGGACAAAAACGCACCGGCGCTGCAACAACATCAGCAACGCCACCCCCTTGTGAGTTCGGCCTTTAACTTTTTTTTTGATTGTTCATATATTTTAAATTTCAGCTTCTTTTATGTATTTTCAGATGCCTGTTAATAACCGGTCCTTCCGGTTGATTCAAATTAAATTCAAATTTAACGATTTTTTTTTTGCGATATAAATATTCAAATTTAAATTCACTTTGACAGTTTTTTTTTGACAATGTTTATTCAAATTTAGTGCATATCGATTTCAACGTACATTCAAATTTAAATTTTGGTGCAACGATTATTTTCTCGTCCGTCCGCGATTATTTAAATTTAACGTGCGCTCATCTATTTTTAAATTTTTCCGTCGATTGTCAGTATTTCCGTCCGATTTAAATTTCGGTTTAAATGTTTTGCTAACGTCCGTCTGACTTTAACGTACATTCAAATTCATATTCAAATTTCAACGACATTTTCCCTCGGTTTGCATTTATTTAAATTTAACTGATGCCTGGCCTCTTGAATTTGGATTTTTCGGGTTATTTTGAATTTTCGAATTTTTCAACGGTCCGTCCGTGGCATCCGCCTAAACCGGATGTTGTTTTCGTTTGATTTTACTCGTTTTGGTTTGAAAAGGCATGATATGAATTTTTTCTGTTTATGGCGCAGGACAGCAATGTAGGCAAGAACCCCGCCCAGCCGACAATGACTAGCCACAGTGCAACCCTAGATCATGCCGACCGCCATGCATTGCTGCTCCACTCGATTGTAGATCGTAATCGAGGTAGAAAGCTGTACCATAACAAATTTGAGGAATTACTGCATACATTTTTGCGGCGTAATAAAAGAAGAAGAACAAAGTCAGTAAAAAACTCGTTTCGGCTATAAATGTAGCAAGTTATAATGTCTTCGTCTTCGCTAGAAGACATTATTGTTATTATTGAGTGATTTGTTGAAGTTAAAAATTTTGTTTTGCAAATTTCGATGTTTGTTTTCCTATTTTCTGCCGATTACGCACCGAAAGTATTCCCACAAGTGTGAAAAACCCAGCAATGCGGAATCGTTTCGGTAAGCTGAATATACCGAGCAAAAAATGTCGATCCGATGTCGTGCCGAGTAATGTGAAAATGCCCTAACTTCATACAAAAAACCTTACGAAGTAGCCCAAACCTGCAATTATTTCAGCACGTGGATCAGACCTATTTTTCGATATGTACCAGTGATTTAAAATTACTCGTGCTTGTGCATTTTTCGGCCCTTTAGGAAGCAGCTTTTCACTTCTCGCTGCACACTCGACCGATTTTCAGCACTATTTTGCGTTGCACAATTTTTTGGACAAATATGACACACTTTTAATTTTCCATCACTGAATGTACTCATTAGTTCGATACCGTGGTTGAAGTACTCGATACCAAAAAATATCGTTGCAAAAGAATCGAGTAAAAAGTATCGGTATCAAATGAAAAAAATATCGATTTGGTATCGTATCGTATCGAAATTCGTGTCCCTAACCTCAAACGTTTGTTATCAAATGCACCTCAAAGTTCCCTTGATAGCGTTCTCAAACAAAAAGGCACATTTTGCTCAAATGTTGATGAAATTTTGGGGAAAATCTTTATTAGCAAATTGAGAATTAAGGTTTTCTCAAACATTTGAGATTTTTTTGGCCTGATTTTTATTGGGTTAATGCTTGTTTTATTTTCTCCATGGCTCGACAGCTTTAAATTGTGAATTCCTCCTTATACGTCGCAGTGACTTGTTAAATCTTAAATCTGCTGCTGTTGTTTCTTAAAAAAGTCGTGCTTGTTCATATGTACACTCAAGAAATTAGTAATTTAAAATCCAATTTTCCCTTTCTAAAATCCATTTGGCTATTCTAAAATCTAATTTCCCCTTTCTAAAATCCAATTGACATTTCTAAAATCTAATTTCCCCTTTCTAAAATCCAATTGATATTTCTAAAATCCAATTTCCCCTTTCTAAAATCCAATTGACATTTCTAAGATCCAATTTCCCCTTTCTAAAATCCAGTTGACGCTTTCTAAAATCCATCTGGAAATGGTGTAGTTATAGACAAGAATTATCTAACTAAGGATATTTACTTCCGTTTTCATATGTTTCTTGATATTGTTGTTCTCTTCAAATGTCATTAATCGCATTTTAAAATAGAAATAATGAAAATGAAATTTCAAGAAAATTATTAATGGCTGATTTTTACTATTTTTCCGTTTCTTGTACTTCTGTTCGTTTCGCCTTTATGAGCGTAATTCCTTCCGTTTTTCTCTTTTCATTTACTTGACAGCTAGTTGCTAGTTTAATAAGAAACAAAGCCAAACAATGTATGCACTTTTTGTTTATTTTATTGTTTTTTATTTATTAATCAAGTTGACAGCTGACAAGAAGGTGCTTTCATGTAAGAATGCAGATAAACTTTAACAATTTAATACTTCATCACTTTATATGAAGACCACTAATGTAAAATTTGCTGAGTAAAATGTGAACATTGGCAACACTATGTCATTGTCAATCGCACGACTATTTAGTCTCAAGTGTGAATAGCTGCCACCGATTCGACTAAATAGTTGGAGTAGTGTGAATACAACAGTCCAATTCGACCAAATCGATTGGCAAATGCTATACTGTCAATATGAATCGCGATATTTGAATCGCGATTCATATTGATGGTTTGATGAATTGCAAACTGGTGCTACACGTTCAATATGAATATTGCGATATTTTTCTCGCTCTGAGATTCAAAATATTTTACTTCCGTCCTTTTCCCACTTTCACTTTCAATTCGTTTATTGCCAATATTGCGATCCAGATCACGGATTTCAAAATTTCTAAAAATACACACATTTTGATAGATCGCAAAATTTTCATGCTATACAGTCAATCCGTATTGTCAATATTGCGATCCGGATCCCGGATTTCTAAATTTCTAAATATACACGCATTTTGATGGATCGCAAAATTTTCATGCTACACAGTCAATCCATATTGTCAATATTGCGATCCGGATCGCGGATCGCAAAATTTCTAAAAATTCGCGATCCAGGATCGCGATCCATCAATACTCGATGCTACACTGTCAATATGAATCGCGATCCACGGATTTCGTCAATATACATTGATAATGTAGCATCTGCCATTGAGTCGCGAGTGTGTATAGGCTCTTAGCGTTACCACCAGTGTTGCCAGAATATTTTGGAGCTTATAGCTAGATTAAAAGAAAAAATAGCTAAAAATAGCTAAACAATTTTTTTCAAAGCTAAAATTATAGCCAAAAATATGTTTCTTCAAAAATAGCTAAATATTTATTTACATACTTAAAACGATACTTATTTTCTAGCTCCAATAAATTTTGTTTGAGTGGATCTTTTAAAAATTCCACTACCATTAATTCCCACTAAATTTTCCACTAAATAAAAATATCAGAATTGACATAAAAGTAAAATAGGCACTCTACCAGAGCGGATCAAACATACATGAACATATACATAAGTTCCACTAGCATGAATAACGTGAAAGTTTTATTACAATTTAAAAAAAAAAATTTCATCTAGTGTACCTAGTAATTTTTTCGTAAACTTAATTTCCACTACCACTAAATTTTATTTATTAAAAAATATTTAATTACATTTATTTTATTGGTAGTAGTGGAAATGCTTTTTAATGATTTTGTGAAAAAAATTTCCACTGCCACACTTTTCGATTTAGTGAAGAAAAATATGGTCAATCAATTTGCTTAAATATTATAGTTAACTGCCATCTAATTTTTGACTGCAGGATATGTACCAATAAGCGTTAAAATAAATAAGTAGGCATGCCGGACTACCAGTTTTCGTTTGGTAATCTTAACCCGACGTGTCTATACGGGCAATTCATTTGGCAATTTGAAGCGATCATTGGAGCTATTGATGGAAAACGGTATATTGCCAGGCAATAAAATTCCATTTCGGCTGTTTGACGGCCATTTTGCGTTCTATTGTAACGCTCACAGTGGCATCGCATAAATCCAACAATTTTTTTTAATGAATCGTGTGAAATTTTTAAAATGAAATTGACACATATTGCAATGCCCGGTATAGGTATATTGTCTTGTAAATTGACACCACATTGCTTTGAAAATCGCTTCACATTTTGCCCGTAGATATGTACTTCGAGTAAGTAAATTCTATAAAGTTTTGATAAACAAAAAATCATAATATTTTATGCAAAAGTGAGGAAATTACAGAAAAAATATTATAGCTAAAATAGCTAAACTGACTAAAAAATAAGCTAAAGAAAATAGCTAATAGCTAAACGCAAATTTCTATAGCTAAACGTCGAAAGTAATAGCTAAATCTAGCTACAAAATAGCTAAAGTGGCAACACTGGTTACCACATCCTTCCCAAGGCAGATCTAGGAAGGTAGGCTCGGTGGCGAATTCAGAAATTTCCCATGTATTTTGTTATTGTAATTGGTAGAGTGTAATGTCAAAATGATAATTCGCCTTAGTTAAAATCTGAATTCGCTTGAGACTCGCCCATTCCTATTGGTGATGATGTGAATTCGCTTTGATTTTGACATTACACTACCTTTGTAAATAAAAAAGTAGTTTCTGAATTCGCCACCGAGCCTACCTTCCTAGATCTGCCTTGATCCTTCCTATGTGCAAAATTATTGTTCATTACAAGCGGTGGCTAAAAACGTGGCTAGCGGCAAAACCCAAATTTTGGTGGCTAAAAAAAGACGGCGGTGGCTAAATCTAGCACCAAATGGCTAAAACGGCAACGATGTATTCCAATTAGTTTTACAACGGTTTTACGGTCTCTGCATGTACAAAATAAATAAAGGGGAGTTGCTGCATTGCGATAACAGCGAAATTTATTTGTGAATTATAACAATCACCCCGATTCTAAACGAAAAATCCACAAGGATTTTTCCGCTTCTCCCTGTTCCCTTATTCTAAACACAAATTCCTTGTGGATTTTTTCGCTTCTCCCTTTCCGGCTATTCTAAATGATGTTCGAAAAAGTGAAAAGCGAATAAGGAAGAAAAGTAGGTATCATGAATGAAAATAAAAGCGAGAATTTATGCCATTATTTTGTGAGATTTTTCACAAGACAATTTTAAGTGAATGTTGAACAAAATGTGAGTGAATATAACTTTTGTTAATAAAAAATACATAATTGAATTAATTATGTACTGGTTTGCTTATTTTTATGACGGAAAATATAAACAGCAAATAGATATTTTAGTAAGTTTATTGAAGGGGCAGCCGGATATTTCGCGGCTTGTAGGCTTTAGTATCCCTTCCGGTTGTAGTAAGGGTGCTTGTTTTGATATGGAGCGATGATACGGACATGTGTTCCATCAATACATTCAAGGACACTAGAGATGTCGTAGTTTTAAAAACCGCACTTAAAAACTTTCTTTTTCGTCGCTGTTCATAGCTTTATGAATCCAAATCGGATACAACTCATTTTCAAAAATTTCAACAACTTTTAGAACTTTGCTGAAGGTGGATTGAGCCAATCAAACGTCAGAATTTTTTCCAACTCCCGTTTGATATCCGTCTTCAACCAAAAAAACGGAAGAATGCGCATAGTTTTATTTAGGAGAGATTGCAAATAGTTTCTTTGGCTGCTGTGTATGTGATATTAAAATGTCCAATAAATATTTGGGTTGGCTTTCCAATAATGTCACACGCCCCGAGAAAAACGACTTTTACTGGGTTGTAGGGGAGGAGTAGGTTCTGAATCAGTTAAATTTAGGCGCCGGACGGACCTAGTTTTCCCGGAATTTGGTAAAGATGTTAAATTTTTACCAATAACAACCCCAATTCCTCATTTACAAAACCAATATCACTCTTTATTTTAGTCACAACACAGTATATTACTAATATACTTAATAAATTTTACAATATTGCGTTAAAATCACTTTTATTAAAAATGTTGCTAATAGCGACTTCACAGGGTGTACTACGCAGAAGGACATCACCGTGGCGGTAGCCACGGTTAGGGCACACGTCCGGGCGGATGGCGTAGCCCAGGGTTATTTTTTATATGCGCGGCCGAAGGTCGCCAACGCAGAAAATTGTTCCGTGCAAAAGTTTTTTCGTTATCTTTCGAATTTATATGGAGTTACTAAACTTTAACCATAACTTCCTCGAAAAAGAGGTAGGTCCGGCGCCTAAATTTTACGGATTCAGAACACTCTTCCCCTCCCCTACCACCCGGTAGAAGTCGTTTTTTTGGGGGCGTGTGACATTATTGGAAAGTTTCCCCAAATATTTGAACGCAGGTTTATTAATTCTATAGTGTTTAATAAAGCTGCAAATTAATAAAATCAATGCAATACTCTCAAAAAACTTTTATTTCCTATAAAGATTCCGTCAAACAGATTCGTACCATCGCGCAATCTTCCTCTTATAGACCTCTGCTACTTTCGAAAAGCAATACCATGTATATTCACTCTCAATTTTGTTAAATTTGCAATTTTTTAACAAAAATGCAAAATTTGTGGGGAAATTTCGATACGGGCCAGGCCCCTGAATTTTCGGTTTTTTTTTTTTTTTATTTTAGGGTAGGGGGGTCATATGGATCACTGAAATGCAAACGAAATCTTGGGAAAACTTATAGTTTATTAATAATAAATTATTTTTGCGTAGTACACCCTAATGCGTTGGCGGCCTTCGGCTGCGCTTAAAAAAAATAACCCTCAGCCGACAGAATTCTCTTTCTGGAGTAAAATCTACAGACCGATCCACAGGTGTTTTGAGTAGAAAAACATTTTGCGTTTGCGGCCTTCGGCCTCGCTTCAAAAAAAATTACCCTCAGCCGGCGGTATTCCCTTTCTGGATTTATATTTCTGGAGCAGTCCACAGTATTTTTGCATAGTGGGGTTTTAAAATTTGTAAAATTAACATTCACATAACATTTCCAGAAAATTTTATTGAAAAATTCTTAGTGGTTTGAAAATAAATACGGCATTCGCATAATATCGAAGGCGACACAGGTAGGCGCATAGGCAAATTCCGAAGTTACTTTTTTATTTACAAAGGTAGAGTGTAATGTAAAAATCAAAGCGAATTCACATCATGGCCCAATAGGAATGGACCAGTCCCAAGTGAATTCAGGTTTTAACCAAGGCGAAATATCATTTTGACACCACACTACCAAATACAATAACAAAATGCATCGGAAATTTCTGAATCCGCTTATGCGCCTACCTTCCTAGATCTGCCTTGCAACAAAAAAGCTGACTTCGAAAATCCGCTCACATGTTCGAAATTCTGTTCGCCAGTTTTTCTTCTCGCTAGTGAAAGAGAATAGGAGGAAATTTTCCTGGTGAACAAAAGAATCCACAAGGGCTGAGATCCTGGCGGATATTTAGAATCGGGGTGAATATTATTAGTTGTTTGAGGAAGAATGGAATCACCGTTCGCACCTTTAAGCGAGAGTTGCGCCAAGGCGTTGGCTGACAAAGTTTATGATAAACGTAAGGTAGCATCACAGGAGATAGAAAAGTGTGTATGATAGTAGTTTTTCCTATACATTTCCTAATTACAAGTAATTTCAGAATGGTGACGGAGTTTAATCTGAAAAATAATTCGATTCAGATACGGAAATTGATAGAAGTCTTATCAAATGATTTCGCCACGTCTCGTGATCCGAATCGGCGTAAAGGTGGATTAATAGGCTTAGCAGCAACCAGTCTGGGGCTAGGAAAGGTGAGTCATTAATGCACATGTGTCAATGAATAGATTATAACCAATGATTTCGTTTTACCTATTCAGGATTCTGAACGATATGTGAGTGAATTAGTCACGCCAATTTTAAATTGCCTAAATGACCCGGATGTTCGAGTTCGCTATTTCGCATGTGAGTCCTTATACAATGTGGTAAAAGTTGCCAGAGCCGCTATTATACCTTTCTTCCCAGAATTATTCTCCGCATTGTCACGACTGGTGGCAGACTCGGATCAAATGGTTAAAGATGGCAGCGAATTGCTGGATCGGTTGTTAAAGGTAAAGAGTAAAAGTATATGATAGCACTAACATTAACTTTTAACGACATTTTTTTCATCGCTTATTTAAAGGATATTGTGACAGAGTCCTCTCAAACATTTAGCTTAGAAGCATTTATACCACTTTTGAAAGAACGTGTTTATGTCAAGAACTCGTTCGCTAGGCAATACGTTATATCATGGATATCAATTTTGAATGCAGTTCCTGAGATCAGTATGGTGATATATTTAACAGATATTTTAGATGGACTTTTTACAATGTTAGAGGACAATACATTAGAAATTCAACGAATGTAGGTTATATCACTGGTAATATACAAATATATGTATAGGAATATTTACCAAATTAATCCTTTTCAGGTGCGAAACAACTTTAAGCCAGTTTCTTAAATCCATACGTAACGACTCGTCTTCTGTGCGAATGGAAGATACAATAAATATTCTAATCATACATGCACAATCACCTAACGAACTCATTAAAGTAGGTCAAATTTTAAGCTTTTCAATATAAAAGTACTACTTCTCTAATATTTAGTCGATTGCTATAACATGGATACGCGAATTCGTACAAATATTTGGTCCGAATGTGCTGCCTCATGCCAGTGGTATTTTTACAGCGATTTTACCATGCCTGGAATACAATATTGAATCTAGAAAAAGTATTAATTCAGTTATAAATAATTCTGTGCGAATTTCAATAAGTTTTTTTTTTTTTTGTTTTACCTGCCATTGGATTTACAGATATCAAAGAATGTGCGGTTTCAGTGAATAATTCAATGATGTTGCTAATTTCATCCAAAGAGCATAAATCACAAAATATTGAAAAAATTGATTTGCGTTCAGTTATGGAAGTATTATCACAATATTTAACGCACAATTCCGTGCACACGAAAATTGCGGTGCTGAAGTGGATTCATCATTTATTTACTCATTTTCCTAACGAGGTACATTCATACATATATAGATATGCTTTTCGTTCGGATCTTTACAATGAAAAATTAAACTCTTAGATGTCTCCACATTCCAATAATTTGGGTGCGAATTTACTGAGTATACTATCTGACAATTCTGACGAAGTGGTTCTGCAGTGTTTATCAGTTTTGGCCGAAATTTTAAATTCAACTTATAGTAAAGGTAAATGAAATGCATTAACATCGATTATGATCAAAATCGTTTTATCTTTTGTTTAATTTTAGACTCGAGTGAGTTTAATAAAGCCCATTACCGAAAATTCTTATTAAGTTTAATGAACTTATTTAGCGAGGAGAAGAAGTTTCTGGATAATCGCGCCAGCCTTATAATTAGGTAGAGTTAAAATTTTTTAGTAATTCTGTGTATATGTACATATATTAGATTCATAAACCAACCATAGGTTAAGCCGGACCAACACCAAATTAAAATAATTGATTTGTCTAATAAATTAAAATCCAGTTGGGTTTTCCAAAAAAGCTTCTCCCAAAAAATGCATTTGGCGTCCGCAGCCGGTGGGAGAGAATGTTTATATGGATATGTGTATTATTAAAAAAAAATAAGATTAGTTAACTTATTTAAAACGTCTAATCTCTGTACGTAAAATACTTATTAATATGTATCTCTTGTTATAGGCGACTATGCGTGTTATTGAATGCAGAATATATATATCGGACCTTCGCAGAAATCATTGATGAAGAAGTCATTAAGTTTGCTTCGTCAATGGTACGTTTATTGAATATGATATTGTTGACTTCGCCTGAACTGTTTGAATTGCGAAATTCCTTGCGTGACATCACAAATGAGCAATCGGCAAACTTATTTAAATGCCTTTATAAAAGTTGGGCTCACTGTCCGGTATCTACACTCTCGTTATGCCTCCTGGCGCAAAGTTATCAACACGTATCCCAACTTGTAGTGCTGTTGTGAGTAAATACCATTTATTTACATACACATGGATGGTCGTAAGTGGACTTTAACGAAACCTTTTGTCTACTTTCAGTGGAGATGTTGAAATAACTTTGGAGCTACTAACCGAATTGGATAAATTAGTTCAACTAATAGAATCACCAATTTTCGCCTGTATGATATGCTTGTATTTTTGCATTATACTTTCACCGAACTCTTTCCATTTAGTTTTAATTTCAAATTAGAATAAGAGTACGGAATACCACTCGAAAGTAAAATGCAGAAAACTCTTGTTTTGAGTTTTTAGTTGATAGTCTCAGTATAATCTCTCCCTTTTAACAGCTTTACGTCTAACTTTGGTATCAAAAGCTAACAATTGTGCAGATGCTCAACATTTGGCCCATGCTTTATTTGGTATTCTTATGTTATTGCCGCAAACTGATGCGTTTAATTTGTTGAAAAATCGTTTGCAATGTGTGCCCAACTATTGGGGTCAAACACCAATGTAAGTATTTTTTTTTTGATACATATATCCTCAAATTTCGAATTATTGTTACTTATGTACATATTTATCTTACAGCGACGAAAGTAATTCAACACAAAATAGAAGTAACATCGATTTCGAGAAATTACTTTTGCATTTTAAGAAAGTCCAAGAGTCTCAACGAGCCTTGAAAATTCAACAAAGGCGGAATATAATTATATCTGAGGATAATTAATTGTAGCATACATTTTAGGGTCCATTAGAATTCCTTTGCAAATAAGTATTGCTAAATAAATTAATAAATAATGCTTTGTATACCAATTAATACACATTTGGATGAAGTTTTTATGGTAATACATATATATACATATGGAATGGAATAATAATATTATAGAGCCGCATGTGCCACAGACTTTTGTATGAAGCACGATAGATGAAAATAGAGCTATAATTTTATGGAAATATTGTGCACGAAAATTGAACTATTTTCAACAGAGAGGGCATCATACCTAGTAAAGGATACGCTAAGCACGATGGTACTAATCAATTGTCTAGGTTACCTCTTGTGTAGGAGATATTGGCCTTTTTCCTAGTAAATTTTTGTCGTTCAGCCAAAATCGACCGTGTAAACAGCAGTTAAACCGGCTCAGACGACAAAAATCGACTAGCTCAAAGTAGACTTGCGTTCAACTTTTGCCAGTCGATTTTCGGTTTATGAAGGGTTCGATATGGTATATAAAAAATGCAACATTTTGTGAAAATTCACGGAAAATATTTCATCAAAATGTTATGAATTACATGCATAGTTTAATGAAGCCACTTATGTACGAAAAGTCGATTTTATTTTTCGTCGGCGAAAGTCGAACATGTTATTTTTCGTCAGTCACAAAAAAACGTATGCTAGTTTTCGTATGGTACGACGATATGTAAATGAAAATTATCTATTATTCGAATAATTTGGTTTCTGAATAAACGAAATTATTTATTATTCAAATAAAGATACAAAAAAATTATTCATCTATTATTCGTTTACGAATAAATTTTGCCCAAGACTGTCGCAAATTGTATAAAAATTTTATTTTATGAATTGGGCAACTCTTCAATTTTTGTTCACTCTGAAATTACGTGGCAACCAAAGTATATATATATATATGTATATATGTAAATCGCACGAACTGTTGGTTAATATAGTAAATATTTACGTTATTTACGGACGCGTTTCAAGCGAAATATTCACCCCGATTCTAAACGAAAAATCCACAAGGATTTTTCCGCTTCTCCCTGTTCCCTTATTCTAAACACAAATTCCTTGTGGATTTTTTCGCTTCTCCCTTTCCGGCTATTCTAAATGATGTTCGAAAAAGTGAAAAGCGAATAAGGAAGAAAAGTAGGTATCATGAATGAAAATAAAAGCGAGAATTTATGCAATTGTTTTGTGAGATTTTTCACAAGACAATTTTAAGTGAATGCTGAACAAAATGTGAGTGCATATAACTTTTGTTAATAAAAAATACATAATTGAATTAATTATGTACTGGTTTGCTTATTTTTATGACGGAAAGTATAAACAACAAATAGATATTTTAGTAAGATTATTGGAAAGGTAGCCGGATATTGCGCGGCTTGTAGGCTGTATTGCTTGTTTTGATATGGAGCGATAATGCGGACATGTGTTCCATCAATACATTCAAGGACACTAGGGAAGTCGTAGTTTTAAAAAATGCACTTGAAAATTTTCTTTTTCGTCGCTGTTCATAGCTTTATTAATCCAAATCGGATACAACTCACTTTCAAAAATTTCAACAATTTTTAGAACTTTGCTGAAGGTGGATTGAACCAATCAAACGTCAGAATTTTTTCCAACTCCCGTTTGATATCCGTCTTCAAGCAAAAACACGGAAGAATGCGCATAGCTTTATAATAGGAGAGACTGCAAATAGTTTCTTTGGCTGCTGTGTATGTGATATTAAAATGTCCAATAATTATTTGAACGCAGGTTTATTAACTCTATAGTATTTAGTAAATCTGCAAAATAATAAAATCAATGTAATACTCTCAAACAACTTTTTTATTTCCTATAAAGATTCCGACAACTTAATCGGATTCGTACCATCGCGCAATCTTCCTCTTATAGACCTCTGCTACTTCCGAAAAGCAATACTATGCATATTTACGCTTAATTTTGTTAAATTTGCAATTCTTTTTAACAAAAATGCAAAATCTTTGGGGAAATTTCGATATGCGCCAGGCCCCTGCATTTTTCGTTTTTTTTTGGGGGGTAGTGGGTCTTATGGATCACTAAAATGCAAACGAAATCTTGAGAAAATAATAATAAATTATTTTTCGTAGAACACCCTTATGCGTTGGCGGCCTTCGGCTGCGCTTAAAAATAATACCCTCAGGCGGCAGAATTCTCATTCTGAAGTAAAGTCTATTGACCGATCCACAGTTGTTTTGAGTAGAAAAACATTTTGCGTTGGCGGCCTTCGACCTCGCTTAAAAAAAATTACCCTCACCCGGCGGAATTCCCTTTCTGGATTTATATTTCTGGAGCAGTCCACAGTATTTTTGCATAGTGGGGTTTTAAAATTAGTAAAATTAACATTCACATAACATTTCCTGAAAATTTTATAGAAAAATTCTCAGTGGTTTGAAAATAAATACGGCATTCGCATTATATCGAAGCCGACACAGGTATGCGCATAGGCAAATACCGAAGCTACTTTTTTATTTACAAACGTAGAGTGTAATGTAAAAATCAAAGCGAATTCACATCATGGCCCAATAGGAATGGGCCAGTCCCAAGTGAATTCACGTTTTAACCAAGGCGAAATATCATTTTGACACCACACTACCAAATACAATAACAAAATGCATCGGAAATTTCTGAATCCGCTTATGCGCCTACCTTCCTAGATCTGCCTTGCAACAAAACAGCTGACTTCGAAAATCCGCTCACATGTTCGAAATTCTGTTCGCCAGTTTTTCTTCTCGCTAGTGAAAGAGAATAGGAGGAAATTTTCCTGGTGAACAAAAAAATCCACAAGGGCTGAGATCCTGCCGGATATTTAGAATCGGGGTGCCTGGCGGATATTTAGAATCGGGGTGAATGTGTAGTCCTTAGTGAAAATTAAATAAAAATCCGTGTATATATTTACATAAAAATGGAACGATATTTAATTTTGCCACAGTAATAAAATACAAATTGGGACTTTTAATATACATATCTATGTAAGTCAGTATCACTATTGTGAAATCAAGAGGTTGAGGCCTGCAGTTGTTGTGAAATAACACAAATTTCTTTTAAATGGAATGATATTTAAAAAACGTAGTTTTATATATCTACATATATATGTATAATGTAAATAGTGCAAAAATGGAATATCGCATTGTAAGTACTGCACTTCTATATATATGTAGGTATATAATATATATGTACTAGGTGCTTTTGACAACTTACTACCCAGCAGTCAAATGAACTTGTGCACTAATTTACAACTACACCATTGCCAGATGGATTTTAGAAAGTGGAAATTGGATTTTAGAAAAGTAGTTTAGAAATACAATTCAAATTTTCGAAAATCCAATTGGCTATTTCTAAAATCCAGTTGACGCTTTCTACAATCCACCTGGAAATGGTGTAGTTTGCCGTACAGCTAAAAGAGCCATCTAATGTTTTTCTATATTAGCAACTGGTATTTTTACACGGCGATGTCGTATGAAATAGCAATTCCCACCCTTACAATGTTGACGCGTAGAATAGTAGTTTAGTAGAGCGTCTGGGTGCGTTTCTGAACATACTGATTCTATTTACAAAAAAATATAAGCCTCTATAATTCTTTTTCTAGAGTAATATCTACAGTCCATATATGCGTTCTTGTAGCAGTCCATGTGGGTTGGCTTTCCAATAATGTCACACGCCCCGAGAAAAACGACTTTTACTGGGTTGTAGGGGAGGTGGAGTAGGTTCTGAATCAGTTAAATTTAGGCGCCGGACGTACCTAGTTTTCCCGGAATTTGTTAAAGTTGTTAAATTTTTACCAATAACAACCCCATTTCCTCATTTACAAAACAAATTTCACTCTTTATTTTAGTCACAACACGTATATTACTAATATATTTAATAAATTTTACAATATTGCGTTAAAATCACTTTTTATTAAAAATGTTGCTAATAGCGAGTTCACAGGGTGTACTACGCAGAAGGACATCACCGTGGCGGTAGCCACGGTTAGGGCACACGTCCGGACGGATGGCGTAGCCCAGGGTTATTTTTTATAAGCGCAGCCGAAGCGCCCCAACGCAGAAAAGTGTTCTGCGCAAAAGTTTTTTCTTTATATATCGAATTTATATGGAGCTACTAAACTTTAACCATACATTCCTCGAAAACGGGGTACGTCCGGCGCCTAAAATTTACGGATTCAGAACACCCTTCCCTTCCCCTACCACCCGGTAGAAGTCGTTTTTTTTGGGGCGTGTGACATTATTGGAAACTTTCCCCGTCCATGTAAGCGATAAGACTGTTTCAATAGCCTAGCAATACAATATATGCTTATTTAGGGATTATGAGTAAATCAAATCACATCTCTATTCATTTATTTTGTGGTCTAGCTGAAATCAAAATAGCTCTCCATCATAATCAAAATAAACAATTGTATTCCCTTTGTTTATAAATTCTTCCTCTTTACATTTGGCAAAGTGCCAATATCATATATATTATTTCTAATTGGTGTTTTATAAATATCCCTTTTTCTGCTCACATAACTTACCGAAATTAATAAGTAAGGCATCGTCTTAAAGCTATTAATTAGCTATGCATGCGAAACGGTGTTTTATTGGGCGTGGTACTTTTTTTAAATAGTATTTTGCAAAAATAAAATGTTTAAATTTAAACTAAAAGATTGCGCCTAAAACTATGCCTTCAGAATTATTTTATTCTATCAATTCAAATCTCAAATGCACATGTCGCTCCATTTTAACAGTCGTGTATATTTTAAAACACTTTTATAAGCTTCAGCTGTATGTTTGTATGTAAACATTATATTATTTTACGCGAATGGGGGCTTTTCAGTATAGGATATGCTGTATGTAATACAACTATATATGTATGTATACTTTTGATCACATAACGGTTGTACGTAAGATCATAAAATAATTGAGATAGATATGGACTTACATATATACAGTGCCGAACTAAAGTATTGGCACAGCAAGATGCTTCAACTTTAACACTGTTTTTGGCCGCATGTGAACAGATTTCTAAAAAATATAAAACATCCCTGGATAGAATGATAAATTGTGAACCATTTCCATTTTATTTCATTTAATTATCTCTTTTATTGAATTAACGGCAGCGATTCTAAGAAAAAAAGTACTGTTTTGGGCTGAACAAAAGTATTGGCACAGATAAATATGACTGGCTATTGTGCGCTGATTTATCGGTCTAGCAACTTTTTTTAATTTGTCATGCTACGAAAACGTGTAACTTACGTACGTTGCTCTTAAAATACGAGCCGCGCACGTCGCAGTGTCTTAAATAAGTAAATTTTCCATTAAAGTGACTAGCAAAAAAGTGAAACCGCCGAATCTCGGCGAAAAATTATGTCGCATTTGCATGATTATGGAAAATCATTATCTGGGATTGGTGAAATGATGGACAGAAACCGCCACACTATTCGGAGCATTGTTCACCGTTTCAAGAAGGCTTATCTTTGCAAAGTGTACAAAGAACGCATAGACCTACGGCTTTAAACGACCGTAAATGCAGTCAGATAGTAGGAAGAGTGAAAAAAATCGTAGAATATATTCCCCCAACATTGCAGATGACGTTAAGACAGAATTCGGAAGAGATATGCACGCCATAACGATCCGGGGAGCCGTATATGAAAATAACTACCATTCTCGTATAGCTAACCGAAAGCCCCTTATTCCAAAAGGAAGCCTAAATAAACGTTTAGCTCATTTAAAATAATATTAAGCAAGCCAAGCAACTGCTGAAACAATGTTCTTTACTCGGATGAAAAAAAATTTAGTATTTTCCAACTTGATGACCGGCAAACTGTGTGGGGACACCATAACAGCTTGCATCTAGTTATACGGGAATGATAGTTATTTTCGTGTAAGGCTCCCCGGATCGTTATGGCGTGCATATCTCTTCCGAATTCTGTCTTAACGTCATCTGCAATGTTGGTGGAATATATTCTACGATTTTTTTTCACTCTTCCTACTATCTGACTGCATTTACGGTCGTTTAAAGCCGTAGATCTATGCGTTCTTTGTACACTTTGCAAAGATAAGCCTTCTTGAAACGGCGAACAATGCTCCGAATAGTGTGGCGGTTTCTGTCCATCATTTCACCAATCCCAGATAATGATTTTCCATAATCATGCAAATGCGACATAATTTTTCGCCGAGATTCGGCGGTTTCACATTTTTGCTAGTCACTTTAATGGAAAATTTACTTATTTAAGACACTGCGACGTCCGCGGCTCGTATTTTAAGAGCAACGTACGTAAGTTACACGTTTTCGTAGCATGACAAATTAAAAAAAGTTGCTAGACCGATAAATCAGCGCAAAATAGCCAGTCATATTTAGCTGTGCCAATACTTTTGTTCAGCCCAAAACAGTACTTTTTTTCTTAGAATCGCTGCCGTTAATTCAATAAAAGAGATAATTAAATGAAATAAAATGGAAATGGTTAACAATTTATCATTCTATCCAGGGATGTTTTATATTTTTTAGAAATCTGTTCACATGCGGCCAGAAAACAGTGTTAAAGTTGAAGCATCTTGCTGTGCCAATACTTTAGTTCGGCACTGTATATCAAAACGAGCAGGATGAAAAATATGGTTGAACCATGTCCGTCCGTTTGGCCGTACACACTCTAACTTGCGCAAAAATAGAAATATTTAAAGTTTTTTTAAAATGAGCGTGACAGCACAACCTATATCGACTGGCGCCACGTATGTTTTATTATTTTTTGTGCAAGATGCGCACGGGTCCAGCTAGTATGTACATATGTATGGCGACTATACACAAAGCAAAAAAATATAATTGAGACTATATTATATATATGAGAATATTTCCTTATTGGTGAGAACGATCTATCACGAAAATATCGTTTTGAAACTCGACAACTGGTACACTGCGGTTGGGAGTTCAGGATTTCTAGAAAGTTAGCAAGCTGTAATCCAGTTAAAAATGCATGTGTATTTAAAAAATAATTACAATTAGTTCATGATTATAAGCATTATATATTGAAAGAAATTACTGCGACTGGTCGCCTTCGAAGTAAAATTCTCCGAATTCAGTCGGCGCAACATCCTACTGGACTTGTACCTATGTACATCATAGTAGATTGTGTTACATTTGGCGATAGGTCGATTAAAGCTTGTTACGTTCATAATGTTTGTAGTATAAGCTTTATACCTACAGGAGAAGATAAATAAAATAAAAACCGTTAGAGCTTAGTCAAACCTCCGATAAGAAATAAAGAGAAATATGTCTTGAATAAAACCAAAATAGCAGAATCATTTCAAGGTCATCAAAACAAAAAACCATAGTTATGTATACATATGTAGATATGTACGTAGTACCTACATAAATGCCAATTGCCTTTTTTTAATATCTGCTTTTTACATGCATGTAATATGTATATATCTAAACAGATTTATTATGTATAAACGGCAATCGTTGAAAGGGAGGAAAAATTTGTTCCTGCGGCAGTTGGAACATATATGATATGCAGTTAGATGTACATATATGTACATATATATATATATATACCCTGCAGTAAATTTGTTTCACTGCTGAAGGATCAGTGATGATTCTTTGTTGAATATTCATCACTGTCGTCATAACTCAGTATATTTTTATTTGTTCTTGTTTTTTTTCTGAGGAAAGCAAACCATTTATATGAAAAATTCATCAGTCTTTATATGAAAGTATTCACTGATGCCTCCTCGTCATAGGTGAATTGCATCAGTGATTCATTAAGGATTCATTGCGGATTTTTACTGCAGGGTATGTATGTGTATATACATAGATATGTATGTACCCTGCAGTAAAAATCCGCAATGAATCCTTAATGAATCACTGATGCAATTCACCTATGACGAGGAGGCATCAGTGAATACTTTCATATAAAGACTGATGAATTTTTCATATAAATGGTTTGCTTTCCTCAGAAAAAAAAAACAAGAACAAATAAAAATATACTGAGTTATGACGACAGTGATGAATATTCACCAAAGAATCACCACTGATCCCTCAGCAGTGAAACAAATTTACTGCAGGGTATATTTACAAACATTACATAGAATGTATCCCTTTACAGAAAAATGGATTGTGGACTATTAAGTTTTTTCGATCCCGATGAGGAGAGCAATGATATTGATAATGTAAATAATAATCGTCCCAACGGGCGTAAGGAACGGAAATCTAAAAAAATATCCAACAAATCATACGAGTGTAGCATTAAGAGGCGAAATCATTGCGAGAGTGCTAGCAGCAGCAGCGAAGGAGAATCAGACCCTCGGAATAATAAAGTAACTATTGACTTCGATCAGGGTATTCTACCACCTGAACCACAATTAGGAAATATTGAATATAAACTTAAACTAATCAGTCCATCCAAACATCGCTTTGAGCATCTTGTTACACAAATGAAATGGAGACTACGCGAAGGAAATGGTGAAGCGGTTTACGGAATTGGGGTCTCAGATTCCGGACATTTGCATGGTTTAAATGAGAAAGATATGAACTCTTCTTTGGGGACACTTAGGCAGATGGCCCAAAAGTTAGGAGCCAGTACATCGGTATTGCGACGTAAATATGTTACCAGTCGACGATCAGTCGCCGAAGTTTTAGTACGTAAAATACCTGATGACCAACATAGTATAGAAATTCGTGTGGGCGTGTTGGGTGGTGCGGAGGCTGGCAAATCGACTCTACTAGGCGTTCTCACTCAAGGAGAATTTGATAATGGACGTGGCTTGGCGCGATTGAATATGTTTAGACATATGCATGAAATACAGTCCGGCCGAACATCAAGTATATCACATGAAACTCTTGGATTTGACGCGCAGGTTAGTTCCTTTTTTTTATTCTCTTTCATAGGTACGATTTAGGAAAAATTAATTATTCTATCAATAAGTAACAGAGCAATAAATTTGAATTTCTACATTGCTACAGACTACCCATTGGTATTTTCCCAAAAGAGGACGTTGTCCTAATTATTTTTGGTTTATTGTAAGTTTATTCTCAAAAAATGGTCAGGACGATGTTCTCTTTCTTTGCAAAAAATGTCGTTGGTCAGTGTAGCCAATTATTTCATTTAACTTTATTTAGTGCAATAAATCAGTAGTACAGTTAGATCTTAGATCTTTTATAGCACAACAGTAAATAATAACAGTAATAAACAAAACTCATTATTATTATTATTATTATTATTATTATTATTATTATTATTATTATTATTATTATTATTATTATTATTATTATTATTATTATTATTATTATTATTATTATTATTATTATTATTATTATACTCAGTTGTACTAGTACAAAGAGTATTATAGTTTTGATTTCCTAACGGTGGATTGTAACAGAATGAAATAATCGAGATAGATATAGACTTATATATATCAAAATGATCAGGGTGAAAAGAGAAATCGATTGAGCCATGTCCGTCCGTCCGTCTGTCCGTCTGTGAGCACGATAACTCGCGCAAAAATTGAGATATTTTGATGAAATTTGAAATGTAAGTTGGTATCAAGACAGGAACGGATGGTATTGAAAATGGGCGAAATCGGACCATGACCACGCCCACCTCCCCTATATGGTAAAAATCGGAAATTTTGTATCTCAGTCACTAATAGAGCTAGAGTGATAAAATTTTACACACGTATTGAGCTCAGGCCCCTATGAAGAAATATGGTGAAATTTTGGAAAATGGGCGGTGCCACGCCCACTTATTAAGGGGCAAACATTGAAAGTTTTATGAGTCATAACTCAGAAACCGTTGAAGATATATCGATGAAATTTGGTAGGCGTGATATACTTACTTAGGCAAATGTTTGGACGAAAAATTGCCAAAATCGGTTGACGACCACGCCCACTTTTATATATGGGTATTATAAAGTGACCTAATAAAAGCATTTTAAGCGATATCTCTGTCAAATATAAAGATATATCATTGAAATTTTATGGAAGGTGTCCAACTATGGACGTAAAACAAAAAATACAAAAATTTTGGAAAATGGGCGTGGCACCGCCTCCTTTTAGAAGCAGGAATATACGAGATTTCTGAGCCCATAACTCGACAAATAATCGATATATTATGACGAAACTTGGTCTATACACTTTCACTACTTGTAGTAATACATGTTCAAAATTTTAGCAAAATCGGTTGACGACCACGTCCACTTTTATATATGGGTATCATAAAGTGGCCTAATAAAAACATTTTAAGCGATATCTTTGTCAAATATAAAGATAATTCATTGAAATTTTGTGGCATGAGTTCTACAATAGATCGTAACCAAAAAATAGAAAAATTTCGGAAAATGGGCGTGGCACCGCCTCTTTTCAGACAAAGGAATCAACGAGATTTCGGAGCCCATAACTCGACAAATAATTGAGATAAGTATTATGACGAAACTTGGTTTATACACTTTTATAACTTGTGTTAATAGACACGCAAAAATTTATTGAAATCGGTTTATGACCACGCCTACTTTTTAACAAAGATATTTCTGGAACACCCTTTGGGAATTTGTAACAAGACTTCTTTGTAACTAGAAGTCATAAAGGAATGAAATTTTGCACAAAGAATAATATTCATATGCTTAGTTGGATGACTGATAAAAATGTTGAAAATGGGCGTGGCTACGCCCACTTTATGCGGCACTCGCTTTATATAAAATACACCCTATATCGAACAAACGCAAACAAACAATGAAAGCATACAGCTGAGTATCTAATGTTCGATTCCACTCGAACTTAGGCTTCCTTACTTGTTATTATTATTATTATTATTGTTGTTTTGTTTTTTTTTTTTATAATAGGGTACAATCATTAATTACAAGTCCAGTGAAATGATGACTGCCGAAGAAATAAGTAGTCGTTCCACTAAATTGGTCACATTCATGGATTTGGCAGGCCATAGGCGTTACATGCGAACAACAGTGCAGGCATTGTTGGGCTATTCACCGCACTACGCCATGTTGGTTGTGTCGGCTGGAAGCGGTTTTACTGGTACTAGTAAAGAACATCTATCTATTGTTCGCGCCTTGGACATGCCCTTTTTTATCGTGGTAACCAAGACGGATATAACCAGCCCTGAGCACACCGTGCAAGAGCTGCGAAATGTTCTCATATCGGTGGGATGCCGAAAAGTACCATTTATTATAACTAACGAAGATGAAGCTATATCGGCAGCGTCGAACCAATCATCGGAAAAGGTGGTCCCCATATTTTGCGTGTCTAACGTTACAGGAGCAGGACTCAATCTCGTCACAAAGTTTCTTTATGTTCTCTCACCATCTATAAGCAATTTGGAAAAGGAATGTTTGGAGCGGGAATCAAGCGAATTTCATATAGACGAAATTTTTCGGGTTACTGAAGTTGGGCCTGTTGTCGGTGGTTTGCTAGTCAAAGGCGTTCTTACAGAAAATATGGAAATGAAAATTGGACCTCTCCCAGACGGAAGTTTCCATCCGGTCAATGTGCAAACAATCCACCGAAATCGTGCACCATGTCGCGTAGTACGTGCTGGTCAGAGCGCTTCTTTGTCTTTTGCTCCCAATCAAATACTGCCACCACTTAGAAGTGGTATGACACTTTTGGGCGATGGTGATGAGCCATATGGTACCCTACTTTTCCAGGTGAGAAATCAGTTAATGTACATATACTAAATGATTAATACAAAATAACAATTATTCTAAAATTTGTAGGCCGAAGTGTCGGTTCTGTTTCACGTAACAGCAATTTATGTAGGTTTCCAAACCACCATACATATCGGAAGCATTCGGCAAACAGCAGTTATACGAGCCATCGAAGAGCGTGAGAAGATGGGCACTAATGATAGTGCGTCTGTGCTCTTCCAATTCGTTGGACACCCCGAATATGTTCGACCAGGTATGAGGATGTTGTTTCGCGAGGGCGCAAATAAAGGCATTGGCGTTGTAACGAAAATATATCCACTCAACAATACTGCTGTGTCGGTTAATTAAGAATAAATTGAAAATTAATGTCTTAGCTATCACAGGACACAACATACATACATACATATGTATATGTATGTATGTATGTTTATCTCATACTATTTAGATTTACGTATGTAGATATAGTACGTTGTATAATTTAGAGTATGGCGAAAATTTATCAAAGTTATGGTCAGAGTTCGTAAGCTCGTGCCGATAAAAAATATATTTCTGGTACTTAGTATTAAGAGAATTATTTCGTCCAACTTAATGACTTTCTGCAGGCGCAAACAATGGACGATATATATTTTTATTATTTCATTTCATTATTTATGTATGTATGAAGCTTTTTAATTTCTCAGCTTTGAGTGAGGCCTTATTAATTTATATGAGTTCCTTATGATTTATCGGAATATTTTTTGTTTAATAGAATATTTAAGTTTGCAGCAAGAATTCACGATATTTGTTTAAATGTTAACAAGTTATTGTTAATATAGGTGAAAAACGTTGTTCAACGCGTAATACATACATATATAATTTTACTTTCTATACTCTCATCTATGAAATTGCTCCTAATCCCATCACACTTATTGTACTTAAATGCTTGCCAGCTTTAATTTCATAATGAATTGTCAAAGAATTTTGTAATTCATATTATCTATTTGTATGTATAACAGTAACAAATTAAAATGCATTTGGTTATAATGCAATTTTCACGCTAATGCAGAATGCTTCTTCATCCTGTACAGTTTAGATATATTATAACAAAATCCGATTAATAAACATATATGTACATATGTACTACTTACATATTATTTATTACTTTCAAATGTATGCTGTTTAAAGATTGTTTTTAACAATTAAAAAAATTGTCCAGTGATAACTTAGTGGAATTTAAGTGCGACTAAATTTATGTTTACTTCAGAAAGAATAGCTTTTCTTGCACACTGTCGAGTATCAGTCGTTAACTTTTGAATTTGGTACATTCTCTGATGTTGTTTGATCTTCTATCTGGATTGCCTTAGCTGTAACAGAAGATGTAAATCTGAAAAGCACGGGTATTTCGCCTAGGGTTGGATTTCCATCAGCTTCTAGCAATCGAATCCAGGACAGTAACGAGTCTTTGGTTGAGGTGCCAGTCGCACAGATTGCAAAAATGGTTCCATCTTCCTGTTGATGAACCGAACGCAGTTTACCCACTTGCGTTTTGGCTTGAGGGATTGGTACACCAAAGAAGGTTGATTTTAATTTCGAAACATCTAAACAATAGACATAAATATTTTTATTTACTGTTTATTAGAGCTGACTCGTCTACATACCATCCTGATCTTCCTCTTCATATTCATTACAAGCTGGATTTGGATCACCACGTAAGGTGAAGTAGTGAATAGAGCGATTTCGCAACCAAATAAGAAACGGTCCTTCAATATATACTGCTTTTTGGCGGGGGTGTTCACGTAAAAGTTGAGACTGTTCATCGCTCATTCCACTTACAATCCAGGTGTCCTCAATGGCTTCTTTAACGTCTTTAGTTTTATATGTGCAAATTTTCGACCGCAAATCCACTGTACACATACGTTCTATGGCCATTTTCGCTATATCCAGCGCGTCATCTGGCATGGGATTCGGTAGCGGCCATGGCGATGCATTTCTAAATTTGGGCATCCAGTACATCATACGCCAATATTTACGTAATGGATGCCCTCGCCGACCAAATATATTTAACAGCATATCTTCCATCTCATAATCGGGCATTACACCCAAATCTTCCATTTGTTCCAGTAAATCGATAATACACTGCTGTTGCTTGGGATAATGCATAAACTCGGCTTGAAAAATATTGGTCGGTATTAATTTACCTTTGGGCATGACGTTTATCAAAGCTTTGTACACTTCAAGGTCGTGCTCTACGCCGAAATCAGCCATATTGCGTAGAGCGGCGTAGATAAATTCCACATGGTTACGACGATGGATGTCGCGTTGCACGAATAATTCGACCATTGTTAAGTATGACTCCTTTGTTTTGTCAGCTATGTTGGCGAAAGGATTTTTAACAGCTGGAAGTGGTGCCTTACGATAGGTACTCCCTTGATCATTCTTATTTTTATTTTGCTCCCGTCTATCGTCATCAGCTCTTGTGCAATATGAAGCGTGAATTGGCTCTGTGCACGATACTCTGGCAAATAGTTTTGATTTATTACTATGGGGCTTCAATTGTTTTCTAAGTAAATATGAAAAATGTCTCAGCATCACGAGCACATTTGCACTTATTCATTCATAAATATAAAATATATACCAATATAAACAATAGCGATTGAATAATCCTGCGATTACCCAAATAGCCCAAAAAAGCATGCACTTCTCACAAGAATATACAGCAGCGTTGCCACTGTTGGTACTTTCGTACCAAAACTGGTACTTTGAAAATGATTTGGTACGTTGGTACGTAGCTTTTGATTTTGGTACTTTTTCCTTAAAAGCAACGATTTGGGAAACAATGTTTATTTATTTCCATCTCTTTTTTATATCTCTATATATTATTTTTATTCTTCCACTAGAAGAACAGAAATTATGTTGATTAATTACATCGCCAACACACGATAGGTATCCCAGAGACGTAGAAATTCTTGATCACTAGCATGACCCAACTGCACCGGTCGTATCATTATGCCACCAACACCGTGTACTTTGTTAGAGCTTTTTGGCAAGTAGTTGTCAAAATTAGCAAAAAAAATTATATGGAGGGAATAAGGTAACTCAGTTTGAGCTTTGTGTGATGTGGCACTTGCTCCTAGCGAAGAAAAAAAATCAGCTGATGGCATGCTACAGCCGTTGTTAGTGAGCCCTTATCAATATTTAATAAATATACAAGTATCAAGCAAATTTTAAATGGAAATATAGTGATGGAAATATAAAAAGTTAATGTAGTTTAAAGCGCTATAATTTTTCGTTTGTTTTCTTTAGTTTTTTAAATACCCTTTTCTCTTTTTGTTAACGTTAATATCGCACCTTAACTAATTAAGTGACACAACTCAAAATTTTTTGAAATCGGTTTTTATCATAAACCGGTACACAGAACATATCTCTAGCGGTTGCCTAAAAAAAACGTTTCAATCGGTGTCCCTTTTGCCTGAAAATAGCAATAATACTTAGCCTTATCAATATAATTGGTTGTAAAGAAAAAGTTTTTTGGCTCCTGAAATTTTTTTAATTTTGAATTGTGTCAATTTATGATTTAGGGTGTGATATATTGAAGTTAATTTTCCATTAAAAAATAATAAATGAAAAAAACCATTTGTCTACTACGACTGTTACCACGAAAAAATCTGTTTGGTACTCTCAAAAGCAATTTGGTACGTTTTTTGGTACGAGGAAAAATATGTTAGTGGCATCACTGATATACAGCTGTGTGGAACCAGAGTTGTTGTTGAAACAGCAGTCTTCAGGCCGCTGTTACGCCATGATCAAAATGACCATGATTAATTTTTGAAGTTAACTTCTTAGGCGGCGATACAGAGTTTTTATGGAAAGTGAAATTTGAAATTTGATGCAACGGAAGTTGCCCCCGGAAATAGCAGCCATTTTAGTTAATTTTTAATTAAAAAATAAATCAACCTTGATATCTCGCGCGGTTCGAACTCACAACCCCTCGCTTCCAGACCAGACGCAAAACCTTTGCGCCACCACACCACTTGCGTTGAGTATGTCAAATGCTGCACTTAAATTGAACTAACAAGTACAACTCACTCACCTATTGAAAGCAACAAGTAACAAGTTTGATATGTATTTGCAAATACATATGTACATATTACAATGAAAGCAACGACCCGTTTTGTCAGTTCAGTTTATGTGCAGCGTTTGACATACCCCACGCAAGTGGTGTGGTGGCGCAGATGTAGTGTGTCTGGTCTGGAAGCTAGGGGAGGTGGGTTCGAATCAAGCCAGGCGCCTGATTTTTTTTTTTTATTTTTTTTTTTTTTTTTATTTTAATAATAAATAATAGCTTAAAAAAAACTAAAAAGCACGCTTTAATCTTATAATCGCACTAAAAATTGAGAAATAATTTAATATAAAAACAAAACGATGAACGAAAATATAAGTACGTATTTAAGGAAAAGCATTAGGTGCTCAATATGTCAAAAAAATTTAAAATCGGTATTTTTTACTAATACATATTTTTATTTTAAATTCTTTTGGAGATTTGTATGTACATGTATGTATGTACGTGTAAGTACATAAGAAATTCTAACCAGGACAGCGCTGTTTTGAAATAGGCGAGGTGATAATGTTAATAACACAAGAAGAAATTAGAGTACACCGTTTGACACAACTCACATAACTAGCGCGGTAGCTCAGCTGTAAGATGCTAGGCTTCCGATTCAAATGAAGCTGGTTCAAGTCCAGGTCGAGTCAGTTTTTTTGTTGCTTTTTTTTTATTAAACAATTTTCATTGTCATTTTTTATTAAATAAAAGTGCCTAAACAACCAATATAAAAACCAATCTGATGAGCTTGCCGATAAACAAAATCTATTATATAAAAATAAGTCGCATTTTCCTCCCTGATGATTTAACTCCAGAACGGCTGGACTGAATTAAATGAAATTTTGCACGTAGTTTTCGATTGAGCCCGACATGGTTTATGGCCAAAAAAAGTATAAGAATCCGGGAAGTTTTTGGAGATATTCCACAAAATGTGGACCAGGGTAACCCTATAACGGGTTCGTACGTTATGGGTATCAAAAGAAAGGTGTTGACGAGAACTTGAACAAGGTGTAGTTATTGGTCCCATATAAGACCCCGTATTCAAGGTATTTCCTGAAATATGAACCAGGTGTGACCCCAAACGGGTATCAAAATGGGTATCAAATAAAAGGTGTTGGTGAGTATTTAAAAAAGAGGTGATTTTCAAGACCCTATGCGACCCGTTTTCCGAGATATCGACCAAAATGTGGACCAGGGGTGCCCTAGAAATTCTGGAGGGATAGGGATAGGCATAGGGATAGGGATAAGGATAGGGATAGGGATAGCTATATGGATAGGGATTAGCGATTAGGGATTCGGGATTTAGGGATTAGGGATTAGGGATTAGGGATTAGGGATTAGGGATTAGGGATAGGGATAGGGATAGGGATAGGGATAGGGATAGGGATAGGGATAGGGATAGGGATAGGGATAGGGATAGGGATAGGGATAGGGACAGGGATAGGGATAGGGATAGGGATAGGGATAGGGATAGGGATAGGGATAGGGATAGGGATAGGGATAGGGATAGGGATAGGGATAGGGATAGGGATAGGGATAGGGATAGGGATAGGGATAGGGATAGGGATAGGGATAGGGATAGGGATAGGAATAGGAATATGGATAGGGATAGGGATAGGGATAAGGATAAGGATAAGGATAGGGATAGGGATAGGGATAGGGATAGGGATAGGGATAGGGATAGGGATAGGGATAGGGATAGGGATATGGATAGGGATAGGGATAGGGATAGGGATAGGGATAGGGATAGGGATAGGGATAGGGATAGGGATAGGGATAGGGATAGGGATAGGGATAGTGATAGGGATAGGGAAAAGGATAGGGATTAGGGATAGGGATACGGCAACACGGTAATCTAGGACTTTTCCCTTAGGCTTTATAGGAATAAATTTTAGGCAGAACAACGTCTGGCGGGTCAGCTAGTCTAATAACAAGAACAAGCATCGCCTTTTCTATAAATAGAATTTGTACAAACAAAAACACACAACCACATGTATGTACATGCGATAGTTTTCATTGTAATATCCCTGCAAAAAAATGTGCGATTAATCCCGATATACATAGATTTGTCACTGATTAATCGCATTTTTTGCAGGGATGTATTTGGAAATTCGTTTCTCATATGATATATGAAACTTGTTACTTGTTGCTTTCGAGCGAATATAAATTGATGTAAGAAGTTAACTTCTATCACGTGTACTGTGCTACACGCGGGTTTTTTTTTTTAATGTAAAAAAATAAATTATATAGTTAAATTTATTAACTTATTAATTTAATGCTTTAAACTGTTATTACATTTGGTTGTGTATAAATACGTTGGCTTTTTTTTTTTGTAAAGTTTCGTTACATTTATTGAGTTGTCCAAATTTTCATATTTCATAATCCAGTGGCAACTCGTCGTCACCAAAATTAGAAATCTGTGTAAGTTGACGAGAACGAGTCCAGTGGGCCTATTCTGTAACCAATTTGCGACAATTTTCGGATCGGTATCGTAAATTTGCACTGTGGACCGGGCCATAGATGTGGGAGTGAAAGGGTTAATAACCACAAGCAACATTTTTTTAAAAATCAACAAACAACATTTTTATAGAATCAACAAGAAAACTACAAACAACATTTTTTTATAGAACCAACGAGAAAACTACAAAACATTTTTTTATATTACTAGAAGCAAATGGAGTCAGAGTTTGTTGAGAAGCAACGAGGTTAGAACAAAGACGGGAGTTTGACGACGTAAATAATAAATTACCTCTCAACATTTTCCAGAATTCCATCTTAAGCCCTGTATTGAGTCAACTTTTAAAAATGCATGCAGTTATTTATCCAGATTAACCATACTTAGCTTCAACTACTCCCAGTTCATTTAGTATAGTAGATATACGACGTTAAATTATTCTCACTGTGCATACTAATTAATTATTTATGTATTATATATGTATTTACACTAATTAATATAAAAAATCATTTAGTTGTAATTAATTTTTACAAATAAAGACACTTATACTAATGTTTGTTCGTATGTGTGTATGCATCAAGGATGGGCATTTTTCAACTACCACTCATTTTCAACTACCACTCAAATTGAGTGGTAGTTAAATCCTGATTTTAACTACCACTAAAATTGTGTGGTAGTTAAATCCTGATTTTAACTACCACTCAATTTGAGTGGTAGTTGCAGGCTGAGTGCACTCAAAATTAGTTGAATCATGCCCAACCCTGGTATGCATACATATCACACGAACCACATGATCAGCATAATCGTTATTTTAATAACCATCTCCTCTTTGGTGTACAAGGCCCTCTGGCTTGTATTCGGCAGTAACACCAGTCGCAAGAGTGGGTGATGGATTTCAGTAACCGTTCACGCTGCCGTAGTTACCTTGGCCATAATATGGCAGTGGATAAGGTTGCGGATATTCATAATGAATTGGATAGTATATGGGTGGATTAGCGGAGCAACCACAATTAGGTCGTTGAGGTTCTGTATTGCCGCTATGGTCTTTTCCGGCAAGCACATCTAGTATATGTCTTAAAAGTAATCCAATCGGCTTAGCCGTTGTCATTGTCAAGGCATAAGCAATCAAAACTAGGATAGTTAGTTTGCACTTCATTGCTAGAGCATCCGCGATTTTAAACAATAAATACGATTTAGAATAATTTAATTGTTGTATTCGAATTGTTTACCAAAGCAAAGTGATCAAGAAACTGTAGTTTTTAATTTCATTGAGCTTTTATATATGTACATAAGTAGGTATTTGTACAATGTACATACATATGGATATATATATGTATGTACACCCCAGTAATGATTTCTGACCATTTTCCCGATTTGCCCCGTTATTTCCTTCGAACATCATTGCACTCGCTACTATTTGAAATTGTTGATAGCATGGATTTGTCAATTGTAATTGTTGTAATTGTAAGTCCATTAAAGGAGAGTAATTTTATTTGTTTAAGTTTAGTTATTTGTGGCATAGGAGACTTATAAAGACCCTTGGCCACTTACAATCTGGATTGTTAAGCGGTGTATATGTGTGAGTGTCGAGTGATTGGCGCAAATAGCAAAAAGTTTTGATTTTCATCGCCGAGAGCGCGACAACAAAACAGTGTAGCACGACGACTGCCGATTGCACTAACACGCACAGAAAAATACTCACACATACACACTACTTGATATTCCACATTGTGAGTTGCCAAGGGTAGTGATGGGCGAGTCCGAGATGTTTTATTCGATTCTCTCGATTGTTGAAACATCTCGAATGCTCTCGATGGTTTTCATTCGTATTCGAGTCAAGTCGTAAATGGCCGTCAGTCGAAACAATCGCTAAAACATCTCGGACTCGCCAACGATTCCGCTCGTTTTCAAAGCAACCCTACAACATCTCGGACTCGCTGCAAAAAATACATAATAATTGTTGTTGCCGCTTGAATATTAAAATTGCTTTACAAAACATACAGAGTGGTACAAATCTATTGCCGTTGTTGCTACTCGTAAAATTCATTTGTTTCGCGTCTCACTTCAGAAAATTTATTAATGTTTAAATAACACTTCTCTACAGCCAAAAAATACTCTGAACGCGACCATCCTATTTATATGTAAAATCGGTCGCTGATTCCGAAAATCGGGCTCATTTTTAATTCTATGGGAAGGTTTTTGAGATATCGGCAATTTACCGTTATTTGGCCAATGGCTCCACTTAATCCTGTATACCTCTTTAACGCAGTGAGCTATCTTCCTTGGAGTGACACTCAACGAAAGAAAATTAAATTTCCTTTTCATCGCTGCTACAACATTTTTCTGTAACTCTTATAGTTTCTGAAATATTGACGATTCAATTTGATTTTTTCGATTTTTTACGATTTTTTGAAGAAAAAATTGACTTTGTCAGGCAATATCTTTTAAACCAATGTCTTCACCTTCGGTTTTACTCCTTTACGTGAAGCTCCATTCTATTGGGAAAAAGATAAGCTATCAACGAAGAAAATCCATGGTAAAATAGAAAAGTTATAGGCGATCAAGTAAATACATCCAAGTCGCGCAATGCCTCTGCACGGGTATATTCTATGCATGTTATACCAATACCTACACATCTGCAGTAGCAGCACATTGGCAGCGCAGTAGATAAAAGCCCATTTACGGGTATAACATGCATAGAATATACCCGTGCAGAGGCATTGCGCGAGTTGGATGTATTTACTTGATCGCCTATAACTTTTCCATTTTACCATGGATTTTCTTCGTTGATAGCTTATATTTTTCCCAATAGAATGGAGCTTCATGTAAAGGAGTAAAACCGAAGGTGAAGACATTGGTTTAAAAGATATTGCCTGACAAATTCAATTTTTTCTTCAAAAAATCGTAAAAAATCGAAAAAATTCAAATTGAATCGTCAATATTTCAGAAACTATAAGAGTTACAGAAAAATGTTATAGCAGCGATGAAAAGGAAATTTAATTTTCTTTTGTTGAGTGTCACTCCAAGGAAGATAGCTCACTGCGTTAAAAAGGTATACAGGATTAAGTGGAGCCAGTGGCCAAATAACGGTAAATTGCCGATATCTCAAAAACCTTCCCATAGAATTAAAAATGAGCCCGATTTTCGGAATCAGCGACCGATTTTACATATAGATAGGATGGTCACGTCCAAAGTACAGACAAAAAATTTCATTTTGTGATCCAGTGTAATTAATTATTATTATGCACTACACTTTTTAGTTGTGATTGCAATAATGCAGCGTCTATGTATAGCATTTTTTTCAATTTGGTTAATTTATTTATGTATTTGCCTCACTTCCATTAAAAATCCTACTTTTTTTATCAACAACCCTCATTCAGTTTATTTTTTCAACTAAGGGCCTTTTCACATTACTCGGTACGACATCGGATCGACATTTTTTGCTCGGTATTTTCAGCTTACCGAAACGATTCCGCGTTGCTGTGTTTTTCACACTTGTGGGAATACTTTCGGTGCGTAATCGGCAGAAAATAGGGAAACAAACATCGAAATTTGCAAAACAAAATTTTTAACTTCAACAAATCACTCAATAATAACAATAATGTCTTCTAGCGAAGACAAAGACATCATAACTTGCTACATTTATAGCCGAAACGAGTTTTTTACTGACTTTGTTCTTCTTCTTTTATTACGCCGCAAAAATGTATGCAGTAATTCCTCAAATTTTACTGACCGGTCTTACCGCGTTGCGGTATACCGAAATTAATCCGCTCCGATTTCATGTATGCAACACTAATGTGAAAGTGCCAATTGAAATACATGTGGTCAGTACGGTTTCGGTATACTTTCGGTAAAAACCAAAAATGTCGATCCGATACCGCACCGAGTAATGTGAAAGCGCTCTAAAACATATCATCAAAACAACAGCCGGCCCGCCGACTCGGAACAATCGCAAAAACATCTCGCTTGTGTAGTCGAGATGTCATCGAAACAACCTACGACTCGCCGACTCGGAAAATCGCAAAAACATCTCGCTTGTGTAGTCGAGATGTCATCGAAACAACCTCCGACTCGCCGACTCGGAACAATCGCAAAAACATCTCGATTGTGTAGTCGAGGAGCGAGTCAACTTTTGACTCGATTGTGATTTTGCAACGATTGCGATTCTCTCGATTGTCTAAACATCTCGGACTTGCCCATCACTAGCCAAGGGCCTTATAAGCCGTGCACAATTGACTTCTACCTCGCTTTGCTTCAGAGTTTTGCTTTGACAGTTCTGTTCAGCATGTGCTTTTTAAAGGGACATGTTCACAATTGAGGTGAAGCGAGTAAAGCAAAGTATAAAGTTAGCCATCTTTCAACTTTTTTCCACTTTGACAAACATCTCCCCTTGTGTGTGTGTGTGTATGTTTGTATATCTACACTTATTTTAGCGATTTCGCGCAATTTCGTGAGAAGTGAGCAGAGAAAAGTAAAAAATAACATTCGAATAAGCAGAAAAAAGCAAATTCCCCAAATATATTACCAAAAATCAGGTTTATAAATTAAAGCAAAGAAGTGAAGTGGAAATTGTCAAAGTGTTAATTGTAGCAAGCATCTGGAATTTCGCTTTGCTTTAAGGTTTTTTCTATCAAAGTTGGAGCAGACAAAGCCAATTGTGCACGGGCTCTTAAGAGGAGGCTGGGAATGAAACAATTCAGTTGAATAGGTTCATTTCCATTACATCTCACGACCATTCGTTGCTGGGATATGTTATGAAAACCCCAAGATAAGCCAAAGTTTTTAAAAATACATTTTAGAGATAATGGGTTTTCTTAATTTCAATCATTATGTACATACAAACGTACATACATATGTATATGCCCAATAAACACAAAAGCGAGTATGATATCGCGGCAGATTTTCGCGGATGTAATTTCTCGGACTCGCCTCGAGCTTCGCGGCAAGTTCGAGAAAATAAATTTTCGCGACATAATTTTTTCTATTTTTTTTAAGTTGTTTTGAATTAAAAATCAATATATCGTCGTACCATACGAAAACTAGCACATTTAAAATTCCTGGCGAGAGCTATCAATAATAAATAATAGCTTAAAAAAACTAAAAAACACGCTTTAATCTTAAAAATCGTACTAAAAATTGAGAAATAATTTAATTAGAAACAAAATGATGAACGAAAATATAAGTATTTAAGGAAAAGCGTTGGATGCTCAGTATGTCAAAAAATATTTAAAATCGCTGTTTTTTACTAATATTTTTATTTTGACTTTTTTGAGATTTCATGTATGTATAGTACTCTTTAATTTCACAACTAGGTATATTTTTGTACTAGTTGTACAAATCGAATATTTTCATGTTCAAATATTATTGAGCACCTCCACGCTTTTCCTTAAATACTTATATTTTCGTTCATCATTTTGTTTCTAATTAAATTATTTCTCAAATTTTAGTACGATTTTTAAGATTAAAGCATGTTTTTAGTTTTTTTAAGCTATTATTTATTTTTAACTTTTTAGTTAAAGTTTTCATTAAAGGGTTTTTTATGCGAACGCAAGAATAAAAGTAACAAGTAAGGAAGCCTAAGTTCGAGTGGAATCGAACATTAGATACTCAGCTGTATGCTTTCATTGTTTGTTTGCGTTTGATGGAAACCCGGTGTACTTTATATAAAGCGAGTGCTGCATAAAGTGGGCGTAGCCACGCCCATTTTCTAAATTTTTATTAGTCATCCAATTAAGCTTATGAATATTATTCTTTGTGCAAAATTGCATCCCCTTATGAGTTACAAATATGTCACGTTACAAATTGCCAAAGGGTGTTCCAGAAATATCTTTGTTAAAAAGTAGGCGTGGTCATAAACCGATTTCAATAAATTTTTGCGTGTCTATTAATACAAGTTATAAAAGTGTATAAACCAAGTTTCGTCATAATATCTCAATTATTTGTCGAGTTATGGGCTCCGAAATCTCGTTGATTCCTTTGTCGGAAAAGGGGCGGTGCCACGCCCATTTTCCGAAATTTTTATATTTTTTGTTTCCGATCTATTGTGGAACTCATGCCACAAAATTTCAATGAATTATCTTTATATTTGACAAAGATATCGCTTAAAATGTTTTTATTAGGCCACTTTATGATACCCATATATAAAAGTGGGCGTGGTCGTCAACCGATTTCGCTAAAATTTTGAACATGTATTACTACAAGTAGTGAAAGTGTATACACTAAGTTTCGTCATAATATATCGATTATTTGTCGAGTTATGGGCTCAGAAATCTCGTATATTCGTCTTCTGAAAGGAGGCGGTGCCACGCCCATTTTCCAAAATTTTTATATTTTTTGTTTTATGTCCATACTTGGACACCTTCCATAAAATTTCAATGATATATCTTTATATTTGACAGAGATATCGCTTAAAATGTTTTTATTAGGCCCCTTTATAGTTCCCATATATAAAAGTGGGCGTGGTCGTCAACCGATTTTGGCAATTTTCCGTCCAAACATTTGTCTAAGTAAGTATATCACGCCTACCAAATTTCATCGATATATCATCAACGGTTTCTGAGTTATGACTCATAAAACTTTCAATGTTTGCCCCTTAATAAGTGGGCGTGGCACCGCCCATTTTCCAAAATTTCACCAGATTTCTTCATAAGGGCCTGAGCTCAATACGTTTGTGAAATTTTATCACTCTAGCTCTATTAGTGACTGACATACAAAATTTCCAATTTTTACTATATAGGGGAGGTGGGCGTGGTCATGGTCCGATTTCGCCCATTTTCAATACCATCCGTTCCTGTCTTGATACCAACTTACATTTCAAATTTCATCTAAATATCAATTTTTTCGCGAGTTATCGTGCTCACAGACGGACAGACGGACAGACGGACGGACATGGCTCAATCGATTTCTCTTTTCACCCTGATCATTTTGATATATATAAGTCTATATCTATCTCGATTATTTCATTCTGTTACAATCCACCGTTAGGAAATCAAAACTATAATACTCTGTGTACTAGTACAGCTGAGTATAAAAAGGAAGTCTGATGAAGGGATGTGGTGATCCCCGAAATAGATCTACATACATATCGTCGATGCCTATGCAATACCACCTATCTACCAACTGCAATACCACCTATCTGACGGCAATCAAATTTTACAAGAGATGAAAAAAAAGGAGTTTTCTTTTAATCTAATGTATAAAGTTAGGACTGAAATCTTTTTTCTACTTTTAATCATGATACAAACAATCAAGGTAGTTCCATTTCACTTTGACTTTGTCATTTTTGATTTTAATATGGATTATTGACGTCTCATTTTAAGAGCCTATACACACTTGCGACTCAATCGATTTAGTCGAATGTTGATTTGCATGGGAATGTATGGAAGCATTCACACTACATTCAATTAGTTGTACAACTGAAACAGTTGGATTTGCAGCCCAATTTCATTCCAACTGAAACAGTTGTACAACTGCTTGATCAGCAAGGCGCCCTTCTACGTATTCACACTTGAGACAATTTAGTCGAACGACTACAACAACAACAGTGATATTCGTAGTGGAAAGAGTTGCCATGCTGACAGCACTACTTTTATTTCACTTTTGGTAAATTGTAGAGATTGAATATTTCAATTAATATTTTCAAAATGTTTAAAAACAAAAGGTTCGTTTCTTATTAACTACACCATTTCCAGATGGATTTTAGAAAGCGTTAACTGGATTTTAGAAAGGGGAAATTGGATTTTAGAAATGTCAATTGGATTTTAGAAAGGGGAAATTGGATTTTAGATATGTCAATTGGATTTTAGAAAGCGTTAAAAGGATTTTAGAAAACAAAATTGGATTTTTGAAAGCGTGAATTGGATTTCAGAATGTGCGTTTAAAATAAATTTTACACAGAATTTTTCGAATAGAAATTCTTTATTGCGTATGAAAGTATAAATTAATAATTATATAAATTTTCGAAAATCCAATTTACAGTTTCTAAAGTCCAATTTCCCTTTTCTAAAATCAAATCGACATTTCTAAAATCCAATTTTCCCTTTCTAAAATCCATTTGGCTATTCTAAAATCTAATTTCCCCTTTCTAAAATCCAATTGACATTTCTAAAATCTAATTTCCCCTTTCTAAAATCCAATTGATATTTCTAAAATCCAATTTCCCCTTTCTAAAATCCAATTGACATTTCTAAGATCCAATTTCCCCTTTCTAAAATCCAGTTGACGCTTTCTAAAATCCATCTGGAAATGATGTAGTTATAGACAAGAATTATCTAACTAAGGATATTTACTTCCGTTTTCATATGTTTCTTGATATTGTTGTTCTCTTCAAATGTCATTAATCGCATTTTAAAATAGAAATAATGAAAATGAAATTTCAAGAAAATTATTAATGGCTGATTTTTACTATTTTTCCGTTTCTTGTACTTCTGTTCGTTTCGCCTTTATGAGCGTAATTCCTTCCGTTTTTTTTCTTTTCATTTACTTGACAGCTAGTTGCTAGTTTAATAAGAAACAAAGCCAAACAATGTATGCACTTTTTGTTTATTTTATTGTTTTTTATTTATTAATCAAGTTGACAGCTGACAAGAAGGTGCTTTCATGTAAGAATGCAGATAAACTTTAACAATTTAATACTTCATCACTTTATATGAAGACCACTAATGTAAAATTTGCTGAGTAAAATGTGAACATTGGCAACACTATGTCATTGTCAATCGCACGACTATTTAGTCTCAAGTGTGAATAGCTGCCACCGATTCGACTAAATAGTTGGAGTAGTGTGAATACAACAGTCCAATTCGACCAAATCGATTGAGTCGCAAGTGTGTATAGGCTCTAAGTCACAAATTTAGGATAGCGTTGCCCAATCAAAAGTTTTTGGCTGAGGGTATATTTGAACAAAATATTGGGTATTTTAAATGAAATGGTGTTTTTCACATATGCTAATCAACAACACAAATAAGCCGATGTAATGAGCTTTTCAAAGAAAATAAAAAATAAGTTATTCATAAAAAATAAAATAGATTTATGCAGTTATTATAGTCGAAAAATGGTATCAAAACGTCCTTTATACAATATTTGAAAACTGTTCGATTTTTTATGAATAAGGTAAGAGTTCTTGATTTTCTTTATATGTATTATTTATTGCGTCCCAGTTGGAATCTTATGCATACAACATAAATTTTGGAAGCATGAATTGGAGCTGTGTATGCATGCCAGTATAAATGCTCGTCTATTTCCTTTTTACACGTATGGTTTCTCACAGAGCATGCATACTCTAACCCCTCATATGTATCATATTGTATGCATACTCTTGAAAAAATGCTGAAAGCATGCAGAATCACTTATACAGCATATATCGGATGTATAGATCGTTTATACATACAAAGGTACTCATTCTGCATTAATAGGGTAGTATGAATGTTGCATTAATACAGTTTCAGTAACATTCTCATAGAATTATTAAAATTCCTATTAAAAATGATAATTAATTTCATTTAGCCACAGATATTATAACCATTGCAATTTGATTGAAGGTCATATTATGGTGGGGAGTCACCCTGAAAGATGTTTTGACACGAATAGCCATAGTGTTATTCAATGTATACAGCCCGGAATATAATAAAACTGTTAGATACAATCTACTGATAATAAATTTGGTGGTTTTGTCCCACTAAACAGAGATAGAACTAACCCTGGATCATCTCGTTATATTTCTTTAACAATGCACGTCCACAATGCGTAAGTTTTCTTACCAAAATCGATATGGTCAGCCCGTTAAGTTGCGCAAATACATATGTATGCAAAAGGAGGATATCAAAGGGACGGTACAAACTGCTAACGCTAGAGGTTTTGCAAAAGATTAATCGGGTGAATCTCTACGTATAAGTAGAAACTGGTGATGACGATGATGATCGTTGAAATTTTTTCGAATAAATATTTTTGACAAAATGAAAATTTTCAAGACAAAACGTAAAATAAAAAAAAGGAGCTCTCAGTATATTGAAAGAAAAATATCATAAAGTAGATACATATGTATATCATTAAAAAATTTATAATGCATACGCATGCATATCGCATGGATATTTCATGTATATATACAAATTATACACACCGAAAACTCATAAATTATTCATATTTTTCATGCATACAGCATTCATAATTTTATGTGAACAAAATTTATTTATTTTCACAAATCATGCTCTGTACGCACTTTTCCATGCACACAGCATGCATAATTCGGGTATCAATACATCTGATTTCAACTGGGGTACGTACCCGAATTATGCATGCTGTGTGCATGGAAAAGTGCGTACAGAGCATGATTTGTGAAAATAAATAAATTTTGTTCACATAAAATTATGAATGCTGTATGCATGAAAAATATGAATAATTTATGAGTTTTCGGTGTGTATAATTTGTATATATACATGAAATATCCATGCGATATGCATGCGTATGCATTATAAATTTTTTAATGATATACATATGTATCTACTTTATGATATTTTTCTTTCAATATACTGAGAGCTCCTTTTTTTCATTTTACGTTTTGTCTTGAAAATTTTCATTTTGTCAAAAATATTTATTCGAAAAAATTTCAACAATCATCATCGTCATCACCACTTTCTACTTATACGTAGAGATTCACCCGATTAATCGTTTGCAAAACCTCTAGCGTTAGCAGTTTGTACCGTCCCTTTGATATCCTCCTTTTGCATATTTGCGCAACTTAACGGGCTGACCATATCGATTTTGGTAAGAAAACGTACGCATTGTGGACGTGCATTGTTAAAGAAATATAACGAGATGATCCAGGGTTAGTTCTATCTCTGTTTAGTGGGACAAAACCACCAAATTTATTTTCAGTAGATTGTATCTAACAGTTTTATTATATTCCGAGATGTATGCAATCTTCAGTTTCTTAGACATTGAATAACAATATGGCTATTCGTGTCAAAACATCTTTCAGGGTGACTCCCCACCATAATATGACCTTCAATCAAATTGCAATGGTTACAATATCTGTGGCTAAATTAAATTAATTATTATTTTTAATAGGAATTTTAATAATTCTATGAGAATGTTACTGAAACTGTATTAATGCAACATTCATACTACCCTATTAATGCAGAATTAGTACCTTTGTATGTATAAACGATCTATACATCAGATATATGCTGTATGAGTGATTCTGCAAGCTTTCAGCATTTTTTCAAGAGTATGCATACAATATGATACATATGAGGGGTTAGAGTATGCATGCTCTCTGAGAAACCATACGTGTAAAAAGGAAATAGACGAGCATTTATACTGGCATGCATACACAGCTCCAATTCATGCTTCCAAAATTTATGTTGTATGCATAAGATTCCAACTGGGTATAAATATATATACATATGCATATTTGGTTTCAATGTTTTATACAAGAATATTTCACATTTAAAAAATATATTTATTAAAAAAATTGTTTAGCACACTCAAAAAAAAAAATTTCTCTCGATCAAAGACATAATTTTCTTTATTTTGAACACGCGTCCCAATACAAAATTTTCTTTGTTTTGTGTAAATTTTCTCAAAAATGTGGAAAAAACATAAAAAAAACATTCAAACAAATTCGTTGCCATGGGGATTTGTATGGGAATTTTATTTCTCAAAATTATAGAAATCAAGTCTTCAAAACAAGGAAAGTTGGGAATGGAATGGCGCTTAAAGAATTTTTCATTATTTTAATGTATGAATTTTTTCAAAACAAGTATATGAAACCATGGTAACGCATGTAACAACAATATTTTATAAACCTTTTAACATGTTTTAAGGAAAATTTACTCAAAACAAAGAAAGTAGTGTTCAAAATAGGTAAACAATTTCTTTGACCCCTCCATATATTTTTTTTCTCTCAGTGCAGTTATATAAGATTATAAATTTAGTTTAAATTTTTATGTTGCAGTTTTCTTTAGTTTTTACTTACGTTACTAAATTTATTTTCCTTTATTTTATTATTTACCTAATTCTGAAATAGATTCTTCGCAAAAAAATCTTTTTAGTACCTTTTCATCTAAATTAAATTTTGTATTTACTAATAAATTTTGCATATAACCATGCTATCGACCGCACTTGTTTTTTCGGTTGGAAGTTCATAAGTCGTGGCAATATTCATAATTTCTAAACTACTGAAATTTTTCAATGAAATTCTCTGGAGGTGTAGTGGGAATGTAGTATGTACTATATTCCACAAACTTGCCGCAACTTATTTTAAGAATAAATCTTATTTTTTATATAATTATTTTTGATCTGATGTTATGAAGAATTTAACACGTAAATGTGCGTATTTATATATATACATATATATCAATATTTAAATTTAAAAAATTATTTTTGTTGCAATCGATACCATGATTACCATGGAAATAAAAAATAACATAAATGGAGGATTTTTAGCACTGAATATGGCAGCACGAAATGTCATAATCCATATAATTGTCAGGTGGTTAATATGGCGACAAAAATTTTACGTTTACACTACCTTCTTTCTTGTATCATGCTTTTAATAGGTGCAACTTACCTCAGTAAACTTGTATTGAACTGAAGCTTATCATAATTGTGTGTTTCTGTAAGTTTTTTTTTATAGACGGTTTTGCAAATAAATTTTCCTCTTATTTTTACATGTAAATATTTTTAACCCGCATATAGAATAAAAACAAAATTCTTCTTTTTATCTTTTTATCTTTTTATCTTTTTATGGGCTTTACAAACAAACAAAAAAATGTGTATCGGAAAAACAAAAATAAAAAACTACACATAAAGAAAAAAAGTAATACTAAACAAACGAAAAAAATAAACTTCAAAATACCCGAATTGTTCAAATGCCCGTACAAACATATGGGTAATAAACAAAAAAACAACTGTTCGAGCATTTGAACAACAATTGTTCGGGCTACTCGAAAATGTTCAAAAAAAAATCGAGAGCTCTAATATGAACATACATATGTTTGCACATATTTTTGATAGTACAAACTTAAAATAAATATAAATACATAAATATATACTTCTATTCTGATATTACAAAATAAGTTAAGGCTGATTATGAGTTAAAAATAACATATTTTCGGTCTTTAAAATTCGCCATTTTAAAAAATATTTGAGATTCTAAACTAAGGCCTTATCGACAGGATACTTCATATAGAAGCGAAACAGCAGTGCAAAGCTGAATGTGGGTTGTTTGCCATTCCTTCATACTCGTGTTGTCCCATAGGAATGGAGTACTGAGTGCTAGGGAGGAATTGCATTTCGATAACAGTTACCCTTCTATGGCTTTGTTCAGAAACTCAGTTTGAAGCGCAACCTGTAGTGAGTTTCTGTAACTCATATCGATCAATGTTCTCTACTGAAATAGTCGATTTGATGTCATTCTCGATGCATGCGTTTCTGTATGAAAATCGAGTCGTATGGATCGATAGAACTGACAAATCAGCTGATATGTTCCATTCCAATTCAGTAGGAATGATCGATTAAAGGTGTTTCTGTAAGAAAATAGTCGATATATTATCTATCAATATACTCGCCAACTTTTTAAACGGTGAGAAAGCTTTCACCGGTCGAAAAAATGGACAAAACAGCCGAATTCAGCCAGAATGTAAGTATATTTTAATTAAAACAAATTATTTATGTATATATGTACATACTATATATTAATGAATATACATTTAAATATATTTAATATATATTTAAAGGATTTGTAGGGTCTCTTAAGGAGCGTCTTTGTACTCCCAAAATGCACACATACACACGTTTCTGCCTGTACATGCGCATTGTCGCTTGTCAAATTAGAAATAGGTCTATATTTGCGGCAGCGACAAATGCAACCCTTCTGCCGTGAAGTCGTGCTGGCGTTAAAATGTGTGCGCCCATAAGAACGTGTGCATTTTACTAGCCATGGGTAATGGCGCAGTTTTTTTGGCGCTGATACAATAACACCAGCGCCAACCGTGGCGCCGCGCAAGGTTCTGGCGCAATAACACCTTTAGCGCAATTGCCATGGAATAATCGATAAATAACACTTGTTCGCTTCTTACTGTCCACTATACCCGTTTTATTTCTTTTGGCGAAATTCTGCTTACATACACGCTGGCAGAATAATTGTGCCACGATTAAATTTAATTTTAAAAATAATTTGCGTATATTTGTGAAAATATGCTGGCATCTCGTTTTTCGGCATCTTCATTATGAAATACGAGGGTCAGCTCCACCCTATTAAAAAGAAAGATTCCGGGTCCGGTCGCATTATATCGAAATTTCCCCTTACCATTTACCATGCGTAACAAAAATATACTATATGCTAATAAATATTTTATTTAATTTATTTTGTATTCTATTTTTCTCTCCTATTCACAGATAATGTAAATTTTGTCTTCTTTATTTGTGAAAGTAAAATATCAATGCCCTTTCGTATTAGCGATGGTTCGGTCATAGTGTATAGCATACAGTGAAATGGCTCTGGGATGCGTAGTCGAAATTCGATAAAAAAAAAGACGATATGTCATCGAAAAATGTCAAAATCGGGGACAGATTGGTATGGCGGCGACTTCCGGGGGTACAGATTGGTATGGCGGCCGGATGTGGTTGTTGTAAGAAAAGGGACCATAATGACATGGTCGTAGCAATCAAGACAGAAACCCAATTCCGGAATTGGGAATTGAAAAAACCAATTCATAATTCCGAAAAGAAATTAAGGCTGAGTTCCTAAAACGCAATTCCCGGAGAGAGCGTAAACGCCAGCTATTCCACGAATAACATGTGCAAGAATGTAAAATCAACCACCTACAAAACAGAAAGAAGAAGAGCAACTTCCATTGCTTTCACCATCGTTATTGGGCCATAACAGCAACCCTGAAATCAGCTGAGCACAGCTGTTCGACCTTTTTAACACACATCCCAGAGTCAAGTCACTGTTCTCCGTACACAATGGTTACCCATGCCTAATCACTAGCCATGGGTAATGGCGCAATTTTTTTGGCGCTGATACAATAACACCAGCGCCAACCGTGGCACCGTGCACGGTTCTGGCGCAATAACACCTTTAGCGCAATTGCCATGGAATAATCAATAAATAACACTTGTTCGCTTCTTACTGTCTACTATACCCGTTTTATTTCTTTTGGCGCAATTCTGCTTACATACACGCTGGCAGAATAATTGTGCCACGATTAAATTTAATTTTAAAAATAATTTGCGTATATTTGTGAAAATATGCTGGCATCTCGTTTTTCGGCATCTTCATTATGAAATACGAGGGTCAGCTCCACCCTATTAAAAAGAAAGATTCCGGGTCCGGGCGCATTATATCGAAATTTCCCCTTACCATTTACCATGCGTAACAAAAATATACTATATGCTAATAAATATTTTATTTAATTTATTTTGTATTCTATTTTTCTCTCCTATTCACAGATAATGTCAATTTTGTCTTCTCTATTTGTGAAAGTAAAATATCAATGCCCTTTCGTATTAGCGATGGTTCGGTATTGGCATACATAATTGTGACGGTGTCATATACGCTGTGCTGTTATTGGCTTTGTGGTGGTACCATTTTACACTAGCGCTATTTTGGTGCTGGTGTTAGCGCACGAAATGAGTCAGTGCTATATTGCAATAGCGCATCATTGAGTTGGCGCTGTATTGGGTTGGCGCTATACCGGGTTGGCGCTATACTGAGTTGGCGCTACATTGAGTTGGCGCTACATTGAGTTGGCGCTATATTGAGTTGGCGCATTTTCCAAATCGGAGTTAGCGCAATAACACCAGGGTTGGCGCCAGCGCAATTGCGCGGCGCAGCGCAGTGTTACCCATGCCTACATTTTACTTTTGACAGCTGGCTACTTTTCGCTCGCCGGTTCGAATGTGCTTGATTTTGTAGTAAAAGCAGAGCTTTCATAAACGTAAATTTTGCATGAAGCGTCGCTCATCACAATCATCAAAAATTTAATTACTGCCGATGTTGTGTTTCATGCTGCGTTTCTGAACATACCCTATATAAAATAAAGAAGTGACCGTGGGAGAAGGAATAAGGTTGTTCTCTGTTGCCTATATGACACTACATTTTTCCCTGGTTTTTTTGGTTTTGAAAACCCACCGAAAGTAAAAATACAAAAACAATTGTTCTATAGGTTGAAAAGAGACAAATAATCCCTCAAAAATAATTTGATTGACATTAAACTTCAAACTAAATGAAAATAATATTTATTTTAAAAATTATTTTTTTTGGAAATTTGATTTAAATTACGGAAATAAAAAAGTTATGAAACCCAAAGGGCAGGATAGCTTTGTATTCCGTGTAGGGACACGAATTTCGATACGATACGATACCAAATCGATATTTTTTGCATTTGATACCGATACTTTTTACTCGATTCTTTTGCAACGATATTTTTTGGTATCGAGTACTTCAACCACGGTATCGAACAAATGAGTACATCCAGTGATGCAAAATTAAAATTGTATCATATTTGTCCAAAAAATTGTGCAACGTGAAATAGTACCGAAAATAGGTCGAGTGTGCAGAAGTGACAAGCTGCAGGTTTTTTGACATTTGGCTCTTTTTTTCTGACAATTGTTTCAATTTGACCATTATAAAATAAATTATTTTTAAATATATGGATTAAAAATAAATTTTAAATTTGCCTCTTGTAAGCTTCTTCTTTGGCCGTAAGGGGAAAGAAGAAGTCCGGAAGAAAAAGCATACTGCGCAATGGCTTCTCTTTATAACATGGAATGCACATGTATTCTGCCACTTGAGTTTCATCATTTTTTTGTTTCGATAAATTCAAATTTCCAAAAAAAATTGAATGACGGATACATATAATCTCAATGAAAATGAATTGTTAATGTTATTTAAGATGTTTATTTTTCAAAATACATACTAAATATTTTGCAAATATCTTTTTACAACTGTGATTGCGTTAAATACACCTGTGCTGGAATTCTCTAACTTATTTTGAGACCGATAATCGCAAAATCTACCGACACAAAAATTTCCCTCGATACCTCTGCGATGATTATCGGAAACATCTGCCCAAATATACTATAGAATTCGACCGAAAATCGTACAGAATAGCATAATCGCAAAAATGATCGCAAATTTACGATACCGATCCGAAAATTGTCGCAAATTGGTTACAGAATAGGTCCACTGTCGTTTTGTAAAAGATGTTGGTTTGTAAAAAATGTTTTCAAGAACTTAATAAACTTGTATAATTTTTTTAACCAGCTTGAACTATTCTCATGAGTTGGAAAAGGATTTACGTCAAAATCAAAACTTTGGAACCAGCCATGGCATACTATGCCATGGAATTAGCACTAATACAGCGATATGCGTATGGCTCAGGATGCGGTTTTATTGCGTTTTTGGTAACTTTCTAGAAGACGGTGCAACTTTAAACGTTTTAATAAATATCTTTTAAATGTGGAAAAATCTTTTATTTCCGCTTTCGAATTCATAATCTAGAGGTCAGAACGCGTCGCATCTTTTAACTATTTTAGAGGAAATTTTAAGGTTGCACCTTCTAGAAAATTACCGCATTCGATACCGATACTTCGAGTATCGAGTAGTTTAGTTTCGATATTATCGGGTTCGCGATTCTTTTTAACCGATATTTTAAATGAGTACCAGATCGATGCTTTTGATTCGCTATCGTGTCCCTAATTCCGTGTTATAAAGGGAAGCCAGTACGCAATATAATTTTTCTTGCGAACTTCTTCTTTACCGTTACGGCCAAAGCAGAAGCTTACAAGAGGCAAATTTAAAATTTGTATTTCCATATATTTTTTTATTTTAAATATAATTTTATGGTTGTCAAATTGGAAAAATTGTCAGAAAAAATGACCGAATGCCATAAAACCTACCGAAATACAAGCTGGCTCGTTGGTTTTTAATCGCCTAGATGGTATTTTGTTTGGTTTTTTTTTCAATATAGCTTGCTCGCTTACACCAACGCAAAACTGTATTTGATCATCTCCTTCACACAAAAAACCTGGTAGAATACCAGAAAAAAAACGTAGTGTCATATGGGCTTGTGTCTAATATTTTTGCCGAGATATCATGATATCTTGAGAAATTGTCGCTTTGCTTTGCTTGCTTCAATTTCGAATTAATTAATTTTTTATCTGAATAAAATAAAATACTTAAAAAAAAAAGAGCTAGAAACATAAATTTAAACTCACTTCTCATAGAAGACTATTGTGAATATAATAACATGGTTGCATTTCCCGTGATATTTTTCTCATGATATCAAATATCACGGGTTGGGGTATGAGAAATTTGCCGAAGCTGCAAATTTGACAAGACGTGCATTTTGTTGTTTTGCTCGGAAAATTTATCACACTTATGTCATCTCGGCAAATTTGCCAGGCCAAAATCACACAGAGAGAACAACCTTAATGATTCGAATCATCGATCCTTACTCGGATCCGAGTACTCGATTATAAGTATCCGAATACCGAATTTTGCTTACTCGAGTACTCGAATACTTCTGAGGTATTCGAGTAAGTACTCGAGATAGGTGGTACTTGGCACATCACTATAGTGCTGGAAAAACATCGATGTTTACGAGTATCGATATTTTCGATATTTTTGAGAAAAAACATCGATATTATCGATATATCGACCTTTATATTAGAGCTCTAGATACCCGGCTATCGAACAATTCGAAAAGATCGAATTTGTCTGAGGCTCGTTTGTTGTTCAAATGCCCGTACAAACATTCGAGCATTCGAGCTTACAGACAAAAAAATTTGTATCAGGAAAACAAAAATAAAAAAAATACATATGAAGACAACAAAAAAAAATAAACAAACGAAAAATACAAACTTCAAATGCCCGTGCAAACATACGGGTAATAAACAAACAAACAAACAAACAAGTGTTCGAGAATTCGAACAGCATTTGTTCGAGCTACTCGAAAATGTTCAAAAAAAATCGAGAGCTATACTTTATATAAACCTTAATTTAACATATCTATATATAACAGCTTTATTTTTCGAAATGTCTGCATTCATTATTTTGCCCTGAATTGAACGAGAGTGACAGTCATTTATATTACTCTAAAAATTAACTAAATAAACATTTAAACTAAATATTTCAATTTATTATCAACAGAAATCTTTTTTGAAAAGGGAATTCAATAATCAAAAAAAAAAACAAAAAAGGTAAATTCTGTTCCAGCCAGAAAGAGTAGGTATCAATTACAGTGGTTCACTGAAATATTTCGCATTTAAGTTATTTAAAAAACCATGTTAAAGACTAAAAGGTTTGAAATAGACAAATTAATAATGCATTCTAAACACCTTTTACACTCAGAGAAAATAAATCAAAAATAAAATTTTTATTTTTATAATGCACGTTTTCAAAAATGAAATTTTTGGATTTAAAATGTATTTGGGATTTAAAAAGAAAATGTTTAAATTAAAAATTAAAATGAATGGTTTTTGGTTCAAAATCTCATAGTGCTTAAAATAGAAATAAAAATTTTTTAATTTAAAATGTTTTTTCTTGATTTTGCAATTCTACAATTTAAAAAAATTGCTCGTATTTACATTACTTTTAAACACAGGAATTTCTACATAGGAATCAAATTTTAAAAAAATCTCCAAAACGGCAATGCTGCCTTTTACCAGCTTCCCTGCAAGAACTGTGCAGGTCATTTGACCAGTCATATGACCAGCAGGCATGCCCAAAAGTTTTGGGATATTTCCTATCACATTCTTACCCTGCTAGAATTGCGTGACCGAAAGTACTAACACTATTACAAAAATATAATATTACCAACACATTTGCACTCGTATGTGTTCTAGCCAAGTTCAAAACCAATGAGATAGATAAGGATAGAATGGAATTTGAAAATACACATACGGGAACGTGATGAATGAAACGGTCACAAAAGTTACCGATGCCCTTAAGAATGTGATAGGAAATATCCCAAAACTTTTGGTCATGCCTGCCGGTCATATGACCGGTCAAATGACCTGCACAGTTCTTGCAGGGTTAAGGGCATCAGGAACTTTTGTGACCGTTTCATTCATCACGTTCCCGTATGTGTATTTTCAAATTCCATTCTATCCTTATCTATCTCATTGGTTTTGAACTTGGCTAAAACACATACGAGTGCAAATGTGTTGGTAATATTATATTTTTGTAATGGTGTTAGTACTTTCGGTCACACAATTCTAGCAGGGTTCTTTCCGCGTTTATCAGTGATGGATCCATGACCGTCGATATATCGAATATCGGAAAAAAAATATCGATATATCGAAAAAGTTCAAAAACATCGATGAATCGATATTATATCGATATCGCTTCCAGCACTACATCACTACAAAAATCCAGTTCAGCTTAGTGATGGGCGAGTCCGAGATGTTTAGACAATCGAGAGAATCGCCATCGTTGCAAAATCACAATCGAGTCAAAAGTTGACTCGATCCTTGACTACACAATCGAGATGTTTTTGCGATTGTTCCGAGTCAACGAGTCGGAGGTTGTTTCGATGACATCTCGACTACACAACCGAGATGTTTTTGCGATTGTTCCGAGTCAGCGAGTCGGAGGTTGTTTCGATTACATCTCGACTACACAACCGAGATGTTTTTGCGATTGTTCCGAGTCGGCGAGTCGGAGGTTGTTTCGATGACATCTCGACTACACAAGCGAGATGTTTTTGCGACTGTTCCGAGTCGGGGGACCGGCTGTTGTTTTGATGATTTGTTTTAGTTGATAAAATAAACTGAATGAGTGTTGTTGATGAAGAAAGTAGGATTGTTAATGGAAGTGAGGCAAATACATATGTAAATAAATTAACCAAATTGAAAAATATGCTATATATAGACGCTGCATTTTTGCAATCACAATTAAAGAGTGTCGTGCGTAATAAATACAATTAATTATTTAAACATTAATACATTAATAAATTTTCTTAAGTGAGACGCTTACGAAACAAATTAATTTTACGAGCAGTAACAACGGCAATAGATTTGTACCACTGTATACTTTTTTAAAGCTTAGTATCGACCTCTCAAGAAACGCAAAAGTTTCATATCAAATGACGTACAAGAAATGCTCAAGAAATTTTTCTTGTGAAGCTTTCTTTAGCGAGTATCGACCTCTCAAGAAATTTAGTACACTTTTTTAATACTATTTTTCAACGTTATGCGAACACAGCAACACAGGTTTTGCCAAGAAATATATCATCGAGCATTTATTTCTTAAAGAAATTTTGACGTTTGTTGCGTGTTGAAAAAAAATCGTGGAAATCGTTAAGGCGGATTCATCGTTCGAGTTCAGAACTAAAGTTGGATTTGAGTTAACTAATAAAAATAGTTCAGAACTTTTCGGAATTCCTCTCACACTCCGAAAGCACAACAACAACCACATGGCAAAAAAGTTCTGAACTCGGACTATGAATCCGCCTTTAGTGAAAATGGCAAAAAAGAAACGAAAAATAGAATGCACAATTTTTCTAATGATGCAAGGGCATAGTTGGCATCGATTTCTCATATTTTATTCCAATCCGGCCATCAATATACCACAGTTTACCAGTAATATCAGGTCATCCTCGTCGCTTTCGATGATTTCCTAAAATAACAACAAAATAAAACTATTGAAAACATATATTTAAAGCTTTATTTAATATTTTTTAAGAACTTACTAATTGCTTATGTTTACAAAAAGCTTTATTTTGTTTACGTTTTTGATGCTCTTCTTCATTTCACTTGGTATTCACGGTGGATTACTAAACGTCAAAATTTCTTGCCTACTACTATTTTTTACTCAAGAAATAAAGCAAAAAATTTCTTGAGCTGTTTCTTGAGAGGTCGATACCAGCCTTAAGCAATTTTGATATTCAAGCGGCAACAACAAATGTTATGTATTTTTTGCAGCGAGTCCGAAATGTAGGGTTGCTTTGAAAACGAGAGGAATCATTGGCGAGTCCGAGATGTTTTATAGGGCCCTTCCACGATCAAATATTTGATCAAATCGTGTATATGTGGTAGTAAAATTGTCTATGTGTTTTTCACACGTACGTGTTTGATGCCGATTTGACCGAAATCAAAAATTTTTGTTTTCCATCAAATTGGATGGCTATTTGACGTGCGTTGTGGATGCGTGTAAGGTGCTGTTTGATCAAATTTCAGTGCCAAATTAGCATTTGACGTGTGTTGCAACCATTTGATCAAATTTCAAATGTAAATAAACGTGTGTTGCATTATATGCTAACGCAATATATGCAATGCAATCGTCAGTGTCACTCATTTTGTTCTCCAAAATTTAATTCTATAAACAAATTAAAAGAAATATCAGCATTAATACGTGATAAAATATCTATTGTAAATAATAGAAAGCTAGAATGAAATTTGATGGGCTATTTGATGAGCTATTTGACAACGATTTGATCAAATTACACAGACACGCGATTTGATCAAATGATTTGATCGTGTAAGGGCCCTATTAGCGATTGTTTCGACTGACGGCCATTTACGACTTGACTCGAATACGAATGAAAACCATCGAGAGCATTCGAGATGTTTCAACAATCGAGAGAATCGAATAAGAGCCTATACACACTTGCGACTCAATCGATTTGGTCGAATTGGACTCTTGTATTCACACTACTCCAACTATTTAGTCGAATCGGTGGCAGCTATTCACACTTGAGACTAAATAGTCGTGCGATTGACAATGACATAGTGTTGCCAATGTTCACATTTTACTCAGCAAATTTTACATTAGTGGTCTTCATATAAAGTGATGAAGTATTAAATTGTTAAAGTTTATCTGCATTCTTACATGAAAGCACCTTCTTGTCAGCTGGCAACTTGATTAATAAATAAAAAACAATAAAATAAACAAAAAGTGCATACATTGTTTGGCTTTGTTTCTTATTAAACTAGCAACTAGCTGTCAAGTAAATGAAAAGAGAAAAACGGAAGGAATTACGCTCATAAAGGCGAAACGAACAGAAGTACAAGAAACGGAAAAATAGTAAAAATCAGCCATTAATAATTTTCATGAAATTTCATTTTCATTATTTCTATTTTAAAATGCGATTAATGACATTTGAAGAGAACAACAATATCAAGAAACATATGAAAACGGAAGTAAATATCCTTAGTTAGATAATTCTTGTCTATAACTACACCATTTCCAGATGGATTTTAGAAAGCGTCAACTGGATTTTAGAAAGGGGAAATTGGATCTTAGAAATGTCAATTGGATTTTAGAAAGGGGAAATTGGATTTTAGAAATCTCAATTGGATTTTAGAAAGGGGAAATTAGATTTTAGAAATGTCAATTGGATTTTAGAAAGGGGAAATTAGATTTTAGAATAGCCAAATGGATTTTAGAAAGGGAAAATTGGATTTTAGAAATGTCGATTTGATTTTAGAAAAGGGAAATTGGACTTTAGAAACTGTAAATTGGATTTTCGAAAATTTATATAATTATTAATTTATACTTTCATACGCAATAAAGAATTTCTATTCGAAAAATTCTGTGTAAAATTTATTTTAAACGCACATTCTGAAATCCAATTCAAGCTTTCAAAAATCCAATTTTGTTTTCTAAAATCCTTTTAACGCTTTCTAAAATCCAATTGACATTTCTAAAATCCAATTTCCCCTTTCTAAAATCCAATTGACATTTCTAAAATCCAATTTCCCCTTTCTAAAATCCAGTTAACGCTTTCTAAAATCCATCTGGAAATGGTGTAGTTAATAAGAAACGAACCTTTTGTTTTTAAACATTTTGAAAATATTAATTGAAATATTCAATCTCTACAATTTACCAAAAGTGAAATAAAAGTAGTGCTGTCAGCATGGCAACTCTTTCCACTACGAATATCACTGTTGTTGTTGTAGTCGTTCGACTAAATTGTCTCAAGTGTGAATACGTAGAAGGGCGCCTTGCTGATCAAGCAGTTGTACAACTGTTTCAGTTGGAATGAAATTGGGCTGCATATCCAACTGTTTCAGTTGTACAACTAATTGAATGTAGTGTGAATGCTTCCATACATTCCCATGCAAATCAACATTCGACTAAATCGATTGAGTCGCAAGTGTGTATAGGCTCTAAAACATCTCGGACTCGCCCATCACTAGTTCAGCTTTCGTTTTTGTTAGTAAAATGCAAAGATATACATTTAAAAAAAATTATAAAAGAGGTATGCTGGTGCTACAAGTGTAAATTGCAAAAAATAGAGAATGTAAATTGTACAAAATGTTAGCCAATTAAAAAATCACTGAGAAAAATAAAAAATCATTTGCCCTGCCACAGGCTTAAGGGTACATATTTCATATATACCTAAATATATGTATGTATCTATATATTAAACTTTTTATGCAATGCATATGCATTGGTATTACAACTTTTTGGTACAACGGCCTTATCTAATGGTCCTGGCCGTGACCGTCTTATGTACAGCTTGCATCATTGTGTCCTTGACCATGAATACCGTGCCCGACTTCAGTGATCCGACATTGGTAAGCGCGCTAGATTGTACATATATTAATATATTTTATTTTTATAGAAATTCTCTTAAGCACAGATTCTCAAACAGCTTTGTATGTTGTTAAGGTATGTATATATGTCGTGCACTAATCCTGCTTGTCATTATGTGGGGAAATATGTTTAAATTATGCACAACAAACGTCCTATATATTTTGAACCCAGGTTTTAACAACGACACGTTTGTCTCTTGGCACAAATATAGCCCTTGCTCCTATAGCCGTTGAGCTGTTGGTAACGGTGGATACGCCCGGTTATTTTTGGAGCTGTGTAGAACTGTTATTCTTATCCCAAAACTCAACGCATGATCAGCTACGCTGTATGTGGATCATAATGAGAGAACCGTTATTTATTTTAATCATCGAGGTGATATGATGCCGACAAATAATTCGTAGCTGGTTGGCAATACTGCTGTTATATACTCCCAAAGAACCTTCATTTATTCCTCCATATACTTCTTTCTATTTCGCGGAGACGAAAAATAGTCCAAGGCAACTCCTGCATTGCCGGTCATGCACAATCACTCGCTCGACTAAGTTCCACTTGCGAATTCTCCCTTCTTATAGATTTACGTTCTTTGATACTCCTTTTCTTAGGTAGTTTTTGTTCTTGTAGCTTTAATTTAGCTCTGCTTAGTCTAGGTAGCTACAAGACTAACCATAATCAAAATAATCTAACAGAGAGAACATGGAATGCGCCATTTCGACGAGTTTGGGTTGGTAAAGGGTGTTACACCAGTTAGAAGGGGGCAAGCTTGTCGAAGGCACTTAAGGGAAGACATACATATTATTTTTAAAAAATAGCGCATTACTACATTACATTAAACTCTTATATCACTTAATACAGGGTTTTGAAACACGGGGCACCGTCTTGGGAAAACGCTTAACCGCCTGGAATAACTTGTTGCAAGAAACAGGACCAATGGGCAGCTTGGTGACGGATCCTAATGATTTACATTATTATAATGCCCTTTATAATGATAATATGAATAAAAAGCGCCGATATCAATTTCATAATCGAGCACACAAGCGTAAAAATCGAAAAAAGCCAAAGGTTCAAAAGTCACATAAGAAGAAAAATGTGCACTTAAGCAAAAAGGTCTCAATCTTAAGGAATCACTTTAATATAACAACACAAAACAGTAATGCAAGCGACCTTCTGCCGACACAGTGGAATGGTGATAGTGGGGTTTTTCGCGATTATGAAATTACCAATGATTCCTTATCATTCACCGAACATTCAAATCGAACAGAGCATTTTGAATATGGTCGTAATACTACATCTATCGATGAAGATTATCATCGCGAAAAGGTGCAAACAAAAAAGAGCACATGGAGCATATTAAAACAGGCTCCGTCGCCACCAGCCTGGAGTGTTGATGAAACTCATTCGGAAGGATTTTTTTGCGATTCGCCATCAAAGGAATACGCCCATTTTGCGATCGAACGTATTGGTCCCCATGCTACAGACTCTCTTTTCGATCTAAATGCATTGTTGGCAATGTGTCAATTGCAAAATCAAATTACGGCTATACCAAGTTATGGTGACTTTTGCCAAAAAGATGAAACTACCGACAACTGTTGTCGACCATGGTCATTGTCAAACTATGCCGCATTGTTTGCAAATAAAAGCTCCTGCTTTGATTTGAATGTATGTTAAGTATACTAAATTAGCTTACACTGTAACACCTTTCTAACCTTTGTATTTTTTTTTTTTTGTTTTTAGGAGCAGGATGTCGTTATGCTGCAAAATTTATTGCTAACATGCTTCGAATATTATCATGATCTGAAATTGAGCAATGATTGTAGTGAGTTTAGCCCCTGTCCAGCACCGGCTGAATGTACGCGAGGCAATGTGGCTTTCAATATTTTACACTTTTTAGCTGACTACAGTTTCATTCGAATAAATGTAAGTATGTTTATGATGTGAGTAGTATTAGATATGTATTAACAAATATTAAGTACACCTCTTTCAGTATAAATTCAGAAAAATTTCAATTCACATTTAGAACTCAAATTCGGAGTTATGACTAATTAAATTTTTGCATTATGTACTATTTATTAGCATATACTTAACCTATGTTCTGCCTAGAGAGCCTGCTGTAAATATCTCATGCATATCTGTGATCACAAGCAATAACCGCTTAAGTCGACTTAGGAAGATTTCGAGTTATATATACCACGTTATTTTCGTCTTAAAACTCTATATTTCTGTAAAACCCCCATGCTTATATGTAACTTAATTCAATCAAAAGATATAAATACATATGTATTTCGGTTAACAAAATGGCTTGATATAGAAGAATTAAAATCTCACGAAACATTCATATTCAGTAACATATATTTATTTTTGTTCTTTTATTATGCAACAGGATACAACTGTATTTTTGAAATATGCAATGATATTTGTACCGGTAGCTTTTAGCACAAAAATCCTGCCGTTATTTCACGAATGGGAAGATGTGTAAGTATATACATACATACATAAGTATAAACATGACCGTTTACATTTAAAAATATACCTACTTACATACACATATTTAGACTAATTCACTTGTTCAAATTAATTTTAACATCGTCGTAAAGTATAACGATCAATAGGTCCAACCTTTACATTTTTCTTTTTCCCCAATTCCACAGCAGGAGTATTGTAGCTGTTTTCATATGTGCTCAATCCCGTTAAATACAAACAATTTAATTCATTATTTAATTCGTTTCTTACGGGCTTGAGAACTATACCATTGAGAATATCCTTAAATTGTTCCAATTCTTTTATCCGGTTATAATAAGACTCATATAACTTTGAATGGATTTTTTCATTAACCGTTCGCAAATAACGTCGCGATTCCCTTTTTGAACAAAAAAAGTTAGGTGAATAGTTCACCATGTAGGCGCTCTTTTCTAAGTTCCTCAGCAATTGTTCTATGAATTTTAGGTCAACATCACCAAACTTATACAACTCCTTTTTGCACTTCTCCAAACGACTGACGAAATTGCGATATTCCTCCACGCCAATCAATGTTCGGGGCCATATTTTGCTTTTAATTGGCGCTCCATTAACTTGTAACGGCATCCAAAAATGATTGCTTATGAGTGGCTCATCAGATTGTTCAATTTTATTTTCCCTTCTAACAAAATCATTCGATTTCCAAGCTCTGTATGCATTTTGATATGTAGTTAAATGGTTTTCACAGCACTTACGCATTTTAGTTATATTAGAAACATACAAATAAAAATTCAGCTTGAAATGGTAAAAAAAAATGGTCAATTTACATATGTACATATATACATATTACATATGTAAATAGTTTTTTTTTTGTTTCATGGTTTTAGTTTTGATTTTGATTTTTTTTGCTTTACACATTTTTCAGTGAATTAAAAAACGAGCTCGTACAAGTGATTTCTATGGATTTGGGACTTGAAAATGAACTTTTTAATGAATCTTTGCTTTCGGACGTGTGGCTGGTGTCTTTGGGTGGCATCTTTGTCATGGCTTGTATTTGGTTATATACATCATCGATATTCATAACATTTATGGTCTGTGTTGCAGTATTATTTTCACTGGGCTTAGCCTATTTTATTTACACGCTCGTTCTAAGAATGGCATTCTTTCCATATATGAATTTGCTGGCTGTGGTTGTAATCATAGGTAATGCTATAAATAATTTTTAGAAATATGTATGTATGTAATTAAAAAATAATGAATATTTCAAATTTAGGCATTGGCGCTGACAACGCATTTTTATTTGTAAAGATTTGGCAATGTATCATAGCAGAGCGTTTTCTAAAATCAACAAAAACAGCAGCAATCACAAATCATTCGCAATCACCCAACGATAATGGATGTGACCATACGGAGACTTTACAAAATCTGATGGCCTCCACATGTCATCATTCGGCTTTATCAATGTTTGTATCCTCAATGACGACCGCAACCGCGTTCTTTGCTTCATACACCAGCTCAATAACGGCTATAAAATGCTTTGGGTAAAATACAATCATAATAAAATCATCTACATATGTACATATCGTCGTACCATACGAAGACTAAAACTGGCAATTAAAAATTCTGTACGAAAATTATGCACTTTCGACTTTTGGCTGACGAATAGCAGCAATAACTAAGTAGGTACTTATGTATGGTTTTCGTCAGCCACAAAACAAAATTGCAACTTTTCGCCAGACATCTATATAGTGCTAGTTTTCTGAATTAAAAATTAAAAAACGCTCATTACTCTCTGCTTTTTATGCATACAGAATATTTGCTGGCACCGTATCTATTACAAATTATATGCTTATGATAACCTGGTTACCTGCCGTTGTCTGTATAATGGAACGACTGTCGATCTGTGCAAACCGCAATAGTAAACTTTCCATTCAGAAACTATTGCTTATGTTCAGTAAGTCCATAACAAAGTTCTGTCAACTGTTTGAAAAGGCTATTACGAAAGCTGTGATTAATTACTCATCTACATGGCTGTGTTTATTTGGTAAATAAATTTAGAATTGCAAATAAATTAAATGCATATATGTACATATTTAAATAAGCACAGTTTGTAAATTTTCTTTATTTTATCGTTGCTTGCTTTAGCTGCAATTGGTCTATATAGTGCCGTTATAGTGTTGCACGCGCCGGGTTTGCAATTGCCAGATAGCTCCCATTTTCAGCTATTCTCCCGAAATCATCCATTTGAAATTTACAACAGCCAAATGAAAAATCAGTTTTGGTTTGAAAAATCGATGTTGGTGGGTATTTATTTACATATGTATGTATGTTTGGAGTAGTGCACTACAACTTTCACTGCCACTAAATCTAGTTGTAGTTTAGCATCTATAACTATATTATTCACTAACTGTATTAACTTAAAGACAGTTGTAGAGGAATTTTTAAAAGTGGTACTGTAGCTGAAAATTTGTGCACTACCCCCATTTATGATAATTATAATAATAATAATAAACCAAAATTTTAGGCCGACGAAAATTTTAAATTGCCACTACGTTTCGTATGGGGTATTCAACCAATAGACGATGGCGACTACACTGACCCTTTCTCCCATGGTAACTTATATTATGACAATAGTTTTAATATATCAACGAAGCCTGCGCAAATTTGGCTATTGAATTTTTGCAAAAAATTAAGACAACAACCCTTCTATAAAGCCACTTTTGGTTCTTTGCTGTCCAATTGCTTCATTGAGAATTTTATATCGCTAATGAGTCGCATGTAAGTTTCATACATAATCTTCTTTACCTTAGTATATATGTAAATATGTAATGTATACAAACAATTTGTTATTGTATAAACTAGGTGTATTGATGGAATGGATAACACTGATCGTGCTCCATGCTGTGATATATCCAAATTTCCCTTTGAACCACACGTTTTTGATATTTGCTTACCGCAATGCATGTCCATGTTATACGCAACGCCACGGGAATATTATACTCCGGGTGTTGCGGGGCCAAGATTCTTCGCGAAAGAGCAACGCATAGAGGAGTTGAATGCACAACATAATGAAATAAGCAATGTTACACAAACATTTAATGTAGCTCCACCACAAGTGAAAGCCTTGGTCATCGAATTCGAATCGAATGTTGCCTACACCGCTGCTTACGAAGAGGTTAAAACGTTGGTTGAGTCTGTTGAGCAGTGGCTAACGCATGAGTTGAGTGAAGCACCTTCGGAAATGCAACATGGTTGGTTTATAAGTGAGCTCAAGTTCTTCGATACCCAGAGTACGCTGAGTCATGATACATTGATAGCGATTACAGTGGCAATGGGTGCTTCGCTTTTTCTTTTACTAATAGTCACATTGAATGTATTGGTTTCTTTATATGCCATTATAACGGTTTTACTAACAATATTCACAACTGTGGCCATATTGATTTTACTTGGTTGGAAATTAAATGTGCTGGAAAGTATAACAGTGAGCACTGCGATTGGCTTAGCGGTGGACTTTAGCTTGCACTATGGCATACATTACCGCATGTCGCCGACGAAAGAACGTTTGGCAGCTAGCCAATTTACACTATCACGAATTGTGGGACCAACATCGATGGCAGCCGTCACTACAGGTACTGCTGGTGCCTTAATGCTGGCATCTAATGTATTGCCGTACATACAGATTGGTTTATTCTTAGTTATTGTTATGGTGGTTAGTTGGCTGTTTGGAACATTTTTTCTCATGAGTCTGCTAAAAACGATCGGGCCACAATACGGTTTTATGCAGTTCAATTATCCATTTATCATTAATGGCTCTACCACTAGTTGCAACAAATATTATGAAAGGTAAATGCATACACACACATACAACCTATAAACATTGTGGCGAAGATGTCCTTCGATATCCAATTTAAATATCAAACTGATAGTGAACCATAGGAATAAGCGAAAGGGAGATTTGCTGAGCAAATTTTGCTTTCATTTTTTTTTTTTTTTTTGAGAAAAATTGCAGTGATATTATTACGCTATGTAAACTTTCAATTGTATAATATGTAGTAATATACATATGTTCGTTTCAGAAAGCAAAGCCAGGTGATCGCGAGCGAACAATTACTTACACCCTCAAGTTCGGCAATCGGAGAGTTAATCAATTCGGAAACGCATGAACTTGAATCGCTCACATCGAGTTCGTTGATTAAAACAATTTCCGGCGCTGAAAGTTCTCATCCAGCCAGTGCTGATTTCGAGCATTCATTTAATAACAAAAAATGTATTATCAACTCCAATATATCGTCCATCGTGGAGTATAAGAGTTCGTCTATTGAAAGTACAATACCTCAACATTAATTACTCTACAGAAATTCATATACTTTTAACATACGTAGGTGAATGCTTATAAATACACATACAGTGATTAGAGATCATTCTAAGTATAATTCCGGCATCTATTAAATTGCATATAAAAATGTTGTTTGAAAAAGTATAGTGTAATGTGTAATAAAAATAATGTACATACAAACATACATATACTGTTGTCAAGTTAAATGTTTTGTGATCCCTTAATAGGGTTCTGTAATTGTAATTACAAACTATGCGATTCAAAATTATTCTTTGCCTTTACATAATTCATACACACATATGTATGTACATGTAAATTGCTCATTATATTTCTGATTATTAAGTTTATCAATCAAATGTGAAATTTTAGTGCATCTACATAAATATAGTTACTATGTAAGTAACGACTTTCTTGCCTCACTACTGTTTAATATTTATGTTCAGACTAAGGAATACACTTTGCCAAATGTATACAAGTATTTCACGTACTGAGTGTTTTTGAATGGAATGCAAAGGAATATTAAAATCTTAAAACTTATGTAGTAATTAGAGATGTTAAAGTTTCGAAATTTTAGTTAACTCGCCGCAGCAACAATATATATGTACATGTATGCGTTGATGCTGTTAAGTAAATTACATATACACAGTGTACTTATATATTTTAATGTTTTAATTTTATAACAAATGTAAAATAAGGACTAAGGTACTAGGATTATGTATATGAACAAAGGCTGCTAAAGTCAATGGTACGAAAAACAAAGCTTGGATAAGTCTCAATACATACAAATAATTAAGGAATAAGTTCAATTTTCTTCCACTGTCAAAGGAACCAAATAGTGTTTAACTAATATTATAAGATACTGTGATACGATAATAAAATGTTGAACTAAATGCAATTAAGTAACTATGTGCTTAAATATGTATGTAAATATGTGCATGTCTAAGTTTTTTAATAAAAATTAAAAAAAAGTGTATTTTAAAATTGTAAAGAATTGTTTCCACATTATTTCCCCAGTTTTGTTTTATTTCGCACTAAATTTTGTTACTTAAACCCTGCCAATTTACGAAAGTCCCAGTGTAGATTTGGAGGAATAAAGTGAGTGCATTTCCTTTTAAATGCTGAAACGGGCCAAAGCAGGCGCCGAAAAAATTGGTTGCTTCGCAGCGCCGGAAAATGTTTTTATGGCTCTGTTCAGAAACTCAGTTTGAAGCGCAACCCGCTTTTGTAGTGCAAGCAGAACGTTCATAAACGTAAATTTTGCATGAAGCGTCGCTCATCACAATCATCAAAAAAATAATTACTGCCGCTGTTGCGTTTCATGCAGCGTTTCTGAACATAGCCTATGTTATAATGTTTCTGTCCCTCTCCCTTTCTCTTTCATTTTCTTTTCCATTTCCCTTTCTCATTTTCTTATCACTTTACCTTTAGCTTTACCTCTACCTTTACCTCCCTCCTATCCTAATTTCTCTCCCTTTCTGTTTCTTTTTCTTCACCATCTGCCTCTTCCGTTCCTTTTGCTTTCCATCTACCTTAACCTTCTGCCAGCCTTTCTCCTTCTGTTTTCCCTCTCCCTAGAGAGTCGTGATCTATGAAAAAGACCTACTCAACACATTTCAACTAAAACCAATATCGCTCAGAAACATTCCAGGGTCATTCGGGTACACATTTTCCCGTGTCTGGTGACCCGACCTAGACAATAATATAATATAATAACCCGACCTAGACATCTCAATGAAAAGATCTCTATGTTGCAGCCTTCAGAGTTCTCTATTACATAACAAACACACATTGACGCCTCAGTAAAAATTTTTTCAAAACACCCTATTTCTGGATTTTCTTCAATAACGCCCTATTTTAGAATTGAATTCAAAAAACCCCCCATTTCAGAGAAAATTTCATTCATATTTTTCTGAGATAGGGCGTTTTGAATTAATTTCTGAAATAGGAAGTCAAAAAAGAATAGAATCGGATCATAATTATGGATTTTGTGAATTTAGCGCCTCCAGAGCCATCTAGTAGGGAAAAGGCGCATGTCGAGGGCACTTATCTAAAGAATATAGCTATTTGAACTCTTACTATTTTAGTTACACTTTCCCACTGCTCTGTAAAAGCTCGACTGTCATGCCAGAGATGCCGATACGAGACCTTCCAGATCAAAGTTTGAAATTCTTTTGATAATTATCAAAACAGTATATTTTTGTTAAGCAATTAACGTTAAAGTTTTTCAATTTTTTTTCGGTTATTGCTACAAATTAACGTTAATGTGCAGCCCTGGATCAATCACCAAAACCAAATGCGTTCGCGGATTTTTGATCAATAGCTATTGCTTTGCATAAGCCGAGATACATTTTATTTAAAGGAAATTCTAGACATCCATATATATGTGTTTATGTGCATATAGCTGACGTTAAGTGGACATAATTGCTTTAACTTTATAATTGCTCTTTAAAGATATTCAACAATGTCGCATTTAATGGATATGTTTGGGCAACTCTGGCCCACACTACTTCTACCACGATAGCTTGGACTCTTTTCAGTTAGTAATTTTCGAAATATGGGTAATATCGCAGTTTCCCCATCCAACAATTCTGTCTCAGAGCTTGCGCCATATATTGATGATTCCATTTTGTTGCGATGTTTACGCTGTTTATCGGGTGCTACATTTGGCGAGGAATGATGATGTGCTGCATGCTGTATGCTACTCATTTTATTCAGCTTCCGTTGTTGGACGCATTGTGTGGTTGGTGGTGTTGGTTCACGTTCGCGTTCGCTATCTGTTTCGCTTTGGCATACTGTGCCCTTCTGTGGTTTGTGACGATGTTTATTACGATTCTTTTCTGAAACAGAACGTTGTATGGGTGATGTAGTCTTGTCATAAGTAATTATATGAGTATGTTCCGAACAACGTTGGGGATTGGCGTAATTACGTGGCGATTGACGGGAATGCTGCTTCGCATGTGACAGTGTATGAGTATCCCAAAGGTCGCTTTGAGATACCACAAAATTTGATTTCATTGCATTCGTTCCACGACGATTGTCTGATATGGTCGGTGCTGCCAACAATTTTAGGTTTATGAATTTATAATTCGACAAAAATATCATTTAAAAGCACTTACTTTTAATTACGTTATTCGCTTTAGTATGCGGACCATGAGGACAGGTGCCGTTTAGATCATGATTTGAGTTTGCAATGTTTGTTGACGAGTTTCTGTTATTGTATGAATACTTTGGGTATACGATGGGAGTTTGACTACCACTGTCATAATGCTGTGGGAAAAGTTTATATGAAAACATTCCTTAACAAATCAAATAAAATAAAATAACTACATAATTTGCTTGCATAGAAACTATAAGACACCTACATAAATAGTTTTGTTTATATACGGTTAACCAAAGCCGAAGCGCTCAGAAAAAAGGATCCAAAAAGAGTGTCGAAAATTTGCTTTTTGGAAGCGCTCAAAAAAAGGAAAAAGAAATCTCCCAAATGAGTTTTTTTGAACTGTTACTTCGTAAACTTCTAAAACTCTATTTTTTTAAGATTCGGCTTCCAAGTCATTTTGGACCCCTTTTGGGGTAGCCGCGTTGAATGTTTTTTTGCTCATTTAGGGCTCCAAAAAGATCTAAATTCTGGGCGTAATGCCTCAAGAAATATACACTTTCTGGCTCCTAAAAGATTCAACAAATTTGTACTCAAAAGATGCCTAAATCAAAAACTTTGACCGCGAAGTACATTACTGCCGAATATTCTTATGCGGAGTACAAAGTTCTTATTTCGAGAATTTTTCGAAAGTTCTACTTTCAAGACTGATTTTGTCCGAACACTTGGCGGAGTTAAAAGCGGATAAGCGGATAAGTTTCAATCCAGTTTTTTAAGAATCTTGTTTTAAGGTTTTCAAAACTAACAATAATAATATTCATTTTGTTCTTGAATTGAGTACATATTAGTTTTGTTCATACTAAGAACACCTTTTCCTAACATAAGTACTACATAATCTTAATTTTGAAATCAATTTTTCTTAAAATTTTAAGAACGAAAAAGGGTACACTTAATCTCAGTCGGATTTAATTTTAGAACACAATTTTCTCTGAGTGTATCTAAGGGTTTTTTTCTTCTTACCCTAGATGACCTTCGCTCACGTAACTGGGAGCCGTCGTTCTGTTTGATATCGTTGCTATCTTGATTTCTTATAGCCGGAATAGGATCAGTTTGCGCCGAAACTGAATTTCGTTTCTCAACAGGACGGCGGCAAGTAGTTAAATCGTCGTGTTTAACTGCATGTAGTGGGGGCTGTTGTTGTTGTAATTGTTTTTGTAACTGTTGTTGAATAGGTTGCATTGATTGAATTTGTTGTTGCTTTTGTATAGAATGTGGTGTTGATACAAGGCCAGCGGATTGAACTAGACCATCTTGTATTTGTGACAGTGCCTTTATCGACTTCTTTTTGCTAAACAATAGTATATTGATGAGTGGGTAATAAGAAATTTGATAAATCTCATGAAAACTTATTCTTAGCTTACGGAGGTAATGAAGGCGCAATTGTAGTAGCCTGTACCGACATCATTGAGGAGTCCATTTCTACATGTGTAGAGGTCACACTGTCTACCGATGTCAATTCTGTTACTTCTAAATTAAAAAAAGCTTAATTTTAGTTTTTTTTATTTTAGTATGTGAAAAACAAAAAAAAAAAAGAATTCTTATTTGCATATTTTTAGGCTACACATTTGATTAGAGCTTAACTTTGAAACACATCTATTGCATATTTTTAGTTTGCACATTCGTTTACATATACAAACATACATACAGAAACTAATAAAGGGGTGTTAAAAATGTAAGCCAAGGTCAGAATCGCCACAGTCGTGAACGAGCTTGTATCCGATAAAAACTTGGCCGAATGTAATTACTCGTTAGTGAGTGCTGTTATCCGCTCGCCACGATTGCTGCTATTCAGATCCAGTTTTCTTTTAATCACCTGTTGCACTTGGCATTTCTCGACGCACAGGTTGCGCGGATAATCTGCTTGTATCGTTGAGTATAGGTTCAGTGTCGCCAGGAATAGTACCAGTACATGTAACACCATCAATCCACTTACGAGCCTCGGGACCCAGTTTCCGTATGAGTGCTTGTAGTTCGTTTTCTTTCTCCATGAGAATTTTTCTAAAACGGCAATTTGTATTTTTTACATCACGCAAGCGCTGCTCCAATTCGCAAACGGAAGAATCACGTCTATTTTTTGACATTGGCCGCAATGTAGCGCGCACGCGTTTATCAACAACACCTTGCGGATTGCGTTTTAGTTCAAGCAACTATATTTAGTTATGTAAAGAAGAAAAATATTGAAATAATGTGATTATAACGGTGTATAAATAACACTGGTCGACAAGTTTTTGTTACAGAAATAAAATTCTACTTTTCTAAAGGATTTCGGTGCGCTGAATCCGAATCTGAAGTCAGATTTTCGCTAATACGTACAGTTTTTGAGATATTCATATGTAAAGAGGCCAAAAACGCGATTTTTGGCTATATTCACTCCCCAATATCTTTTAAATTTCTTACTTATTTTAAAAATTGATTAAAGCTATTGAAAACGCGGACATTTCTCTTGAAGAAACCGTTTTAATATTTCATATATCTTTCTTGTAACTTGCAATATTGCATATTAAGCTTTATTAGTTTTGCAATATTTTCTCCATACAAATATAATTAAAAATTTTGAAGCACGCTTTTAGGCAGTTTATTATATTATGGACGTATGTAAGTGGCTTCGTAAAAAAATTGTTCTGCTGAGCAACTACAAAATTTGATTGCGCCTATAAGATGCTACAAATGCTGCCGTTGTTTTCGACGCCAAATACCTTATTGTGCAAAAACATATATTACTACATACCTAAATTAGATATCCGAAAAATTAAAACGTTGTCTTCAAGGGAAATGGCCGAGCTTTCAATAGCTTTAATCAATTTTTAAAATAAGTAAGTAATTAAAAGATATTTAGGAGTGAAAATAGGCAAAAAACGTGTTTTTTGCCCATTTGGGCATGTATATCTAAAAATCTGTACGTATTGCAGAAAATCTGACTTCAGATTCGGATTCAGCGCACCGAAATCCTTTAGAAAAGTAGAATTTTATTTCTGTAACAAAAATTTGTTGAAATTTTGTCGACCAGTGTCATTAAATACACATACATATTTACATATATTGTATATTCTTATAAAAGCATTTAAAATTAATGCAAAACAATATTAAGTACACCAAACAACTACAAGATCGTTCATTGTGGAGCTTATGTACTTTTGAGTTAATTTGGTGCATACATATCGCACCCTAAATCATAAAGGGGCACAACTCAAAATTTTTCCAAATCGAGTTTTTTCATAAACGGGTATACGGAACATATCTCTGGAGATTGCCAAAAAAAAACTTTTGAATAACTGTCTCTTTCGACCGAAAAATAACCATTATACCTGGCCCTTTGCCATACGATTGCTTGTAATGAAAAAAAGTTGTTTGGCTCTCCTGAAAATTTTTGAATTTTGAGTTGTGCCCCTTTATGATTTATGGTGCGATATGTAGGCCATATGGCTTAAAATTCCAGTTATTGTTTAACACGGACGAAGTCTGTTGAAAAATGAATTCCACTTAGGTGTGCGATCTTGCGCTTTCGATTCATAAGTGCTATATGTATACTTGATGTCGGCGACTGAGTGAAGGATCTATCTATTTCAATATTTGTTCCAAAAACGCCCTATTTCAGAATTTGCTTCAACAAGCCCTTCCACAAAATTTTATTCAAAAATACCCCAGTTCAGAGAAAATTCCAAACATATTTTTTTTTAATTGGGCATTATTGAAAAAAATTCTGAAATTGGGCGTTTTTGAAACAAGTTTTGAAATGGGGTGATCTTCCACTCAGCCGTTGAAATTTTTTGCTTTTGTTTTGAAAGAGGTGGAAATATAGTACTTATTTCATAAGAGATAAATTGCATAAATGAATTGAATAAATGTATGTATGTATATTTTAAACGTTTTATAACGATATGTGCATACATACCACATACCCATATACATATAGCATTTTCAGATCAAATTAAACTTATTTTAAGTCAAGTGAAATTTTTTTCAAGGCAAGTGAAACCCCTTTCAATTGAATTGCAACTTTTTTTAATTGAAATGAAATTGAAAAAAGTTTAATGTCAATTGAAAAAGGTATCACTTGACTTGAAAAAAGTTTCACTTGACCTGAAAATGCTATATGTACGTACATATGTACATATGTATGTATCTTAACAGCTTTCAGAGATACATACGTACATATATTTAAATTCTTAATTAATCTTTATAGAAATTGAGCACATATACATATGTGTGTATATACATACATACATACATATTTATTCCAAATCGAATGATTTTAAATAACATCTAAAAACTACAAAACTTCCTTACTACCAGTCTTACTTTCGGTACGAACACCAAACACAAGGTTGCAGTCGTACAGAAAATTATAAAAAGCGAGAGTAATATAAAAACCAAATCTTTGCGATCGGAGAGAACCAATGAAACGGCAGCTCCAGCAATGCATGTGATAAATACGTTGTAAACAGAAAATCCAATATGTTTCGAATCATTTAAAGCTGGTATGGATACATGTCTAGTCTCCCAAGCAAGAAAAGCGCCGAAAATCTAAAAAAGAAATTTAATAGAAATACATACATATGTATATCGCCCGTTTTATGCAATATGGATTTAACTCGAAATTTTCGATTTCTGGGATTTTGCCATATATTTCAATAACTGGGTAGTGCCTTTGAGACTAGTCTTATAAAATACTCAAAAAGATAAAAATTGCGGAAATAAAGGTGATTTTGTAGTTAGCCGTATAAGGAAACTATTTGAAATTATAAAACTTTATTTGCGTTTTCCCAAAAAAAAATTTTTTTGAGTTAAATCCCTATTGCATAAAACGTGCGATATACAAAAATATATAAATCGTTCATGGTCATAATAATTTAAATCCTACCAATAGTAGACCTTTATAAGCATAAATTATGCTTACAAATATCGTCATATGCTCCGACTGGCAATACTCATTTTCAGGTATAACCAAAACATCATCCATGGACTCGTGGTGCTAAAGAAAAACATTGCCGTTTTTAAAAAGAAGATGCATTTTCATAGAATAGTAGTTCAACAAAAAGATTATATATGTACATACACACATATGTAGGTATGTATTTATGTCGTACAATAACTATAATTAATATTACCCTTGGCTCTAACTGTTTAGTATCACGATAGAATGGATCGGCCACCTGCCATGTCGTAATAATGGCGATATCAATTGCCAACAAAATACCCACTACCATAAATAATTGATAATCTTTGATTACTTTTTTATTCAGTTTTAGATCAGTGAAAATGGAATGAACCCGCCATGTTTTTGAAAACATCGCTCCAAACGCCAAACTGAATCCTGCCATCAGTCCCCATGCACGTGCAGTGCATATGAACGGAAATGCGGCCACGCTACTCAAAGTCGTATCCAAACCCAAAAGTATTACACTTATATATGTAATTATACAACCAATTATGATAAGATTGTTGAGATGTGGACTTGACATTTTGATATATCTGCCAAATAATATAAACATTTTTAAATTGAATTGAGGTAAATGCATTAACATTTGGCAAACCTTTGATTTCGATTCTTTATATTGAATCCCAAAAAGAAACACGCTGCTAAAATGCCACACACCGAAAAGCAAGCTGATATCACGAAAATAGTTAAGTCAACTTGACTATGCTCAATGTAGACCAAAGTGCGATCCTTTGGCGGACTTTTGCCGACCTAGTTAAAATAGATATGTGAGATTGTTAATAATATGTCTACGTTTACATAACGTACATACAGAGTTCCACACCAAAACGACACATTTCCAGTTTTAGTCGTTTGTCGTAAGTTAACAAAGTGCTAAAGCACTTTTTTTTGAGAATATTGATTTTTTTAGACATTTTAAGCTACACATATTAAAATAGAAATATCTCGTTTTGGTGCGATCGTTAGGAAATGTCTCGCTTTGATGTGAAACTAATGAGAAAATGGCATAGTAAATATGTTTTAATTTTCTTAAGCTCACCCATTTTACGGGTCTTCCAAGAGTTAAGTCCAAATGATTCAATTGCGAGTGATATTCGCCGATCTTCTCTGTTTGACCTAATTGAAACTGATTTATAAGAATATTCGCTTTCCGCTCGTTGTTGTAAAATCGTACAGGACCCTATGCAGAAAAAGAAAATCTGGATCAAAACTTATATGTATGTATGTGATACCATTGACTATATGATAGTACTGGCGTAGGGGCTGAGGACCTACCTAATCTACATACCTACATACATTTTTATATGCTCTTAAATAAGACTACATAGAACATACATAATAAATAATTTATATAATGCAGTTAACGATTGCCATACATTTTATATTCTTTAACGCTGAACGTACCGTAACTCCTTCGAATGAGGTGTTCCTCAACGCTTCTAAAAACACAATCTCCCAGTCCTTTACGCGATAATCAAAATGTGTCAGAAAATCCTCACGCTTCTGCGCAACATATTGAATAGCAAGAGCAGCTGCCCATATACCATCGTAAGTGTACCCATGAAAACGCGAATACTCAGTACCTCTTAAGCTGTCATATTCAGAGAGATATTCATCCGCTGTCTTTATTTCAATATAAAATGTAGGCATGTTTTTGGGAGTATATGTACATATGTATTTTATTATAACTCACAATTCCAGCAATAGTTATATCGCCGCTAGTTGACAGGGGAAGCAAATCAACCAGAATAGTGCCCTCAAGCGCCGTAGATATCTCCTCTACAGTACAATCTGTATCGACTGTTGCATTCCACCACTCTGTTGAATATGTTGCCATTATAAGCCACTGATAGGCGCGACCATACATTTCCAATCTGTTATAAATAAAAAGTTTAATATTGCCCTATTTGCAACAATAAAGGTAATACATATGTATGTATGTACATATCGAGCCCTAACCGCCATTAAAATTATCACATCAACTCCCAACAAAACGACATAATTCAAATGTGTCGTTTTGAAGTACCTATAAATTCCAAGGTTGCATATCGTCGTACCATACGAAAACTAGCACATTTAAAATTTCTGACGAAAGCTGTCAATTAAGAAATTCTGTACGAAAAGTAACACATTTGACTTATGGCCGACGAAAAGTAACAGTAATTATATATTGTTTTTACATTAAAATTGTTGTTGTTTAAACGAAATTGATAGTTTTCCTCGGCCAAAAGTCGAACTTCTTACTTTTCGTCAGCCGCAAAAAGTCGTATGCTAGTTTTCGTATGGTACGACGATATAAACTGTATGGAAAGAAAATTAAAAAAAAGCTTCCGTAAGATTTACTTTTTGTTGGTTACGCTCAAATGGCGTTTAGGGCTCGATAAAAAAAAAAAAAAAAATTATTATATCACTAGTAGACTGAAGGAGAGTAGATTACTTACCTGTAAGCTTCGCAGAATACTTTACGGGCATAGTGCTCATTGAAATTGCCTAAAATGATACGAACATCCTTCTCTCTTAGCTTTTTCAAAGGTTCATTCACATCATTAACAAAACTCTGTGTCTCGACTACCTCCAACTGCATAGAATCCAGATCAGCAACCATATGATTATGTGGTAGCGAGTATCGCGGTTCATTTTGATACAAAGTACCGACGCGCGTCCAATTAAACTCCCTAAGTAAAGCTAAACGTGGCGCATTAAAAGCATTTTCCGAGGGTACAACTCGGAAAAAGTTGGGAAATGCATCTTTGGTAAACATGGGATGTGTATCTGCATAGGATAGTTGTGTGAGATGCCAATGTTTACTGGCCTTAGCTATAGGATCGGTGACATGTGTACAAGCGGCACCGAAAAGCATAAGCTTATTAGGGCCAGAGTGCATCATATCGAAGAAAGATTTGACTCCAACGGCTGCATTACACTTTGAATAGAAAAAATACCAAAAGAATATTCACATATGTACATATCGTCGCTGCGCCAACAAATTCAGTTATATGTTTTTTTTCGATTTTTTTTTTATTACATATTTATTTAGCGCTATCCGCTAGCCACATTTCTGCATTTCCCGTTTTCTGATATCCTTCTTTGGTTAGAAGTTATCAAACACAGCTATATGCTCTCAGTAGTAGAAATGCTCTGTAAAATCAGTTATGTATACATCTATTTTCGTATAATTGTTTTTTGATTTCAGGTTATTTTTGTGTAAAAAAATTATTTAAAAATAGCGTATGTGACCAATTTTCAAAATAGGAGGGGCACTGGTCAATTAAATAATGCATTTCCAAGCTATCGCTAATTGCATCGGACCCTAGCGAAGAATTGTATACACATCTTTCACGATTTCTTACGCCCACTAGCAAATTTAAACAATTTGTAAAAAGAGCTATGTGCTGTAAAACGGCGCAAATGCTTCGTGCGAAGTGGTTTTTCAAAAAAAGTAAAAAAAAAGTTGCACAAGTCTATTACATATGTGTAGTATCATTAGTTAACAATGCAAACTAGAAAAAATATTCTCTAGGATCACCAGAAAACGGTTTTTTGCTCTCCTGAAAAGTTGCTGAAAAACGTATAGCTGTTTTTGTTGGCGCAGCGACGATATGTACATCCATACATACATACATACATATGTATGTATGTACATTTTTATTGATCGAACAAACCTCTGTGTCATTCCACCACATGTGTAGTCTGTAATTAACCAGAATTGTAGGATGTTCATTTACGTGGGAAAGCGCCAGTTTGACACTAGGCATCACCCCTCGACCTATACGAGAATTAATTAAAGAAAAATCTGTTTATAATATACCGTTGCTTTAAGGTGCCAATTAAAATTTTATTAATACATAATTCTTAATTTTAATACTTTAATGTGTTTTTAAATACGCTTAATATTTAAATTCGAAGAATACTTTCGGTTTCCCATATCATTCATTACAACTTCCATGAACATGAAATGATATAACTTTGATCCAAAACACGATTCTTGTAACCACCAGAAGAATTGGGTGCTGGAGCAACTGAAATCTTTATCGATACATATCTATATCTATGTATGTATATTTTACCTGTATCCGAGTTCTCCACGCCATCACCGTATGGAAAGAAACCAGCAATGTAAACATCCGATCGCTTCGCAGTTCTTGCGCTGATAGCATATATTAAACCGAAGAGACACAAGCAAGTGAATAATGCTCGATTTTTCAATGCCATTTACAAAAGCAACTGGAGCTAAAATAATGGAGTTAAAAATTTTAACTTAAAATATTAAAATAAGTCAAAATTTTAATTGATTTTTTTTAAAGAAGGCAAACTGAGTAAAGAAAGAGATGATATCGTCGCTATAGAAGAAAAAAGACGCAAACTGTTTTGTTGAGGAAGAAAGACGCAAACTTTTTTTCTTTCAAAGAAAGACGCATTAAAAATATTTTTCGAAAGAAAGACTTTATTTTTTTTGATAACGAAGAAAGACGCTTTATTGTTTTTACTATAAAGAAAAACGCATTTAAATATTTTTTAGGAAAGAAAGACGTATTCGATTTTTTATTTTTCTTTGTTAATATTAATGCTAATGCGTCTTTCTTCGCAGTTAATAATGCTAATGCGTCTTTCGTCGTCGAAATATTTTATAATGCGTCTCTGTTCGTCGAAATATTTTTTAATGCGTCTATCTTCGTTGAAATGGTTTGTAAAGCGTCTTTCTTCCCCGACATAGGTATTTTAAATGCGCCTTTTTTCGTCGACAAATTACTGGCATGCGTCTTTCCTCTTCCGGAGCGACGATATGTATGTATGTACATATGTATGTATGTATGCACTATTTTATATCGCCCAAACATATGCACATTTGATAAAAATATTTATAGGTACCTACAATAGAAATTTATAGATAACGTGTAGCAAATTTTTGTATATTATATTATTCCAATTTTCCATTAGTTAAAGTGTTATTTTGTTAAGTAGTAATACTACCTTACATATGTAGGTACATACCTTATATAGTGTTACATAAAATTTTTTCATATAGCAGGAAACTCCTGTGAAAAATTTTCAATTACTTTACCAATTTAAATTCCATAATTTAGTTAACTAAGCTGATTCTACATATACATATATATTTTGCAGTAAGATTTGTATCACTTATTCCAAATTAACATGATGGAAAACTGAAAATTTATGTATCCTTTATATGTGGCAAGGATATTCCTATGTAAAAGGCATGCGCAAGTTTTGAGAGATTTGAAAGTTTATGTAATCAACCTCTTGTGACAAATAACAGCTATGTTAATTGTGAACATACATATGTAGAAAAATGCGTTGTATTTGTTAGGATTCACATTTTCGAATTCGCCAATACCAAAAAACACCGCTTTTAACAAAAGAACCGAATTTGTATTAACATGTTTGCATGTTAGCTGAGTATTTACCTTCAATGTTACAGCGGATAGACATCACCGTACATATCGAGCCATAAGTAACCGCCAAATTTAAATATCTGTGTACGTAAATAAGCTGCACATTTCAATTAGCTTTTGCTGCATTAGGGTGAAAACAGAAAGGGTACGTAACGACACGACATTGCGACAACGACAGTACCTTGACGTAAAAATGTCGGTGCGAAGCCAGCGACTGAAACATAATTAATGCGGCAACGACCGCCCCTACAGAAGGCTTGTTGCTGCCACATTACAGTTTTTCATTCACAGCTAAAAAGTTGTTGGTTCAGATCGTAATTTTTTAATGTAAAATAATAAATTAATGTGGCCGCTGTGGTGCAGTGGGTAGAGTGCTCGCCTGCTATGCCAGAGGTCTCGGGTTCAAACCACGGTCCGAGCCAAACTAATTTTTCTAATTAGTAAAAATCCAATTATTGGGTTTTTTAAGAGCAGCGGTCACCTCTCGGCAGTGGGCGGCATACCCTCCGAGAGTATTTCTGCCATGAAAAAGCTTCTCACAAAAAATGCATTCGCCGTTCGGAGCCGGCATAAAACTGTAGGTCCACCCAATTAGTAGGAAAAACAAAAAGGAGCACACCTCGAATTGGGAGAGAAGCTCGGCCATAAAATTCGTCAGAGTTATAATAGCGCCATTGTATTATTATATTATTATATTAATAAATTAAATAGTTAAATTTATTAATTGAATGCTTTAAATTGTTATTATATTTGGTTGTGTATAAATACTTCTGCTTTTTTTGTAAAGTTTCGTTAGATCTATTGAGTTATCAAAATTTTCATATTTTATAATGCAGTGGCAACTCATCGTCCGCTCGTCGTCGTCACCAAAATTAGAAATCGGCCTAAGTTGACGACAACGTAATTTTGTCGCTGGACGACGTCGTGCCGCGTCGTCTTTATTATAATTTCTTTCATAAGAATGCATGGGTTCTAATTTTGACAGGCTGTCTTTGTCGCAATGTCGTGTCGTTACGTTCCGATTCTGTTTTCACCCGTATACTAAATTTATACAAAATTTCACTGGAATGCGTAGCTCATTTACGTAGATATGTATTAGGGATTCCAATTTTTCCGATTTTTACGATCCCGGGATTTTCGAGATTTGTTTTTATAATCCCGGGATCCCGGGATTTGTCCCGGGATTTGGACCTTAATTATTTTCCCACATTTTGGGATTGAAAAAAGTAAATATATATTTCGAGGAACGCTACAACTTTAAAGTGCAAAGAAAAAATTGATTTTTATTGCCATCTTTATTATTTCATTAGTAACAAAATAAAATAGGAACGTAAAATCATGCGTATTATTTAATAATAAGAGTTACTTTAAAAAACGCAACCAACAAAGAAAATTACATACAAAACATTTGCCTTTATAGTTGGTACTTTTAGGATATTAATAATAAAGCTTGTGATCATTTGATAATTTCCAATACAAATTTTTAGAATTTAATGACGTAATTCGTTTAAGCGAATATTTCCAAGCTTGCCGAAAAATACTGAAAATTAATACAACATTCGGAAAATAATTAAAAATCGGATGCAGAAATTTTGAGATGAATTCCGTGTATGCAACTGCGTATTTTATTTTAGTACGTAATGTGAAATTCTCAAATAAAATTAAACTTTTTCCTGGTTTTTACTAATTTTATTTTTGAATTTTTTTTTGCATTTTCTTCTATTATTTACTTTTCTTGGGAGGAAATTGCAAAAACCTTTGAGAAATAAATGGCCAAAAATCAGGAAATAGAAATTATCAAATGAATTTTACCACAAGAATTCTAACGATTTAAAAAATACCTAACGTACATTTCCTTACAACGCGTATTTCACAACAAAAAAAATTTAACTACATTAGTTTATAGCCAAAAAATATCTAAAAATTCAGGTATAGGGGAGGATAGGTATGGGACTGCTGAGCTCAGAACTATTTTTTTTAATATTTTGTATGGTTAGGTTTTTGAGATAACGGTAATTTGGTGTTTCTTTGGTTATCACTTCATTCAAAAATTATTTTCGGAAATCACAAATGCGATAACCACAATTAAGCAGGCCAATTTTTAAAAGAATAAAACTTTCCTGAATTTTACAACTTCCTACAAAAACTTAATTTTAAAATCAAATTTTTTTCAAAACTCGCAAGTAGTTAATAACATTTTGATTTCGACCAGCTGTCACTCAGCGAGGTAATGTCCAATTACTACAAGTTGTACATCGACAATTTTAATTGTCTTTCGAACGAGGTACTGTACTGCTTATGATTATCGCATTTGTGACTCCCGCGAAAATAATTTTTCAATGAAGTGATAACCAAAAAAACCTAACCAAACAAAAATTTAAAAAAAAAAAAAAAAAAGTAGTTCCGAGCTCAGCAGGCCCATATCTATTCTACCCCAAACCTGAATTTCTTGGTATTTTTTTTAAATTATTTGTAGTGTTATTAAATCAAAAATATTAATCCTTACTTTGCTTTTTTTATTCTGGCAAAAATGTCAAACTTATTCTGCATTTTCTTCGGACCGTCAAGTTTTTTTATTCTCTTCCACAAAGATTCCACACATTTTTTAGGGCTGTTTGTTCTATAGACAAAATGTAAAACTGGCCCGACTAAGGGGCAACATTTTCTGTTCTTAGCACAAAAGGGTTGCATTATTTTTGTTTCATTTATCACATGAAAAATGCACCATTTTCATAGGGCACAGGGCACATGTTGATAATGCTGCCATGTGATAATGCAACATTTTCGTTCAGAATAGGAAACGCTATTAGTATACAGATCTGAGACCAATAAAAATTATATAAAATACAATTTTTCATTGCTATAATAGGGGAATATTCTCTCTTTATTTTATCCCGAAAATCCCGGGATAAAATTCTAGTAATCCCGAGATTTCCGGGGAGTCAAAAAGGGCGGGATCCCGGGATCCCGGGATTGGAATCCCTAATATGTATGTAGATATTTACAAAAAAAAACGTTCTCCTCTAAAAAGTTGTATATGCTCGATATGCAGCGTTAGCGAAAATGTCTAGTTCATTAATTTCATGAGGTATGTGAACATGCAAATTACATATTCTTTATACCAAATGCTTCACTAACAATGCAGAAACATGCAAATGAACGGTTGAACTTTTGTCGCTTCGAGATTGCACACAAATTACAATGTACTATATATTTATGTTATAATGGTTACTCTATTCACTTTCTTTGAACTGGTAAGGGTCTAACTACAATAGAATTATGCCTTTTTGATACCTTTTCGCTAGTTCTGAACTAGAAATTTTACTGATTAGTGATTTCCCTGCTGCGTAAATATAGAAATAATACATTGTTTGTATGTATGTATATACGTACATATTTACTTACATATCTACATGCAGGAGCGTTGGAATTGTTCCCTTGGTAACGTTCCATACAATGCCCCAATAGCAAAAGGACAATCACGTTATAGCACTTGCAAGATTTTTCATTGTAAATAGCTTATTTGCATTTTGTTTGTTTAGGTACCTACGTAGGTATATTAAATGCAAAAAATGGAGGACTACGCTCCTAGTCGTTATAAAATGCTGGCAAAGATTGGCGAGGGCGTGCATGGATATGTATTTAAAGCCATCGATTTACATAGCCAAAAGCCTGTAGCTATTAAGAAAGTTGCCTTGAAGAACAAATTTGGAAATATATCTCTGAATACTTTACGGGAAATCAAAACTTTACAGTTGTGCCGCTCTGAATATGTAAGGATATACATACATACATACATACATATGTACATATTTATTTAGAATCTACATTGAAGATACATACATATATAACTAAATATTTGTACATGTAACCTAATGTTGCTAGTTATAAGTATGTATATACATATGTACCTAGATACATACATATGTAAATTTTTCTTCAATTTCAGATAGTATCAATAATTGATATATATCCAGATTTAACCGGACTGTCTTTGGTATTGGAATATATGCCCGAAACCTTATACGGAAAGCTAAAGAACGAAAAGAGTCCACTCAGTAGGCTACAAATTCGAAAATTTGCGCTAATGATGTTCCAAGGAATTGAATATCTCCACAGCATGGGTATAATGCATAGAGTAAGGGTTTTTGATTTACACATCCATACTTAAATACATATGTATGTACCACATACCAATGCCGCAATTCTGGTAGCTAAATTTACTTCTATCATATTCAAAGCCGTAGGTTGGAAACACTAGTTTACAAATAATTAATTTGAGAAAATACTAAGAATTTCAGGTATGGGGGAGGAATGGCATGAAGCCGCTGAGGTCGAAACTATTTTTTTATGGTTAGGGTTTTGAGATAACGGTAATTTTGTGTTTTTTTTGTGACAATTTCAATTAAAAATTATTTTCGCTGAAGTTACAAATGCGATAACACCAAGCCGTACTTCGTTCGAAAGGTAATTAAAATGCGCTTCTAACGACATATCACTTATAAATTAAATTATGTTACCACTTTGAAAAAGGCAGTTACTGCATGGCTGAAAATTCATTACTCGGGTTATATTAGTGTCTGAATTATAACATTTTGTGTGCTTTTCGAAAGATCCCATATATGGGATATGTGCATTGTTATAGTCCAATTATCTCTAAAATCTATTTTCAATACCAACTTGTCAATGTTAAAATTTTTTTGTTTTTGCGATTTTTGAAAATTTTGATTTTTATTAGGTTTTTTTTATAAGATGTTGTAAAAATCAGGAAAGTTTTATTCATCTACAAATTATTATGTTCTATTGCAAACATTTTAAGCGTAATATTAAAAAGATTCGATTAACACTTTATTTTTGGCGATTTTTTCCAAATGATGCAAAAAGGATGTTTTATGGTCGAAATACTCGGTTACTATATGAAAACGACTTTACACATATGTATGTATATCATTACAGCTTTTTTCGTTTCCACATGGTTTGGTCATCTAACCGAGTTTTTCGTCCATGAAATATCCTTTTTGTTTAACTTGGAAAAAATCGCCATCGAATCTTTTTAATATTACGATTAAAATTTTTTCTTCTAAATAGCAGTTTTAAAACCAATTTTTTTTTTTTAATTATTTTTAGTGCACGGAATAGGTTATATATTTTTCAAAAACAAAAAAAAAAAAAAACCACAAAGATGGAACCCCCCGAAAAAAATACAAAAAATTGTTACGAATTTTTCATAAAAAGTGTCATTTTCATATGTAGAACCGTCATTTTTTACGAAAAATTCTAAACAATTTTTTGTTATTGAATAGAGCTAATGTCTGGCTACGCCCTTCCTACACACATATGTATGTATGTTTGTATAAACAGCATATTAACTGCGTTCAATATTTTCAGGATGTAAAACCAGCCAATCTTCTAATAAGCGAAGATGAAAGTCTCAAAATTGCCGACTTCGGCTTGGCGCGTTTATATTTTCCGAAAGACGAAAATAAAATATATACACCTCAAGTTTCTACTCGGTGGTACAGGGCACCCGAGATACTTTGGGGAAGTCAAAATTATGGTCCTCCTGTCGATTTATGGGCAGCTGGATGCGTATTTGCAGAAATGCTAAGAGGAGTGCCTCTTTTTTCTGTATGGATACCTAGCTAACACCTTCATTTCACTCGCCATGCCAACTTAAAAACATATATTTTTTCAGGGTACAACCGATATTGAGCAATTGGCTTTGGTAATAAGAACGCTAGGAAGCCCTAGATTAAATGAGTGGCCAGAATTGACGTCTTTACCGGACTACAATAAAATACGGTAAATAAATAAAATTTATATTACATAAGCAGAACATACACAAACTAGTACGAGTAACATTCTTTTTATGTATTTTTTATAGAGCAATGGCCTTAAATAAAACTGGCCAATAGCTCTATAAAAATACACCTTAAGTAATTACTAGAAATAAACGGCCATGTAAAAACCAGGGACCGTAATCATTATGAGTTTTATAATAAAAATCGCCATTTAATCATTATATGTTGAGTTCTTCTATATTTCATCAAAACTAATCATTATTTTTTGAGTTTTATTTATTTTGATTAGAAATAACCCTTATTCCTTGAGCGATATTTAATCTTTCAGAAATAATCATTATTGTGTGAGTTTTATTTTTTTGATCAGAAATAAGACTTATTCATTGAGTGATATATTTATCGTTCAGAAATAATCATTATTGTGTGAGTTTTATTTTTTTCGATCGAAAATATCACTCATTCACGAAGTTATATCTATGGGAATTTTTTAGTAATTATGTTCCAGAGCACTTCAGAGAAAATTTGAGTTTTTCGACCTAAGCAAAAAAAAAACTCAAAGAATAATTTTTATTTCTGAGCGATAAATATATCACTCAAGGAATAAGTGTTATTTTCGATTAAAAAAATAAAACTCAAAAAATAATGATTATTTCTGAGCGATAAATATATCACTCAAGGAATAATTTTGATCAAAAAAATAAAACTCAAAAATAATGATTATTTTTGATTTTTATGGATATCGCTTAAAATTTTTCGATCATAGTGGATTCGGATAGTGCTCTTTCAGACATGCACACACACAAACTCAATACTCTTCTACGATGTTTGCAAGTATTTGATTTTTTTCACTGTAAATATAACGAATAATGATTATTATGGGTCCCTGGTAAAAACAAACAACATTCTTTTTAGTTTCCCAAATACGGTCGCAATTCACTGGGATAACCTTTTTCCTAGTTGTACACATGCTGTTGAAATCAATTTGGTATCTAATTTAATTCTTTATAACCCCAACAATCGACTGACTGCCTCAAAGGTAGGAATCACTTTCTATTTTTTCTATTAATTTTTGATCTATTATTAAATGTTTTTTTTTTTCAGGCATTAAATCATGATTATTTTCAATGAGCTATAATGCATGTACATACATGTATGTAAGTATGTATGTACAGTCTTTGATAGAAAATGTTTGCATATCGATTACTATTGAGAAGAGCAGTAATTATTTAAATAATGTACGAATTTTTGTAAATAAATATAGGTAGGTGTTATTCCTTCACAAAATTTTGTCTTAAATATGAATATTCTGAATCTGTTCTCGTTGGCCTCAATCGAGTATTATCTCCACCTCTTATTACACTTTATCTGGATGATAGAATCCATTTAAAGAATCTGTTTTTAAGCAATCAGATTTAAATATTCTAGAGATTTAGGGCAATCAAACCGCAAGGCTCAATTACTTTGATCCGGATTAGAAGAATGTAAGACCAGGAGGTTTTTACAATTTATATTTTTTTAAAGAAGGCGATTTATTATATTGAGATTATGCTGCAGAGCTTGTTCAAGAACTAATTTTCCCAGAAAAATTTAATGCATAATTGGAAACTTCTTATTGATGTCTCGAAGATTAGCTTTGAATATATGAACTGCCCCTCTTACATGCCATAACATGAAAGAAAATCCTGAGTTTTTACTAGAAAGCTGCTCAGCTTTTATGGAAGTAGGTACGTCATAATTTCCTTAATATGTATAAAAGTTGATAACTACAGACAGATCAAAAGGAGCTTATTTCTGCATTATTTTACTCAAAAATCATTCATAAGACTATCATGTAGATTCCTTGCCTGAAAATCTCGTGGGGTATCAGATGAGATAAAAACACACCTAAATTTGAGAAATGTTACGAGCTGGCAACTATGAACATAAATATAAACGATTGTTTTTGCCGCCACACAATAGTTACGTTCAGAAGCAGGGTTTGAATTTGCTTGCTGCAAAATAGCAATAGCCGATGTTTTTTGCTTATTGCTGAATTCAGCCGAGCCAAAAAGGAAAACACCAAGGCAGATCTAGGAAGGTAGGCCCTGTGGCGAATTCAGAAACTACTTTTTTTATACGCAAAGGTAGAGTGTAATGTCAAAATCCAAGCGAATTCACATCATGGCCAATAGGAATGGACGATCCCCAAGCGAATTCAGATTTTAACTACGGCGAAATATCATTTTGACATTACACTCTACCAATTACAATAACAAAATACATGGGAAATTTCTGAATTCGCCACCGAGCTTACCTTCCTAGATCTGCCTTGGATCTGCCTTGGAAAACACGAATAATTCGCTTCAGTTTTCAGCTGAGTCGTGTTTGCTTGTATAGTTAAGCCCATTGTGAATGGATACAAGTGGCTTGACTCTGGGATGTGTGTTAAAAAGGTCGAACAGCTGTGCTCAGCTGATTTCAGGGTTGCTGTTATGGCCCAATAACGATGGTGAAAGCAATAGAAGTTGCTCTTCTTCTTTCTGTTTTGTAGGTTGTTGATTTTACATTCTTGCACATGTTATTCGTGGAATAGCTGGCGTTTACGCTATCACCGGGAATTGCGTTTTAGGAACTCAGCCTTAAATTCTTTTCGGAATTATGAATTGGTTTTTTCAATTCCCAATTCCGGAATTGCGTTTCTGTCTTGATTGCTACGACCTTGTCATTATGGTCCTTTTTCTTACAACAACCACATCCGGCCGCCATACCAATCTGTACCCCCGGAAGTCGCCGCCATACCAATCTGTCCCCGATTTTGATATTTTTCGATGACTTATCGTCTTTTTTTTTATCGAATTTCGACTACGCATCCCAGAGCCATTTCACTGTATGCTATACACTATGGTTAAGCCAAGCAACTCAATTTGAGAGGGTTGCTTTTACTTCCAGCAATTAATTCAGTGGTAAATTTTTGCTAACAGTTGCTTATTTTGCTGAAACTAGTTTTTAAGCAAAATTCAACATGAAAAGATGTTTACAAATGGACATACACACATATTATGTGTACATATGTACATAAGTAAATATGTATAAAAAATTGAAATATGCGTAAACAAATCGTTTCAGCAAAATAAGCAAAAGCAAAAAAAATGCAAAGATACAACTAATTGCTGGAAGTAAAATGAAATCCAACAAATTGCGTTGCTTTGCTTAACTATAAAAGCAAACATGGCTCAGCTGAAAACTGAAGCGAATGAATCGTGTTCTCGGCTGGCCGAGTTTGCTAATTTACTTTTCGTTAGCAAAAGCAAATGCAGCAAAAGTAGCTAAGCAATTTCAAACCCTGTTCAGAAGTCGCAACTGTTGAGCACAACTGTTGTGTAGATATCACTAAACGCTTTCTGAACGAGCTGATACATTAAATAAACAAATTACTACTATAATTATCCCCAACGTAATCGGCAAAAATTTCGGGGCTTTAAAACATTTTTATTACATTCAAAAATTTATAAATACTATTTATATTTTTGTACATATGTCAAAATCATAAGCACAACATGTTGTCTGAAGTGAGCATAAAAAATTTATGATGGAAATTCTCCTACTCACATGTTGTGTTGCGCAACGGTTGCGACTTCTGAATGCAACCAATTGGGCAAGTCCACAAGTTGTGAAAAAATTATTGAGTGTCCAAGACGAAAGGCGAGTTCCCGTGGCAGTGATCCAGATCCGGATAAGAAGTTTGCATGCAAATGCAACAAGAATTTTGTGATCCTGGTGTTTATCGGTATCAATTTCGGATCCGTATAGATTGTAATAGATTTTTTGATCGAGATAAATACCGGGATCACAAAACTGTTGTTGCTTTTGCTTTGAAAATTTGTATCCGGATCTGGATCACTGCCACGGGAACTCACCTAAAGCTGCTCCGTAAGCGAAATATTATTTTTACATTGCACTCTACCAATCACAATAGCAAAATATATGAGAAATGTTTGAATTCGCCTATGCCTACCTTCCTAGATCTGCCTTGCTTCCGGGTCTTTTGACGCTTGAGAGGCAGCGGATTTCAATATGGAGGCCATGCTACTACCTGTATAGTTGTATCATGGATAGCACTTTTTAAACATTGGCATTATTAGAATAGCTAGGTGGTCGCAATAGACGGATGATTTGAGATGCTTATGTCAATCTTCTATGAAGGTTACTTGTGATTTTGACATAAGATCCGCAAGAAATCTATGCATGTAGTATTGCGGTCACCTAGCAAAAGTTAAAATTAAATTCCGAGGTATATAAACCCCTCAACCATTGACAGTTATCCATTAATTCCAAACCATTAACTCTAGTTATGTCTTAAACGTGAACATAAGCCGTGTTTTTATTTAAGCGCAGATGTATATGCGCTTAAATAAAAACACGGCTATTGTATAAGGCTAATTTACTCAGGTTAACTTACTAAGCAGCTGATTTTTAAATTTTTTCTACTTTTTTTATTTTAATAATTGTGCTTGTGTTAAACTTATGTCAATTTTGAAAATGACGCAATATGATTTCTACAATGGCGTACTATGATTTTGACAGAAGCGCCACAGAATACACAAACAATTTGCATGGAGTGTGTATTTATGTATGTACGTATGTTGGGATTTGAAAACCTTTATTATTGAACCATGATTTTGCATTTTTTAAACGACCCTGGGTGGTCGCAATAAACAACTGACTCACTTTCATCTTTTATAAAGATGCAAAATCAAAACAAAAGGCGATAGTTTGACATAAGCTATAAAAATGCGCTGAAGAAGAGCTACTATCCCTTGCATGGATCTTCTATAGTTAGGTTATGGTGCCTATTATTTGCGTCAACAGCGCAAAAGGTGAAATCGCAACCGCTCCGCAACTTTTGCGTCTTCTGAAGTCAGCCATTGACACCCAAAATAGGGTTCCATCGATACCATAAGGTATCGATACTTCTACTTGCTTCTAGTATCGCCAAAAAGTATCGGTACTCGAGTATGTATCGGATGAAAAGCATCGATACCTACATGGTATCGAAAATCGTTAAACAGCCTTTGAGCGCTTTCACTTTACTCGGTGCGGTATCGGATCGACATTTTTGGTTTTTGCCGAAAGTATACCGAAACCTTACCGACCACATGTATTTCAATTGGCACTTTCACATTAGTGTTGCATACGTGAAATCGGAGCGGATTAATTTCGGTATACCGCAGAGCGGTAAGACCGGTCAGTAAAATTTGAGGAATTACTGCATACATTTTTGCGGCGTGATAAAAGAAGAAGAACAAAGTCAGTAAAAAACTCGTTTCGGTAGTAAATGTAGCAAGTTATAATGTCTTCGTCTTCGCTAGAAGACATTATTGTTTTTATTGAGTGATTTGTTGAAGTTAAAAATTTTGTTTTGCAAATTTCGATGTTTGTTTTCCTATTTTCTGCCGATTACGCACCGAAAGTATTCCCACAAGTGTGAAAAACACAGCAACGCGGAATCGTTTCGGTAAGCCGAAAATACCGAGCAAAAAATGTCGATCCGATGTCGTACCGAGTAATGTGAAAAGGCCCTTTGTTTTCCTATTTTCTGCCGATAACGCACCGAAAGTATTCCCACAAGTGTGAAAAACACAGCAACGCGGATTCGTTTCGGTAAGCTGGAAATACCGAGCAAAAAATGTCGATCCGATGTCGTACTGAGTAATGTGAAAAGGCCCTTTAGCGCAATTGTCATCGAATAATCGATAAATAACATTTTTTCGCTTGTTACTGTTTACCATCCCCGTTTTATTTCTTTTGGCGCAATTCTGCTTACATATACGAGGGCACAATTAATTTTAATTTTCATAATCATTTGGAAAAATATTCCGTATATATGTGAAAATATGCTGGAAATTAGTCACTTAGATCACTATCAAGCACACATAATTGTTACGTTGTCATACGTATACATATACTATGATTAGGCTGACCATCCGTTCTGTTTTTTGAGGGACCGTTCTGTTTTTCAGAAGTCTGTCCCTCGTATTTTTGTTTTTTCGGAAAACCTCAAAATGTTCTGTTTTTTTCCTAGTGTCCCTCATTTGTCCCTCATTTATTTACTATTTTGGGGCATATTCATAGTCTTGATAAAAGCTGATTTTAAGTTAGTTAAAATCCATAATTTATTTTGACTACACTCAAAATAATATTTCGTAAATATTACGAAATCTTTCGTACATATTACGAAATACTTTCGTAGTATTTACGAAATACTTTCGTATATTTACGAAATACTCTCGTAGTATTTACGAAATACTTTCGTAGTATTTACGAAAGGTTTCGTACTATTTACGAAATACTTTCGTAGTATTTACGAAATACTTTCGTAGTATTTACGAAATACTTTCGTAGTATTTACGAAATACTTTCGTATATTTACGAAGGCTTTCGTACTATTTACGAAATACTTTCGTATATTTACGAAGGCTTTCGTACTATTTACGAAATACTTTCGTACTTTTGAGCAACGAAAGGTTTCGTAGATATTACGAAACCGCTTTCGTACATTTACGAAGGCTGTTAGAGCTATCGAATTTTTGTACAATTGACCAAATTATTTTTTAGCTTAAAGCTAAAAAAACCCTAATTATTACATACATATACATATGTATATATATATATATATATATATATATATATATATATATATATATATATATATATATATATATATGATGTATATTTCAACGAAATTTGAAAACTTTTTCGAAATATGTATATCAATAAAATAATGCTAAGAGAAAAATGTTTTGTATATGCATATGAAATAAGTTTAGATAATTTCATTTTAGTTTTAAATATCCACAAAATAAATTTATTCAATCAATTTAAAGGTTCTTTATTAATTTAATATTTTGCATTAATATTTATATTAATTTTAGTAACTAAGGGCACTGCCAGACGATGCAAGAAATTAATTTCAGAAAGGCAACAAATACAACAATTTGAATTTTTCACTTTCCGAAAGTAATTTCTTGCGTCGTCTGGCTGTGCCCTAATAAGATAAGAGGTACATATTGCTTATACATACGTCTGACAAACATAGGAAACTTTGGAAATCGCAATTTGCAAATGTGGACGTCGTTCCGATCCACTTAAATAGATAACCCCGTGAAAAAGAAAAAGAAAAAAAAGAAAAATAAAAATTAAAAATTAAGACTAAGATAAAGATAAAGTTAAAGATAGTTTGTCTCCAAACCAAACTTGACAAGGGATGACGGAGGATCGTTCCACAATACATCATATTCCTACCGTGTCGGAAAAACAAGCAACCAAAAAGTATTTAAATATAAAGATAAAGATAAAGATAAAGATAAAGATAAAGATAAAGATAAAGATAAAGATAAAGATATAGGGAAACTACTTAAAACCTTAAAATTCAAGCAGCTACACTCGGAGAAAAAAAATAAAAAAAAATCCTTTTTATTTTAAAAATGAAAATTTGTAAATTTAAAATGAAAGTTTTGAAATAAAAATTTATTTTGGATTAAATAGAATTATTTTTAAATTAAAAATTAAAATGAAGGGAATAAAAGCGTAACTTTTAGGTTCAAAATCTCATAGGGCTTGAATTAAAATAAACATTTTTAAATTTAAATGTTTTTTCTTGATTTTACAATGAACATCTTTAAAATAAAAATGGTCGTATCTACATCACTTTTAAATACGTTTTTGCCAATTTTAAGTACGTTTTCACATGTTTTTAAAATTTTTTTCTCTGAGTGTGGAAATATCTTTTTATATTATTTTATTAAGTATTTATTTAGGAAAATAGATAAGATCAAAAAAAAGGAAAAAGTAAATGCAACTAATGTACTTACCCTTAAGTTTAATCAAGTTGGAAAATATCACAGTTTATTTTATATATCAATATTGTCTTTTTATATACAATGCATTATTTTTTTATACATTATTTCATTACGCACTTACTACTTAAAATAATTTTTGATATTATTGCACCGACTCAACACTTCACAATGAAAGAAAACTTGTACGGTAAAATATTGTTGTACGAAAGTATTTCGTATATATTACGAAAGTATTTCGTAAATCTTTTAATCCTTTGATAATATTACGAAATTATTTCGTATATATCACGAATGTATTTCGTAAATCTTTGAATCCTTTGATAATGTTACGAAAACTTTCGTACAATATACGATATTATTCGTAAAGACAATTTTAAGAAAATTTACGAAAGTGTTTCGTAATATTTACGAAATATTTCGTAATATATACGAAAAAAATATTAGAAAATGGTTTACGAAAGCCCTTTCGTAATATTTACGAAAGATTCGTAAAATTAGATTTTGTTGAGAAAAATTCTTTCGTAATATATACGAAACTTTCGTACATTTTACGAAACTCTAGACTACGAAAGTCTTTCGTAGTTTTTTTTACGAAATTTTATTTTTAGTGTATGAATATTCCCCTTTTTGTTTAAAATCTTTTTTTATATTAAAAAGGTTGAGGTGGCAGCCCTTTTTCTCATCAGAATTTAAGTAGTTATCGATAATAACTACCATCCTCATTGATTATATGTTTGTTGGAATGAAATTTTTGTGGCTGCTGTGTGGCAAATTAATTTGAAAGAAATTGGTAAATCGTATTAAACTTGATTTGTGGACATTAAACTAAGTTACCAAATTCTTTTTTATCGTAGCATTATGCTTGCTTTATTGTAGATACCTATAATTAAACTTGCAAATTTGTTTATTTTTGTTAAAACAAAAAGTCTGAAGAGAATGTGAATTACATATGTTTGTAAGCCTATTATTTAATGAATAAATATTTTTTACGATTTCAAGTTTCATAAATATATGTTCGTATTTATATCATTTGAAATTTTGTCCCTCATTTTCGATTCATATTTATGGTCAGCCTATATATAGGGGAGGTGGGCGTGGTCATGGTCCGATTTCGCCCATTTTCAATACCATCCGTTCCTGTCTTGATACCAACTTACATTTCAAATTTCATCAAAATATCTCAATTTTTGCGCGAGTTATCGTGCGTACAGACGGACAGACGGACGGACATGGCTCAATCGATTTCTCTTTTCACCCTGATCATTTTGATATATATAAGTCCATATCTGTCTCGATTATTTCATTATGTTACAATCCACCGTTAGGAAATCAAAACTATAATACTCTGTGTACTAGTACAGCTGAGTATAATAAATAATAGCTTAAAAAAACTAAAAAACACGCTTTAATCTTAAAAATCGTACTAAAAATTGAGAAATAATTTAATTAGAAACAAAATGATGAACGAAAATATAAGTATTTAAGGAAAAGCGTGGGGTGCTCAGTATGTCAAAAAATATTTAAAATCGGTGTTTTTTTACTAATAATTTTATTTTGACTTTTTTGAGATTTCATATATCGTACTCTTTAATTTCGCAACTAGGTATATTTTTGTACTAGTTGTACGAATCGAATATTTTCATGTTCAAATATTATTGAGCACCCCCACGCTTTTCCTTAAATACTTATATTTTCGTTCATCATTTTGTTTCTAATTAAATTATTTCTCAATTTTTAGTACGATTTTTAAGATTAAAGCGTGTTTTTTAGTTTTTTTAAGCTGTTATTTATTTTTAACTTTTTAGTGAAATTTTTCATTGAGGGATGTTTTATGCGGACGCAAGAATAAAAGTAAAAAGAAGTCTGATGGGATGTGGTGTGCTCCGAAATAGATCTACATACATATGTATTTATAACTTCTACCAAAAATCCCAATATGCAGTGAAGTAAACTAGCTTATTATGCAATATTTTCCAAACCCTTTTATTCAAGGTTTTCCAAACTAGTTTGGAAATACAAAATTTCCCAAACGTTTTGTTATATTTTACAATCAGAAAGTGAAGAGAAGTTGAGGTGAAGCATTTGAAAAGAACAAAAAAAAAGAAACCTGATTGAATAAATTCGAAGTTAGACAACAAAGTTCCGAATACGATTGTAGCGTAATGGTGAGGTATGCTGCCTACGGACCAAGGAGCTCAGGTTCGAGTCCCGAGTGGCGCATTTTTTTTTTTTTTTTTTTATTTTTTATTTTTTTTTTTTAGAGAAATTTTTTTCACCTCACGTTTACAAAACATTGTATAAAAATGTAATTAGGGTTCCTTTTCGTTGATTCAGCACTTACTATTAAATGAATTACAAACAAAACCAGTTCTTGCTTTGCATACATATGTATGTACATGCGATTGTTTTTATTGCAAACACAACAACGACAAAACAAAGCTTCTTACACAAAACACAAAACCAGTTCTTGCTCTGCATACGTATGTATGTATGTACATTGTACATGCGGTTGATTTCATTGCAAATACAACAAACCCAAAACAGAAGCTTCAAGCTTTATTTTTGAGTGAATTTATGCATTGAGTTTATCGCCAACGCTATGAGCGGTCGCTGGCTGTTGTGCGTTAGTTTGCTAGCTATTTGAGTGGTTATACGTTTTTCTTTGAACATTTGTTTGTGATTTGAGAAGAATGTATTTTTGAGCGTTCGTGAGTGAGTTTTTCCGTACCCTGAAAGCTTGTTACTTATTGGCTTGTATACGGGAGTGAATTGAAATTCATAGAGGCTATTTTGAAGAAAGGTAACATAAAAGCCGCAATGAAGCATAAAATGTAATGTTGAATGTCCTACTATATGATGCCGTTGGGCTGTTGATGTCATGTTTCGAATCAGGAGGAGAATAGAAATAATAGAGAGAACACAAAAAAGTGAATGTTTGAAAGATATAATAATTTAGTTAAATGTTGCAACTTTTAGGATGGGATGAAGTTACATACATACATACATACATACATACATACATACAGGTGAAGCTAATAAAAGCGTGTTAAAAAAGTTAATTCTTGAATATAAAGACAAAATTATTACTTACTTAAATTTACACACAGCTTTTATAAATCAGTTCAATTTAAAAAGCTGTCAACACAATGTATAATAGAGATGTATTTATACATACATAAGGTGTACCACATTTATCGATATGTAATAATAATAATATAATAATAATATAATGGCGCTATTATACTCTGACGAGTTTTATGGCCGAGCTTCTCTCCCAATTCGAGGTGTGCTCCTTTTTGTTTTTCCTACTAATTTGGTGGACCTACAGTTTTATGCCGGCTCCGAACGGCGAATGTATTTTTTGTGAGAAGCTTTTTCATGGCAGAAATACACTCGGAGGGTATGCCGCCCACTGCCGAGAGGTGACCGCTGCTCTTAAAAAATCCAATAATTGGATTTTTACTAATTAGAAAAATTTTTTGATGTTTTGCTCGGACCGTGGTTTGAACCCGAGACCTCTGGAATAGCAGGCGAGCACTCTACCCACTGCACCACAGTGGCCACATCGATATGTAATGCCAATGATATACAGAGTTGGCAAAAATTTTGTTGGTCAACACAGGGCGCACGCTGGCAAAAATTTTGTTGGTTAACACAAGGCGCATGTTGGGAAACATTTTGTCAACACAGGGCACATTTTGCGCCTTGAATGTTTTCCGTGTAAAAAAAACCCTACAATTCCATGTAAAAAAACCCTACATGAAAAGGCGGACCTTTTACCCTACAGGCACATTTTTTAACCAAAAAGACCTACAAGTAGGGATAAAACCCTACGTGTGGCAACACTGATCCATACATTTCCTAACATAAACAGTCTAATGTATGTATGTACATACGTATGAGCACGTCTATATGTATGTATGTATAATATTATTTTTCACTCAAAATAGCGTCATCTAACCGGCGAATCATGTTGAGGTGCAAATCATACGATAATATTATTACGTTCTCTCAATTGACACTATCAGTTTATTTTCTTCCATTATATTGTGGCGAATATAATCGGTTCTCCACTTACATCACTAAAATGATTGAACACATCTCTAGGGAAAGTGCCAGAACTAGAAGAAGATACCAGATAATTTCCAGTGTTGCCAGAATTTTCCAGATTGCGTTTGACAGACTATATAAGGCGGCGAGCAGGCGCTCCAGAGTCAGTCGTAATTTAACCGTAGAAGTGTTAACATCAAGTCAAGTAAAACAAGTGTAGACTTTTTAGTCGTGAAATAAAGCAGTGTGAATTAAGAAGTAAATAAAGACTTTTATTTAACAATTCAGCGATACGAACCCTATAGAAATAATCGAGCTATCGACAAATACGTAACAATTGGTGTCAGAATTGGAATTGTTAAATAAATTCCAGGACCAAGGATAACGAAGCAAGGATAACGAATCAAGGATAACGAATCAAGGATAAGGAAACAAGGATAACGAGACAAGGATAACGAAATAAGAATAATGGCAAAGTTAAATGATCTGAAAATCCAAGAACTTAAAAGGGAGTTAGGAAAGAGAAACCTGAGTACCACCGGCAATAAAATTGAACTACAGGCAAGGTTAAGAGTAGCTATGGAAGCATATAACATTAATGTAGATGAGTTTGATTTCAACGATGATGTGGAAGAGGTGCAAAAGGAAGAAACCCAGAAGGAAGAGGCTCCACAGTCAGTAGCAAACGTAGACATGAACTCGATATTGGCTGTGCTGACACAGATATCGGCAAAAATGGAAGATCAACAGGCACAGATGTCGACAAAAATCGAAGAACAACAGGCACAGATATCGGCAAAAATGGAAGATCAACAGGCACAGATGTCGACAAAAATCGAAGAACAACAGGCACAGATAACGTCAAAAATGGAATTGCAACAGTCAGTACTTTCATCACAGGTGTCCGGCATTGCGGCTCAGTTGGAGGCACAAGAAGAACGCATGTCCTTACAATTCAAGGCACAGGATGCAAAAATTATACAAGTTAAGGAGGTCCTTGAAGAAAGACAAGAAAAATTAGAGGACGATGTAAAAGCATTGAAAGCCCGTCTTCAGGATATTCAACTAAGTCGTCCAGACGCTTCAACTGCTACACAGAAGATAAAACCTCCGTCGTTTGATGGAAGTGGTCCATTTCAAGTATTCAAGCTACAATTTGAGAAAACGGCAGTTGTAAATAATTGGAGTGCGGAGGACAAAGTCGCTGCCCTGTTCGTAGCATTGAAAGGACCTGCAGCAGAAATATTACAGACTGTTAGCGAGGGCGAAAGGAACAGCTATGACGCAATTATGGGTGCCATTGAAAGACGTTATGGTAGCGAGCACAGGAAGCAGATATATCAAATGGAGTTGCAGAATCGCTTCCAGAAACCAAATGAGACGTTACAGGAGTTTTCTTTTGAGATTGAGAAGCTAGCTCATTTGGCAAACGCAGGAGCACCTCAAGAATTCATCGAAAGAATGAAAATTCAAAGCTTCGTCAATGGAATACGAGATATTGAAACGAAGCGGGCTACCTATGCAAATCCAAAGGAAACTTTCGCTGAAACGGTCTCATATGCCTTGATGCAGGAAACAGCATCTCTGTTGAGCAAGCCCACTTACAAGGCTCATCGGGTGGAAGTGGATGCGTCAGACTTGCTAACTAAGATATTGGAGGTGTTGAATGAATTGCAGAAAAAGAGTAATAGAGCTGTGAGATGCTTCAGGTGCAGGAAAACAGGACATATAGCACGTCATTGTAGCAAGGGCTCCAGTAATTTCAGCACTGTGGACGAGCGAAAGCGCAAGGCTGACGGGCATGAGCAGATGTCCAGATCAATAGATCGCAAAAAAGGAACCATACAAGGAAATACTGATGCAATATTGCGAAAACCATGTAACCGCGAACAAAAGAATTCCTCCAGAGCTGAGCGAAAGGAAGTCATCGTAAATGTTCGGCGAATGACAATAACATCCACAGACGAATGGGATGTGGAACAACTAAGGAAGTGTCAGCTAGAAGATCCAGATCTGGCACGCGTAATGATTGGTTTGGAGCAAAATGAACGACCATCAAAAGAAGAAATGTCAGCAGAGAGTCCTGTTGCCAAATCATATTGGGCACAGTGGAATAGTTTGCAATTGGTAAATGGTTGCCTACATCGTGTTTGGGAGAGTGAAGATGGTCAAAGTTCTAAAACATTGATAGTTGTTCCAAGGAAAAGAATACCGGATGTGTTAAATGAACTACACAATGGTCCAAGTGGAGGTCATCTTGGAGTAACAAAGACGGTAGAGAAAATCAAGAAGAGGTTTTATTGGGTCGGCTGCCGTCAGACAGTTGTTGAGTGGATTGCGAACTGCGACGTGTGCATAAAGGCTAAGGGTCCCAAATCCAGGAGTCATGGGCTGATGAAACAATACAACTCAGGAGCACCATTTGAGAGAATTGCCATGGATGTAGCTGGGCCATTTCCTACTAGCAAACTTGGAAACAAATATGTACTGGTAGTCATGGATTACTTCAGCAAATGGCCGGAGGTGTACCCGATTCCAAATCAAGAAGCAGAAACTATAGCCGAAGTATTCACCAACAATTGGGTGGCGAGATATGGTGCACCTATAGAGCTACATTCTGACCAAGGAAGGAACTTCGAATCAGTTGTGTTTCAGGAGCTGTGCAAAACACTGGGTATTAGGAAAACCCGAACAACTGCGTTGCATCCACAATCAGACGGCATGGTAGAAAGATTTAACAGAACATTAGAGGAACATTTACGAAAAGTGGTGGACAAGTTCCAGAGAGATTGGGACACTCATATTCCTCTGTTCCTGATGGCATATCGATCGGCCGTACACGATACAACAGGTCAGACTCCTGCAAAAGTAATCTTTGGTAGTGATCTTCGACTTCCAGCTGACTTGAAATTTGGGATAAGTGCTGATGCGGGAATAAATGCCAGACAATCTAACAACGTTCTGGAAGAGGAAATGAGAGAAATACATGAACTTGTAAGACAGCGAACAAAGATCATGAGTGACAAGATGAAGGCCAGATACGACAAGGCAATTAACTCAGAAGGTTTTGTTGAGGGAGATCTAGTTTTGCTATACAACCCGCAGCGAAAGAAAGGTTTGTCCCCGAAATTGCAGTGTACTTGGGAAGGGCCCTACAAAGTGATTAAACGGCTCAACGATGTTGTGTATCGCATACAAACGATTGGAAGACCAAGGAATAAAATGAAAGTGGTTCATCTGGAAAGGCTAGCAGCATTTGGGACAAGTAATGTGTCAGATCGGGACGATCAGACTTAGGTGGAGGGCAGTGTGGCGAATATAATCGGTTCTCCACTTACATCACTAAAACGATTGAACACATCTCTAGGGAAAGTGCCAGAACTAGAAGAAGATACCAGATAATTTCCAGTGTTGCCAGAATTTTCCAGATTGCGTTTGACAGACTATATAAGGCGGCGAGCAGGCGCTCCAGAGTCAGTCGTAATTTAACCGTAGAAGTGTTAACATCAAGTCAAGTAAAACAAGTGTAGACTTTTTAGTCGTGAAATAAAGCAGTGTGAATTAAGAAGTAAATAAAGACTTTTATTTAACAATTCAGCGATACGAACCCTATAGAAATAATCGAGCTATCGACAAATACGTAACAATATGTACATATGTATGTATGTACTTTGTTAAGATGACGACTTGCACTAAACATATATACCTAACATACATACATACATACTGTCTTCGGAAGTGGCAACAGTTTATTACCAGCCAGATAAATTTTTAGTATGATTGGTAACAAAATGTTACCATTCCAAATTCACCATGTATACGGAAATGCTCCATGGTGGGATTTTTGTAGTAGAAGGCATCACCATTAGCACCGGAATCGCTTAACAAGCAGTGCCGGTATTAAGTATACATACATACATATATATATATATGTACATATAATACAGAATATGACCGTAAATCGTAAATCCTGGTGCACTAACTAATTTTCTTGGAAATTTTAACCAATAACAAGTAAGGAAGCCTTAGTTCGGGTCGAATTGAACACTAGATACTCAGCTGTATGGCTTAATTGCTTGTTTGCCTTTAATTCAAACATAGTTAGGGGATTCACCACCTGTCATATTGCGTCATATCGTCATAAGTCATAATATTTTGTTGTAGCATTCTATGCTATATGTGTACTAAATAAATACAACTCTGCACGATATGTTTTTGGGTCGTCGTATTTGATCAGCTGTTTTTGTTTACTACTTCATAAGGCTTCGGAAAACTCTTTTATAACTATTTCCGTAAAATATTTTAATATGACATATGACTTTATGACACTTTGTGAATCGCCTAAGTGTATTTTATAAAAGGCGGCTGTAGCATAAAGTGGGCGTAGCCACGCCGATTTCATAGATTTTCATCTATCATTAGACGGAGCATATAAATATTCTGGTTAGTGCAAAATTACATAACCTTTTGATTTTTAATTACAAAGATACCACGTTATAAATTTCCAAAGGGCGTTTACAAACATTTTTTTTTAAGTAGGCGTGCTTATAAATCGATTATGCTAAATGTTTGCACGTGTATTATCACATTTTTTTTTTGTAGCCATGGGTAATGGTGCAATTTTTTTGGCGCTGATACAATAACTCCAGCGCCACTCGTGGCGCCAACTCACGGTACTGGCGCAATAACACCTTTAGCGCAATTGTCATGGAATAATCGATAAATAAAATTTTTTCGCTTGTTACTGTTCACCATCCCCGTTTTATTTCTTTTGGCGCAATTCTGCTTACATATACAAGGGCACAATTAATTTAAATTTTCATAATCATTTGGAAACATATTCCGTATATTTGTGAAAATATGCTGGAAATTAGAGTCACATAGATCACTATCAAGCATACATAATTGTGACGGTGTCATACGTATACATATACTATGGTGCTGTTATTGGCGTTGTGGTTGCGCCATTTTACACTAGCGCTATATTGGTGCTGGTATTAGCGCACGAAATTGAGTCAGGGCCGGTTTCACCATCTCCGGTTAATTTAACCGCTGGTTAGTTTGACGTATATTGTATGGCGAGCTGTCAAATAAATTGCTTAACCGGGCAAAAAAAATTTATAAAAGCAGTAAAATTTGTGGAAAAAATCGGAAAAAATTTGTGTATAATTAAAGAAAATGGAAGATTCCATAAAATTTTTCATCTTTTCTATTTAAAGCTTCGAAATTTAAAGCAAATACCGTATTATTAATTTGTTTGTTTGTTTTGTGCAGCGAAGTTTTATGTCGCTTCGTGTGCAGATCTTGAGGCGTAGGCAAATCGACGCTACATGAAATGTCTGGTACGCGTCTATGACGATACGCCTCGTGTGCAGAGTGCCTAACTATGATGCTGTTATTGGCGTTGTGGTTGCGCCATTTTACACTAGCGCTAAATTGGAGCTGGTGTTAGCGCACGAAATTGAGTCAGGGCCGGTTTCACCATCTCCGGTTAATTTAACCGCTGGTTAGTTTGACGTATATTGTATGGCGAGCTGTCAAATAAATTGCTTAACCGGGCAAAAATCTCTGGTTAAGTGCTTAACCGGAGATGGTGAAACCGGCCCTCAGTGTTATATTGCAATAGCGCATCATTGAGTTGGCGCTATACTGTGTAGGCGCTATATTGAGTTGGCGCATTTTCCAAATCGGAGTTAGCGCAATAACACCAGGGTTGGCGCCAACGCAATTGCGCGGCGCAGCGCAGTGTTACCCATGCCTAGGGATGGCAAAAAAAATTTAATAATCGATTAACCGTTTTTTAGGATAATCCCTGCAAGAACTGTGTAGGTCATTTGACCGGTCATATGACCGGCAGGCATGACCAAAAGTTTTGGGATATTTCCTATCACATTCTTAAGAGCATCGGTAACTTTTGTGACCGTTTCATTCATCACGTTCCCGTATGTGTATTTTCAAATTCCATTATATCCTTATCTATCTCATTGGTTTTGAACTTGGCTAGACACACATACGAGTGCAAATGTGTTGGTAATATTATATTTTTTTAATAGTGTTAGTACTTTCGGTCACACAATTCTAGCAGGGATCGAAAGGGTTCGATTATTAATCGCGAATAATCGTAGGGAATTAACCGATTATAACCGTTTTTCGATTACAATTACTGATAAATTAATACGTAGTACCCCAAGAGGACAAACAAGCTAATTTTTATACATACTATGTATGTGTGTTCGTTTTTATTATAATAATAAAAAATCGTAATTTCAGCGAAAAAATCGTCAATACTAAAAACACGTTATAAACAAAAAAAGTGTCGGCTTTCCACTAAGAAAGCGCACCACGAAAAAAAAATTACTTTTTCAGGGGCTCTCAGATATCTCAAAACTGAAATCAAAACTTGCAGGAAGTTTACAGTTTACGAGATAATTGTCGTTAAGGTTAGATGGATCCATAGATATTACCCCAGAGAATTATGTCGGCTGAGGATTATTTTTTTTAAAGCGCGGCTGAAGGCCGCCAACGCAAAATATTGTTCTACACACATACATATATGCATTTTCTCGTTTTAATACGTGCTTTTATCTCGGAAATAAATCGTAGTTTTCTTGTTTTGTTTGGTAAATTTTAAAATCTTAACAACAAATATCTTGTAAACTACAAGCCTCCGGAAATTTTTGATTTCAGTTCCAAGTCCTGAGAGCCCCTCTACCCCCCTGAAAAAGTCATTTATTTCGGGGCGTTGTTCCTTAATGAAAAATTTTCCCAAAAGCAATTTTAAGGAGGTACGAATTAATACAAATTCGTATATAAATGAAATCATATTTAAAAAAGCTGTGCACATTTATCTGCACATTGCGCTTACTTAAATAACATCATCAATCATTCATTAATACTAACATTTTGCCTTGAAAAATAATTTACAAAATATAAGGATTTATTTCATGAAGATAACCATTTAATTATTGTACTGAGATGGTTTAAATTTTTAATAATGCCACTTTCCTTAAAAAAATATACAATAAACGAAAAAATTGTCATTTATTGAGAAAAATCGTCAATACGGCAACGCTGGCTGGAGGGAACGTATATTGCGATTTTTTGGATATACTCACAAAACCGTAGGTAACTGAATTCGGACCCGAATGAAAAGGCGGTAATTCTCGATTATTTCCTTTCGATTATTTTCGACTTTAGAGGAAAAAGGTTAATCGAAAAAATAATCAAAAGGAAAAAACCGATACATTTTAACCGTTAACCGAAAGAAATTAACCGATTATAATCGTTTTTCCGGTTATAGTTGCCATCCCTACCCATGCCTAGCCTTATGGTTCCAACAGTCATCAACGCCCGCACATAACCGTGTCAGCTGACACGATCTATCTTATGGGAGTTGCATGTAAACGAAATCTCACCGACGCTGACATAAACGCCCATAGCCGCCCGTATCGCAGAAATCAAAAGAGTTTTGATTTTTCCCATAACAACGTGTCAGCTGATTGCTTTTGCTCAACGCGGTGTTGCCGAACGAACTTTTTTAGCCACTAAAACATTTGAACGGTATTTTTCATTGTATTATTAAACGAAATCAATGCGAGTGTAAAATGTAATGGAATATATCTTTCTTTATAGGAAAAACAGCTTAAGTCTACTTAATCGAAATATGAGTTATTAGATAATTGTTTATCTCGTTTATTGAAAATAATTGTCGTTTATGTATGTATATGTTATTAGTTCACATGAAACCATTTGTAATACGTTTATTTTAGTTTCAAATAAACTTAAAATCGAGATTATCCAGTTATAACTTTTTTCGGAGCATAAATTCGCACAGGATGAAATAAAAAAGTTACATAAATGATGTTATATTTGAAAAATTTAAATGTTTGAATGAAATCATATCCCTGCTACATATCAAACGGATAGCGTATTTTTCAAATAAATGAGAAATTAGGCAGTGAAAAGAAAAGAGTAATTTACGATAAATAAAAGTAATTTTTATTTCAAAATTATCCCTTTTTACCATTTTTGAACGGGTCAACGGATAGCGGGTCAACGGGTAGTGAACAACTGATATTTTCCGTCATAAAATCCACACAGGTAAACAAAATTGCGACGAAGGCAGCTTTTAGAAAATTGTTTGTGTAAGCACGAAATAAAAAATGCGTATGGTTATTCTTTTATTTATTGCCAAAAAGTGTATTTTCTATTACTTATTTTTCACTGTTCAACAAGAAAATTACAAAATGCATCAGAAATGCAACTCTGACTCCTGAGGAGGGACAGGACCACACCACTCAAAAAACTGTTTTTACCCCGCCGTCTTTTGTTAACAATTTTTTATTGCGTTAAAAAATTAAGTTCAAAACGCGTCGATTGACACCCCAGTTCTTGAAAATTTACCAATTTTCACCATGTCACCTAAACTAGATAATTACCAAAACTTTGAATACAAAATCGCGCATATTTTTATTAAAAATTTTCGCCTACGTCTTTTTTTCTGAAAGAAAACAATATATTTAGAAATTTAAATCGAGAATAAATATCGGTACTAAGTTTGGGTATTTCATGCAAAATTTTTGTGTCTTCCCATTATTTAAAATACGGCAACACTCACACGGCTGTTCAAAATAGAAAACAGCTGATTTTTGTGTTGGCATGCGGGCATGAAATTCGTTCAACTCGTTATGTTTACGGGTACTCGATTCGTTCAGTCGACTCGTTGATGACTGTCGGCACCCTAAGAGTCTATTCACACTTGCGACTCAATCGATTTAGTCGAATGTTGATATGCATGGGAATGTATGGAAGCATTCACACTACATTCAATTAGTTGTACAACTGAAACAGTTGGATTTGCAGTCCAATTTCATTCCAACTGAAACAGTTGTACAACTGCTTGATCAGCAAGGAGCCCTTCTACGTATTCACACTTGAGACTATTTAGTCGAACGACTACAACAACAACAGTGATATTCGTAGTGGAAAGAGTTGCCATGCTGACAGCACTACTTTTATTTCACTTTTGGTAAATTGTAGAGATTGAATATTTCAATTAATATTTTCAAAATGTTAAAAACAAAAGGTTCGTTTCTTATTAACTACACCATTTCCAGATGGATTTTAGAAAGCGTTAACTGGATTTTAGAAAGGGGAAATTGGATTTTAGAAATGTCAATTGGATTTTAGAAAGGGGAAATTGGATTTTAGAAATGTCAATTGGATTTTAGAAAGCGTTAAAAGGATTTTAGAAAACAAAATTGGATTTTTGAAAGCGTGAATTGGATTTCAGAATGTGCGTTTAAAATAAATTTTACACAGAATTTTTCGAATAGAAATTCTTTATTGCGTATGAAAGTATAAATTAATAATTATATAAATTTTCGAAAATCCAATTGACATTTCTAAGATCCAATTTCCCCTTTCTAAAATCCAGTTGACACTTTCTAAAATCCATCTGGAAATGGTGTAGTTATAGACAAGAATTATCTAACTAAGGATATTTACTTCCGTTTTCATATGTTTCTTGATATTGTTGTCCTCTTCAAATGTCATTAATCGCATTTTAAAATAGAAATAATGAAAATGAAATTTCATGAAAATTATTAATGGCTGATTTTTACTATTTTTCCGTTTCTTGTACTTCTGTTCGTTTCGCCTTTATGAGCGTAATTCCTTCCGTTTTTCTCTTTTCATTTACTTGACAGCTAGTTGCTAGTTTAATAAGAAACAAAGCCAAACAATGTATGCACTTTTTGTTTATTTTATTGTTTTTTATTTATTAATCAAGTTGACAGCTGACAAGAAGGTGCTTTCATGTAAGAATGCAGATAAACTTTAACAATTTAATACTTCATCACTTTATATGAAGACCACTAATGTAAAATTTGCTGAGTAAAATGTGAACATTGGCAACACTATGTCATTGTCAATCGCACGACTATTTAGTCTCAAGTGTGAATAGCTGCCACCGATTCGACTAAATAGTTGGAGTAGTGTGAATACAACAGTCCAATTCGACCAAATCGATTGAGTCGCAAGTGTGTATAGGCTCTAAGAAAGCGCACCACGAAAAAAATTACTTTTTCAGGGGCTCTCAGATACCTCAAAACTGAAATCAAAACTTGCAGGAAGTTTACAGTTTACGAGATAATTGTCGTTAAGGTTAGATGGATCCATAGATATTACCCCAGAGAATTATGTCGGCTGAGGATTATTTTTTTTAAAGCGCGGCTGAAGGCCGCCAACGCAAAATATTGTTCTACACACATACATATATGCATTTTCTCGTTTTAATACGTGCTTTTATCTCGGAAATAAATCGTAGTTTTCTTGTTTTGTTTGGTAAATTTTAAAATCTTAACAACAAATATCTTGTAAACTACAAGCCTCCGGAAATTTTTGATTTCAGTTCCAAGTCCTGAGAGCCCCTCTACCCCCCTGAAAAAGTCATTTATTTCGGGGCGTTGTTCCTTAATGAAAAATTTTCCCAAAAACAATTTTAAGGAGGTACGAATTAATACAAATTCGTATATAAATGAAATCATATTTAAAAAAGCTGTGCACATTTATCTGCACATTGCGCTTACTTAAATAACATCATCAATCATTCATTAATACTAACATTTTGCCTTGAAAAATAATTTACAAAATATAAGGATTTATTTCATGAAGATAACCATTTAATTATTGTACTGAGATGGTTTAAATTTTTAATAATGCCACTTTCCTTAAAAAAATATACAATAAACGAAAAAATTGTCATTTATTGAGAAAAATCGTCAATACGGCAACGCTGGCTGGAGGGAACGTATATTGCGATTTTTTGGATATACTCACAAAACCGTAGGTAACTGAATTCGGACCCGAATGAAAAGGCGGTAATTCTCGATTATTTCCTTTCGATTATTTTCGACTTTAGAGGAAAAAGGTTAATCGAAAAAATAATCAAAAGGAAAAAACCGATACATTTTAACCGTTAACCGAAAGAAATTAACCGATTATAATCGTTTTTCCGGTTATAGTTGCCATCCCTACCCATGCCTAGCCTTAAGAATGAATTTGCCTTGATGCACATAAAAATTTTATTATACTAAAAATGCGGGAGAATGTGAAAAAAGCCTTTTTGCAAGCTTGTATTAATCACGGCAGTTTGAGCGTTGAACAAATTGACAATGTTCTACCACCAATATTCCAATCAAGTTTGTATTTAAATGCCAATGTATGTACATACAAATATGTTTGTTGCTGTTGAATGTTATTGTTTTTTGAATTAGATGGAGATGAAGAAATAGATGTTAAGGATTTGGTAAAGGAAATTAATACTGGCTTAAAAGAGTTCAATCAGGAGTTGAACTTTGTAAATCATCCGCTTTTAGGCAAGGAGTTTCTGGTATTTGGACTCACATTCGAAACACCAGCGTGCAAAATCCAACGTCACTTTTCGGAATCGGATCAGATGTATTTTGCTAAATTAGTAGAGACCATGTCCACTCAAGAGGACTATGCTATATCATGGGTTAACATATATAATCTTCAGAACCTAGCACCGAACGTCAAAAGGCACTTGTCCAAGACTCGTATACAAGATCTGGTGCAAAAATGGACTGCTCAGGGATATTTTGTAGAAATAGAAGATAAAATTTATTTTGGACCTCGCATGATAGTCGAATGTGCCAGTCATTTAAAAACCCATTACCCGGACAATATCAAAGACTGCCCGCTGTGCAAAAAATTAGTCTTATGGGTAAGAAATATTCATAAACCACCTCCAGAACGTTGTAAAATTTATTAAAATTTTACAGGACATAAAGTGCTCCCACTGTGAAGTTAAAGTCCACAAGGAATGCATAACGACATTTTTAAAGCGAAACTCTAATTGCCCAGTTTGTAGCCAAGTATGGAACACGGCATTGAATTAAATGTTTAATTAACTAAGAATCAATAATAATAAAAAAACATATAAAAGTCCAACAATTGGAAAATGTATCGTTTTTCATGTTTCAACTTAGATGAACTAGGAAAATGTTTTCATTCGATGTATCAATCTCCAGGAAAGTCGTCCGGTAGTAATTTGAGATCTAGCTCAATATCGAACGAAAATCTTAATGGGTTTTTTAAACCTCCTTGAACGTACATTTTTCATCGTGCGTCGCTCAGCACAATCATCAAAAATATATGTACTGCCGCTCTTGTTTTATGCTGCGTTTCTGAACCCCATTCTGAAGACCCATTGGAGAGTAAATCTGGAAATTATACCGCAAATCCAATGCCCTCTCTACCTATTAGTCCAGGCATTAACCACCCAAATAAATAAAAATAAACAAATTTAATGATCTCATTTCTTTATTTCTTTATTCTGAAAACGAATGAAATAATAAATCTATGTACATATGTATGTACATATATGGATTTATTATCTTGGCTTTGTTCAGAAACTCAGTTTGAAGCGCAACCTGCTTTTGTAGTAGAAGCAGAGCGTTCATAAACGTAAGGGTGAAAACAGAACCGGGACGTAACGACACGACATTGCGACATCGACAGCCTCTTGACGTAAAAATGTCGGTGCGAAGCCAGCGACTGAAACATAATAAATGCGGCAACGACCGCCCTTACAGAAGGCTCGTTGCTGCCACATTACAGTTTTTCTTTCACAGCTAAAAAGTTTTTTGTTCAGATGGTAATTTTTTAATGTAAAATAATAAATTAAATAGTTAAATTTATTAATTTAATGCTTTAAACTGTTATTACATTTGGTTGTGTATAAATACTTCTACTTTTTTTTGTAAAGTTTCGTTAGATTTATTGAGTTGTCAAAATATTCATATTTCATAATGCAGTGGCAACTCGTCGTCCGCTCGTCGTCGTCACCAAAATTAGAAATCGGTCTAAGTTGGCGACAACGTAATTTTGTCGGTGGACGACGTCGTGCCGCGTCGTCTTTATTATAATGACTTTCATAAGAACGCATGGGTTTTAATTTTGAAAGACTGTCGTTGTCGCAACGTCGTGTCGTTACGTCCCGATTCTGTTTTCACCCTAAATTTTGCATGAAGCATCGCTCATCACAATCATCAAAAAAATAATTACTGCCGCTGTTGCGTTTCATGCTGCGTTTCTGAACATACCCCTTACCCACCTTTTAGATTAAATGTCCGTCAGGGCTAATTTATATTTATTATTGAACCTTGATGTCCGTGTTTTGACTCCAAGCTAATAATGTTTAGAATTAACTGTTACCTGTTCATGCGAATTGTTATCAACAATGCCAATCAAAAAATATTCCACAAAAACTTATACATACATACATATATTTTAATTAGAGCTCCCTCAATAATTCCAAAATTATATACATATGTACCTTTATTTAATGGCCTTGACAATTTGTTCTTATTTGTTCAAAACTATTATGTATATGTATAACTAAAATTGTGGGGACAAGGCTAAACATCTACGCATATACATATGTACATATATCAAGTAATCTAATTCTTGTCATAATTGATGTGGTTCAAAGATATTTCCAAGTGTAAGGTGTAATACTCTTCATTAAATGCATGAAATGGGAGAAAATTTACAGGTAAAGTTATTATAAAATTGGAAATTATTAGACAGAAATTTTTGAAAAATATAGTCGAACGCAAGGCATATCAACCATATGTATTAACATACATAAGTACATGTATGTATATGATATACTTTGGTCAAGTTGATTAAACCAATGGAACGTGCGCGCATATTTTTCTAAGCGTTTTTTTTAAATCGCATTTGTAGGTTTTTAATAGATTACATTTCAAATATGTATGTATAAAGATGAAGTTTTATCTATTTTTTTTTGTACTCGTGCTTATGTGACGTAAAATTATTAGATGAATTGCTTAAATTTCCTTATTTGCCTACAAATGCAAATTGTTATCGTATGGACTGCAGTGGTATGTTATAGCTTTTTATTATTTCAATTTAATTCCTGTTTTTGTGCCTGCCTGCCTTTTTGTATCTAGACTGCCTGTCTGATTGAAATTGTACTATGTACTTTACCTATTTGCAAAAAAGAAAATAAAATGTTAAATTCATTTAAAAGAACAAGCTTTTAAATCTCCAAAAATAAGATTTCAAAAAAAGAAAAACCTTTCTACGTGAAAAATAAACCACTGATGCTGGTATGTACATACATATGTACGTGTGTATATTGCTTACCAATAATTTAATATCTGCGATTTCCTCCACCCATATTACCACCAGCAGGTCCACCAGCACTATTGAAATTGTTACTACCGAAACCAGCCGCATTTGGCGTTCCACCTGTATTTCCTCCTTTAAAAATATACTTTTTTTATTAAGACTTATTTGCTAATATTTTACTGTATCAATTTTACCTTTGTTATATTGATTATATGGAGCTGGCCGATTGTTGGCAAAGTTAGTGTTTCTCTGCGGTCCACCGCCATAATTTTGTTGATAATCATTCCCAAAATTACCTCCGCCACCATTACCACTGTTCCATCCATCATTAGCTCCATTAGAACCACCGAAACCGCCACCGCTATTCCAACCACCATCATTACCTCCTTGATTATTCCATGGTGTAGTTTGGTTATTCCAGCCGCCTTGACCTCCCGTGCCGCCGCCTTGGTTGCCCCCAAAGTTACCGCCATTTCCAAAGTTATTTCCTCCCCAATTGCCGCCATTTTGTCTGTTATTTCCACCCCATCCTTGGTTTCCACGTTCTCCACCACGACCACCACCTCGGCCACCTTGACGTACACCGCCTCCACCGGCACCGCCACCACCGCCTTGCCGATCCATCTCCTATATTAAATCAGAAACAAATTATTCTTTTAAGTTCTACATGTTGCTAAGGATAAATATTTAACTTTCACCTGTTTAGCAATGGCTTTTTTTACATCAAGTGCCTTATTTTTAATTGTGTGGTTCTTTTGTAGGATGATTTTATCAACCGGATCGTAGTCATCGAATTCGATAAATGCAAACCCACGTTTCTTTCCAGTTTCTTTATCGATAACCATATTTATACCAAGAATATTTCCGTAGGATTTGAAATGTTCGCGTAAGCATTCTTCATCGTGATCGTCACGAAGGCCACCAACAAACAACTTTTTGACAGTAGCCCCTGCGTTAGGGTTGTCAATGTCTTGACGCGGTACAGCCCTCTTTGGCTCCACTGTACGACCATCGATTTTGTGAGGCCGAGCGTTTTGAGCATCGTCAATCATGTAAGATTGAGAGTAGGTGATGAAACCAAATCCACGGGATCGCTTCGTCTTTGGATCCTTCATTACAACAACGTCAACAATATTACCCCATTTTTCAAAGTGTGCTTTTAAACCGTCATCTGTCGTGCGATAGTCTAGGCCTCCAATGAACAGCTTTCTTAGTTGCTCAGGCTCTGTGATGGGCTATAAAGTCGCAAATTAAACACATTAGCATTGAGAAAAGCTTGTTTTTTAATCTAAAGAAAAAATTAATCGCTGCTACTATTGTTTTGAGTCGCCATTTTGATTGCATTTTACGCTCGTATGTAGGACGTCCAGTCCATTATTGTTTTAACCCTTTCGGTTACTCTATGCCGTACGGCATAGTCGCACTTCTGTGGCAGATTTATGATATAAAACTTCAACAATCAATTTTTTTTTAATTTTTTATTTTTCTTTGAAGAATTCTGAATAAGAAAGCATTGAAAACTGATTACTGCAACCAGTAACTCGCGATAATTACAAAAGCAATCATATCTTTTGAGTCTTGTTTTTTGCAAGAAAAAGTAACTTCATAAATTCAGTTATTTCACGGAAAAAAAATTTATTTGGCAAATTTTTGTACATATATTAGTAGAAAATTGTTGATTTTAACATCTCGAAAAAAATTAGGACCCTGGACTTTTTAATAAGGCTGTAGGATTTTTTTCATTTCCTACCATGCCATACGGCATATATTTCACTCAATGGAAATAAAAAAAATGTATGGGATGAAATTAGTCGCAACGATTGCATGTTTTTTTTGAGAACAGAGGCCAACAAAATTGTCATCCGGAATCCAGTGTATACTTTTCCGAAGGTCCAACTATCTCAATTCACTCCAGTTTTCGAGATATCCTGACCTAAAAGTGTAAAGATTGGGGTCTTTCCCTTTATTTGAGGTAATGTAGCATAAATGTCTCCTTCTGTCAAGAAAATTAAATTCATCTAAAGGTACGAGTTATCACCTTCCAGAAAATTAAATTCATCTAAAGGTACGAGTTATCACCTTCCAGATTCCGTTGAGCTTACTAAAATATAATTTTTCCTCGCTGAGATATTGCATTTTTAAATGTGCATTTTTGCAAAGGATGCGAAGGATATTCGTGTTACGCATTCTAAATGGCCCGAGGAACCGTTTCAGAGGATACCATAAAAGATAAAGTAAGTTATATTTGCTTCTAAGAGACATGTATATATATATTTTATCTCATTTTTATCTTTTTTCTTCTTTGTTTCAGGACTGATACAGAGGTTGATCTAGTAATTTACTAGAACAAGAGCTGAAATCGTTTACACTATAATTCTAAAATTTTAAAGCGAATTTAAGCTTTTATCTTTAATGTTTGTTGTTTTATGAAAGATTTATGTCAATGTTTCTTATTATGCATAACTTCTACCTTTTAAAATAAATACATTATATCTTTAAATCGAAATTGTATCTCGAATATCCTTTGCATCCTTTGCAAACATGCACATTTAAAAATGCAATATCTCAGTGAAGAAAAATGATATTTTACAATGCCCAACGGAATTTCGAAGGAAAAAACTCATACTTTTAGATAACTTTAACAGTTTCTTGACTGAAAGAAAAACTTTGATACTAAATGATCTCGAAAACTGACAAAAAATGCATTTTTTACAGTTTTGGATAAGGATATCTCGAAAACTAAAGTAAATTGAAATATTTGGACTTTCGGGAAAGTATATTTTTAGGTTATGGGCCACAAGTTTGCTTGCTTTTGTTATAAAAAAACACGAATTGCTTGCGGCTTGATTTCATTCTATACATATTTTTATTTCCGTTGAGTGAAATCTATGCCATATGGCATAGTGCCAAAAAACCACTTTTAAAAAAAATTTTTTTAAAATTCCTTTTGATTATTCATAACAAACCCTTTAACAGTAAATAAAATGCAAATATAGATTTTTAAGGTCAAAAACAAAAAAGAAGTTCCGAAAGGGTTAAAGAAAAGCCAAATAGCAATTTCAGCAAATAACATACATATTTTCAATTTAATATCATGTTCAGACATAAAAATTAATTAAGTCAATTGGGGTTGATTGAACATCTTGAGATTTGGTGTTCAGACATATTTAATTTACTTGGCCCATTTAACAGGTCGGCTCAAGATACATACACACATACACGCCGTGAGCTGAATATCAAACTCTCGTGACCTAAATGTCAAAATTGCAAGGAGGACGAAATAATTTGACATTCAGCTAACAATTTTTACCAATCGTAAACACGAATACATGTATAGAATAAGCAGAAATAAAAACAAATTTGATAGTTGATGAAGAAGAACAAGAATGCAGCTGATCTGACGAACCAACCTGTTTAGTGGACACTGACGCTTATCACATTTCTCTTTTCATGACATTTCATTTTACTTATGAAACAAGCCTTTTAACAGGGTTGCATGCAGAATTGTTCTTCATTAAGAACTCATTAATTTCTAATGAAGCATTAACTTGGTCAATTTTTGTATGGAAAATTGAGAATCATTAGGCTTGAAAATTGAATAACGGCTCTTAATGTTCAATTAAGGTTGTGTCTGAACATAACATAATGTATATACATAGTATGGACATACGTATATGTATGTACGTACATACATACGTTAGCATATAAATGTGTATGAACGTTGATCTTACTTCGTCATTGTAATTGCCATTCGAATTTCCATTTTCCGCATCTGCCATGTTTTTTTCTATTTTAAAATTACTTAAGAGTCAAAAACTTTAAATGCACTAATAAACAAATTTTTAGTCTAAAACCAAATCAATACTGCTGTCGTTGCTTGTAAAAAATGGCGACACAATAAATGCCAAAGGAAATGCAGCCTTGCCGGCAACTGTTATAAAATATCGATATTTCGGAATGGTTACGAAAGCAGTATCGAACATTGCAGCGTTGCCAAACTGACGACTTTATCGTAATTTTGACGATTTTTCTAGCAATGGCGATTTTTCTTAAGAGCCTATACACACTTGCGACTCAATCGATTTAGTCGAATGTTGATTTGCATGGGAATGTATGGAAGCATTCACACTACATTCAATTAGTCGAACAACTGAAACAGTTGGATTTGCAGCCCAATTTCATTCCAACTGAAACAGTCGGACAACTGCTTGATCAGCAAGGCGCCCTTCTACGTATTCACACTAGAGACAATTTAGTCGAACGACTACAACAACAACAGTGATATTCGTAGTGGAAAGAGTTGCCATGCTGACAGCACTACTTTTATTTCACTTTTGGTAAATTGCAGAGATTGAATATTTCAATTAATATTTTCAAAATGTTAAAAAAAAAACAAAAGGTCCGTTTCTTATTAACTAGAATTATCTAAAGGCTGGTATCAACCACTCAAGAAACAGCTCAAGAAATTTTTGGATTTATTTCTTGAGTAAAAAATAGTAGTAGGCAAGAAATTTTGACGTTTAGTAATCCACCGTGAATACCAAGTGAAATGAAGAAGAGCATAAAAACGTAAACAAAATAAACCTTTTTGTAAACATAAGCAATTAGTAAGTTCTTAAAAAATATTAAGTAAAAGCTTTAAATATATGCTTTCAATAGTTTTATTTTGTTGTTATTTTAGGAAATCATCGAAAGCGACGAGGATGACCTTATATTACTGGTAAACTGTGGTATATTAATGGCCGGAATGGAATAAAATATGAGAAATCGATGCCAACTATGCCCTTGCATCATTAGAAAAATTGTGCATTCTATTTTTCGTTTCTTTTTTTGCCATTTTCACTAACGATTTTCACGATTTTTTTTCAACACGCAACAAACGTCAAAATTTCTTTAAGAAATAAATGTTCGATGATATATTTCTTGGCAAAACCTGTGTTGCTGTGGTCGCATAACGTTGAAAAATAGTACTAAAAAAGTGTACTAAATTTCTTGAGAGGTCGATACTCGCTCAAGAAAGTTTCACAAGAAAAATTTCTTGAGCATTTCTTGTACGTCAATTTATATGAAACTTTTGCGTTTCTTGAGAGGTCGATACTAAGCTTAACTAAGGATATTTACTTCCGTTTTCATGTGTTTCTTGATATTGTTGTTCTCTTCAAATATGTCATTAATCGCATTTTAAAATACAAATAATGAAAATGAAATTGCATGGAAATTATTAATGGCTAATTTTTCTTGTATCTCTGTTCGTTTCGTTCTTTATGAGCGTAATTCCTGCCGTTTTTCTCTTTTCATTTACTTGACAGCTAGTTGCTAGTTTAATAAGAAAGAAAGCCAAACAACATATGCACTTTTTGTTTATTTTATTATTTTTTATTTATTAATCAAGTTGACAGATGACAAGAAGGTGCTTTCATGTAAGAATGCAGATAAAGTGATAAAAGCAATTTAATAATTCATCACTTTATACGAAAACCACTAATGTAAAATTTGCTGTGTAAAATGTGAACATTGGCAACACTATGTCATTGTCAATCACCCGACTATTTAGAGCCTATACACACTTGCGACTCAATCGATTTGGTCGAATTGGACTGTTGTATTCACACTACTCCAACTATTTAGTCGAATCGGTGGCAGCTATTCACACTTGAGACTAAATAGTCGTGCGATTGACAATGACATAGTGTTGCCAATGTTCACATTTTACTCAGCAAATTTTACATTAGTGGTCTTCATATAAAGTGATGAAGTATTAAATTGTTAAAGTTTATCTGCATTCTTACATGAAAGCACCTTCTTGTCAGCTGTCAACTTGATTAATAAATAAAAAACAATAAAATAAACAAAAAGTGCATACATTGTTTGGCTTTGTTTCTTATTAAACTAGCAACTAGCTGTCAAGTAAATGAAAAGAGAAAAACGGAAGGAATTACGCTCATAAAGGCGAAACGAACAGAAGTACAAGAAACGGAAAAATAGTAAAAATCAGCCATTAATAATTTTCATGAAATTTCATTTTCATTTTTATTTTATTTTAAAATGCGATTAATGACATTTGAAGAGAACAACAATATCAAGAAATATATGAAAACGGAAGTAAATATCCTTAGTTAGATAATTCTTGTCTATAACTACACCATTTCCAGATGGATTTTAGAAAGCGTCAACTGGATTTTAGAAAGGGGAAATTGGATCTTAGAAATGTCAATTGGATTTTAGAAAGGGGAAATTGGATTTTAGAAATGTCAATTGGATTTTAGAAAGGGGAAATTAGATTTTAGAAATGTCAATTGGATTTTAGAAAGGGGAAATTAGATTTTAGAATAGCCAAATGGATTTTAGAAAGGGAAAATTGGATTTTAGAAATGTCGATTTGATTTTAGAAAAGGGAAATTGGACTTTAGAAACTGTAAATTGGATTTTCGAAAATTTATATAATTATTAATTTATACTTTCATACGCAATAAAGAATTTCTATTCGAAAAATTCTGTGTAAAATTTATTTTAAACGCACATTCTGAAATCCAATTCAAGCTTTCAAAAATCCAATTTTGTTTTCTAAAATCCTTTTAACGCTTTCTAAAATCCAATTGACATTTCTAAAATCCAATTTCCCCTTTCTAAAATCCAATTGACATTTCTAAAATCCAATTTCCCCTTTCTAAAATCCAGTTAACGCTTTCTAAAATCCATCTGGAAATGGTGTAGTTAATAAGAAACGAACCTTTTGTTTTTAAACATTTTGAAAATATTAATTGAAATATTCAATCTCTACAATTTACCAAAAGTGAAATAAAAGTAGTGCTGTCAGCATGGCAACTCTTTCCACTACGAATATCACTGTTGTTGTTGTAGTCGTTCGACTAAATTGTCTCAAGTGTGAATACGTAGAAGGGCGCCTTGCTGATCAAGCAGTTGTACAACTGTTTCAGTTGGAATGAAATTGGGCTGCAAATCCAACTGTTTCAGTTGTACAACTAATTGAATGTAGTGTGAATGCTTCCATACATTCCCATGCAAATCAACATTCGACTAAATCGATTGAGTCGCAAGTGTGTATAGGCTCTTAGTCTCTAGTGTGAATAGCTGCTACCAATTCGACTAAATAGTTGGCGTAGTGTGAATACAACAGCCCAATTCGACCAAATCGATTGAGTCGCAAGTGTGTATAGGCTCTTAAAGGTCCCCACAAACAGAAGCGATACGATACAGCCCACACAGCAAAATCGTATCGCGTCATGCACGATTTTTTCGTTGATCATCTTTTTTATTAAAGGTCCCCACAAACAGAAGCGATACGATACAGCCCACAAACCAAAATCGTATCGCGTTGGTATCGCGTCATGCACAATTGATCGCGTTTTGGTTTGTGGGCTGTATCGTATCGCTTCTGTTTGTGGGGACCTTAAATCGGTAGAAAAGTACACAGCGAGTAAATTTTTGGCAAACAAATAGAAAATTTGGACAAATACCTCAAAGTTTCATGCCCTTAACTATTGAAATGGAGAAGTTATACCCCAAAATGTACATATCTGAACAATCGGTTGTATGGCAGCTATATGTTATAGTGGTCCGATCCGGCCGATCCCGACAAATGATCAGCTTCTCCTAAAAATACACTCACACTACGAATTTCATGCAGATATCTCGAAAACTGTGGGACTAGTTTGCTTTCACACAGACAGACAGAAGGACAGACGGGCATGGCTTAACCAAATCAGCTCGTAATTTTGATCATATCGATATATATTTTAGTGGGTCTGTTTCGCCTCCTTCTGGTAACCTCAAGAAGAAAAGTCTACCAGTAGATTAATTAAAAAAGTAGGTAAACAATACAAAATTAAAAAAGCGTATATACGTAGGAAAGTTTACCTAGCGGTTCATGTTTCTTCTTAACGCTGAAACTCCACAAGAAAAAAAATGGTTAATGGTGATCTACCATTATCTTGTCCAACAACCATTTTTAGGGAAATTTTCTAATAATGCCGCACGCCCCCCAAAAAAACGACTTCTACCGGTTGGTAGGGGAGGAGAAGGGTGTTCTGAATCCGTAAAATTTAGGCGCCGGACGTACCTCGTTTTCGAGGAATTTCTGGTTAAAGTTTAGTAACTCTCCATATAAAACCGATAGATAAAGAAAAAACTTTTGCGCAGAACACTTTTCTGCGTTGGCGGCCTTCGGCCGCGCTTATAAAAAATAACCCTGGGCTACGCCATCCGTCCGGATGTGTGCCCCAACCGTGGCTACCGCCACGGTGATGTCCTTCTGCGTAGTACACCCTTTAGCAACATTTTTTATAAAAATGATTTTAGCACGATATTGCAAAATTTATTAAATATAAAGTAATATATCGTCGGTGATACTGCAAAACGTGCTATGTCGCCGTCACAAAATTTTGAGGAAGGAGAAAGAACTATATATATTTTCACTTTTCGCGGTGTTTTTTACATTTTTATAGTATATATAAAAGCGAAGTTATATATAAAAGCAAAATCTATGTGATTGACAAAAGTGTAAAAAGGTTATTTAGGTGTATTCAGGAAGAAGTGAAAAGTGACATGGAACGTATTGCAGTATCACCGACGATATGTGTCGTGAAAAGTGTAAACATTAGTTATTTACCAAAATAAAGAGTAAGGCACTCTGCACACGGAGCGTACTGCTTTAGACGCGTATTAGATACTACAGACGAAAGCTGTACGCTTTGATGTCGCGCACGTATATTTCAATTGAGGGCTGCACACGAGTCGTCAGCTTCATGCATTCGTCAAAGTATGCTAGCTACATGTCGCTTGGCGTAAAGCAGTGCTGGTAGCTAGGCGTACTACGCTTAGAAAACAGGAAGAAGAAGATGTTTGTTTACATTTTTCCACTTGGTGGAATTTATGAAAGCAGTAAAATTTGTGTAAAAAATCGGAAAAAATGAGTGTATAATGAAAGAAAATTGAAGATTCCGTAAAATTTTTCATCTTTTCTATTTAAAGCTTCGAAATTTAAAGCAAATGCCGTATTATTAATTTGTTTGTTTGTTTTGTGCAGCGAAGTTTCATGTCGCTTCGTGTGCAGATATTGAGGCGTAGGGAAATCGACGCTACATAAAATGTCTCGTACGCGTCTATGACGATACGCCTCGTGTGCAGAGTGCCTAATTTGTTTTTTTGAATGAGGAATTGGTGTTGTTACCGGCAAATATTTAACAACTTTAACAAATTCCGGGAAAACTAGCTACGTCCGGCGGCTAAATTTAACAAATTCAGAACCTACTTCCCCACCCCTACCATCTAGTAAAAGTCATTTTTTTGGGCGCGTGCGGCATTATTGGAAAGCCGACCCCCACTTTTTCATTTGCGTGGGCACTCATGGTATGACCAAATCATTTGTTACTACGTTTATACGGCAGAATTCGTTAACTCTTAATTTCATGAATTCGAAAATGGTCTCGTTTATGCAACATTTATGAACTCATGAAATTCAGCTTTTTTAAAAAGTGGCAACGTTCTAACGAGATCAGCTGTCAAGGCAGATTTACCAGGTAGACTCGGTGGCGAATTCTGTACCAACTTTTCTTATTTACAGTAGAGTGTAATGTCAAAATCTAACCGAATTCACATCATGGCCATTGGGAATGCGCGAGTCCTAAGCGAATTCAGAATTTAACCACGGCAAAATATAATTTTGACATTACACTACGAATTACAATAACAAAATACATTGGACATTTCTGAATTCGCCACCGAGCCTACCTGTTAAATCTGCCTTGAATGAATGAACAGCTGTTGGTTTTGCGGATTTGTACTTCATAAATTCATGAAATGATGGCGAAATTATTGGATAGTTTCCGTGAACAATTAAATTCATGAAAATTCGTTTATGCAGCGAAAATTCATGAAATGAGTTCATGAATTTGCCTCGTATAAACGTAGTATGTGTAATGGCGCCAAATTGATATGCCGTGATGGTAACAATTTTCAGCAACATAAATTACCAGTAAAGTAATTTTCCGGTAACGCTCGGAATAGCAGTGTCAATGTAGAGATGTTGCCACTGTGAATTTTTCGTTGAAATGAAAAATTAGCTGTCAAATCACCAAACTGACAGCCCATGTTACACCATTAATGGTAAACCAATTGGTTTGACATTTATGGTATACCAGAAGACAGAAGCGGTCTCCATTTGACATCTATGTCATAGGCCATTTACATATACGAGATTATCTACTTTTTTCGAGGTTGACACAAAATCTTCGATTGAAATTCGAGGTTTGCCATACAAAAATCCGCTACCAAAAATTCGCGATTTAAAATGAATCTCGAGATTATCACGATAGTTTTCTCAATGCAACCCTGTGTTCTTCGTGTTATCGATATTTTTTTGGCGAATTTGGGAGAAACGTCAAAATGAAAAGTAAACAAAATGGACGCCAGTAAGTATGGCCCAACAAGAATCGTATCGCAATAGTAAGTCGCTCTTCTTCTTTTTGTTTTATAGGTTATGAAATGATCGTCTTTTTTTTAATTATACTTTCTTTAACGTGTTAATCGTGCAAAAGCTTGTGTGTTTACTAGCGTTTTTCAAGTTAAATAAAAACAAAATATCTGTTTTTTACATTCGTGAAAACAGCCATCGAACGGTAGTTGCCTATTCTCTTTTGACTGCTACGACCATATTATTATTGGGTCATGCAGGTAAGGAAAATTGACAGTTGACAATCCCTCTCCCAGCAAATCTAGATTTCATGTTATATGTAAACGGGTAGATTGGCGAATCGAGATTTACTGAAAATCTCGTTATATGTAAACATGGTATTAAAATGGCGCTAATTACGACAGAATTCCCTTTGTGGAGACGCCGGGTAATGACAGCATTCTTTTTTGTGGAGACGTCGCGATTCATTTTGACCGTGTAGCGTATGCCTTTTGGAACATAATAGGGCCCTTCCACGATCAAATATTTGATCAAATCGTGTATCTGTGGTAGTAAAATTGTCTATGTGTTTTTCACACGTACGTGTTTGATGCCGATTTGACCGAAATCAAAAATTTTTGTTTTCCATCAAATTGGATGGTATTTGACGTGCGTTGTGGATGCGTGTAAGGTGCTGTTTGATCAAATTTCAGTGCCAAATTACCATTTGACGTGTGTTGCAACCATTTGATCAAATTTCAAATGTACACAAACGTGTGAGTAGGCAAGTGCGCAAAATTAAATTAAAAAGACAATTAAATTTGGATCGGGACAAAAAAGTGATAATTATGGTGTTTTAAAAATTCAAATATTGTTAATTGTGCATGCTACAGCCATTTATCGCGCTTCAAATCGCTTATATTTTAACAATTTCCTTTGTTAATTAATAGAAAGGTAGCATGTAATTTGATGCCGATTTGACGTGTGGATGTCAAATCGTCAAATCACACAGACACGCGATTTGATAAATGATTTGATCGTGGAAGGGCCCTATAACACACTC